>OW971950.1:14376428-15660000 GCA_943193695.1 Acrobasis suavella
TAGTCCGCTACCCAGAGGTCCCGGGTTCGATCCCCGGTCAGGGCAAGTTGGAAAATGGCCTTTTTCAAATTATCCTGGGTCTTGGATGTATATCTATCTATATATGTATTTGTTATAAAATATAGTATCGTTGAGTTAGTATCCCATAACACAAGTCTCGAACTTACTTTGCGGCTAGCTCAATCAGTGTTATTTGTCCCTATATATTTATTTATATACGAGGGGGGGTCAAAAAGTTCGCGGAACGGAGGGGAAGGGGGGTGAAATAAAATACTGTACTATTTTTCTTTTTCAATATATTCCCCCTTAAGTCGAATACATTTTTCAGATCTCTCTATTAACTTATTAATACCGTCGAAAAAAAATGATTTGTCTTTGTCCTCAAAATAGGCCGAAATCGCCGACTTGACTTCTTCATCATCGGAAAATTTCTTCCCCCGAAGCTCTTTTTTTAATTTGGGAAATAAAAAATAATCACAGGGGGCTAAGTCTGGACTATAGGGAGGATGGTTTAACATTTCGAAGCCACAGTGATGAAGGGCAGCCATCGCAACGCGGCTCTTGTGTACCGGTGCGTTGTCATGCAAAAGCAGCACACCCTTTGTCAACTTTCCCCGCCTTTTCTCCTTGATTGCTTCTTTTAATTGTCTTAGTAGATTAGCGTAGTATTCTCCCGTTATAGAAACACCCTTATCTTTATAATCTATTAATAAAATACCCTCTGTATCCCAAAAAACAGTTGCCATGATTTTTCCAGCCGATTGTGACACCCTGTATTTCTTAGGGGGGGGCTGACCCTTTTTATGCCACTGCATAGACTCTTGCT
The DNA here is from genome assembly GCA_943193695.1 of Acrobasis suavella. Lineage (NCBI taxonomy): Eukaryota > Metazoa > Arthropoda > Insecta > Lepidoptera > Pyralidae > Acrobasis > Acrobasis suavella. Next base: position 14,377,255 of record OW971950.1, read on the forward strand.
TCGACTCAGGCTCATAATGATGAACCCAAGTTTCATCTGCAGTAACAAGTCTTGCAAAAATTCCTTCCTTGTCGGCGCTACAGAGGTCTAAAAACTCCTTTGAATACTCGACGCGCAGCTGTTTCTGTGGTGGTGTGAGCATTCTTGGCACCCATCTTGCGCTGACTTTTGACATCCCAAGATTGTCGTGTAGAATATTTAAAATGGTTGTAGGTGATACTCCAACCATTTCTGCAAGTTGTTTCTTCTTCAAACGAGTATCCTCCAGTATAAGATTCTCCACTTTTTCAACGATGTTTGAGGTGGTGGCCTCAATCGGCCGTCCTGAGCGAGGGTCGTCTTCAAGAGACTCTCTGCCTTGCTTGAAAAGGCTATTCCACTTGTACACCATGGTTTTCCCAGGGCAAGAGTCCCCGTATACTGATAACATTTCTTCCAAAATTTTCTGAGGTGGTTTTCCTTGCTTAGTGAGGAACTTTATGACGGCACGAAACTCGATTTTTTCCATGTTCAAGTTTTTCTTCCGGATTCACTTGTTTGATCGACGACAGGTCAAAGGTTATTGACACAATCAGGTTCAAACTTGGCATATATACTCACAAAGAGTTGCTCATTAGTTACTACCTGCGGCAGGTCCCCCACCCCCCGCTATCCCCTCCATTCCGCGAACTTTTTGACCCCCCCTCGTATTTATACGTTGTAATCTACCTAGCGAACGAGCTATTATGTACTTGCGTACTAGAGTAGACGCCACATATCACAGTTTTATTCCGTTCATCATATGTTATCACATTCACCTCACATTAGTCGCTTGCTAACATTTACGCGCCAACACACTCAATAGTTGATAAAATAAAACACTGTTAACATAATCTAAAATGCTTTGGTGTGTGTTAAGATGCTGCACTAATAATTCAACGAACAAGGCAAAATATAAACGAATAATTTTCCATCGGTATGTAAGTAACAAGATTTCATTGTCTGAAAATCAAATACGGATTGCAAAATTCCCGCCGCCATAATGAATGAAAAGAATGCTTTAGTCTATGACGTCTATCAATCGATTGAACGAATGAGATTGACACTAAGCGAATCTAGCGCTGTGCTTTTGAAGGACGACTTAAAAGCGGATTTAGCGCTGCAGCGCGATAAGTGTCAATTACCAAAAAATTGGTCAAGTACGTGACGGGCCACGCGCAGTGGAGGGTTCCCTAGTTACGGATGCCAACTTAGTTTCATGCCACTGAAAACGTTTAATGAGTTTTTTTTTATCGGACTTAAAGTTTATATTTGCGTTATATAACATTTTATTAAACACACAAAAATATATACAATATAAGAAAAAATAACTTAATTAAAACTTAAACAAACTAAAATACTACCTACTTCAATTAAAACTAAATAAATTAAAAATAATTAAATAATAAAAACTTATATTTAATATAAGTTTTTATTATTTTATTTTTATTTAATAAGTTGATCGCCTCTAACTTTTTAATTTATAAACCCTACTTAGCTCTGATAGTTTTCCTTTAAAGTTCGTTAAATATACTAAAGCTGTGAATTTTTTCACGTTTCCATATATAACCATTTAGCAGATAAAGGACACTTGACTCTAACAAAAATGTTAACTTTAAAACCAAATATTTCAAAAACGGATCCCTAAATCGAAAAACGGTGTTCGCAAGTTCATAATATTTTTGAAAGACCTAAATACCCCACATGATTGGTCGAGAAAAAAGAATTGACTTATCACTTTACTTGTAAGGGACCCTAAAAAAATTTTTTTCAGTATTTTATTTTACCACTTTTCCCGCATATGTAATATACATACCCATGCCAAATCACAGTTTTTTAGTACTTATAGTCGCTGAATAAAACCGCGGACGGACAGACAGACATGGAGAAACTATAAGGGTTCCTTGTTTACTACGGAACCCTAAAAAAGGACATGGCCGTTATTGAAGACAGGTGGTCTAGATATATTATGTTGATGTATGTAGCAGACATCTGTTAGAAGAATCTCATTATACCAATGAAAAATTAGCCAAGTGCGGGTCGGGCTACGCGCAGTGTAGGGTTCCGTAGTCCCTAATGCCAACTTTGAGTTGATGCCACTAAAAACGTCTAAAAACCAATTTTCTATTAAATTTGTATGAAATTTTCCTTTTCCGAGTACATTTTATAAGTTGATCGCCAATAACTTTTTAATTTGTAAACCCTTCTTAGCTCTTATAGTTTTCCTTTAAATTTCATTATATATCCTATAGCTGTGAATTTTTTCACGAATCCATATATAACCGTTGAGCAGATAAAAGGGGGGGACACTTGACTCTAACAAAAAAATTCACTTTAAAACCAAATATTTCAGAAACGGATCCCTAAATCGTAAAACGGTGTTTCCAAGGTCATAATATTTTTAAAAGACCTATTCAACGATACCCCACATGATTAGTAAGTTGAGAAAATAAAATTGACTTTTGACTTTACTTGTATGGGAGGTACCCTAAAAAAATATTTATCAGTATTTTATTTTACCACTTATTCCGGATAATTAATATACTTACTTTTACTTAATTACAGCTTTCTAGTACTTATAGTCGCTGAGTAAAACCGCGGACGGACAGACAGACAGACAGACAAACATGGCGAAACTATAAGGGTTCCTTGTTTACTACGGAACCTTAAAAACGGTGTTCATCTTTATATTTCTGAGTCTTTCGATACATGTACTTTAACTAAATACTAAAACTATACCGTAAAATGCAATCCCACCAAAAACCTAAATGTGAAAATGGGAGCCAAATTCAATATCCGACAGAATAATTGAGATCTAAATGGCCGCCAAATTCAGTATCCAGAAATTTATTTATAAGAATCTTAACATCGAATTGCATACGTTCTTAAAAAAGGAGAGGTCAGAACTATCGGTAACCGGCGGGCATGCATGAAGAGAGTGATGAGTGTAGATGAAGCGAAAGAGGTCTGTCAGGATCGTAGCAAGTGGAGGTCCTTAGACTCTGCCTACCCCTGTGGGAAACAGGCGTGATAATATGTATGTATGTAAAAACTTGACCTGGTCAGTTTTTTACCAGGTATTCTGATATTTATAACCTTTGGCACCAGCTGAAAATCAGCGCTCTGGCAAACCGCCATCGAGGATTCCGTCAACTGGGACCGCAATCAACTCGGACCGCGGTCCCAGTCGCCGGATATTTTTTTTTATTATATTTCTTCCAGCGACTGGGTCGACTCATAAATTAAAAAAAAAACAATACAGTCAATCAAAAAAGTGTTTAACGTAATAATTAAATTAAAACACAACACTTTAATTTAATTATACTCGTATTTATATAAATAAGTGATATTTCTGAATACAATAGTTGTTCATTAATTAAATAATTATTAGATACTTTAAACATTTTCTCGCTGCCTGTACTGTTTGGCTTGAGCAACAGTTTTTTCTTATTGCCTGGTCTCATTCACTGGAAGAAAAATATTTAAATTTTTGATTCCGGCGACTGGGACCGCGGTTCGAGTTAATTGCGGTCCCAGTTGACGGCATCCTCCAGCACATTGCCGAGCTGGTCGCCCTTTCGGCAATTCGTAATTGTTATATTTTATTGTAAGTATATGTAATTTGTCATGGTTTTGATTGCCAAATAAAGCTTATCTTTCTTTCTTTATAAGAGTAGGACTTTGCAATATAAAAACAATAAAGTATAAAGTACCTAAAGAGGGTTAGTTGATAAGCCAAAAAAAAAATATAGCCATCCTTAATCGTCCACTGGATGTTCAGCATCAGCGGGGCGTGAAACGATCACTGTTTTAATCCAAGTTAAGCCTGTGCATGCCCAGCGCAAAGCCGAGTAGGGGAATGGACACGTGGACAAAGTGTTAAATGTTCATTACTCTAACTTAGGATAGATTAACTACTACAGGTAAACAGTTATGAGATAAACAGGTTTATTTGTTATAGGCAAATTAAAAAAACCCCTATTGTCAAGAACACCATCTAGTGAAGAGTAGTGGAACTACCAAAGTCGAACGATACAATACAACAAATCAACTTTATTGCACCATAATAGACGCACAAAAATTACAAAACAAGAAACAATACGCACAAAGGCGGACTTATCGCTATAAATGCAATCTCTTCCAGCCAACCTTTAGGTGGAGGAAAAGCCAACCTTTGGGTGGTTGTTTGTATTGGTAGTTCAGCTACCCATCACTAGGTGGATATCTTTATTTTCTAGAAACTAGAAACTGCCCTGATTTTCAAGCATTAACATCAATAACATTTAAACGGCTCAACCGAGTTTCATCAAACAGAGAGCTAAGAACCACCGCAAGGAACCTACTTTCACGTAAAAAACCGCATCGATATCGGTCCATCCGTTCGAGCGCTGCGATGCCGCAGACAGACACAAAGCATACAAACAGACAGATCAACAGACATAAAACTTATAACACCCTTCGTTTTTGTCGGGAGTAACACAATACACTATTCACGTCTGTTTCTCTCACGGGGCAGACAGAGTAATTTGGGTCTTGCCTCTCTAATCAGACAGAGCCCAGGGCACGCTATCAGACTCAAAGACTGATAGCGTGATGATGTAATGGCGGGCGATGGTGAAAAAAGGGATCAAAGTAGAGCTGAGCCATTTTCGCCGATTCCCTCGACCGGCTTTTACGATCTGCGCGGGAAGAAAAGCAGCTGGTGAATTCTACGTTTTTTCTTTTCTCCCAGACCAGTATGAAAGAAATACAACATGCTAGTATTATTGAAGACTAAAGGCCTATTTACACGGTGCAAGTTGCTTAGATGTTGTGAACTATTTTATTCACCCCCGACAAAAAAGACATAAGTTTGACGCTAGTGTCTGTTCGTCTTTCTGTCTGTGGCATCGTAGCAATCGAGCAGATGGACCTATTTTGCGTTTTTTTTTACCGTGAAAGCAAAGTCTCTTACAATGGTTCTTAGCATGAAATCGGTTGAGCTGTTTAAAAGTAATTGGGGATTAACGCTTGAAAGTCAGGACTTTCTCTAGCAAATAATAGATGTCGCTACGGATAACCATCTAGTGATGAGTAGCGAAACTACTAATACGACTTCGGTAGTTCTGTTTCTTATCACTAGATGGTGTTCTTGACAATCGGGGGCTTTTTAATTTGCTAGCAAATAAACCTGTTGCAGCAATAATTTTTTCGTTTGGCTGACGTTTCGTTTAGACCATCAAAGTAATCTATTGTTTTGCAACATGCAAGAAACGTGTAGCGTCTAAACTATGAATAAAAGACAATCATATTTCGTCTTCTTCCAGACTCAGGCAGCGAGTCCGGCTCCCACAAGTCAGGCCGAGCGAGAACCTCGGCGGCTGCCGACGGGAAACCTACGAGAGTGCGTACTGTCCTGAATGAGAAGCAGCTGCACACGCTCAGGTGAATATAACTTCATCTACCTAATGTATTTTTCTCATTTCAGCCACAAGACAAGGCCAGTTTCCGCGAGGGTCCTACGGCAACCTAGCTGAATACTTTCAGGTAAATATTGCTTTAGGTATCTTAATAATTTTAGTCTTATTAGTTGCCACTAAATTAGAGCGAGTCACACGACGCGTTACGTCAGGGTTTTGTTAACGTAAAGTTATCGCAACGCACGCACGACTGACTGCAGCCTGCGAGATGAAGCGGGAGGGGTATACTTATTGCGACTACGTTGTAGCATAGCTGCGATGACGCAAAGCCGGTAATGTGCCAAAATCGTGTGGAACCGCTCTAAGCCGTGCGATTTCTACGGCTAAAGCCGTGCGTTGTCTACGGTGAATCCTAGAAGACTACGAAACACGAGGTAAATATATTTTTAAGTTCATAATTTAAATCTTAGAAATAGTTACTAAAAAGTTGTCTCACGGTTTCTATGGTCGCTGCTAATCGAAATCCTACGCGAGAGCGAAATGGCCCTATACCATGCAAGTGTCGTGCCTGTTGCATACGATTTAAGAAGCAATATAGAAAAATAATAAAATGACGTTTTGTTTACACCATGCAAGTCATCTATTGCTTCATTTTAATTTTATGCAACGGGCAAGTTACTTGCTTCGTGTAAACGGGCCTTAGCAGTGTAAACTTTCTCTTCAGAAACGCTCAGGTAAATATTACTCATCTTCATAATTTCAGTCAGGAGAATCGCTATAAGAGTGCTGCTAGCATGTCCGCAATAATAGAAAACTACGGAAACACGAAACAGGTGAGGTGAATATTTTTTTTTATAATTTCAGCCACAAAGTGGCCAAATTAATGGCTACTAGGGCCGGCGTTCCACGGCAGCCGCTTATGAAAACTTTCGAGTGACCCCTGTTCAATGAAAATCTGCTGAATGTTCTCAGGTAACTACATATCCTTTTCATTTCAGCCGCAGTGGCCGCAAAAGTGGCCGCGACAGTGGCAACGGGGTCGCGGCTGGTGAAGCCAAACAAACCAGAGGACGCACGGTCTTCAACGAAAAACAATTCCGTACGCTCAGGTGAATATTTTTAAAGTAATTTTCAGCTACTTTACGAGTCATTGGTCAAAAGAATGGCTAGTCTAGTGTGGCAAGATTGGCCACTTGCGTTCCGCTGTACCAAGGTTAGTAAAAAATGTCTCGCGAGTTACTAAAGACTAAAGGATCAAGAATTAAAGTTAAAAGTGACTTGATGACGTTAAGAAGCTATTGGAATGGTCGCAAGACAAGAATGGCTTCAAAACGTGCACAGCGCAGGGAAATACAAACGATGGTAGGTAAGTCAGTCAGTATTACTTCATCTTAGGTAATAAGGTCGTCTCTTTCACCTGAGTAAACAGATGGGAGTGATATAAAAGGGATGTAAACTGGGTAAAATAGTTTATTATGCGTTTAGTGAATAAAGGACGGATTTACTTCAAAGGCCATAGATGAATCACGAGCAGGTGAAGGATTCTAACGACTGAATCACGAGCGTAGGGAGTGGTTCATGATGATTGAATCACGAGCGTAGCGAGTGATTCAAGTGTTAGAATCCTGAGCAATACGAGTGATTTATGGCCCTCGATGTAAATCCGCTTTATTAAAGAATTGCATACTATACTTTATACCGTGACTACGAGAATAATTTTTCAAAACTAAAAACCGACTTCACCACCAAACTACACAACCGGTTTTAATAAAAAAATTATGGGACCACCTGACAGGTATTCCCTTTAAAAAAAATTCTAAATCGGTACAAACGTCTTCGAATAAATTGATCAACATATATATAAAACATAAGATTCCGACGAATTGATAATCTCCTCCTTTGGAAGTTGGTTGAAATGAAAAATTAAAGCGAAAATAGACATTTAATTAAGAAAAAAGTAGGTTAAATTAATTAAAATGGACATTAAAATTGGAACAATTACTAAAATAAAGAGTAAATTGTTCTAAATTCAAACATCAAAATAGTGAGTAAAAGTGCATTTTATTCACTGTTTTCAGTGAATAAAATAAACTTTTGAGAGGGGGAATGGTATAAATATATTATCTTAGTCCATCAATAAGAAATTTATCCAAAAATAAAGGACCACCTTCTAGTGAAAATCGTATCTGATTGTGACGTCATGCTAAATTGAAATGCGCTGCGTCTTAGTCATTATATCCTAAGCAGAGAAAAAAAAATTATGTATACCCAATATTTTTTAATAATCTACAAGGGGCACAAAACATTTTTTTGTCGGCCACCATTGGCATTATATGGGTAAGCGACTAATGTGAGGACATTTGTTAGATGGGTGCCTCGAGGAGAACAGTGAGTGATATCATAGGATGAACGGAAAACTGTGATATGTGGCGTCTACTCTACTCGTACGTAAGTTAGTATAATAGCACATTATCGACCAGACTTTACCAGAAATAGGGACGTGCATTTCTGGTAAGTCCGTGGTCGTCATTTGCGAATACGAGTACTTGTTCCACATCTGCCTCTTCCTTCAGTGCGCTTTTTAGCACAGCTATGCCAGTGATCTTTGTTATCCAAAGTTTAAAACAATAAAAAGTTTTTAAAATAACCGCCTTAACTATGAAATGATACAATGTTGCTATATCAGAAAAATTACCCAAGGAATAAGGAAAATTATGCTACGTCATTAAACTACTACTGTGTTGTGTTTTAAGTTTACTTTTAAAGGCTATATGTCTCATTACCGACATGATCATTTTAATAAGACCGTCGGTTTTACGATATTTTTACGACTGCGTCATTATATCAATTTGAAAATGAGCCTCGGTTTCTTTTTACTATTTAATTCGATTTTCTACTTAAGGACCCATTAATAAATAGTATTTTAGTGTAACTGCTGCATGAAATAAACATTAAAGAATAAAACAAGCAAACTTTATGACATACCTAACAGTTATATAAATATAGGAACCTAATAAGCAATAAGACTTAAATCACTTGGCTACTTTAATCTGTAATATTACATATAATAATCCAGTTATTATAGTTGAGCGAGAGAGAGCTGAGCGTATGACATGTCACATATGTTGGACGATCTTATGATATTAAGTTTATTTAAAAATAAATAACGACAAAGTTAAAAGTTGCGATTTAAATACTCAAAATTGATATAAATCTATAATATTGTTTAAAATAAAATAAAAAAATACCTTTGCAGAACCTGTTACGCTGCAAATCCTCGACCAGATGCACTGATGAAGGAACAGCTCGTGGAGATGACGGGCCTCAGTCCCAGGGTTATCAGGGTTTGGTTCCAGAACAAACGGTGCAAAGACAAGAAAAAAACCATGCAGCTCAAGATGCAGATGCAGCAGGAGAAGGTGGTAATTAGTGTTTGATGAGTATATTAGTTTTAAGGGAATTAATTTTTGACATTTCAATGTCCCCTAGCCAAACAGTGGTCGAATAGGGACCACATTAATTTAAACCCTATGCCTTTGACATAAAGTTCAAACCCAATAAAAAAATTATTCCTACGGAGCCTGTTTCTACAAGACAGTTTAGTAGAAGTAAATAATATTGCTAGAACTGAAAAAGAAATACTTTTACATCGCACGAAGTGCTGACAATATTTACCTATCACTTTATGTATTTTGATGATGAGACGAATTAATTTATTAGGTTATTTTGATAAAGGATAATTTACCTATCGATAGGTACTTTATGAACTAAATGCATACTAATTCGGTAATCAAATAATTTAACAAGACCTATGAATTATTTAATCGCCAATCGTAGCAGATAATGTAGGTCGTCTATGAATATTAAATTATGCTGATCAATTTGTCTAATCTTGTTATACTCAATCCGTATCGAGTCGCTTTGAATAATTGAATATTTATTTAGCCGTCGCATTTCATTTTAAATGTTATTTTGACATTTTATTACGTGAACAGACGGGAACTCGAGTAACTTAGTACGCAGACAGTCAACCTAAATGAATTATCTGTATACTTAGGTAATGTAAAACCAAGATTGCCATTTGAGACTGCCATTTTGTAATTATGTATATCCAACACCGTTGGTTGAGTACTTTCAGTAGCACGAAGATACTTTTGTCTTATCTTTTTATACACTTTAGCAAAATCCAGTCAAAACTGATATTTGTTACCTAGTTTTAGATATTTGTTACCTAGTTTTCCTATATTTAAACAAAGATCTTGGAAACGGGTCCAACAATTTTGATGAAACGCGGTATTCAGGGAGCGAGGAGGCAAAAAAATATTTTTATAAAAAGTAACCGAGCAAAGCTCTGTCGACCAGCTAGTTAGTGGTTAAATCATTATTGGTCTATGTTTTACTAGCCTAAGTAACCTTTTTTCTGTGGAACAGGAAGGCCGCCGCATGGGCTACATGTCAATGGGCGTACCTCTAGTGGCGGGTTCGCCGGTGCGGCACGAGCCGGCGGGGTCGCTGGCGCTGGAGGTGACGGCGTACCAGCCTCCGTGGAAGGCGCTGTCGGACTTCGCCCTGCACGCTGACTTGGACCGCGCGCCGCACCATAGCGCAGCGTTCCAACAGCTTGTTAACCAGGTATTGCGGTTTTTCATATTCCTCAATCGTTCAATTAATATAGATATCTACGAAACTTTTTGTGATAAGAAGAACGACTTTGTGCAAGTTTTGTTTTAGCAAAACTGATAGTAAATGAATAGCGAGCGAAGGCATTTCCTTCATGATAGTAAAATGATGAGCTTGTTTTTGGCGCATAAAGTTACCAGTGACTACTTCCTGTACCATGTACTGGCAAGCGATGCGTAGGACTACCACCCATAAGGTGGTCTGACGACCTGACCAAGGTCGCTGGAAGGCGTTGTATGCAGGTCGCTCTAGATCGGTAATTTTGGAAATCCTTAGGAGAGGCCTATGTCCGGTGTTTTTTCAACCAAGATAAAATACTTAATCAAAACTAACTTGTAAATAGAAGAGCTGGTTTTGGGGTATAAAAGTTAGCAGTAACTTTTTTTAACCTGTTCATTAGTTAGTTTTTATAATAATATGCTTTTTTTTTATTCCAAAATAAAATACGAGATCAAAATTAACTTATACACGCTCTGACTACCCTGTGATTGGTGGTATTTCATCTCATGACTCTTTTTTTCAGATGCATGGCTACGACGTCCCCTCTCTCCCCCCTCCGCGACCGCCACACAGCACAGAAGACAACTACGTGACGTACCTCGAGAGCGACGACAGCCTGCCACCATCGCCCTAGTGCCGCCTCTCCTAAAGCTTTCCCATGAAAGCTGGACTTATGTGTTGACAACTGAAATATCCGAGTTATAGTGCGAGTAGATTTACACGTTTCAGTCGAAATAAGATTTGTTAAAGAAATCTGTATTGAAAATCAAATTACATAGCTCGACTACAAAGTTTAGGCAAAAGGCCAGTATGTGTTCGTGATACCGTAGTGCTGTGCTTTGTCTGTCTACTACAGCGGCAGGCAGTCTTTGAAAAAAACATATTGGCACACGTCATTATAGGTAAAATAAATTAATCCCAGTTTCTGAACTTCGTAGTCAAGCTATTTATCACTTCTTGAAAATGTACTAAAAATAAGAAACGAACTTTATGAATTTTTACTGATCTGACTTACTTACTTAAATACGTAATAAAAACTTTACTATCCCTCTTAGCCCGGTAAAAATAACAGCACACAAAACTATAAACTCAATATTCAAACTTTAAACCACCAAAAGTTTTGAACTTAAATTATACTGCAAAATTAGCTTTTTTTATTTGGGAGTGTGCAAATTTTCTTCAAACGTTTAGTGTGCATAAAATCTTGCCGTTGACTAAGCGTTTTATTTCGTAACAACTCGACGTTTATAATGTTAAACGGAATAAATAAGCACAAAATGAATATGTACATATATAGTTTTATCATTTCCAAAGAGTTACATTCTTTATGACAAAGTTTAAAATATATCAGATCTTTACTACACCCTATTTAGTATTACAATTGGTATTGAGCAGACATAAATGAAATAACTCTTTGGATAAACTATAATTTTGTGATGTTTACCATTAGTTTTATTTAAATAATATGCTTATGTATTTAGTTTCAATTACCTTGGGGTACCAATATTATTTCTACTTATTTTATCAAGATCTGTTAGTGTTTGTAATGTATATACATTTTTGTGTAAATAAATTGTATAAATATGAATATAATAATGATAAATTGCATACTATTTAGTTAGTAAACGTATACTATAATAAGGCCTTTACTGTGAGATTTGTGTATGTGTAATCACACAACCAGTCACTTAGTTCTGTTAAAATTTGTACATAAACGTATTTCCGGGTACGTATTAGAACATGTAATATTAAAACATCAACAGTTAAGATAACGAAGTACAAAACCCCTAAATTTACAATACATATTAATTGGTTGATCATAATTCAAAATAGTAAAAGTTCTGATTGACATACAAGTATATTTTCGAAGTTTATAAAACATAATTTTTACAATACCTACCTACACTACCCATGTTTTATCTAAAAATCTAAATATCTAATGTCTAGGAGTCGTTATTTCTAAATTCGAACATGGGTACAAATCGATCTCATGGTTGCCGAAATATGGGGTTCTCGTGTTCACAGTTCGAGCAGAACTACTTATAATTTACGAAAGTTACCCACTTATAATTTACTAAAACTTACTTCCTGTATTTATGGTGCGTTTTTGCACTCCTTATAAACTTTATAATTGTACTGACGACTTTTACATTACGTGAAACCATCAACTTGAACTCCTTATGACAACTAAACTAAGAAAGATTTTTCTTCGCCATTTACAAAATCGGGAACTAGCTAATAACTGACATCTTCACACAACAAATACACCAATCGCAACGTAATATTCTAGCTATCCAGTATGTAACCATATTTTTTCTATTATGCTTTCTAGCTTCTCATATTTTATGTAAGTACCAAGGTATTTTAACTTTCCATGTTGTAAACTACGACATTTTTTTGTACACTTGAAAATTTACAAATAAAACCTTATAAAAGTTACAAAAGTTAAAGACATTGTATATTATGATTATAAATATTTTGAACTATTAGGTGATCTGGATATTATTTATTGCAAACTTTGAGGTTTTATGGATCGGTGTTACATCATTATGGTATTTTAAGTATTTAGTATTGTAATTTAAGGGGTTTTGTACAACTGTTGATGTTTTAATTTTACATGTTCTAATACGTACCCCGTATTTCCATCCACGTTTGGTTTTTTTTTTTTCAAGATCTTAGTTTGAATCTATTAAGCATTTTCTGCGAAAGTGTATCAAGGCCCGACTTGACAAAGCTGGCATATTAAAATTATGTGTCCAAAGCCCTAGAAGTCTTAATATCAGGATACAAAAAACTCTACAATAAGAAATAGTAGTCATAATTTTAGCTTGATATCATAACCTTATAGTGCCGGCTTTGAGAGTAAGGGCCATAAATCGACGTTTCTATGTAAAAAGAGTGATGTATTATGCTAATCCTCGATAGAGATTACCAGATGTTAATTTATTCAGTAGTAGTTACACTATACACTGTACTAGCTTGTGAGCATAACATTAATAAAATTATTGAGTACTTAAAAAGATTTTTATTTATTTCTTTTTGCTTGCTTTTTTACGTTCTTGTTCCTACGAAGACATCACAACACTGACTTATATGAAAATTGTAAGTTTTGCTAATATCAAACGGATTTACAGCACCCATACTTAGACCAGGTCCACTAACCCTTAATGATTGACAAATAAAGTTGTAGAGGGATGATGGTGCTACCGTAAATAACTTTCCGCAATATAGCGATATCTACAAACTTAATTGTTTAATACTACTAATTTACATAAAAACATAATTACATTATTTTATTCCTTGATTATGTGTGTAATTTGTTAACCAGTCGTTAGTCCAATTGCTAAAAAAAATTAAAACAATACTTATACGGTGTTTTTCAGCAGTCAAAAGGTACACAGCTATATTGTGTGTTTGCCATGTTGAATTGCTTATGTAAAATATAAACAGGCATTATAATGCTGTTAAAAAACCAATAAAGCAATTCCAGATTTCAAAATTTTGAAACCGTTTATACACAATACAACCGGTTCTATTTCTAAACAAAGAAAGTGGCGCCACTTGGTACGCCACGCAACTAGAATTAATGGAAAGTTAAAAAATGATTATGGCAACATTTATTGATAACAAATGTCAATGTCACCGACCGGGACCGGTGACTGTCACTGTCAAACTCATTTGCCTATCAACAAATGATAACAATCCCAGTGCCGAAGTTCATAAATTTTTAAAATATCAAATTAAATAAAGTTAATTTCCTAATTTTATAGGTAAATGCGGTTCCTTAGCGGCAATATTTAGTGTTTTCATTTATCAAAATGAAGGACGCTGTTGAGTTACAGGATCTACGGCCTAAAAAAGATTTGCCTGCGGTAAGTACTCTTTAGTATCAGTGAATAGCATTGAAATCTTGATAAAATACCTGATAAACGGTTTCGAGGAACAAATCTAGGCTAGCCGCTAGTGTTTCACATGAAATAATCAATACCCACGCTAGAAATTATCTTTGAAACACTTGTTAACCTTGATTCAATATTTTCTATGTTCATGAAATAAATATGCTATCCACGCTGGTCTGGGAGGAAATAAAGACGTAGAATGCAACTGGTTAGTTACTTTTAAATGTATTGATGTAGAAACCAGTGGTAATTATAAATGAAATGAAAAAAATAATAAAATAAAAAAGTTTACACTACTCCGGAAAAGGAATCAAACTATTATGTATCATATGTATCAAACTTTAAAAAGTTAGTCATAAAGGAAAATAAAAACTTGCCTAATGTGAGCCAGACTTAAACAAGCAAAAACCTTCATCCTTTCCTTATTATCCCACTCTATCCTAAATATAAGTCACATGGGTCATTAATTTCATGCAAGTTTCTGAGAAGTATGAATATCAATAGCCCGGACAGAACAGATTGATATGTTTTAAACTTTTGAATTCTATTACACTATATTTTTACTAGCTGCGCCCCATGTTGTTACCCGTGGTATATATAAAAAGTAGCATATGTGTTTATCCAGGGTGTTAGCTTCCTGCATACCAAATTTTATGAAAATTTGTACAGCCGTTAGCACGTGAATAAGTACCAAACATACACTCTCACAAACTCTCGCCTTTATAATATTAGTGTGATAATCTAAATATATATAACTCAAAGGTGACTGACTGACTGACATAGTGATCTATCAACGCACAGCCCAAACCACTGGACGGATCGGGCTGAAATTTGGCATGCAGGTAGATGTTATGACGTAGGCATCCGCTAAGAAAGGATTTTGATGAATTCTACCCCCAAGGGGATAAAATAGGGGATGAAAGTTTGTATGAAACTTTGTCTATTTTAAACCGATCGGGCGGAGACTTTGCATGCATAAAGCTACTATGACGTAGGCATCCCCTATGAAAGGATTTTGATAAATCACACAGCTACGAAAGCGAAGCCGCGGGCAAAAGCTAGTTCATGTATACAAACATACACACAGCCTTATTTATTTATTGTTCACATTATTATTATTGGTCCGCACCACACATCTGCTCAGGTCACAGCTGAAAATCTGTTTATTTCTCCCGGGCAATATTATCACTGATTTGTGGCCTATTTGTATTGCTGCAACACACACATTCAAAATTGTACAGGTAGGTAGAATCTTATTTTCTTTTTATAAACTTTTATTAGATTTCACCTGTCTGTCTGTAATCAAAGAAATAAATTGTAAGACAATAATAGCATTAAAGCATACAAATTTTTATACATCAAAAATAATGTCAAGTAGAGATCGTAGCAAGTAGAGATCCATAGTCCCTGCCTACCCCCATGGGAAATAGGCGTGTAAATATGTATGTATGAATAAAAAATAAATTTACTTCTTTTGTCATGAAATCATCAATGTCTGATTTCATAAGCAAACCTTTGGTAATTCAAGTTGAAATGTCGCTAATGAGGCTGAATGACGCGTGATAATTCACGAATTTCTGATTTTCGGCTGAGCTGAAGCTTGGGCTAGTTTTTGGCAGAAAACGCAAATATGGCCGAATCAAGTTTTTGGCCGAAAGAGGCCGAAAACGAAACCACTTTGGAAAAGCTCGAAAGCAAATCATTTGTTGTATGACTCCTGCGTTCAAAAACTAGTCTCAGTTGTGAAAATAAAAAACCTAACCTGACAACCCTTCAATGCGTAATTTTTCACCAAAATGGAAAATTAAAAAACCCAACATACATATTAGCACATGACTACTGTCCGGTGTTTCCACCGAACTTCAGCGGCTGCTTTTAAGCTTATTTAGGGTGTCATCCCCACCAAACTTCGGCCGCGCTGAACTTTATCCGCTGAATTCCAACCGCAAAACTTCGGCATAGTCTGCTGAGACACATAAGAAAAGCGAACGAGTCGGGGTGGTTAATACTTGTACCACTTGGTTGCAGATTGCGGAACTAAAAGACCGCTTATAACAAAAGGATTTAACTATAAACTTAATGTTTAGGGTTCCATAACTCGAAAGGACAAAAAACGGAACCCTTATAGGATCACTTTGCTGTCTTTCTGTCCAAATGACTGTCAAGAACCTTTATCTCGATGCGTGAAGTTAAAATAAAAACCATGTACCTACTCAGGTCTACAGTACCTTGCAGCTGTGAAAAAATAAACTCGAAGTTTAACTTAAAAAAAAGAACAATTTTTTAGGGTGCGTCATACGACAAACATGTCCGGCCCACTCCCACTTCAGCTTTCCCGTCTTGACGCCTACATCGACAATTTTGGTCTTGGAGCGAGGTTCGGTGTTTCTTACTCTATCGATTCGGCGCACGCCAAGTACACTGCGCTGCATGGAACGTTGGCAAACCAAACTGTGTGATATATACTTGGAAGGATAATAGACTGCTTTGTTGTTTTGTTTCCGTCGCGTTGCTCTGCAGGTCTTCTTCGTAAGATTAGAGATTTGTTGACACTGTCGTATTTTGTTTGTCGTAAGTTGTCGTTGACACTGATTGTGTCAACAAATCTCTAATCTTACGAAGAAGACCTGCAGAGCAACGCGACGCAAACAAAACAACAAAGCAATCTATTATCCTTCCAAGTATATATCACACACCAAGTATTATATCTATCCTCCCCATACTGATTTGACCAAGAGTCTGTACTTTACTAGACCAGATTTATGCATCGTAGGTCAGAATGGGCAGGATGCACGGCACATGTCAAGGAGTTTGCGCTTAACTGACAGTGTATGGTTACCCTTGATTTGCGCCTTCATAGACGATGCAGAAGCTCTTCCAGGCGTTATCTATGCGGCGATCGATTTCCTTATCTTGCCTGCTATCTGGCCTAAGTAAAACTCCTCGACAAACTGCAATTCCTGCTCATCAACCTCGATTTTACATTTTGTGCTGTTCGTCATCAGTTTCGTCTTTGACCAGTTCATCTCCAGTCCAACCTCAAGGCTGGGCGAGCTCAGGTCTTTGATCATTGATTGAGGTGGAGTGGGAAAAGAGGACAATGCCATCGGCGTAGTGAAGATTTGATAATCTTACGCCGTCGATGTCAATGCCAACTGTAGCCCATGATTCTGCGAACTTTTTTTACTCATTTACTCATTTATTATTCGCTAACATGTTGCTTAAGGTGGTAAAATATAAGTGCAGTAATACATGTACCCATTTTGGGTGTGGCGATGCAAACATTGAATAGAATTTAACAATATTAGTATATGTACTCGTTAAATACATTTTTAAATTTTAAGATTATAATATAAGATTTAAAAGTTTAATAAATTGACAACGAAAAAAAAAAGGTTAAAGTATGTCAAGGGCTATCATGCAGGTAAAAAGAAGTACGTAAGCATGCTTAGTCAAAATTCTTAGGTTCTAAAACGTCCAAGGTAGTCAAACGACAGGTAGCTACTTATCTATTTAGTCACATTTTTAGGTTTATGTAAGTCAAATATAGAACGAGAGATTGAGAACAAGTCACTGTAAATGTCAAGTATAAATGAGATGGTTAGTGAATGTGCTAAAGTTTATCATTTAGGTATTCGTCTACTGTGTAATATGCTTTTGAGAGTAGTAGTGATTTAACTTGTTTTATAAATGGAGTGTCATTTTGTTCATTTTTTATTGTGTCGGGTAATTTATTGTAAATTTTGATGGACATTTCGTACGGACTGGTTTGAAATTTGAAAACTTCTCAAATACTTCTTCCAGGCAGCTTGTGAAGGTACCTATTTATATTTAAAAACAAAAACAATAAATTTTATAGCATCACATCACTCCATTCGCCATTGTTATTTGAGTCAACAAGTCTAGAGAACAATGCACAATCACAGAGCACAATGTCTGAGGCGTTGCCCCCACGGGCGAGATTATCGCGACGACAGCGCTCTACTATCTCCTGGTAACCTCCACGAGACGGCAATGTTCCCGACTGATATGTATAGAAAACCGCGAATGTTTAAGATAACGTCTCTAGTAGTATATAATAGAAGTTCCCCGTCCCCCTCCATCAACGACTAAGCAATTATTTATTTAATGTAATATTAAGTCAGACAAATAAAAAATTTATAAAATGTTCGTTCTGAAAAAAGGAGAGTTAAAAAGTACCCGTAACCCAAAGCGAAAGAGGTTTCAGGATCTTAGCAAGTTGAGGTCTATAGTCCCTGCCTACCCCTGTGGGAAACAGGCGTGATATTATGTATGTATGTATGAAATTAAAACATTGAATTATCCGCAACACGCTTCGTCAAAATGTTCGTAGTTAGTCCGCAATATGCTGTTTCATAATACATCAAAGAGATTTGACAATACGGATGCTGACAAAAAAAATAGGACTCTTGACAGATTATTAAAAAATACGGTTTACGTATTTTTGTCTTTTCTCTGATTAGCAAATAATAAAATGACGGAGATACAGCGCATTCAAATTTCGCGTGATGTCACGATCAGCTTCGATTTTTAACCAAAGGTGACGTAAATCACCCCACTCCGAAACATAATAATTTCACTACTCTGAAACATATGGGTCCTTTATTTTTGAACAATCTAGTTGACGGACTAAATAAAATTATATATTTTTTTACGACCTCCGTAGCGTAGTGGTCACCATGCTAGTCCGCCACCCAGATGGTCCCGGGTTCGATCCCCGGTCAGGGCAAGCTGGAAAATGGCCTTTTTCAAATTGTCCTTTCCTGGGTCTTGGATGTTTATCTATATATGTATTTGTTATAAAATATGTTATCTTTGAGTTAGTCCCATAACACAAGTTGCGAACTTACTTTGGGGAACTCAATTAGTGTTATTTGTTCATACATATTTATTTATTATTTTACATATATAATCTACAAGCAATGTTATACATTATATATTTTAAAATTTTAGGCTCAGTTTGTTTCGGTGATCAGGGGGGGGGGGGAATGTTCAGTTTTCGTCTTCTTTCATGAATAAAATCAAAACTATTTATTTACTAAAAAAATATATATACTTGAGATCCTCATAACGAGCCCTTTCATTTGATATATGACACAGTAAGGTTTGCAAAACTTTTTTTTATTGCCTAATTTGTCCCTCGAAAATGACCATTATTTAAAAAATATATTTACTTTGCACATCTGTGTTTGCGTCATAGGATTACACCATCCTACCAAATTTCACCTGATTTGGTTCAGTAGATTCCGAG
This sequence comes from Acrobasis suavella, assembly GCA_943193695.1. Classification (NCBI taxonomy): domain Eukaryota; kingdom Metazoa; phylum Arthropoda; class Insecta; order Lepidoptera; family Pyralidae; genus Acrobasis; species Acrobasis suavella. The sequence continues at coordinate 14,396,523 of OW971950.1, forward strand.
CAATTTGGCTGTGGCAAATGGACGGACGGACAGACAGACGCACGAGTGATCCTATAAGTTTCCCGTTTTTTCTTTTTTTGTACGGAACTCTAAAAAAATACTTTGATATAGAAGTAGAATTCAAGATTTTCCTCACAAAAACCATTATCGCAATCGTAACCAAAAATTCAGCAGCATAGGTACTAATATTAGGTTGGGGAAAAAGTCTTTTCGCATTTTATATGAAAATTCAAAACATTTTTTAATATAGTTTATTTACATTTAACTAAAGTATGTAGGTACCATTTTGTTCGATAACTTTTTGCCATCTTATAGGTAGGGACATGATATTATTGCTATAGAAATTTTGGGGCTTCTGATCAAAAAACTGCGTCAAGTAGTTTTGGCAGTCCTCTCGTGATGTTAACCTGACAGTGCCTAAAGAATTCTGAAGAGACCGAAACAGGTGGAAATCTGAAGGTGCCAGTTCAGGACTATACGGCGGATGCATTAACACCTCCCAGCCAAACTCTCTTAATTTTTGCTGAGTGGTTAAAGATATGTGAGGTCTAGCGTTATCATGATGAAAAACCACACCCCTTCTGTTGATTAATTCCGGCCGCTTTCTCTCAACTTCTTGCTTTAATCTTATCAGTTGTTCGCAGTAGAGTTCTGAATCGATGGTCCTGCCTGGTGGTAACAGCTCATAATGAATAATGCCCTTCCAAACCAACAACACACACAGCATCACCTTGTTGCGAGTTAACCCGGGTTTCGCCACAGTCTGTGAAGCCTGACCGGCCTTTGACCATGACATTTTTCGCACGTTCTTGTCGTACGTGATCCACTTTTCATCACCAGTTATCAATTTCTTCAAAAATGGTTCGGTCTCATTACGTTGTAATAAAGAATCACAAATGAGTACACGGTTCAGTGGATTTCTTTCAGAGAGCTCGTGAGGTACCCAAATATCGAGCTTTTTTGTGTACCCATTTTTTTTTCAGATGCGCCAAGACTGTTTTGTGGTCAATTCCCAGTTCTTCAGCTACGTCGTAACTACTGATATGCCGATCTTGCTCCACTTTTTCAAAAATAGCATCCTTTTTATCCGTAACAGGGCGACCAAAGCGACGTGCATCTTTGACATCAAAATTTCCGGATTGAAAACGCTTAAACCAAATTTGTGCTACTATCACAGACACTGCACTAGGTCCATAAACATCGCAAATTTTTTGATAACCTCCTACTTTTTGGAAGTCGTTTAAAAGGGCCCCTAATTCTGGTGTGCTAAAGGGCCCCAACATAGTTTGATAACTTGATAAGGCGATGGTAACCACTTACCATTACGTGGATTGATAACCTACTTTTTGGAAGTCGGTTAAAAAGGGCCCCGCATTCTTGTGTGCTCAAAGGCCCCAGCATAGTTTGATAACTTGATAAGGCGTTGGTAACCACTTACTATTACGTGGATTAATAACCTCCTACTTTTTGGAAGTCGGTTAAAAAGGGCCCCGAATTATTATGTACTCAAGGGCCCAGCATAGTTTGGTAACTTGATAAGGCGTTGGTAACTACTTACCATTACGTGGACTTTACGCCGGAACGGAAAGCGCTGGATGTAGGCCGCTCTAGATCGGTCATTCTGGAAATCCTTGGGAGAGGCCTATGTCCTGCAGTGAACGTTATGCGGCTGAAATGATGGTGATGCCTGTTTGTTACTAAACTGTTAAAAAACCTCGAAAAGTGGACAATCAATGTCCAATGTGCACGTTTTCGCTATCAAAGCTATAAATAATGTACTTGTATATTAATAAAGTATCGCAGGTACATTTTATTGATTTATAATGCGTTTTTATTTCTTTATTGCATCGACTGATAAGTTTGGATTTCCGCGATGTATTTTTGTTATTGGAACGAAGTTCCTTACGGCAGGCTTGGAGGAGATAGGGATTTTGCTGCGCGACCGAACTGAAAAAAATGTGATAGTAAAACCGTAAGGATGACCTCGTTAAATAAAACCGTTAAATGAGACGTGCGCAGGCGCGACAGTCGTATACACAAGCGAGTAGTGTATAATACCTTTGAGCACGATTTTTCTTTTGCAAATTGTGTCGATTCTACATTAGCCGAAGGAACTTCGTTCCTACCTGGTGTCCCACGACACCACATTTCTTTTTATTGTTATAACTTCGACTAAGTATAAGTATATATATTTTATTCGAAACCGAATTCAATTTATTTTGTAAATCCGTACAAAAGTACGGATTAACAAAATAATTTCAAAAAAGTTATTTTTAAAGAAACTAATTTTTAAATAGGCATTTCCTCACTGCAAATAGGTACATATTATATCCAACAGATTAAGATAAAGAGCAAACAAAGCCGCGGCAGTTACCTAGTGTTGATAATGTGCAATAAACCTGTATTAGTGTATCTGATAAAGACGAGTAAAGGAATGAAGGGATTTGCCCTCAGTTACAGTTCTGCGATGATTGTATTCGCATTATTACAATGTAAAATTTAAAAAAAAAGTTTAATTAAAGTTTTTATTTCTTAAAATAAAAACTACAGTAGAAAATTTAAAAGTTTTTTTAGATGAATCGTGCAATTAACTTCATCTTGATTATCTTATATTTATTTTCTGTGGAGAAATCAATATATTCTCTTCTAACTGTGAAATGTGGTAAAAGGTTATACAATTAATATTCTTGATTAAGAAGACTGGTCAATCGTAGTTGACAAAAATATTGAAAAGAAACTTGTTCGCAAAGTGATATTTTTGATATTAGTAAATAGCTATAATGAATGACAACGGTGGATTGAAACAGAGAAAGAAAAAGAAGCTTACCTCGCAGGTAGAGTCCATTGAAAAGGTAGAGTGATAGGTAGAGGTAGAGGCATAATCATGAAAGGTTTATGTACACTCATGTCATTTCATACATTTGCTATGTCATTTGCATTCTCATGGTTTTCCTTACGACTGACAAACACCGAGTATTCACAATTTGTTATTAACATGATCCGTCCCACTGTTAGGCAAAGGTCTATTTATTTTATTTAATTATTTAATCTTTATTGTTCATCAAATACAAATTGTACAGAACAATAGGCGAACTTAACGCTAAAAGCGTTGTCTACCAGTCAACGTTTGGGTTATACAGATAGTCTAAATGTGGGTTGCAAGACAAAAGTAAAGCACATAAAAAAAAATAACTATTAATACAATTATATAATATTTCCTATATACATATATGCATAAAAATATACATGACATATACGATACTCGTACTCAATGAAAACGATATATAAATATAAATATATGCAGCAATTTTTAAATCTACTTTTCTACATCGGCCAAGAAGTGCTTTAACACTCGTGTCTTAAAACTAGCGCGACTAGGAGCGGTTTGAATGGATTCTATTTTTATAGTTATTAAACACAAAGTAAAATATCTTAGTAAAATATACAATGCATTTCAAAGATGATTTGTGTTTAACTTTTTAATATAAAAGTATCCATATTTTCAGCAAAAAGGTTCTTCTTAAACATCAATGCAGTACCCCTGATTTTTGTCATAAAAATGTGATGCTCCCGTAGGATTCTTCCTCCACTTCCAGTCTTCTTGCTTCATAAGTATTTTATATCACAAAATGCTGGTATATCTTATTCTGCCCGGGAAAATCTCGATCAACTCACGAAATATTTAATTTAATAATAGGTTATTCTTCTTTCTTCCCTAACACAGCACGTAAGTCACTTCCATTTTGCTTACTTCTATATCTCCCTAAGTCGCGTCTTACAACACCCATGGGAAAGGGGGAAAACTTTACTTATTTTAAATTAAGGGGCTGCCTGAATTTTTCCGGGTTCCAGTGCTGCCCCCATTTGAAATAAATCATTTGATAGGAAACGGAGCCATCATTTAAAATTTAGCCTTGATCAGACCCTAGATAACCCTTTAAACTATTTTATGAACTACAGTTTACAGTTTAAAGTGAGAACGTGAAGCTTTTCTACGCACATACGCCAAAAGTGGCCGTTTTCGCAATTGTGTGATCAAGGCCAAATTTTAAATGATGTCTCCGTTTCCTATCAAATGATTTATTTCAAATGGGGGCAGCACTGGACCTCGGAAAATTTAGGTAGCCCCTTAAAAAAGGATATCTTTGCAAAATATATTAGTGATATCAAACTGCACATGAAATAATTAATAATAAATTATCTTCCTTATAATTATAATACAAAATCTATTTATAGGCAGGTATCTATAGGTATCGTTCGAGCACTCTAGTTTAAATCAATAAAACCGTATCTTGAGCACTGATACAGAGGATCATTGTACAGATTTAATACATTATCAGTTCTTCTTAAACAATGTTTGACGGCCTCCGTGGCGTAGTGGTCACCATGCTAGTCCGCCACCCAGAGGTCCCGGGTTCGATCCCCGGCCAGGGCAAAATTGGTATTGAAAAATGGTATTTTTCAAATGGTCCGGGGTCTTGGATGTTTGATGTACACGTATTTGTTATAAAATATAGTATCGTTGAGATAGTATCCCATAACACAAGTCTCGAACTTACTTTAGGGCTAGCTGAATCAGTGTTATTTGTCCATATATATTTATTTATTATTATTTATTAATGTTTCCAGGGGTGGACGTAAAGTCAGTAAATGTCAGTATTTTTGGCTAAGGTCAGTAAAAGTAATTTTTTTGGAAAAGTCTGTAAATCAGTATTTTCATATTTTTTAACATTTTTTATTTAAATACCTTTTTCTATAAAAAAAAAAAAAACATACCAAATCTTCATAACCGAACCGGCCAAATGTTTGCCGGTCTTGAATGCTGACTTTGAATTCACTCCTCACGTTTAACGACTAAAAAGTGAAAACGCCTTAGGAAATAATTTCATTGAATTTGTATGAAATTTTAATTTCCCGAGTATATTTTATTAGTTGACTGTAAGGCGATTCACAGACTGCTCCGCACCCCGCTGCCGCGGGGCCGGATTGTATGCAAGTACCTCAATTTTATAGAAAACACGCATAGTATAACACACTGACACCGCATCTACGCGCGTATGGCGTCCCCGCGCTACACGTGTGGGTGCCAATCGCCTAACTCTTTAATTTGTAAACCCTACTTAGATCTGATAGTTTTCTTTAAACTCCGTTATATATACTATTCTTTCTTTAATTTCTCACGCCCCATTTTTCACTTGAACGGTAACAAAAAATACATTTGCACGAATCTCTAAATTGAAAAATAGTGTTTACAAACTCTCTAAAAAATAAATATGTCTAATATTTATACGTATCTAAATATTTTTGAAAGACCTATATTCAACGATAACCCACAGCATGGGTTTGTCGAGAAAAAAATATTGATTCCTACTTTATATATAAATAAGATAGGCAAAAAAAAAATATTTTTTTCATATTTTTATTTTACCGCTGTCGGCGTGACAATATGATAACGAGAGATTTGGCTAGTAAATAGTGAGTATTTTAGAGGGTTTTAGTTCAGTAAAATCAGTATTTTTGGCCTTTGAATCAACTCCACCCCTGTGTTTCTAAAACATTCCCGAATTTTAAAAAGTTCAATTTTGATTACAATTCTACTAAGTGATTCTGAAAAACTTTCCCAACTGAATCGACATATGAAAAAAACTCCACATAACATCAAATTCTCCAAAGGGCCTCGACGTGTTGGATCTGTATCCCCACGCAAGCCTCTCAAAAGACCGGGGTGAAAAGACCCGTAGATCCAAAAGGAGGTAAAAATTAATAACAATAATAAGAGCCAGGTATTTCGATTACTGTCCTGCTGTCATGGTCTCTGGCAGACTATTCTCTACCTCCAATTCTCAGTGGTTTTCCAACCTGTCTTGAAATTACCTACTCGCACCGTGGTACGATTGGTCACCAGCTCTTTCCTCTCCGTTGGGTGTCGTAAAATGCGAATAAGGGAGGCAAAGGTAAAAGAATGGGCAGCAGTGTCCTCTCTGCAGACTTAAAATATTCCATCTACTACGTTCCCCAGCCTGTCAGCCCAGCGTTGTGATTATGGGCAAATCCTCCCTTGAGCCTTTAGTTCAGCTGGGGGCTGGTATAGGCTGATAAGTTTACCTACCATGTATATAAATTGCAGTGCTATACCTTATTTCTCGTTACTTTCAGTACTCATACGAGATTTTTGCAAAATGAATATTAAAGGAGAGCGTCACGGCCGAGGGCGTCGCGGACAAACAAATTTATAATTCGAGAGCGTCGCGGCCGAGCGCCTAGCGGAATGAGGGCCTAACGGCCGGACCCACTTTTTTTATCCAAGCAAGGGTGCATGGAGGCCACCGGTTATTCATTTCCTTTATATTTTTGTACAATAAAGAGCATTGTTGTTGCAGTCTTTTATATCATTTATTTATTTCGATACAAAATCGTTTGTGTTGAAATATAGTTAACAAATACCACACTGAAATTTACATAAAAACAGTTAAATAGTTCAATTACAATAAAAATCAATGACAGAGGGTTAATAATTATAAATCATAAAATAAATTTAAATCAAAATCTTACATACAAATTTGTCCAATTAAGTCACATTAAAAAACTAATTTAAGAATTCATCTACTGAATAATAACACTTGTCCAGCAGAAATGCTTTTAATTTACCCTTGAATTAATCTTTGTGTAATAATGCCTTAATTTCTACAGGAAGTCTATTAAAAAAGAATACATGATCTATAATATGGAAAATTGGATATTGTTGTTCTAAACACGTCGTTAATCTTCTTAGCAAAAAATAATAAAACATAAAACGACCTACAAACGCGATACTGATCAAGCAGACTTGAGACTTCACACAGAAGTAGTTCAAACGTATTGTTCTGATGTGAGTAAACTTGAAGAATATTGAATCATGGTTACAATTGTTTCTTATTGTGTTCATTGAACTCACAACACAATAACGCTAATTTACTCTAAATTTAAAATTACTATGTTTATGAAATGAGTTTATGTGAAAATAAATATTCAAGTTTAATTTAACGGCTAGCACGTTATATTGTATATATTAAAAAAAAAATCTTTATGTGACCGAAACACGTTTTACCAAAACATTACAAACTTCCTATTTCGATGAATCGTTATTTCTGTGAACGAATAAATTATGTCAAAATAATATTTAGATGTGAAATGTTTCGACGCTGTAACTAAATATATTTAAGTTCTCAATTTATCAAATGCCTAGAATGTGGTCTTTATTTAGCTCATTGCGTGTTTCACTTTAGATTTTTTTGATTGTGAATAACAAGCTCGCGAAAGGATGCAAACTGCTACTGCACTTTTCGCAACTCTTGTTATACCATCAAGGGCGTTTACTTTACACATGACACTGTGAAAATCGATGCCGCAGTGGCGTAGCGTTTAACCGCTCTTAGTCACTCAAAATTTACTCGTAATGACGTTAACCACTATAACACTTTCTCTTCAGTAAATGTCAACTTGTTTTGGATTAAAACATAATGGTTTGCACTTCTGTATGCTATATGAGACCTATTTGCACTGTGTTCTACAGTAAAGGCAACTTGTATTTTTCTTCCTTGATTTTACCATGTTCCTTTTCTGTTAAAGCTGCGATGTCTCCGTTACTTCCAGGATGGCGAGCGAGATTACACCGGGGTTATCACGTACGAGTTTAAAGACAAGGAGGAAAAGCCCTGGGAGCGGGTTATGCTCTATCTCTATCATACACACAAACTTAACAGTCATTTTTGTACTTCAAACATGTGTAGAAATTAACAGTCACACATACATAACAATCATTTTCATAACATTGTAGAAATTAACAGTCGTATTCATTATAAATCTGCTTTTTTAAAATCAGTTCTATAGTACAATGCTGTTAATTTAAAAAGCACAGATTTTTTTCCTATAAAGTGTGTCAAAACATAAGACTACGCACTACGTTAAAATATTACTATACTAGAACTTATTTTAAGGGAGCAGATAGTTCTTATAACTGTGACTAACTAGTATTTTGACTGCAGAAATGATATACAGAAATTTTATTAATATATTTTTAACGTATATTTTCTTTAAAAAACAATAAAGGAAGGTACATTTGGCAATGAATTTTGATTGTAAAGTCATATTTGTTGTAATTGTCTGCTATTTGCAAATAGTTTGCTATTTTTTAATATGCAGTCAAAATATCATATTTTGCATTTAATATCTACAAACATTTCACTATCGCTCTTTCATCTTAACATCCATCTGTAAAATCTCTACTTCAGTCGCTGTTACTCGAGATATTTTATTTATTAGGTTAAAGTTTCAAAAGCCTATATTCCTTTTTGATTTTTATTTTTTATCAATTTTAGGTTATTTATGGAATCACAAGAAAGGGGACACATTTATATGAGCCCGTCAAATCAGTGAGTAACGGGTTAAGAAGAATTGGATTTCCGTTTTTGTGTTGTTTTTTGGTATCTTTTTTGGGAATATTGCTTGAAAAAAATATGGAATATAAAATTCGGGAACGCGTATAATGTTTCTTAAATTTGAATATATACTGCTTTTGTATCGTCTCAAGGCTGATATTTTTTTGTTTCAATGAAATATGTGCAAGTTATTTACGCACGCTATTTATCTATATTTGATGAGGCATAGGAAATTAATTCTGTACTAGGAAATCCTTCGTAAATTTGCAATAAACGGTATATTTATTATCACTTTAGATAACAGTCACGTCTAATCGATTAACAAAATGATAATAAGTAGTTCTCTTTTAAAAGTTATAATATTTATAAACTAGTCAAAATAATTCGTTTCGTAATGAATGATCATACGAAAGGATTTACTGCATTTTTCTTTTAGGTTTATCATAATTTGATGGATTGGAAATGTCGATCAATAATAAGACCATTACTTAAGTTTCCTGTTTAATAACTTATCCACTAATCCTTTTTTCAATTTTTTTCCATCAACTGGTCACTTATATTTTTTTGTTTATATATCTTATCTCACTTAGATAGTCTCTAAATTCTTGCATTAACAGCTTATGGGATTTAATTACATATATGCTGTATCAATTCTTATTTAGTATCTTTTAAGTGCATAAAGTACATACTAGGTAATTAAAATACTTTTGCAAAAAGTATAATGTAATAAGGTATAATAGGCCTTCCTAAATCATATGCTTTTTTGTCTGTAGTTCTTATAAAGAAATAATGGAAAAATTTAATATTTTAATCTGTGTTATGGGCAAAGCCACAGTGAATTAAATGTTTGTCTATGTATCGAACTTTTAATGTAAGCAATTTTAATAGGTGTGGATTGTAAATTTGGATTTTGGATGGGAATTGAAAACATTGTAATTTCTAATCGTTAATGCTAATGTTACATCTGCAGGTACCGAGCAGTCTTATAATACTAGTTTTGGGAGTGTATCTACTGCTGGGGTACTTGACTCAACTGGTGGAAGATGACATGCCAAGCGTCGTCAATGATGTTGACGTTGCCAGAGATGTAAGAATATTATTATCGTTTAACAAGTGTGCCGCTTTCATATGTGATTTTTTAAGTCTCCAAATTGATGCATAGTTGAAAATAAATTGAATATTCTAGTTTGTACCTAGAATAAGTAAATATGTGTATGTATAGGGACCAATTCATGCAGATTGAACTAGCCCCAAAGTAAGCTTAAGCTTGTGTTATAGATACTGACCCAACGATATTATATTTTATGAAAAATACTAATATAGGTAAACACCCAAAAGCCAGGACAATTTGAAATACGCCATTTTCCAATTGCCCTGGCTGGGGATTGAACCCAGAACCTCAACTCTTTAAATTACTCACCAAAGATGCTTGAAACATGTTATCAATGAAATATAAAACTAAACTATATAACGTCTTACAACATATACTGGAACTGTTTTTATGACAAATGTATGAACAATGTTGTTGTAGATTTAATCCATTATAATGAACAACTTCGTTTTTGAAAATCTTAATTTTTTTTTTTAAATAAGAATAAAATATGCTTTTCTTTTAAGAACTCGGATCAACTGGTCAAAAATTATTTTCATATTTCAATACATGTTCTTTACGAAACTTTTTCAGTATCGTATGATTAAATGCAGAATAAAATAGTTCCAGTATATTTTGTCCCATACTATATATTACCTTTCCCAAAAAAATAAATAAATAAAGTACTAAATAGATTAGTCTAAATTCTGCTCTCCTGAATCAAATAAAATTCAGCTTTTTTTTCAACGGCAAAAACAGTGCTCCTTAAATCTGTAGTGTGCAGATTTTTTATAAATATACCGGTTATTCTTTAACGCCTAACTTATGTTTATTGTAGGATTCAACCACATTCAGCGAAGAAGCGGCATGGCGGTACCTCAACCGGATAATTGGTGACCAGCCCAGGGTAGCCGGCACGGTATACCACCTGAACAAGACTCGGGACATGAAGGCTATAGTGGACGAGATCGCTGCTCAAGCCACGCTGCCAGTGAGGACTGACTGGCAGTTTGTTACTGGTATTTATTTGTCAGTTTAGAAAAAGAAACTAGATGGGCGACTGGGTTTAGCTCAGTTTCTTTTTTATGAAATTCATTTTTTTTAGCTTCGCCACTCCCTAAATACAGAGTTTCATCAAAATCGTTGGGGACGTTTCCGAGATCTTCATTTTATAAATACAAAATTGCTCGTTTTAAGTATAGGATAATAATCTTCACAGAATTAGCATACTTTATGGTGAATTTGAATATATTTTAATTTCGATGTCAAATCAGGCACTTTTTCTAAACGTCAAAACAAACATTTTGTAAGAAATACAAAAGTGTAAGGTCATGCTTTTGGAGTCAAATGGCGCTCTTAATATCAGTTTTTCTGCATTAGTAAGTCTAAAATCTTGTTGAAACAGGCTATGATCAATGACCCAATGGGTTCCCGGTTTGTCGTACCGGGGGGGCTCAGTACCCGTGGTAGCCTCGAGCCACGGGGAAGCTAAGCGGAACCCGCGAGGGGGCGCTCCTGCTGTCGTCAACCAGCAGTGAGCGCCCACATTGGGGCGGCGGGGGAGTGGGAAGATCTCCCCCCATCCGGGGAGGGGCGCTCCCGCGGGCTCGGCTTCGGCCTTGAGCCTGTAGGGATGCGCCCAATGGGGCGGCGGGGGAGTGGGAAGTTCTCCCCCCACCCGGGGTGGGGCCGCCGGGAGGGGAATGTTTCATTGCCCTCCCGGCGCTTCAGGCGGGGCCACACCGCCGTGGCTGTGGTTGGAGATCGGTCGCGGAGGAGGAGGAGTGTCGGTGTTACGTTGCCGCTCTCCCTATCCTCCGCGACCGAGCGGTGCCGCACCGCGTTTGCGGCGAAAGGCAAGCGGCGGCGCCTTTCATCTTCTCCGCCGCTGGGAGCCGGTTTATCTGGCTCCCATGGGTCCACAGGCGGTGGACTGCGTGGGAGTTTGCCGCCTCTCAATTGGGCCGAGGAGGTATGGCGCGTCCGTGAGTTCCGGACGCGCCGACTTGATGAGTGGAGTGGGGGGGCGCTGTGACGCCCCCGAGGAGGTTATGATCAATGAAAAGTAACACTATTTTGTGACGTTTTGTTTTACGAACTGTACCGAATAATTTATTTTTGACTCAGTCATCTATCCAATTGCTTTTATCGAGTACGAGTACATATTGTTAGGATTGTTTCCCGAATACTAAGGAATTTAAACTATGTTAAATGTGGTGTGCACAAGTAAACGACATGATTGTCTTGAAATCGTTTATTGCACTGTCTTAATGTGAAGCGCGCGCAGGCGCTTGGTAAGCAAAAATATACAAAGAATGTCGGGTTTGCTCGTACACAGATACTACTTCACAACATTCTTAACCGACTTCAAAAAAGGAGGACGTTATCAATTCGAAAATACATATATATTTTATGTATGTTCCACGATTATTAAATGACTCATTTAGCAATTGTGGTCCCATAGAATTTTTATTAAAATCGTTGTGTATAGTCTGGATTATAGTTTTAAAAATTTATATTTCAAGTTTTATTTTACATAGCATGTAGCATATGGATGGAATTATATCAGTCCGTACCCGTATTAATCTAATAATTTGTATACTTTGATCTGCAGGCTTACTTTTATCACTATTATTTTACTATTGCTGTTTAATTCTTTTTATTGATTCCCGCCACTTACAAAATCTTAAACTTTATTGGATTTGAATTTATGCTTAGTAAATTTTATCATTTTAACATATTTATACATATTTTTCAATGAAACTTGACTTTGCATCGACATCGACATATTTGATTTCCTTACAGAGTTGCGAAAAACATGAAGACGCACTAATCTTATATATATTAGATAATAATTTTTATCCTTTATTTATGGAGTAGAGAGAACCCAATATCATAAGTAAAACCGGTTATCTGATCGCACAGAAGTCTCTTTTGTGTAGGGATTAAAACTTTTAACCTTTTGAGTACCATTGACCACTTTAGTTGTAAAACGGTCGCATTACGAAGTCGCCATTGACATTTTAGCTGTAGATGGCGTAATTTTTGTGGTCGAAATTTTACTATTTTTAGTAAGCTTGGCGTCGGGGGTAAAGTTAACAAGCGTGAATGAAAATTAGCGTCTCGTAGTCTCCTGATTTCTTCTCTAAACCTTTACCGATTTATTTTTCATAAAAAAGAACCGGCCAAGTTCGAGTCGGGTTCACGCACCGAGGGTTCCGCACAAACCTGTAGTTTGATTTTGTTACAGCTTAAAGGTATTATAGACCTGAGTATTTGATATAAATTTCAATTTAATACCTCGTTCATGAGGAAAGGGGTAGTAAGTTTAAAATTATAAAAAAATATTTTTATTATATGATGTAACTTAAAATTTACGGTTATCGCAATTTTTTCTTTATATGTTTTATAAGACGTTGCTTCGTACCAAATTTCAAGATTCTGAGTTCTCGGGAAGTACCCTGTAGGTTTTGATTCCCTTGCGAGAGTCAAAAATTTGCGGAAATTTGCGGCATAAACGGCTGTACCTTTTGATTAGGCTTAGAAGGTTGATTTTTTCATAGCTCCAAGGGACAGTAGACCTGAGTATCTTCTATCTTCTTCTTCTATCTAAATATATATAACTCAAAGGTGACTGACTGACTGACATAGTGATCTATCAACGCACAACCCAAACCACTGGACGGATCGGGCTGAAATTTGGCATGCAGGTAGATGTTATGACGTAGGCATCCGCTAAGAAAGGATTTTGATCAATTCTACCCCCAAGGGGATAAAATAGGGGATGAAAGTTTGTATGAAACTTTGTCAATTTTAAACCGATCGGGCTGAGACTTTGCATGCATAAAGCTACTATGACGTAGGCATCCCTTAAGAAAGGTTTATGATAAATTACACCCCTACGCGAGCGAAGCCGCGGGCAAAAGCTAGTTTGATATAAATTCAAGCTTGATACCTCCACGATCCTAAGAAAAAGGGTCTTGAAAGACAGAAAGACGGATGGACGGACGGACGACAAAGTGATCCTATAAGGGTTCCGTATTTTGCTTTCTAGGTACGGAACCCTAAACATAAGAAAAGCTATGAGTGTGTTTCGTTTTGTAATATAATCTCATCTTTGTTTGCTAGATGTTGGAACACAGTGGAAAATTTTACCAATTGTTTCTGGTTTATGGAGGTTCGTATGATCGTATTTCTTTTAATAATAAATATGAAATTACGAAAACATGCAAACAGGGACATGCTAACATAAACAAAGTTTTTTTTTTTTGAAAAATTCATTGCTCTTCTATCACTATCCGGCGAGAAATCAGGGAACTACGTTTGTATGGAAAATACGGCCTAACGATTTCTTCTGAACCGCTTTGAATTTAAATAATAATTAAAAAAAATGTTTCAGGTGCATTCTGGCTCAACACATCGTTCCCCTTCGTGAACTACTACCAAAACCTATCAAACATCGTGGCGGTGTTGGAAGGCACTAGTGGTTTCCACGCCAACGGCAGTATAGGCTCCTCTATACTCATCAACTGCCACTACGATTCTGTGCCTTACGCTTTGGGTAAGTAGGTTAATTTTTGTTTATTTTTACATTATTTCTTTCGTACGTATTAGCCATGACTTTTTAGAACCTCCGACAAAAAGGTTGAACATTGACCAAAAGAACTTCGTAGTATATCTAACAATTAGAATGTTGGATCATTAATTTAACAACAAGGAGTTTCAATCAATAATAAAAAAGGAATATTTGTTGATCGGTGTTACTATTCATAGAAACGTTTGGTCGAAATGATTTAGTTTAAATCACTAAGACTTGAAATTGTTAATTCGGTGAAATGTTTTTCGGTCAAAAAATATTCTGTATAACGTCATGTATTAAGGCGGCCCTTCCCGGCCGCTCTGTTTTCAACGCGAGCATAGTTTGAAAAGCTTGGTGTTTCATCCAGGGCAATGCTAGAAAAAGAGGGAAACCAAAAGGAGAGAGATAGCGCCTTAGGGCATGGTTTGCATTCTTTTAAATGAAATTTGTATTGTTATTAACTATCCATTGAACGAATATTAACTATTCATAGGGTGCGGAAATTTCATAAAACTTGTTCCAGGTGATACGTGTTTATCAGTAAGCCTTACAAGTATATGAATTAAATGTTTTCTATTCAAAATTTTCATTATATTTGCGAGGTTTGTTCGAAATATTTTCTTTACTTTTACAATATATGAGTACTTTATTAACGGTTAAAATTCTGCTAAAATTTGTGCAAAAAGCAGATTTTTGGAGGCTTATACTGACGTTGTCTTTCTAAATTTCAATTTTTTATTTCGATAGAAACCTAAAAATAGCGCCCAAGATACCTGTGAGTTCAAAAGTTTTCAAGAAAGATCAGATATAACGTCATAATCACGTACGAGCGTTTGTATGAAAAGTGAGACGGGAAGGCCGCTCTTAATACAGATTTGGCTAAAAGGTGTTTCGATCAAACAATATTCTTTTAGGTATTTAAAAAGGCGAAACAATACTTAAGTACATGAGTGTATATGAAGTGTATAGTGTATAGAGGTCTACAATCTCGGTGTACCCCTGTGGGTGAGCTCGGTGGCCCGGCATAAGTGCGCATTACGAGCGCTCTCGCACTTTAAGTGACGCCGGGCATGGTCCGCAATTGGATGGGTGACCACAAGAGGTATAAAAAAAATTCGAGCTCTTCCGTGCTTCGGAAGGCACGTTTAAGCCGTTGGTCCCGGCTGTCTTCATTGTATGGCAGTCGTCAAGCTATGTCAGATACCTTTAGGCAGCCTGAACAATCTGACACCAATGTTGGCCACTTACACACACGAAAAACAAAACAATACTCCTGTGGGAAACAGGCGTGATAATATGTATGTATGTTTTTTACAAGCTTTGTTTATTCATCGTGTGTGTAAGTGGCCTATACTGGTGTCAGATTTTTCAAGCTGCCTAAAGGCATCTGACATAGCTTGACCACTTCCACACAATGATAAAAGCCTGGATAAACAGCTTATCATACCTTCCGAAGCAGGAAGAAGTTTGAGAAACGTTTATGGCACTTGTGGTCACCCATCCAAGTGCGGACCACGTCCGGTGTCGCTTAACTTGCGAAAGCGCTATTTATGCGTATTCCCGCCGGACCACAGAGTTCCTCATGATACTCCGGTAATTTGCAGGTGCCTCTGACAATGTTGTGTTTTGCGCGACGATGGCCGAGGCCCTCAGCAGAATGTCCCGGAGGTCGCAGCGGTTCAGGCATAACATCATATTCCTGTTCAACGGTGCTGAAGAGAACCCGCTGCAGGTTTGAAAATTCTTTATACCATTCCCCCTGTCAAAAGTTTATTTTATTCACTGAAAACAGTGAATAAAATGCATTTTTACTCACTATTTTGATGTTTGAATTTAGAACAATTTACTCTTTATTTTAGTAATTGTTTCAATTTTAATTAATTTAACCTTCTTTTTTCTTCATTAAATGTCTATTTTCGCTTAAATTTATCTTTTTAACCGTCTTCCAAAAGAGGAGATTATCAATTCGTCGGAATCTTATGTTATATATAAGTATGTTGATTTATTCGAAGACGTTTGTACCAATTTAGAATATTCTTTTTTTTTTAAGGGAATACCTGTCATGTGGTCCCATAGTTATTTTATTAAAACCGGTTGTGTAGTTTGGTGGTGAAGTCGGTTTTTAGTTTTGAAAAATTATTCTCGTAGTCATGGTATAAAGTATAGTATGCAATTCTTGAATAAAACTGATTTACATTGAGGGCCATGAATCACTCGCATTGCTCAGGATTCTAACACTTGAATCACGAGCGTAGCGAGTGATTCAATCATCAAGAATCACTCACTACGGTCGTGATTCAGTCGTTATAATCCTTCACCTGCTAGTGATTCATCTATGGCCCTAGAAGTAAATCCGTCCTTTATTCACTAATTGCATAATATACTATTATACCATTCCCCTTCTAAAAAGTTATTTACTGAAAACAGTGAATAAAAACCACTTTATATTACTATTTTGGTGTTTGAATTTAGAACTTTTCTTAATTTTAGTAATTATTCCAATGTTAATGTGCATTTTAATTAACCTACTATTTTCTTCATTAAAATGTCTTTTTTCGTAGTCGTACTTTATAAAGTATGTATGCATCTCTTAAATAAAACGGATTTATATCGTGGGCCATGAATCACTCGCGTCACTCAGGATTTATGAATCACTCCCTACGGTCATAATTCAGTCGTTAGAATCTTTCGTGCTCCTGATTCATCGCTTTAAAGCCGTCCTTTATTCACTAATTGCATAATACGAGTATGTATACTATTGTTGCATTTATTGCACAAAAAATAAATATAGGCCATGATCTTTATCAGAGCTTTAACCGAATGGCTGCCCAGATCGGGTGAAAGAAACGTCGGACGTCCAGCAGTGAGATGGGTTGACAACATAGTAAAAGTCATGGCTCATGGGTCGCACCTGTATTAAAGCAGCACAGGACCGAGATGGGTGGCGTCGACGAAGGGAGGCCTGTGCTCAGCAGTGGGCGGAAGAAAGGCTGAGATGAATGACAAAAAAAAAAACTTAAAAACTAAAAATGCGCGAAATGCGGCCTTATCGCTAAGTAATTTCTTCCAGGCAACCTCGCTTATATATTATAACTATACAATTATATTAATAAACATACATATAGGTACATATTGATATAAGTATATATTTGTAAAAATTTCTAATTTAAGAATCATTAAACATGATTGCTAGCTGCAAATTTTTTTAAATCTTTTTTTTTTGTGCCTTTGGCCGTGGAAGCACTAACTTAGCTCCAACGGAAGACCAGCGCTGGTGCTTCGTTTACGTAACACCAGCTTAATGTACTGGTAGTAATTAAACTGAGTTGGAGGGAAGATGGCACATTGTTTTTAGGGTTCCGTACCCAAAGGGTAAAAACGGGATCCTCTTACTAATACTCCACTGTCCGTCTATTTGTTTGTCTGTCTTTCACCAGGCTGTATTTCATAGACCGTGATAGCTAGACAGTTGAAGTTTTCACAGATGATGTATTTTTATTGCCGCTATAACAACAAATATTAAAACAGAATAAAATAAATATTTAAGGGGGGGTTCCATACAACAAACGTGATTTTTATAGAAAATGGTTCCGTACCTTTGGTGCGCGGGTCGGACATACACTAGGCCGGTTTTTTAAATATTTTTAGATCATAAGTTGATCTTATTAAAAGACACATGAACAGAGTGCCTTCCCCTTAATAGAGACAGTAAGAAAAGTGCCGATGGACACATTCTTAGACAATAAGTATTTTATAAAACTATATGAATGATAAATTACTCATTAGTCTGAGTTTAGGCTAGATCGTAATACAATTAGCGTATTTATTTAGAATATAGATACGTTAATACACAGAAAAAAAAAAATATGTGATACTGTGTGTTGTAAACTTTCAAGAGATGTATAATCTTATGTTATCTGAATAAACACTTTTGTACTTGTGCAGGCGAGTCACGGCTTCATCTCGCACCCCTGGTTCAGCGGCGTCACCGTGGTGGTGAACCTGGACGCGGCCGGCATGAACGGGAAGCCCACGGTCTTCCAGGTACCACGCGCTTGTCATTCTTTTTTTCAATTCAAACAAATCTTGTATTGTCGTGGGATATTTTTAATATTTCTAAGGCGAAATGGTAGCAGAAGTGGCGCCCTCATATGAAATAAATTGTTTAAAACTAAATATGGTGATATTTAAAAATTTGATTTGAACCAATGTCTAAAAAGACCTTTAAACTATTTTATGAATAACCTTTGAAAGTAATATTGGTAGTCCATCTAGTTTCAAAACGTTTTAAAACTAGACGGACTATTAGGAATAATTTCAAAGGTTATTCATAAAATAGTTTAAAGGTCTTTCTAGACATTGGTACAAATAATTTTTTTTATTATCACCATATTTAATTTTAAACAATTTATTTCAATTGAGGGCGCCACTTCTGCTACCATTTCACCTTAATAGGCGTCACTTTGTTTTGATGCACAATTGCTGAAATCATGTAGTTACTTACAGCTAAGTTTACTACCGCTTCTAAAGCGCTAGTGCAAACGAAGCGGTAACACACTGCAAGTACTTCAACTCACATTTAAATTAATATTTAAAGTTGATTAGTGGTCAGAGAATACATTCTTTGTTGCGACATTTTTTTTTTTTCTAAATGTCAAAATTTTTGAAGTGAAAGCTTCTTTAGCGGCGTTGTTCACTTTTTTTGTAATGGGTAAAATATGTTAAACTCGCGTCAGGGCGTCAGGACACGTGACCTGATCGAAAATTCGTAAGACGGCCGGCGCGGCGCGGCGTAGGAGAGGAAGTATCCCCCTCTCTTTCTACGGCGCGGCGAAAATGTATGCCTGCGCCTGCTGTTTCGTTCAGATGGCGCAGGGCGCTTGCGCGAATGTTCGTTTGTGTCTATGTTAAAGCGTGCCACGCGCATCCATGGAAATGCACAACGTTAATATTCAAGTTTTCACTTCTGCCGGCACTCCCGGAGTGCAACACGTAGTTTTTTTATATTATGTCAAGTTGTAGATTCAGTATGTACCAAATGTACCAAAATAATGATATTTGTAAGTATACAAACCTTTAAGAGGAACCCGCGCCAAGCTCAAGCTAGACTTCTTTGTCTTTAAGATAGTCATCGGTCCTTTAATAAGCCTTCTCACAGAGTATTTTCTTTAATAAGCTTATATTTTGTCTGGCATATCAAGGACCGATTGTGGCAAATTATTATAAAAAAATATACAGTTCCCCATAAACGTTTTACTAACTGTTTTTAGACAATAATACAGGGCAATTAAGTCACTCTTATTGCGTAATATTTTATCGGTAAAATCACTTACTTTTATTGCACGAGAAATATTTTCCTTACATACATTATGTTTTCAAATATATACTGTGATGGTAAGTTACAATACCTATTTTCTTGAATAATTCTCTACATCCTAAGCCGTAAATAACACGAATTGCCCTTTTTTGTAAAATAAAAATAGTCTGAATATTGTCTGCAAGCAAGCTCAAGCAGTATGCCGTAGGATATTAAACTGTAAAAGTAACTAAAGTACACTAGTCCAGTAGTTGCTACATCTGTCAATTGTCTTATTGTCCTTACAGCATAAGCCATCGGTTATCATACATATAAATAATGGTTCTGTTAGCTGTACGCCTCGCAAGTCACCCCGACTCGTTAAAGTTTATCCGATAAAAAAGTTGTTCCGACAAAAAAGTAACATCTTAATAAGGGTAACAAAAAAGAATGTATGATATTTTTGAAATACGATTTTTTTAGGGTTCCGTAGCCAACTGGGAAAAAACGGAACCCTTATGGCTTCTTCATGTCTAACTGTCTGTCCGTCCGTATGTCACAGCTCTTTTTTTCGAAACTATTAGAACTATACTGTTGAAACTTGGTAAGTAGATAAATTCTGTGAACCGCATTAATATTTCACACAAAAATAGAAAAAAAAAATACAATAAATTTTAGGGGTTTCCCATACTTAGAATTGAAACTCAATTTTTTTTTCATCAAACCCTTACGTGTAAGGTATCTATAGATAGGTCTTCAAAAATTATATTGAGGTATCTATTTTTTTTTTTTCTAAACTGAATAGTTTGCGCGAGAGACACTTCCAAAGTGGTAAAATGTGTGTGTGTGTGTCCTGTAACTTCCAAAATAAAAGAATGATAAAACTAAAAAAAAATTATATATGATGTACACTACCCTGCAAACTTCCACCGAAAATTGGTTTGAACGCGATCTAGTTAGTAGTTTTTTTTAATACGTTTATTAACACATCGATCAAAGCCACAACGAACTTTTATAATATGTTACTTGCTGCTACGGAACCCTTCATGGGCGAGTAAGACTCGCAGTTGGCCGCTTTTTTCAAGTTTTCTACCCCCATATTTCTGGCATTATTAAAATTACCAAAAACTCAATCACCAATACATTAAGTAAATATGGTGATACCTAACATATTGCTGACCTTCAGGCATTAGAAAAACCTAAAATGATTTCAGAGTATCATTGGTTTCCGTCTAGCTTTAAAATGCGCTTCTGCTTAAGGTATCCACTATTGGCGAAAACACGTTTTGAAACTAGACGGACTAACGCAATCACTTTCAACGGTCGTTCATTAAATAATGCAAAGGTGTCTGAAGATTCAAAAAAGAAATTCAAATGTTTATTCAGTAATTAGACCTTTACAGGCACTTTAACACGTCAATAAGTAAAAATTACATTATGTGTAAAGAACATTAAAATAAAAGTTAATTTTAAAGAAAAGCTACCGATACCAAGCTTCGTAACAACCACTGCTGAGAAGAAACGCCGAAAGAAACTCATTTTCACAGTATTGGTCGCCTACTCGCCAGAAGGGCTTTGTCATATTATTATGTCTTTGAATTAATAAATACTTATGACACTAATATTATAAAGGCGAAAGTTTGTGTGTGTGTATGTTTGTTACTTCGTCACGCGCAAACGGCTGGACCAATTTTGATAAAATTTGGTATGCAGAAAATGGACACCATGGATTAACCCATAGGCTACTTTCCCCGCAAGTAACACCGCGGGGCGGAGCTAGTATAACATATAGGTAGTATATAACATATAGTATAACAATTTATTAAAATTTGCTATGGTTCAATGAACTTGTTCGTAGGTGACTGACCCCCGCATCCTCTCAGCATACAGACGAAGAATTTACCGTCCGAACGCTCAGTCCGTCGGAGAATTCCTGTTCACATCGGGCATCATACCGTCTGACACCGACTTCAGGATCTGGAGATACTATGGAGGACTCAACGGTAAACTTAAAACAATGATATATGACGACCACTGTGGTCAAGTGGTCATCATGCCAGGTTGCCACACCAGAAGTCCCGGGTTCGATCCCCGGTCAGGTCAAGATGGAAAGAGATCTTTTTCATATTGACCTGAGTCTTGGATGTTTATCTATACATGTATTTGTTATAAAATATAGATTCTTTGAGTTAGTTTCCTGTAACACAAGTCTCGAACTAATTTTGGGCTAGCTCAATCTGTGTGATTTGTCCGTGTATATTTATTATTATGTATCTCCTTTAGTTTCACGGGCCTTTTCACCCCGGTCCTTTGAGAGGCTTGCGTGGGGATACAGATCCAACACGTAGAGGCCCTTTGGAGAAGTTGATGTTATGTGGCGCTCCCGCCAAACTCATTCCTGAATATACCTATGAAAGGTGTACCCTTGAATAGGTTTTGGCTGAAGAAAGATCTATTGCAGGAAAAAGGGAAAGGTCTATGGGTTATGGAATGAGATTGGGATGGACTGATGCTGGGATATTGCAATAGGAACGTCACCTGCCATAATCATGATTACTGACTATTGTAGGCAGGTGGTGGCTTGCCTTCCACTAGGCCCCTCAAACGCGCCGACAATAGTTACCGGCAAAGGTGTGCTGCGCTTTCTCCGAAGTTACTCGCGGCTTTATTATTATTACCCTTTAACACTTCCACCCCTGGAGCAACAGCTCTAACGACTCCTCTCTGCACTGCCAATTAGGGCAATGCAGAGCTGAGAGCCCTGCGAGCTCTCGTGGCCCACCCCGACCGATGAAGACACGTCGGGGACGAGGGCTCTGACCGGCTCTCTGGAGCACTCGGGTCCATGGTGTCGTTACCAACAGCTATTATTTTTTTTATTATTATTGAGGGTTTCCAGAAATATGGACACCAGATGGCAGCACAGTGACGTCAGGTCCAATAAGCTGCTTTTATTAAATACATTTGATGGAGCAAAAGAACCTGTCAACTGATGGTCCAATCACAGCAGGCGACTCACACAGTCACATATTTTTGAAAACCCTAATTGATAGAGACAATAATCAAGTCTTTTCCCCAACGTGGTAGACAGAGCTTAGGGCGTAAAGATGAAAAAATATTATCAAAATAGTGATAGATTGCTAGCCGCATTGCCTATCAAAATGTTCAGATTCGCCTATTCCATTGATCGAGTTTTTACGATCTGCGCGGGAAGAAATGCAGCTGGTATTAACTTCTTTGCGATGCTAGCGTTCTATTTCGCCATTAGCTTCAGGGTGATAGGGTGTAGTGTGTTTACTGCTTATTAATATCTTCTCAAGTGTGGTAAGTTGTTCATTACAGTCGAGGCGGGTTGACACACAAGCAGGCAAAGCCCGCGCGTGTGTCTATGGAGCCGAGACTTGTGATGAACAATACACACGTGTGCCATACAACGTTTTTCAACACATTAGTGAGGGGAAAAAAAAACTTCAATAATGAAACCATTTTTATTATTAATAAAATATTTTTTTTAAACAGGGCAAATTTATAAATTCATTTTAGTTTTGATACAAGTATTTTTCTTACTATATAAAATTAAATAATTTTAGTAAAACAAGGTTTCGGTATGAGTCTTAAGCTGGCTGCGTGCAGAGATTTTATGTTTCAAAAATAATATTCGATATTTTTGATTTATAGAATTTTATTCCTAAAACATTTGAAAACACTTTAGCGTACTCGTGCGGTAAGTAATATTTACCGCACTATTTCAAATGTGTGCGTAATAAATGGCATTACAAAAGTAATCTACCTTTATAATCATTTTTTGTTCTCATGTAAGTGGATTTATTGTAATCTTTTATGAGAATTAATTCTTTAAACCTAAGTAAAATCATTGTGTTTAGCACTTTCCGAGCTAATGTGTTGAAAATACTTTGATATGTTTCCAGGCATAGACATAGCGTTCGCAAAGTTCGGTCACGTGTACCACACGCGGTACGACCGCCCCGACCTCATCAACGCGGGCGTGCTGCAGTGCGCGGGGGACATGGTCGTCAACTTGCTCTCCGACATGGCGGACAATGATGACTTTCAGACCAAGGTGAGTGATGGCAGTGGCGTAACTAGGGCCTGGGGTAACCCCTCCCTCCTTATGCAAAATAATAATAAATAAATAAATATATAGGCACAAATTACACTGATTGAGCTAGTTCCAAAGTAAGATCTATACATATATATATATACACAATACACATCCAAGACCTAGGACAATTTGAAAAAGGCCATTTTCCAAATTGCCCTGACCTGGGATCGAATCCGGAACCTCTGGGTGGCGTACTAGCATGGTGACCACTACGCCACGGAGGTAATAAAAAAACTGAACATTTGTTTAATATTTGTGGCGTAGTGGTCACCATGCTAGTCCGCCACCCAGAGGTCTCGGGTTCGATCCCCGTCGTATTTAATTTTTATATTTGTATCACTTCATAATTGTCAATTTTTGTCGAATTCATAATAGTTGTTGACGTCAGATCGTTTACTTACAACTAAGTTTACTGCCGCCTCCAAAGCGCAAGTACAGAAGAAGCGGTAAAAAACTGTACCGCAGCATTTTATACAAAAACGTCAACCTTACAATTATACTGATATTAAAGTTAGATATGTGGATTGAGAATACATTGTTATGTCAGAATCATTAATTAAGAATGATGTCAAAGAAATTAATGTCAATTAAAGTACAATGCGACACAAATAAGTTGAACAGAAACGGCGGACTTCAAAGCATTTTTGTACAAATTCCCAACACGTAAATTGAACCAAAATGGCGCTCGTCGGCGCATTACTTGTACCTGCGCCGATAACCGCCATTTTTGTTTAACTTCTTTGTGTCGCATTGTATTTTAACAGTTTAATAATGTCAATTTGTAAATCCTATACTTTAATCGAGTAATTCCTCTCTCGGAAACGGCTTTAATGATTTAGATGAAATACGGTATTTAGGGAGTGACGCAGCTAAAAAAAATATTTTCATGAAAAACGGTCGCCCAGCTAGTTTAGTACATATACATGTACCGAATGTAATCATTGAGTAATAATAATAATAATAAATCTTTATTTCATATAACTTTGATCCATTTTATGTTAGTATTACAAACAGACCTTAAATAACTATATTAGTGTCTTAGCCTATTATAATAATAATATAGCTGCTCACATTGTGTTACGCCCTGGCCGCATTTTCGTGGCTAGTTAGGGTGCCCACAGGCAGTGTTAGCCAACGAGCAGCGAGTCACCATCTACCAAGCTAAAATTGTTGTGAGAGATTTTTAAGTAGATGTCCATATCTCACTCCACAACCCAGTTATCCGGTTCATTAACATCCCATCCATAAAGCCCAAACCAAGTAAATCCCTCCCTGGCAATAGTTCAGCAGCTGTGGAGGACTGTCCGTTAGTGCATCTCAATGGTACATTAAGGGATAGACCTCCATAGATGCAGCCATCTCACTTTTTAGATAAAAAGGTACTAAAAGGCCTCTTCATGTTGGCTTTGGCCCCATGAACGCCTCAAAGGACCGGGTTCCCATGGACCCGTGGCTGAAAAGCGTACCAACATAATAATAATAACTTTATTTAAGGCAACATAGGCCCAGGGGTTAGTAACAATGGTCCTTATTCTATGTTAGTTTTTTATTGGCTATTATGACAAAACATTAGAAAAATTGAGTAATAAATGAACCTCCGTGAGTAGTCGAGCTGACAACTGACGAAAGAAACCCTATTTTCGACTGCATTCGTCAATTTCTCAAGACCCCTCAACACAGGTGCATGCAGATCATCTGCCACTATTTTAAGAATGCTGTTATTACTCTCCCTTACGCTTCTCAATAGTGAAGCAGCTTTCTTTCGAATAATAGCATAGAAGCCATCCGTACGGTTTTAAGCAAACGTAATGGAGTTGTAATGCCTATGTCTTATTGTGAATTATATCCCCACTTCGGTTGCAGAGCCCCCCCTCGTCGGTGGTGTACTTCGACTACCTGAACACCTTCATGCTGTGGTATCCCCTTAAGGCGGCCTACGCGGTGGACGTACTGGTGGCCTTGTTTGGTATCCTGAGCGTTGCGTACTACGTCTGGATGGTGGGGCTAAGTAAGTTTACTGTACTATATTAAGGTGGAAGTGTCATGTGGGCGTGGCGCGCGTGTCGTAATTAAGCACAACTGCTCTCAATCCCGAAAATGTATTGTGACGCTTATTAAGATCTTATGTTAATCATACTTAAGTTTATTATTGCTTCTTTTTTTTTATAAATATATAGGGACAAATAACACTGATTGAGCTAGCCCCAAAGCAAGTTCGAGACTTGTGTTATGGAATACTAACTCAACGATACTATATTTTATAACAAATACATATATAGATAAACATCCAAGACCCAGGACAATTTGAAAAAGGCCATTTTCCAACTTGCCCTGACCGGGGATCGAACCCGGGACCTCTGGGTGGCGGACTAGCATGGTGACCACTACGCCATGGAGGTCGTTAAAATGGTCGTCTTTTGAATGTAACGACATCAATGGTAAAGCACCATAATCGTTTTGTAAAGTTATATTACAGATTGCAAAACATTGTAAGTACTTTTAAAACCGTAGCAAAAAAATAATTTAATGAGGCGTAAAGCCCATTATTGATATAAATAAAATCGACCAATTAAACGAATTGTCTGTATGTAATTCAAATGTGATTAGTGCTTTATTTGTGTTAGTTTGGTAACAACAGGACCGATACAAATTTTGTCAAGGTTACTTCCACAAAATTTTTCTCTACCGTGATCCTATTCACTATCACATCTTTTTCCCTGATGGGGCAAACCGAGCATTTTGGCTCAAGCAGACAGAGGCCAGGGCCGCAAGACTCAAAGGCCACTTTGATGCGTTGGTGTGCAAGGAGCGCGATGGTGTGTAAGGAGGTTGAAAAAGAATCTAAACAGTGTTAATCCAGGCCCGTGTCACTCCACGTTTAGGTATCGAAAATATACCTACATTATTACTACGCGCGCGGCGACCACTTCGAAGGGGAAAATTAAGTTACAGGAATTGTTTGTCCAGAGTAATAAGAATGAAATTGGCTTGCAATGGTTGTCTAGGTATCTAGACGAAGACGTGAGGAGTTCTGACGCGGGCTAAATTAAACCATAGCGCTAACCACATTAAGTAGATATTTCTTTGAATTTTTTTTTCTGAGTTAGACTTCTGTACGTGAGTGCTAGTTCTCATTCTATGGCTCGACTAACTAAATAACTAGTTTTTACTAAATTATAGAATGAGCCAGCTAAGTGAGCGAAGTTCTCTGAGTATGCTTGAACAATCCGGCGTTTGTATGTTAGTTTATTTAACAACAACTCCAGTAACTTTGATCGGAGCTTCATACACACTATCAATATGTGGCGACCTCTACGGCCACTACGAGGAATTATAATCAAGAGACAACCGACAGTTCACAAGAAGCATATGAGATGGCGCCAGCAGTATCCTACATCTCGATCTCAGAGTTCGCCCGATTCGCTGCATATATACAACTTCCGACGATACACCGTCGGAGCCGCGGTTCCCCAGGCGCAACAACATGCCTGGCGGGAAGATCTTCCCTTTGTGGCGGTCGAGCATATCACCTCGCTCCCGCTACAGATACTTTATCCCCAATGGGGTAGACAGAGCATTTTGTATCTTGCAGCTCTAAGCAGACAGAACCCAGGGCCCCAAGACTCAAAGGCCACTTTTAGCGTGATGGTGGGCGAGAAGGTGGACAATAAATCAATAAAGTAATGCTAGCTGCATCGCCTATTTGTTGTTGTTTGTTTTTCGTGTGTGTAAGTGACCAACACTGGTGTCAGTTTCAAGCTGCCTAAAGGCGTCTGACGTAGCTTGACGACTGCCAAACAATGATGACAGCTGGAACCAACGACTTATCCGTGCTTCCGAAGCACGGAGGAGCTCGAGACATTTTTTTGCCACTTTTTAGTCACCCATCTAGGTGCAGACCATGCCCGGGGTCGCTTAACTTGCGAAAGCGCTAGTAATGCGCACTCCCGCCGGGCCATCGATCTCTTTTAACAGGATTCACATTTTCGCCCATTCGTAGATCGGCATTTACAATCCGCGCGGGAAGACAAGCAGCTGGTACATTCTAACCCCCTTATTTATAAAATTTACAACTTTTGCTAAACCTTTTTTAGTTAAATATATGTTTTGTTTCGTTCTTTCAATTTCAAATATTCAGAAGAGGGAAAGGGACAAAAATTTTTTTAACTGAAATAAGTTTAGCAAACAGTTGTTAATTTTTATGAATAAGAGGGTAAGTTTTTTCTTTCCTCCCAGACACAGAATAAGTACTAGTACTCACGTACAGAAACTTACTCAGAAAAGAAATTCAAAGAAATATCTACTCAATGTGGTTAGCGCTATGGTTTAATTTAGCTCGCGTCAGTAGTCCTCACCTCTTCGTTTAGATACCTAGACATCCATTGCAAACCAATTTCATTCTTATTACTTTAGACAAACGGTTCATGTAACTGAATTTTCTCCTTCGAAGCGGTCGCCGCGCGCGTAGTAATAATGTAGGTATATTTTCGATATTTTGTATTGACACAGGCCTATCCCAGACCATGAAAGAGCTTCATGAATTAGGTTACCAACCAAAAGTTGTTCATTTCCCCAGGATGGTCTACGGCCAACGAGCTGCTGCTGTCGGCCGCGGGTCGTCTTGCGGCCGCAGCGGCCGGGGTTGTGGTCACATTTATCTTCGTACTTCTCATGGTCGCCACCACTGTGCAGATGAGGTACAACACATGTTACATTTTCATATGAAAAATTTCTGTGAAAATGAGTTTCTTTCGGCGTTTCTTCTCAGCAGTGGTCGTTACGAAGCGCTGGTATCGGTAGCTTTTCTTTAAAAACACATTAAATTTTAATATACTTTACACGTAACATAAATTATTCTTATTAACGCGTAAAAGTGCCTGTAAAGGTCTAATTACTGAATAAACATTTAAATCTTTGAATCATACGTCATTACATAGATTTAGAAGTTACAAGATGGATATACTTCAGTGATAAAAAACGAATAGATATTTCTTCAAACATGCTCGGATGATAGCGCTTGATAAACCCTGTCGCCGGTGCCATGCTACAGGGGAGACTTAAGTTAGCTTTGTATTGCACTAAATTGATTGTATTTGTTAAACGCATATGTTTTTATTTATAAAAGCGAGTGATTTTTTCCTCGAAACACTAGAAACGGTGACAGGCTTGTTGTAAATAGGTACCAAGGACTGCATTATACCAAATCAATCGATCAATAATTTGTTTGTCAAACATATGTACAAATAGATTAGATGTTACAATATAATATAAAATAGTTCGCTATGTGTTGCCAAAAAAAAGTATGGCAATGTAGGGTACCCAAAGGGTAAAAATGGGACCCTTTTACTAAAACTCCGTCTGTCTGTCTGTATGTCACCAGGCTGTATTTCATGAACCGTGATAGCTAGACAGTTGAATTTTTCACAAATAATGTATTACAAGAAATACATGGCGCTATATAGCTATAACAAAAAATGCTAAAAACTGAAAAAAAGTTAATTTAAGTGGGGCTCCCATGATAATAAAAATAATAAATCGTTTAATTCGGACAACAAGATCCATACAAATAAACAACAAACCTATTTTTTTATACATTATTGCACGGAACCCTTCGTACGCGAGTCTGAATCGCATTTGGCCGTTTTTTTTCTTAACGTCAAAACAAACATTTTGTATGGGATTTGTATGAAATATAGAATAATGACTACATAGTTCCTTGGAGTCAAAAAGCGCTCTTTATATCAGTTTTTCCGCAGTAATAAATCAAAAATTACTTTGAAAATAGATATAGACATTATTTTGTGACGTTCGACTGCCTCCGTAGTCCAGTGGTCAAGGCGTTGGCCTTGTGACTCGGAGGTCATGGGTTCGATTCCTGATTATCACCTGGATATTACCGACACCTGATTATCCGAAAAGAAAGATGATTCCGTGTTTCGGAAGGCACGTGAAACTGTGGGTCCCGAACGCCACCTAGCGTTTGATCATCAAACTATCCAAGGATTTGGTTCCTGGTTTGCCCTTTGGGTTGTGGAGGTCAGACGGCAGTCGCTCTGTGTAAAAACCAGTAACCTCGTCCAATCTCCTTGGTTAGGTAGCGGACCCCGGGCACTGAAGCGTTACTGCTGAGGATGCAACCGGGAATACGTGAGGATGATGATTATTTTGTGACGTTTAATTTTCTGAACAGCCAAATAATTTGTTTTTGTCCAAGAAAATGGTAAAAAAATTTAATCGCCATTATCAAGTGATACATACAACTAAAGATAAATAAATGATGTGACATGTTATGTAAATTCTTTATTGTACAAAAAGGACACAACACAAAAACAAAAGAAAACAATACAAAGGCGAACTTATCCTTTTAAGGGATCTCTTCCAGTCAACCAAAGGAAAGAATAACATTTAGTAGGAAATGATGTTTGATTTGATTTGATTGTTTCCAGATATCTAACACAGCCGTGGCTTGTAGTCCCTACTTTCTGGCTGCCGTACGTGGTGACCGCAGTGAGTGTGTCGCAGCTTTACGACAGGTGGCGAGTAAAGAGGGTCAGTGAATATATAAATACAATATGTAACAAAAACCCTGTCAGCCCTGTGTCACTCCCTGTTTAGGTATCGAAAATATATCTACATTATTACTATGCGCGCGGCGACCACTTCGAAGGGGAAAATTCAGTTACATGAATCGTTTGTCCAGAGTAATAAGAGTGAAATTGGCTTGCAATGGATGTCTAGGTATCTAAACGAAGAGGTGAGGAGTTCTGACGCGAGCTAAATTAAACCATAGCGCTAACCACATTAAGTAGATATCCCTTAGAATTTCTTTTCTGAGTAAGACTTCTGTACGTGAGTACTGGTGCTTATTCTGTGACCCTGTCCGATCCTTGTAGGAGCAACTCAGACCGTCAATATGAACAACTTTTCCTATGGGACCAATGCTTGAAATCCGATGAAAAAATCAACATTTTTCATACAAATTGTCGGGCCGGCCGAACACTTGTATGAAAATGTCGATGTTTTTTCCAGTTTCGAGCAATGGTCCTATAGGAAAAGTTGTTCATATTGACGGTCTAAGTTGCTCGTACAAGGATAGGACATGGTTTTTGTCAGATATTGTATAAATATAGGATTTTGATCCACCCTATATGTTATCTTAAGATACTGAACTATCTTTTATAACAAGTTGATTTGCCAGGTAATTTAAAAAAAGAAACCCCACGGCTTTCAATAGTTTTTGTATGTAAACGCCATCTAGTTGTAGGCGGAGGAACTAAATAGTAGAATTTCAATCCGTGGCGCTATCTTTTATTTGACACGCGAACTAGAAAAAGCCCGAATTTCAAGCGTTAATCCCAAATTACTTTTAAATAGCCGAACCGATTTTCATCAGAACAACCGCAAGAAAATGTGCTTTAATGTAAAAAAAAAAACCGCATCGAAATTTATCCGTCCATTCGAGCGTTACGATGCCACAGACAGACAGACGGTAGCGTCAAACTTATAACATCCATTCTTTTTAGTCGTTCACTAGATGGCGTTGACAGTTAGGGTTTTTTTAATTTGCCTAGCGAATAAACTTGTTGAAACCCCTTATTGTCCCTTCCAGACGGGTCTGAACCGCTGCATCCGCAGCCTACAAGCCATGTCTGCGACCCGCCTGCTACTGAGTGTGGCTCTGCTGGTGCTGGCCTGCGTGCCCGCCCTAACGTCTGTGAGATATGTGCTGACTGTGCCAGTGCTGATGATGAGTGTGGCGGCCTGCGTAGCGATGACCGTGGTGCGCGTGTGGAGGCTGGCGGGTGAGTTGTTCAGTTGCTTGCTGTGAACAACTCGCGGTTGTTCATTAAATACGAGTAAACATCTTTTAGTCGTTCAATAAATAATATGTCTACTGGTGCTGGCGTGTGTTCCCCCCTTTAACGTCTGTGTGATACGTACTGACTGTACCATTAGCGTAACGCCTGTGTGGCGATGACTGTGGTGCGCGTGTGTAGGTGAGTTGTTCAGTTTCTTGTATTGAACGACGCATATCTGATCAATATATAAGAGTGAACAACTCTTATCGGAATAAAGTTCCTTTCAGATCAGTACGGACTTGATGGATGAGGTTAGGCAAGGCGAATAAAAGTGTAAGATTTTGTCGTCACTTTTTTGTCACGATTCTTTTTTAAACTTCGTTCCAACGGAGTGTTTTACGACATTCACGATTTTTTAAATTTATTTAAAAATTATTGCCCAGTTAAAAAAAAACTTGTAAAACATTCAATTCAGTTACTAATATTTTAATTACAAAATGAGAATCTGTAATTGGCAGTAAGTAATCGTTTATAAGATAAAATGATAATATATGTAAAGTGCTGTTGATTCTGTAAAGAATAAATAAAAAAAAATATATTTCTATATGAACATATTTTATTTCAGCCACTATAATCAACAAATTGTCAATGTTTTGTTCCAGCCTGGCAACACCTCATCCTAGAAGTTGTTCTCTCCCTGCCAGTAGTGATGTTCATAATGACCTTAGCACTGCGCCTAAACGCGACCTTGTTACCAATCATGGGGAGGTCTGCGATGGACAATCCTGACTATTTAGTAGCTGGAATCAATATCGCATTCGCTATACTGCTTACTAGCGCCGTGGTGAGTGAAAACGACTTTATTTCTTTAGCAATAGAGTCTTAAACAGCACTGCGCCTCAACGCGACCATGTTACCAATCATGGGCAGGTCTGCGATCGACAACCCTGACTATTTTTGTGGCTGGAATCAATATGGCATTCGCTATACTGCTTACTAGCACCGTGGTGAGTGAAAACGACCTTATTTCTATAGCAATAGAATCTTAAACAGCACTGCGCCTCAACGCGACCTTGTTACCAATCATGGGCAGGTCTGCGATCGACAACCCTGACTATTTAGTAGCTGGAACCAATATCGCATTCGCTATACTGCTTACTAGTACAGTGGTAAGTAAAGCACGACCTTATGTCCATAGCAATAGACTCTAAAACAGCACTGCACCTCAACGCGACCATGTTACCAATCATGGGCAGGTCTGCGATCGACAACCCTGACTATTTTTGTGGCTGGAATCAATATGGCATTCGCTATACTGCTTACTAGCACCGTGGTGAGTGAAAACGACCTTATTTCTATAGCAATAGAGTCTTAAACAGCACTGCGCCTCAACGCGACCTTGTTACCAATCATGGGCAGGTCTGCGATCGACAACCCTGACTATTTAGTAGCTGGAACCAATATCACATTCGCTATACTGCTTACTAGTACCGTGGTAAGTAAAGCACGACCTTATGTCCATAGCAATAGACTCTAAAACAGCACTGCACCTCAACGCGACCATGTAACCAATCATGGCCAGGTCTGCTATCGACAACCCTGACTATTTTTGTGGCTGGAATCAATATGGCATTTGCTATAATACTCGATAGCGTTGTGGTGAGTGTAGAATAACTTTGTTTCTCTACCAATAAAGTTCAAAACAGCTCTCCGCCTAAATGCGACCTTGTTACCAATCATGAGCAGGTCTGCGATGGACAACCCTGACTGTGTAGTACCTGGAATCAATATTGCATTCGCTATATTGCTTACTAGCGCCGTGGTGAAAAAAATTACCTTATGTTCATAGCAATAGAGTTAAAAACAGCTCTGCAATTAACAACCCTGAATTCTTGGTAATACAAGTTTAATATACATTATACAGGCAAATAAAAAAAAAAACTCTCTGTCATCATGGCATCGTAACTCTCGAACAGATGCGTTTTTTTTTTGACGTGAAAGCAAGTTTCCTTGCGATAATTCTTAGCTATGTTTGATGAAAATAGTTTAGCCGTTTCAAAGTTATTGGGGGTTAACGCTTGAAAGTCGGTGCTTTTTTAGTTTAGCTGGCAAATAATAGATGGCGCTAGGGATGTCAATTCCACTTAACATCGCTTTGAATATGTAGTTCTCGCCTCCGCCTCTCATCAATAGATGGAGGCGTGGGTTTTTTTTTTTAATTTTCCTTGCAAATTCACTTATACGGTTAACTGTCTGTCAATAAAGAAAAAACTAAAATTAAAAAAAAAAAAAAATAATTTAGTTATTTTTTTTTTTTTATTTTTTTTTCAGTCCGGGATGGAGCTACTGTTCTCTCGCAAGCGCATCTGGATCCCCATCAGCGTGGTGTCTTTCACGTGCCTCGTACTGATGTTCATCCCCTTCAGGTAGGTACCAGGGGACTTTGTATAGTATCCAAAGCACAGGCTAACTAAGGAACATAATGATACAGATCTTCTTCCTTATTATTACCCATTATAATAATGTGGATGAAAATGATTGTTATCTAATCACCAGAGATCGGAATCACTGGTGCTATTGTTATCAAAAGTATGGATATGACTAAAAGTTCCGGGATTTCTCGAGAATCCAATTGGGTACTAAGTAAATAAAACAATCATAATTATGTGATTTCAGGATAATTATATTTTTTTCGATAAAAATATATCCTGAAATGAAATAATTATGATTGTTTTAATTAATAGATTATATTGTCCTATCCATACTTTTGATAGCAGTAGCACCCTTGATTCCGATCTCTGATTATGACATGGAGCTGTTCTGATGATGGAGCTGGAATGTTGTCATAGGGACTAAATGAAACGACACAACCCCATCGAGTTTGGGCTCGTTTGATTCGTCTTGAGGAGCACTTTTAAGTTAATTGGCATCATAAAAGATTGTTTTTACTAAAAATATTTTTAAATAATTAATTGTTTATTTATTTGTTAATTTATAAATGGGGGTTTCCTTCAGAGAAATTGTCTCTAATTGGGTACTTCTTCTTCTTAGCGAGTCGGAATGGCTTTTTCATAAGGCTGTAGACCAGTGTGTGGCCACACTTACTCCCCTGTCATTGGCCGAGTTTAGATCTTCTAATGTACAAGAGGCTGGGCAGGTGGGGCATGACAGGAGGTGGGCCTTGCTTTGAACAGCTCCACATTTACAAAGGTCGTGTTTGAGAAACTCCACTTAATTCTGTTCTCGTGGCATCTCCCAACACCAGCTCGCTGTTTAAGGACTTCCAGATTGCCCAGGGGAGGTCACTACCTGGTGTGAGTTTCTCATCGGGTGGGAGATTTGCTGGTAACGGGGGTTATTTATCTTTCCACCATGCCAATCTAGTATTTCGGGCTTCTCTGGGTGGGATGCTTGGTTGCCTCAGAAAACGTTTCCGACTTTTCAAACGTGAGGGTGGTGGATTCTGGCCGTATAGTAGGTGCTTTTCATGGTTCATCTGTTTGAATTTCTCCACCGCGCAAGCCACTTTACAACGCACTTGGCGGAGCTATTCCAGACAGTGTGTATAGATGGTGCAGCGGAGTGGGCTTTAAAGCACCTGTTACTATGCGGCAAGAGGCATTTAGTGTTACGTCTACTATCTTGGCGTGTGCTGAGCGGGCCCATACCGGACACGCGTATTCGCCAGCCGAGTAACACAAGGCTAGGCAACTCGTCCGTAGTAGGTGAGGTGATGCTCCCCAGCGAGTAGTTGTGAGTCGGCGTATGATATTATTACGAGAACTTACCTTTGCTTTAAGGTTATTGCAGTTCTCTCTGTACGTTAGAGAGCGATCGAGGGTTACACCCAGATATGTTGGCGTAATTGGCGTATATTGGGTACTAAGTAAATAAAATAAACATAATTTTGTGATTTCAGGATAAGTCAA
The DNA here is from genome assembly GCA_943193695.1 of Acrobasis suavella. Classification (NCBI taxonomy): domain Eukaryota; kingdom Metazoa; phylum Arthropoda; class Insecta; order Lepidoptera; family Pyralidae; genus Acrobasis; species Acrobasis suavella. Next base: position 14,431,756 of record OW971950.1, read on the forward strand.
TTATTTTAGATTAAAATATTTCCTGAAATCCCATAATTATGATTGTTTTATTTATACATTATATTGTCATATCCATACTTTTGAGAGCAATAGCACCCGTGATTCCGATGTCTGCTAATAACACATCGTAAAATTCGGTCACAGAGGGGGAGGGAGGTCTACACTTTCTATCGAAATCCCACGCTTTTTCGAGCTATATTAAAATTATAACTCACAGCATTCCTAGTACTCAAGTATCGAACTTTTCTATACAAATTTCGGACAGGATTTCCTCCACTGTTCGACATTGTACATTCAAAGTTTAACATGATATCGTTTTGTCTGATTATAAATGTTTTCTGTATGGATACAGAATATTAAAATAAAAAGCCATTAAAAAGTTATGAGCCATCAAAGATTCGTTTTATAATTCATTATATTTCAGTCCGTACAGCGACGAGGGGCCCTCGACACAGCGGCACTACTGGTTCCACACGGAAATCACGTCGTATGACATCAACCAGCAGGTCACGGACCGAACCACGGGCGTGTTAGTGACCAAACACGACCCGTACACTACTCAAAAGGTGAGTTCTTAAAATATTTGTCAGATAGTTCAAGTGAGTCTCTTAGACCGTAGTGATATGTTATGTAATGTCATTTTTAATTAGACATCATTTTAGTGTAGTTTTCTTTTTTTATTATTTTTCCATATAAATCTATCCTCTTTGTATTATAACTAGCCAAGTGCGTGTCGGGTCACGCGCAATGTAGGGTTCTGTAGTTAGAAATGCCGACTTTGAGTTCACGTCTCACGGTTTAACGACTGAAAAACATTTTACTATTTGATTTGTAAACCGTACTTAGCTTTTGACAGTTTTTCTTTGATATTCGTCTTATTTAAACTACTAGCGGCCCGCCCCGGCCTCGCACGGGTACTTAACAAAAAATTCAAAAAGCTGCCTGGCTAGCCGAGCGGGGTGAGCGGCAACTACGCGACTTTTTTAATTAAATTCTTAAACTCGTGATATTTTTCGAATGGAATGTCCGAATGGAAAGATCCAAAATTTATATAAAGGTATTAAAGCAGCCTTGAATATGAATAAATTTATTTTATAAAGATATATTATACCAAGGTACAAATAAAGAGCTTTTCCTAGCGGGAATTTCAATTTTTTTTTTATAAATGTTATTTATTGTGATAAACTATAATAGGAAGACATTGCTGTCGCGACAGTTTTTATAGATAATGTTGTGTTCTACAAAATTGTAGTACATTATTTTGTTCTATCATTAAAAGTATCTGCTGCGGTACGCGATGCAAAGAATTTTTAAGTCTTTTTTTAAACGTTGCGTTACATTTTGGGAGTTTTAGTAAGGATCCCTAATTTTTTTTAAATATAAGTAGTATTGTATATGTCACTCATTGATAGTTTAGCTTTCCAACGATGAAAGAAATTTTAAAATTGGTCCAGTTGTCGGAGCCTATTCGATGCAAACAAACAAACAATCAAATCTTTTATCTTTTTAATATTAATTTAGATTGACGTGAATTTTTGCATTTTAAAACCAAATATTGAACAAACTGATCCCTTAATTGGAAAACGGTGTTCACAAAACAATATTTTTAAAAGACCTATTTAACTATACCCCACACCATGAATTACTCGTATTCGAGAAAAAAATATTCCCCCTTTACTTGTATGGGAGGCGCATACATTTTTTATCGCTATTTTATTTTAACACTTTGTCGGCGTGATTGATAATACATACTTTCTAGTATTATATATTGTATTTGAGTAAAACTGCGGACAGACAGACAGACTTAGCGAAACTATAAGGCTTCCTTGTTTACTACGGAACCCTTAAACAAGGTAACAGTAAAGGAAATAAAGGAAGAATCATAGAACTAGAATTTTATTGGGAAAACATACAATTTCTCTGAATTAAGCACCCCATCCCATTGATAAACTATCAAATAAACAAGTAATTATTAAAAAATATATTTTTCAATAAGATACAATCTTTAATGTCAATTAACTTAAAAGTGCTCATCAAGACGAAACAAACGAGCCCAAACTCGATGGGGTTGCGTCGTTTCATTACAGAGTTCCTGTGATCACCTTCCAGCTCCATCATCAGAGCAGTTCCATGTCATCATAATATAGCATTGTCACGCGATATACGTATTTGTGCAAAATTTCAGCTCAATCGGAAACCGGGAAGTATCAATAAGTAGAATCAAATTTAACTTGCAAGATTTAATTAAAGACAGACAGACAGACAACGGGACAGGTGAAACTAAATAAAAGCAGGCCTGTGTCACTCCCCGTTTAGGCATCGAAAATATACCTACATTATTATTATGCGCGCGGCGACCACTCCGAAGGGAAAATTCAGTTACATGAATCGTTGTAATAAGAATTAAATTGGCTTGCAATGAATGTCTAGGTATCTTAACGAAGAGGTGAGGAGTTCTGACACGAGCTAAATGAAACCATAGCGCTTACAACCTTTGAATTTCTTTTTTTAGTAAGACTTCTGTACGTGAGTACTAGTACTTATTCTGTGATAAAAGCTTGTTAAAAAAAACCTAGGTATTCGACAATGATATTAATTGTTTCCAGGTGATACCTTACCTTCAAGCGCACGGGTACAATTTCAACGTGAGAACGGAGTTCGGCGAGGACTGCGAGCGGTACGTGTACTGCAACCTGCCGCTGTACCGGACCTCCTTCGGCAGATACCTGTGAGTCTCTTCTTCGTGGCATAAAAAAATTTGAAACTCCTCCGTGCTTCGGAAGGCACGTATAAGCCGTTGGGCCCGGCTGTCATTGTATGGTAGTCGTTAAGCTATGTCAGATGCTTTTTAGCCGTTTGAAAAATCTGAAACCAATTTTGACCACTTACACATACAAAGACAAATCCAATAAGCTGGTAGCATTTGACTTATTGGCTGAGCACACTTACTTATTTTTTTTACCCGAGTCTCGTTTGGAAAGAATATGACTGTACCTAAAATTAACGAAAACATTACTTTTCTTCTCTTGACATGATTATAATTTGAGAGCTTAAAAGATCTCTCTGGGTTAATTAAAACCGATTTTTCATTAATTCGTAGAATTATAATTCTTTAGACATGTTAACTCAGATTTTTTTTATATATTCTCAAACTGAATTTGTTGTACCAGTTTTTCTTATGACTACTTACAAAACAAAAAAGGAAAAATAAAAATAAGTGCGAAGTCTCAATTTTTTTAAGTGTCCATTTGTTTTGGTAATTTCAGTTATTTTGTTAATGTGTATGTGTGTGTGTGTGTTCCAGCAAAGACGCTCTGTTCATGTACACGTCGGGGCCGGCCCCGTTCTCCCCGCCCGCCGCCCTCACGTCGACCCGCTCGTGTGTGGGGGAACTTTGCACTTACACCTTCACTTTCACTCGTGAGTTTACCTATTTAAACAATGGAAATTCCTTTAACTTCGAGAACGTGAAATTTAACAGGTGTGCGTATAAAAATCAGCTGATCCATACAAAATAAAATACTGCAGAGGCTTAATGAATCAGTAGTTTTTACCCAACTGCGTCAGAAGGAGGGTTATGTTTTTCGAGAGTATGTTTGTATGTACAATTGTTTGGCTCGCTCTGCTGCCTGAACGGCTCGATGGATTTAAGCTTAAAAGCTGTCAATAGATTCGTCTTAATTTTGAGAATGACACTGGGTATATATAAAAAGGCAGTCAAGTTTTTTGTTTTTTAATAATGACTTTGCGATAACTACGTTGTTTCATTATAAAAATTGATCATATATCGATTATTTTTAATTTAATTAGTAGCAAAGATTTTGTTACTTTACTACTGTTGAAAAATACTCACTATCAAATTCTATTTTTAACTTTATGGTGTATTCCTCTTAAGAGTTGGACTACATCTGCAGCATGGAACAGCACTTTTTTATGCTGCCCTTTTCTGTCGCTCAGAACTGTCATTCGCTTCTTCTTAGCGAGTCTGAATGGACTAATACAACGACGGAATGTCGCGGAATCGCCGAAACTGATGCGTTTCGTCACTCTTTATCTTTATCGCTAGACAGAATAGGATAGCAGCATAGAAAAGTGCTTTTCGTACTATCAGATGTAGCCCAACCCTAGTTGTTGTATAATAATTTTTCACTGCTCTGTCAGGCCGTCAATAAAAGTCTATCGTTGTGCGAACCACAAATTCAAATTATCTCACAGGCTTTATTTTCTACACTTACTTATTGTATGTATGTTCTTTGACCTGGTTATTTATGAAAAAAAATAGCTTGGGTATTAAAAAAAACTGAACATAAAAAAAATATATATTTTTTTGTCTGTATGTATGTTCGCGCTAATCTTCAAAACTACTGGATGGATACTTACGCGGTTTCAAAATACATTACGCACAGCTCAGAGCAACATATAGGCTTTGTTTCATTGAAGTCTAATTAATATCAGAAAAAAACTTGTCGTCTGTTTAAATTTTAATTTCAAGTTGTGCGTACCAGCTAGTCTATAATATAAAAACAACTAGTTGCGCCCTGCGGTGTTACTCGCGGAAAAAGTTGATATTTTCATACAAAAGTGTTCGGCCGGCCCGGCAATTTGTATGAAAATGTCGATTTTTTTTTCGAATTTCAAGCATTAGAGATAAGAAAGAGCGGAGTCTCCTGGCACAAGCATAATTTTGCTTAAAAGGAGGCTCCAACAATTTATATAAATTGTAAACTAGTTTCCCAATAAACAATTTTTTTTTTATTGGTCCCATTGGATAAGTTGTTCATATTGACAGTCTGAGTTGCTCCTACGAGGATCGGACAGGGTTGCATATTGAATAAACAATGATGATAGTGAAAATGACTCATTGTATGTATGGTGTTGTGTAGCGGCCCCCCACAACCTGGTGACCATCTGGCCGCGCTCGAACGTGAGCCTGTCGTCGTGGTCGCTGTCCGCGCCGCCGCAGCCGTCCTTCTCGCAGCTGGACCGCCCGGTCTACGTCATTGTGCACTCTATAGCCACGTACAGTGAAACTGTCCTGCCTTTGGTCATCAATGCCACTTTTATTGTAAGTTATCCTCATTGGATGTTTATCTATTGTTTATTGTTTATTGTGATAAAAACGATATGAACCAATTACATTTATCACACATTACAATTATTAGATATACATACATGCAGAATAGACTATTATTATTATCTAAGAAAAAATCTACATAAAATAAATATATGTCAAAAAAATTATTACTTACGTCAATTAAATAAAAAAAAAACATAAAAAACACGTCCGTCCATCCGTACTTAATGTCACTTATTCATCGTCCTCACTATCACCACTATTGGTGTTATACCATTGGTCACACAAACTTTCACAATAAATAAATACAGCCTTTACAATGGATGACCAGTTGTCAAAACTAAAATCAAATTCAGTGTTGGCGCGACGGAGTGCATTGAGAGTGCATCTATATATGTATTTGTTATTAAATATAGTATCGTTGAGTGTAATTTATCCCTATATACAGGGCTGGGCAAAATACAAGGTTTGCTTTAGTTGAAATACAAATTAAAAAATACTGTATTGCAAGTAATTAAAATACGAAATACAAAATATCTTTCAGTAAGGTATTTGAAATATAAAATACGAAATACAGTATTTTAGCTATTTTTAGTTGAAATACGAAATACAAATTACAAAATAAGTAATCTAGACCAGCACGGCTGAAAAGTAGTGGAAAACAAGATTAATAATCAGTAAAACCAGAGTTTCCTTTCATGAACACTAGATTTTTAAAAGTACTGTCAGACAAACAGCCTTTTGTTGGAGAGTAAATATAACCTGATAAAGAAAACAATCTATGCACAGGTCTTGGTCAGAATAAACTTTGTTAAATTGTATGAACACATTTTTTTTATATTTGGATAGTACTCAAGAATAGAAAGCTCGTTGCTTTTATCGAAAGCTGACTCTTAACTCCATTTGAGATGTCACACACATATAAGATCGCTAAATGAAGGTTAAATGTATTTTTAATGTTAAAATGTATCTGGTATTTGAAATGCTTGAATGAAATAGTTAATGCATCAGGTATTTGAAATACGAATTACAAATTACATTTAAGGAAGTAATTGAAATACAAATACCAAATACGTATTTGTATTTTAATTACAAGTAATTCAAACACTGCCCAACCCTGCCTTTATATTTATTTATTACTAATATGACTGAAGCGTTACTGCTGAGGATGCAACCGGGAAAATACAGTCGGATGATGATTCTCGTTTATAATATTTAAAAAAAATTTTGGCGAGTTTTTCCGCTCTAAATGATTATGCACTCTATAGATGTATTAAGGTTCCGTACCCAAAGGGTAAAAACGGGACCCTATTACTAAAAATCGCTATCCGTACATCTGTCTGTCTGTCTGTCACCAGGCTGACCTCATGAACCGTGATAGCTAGAGTATAAATTTTCAAAGATGATGTATTTCTTGTTGCCGCTGTAACAAACAATACTAAAAAAACAAAATAAAGTAAATATTTAAGTGGGGCTCCCATAGAATAAACTTAATTTTTAAAAATAATGATTCGGACGATGACGGAACCCTTCTTGCGCGAGAATGACTCGCACTTGGAAAGTTTTTATATTAGATCTGATACATGAGCGATCCAGTATTGATATGCTGGTATGACTATGTGAATGATATAAATGAGTGCTTTAGAGAGAGAGAGAGAGAGAGAGAGAAGTGGAAAATTTTGTTGCTTAATGAACTAAAGTCTGATTCCACAGAGAATTTGTTAAACCATTGGTCATAAATTATACTCGTTGCCGTTTAACGTTCGTAACACACGCGAAAAAAGATATTTAGTGAAGTAGGAGACGAAAACAGTGGTTACGGTTAGTCACCTGAGTGATTTATGTACTGTAATAATATTTTTATCTAATCCGATTTCGTAAAATATGAATTTTAAACTTTAAAACGATTTTATGAACACAAGATAGAATTAATTTATAACAGTCATAATAGTTTTAATCCCAATTTATGAGATTATTTTAAATAATGTATGAAACTGCACATAACTCGGTATTAACACACTCGAGTGATACTACTAAGATCGCCTGCGTCTCGGTTGCACGATGAGGGGTATTCTTCATCATGCAACAGTTTCATGAACACCGGGCGTGGTCCACACTTAGATGGGTGACAAGTGGCATCAAATTCTCGAGCTCCTCCGTGCTTCGGAAGGCACATATAATGCATTTGAGCAGCTTTTAAAACCAGTGTTGGCTTACACATACGAAAACAAACAATGAACTACTATTATAGATTTAGTGTATTGACCCCCCCCCCAGGTGCCCCTGTCGCTGCAGCAGTCCCCGGCAGTGGAGGTGTCCCACCACGCGCACCGCATCAACCACCCGGAGGCCTACACGCAGCACTTCTCAACCCTTCTCGACGCGATGCCCAAGTACTTCAACTTCGCCAACTTTATGACGTTCCGGAGTAATTATCTATTCTAGTTCAACAATAGGGAACATTCATAATAAAATATGTGTTGTCTATCCATAAATATTCAAAGTAAAGAACTAACAGTGAAAACAGAATTAAAAATGCTTGATAAACGAACGAGATATAACGATTTTACGAAAATATGTCTATTTCACTAGCAAAAACAAAATTACATATTTTGCGCCTCCTTCTAAAGACTTATTAATCTCGGCATCACCGTTGGGTTGACTGGTAGACAAAGCCTATGGCTTTGAGTCCGTCTGTTACATTTGTAATAAAGTTAAATAAATAAATCAAATTTTTCTATGACAAATGTATAGATGATATGGACTTTGACGTCACCAGTCCTTATCGGATTTCTCTTTCTAATTAAAACTTTAAAGTATTTCATGCTCGTCGCTGATTAAGATATATTATAAATTCTTTTATATTTGTTGACTGCGATTAACAAGGATTTTAGTAAGCAAATAAAAAAATACATGCTTGTTATCTTGACAAAAGTTGTGTGATACATTAACATACTTAAACTGTACCTGTGTGATACGTTAACATACTTAAAGCCTGTTCACTGAGAGTTGATAAATATTATGATTCGTCTCAGACTAGCGACTGTTTAACTATCGCAAACTGTATGGCGGCCGTCGCTTGTCTCCCGTTTTCCCCGTTTGCGTTGTACGAGGCACGCAGTTGATGTCAATCGCGGCCCGAAAGGGCGAGCGGACGCGGCAGACATTCCATTCTGGAATGCGCTTCGAATGAGTCGTTTGGGTGTTTGCGTGTTGTTTTCTGTTTTATACAGTCAATAATCGTTAAAATTGTAAAAATATATTTGATTATATTTTTATAGTATTTTATGCAACAGTTGTATAAGAAGGTTCATGCGAGTGGCGCAGGTTACGATACGAGCCTTGGCGAACATTGTAAGGAGACGCCATCGAGCATTTTTTGACATACTTATACAACGTTGCATACAATACTTTTTCTACGACTACATTTACTAAAATAAATCCAAAAATAAACAAAGAAAAGTATGAAATACTATGTTTGCTAGATACTACGTATCTATGGAAGACTTAATTTTTTTATTGACGTCTTCCTAGTGACCAAAAGTGCCATTTTTGAAACATGGAGTCACTTAAACGAATGGTTTTTCATACAAAAAACCATTTGTTCAGTGACTCCACGTTTGAAAAATGGTACCATATTTTAAAATAACGATTTTATTATGTTGGCAGTATGGTAGATCTAAAGAAAAAAGTTATATGTCTATGGCTAGGAGTATTGTTTTGGCGAAATAACGACACATGTGCTATTATATTAGGAATAGACCATAGAGATTTTCTGAAATCATATAATCTATGTTCTTATATTAGTGTTCGGGATCATTTAAAAGACAGATAACAGTACAGGAGTAGAATAATAATTAGCGGGCCGCAATTTGTAATGAGGTAAGAAGCCCTGAAGATATCAACTCTCCGCGAACATACTTTAGTCAATGAGTAAACTAACTAATTTAAGTAGATGTAGTTTATTTTCCTCCGTGGCAGTAGTAGATTTTATAAGTTAATCTCTATGGTTAATAGAAAATTAAGTGGGTGTTTAGAACTTGTTAGCATTTAGCGCAAATGATAAGCACAAGCGCCACCTATATGGTTTGCATTGCATTATGTACCTAGTACTAAGTACCAAAGTTGATGCTATAAGCATCCGTTTCAATGAGTGATGCAATTAGCCGCCACTAGGTGTCATGTTGTACGCACACTATTTAAGACGAAGTGGTAGCTCAAGAGGCGCCCTCATTTGAAATAAATTGTTTAAAACTAAATAAGGTGATAATTAAAAATTTGATCTGTATCACTGTCTAGAAAGACCTTTCAACTATTTTATGAATAACCTTTGAAAGTAATATTGGTGTTAGTAATATTGGTTAAAAGTGGCCACTTTTGGCGAAAAACAGTTTTAAAACTAGACGGACTATTAGTAATAATTTCAAAGTTTACTCATAAAATAGTTTAAAGGTCTTTCTAGACATTTATACAAATCAAATTTTTAATTATCACCTTATTTAGTATTAAACAATTTATTTCAAATGAGGGCGCCACTTTAGCTACCACTTCGTCTTAAACAATTTTTTGGAATTCCCGTTCTGTTGAATCAATAGATACCAAATTTCCCTCTTTCTCAGGCACATATTAAGTACTTTCTTTATTTTTAAATTTTTACCATAAACCTAGATTTTTTACATTATTTACAAGATTTTAATATTATTTATTTGCGCTTTTTAGTGCGGTCTTGGTTTGAAAAACATGGTTGATACATGGTTTCTTTCTATAAATATGGTTTGTTTAGCCCAATCTATTAAAAATGGATATGGTCGTGAAAATGTCAGCAGGGCTGTAAGGTATTTTATACAAATTAACGTTTCATGTTATACATGACAATGTAATAAGTTTCTATCTACTTAGATGTACTTACTTACTTAATTTATTGCTATTATTTATAAATAATGTGGACCAGTGAAATAAAAGTCAAAATATTTTTAAAAATTGTTTTATTTTCAGTCTTGAGATTTACGACACCCGTAAAATAAATTCGAATTTATTTTTAAAATAAATTGCAATTTATTTTACGCATACCACAGTGTAAAAAATAACAAAATAATTTTAACACGTTAAAATATCGCGTTTGTATGAATTTTATGAGAAATTGTAATTTTTCTCAAAATTCACACATTCGCCATAGCGTAGTAACACTTATACTAAATAATATACATATGTACAGGGTCTTACAAAACTTATATACAAAATTAAAACACAATTTGTAAATGTCCTGCATCGATTTATTGAGATCTAAGGTCAACAAATAATAAACATTTTATCTTTAATTACTATATTTTAAGAAAAAAGATTACATAATGCATCTGTGTCTTTCAGCAAATATTTAACAATAAGCGCGTATATGTTTAAACTTTAAAGGCGTACGCTGCCTCATGCGTAGGGTGTTGGTTGTCTAGCCTAAAAATGAACTTCCCACCCAAAAAATCACAGTTTTACTGTGTTAGAGCAAATACTCTTTGAGACAATTGACAATTTAACTGTGAAATGGACTCTTCCGCGCTTTAATCTATCTTTAATCTATCGTGCGATCAAGGATCAATCAATCTGGATACTGTCATTGTAAAACGAAGTACAATACAAATAAGTTAAACAAATATGACTTCAAAGCATTTTTGAACAAATTCCCGACACGTAAATAGAACCAAAATAGCAGTTGTCGGTGCATTATTTATACCTGCGCCAATAACTGCCATTTTGATTCAACCTACGAGCCGGTTTTACAAAAATGCTTTGAAGTCCGCCATTTTTTGTTCAACTTATTTGTGTCGCATTCTACGCGCCTAATGTATGACGTGACACGTCTCTATCGCACGTTCGTGTCATTTGCACTAATCGGTCAACAGATCTGCCCGTTCGACATTTTGACAAGCAGTCAAGGAATGACCAATTGCGAAAAAAACAAAACGCCTATTTTGCTTGTGATCGTAAACTGAGGAGTGGGGCGAGCACTTTTAAATTAGACGATCTATACACGATCTATCGGTCCGTCTCAGTTGCGAAATATCCCTTTTGTACAGTGTGGCTACATACAGTGATATAAAACATAAAAATTCAGTCTTAAATTAGAAAATACAAGAATTTACCTAGTCTTTACACGAGGCCAGCGTATGTCAGTTTGTATACAAACAGCCAATTTTTTTTAAAAGTTCAAGACGTCAAGTATGAAAGCTCTTTAATTTTTTTCCATTGCTACTGTTTGCTTGTTGAACGGTTCACCACATCAACATAAAAAAATGCATACAATTGACTGTATTATAGTAACATAACATTATTTCATATGTCGATATATGTTCCTTGGGAAAAGTTGTTGAATAACACGGACTGAATACACCCTTAATATTTTTCAGTACATTTTGTTAACGTTATACAATATGTAACAAAAACCCTGCCCGATCCTTGTAGGAGCAACTCAGACCGTCGACATGAACAACTTTTCCTATGGAACCAATGCTAGGAACTCAAGAAAAAAATCGACATTCGAAGTGTTCGGCTGGCCCGGCAGTTTGTATGAAAATGACGATTTTTTTCTTGAGTTTCAAGTATTGGTCCCATAGGAAAAGTTGTCAACGGTCTGAGTTACTCCTACGAGGATCGCACAGTGTTTTTGTTACATATTGTATACAGACAGTGTAAATTATACCGACTGCTAAATGTGGTCACGTTAGTATCTGACTGGATTGCTACGCTTTTAACATAATAAAATAAATCTATGAAAACATTATTTTACACGTCATTGCATTATTTGGCAATATTTCTATTTTATCTTTTACAAAATGTTTAAAATATTGAGCCAACGATTTTGAATTACTAATAAAAAAAATTGTTGCGTGAATTTTAAAACTATATCCGATTATATATTGATTATTAGCTTTTTTTCAAATGTTATAAACTGCGGAAATAGAAGGTAATCATAATATTTAAAACCACAGACACTTTTAAAAAAGAAAGGTCTTGGATATTACATAAGTTTATGTAATTTTAAGAAGTAACAGAATTAAAAGTTGCGCGTTTACGCCTGCTTGCATAGTCGTTGTGATTTATACAAAAATGCTTACTACTGTAACTATATTTTTTTAGTCTGTGTATATTCAAACATACAAAATTTGACAAATTACAAAATTTAAGTTGCTACTGTAGATGCCAGATTTACTGTGAGAAAAATTCAAGGTACACATAAGTTTTTTTTTCCAGTGCGCAAATTTTTAAACCAAGTTCAGTCAATGATAAATAAATAAATAGATAATGAGTAATGACACTGGTTGAGCTAGCCCCAAAATGAGTTTCAACTTGTATGGGATACTAACTCAACAATACCATATTTTATAATAGATAGACATAAAAGAATTTCAAAACTAAATCTGACTTCACCCCAAACTACACAACCGTTTTTAATTAAAAACCTCACAAGTATGCCCTTTTAAACAAACAAAAAAAAAAGAATTTCCAAATCGTTCCAGGCGTCTTGGAATAATCGATAAACATAAATAAAAAATAAGATTTCGACAAATTGATAAACTCCTTTGTAAAAGTCGGTTAAAAAAGATGTCTTCGCAATTAGTTTTAACGTAATTCCCTTTTTGGGGTATGCAATCATCGTTGACTGGACCGTTTGTAAACATTTGCGCACTGGGAAAGACTTAACTGTCAAAACATCTACTTGAGAGCATTTTATAAAAAAAAATCTTTTATGAACGGGATGAATTCAAAAGTAAACATCGATGAAATAAAACTATTCTTTTTTGGAACCAAACTATGTTATATCTATATATTTTACTTACATACAAAATCCCAAAAACATATAATAAGGATCGTTAAACGGATGTAAGCCTCTTAACCAAAATAAATTTGCCAACGTTTGCATTACAGCAGCTATTTTAGCTAAAGAAATCACTTTAGCTTTTGGCTGAAGAAATCACTTCAGCTAAAGCTTTTTAAGCTAAAGAAGACATACAAGTTACTGTCAAGTTAAAAAAAAAACTTAAATGTATTGGATTACATAAAATCAAACAAAGTAAAAGTAAACAATTTTAGATAGTATCTAAATATACTCTTCCACGACATATTTTCTCATAAATAGCTGAATAATAACTACTTATATATATCGATGATGAAAAACGGTAATTCTCCATTAAAAAAAACCTCATATTACACATGAAATTGTAATAAGGTTCACATATCCTCTGGACTTACTGCATAGTTCAACTTCTTGTAAACTACAAGCGATACAATAAACATATTACAATAATAGTGGTATATAAACATAATGTTGGCGTAACACTGCGTTTACATTATTCTATGTTAAAGTACAATCTTGTATAATTTTCAAATTTATACTTATGATAGGGCCGTCCAAATATTACGTCATGCTAATTGTGACTTTTAGAATTGTCTAGCAATTTTGCGGCCTCTTTAACACGTTCTGCGACATTTGGTATGACCACCCACTCCCAAGACTATCACGTAATATATAGACGGCCCCGTATGTCTGTTGTAATATCGTTTGTTAAACAAGCAACAATATGATTTTACCAGTCCATTCAAATTCAGCACACGATGTTGACCAACCGTCACAAAAAAGGCATGGTAAATATAACATGAAACTGTTTATAAACGTCTAAAACGCCCAATTCGCTTCTTTTGAACAACTCGAATCAAAAACTTGTTTGTAAACGTCAAAACAAACACTTTCAGTGGAATCACTATGAAATGTAGACTAATGACTTCATATTTTCTTGGAGTCAAATGCGATCTTAACTTTAGTTTTTCTGCAATAATCAATTTAAAATCACTTTGAAAATGGATATGATCACGACATCATGACAAGTGACATTAGTTTGTGACGTTTTATTTCCGCACAGTACCAAATCATTTATTTTTGACACAGGAAAGTACCCAATTATAAGTTTTAACCCTTTCACCGCGAACGTCGGATTTATCCGACAAACATTGTCGTGCCCATTCCGCGAGCGTCGGATATTTCCGACAAAAAAATGCCCGTTTTGCACATAACTGAAGTATCCACATCCCTTTTCGGTTGTAGGTATTTATTTTAGATTTACTACCCTTCGCGCTGGGGGCACGGCAACTGATATAAAGTCTCGCAGTGAAAGGGTTAAAGAAAAATGTTATGACAAAAAGATATTCTGCGACATATAACAAAAGGTAACGCAAACATTTTAAAGATAAACTAACATAAATAATAACGTATACACCATTTTAGACATTATTCCTATTAAAATTAATATGCATTTTCCGTTACATATAAAGATTATAATCAACTAATATGAGTTAACCGCAAACAAACCATTTTACCCACCGGCGACAGATCAACTTTTTCTGGGTAATATTAAAAAGTATGGCAAAAAATATTTGACCACGGTAACTTGGCTTATGTCAAATCGCCATATTCTAGTGCTCTGTATGTAGATTTGTATGTATTATGACTATTGGCAAATAAATGTTTGAATCTTTGAATTTTTGAATCTTGAATCTTTGCTACACTTATCTATTTATAATTTTTCAAAACTAAAACAGCCTTCAACACCAATCGACATAACCGATTTTGATAAAATGTATATGGGACCAAAAAAATAAAACAAGAATTTTCCAACTTGGTCCAGGCGGCTCCGAGTAATCGGGGATCAAACATAAAAAAACATACATTCGGATTGAGAACCTCATTCTTTTAACAAGCTTTTATTTAGTTTCACCTGTTCTGTTTTCTGTCTGTGTGAATTTGACAATCTACGTACTGAGAAGGGCAGATGCGGTCATAAAAGTTGTTTTATCACAAAGATGCCATGGCCGCCTCGGTGGGGTTATGTTGTAACCCGACCGAGTTTGAGCTCGATTGATTAGTCTTGAGGGGGAGCACTTTAACCTTTTTAGTTTTTTTATATAGATAAGTCTTTATTTATAACTAAGTGAGTTAAAAAGAAAGGAGGCGATAGAGAGCGTCAGTTTGACACGAGCCAAGTTAACGTGGCCGCCATCATAGTTTCACATTCTCTGTCACATAAAAAAAAAATCACAAAAATGTCATTCCTATACATATAACATTAAGAAAAAACAAAATGTATTTTTTAATGTTTATGTGTACAATAAAGTTTATACAAACAATCAAAATGACATTATAAAGTTACCAATTTGTCATAAGTTTGCATACAAGTGCTCACACACTTCTTTTTGCATATATAGTGCGTATTGGACATATAATTTATAACTACACAAAAATCTTGTACAACATAATTTACCCTAATGCGATATGAACGCAATTTGAAACTTAAGTAAAAATGCAAAACTTGGCTTTAAGGCTTTTTTAAATGACCAAATAACCAGCTGGCAACACTGAATACAAGTTTATAAGCTTCCTTACTTTGCATTAATATCTTTTTATGTATAATTCATATAAGTAACGTTTATTTGCTAGGTAAATTAAAAAAAAAAGAATTTCAAACGTAGCTAAGAACCACCTCGATCAAGACAGCTTTCAAACAAAAATACCGCATCAAAATCGGCCCATACGTGAACCCTTTCACCGCGAACGTCGGATTTATCCGACAAACATTGTCGTGCCCATTCCGCGAGCGTCGGATATTTCCGACAAAAAAAAAACCGCTCATAACTTAAGTATCCACATCCCTTTTTGGTTGTAGGTATTTATTTTAGATTTCATACCCCTCGTGCTGGGGGCACGGCAACTGATATAAAGTCTCGCGGTGAAAGGGTTAAGGCATTACGATGCCACAGGCAGACACGCAGACACGTCAAAGTTATAACACCCCTCTTTTTAGTCGAGGATTAGAAATATAGTAAGTATCGTTGAGTTAGTATTCCATGAAACAAGTTTAAAACTGACTTTGAGGTTAGTTCAATCTGAGTAATTTCTCCATATTTCTTTAATTATTTCTTGAATCGAGATTTCGGTGGCGCCTTCTGGTGTTAAGGTATTTAAGAAAGCTTGCATTCTGTCTGTTTTCATAAAGGATCTGGCCACACCAGTAGTAATTACGACGGAAAGTCACACACTGACGTTCGTTTAGCTTTGAAAATTCCACACTAAACATATACACATTCGAATTGAAAGCCTTCTCCTTCTTTTGAAGTTAGTTAAAAATGACAAAACAATTCAGTCAACTGTAAAAATAGCAGTTTGAAATTATCAATATAAGTCGTAATCCATACAATAGGGATGTAGACTGGTTCCGAAAAATTATATTTTAATTCGTCGGTTACGAGTACCTTATCCACAAATATCCAATATTTTTTGGCTTTTAAATTAGTAAAACTTAACAAAGATACAGCGAATCGAAGTATAAGAGGATTATCGTCACCATCTTGTGAAAGTCGCACTAGATCGTGACGTCATACAAAATTCAAATATAATGCGATGCATCTTTGTCCTTTGCTAATAAGATAAAAGAAAAAAATACGTATACAATATTTTTTTACAATTTGCTAATGTGCCAAAAAAAAATTCAGTAGTCAGTAACCTATTTCGTTACATTTGTATGTGTACAGTCAAAATAACAGAATAAACGCTATTCTTACAAGTTTCTAAATGTAACATTGGAGAATCAAGACAACTTGACCGAGATCCTGCTCTTGGAGACCATCTTGTTGTCGAACTTCCGCTTGAAGAGCGCGGCGGCGGCCGCCGAGCGGAACGTGAGCCGCGCGCGCTGCGACGCCGCGTCCAGCGCTACGGTCTGCAACCAAGCCGGGGTTCAGGGCTACCTTCACAGCGTAGCTTACGACTAAATTATAATTATATCTTACAATAATTACTGTGCTAAGTGTATGTAATGTTAATTTGACATTTTCGAATTTATGAAAAAATACATGATGACTGAGTCAGAAAAAATATTATTCCATTTATAGTCCGTCTTTTAGAGTATCCAAAAATAATGGATCCATATTTGTCAGTTTATGAAAAATTAAAAATTCACTTTTTTTTTCATAATCCATCTGATTGACCAGTTATAAATTTTCAGTCGTCATGCCTATTAATTATATCCATCGAACTTCACTATATATAGAGTATATAATAACATGTGCCTAGAATATGTCTAGCTATGAAGCTAGGTACTTATGAAGCCACATGGACATGATATATATTACAGGTCAGGCTTCATTATACATAAAAAAAAATAAGAAAAGTGCTAAATAAAGATTACAAATTCAAATTAAATTAAAAAATTTAGTCTCAATATCTTAAAATCAGTTAAAAAATGCTTAAAGTTCCAAAATAAATGCTGAAATAACACTTTTCTCATACATATTACATACAATCTCAACATGAGACAAACTAATAATATTTTACATCATTATTCTTTGTACTTTTAATATCACAGACATAAATGACTAGACAAGTTTGAAGATCACATTGAAATTGCATGGTGTTTCTGAAACATATAATAAACCATGCGCAAATATTGAAACTTCATCAATAAAAAATATAAATATACTTAGTTATTAATTAAGATATACATAAATGTACAATATAAGAACATAATCTTGTAAGGCTAGGTATATACGACGTGTGAAAAGGATTATCAACCCGAAAGGCAGTAAACATAGGTATTTATCGACTTTATTTATCAAGTTAGTGTTATTTGAGAAAATATAAAAAAAAAATAGATTGACAGACAAAACTCAAATCTACGAAAAAAAAAACAACAGTTTCATGTTCTAAGTTCTTTTCTGCTGCGAAAAATATGTTTATAAATTTTACAGAACAACGAATTTTTCCTTACAGTCTAGTTTTCTAAATAGGTAAGTACCTACTTAACAACATTGCAGTAAAAAGAAATCTAAGTATACAATGTCCTTTTTAATTAAGTACAAATATTTTAAGAGTGATTCAGTCCATCATTTTGAACAACTTTTCCCAATAAATATATATTGAAATACGAAAAATTTTTTTTGCATTTTTCATAGTAACGATATCACGTGACTACTTCGATCTGTATGAGAACCTAAATATTTTTTTTCGTATTTCGATATACATTTATTGGGCAAAGTTGTTCAAAATGATGGACTGAATAACCCCTTAAAATATTTGTACTTAATCAAAAAGGACATTGTATAACATTGATAGAAATGTATGCATATAAGAACAACTTTTACTTTGGGCCCATCACTGAAATCGTTAAAAAAAATCTTCGCCTCCATACAAAATTAAATATACCTGCCGTGCCAAAATGTATGGAGATGCAGAATGTTTTTACGATTTAAGGGATGGTCCCATAGTAAAAGTTGTTCACATTGATTGATATGTTTACCCCCTTTAAGTTTGATAAGTAAAAAGTATTTTTAAATCTATACATGAGTGTCATCGTTGAGTCAGAATTATCACTTAACACTCAAACACATTTTAAGCAATGGAATCTTTAAATCTCATGTTGTCCTTGTCTTTCATAACATGAGATTTCAAAATTTCATTCAAATACGAGTAAGCGTCTTTGGAAGATAATTACTCTTATCATGCTTAAAGACTTACAACAGCATAATATACAGTTAATATAAATATAACTATACTATCTGATTATATTAACTTTTCATGTAAGTATATTGGGTGAAAATGTACAGTCGACAAAAAAAGGTCTTGAAGAGGCTATCTGAGCCGTCAATATGTACAGTCAGCAGCATAAATAAAAGAATATTGAAATAACCGACCAAGCGCGTGTCGGACTCGTGCAGGAACAGTTTTGTACCATTATCAATAAAAAATCTGTTGTATGGGAGCGCCACTTAAATATTTATTTTACTCTGTTTTCAGTATTTGTTGTTATAGCGGCAAGAGAAATACATCATCTGTAAAAAATTTAATGGTCCAGCTTTCACGGTTCATGAGATACAAGCCTGGTGGCAGACAGACGGATGGAGGGACGGAGTGATAGGGTCCCGTTTTTACCCTTTGGGTACGGAAACCAAAAATCAACTCATCAAAAAAAATTTACACCTGCCGTTCTAACATTAGAATGGTGGGTGAACATATGCATAAACTTTTGTATGATAAAGTCAATATTTATTAATATCCTAGTATTGATAATAATACTGCATAGGCCAGATGCACTCCGCAGTTTAGGTATGAAGCTAAGCTGCCCCTCTAACAGGGCTTATTCATAGAAATAAGGTTGAAATTGTTGAAAAATGTAACGCTTGAAATAGGCTGGTAATCCAATATGCTGAATTTAAGATGCTGATTTTATATACATTGCCTGTTCTGCAAAGATCAGTCCAAATTGTATCATTACAAAACCAGCGATGTAAATAGAATCAGTCTCTGAAATTCCGTACATGGATTTCCACCCATAATTCCACGGATACGGACCGTGAAGTCGCTTCGCAGACGTAAGGCAAATTTTGGCTTGTTCGACGCACGCTATGCTAATAAGTCGAAAGTCATTTACGCGGCGACAAACTAAATAGGACTTTAGTACGCTGTAACTGGGTTTAATTTTGCAAATTTCCCATTCAAAAGTTGTTCAAGGGCTAGAGGCAGGCCTGTGTCACTCCCCGTTTAAGTATCAAAAATATACCTACATCATTACTAAGCACGCGGCGACCATTTGAAAGGGGAAAATTCAGTTACATGAATCGTTTGTCCAGAGTAATAAGAATGACATTGGCTTGCAATGGATGTCTAGGTATCTAAACGAAGAGGTGAGGACTACTGACGCGAGCTAAATTAAACCATAGCGCTAACCACATTGAGTAGATATTTCTTTCCTAAGTAAGACTTCTGTACGTGAGTACTAGTACTTATTCTGCGCTAGAGGTGACTTTAAGTTTGTTAAGACTGTACATTTACGTCCAATATAAAAAAAAATAGTGCACATCACTTAAACAAAATATGTGGGCATTATATATTAATCTTAGATATAGACATCAGTTTTTATAATAGCTAATATTAATCAAAATATATATGCTTTAGATACACATAGACAAATGTATCAACAGTACGAATATATTTGTACTTAGCTACAAATACTGAAATAAAATTCATGTTTTTCAACAACGTGTAAAAATGTAATCTCAATCATTCACTATGAGAAAATTGGTAAAATTATGTATCTTATAAATATAAATAAATAAATAAATATCACATTTAGTATCACAGATAGATTTTAAAAGAATAAAACACTTAGGTTGGTTCTTCATGTCTAAATAGGAGAAAATTATACATTACATTAAAAAAAATGCGTGAGTGTCGTGGAAGACAAGGTTGGAATGAAGTTTGAAAAAAAAAATCGTGACGGAAAACCTGACGGAAAATCTTCCACTTTTTTTCGCCTAGTCCGTGCCATCCGAAAAGGAACTCCGGTCCAAAAAGGTAAATCTTAAAATTTTTTGCCTAGATCCGCCATAAATGTCCGAAATGGAACTTCGGTCCACAAAGAAGCTTTAATTCGTAGCTTTATCGATTGGACATGGTAACAAATATTTATAGAAAACAAAGGATGATCAATATGATAAGTAACTTTCTAACCTCAACATCTTAGTGATTACTTTCAAACAAAAAAGAATTTTCTAAATTGGTCCAGGCGTCTTCGAGTAATCAGGGAACATACAAAAACAAAATATTAGAATGGATAACCTCCTCCTTTCTTGAAGTCGGTTAAAAATGAGATATAGATAATGTTAACATACACAATGCGTTCGCACTTCGGATAAGTAACACATTCTGTCCGTATTTAAAAACGAAGCACCAACCTAAATTAATAATTTTGTAATGAAAGAATGTAAACACTTTCTTAAAACATTAACTATGTCGTTTCTCATTTCGATATGTTTAAATTTTGATGAAAAATAATCTCACAGCGGCGAGTGGCAAAAAATATTACAAAGAACTAGCTAAAACTATGGCTTTTGTCTTTGCTCATTCACCATTATTTTTAATTAAATAAAATCATTTACAGTTTGTCTTCTTTATCTCTACTGTCATATGTAATTTTTTTAAATATGTCAAATGATTTGGGCAGAAGAAATGTCTTGGATATGTGTTTAAAATTGCAAATTTCTTATTTTTAATTGACTGGACGGAAAAACCGGATATTTTTTATATGGTCGAGGAAAGTTATTCCTAATCGCAACCAGGCCTGTTTCACTCAACGTTTAGGTATCGCAAATCGCAAATATACCTACATTATTAATATGCGCGTGGCGACCACTTCGAAGGGGAAAATTTAGTTACATGAATCGTTTGTCCAGAGTAATAAGAGTGAAATTGGCTTGCAATGGAAATCTAGATATCTAAACGAAGTGGTGAGGAGTTCTGACGCGAGCTAAATTAAACCATATCGCTAACCGTATTAAGTAGATATTACTTTGAATTTCTTTTATAAGTAGTAAGTCTTCTGTACTTGAGTACTATTACTTAATCTGTGCCGCAACTGTAACCATTTCGATTCGAAAAGAATACTGCAGAAAAATATTCAAGCTTTTTCAAAACTTTTACCCCTACATATTGAAACCTCAACATTTTTAAGACTTCAACATTTACAAGATCGCATAGTTCGACCTCCACTGCAAAAGTTCGACCCCCACTGTACTACCAGAGCCATACTTGGCCATAGAGAAGATTTGGCCAACACTAAGTTTACATTCTTTCATAATCTCCATAAATTAAAATTGAAACATACTGGTATACATTTAAATCTATCTTAAATTTACCTGTACATCTCCTGCCAGTGTCTTCAGCCGAGTGTCTGTGATGCCAGCCGGCAGGTTACTGACCACCGCGGTATGTCCGGGAGTTTCCTCATCAGAATCCGTCCCATACTCTATTGTAGGCTCGTCTCTTTTCACGACGATCCTAGTCTTCTCCGAACCAATGGCGGTCCGGACCGCCCGGCTGAATATCCCCGGATTCGGTTTGCTCGGATCCGGTTTGTCGATCCGGGTGAACACGGATTTCTCTTTTTGTTGCGCGAATTTGGTCTGGAGGATCACGCGCCGGTTGGGGAACGCCTGAGCCTTGCGGTCGTCATCTTTTTCTTTTTTTTCTGGTTGTGGCTGTGTAAGGAAAATATCATATTTGCACTAATATAAAATCACTAGCTTTTGCCCGCGGCTTCGCTCTCGTAGGGGTGTAATTTATCAAAATCATTTCTTAGGGGATGCCTACGTCATAGTAGCTTTATGCATGCAAATTCTCAGCCCGATCGGTTTAAAATTGACAAAATTTCATACAAACTTTCATCCCCTATTTTATCCCCTTTGGGGTTGAATTGATCAAAATCCTTTCTTAGCGGATGCCTACGTTATAACATCTACCTGTATGCCAATTTTAAGCCCGATCCGTCCAGTGGTTTGGGCTGTGCGTTGATAGATCACTATGTCAGTCAGTCAGTCACCTTTGAGTTATATATATTTAGAGATACAGGGCTATTTTTAATTTAACTCTTCATCTGTTACAAATATTAAAACAATAGATAAACAATTGACCTGGGAGGTATTCCTCCCAGTGACAGGTAAGGGGTTATTACAAATATTTTAAGAGGTGATTCAGTCCATAATTTTTAACAAATTCTCCCAATTAATGTATATCGAAATACTAAAAATTACGCCATTTTGAAATATTTCGAAATCTAAATTAACAAAAGAAATCTGTATAATTATCGAGCCTGCTCACAAAACTTTACGAGAATCGGTTGAGAATGAGACGGACAGACGGACGAAAGCATTTTTTGGCCAGTCTCGAAACTGAGACGCTTCGCTCAGTCAATAAAAACATCGACTCCCTTACCTCTTTGCGATCAAAAATGATCCTCTGTCGTGATTTGTTAACGTTTGCTTCGGCTTTCTGTTTAGCCTGCAACAATTTATATCATTAAGTGATAATAAGTAATTTATTATGGACAGTGAATGAGGGCTTTCAACTACTTTTCTTTATAGATGCGTTTGAAAAACTAATAGAAGACTACGGGAAAATTCTTACTGAAAAATATGAATTATCCAATTAATCGAAGCTCAGCAGCGATTTCCTATAATAATTTAATGGTGGCGGAATTGCACAAAGTAATTCAAATCATGTAGTATGTAACTTTGATTTCCGCAAAGTAACACCTGAATCTATTAACTATGTAAAAATTGTACAATACAATGGTATAACTTTGTTCCAGTTTTTCTATGAGCAGCTACATGTGTACGTAAGAATCCCTGACTATCATCTCTCTGCGAATGTACGGTACCCCTCAGAAGTGCAATCCCAATTATTCATACTAATTGTATGAGAAATTAAGCTCCATTTTTGAAGCTTACCGTACAATACAATGGTACATTTTTTTTTCTTTTTCTATGAGCAGCTACATGTGTACGTAAGAATCCCTGACTTTATCATCTCTCCGCGAATGTACAATACAATGGTACAACGATGTTCCATTTTTTCTACGAGCAGCTACATGTGTACGTAAGAATCCCTGACTTTATCATCTCTCCGCGACTGTACAATACAATGGTACAACGATGTTCCCTTTTTTCTACGAGCAGCTACTTGTGTACGTAAGAATCCCTGACTTTATCATCTCTCCGCGAATGTTCAATACAATGCTACAACGATGTTCCCTTTTTTCTACGAGCAGCTACTTGTGTACGTAAGAATCCCTGACTTTATCATCTCTCCGCGAATGTTCAATACAATGCTACAACGATGTTCCATTTTTTCTACGAGCAGCTACATGTGCACGTAAGAATCCCTGACTTTATCATCTCTCCGCGAATGTACAATACAATGGTACAACTTTGTTCCAGTTTTTCTATGATCAGCTACATGTGTACGTAAGAATCCCTGACTTTATCATCTCTCCGCGAATGTAAAATACAATGTTACAACGATGTTCCATTTTTTCTACGAGCAGCTACATGTGTACGTAAGAATCCCTGACTTTATCATCTCTCCGCGAATGTACAATACAATGGTACAACTTTGTTCCAGTTTATCTATGATCAGCTACATGTGTACGTAAGAATCCCTGACTTTATCACCTCTCCGCGAATGTACAATACAATGGTACAACTTTGTTCCAGTTTTTCTACGAGCAGCTACATGTGTACGTAAGAATCCCTGACTTTATCATCTCTCCGCGAATGTACAATACAATGGTACAACTTTGTTCCAGTTTTTCTATGATCAGCTACATGTGTACGTAAGAATCCCTGACTTTATCATCTCTCCGCGAATGTACAATACAATGGTACAACTTTGTTCCAGTTTTTCTAGGAGCAGCTACATGTGTCCGTAAGAATCCTTGAATTTATCATCTCTCCGCGAATATACAATACAATGGCACAAAGTTCTTCCGGTTATTTAAGCAGCTACATGACGTACCTTGCTGGCCTTGTACACGTTTTCAGTGTCCTCCGGCAGAGCAGAGCTACTGGCCGCTGCTCGCCGCGGCGGGGACGACTCTGCGACAAACAGAACGCAAAAATAGTATATTATACAATCAGTGAATAAAGGACGGATTTACATCGAGGGCCATTATGAATCATGAGCGGCGTGAGTGATTCATGGCCTTCGATATAAATCTGTTTTATTAAAGAACTAGCTGATGCCCGCGACTTCGTTCGCGTGGACTTTATGACTCCGGCGTATAAATATAAATAAAAACTAATGAGAGAGAGAGAGAGAGAGAGAGAGACAGAGGGAGAAAGTACTTGTAACAGTGTTAGGAGTTAGAGTCAATATTATTTTAATTCTTTTCTTCGGGAGCCAATATGAAAAGAGCTGAAGTGTTACTAACCCTGGAGAAAGCCACAATAAGTAGGCCATGCGAAAAACCAGTCCTTAGATCGACATCAGCAGCTTTAAGCCTCTAAAACTGTGAATTATTTTCATAGCAAAGCAAGTTAACATATGGAACTGTGTATTTTCAAAAGGAAAATTGTTGGGGATGAGTGGCATACGCGGAATAAATACAGTTTCACTGGCATCACTCACTTACTGTGAGCTTTAAGTTTCTCAGCAGACTATGCCGAAGTTTAGTGGCTAAAGTTCAGTGTCTAAAGTTCGGTGGGGATGACACACTAAATAAGCTGAAGTTCAGCTGCTGAAGTTCGGTGGAAACGCCGGACAGTAGTGATGTGCCGATATGAGAATTTAATCTTCCGTCTTTGGCGCGTCTGCGGCGAACGGAAACGGGAGCGGAAGAGGGAACGGAAGTGGAAGAGGGAAGGGGAACGGGAGCGGAAGCGGGAGCGGGAGCGGAAGCGGCAGCGGTGGCGGCAGCAGCGGCGGCGGCGGCGGCGGTGGCGGCGGCGGAAGCGGCGGCGGCGGAGGAGTCAGCGGCGGCGGCGGCGGCGGCGGAAGCGGCGGCGGCGGCGGCGGCGGCGGTGGCGGCGGCGGGTGCGGGTACGGGTACGGGTACGGGTACGGGTACGGGCACGGGTACATGTACGGGTACGGGTACGGGTACGGGTACGGGTACGGATACGGATACGGATACGGATACGGGTACGGGTACGGGTACGTGTACGGGTACGGGTACGGGTACGGGTAAGGGTACGGGTACGGGTCCGATTCAGGCAAAAGCATCGGAAGTTCGGCGTTATGTGTTGCTAGTAAAGCAAATAACATTGCAGGCATGCATTGGCTGAAATTCAGGCGCTGAACTTCGGCATACAGTGCTGAGACATTAAGTTGGGTTCCGTTACACAGTTTCGGCGGAGTCAAATTTCGCATCAGCATTAAGACTTATTTTGTGAGCCGTGAGTCCATTTGCTGCAAGTGAATTAAGAAACTCAACTGGATAATTGGTGGCGTCGTCAACAACACTATCCAAGAAATCTAAATATACATATATCTTATCTTCTTATCTAAATCTAAATATATATAACTCAAAGGTGACTGACTGACTGACATAGTGATCTATCAACGCACAGCCCAAACCACTGGACGGATCGGGCTGAAATTTGGCATGCAGGTAGATGTTATGACGTAGGCATCCGCCAAGAAAGGATTTTGATCAATTCTACCCCCAGGGGGATAAAATAGGGGATGAAAGTTTGTATGAAACTTTGTAAATTTTAAACCGATCGGGCTGAGACTTTGCATGCATAAAGCTACTATGACGTAGGCATCCCCTAAGAAAGGATTTTGATAAATTACACCCCTACGCGAGCGAAGCCGCGGGCACAAGCTAGTTAACAATAATTTGCGTCATAAGTTCTTTATTAATTGATTTTTAATTTTTTGGTGTCAATATGGCGCGTTCACATAACCAAGAATTTTCTGGTGTGTTATGCTCTGAAGGTCCGCAAATACTGAACTTATAAGTTCTACTTCGGACGAAACAACTTTTTTTTTGAAAAAATTTTAATGTACAGACACATTTTTTTTACTATTTTATTATAGTATACATTTAGTATGTTTTTGTTCAGCGGCAACAAAAAACATCATCTATAAAAATTTCAACTGTCTAGCTATAATGGTTCATGAGATACAGCCTGGTGACAGACAGACAGACAATCAGTCGGACGGTCTAAGTAATAGGGTCCCGTTTCTACCCTACCCTATGGAACCCTAAAAATCGAATAAAATAAGTATTGATGGGGGGCTCCCATACTACAAACGTGATTTTTCATAGATTATGGTACGGAACCCTTCGCGCGCGTCCGACTCGCGCTTGGCCAGTTGTATTATAACTCAACAAAAAGTTCTCATCAGACTTAACAACTTTTGCTAAGGCGGCATTTTAATATTTCTTATAGTTTAGCTGGACCATTATAGTTCTGCATCATGTGTTCCATTTTCCAAAATCAATTATAGCCTATATGTTGCCCAGGCTTCACAGCTATATAACAAAAAAAGTTTCATTCGAATCCGTCCAGTATTTCCGGAGATTAGCGTGTACAAACAGACAAACAGACAGACATTTTCTTTTTATTTTCTTACTCTATTACTATATCTCCATCGCCCCATATATTTTTTTTTGAAAAATTTTCAATGTACAGACACATTTTTTTTACTCTTTTATTATAGTATAGATTGCATACTATACTTTATACCATGATTACGAGAAAAATAAATATTTAAGCGAAAATACACATTTGATGAAGAAAAATGAAGGTTAAATTAGTTGAAATGCACATGGAAATGGGAAAAATTACTAAAATTAAGAGACAAGAATCAGTTAAGAAATGTGTACGCGAGAACAACGGGACAAACGGACAGCCGGACAAAAGCATTTTGGCCAATCTCGAAACTGCGACGCTTCTCTCGCTTCGCTCGCTCGGTCAATAAAGAACGTAGACTTACCTTTCTTCTTGTCTTCGTTGAAGACTATCCTCTGCTTCGGTAGTTTGTCAGTATTGCTGTTTCTGGGAGGCAGCTTGCTGCGGAGGTCGGTCGGTTTGGAGGGCTTCACTGGTTCGGGCTCTGATTTCCTGTACACAAACATACAAGGTTACAACTCAAATAACTTTTTTGGAGCAATTTTTTTTTAATGGAACGTATTTTCCTTTACGTATTTACGTATTTTCCTTTACGTTTTTACGTATTTTATTTGACGACCTCCGTGGCTTAGTGGTCACCATGCTAGTCCGCCACCCAGAGGTCCCGGGTTCGAGCCCCGGTCAGGGCAAGTTGGAAAATGGTCTTTATCAAGTTGTCCTGGGTCTTGGATGTTTATCTATAATTTATATGTTATAAAATATAGTATCGTTGAGTAAGTATCCCATAACACAAGTCTCGAACTTACTTTGGGGCTAGCTCAATCAGTGTTATTCGTCCCTATATATTTATATATTTATATTTATATGTATTTCAGTATCATGCCACAGAATAAGTACTAGCACTCACGTACAGAAGTCTTCATCAGAAAATAAATTTAAATAAATATTTACTTAATGTGGTTAGCGCTATGGTTTAACATAGCTCGCGTCAGAACTCCTCAGTTCTTCGTTTAGATACCTAGACATCATCAATTTCATTCGTATTACTCTGGACAAACGGTTCATGTAACTGAATTTTCCCCGTCGAAGTGATCGCCGCGCGCATAGTAATAATGTAGGTATATTTTCGATACCTAAACGGGGAGTGACACAGGGCTGAATTCGCTCCAAAAATGTAGCTAGTAGTTGTAAGTCACACCGTATAATTTTGTCGAAGTATTAGCTCCAACTATACAGGGTTACTTTTTAAACACCAATAAGGTTTTTGAAACACGTTCAGTCCAAAATACACTACTTTCTATAAAAAATAATAAAAATCGATAAAAAAAATTCGACCTTTCGCCGTTTCAAATCGGTTTGTAGCTCAACTGCCTTCATGAAACGGCTGTTAGTGTGACACTGACACACACATACGTACTCCTTTCGGTGCGTTTAATAAACACAACATCTACAATATACAACGGTAAATGGAAAGTATCTACCCTATATATATAATTGCTAAATCAACTTTTATTTATTTATGTGTATATTTTTAGTAAGTTCACAGGTATAGCCGGGGGAAGCAGCGATGCTTCGCGTCGTCTACAACCTTTTTGAAGAAAATTCAGTCCATAATTCTTAAGTACTTTCTATAAAAAAATATACTGAAACTAAAAAAAATTCGTTATCCCGTACAAAATCCGTTTGGTTGAGCGCTGATTTGTATGGGAAGCCGAATTAATATTTAGTTTTTAGATTATTTTATGACAAGTAGTTTCGTATTCATGGACATGCACCAAAAACCTTATTGGTGTTAAAAAAGTAACCCTGTATAGTTGAGGTTAATACTTCGACTAAATTACACAGGGTAACCACCAGCCGCATTTCTGGAACCTGCATCCTGTGACGACGGCCCCCACCTCACCGCCCCGCGCCCCGCGCCGCCCGTATAAAAGCGATTGCGACTCGCACTCAGCCTCTTTTAGTATACAATGTCCTTTTTAATTAAGTACAAATATTTTAAGGGGTGATTTAGTCCATCATTTTGAACAACTTTTCCCAATAAATGTTTATCGGAATACGCAATTTTTTTTTACAATTTTCATACTAACTATATCACGTGACTACTTCGATTTGTATGAGAACCTAAAATTTTTTTTTTCGTATTTCTGTATACATTTATTGGGAAAAGTTGTTCAAAATGATGGACTGAATCGCCCCTTAAAATATTTGTACTTAAAAAGGACATTGTATAAATATAGGAAGCCGGGCCTCTGGCCCGCTCCTCAAACCTTGTCCGGGTGAAGTAGGAAATGCCGTCCGAAGCAATCTATGTCTGTCAATTCAAAAAAAAAACTCAGCCTCTTTCGTCTACTCGTGAAGCCGTGTCGCAGCATACACAAGCCGAGTACTTCTATTTCTCCCGGATCGACGAATCTCGTGGCCTGCTAACCCACGACCCCTATTTGTGACTAGTCTCAGTGTTAAACTGAACTGAAAAACTTTTTAAATCTTAATTAAAAAGTTTGTTACTCTTAATATTGTTTCTTTTAGAGAAATCATAACGTCACAATCCTTTTAAAAGCGGCTACTTTTGGCAAATGTCCGTAGAAAAGTTTCACGTTTTCACTTTAAACTGTAAAGAGTAGTTACGTGGAAGTTCATATAATAGTTTGAAGGGTTATCTAGGGCTTGATAAAGACAACATTTTAAATGATATATCCGTTTCCTTTCAAATAATTTATTACAAATGGGGGCAGCACTGGCCCCCGTAATATTCAACCATCTAAACACACTGTATTTAACCATCATTCTAAAAACCCTATTTACTGCAAATAAAGGAATCGAAAGAAAAATATACTCGTAAATATAATAAATTTTAACTTACAATGGGGCAAAATAAGTGCGCGTCCTCACCATCTGACATTCCACCTGACATGAAGCTACCCCGGGTAAGGATCTGCCCTGGGCTGTTTGGAAATCTTTAAACAGACTCCGATCTAGTACAGGGAGCAGAGCTAAATGGGGTTGGAACTTTGGCAACAGTTTGTGTGACTGTGGGGTCACACAATCCATGGACCATCTTTTGTCATGTCCCAACTGCCCGACTCCTTGTACTAAGACAGATCTGAATGTGGCTAATGACAGGGCGGTTGCCGTGGCTAGGTTCTGGTCTAACAATATCTAATTTGACCCATTTCGATTCGATAAGAAGAAGAAGGAATTGAAATGGATTTTGGGTTCACTTACTTTGCCTTCTCTTTAAATCGTCCAGAATCCTCATCATCCGACAGTATCCCGTCGATGTCTCCCAGAATCAAGTCCAGATCGTCGTCGCTGTCCAACAACTTGTCTTCAGACTTGCTCGCCGATTTGTCGATAGATTTGTTGGCGGGTTTCTCGGCGGACTTGTCTGGTAGAGGGGGAGTCATGGCGGGCTCGGGGGTGTCGGGAATTCGAGGGAGAGTCTCCCGCGGCGGTGTTAGTGTTTCTGTTGGAGAAGAAAAAGAATAACTTTTCAAAACTAAAACCCGGCTTCACCCCCAACTGATTTAGATAAAATGTCTATGGGACCACCTGACAAGTATACCCTTTCAAATAAAAAAGAATATTCCAAATCGGTCAACGAGTCTTCGAATAATCGTTGAACATACATAAAAAAAAACCTAAAAAATCTAGACGAATTAATATAAATTCAAATTTTTATTCGGTAATTAGACCTTTACATGCACTTTTACACGTCAATAATTTACATTACGTGTAGTTTATATTGAAATTTAGTTTATTTTAAAGTAAAGCTACTGATACCAGCGCTTCGTAACGACCACTGCTAAGAAGAAACGGCGAAAAAAACTCATTTTCACAGTATTATACATTTTCACAGTAGATAACCTTCTCTTTTTTGAAAGTCGGTTAAAAAATAATAAGTACAGTCGGGGGCAGATAAAAGTGACCCCCTACCGTACGGCCTTTGATGTCAAGGGGGTCAGGTTTATCTGCCCCCGACTGTACATACATGTATGTATATGTATGTACATACTATCCATAATTCCATATACTATACATATTATAAATGTGGAAGTAGGTAACTCTGTCTGTCGTCTGTTACCTCTTTACGCTTGAACTACAGAGCCGATTTAGATGAAATTTGGTATTTTTGACTTTTTGAAAACATTTTGAGCCGGGGATAGCCGACGTAAACATTTTGACGTTTGACTTTTTGCACGCCAGCGCTTGTTAACGTTACTTTACCCCCGACGCCAAGCCTATTAAAACTAGTACAATTTTGATCACTTTATTTATTTTATTGTATTTTTATTTCCCAATGCAGCTTGTTATTACAGTAATTATATTTAGTCGTCAATGGCGTATCAGACACGCAACCGTTTTGCATCTTAAGAGGGGCCTTCCCGTCTAACTTTACATACAAACGCTCGTACGTGATTATGGCGCTGTAACTGATCTTTCTTGAAAACTTTTGAACTAACAGATATCTTGTGCGCGATTTCTAGGTTACTATTGAAATAAGAAATTAAAATTTAGAAAAACAAATTCAGTATAAGCTTCCAAAAATCTGCTTTTTTGCATTTAGCTGAACTTCGAACGCTCATAAAGTACTCATAAGTTATAAAAATAAAAAATATATTCCGATAACCTTGCAAATGTAATGATAATATTTAATAAAAATCATTTAATTCACACACTTGTAAGGGTTTTGTCATATTATTATTATTGCCTTTTAATTAATAAATATAATATAATACAACATTAACACATAATAACATTGAATGCTTGCAAACAAGTAAACGAACATAAATTACGTAATAAAAGATAAAAATACAACCAGCAAGAACCGCGTAGAAATACATCGGTATAATGCAAGCGAAACTAGGCTTTGTCCTTACAGCATAAAATCCAGAGTTGTTTGGCAAGTTCCACTCACACACACATACCGATGCCTCTACGTTTCGGCGACATCGAAATACATTCGTAAAGTGTGGGGAATATTCGAGAATAATGTAGACCCGTATATCGGAGCAAAGAAGTACAGTCCCGGGACATTCAAAAGTAGATTGAATGGGTATCTTTTGGATAGGCATGCTTCATCCTAGTCTTCATCTTCGCTTACCATCAGGTGAGATTGAGGACAAATGCCTAAAAAAAAAAGGCGAAGTGAAGAACGAGTGCGCACCAGGGTAGTTCATTTCGAGCTACGAAAGTGATCACTTCGAAGCGAACCGAAGCAAACCTACCTCAGTGCGACAAGTGGAAGTACCTGCGACAACCTCGGCGAGATACCTGGACCTCAGTTGCTACGCGACTTTGACTTGGACATCACGAAGACCAACTAAAAAGTGTCAACTGTCATCTAACTATCTGACGTCAAAACCATATAGAGCAATTTGGCGCTCACTGCTCGTTTTCGGCTATGTACACGTGAAATTTGAAAATGTAATATTTAAATGCATTTTTATGGCACTCATCGACTGAATAGAAATTATGGGTATTTTTAAGTGGTTTATTAGTGCCATGGAATATAATTTAGACACTTTTCAAAAATGGGTGAAATACTCTATTTCTTACCGCTGGTAGAGTTGACCTCCGCACTCCTGACAGGAGACCTCTCCCGCGCCTTCTCCCGCTCGGTGGAGTCCGGCTTCATGTCGGCTGCTTTCTCTTCAGTCTTGCTTTCCTTTGGAGGCTCTTTTTCTTTATCTTGACGGTCGCGATCGCGGTCTCTGCAATACATAATTTGTTTATGGTAGCTTATTATTTCATGATACGAGGTAAATTTGTGAGTATTGTAATTTGATTTACTAGTGCACAAAGTTGGTAATTTTAATTGAGGTGAATCGGCACACGAGCCGGGCAAGCTGTAGAGTGTGTTTTTCAGCCGAAATAAAAATTCTGAATATTTGCGATAAGTGTAAAAGAATTAGTTTTGCCGGACAAATGCTGTTGAAACCATGTGATACCTGTCATTATTCCTGTTGTTGTCGTTGCTCCTGTTCTGCGTGGTCTGTGTGGCAGCCACAGCGTTCTTCCTCCTCCTCGCTTCTTTGGCCCGCAGCACGCGCTCGCGGAGACTCTCCTGCTCGCGCATGCGGCGACGGTATTCACTCTCCTAAGGCAACAAATAAATTAAACAATTGAAAACGAATTCTACGTAGGTAATGTGGGATACATTACGTAAAGAGCATTTATTGACATACATGCCACACCGGCCACGATAACGCAGCCGCATCGGCGCATATGTTAACGATCTGCGTGTATTATAAGAAAAAATGTATCACATTAGAATTTTCATACTCAGTCATATGCAGTTTCATACACTACTTTATATAATCTCATAAATTGAGATTTAACCAAATAAACAAGGGCGTATGAATGTAATTTTTTACTGCCTTTGATACCTAAAAATTTGAATCATTAGTTGCGTGAAGGAACCATAGTTAAAAACACTTCCGATAAGGTCTTTCAATGAAAAATATGTACAAAATAATAGACAACACATAACATACTGCCAGACACTGAAGCAGACACAATAATAATAATGCCGTTACGACTATACATTAAAGACCGTGTCCCAGAAAGAGCTAATATTAATATTTGAATTGTATCTTGTAAACATTTATTTAAATTGAAAGTAAATATTAATAAAAATAAATTTTATTTTCAATTCAAACAATTTATGAATTCGTATGCCTAACGGCGCAACACAGTGATACATGTACCTAACACCCATTGTACGTGTAATAGTTAAATAAATGATTATGATTTAATTTATGAAAATCAATGTAATGTATCTCACCTCGCTGGGGGGCGAAGTCCTACGCCTGTCGGGGCTGCGGCGCGGCGACAGCGAGCGGCGCCGCTCGCGGATGTCGCGCGGCTCCCGCGCCTCGCGGGGGGCGTCAGGGGGGGACGGGGACCGCATGCTGTACAAAAATAGTTATTTATGCAACTGTAGTATAATAAGTGGTATTAAAACACGAATGTGGGTTGCCGAGTGTGATAATAGTATCACATGAGTAATTTAATACCTTATTATTACAGTTGCATACAAAACTTTATCTACACCCATGATATTATGAATCCTCTCTATAACGTTCTAAATCCATAGGGTGTTGTACAGTGTTGTAAGATTTCTATGTAAATTCCTGGTAAGTTTATTACAGCGTATCTAATACAAACTAACTAATATTAGGTAATAATGAAATTATTTATTGTATAATAAATTATTTATAATTATTAAAAATTTAAATTGTTTAATTATTGGAATGCAAATTATTTTTGTTCGATATTAGTGAATAACGAACAAAAATGGCGGGATACGACGAGAACTCGAATGACCAATATAGTATTAATATAGATTATTAACCAAGGGGATAAAGCAGTGTCTTCTGTCGCGGGTGACGACTTAAATCGCGAGCACAACGAAGGACTCGAGGTTTACTCCCGAGCAGAGCGAGGGTGTTAAATACTGAAATCACGAGCGAAGCGAGGGATTTAGAACGAGTCCTGAGTGTAGCGACGGATTTAAGTTCACCCAAGACTAAGACAGCTGTATCACCGAGGTAAATACTCTACTTTTCGTACCATTTGCGAAAAAATTAAGACAATAATAACAAGAGATAAGCATTTATTAAAATACTTTTATTAATTTTTATCCAGTTACATATAAATACAAAATGTTTTACGTTGTAAATAAATATAGGTACGCAGAAAACTTGTCTGTATGTGTGAGAGGCAAATGACCCTTTGCTTTTTCTTTTTGGAAAACTAAACAGCTGGTGTAAACAAACAATGACATGACTTAATTTAGTTTCTATTTTAAGATATTTAAGTGGTTTTGTGGATTTTGCGTATACATGTTGTCGATTCAAAATCGTTATTTTTTTACGCTTAACAATATAGAAATGAATTCAGTTCAGTATAAATTTCGGAAGTATTCCAAACTTAAACCACATTCTCCCTCTAGAGGATGAATGAAATTCAGTACAATTTTCTTTCCCTGTTTTTAACAGATTAAAAATTACTATTGTTATGTTCGCTTTTTGTACCATAGAATGTGACTTTTTTAAGTGGTAACAAAAGGTCCTTTTTAAAACTACGGAGCTGTGGTAGTGAACCGCGCGTACATGAATATGTTCCTTTTTTTAAATTTATAAAAACTGTGGCTATTTGATGAGTAAGGAAGGGATTGAGTTTGCGTTGCATAATGAAATTTGGTACAAACATTATAACAATCGTTTGAGTGAAATAAAGGTTACTATGATACTGGGTGATTTAATGTTGGCCATAAGCTAACTGTTTCAAAAACTTTTATCTACCCATGCTATAAATAAGTAGGGTAGATAAAACATTTTATTTATTAAAGTCACGTTTTCAGATGATACTTGGACAATCTGATATTTATATGTACGGTAGGCCTCAGAAATGGAGTCCCAATTTTTCATACTAATTGTATGAGAAATTGAGACTCCATTTTTGAGGCGTACCGTACCTATACGTAACATACATATATACTACTAGCTTTTGCCCGCGGCTTCGCTCGCGTAGGGGTGGAATTTATCAAAGTCCTTTCTTAGGGGATGCTTACGTCATAGTAGCTTTATGCATGCAAAGTCTCAGCCCGATCCGTTCAAAATTGACAAAGTTTCATAAAAACTTTCATCCCCTATTTTATCCCTTTGGGGGTAGAATTGATCAAAATCCTTTCTTAGCGGATGCCTACGTCATAACATCTACCTGCATGCCAAATTTCAGCCCGATCCGTCCAGTGGTTTGGGCTGTGCGTTGATAGATCACTATGTCAGTCAGTCAGACACCTTTGAGTTATATATATTTACCCCTTTATTCATAAAAAATTACAAACGTTTGCTAAATCTCTTTTAGTTAAAATATGTTTTGTCTCGTTCTTACAATGTCAAATATTAAAGAGAGAGAAAGTGACAAAAGATGTTTTAACTGATAGATTTAGAAAACGGTATTTAACTTTTATGAATATGAGGGTTAGATTACACCTTTCCCCCTAATGGGGCAAAGCATTTTTGATTTTGGTTCTTGCGGCCGTCTACGTCATGCAGAATTTTGACTTGTCGAACCCTTTCTGCAGAAAGAGCTCAGAAGTTCAAAAAGTCAAAATTCTACATGACTTACTGGAAAATGGACTTTAAGCAACAGTAATAAGGTCCTCACCGCCTCCGCAGCCCCGCCCGGTTGGCGTTGATGAACTCCTCCTGCTTCCGGAGCAGCTCGTCGTCGCTGCGCGCGCTCGCGGTCGAAGCGAGCTCGTTCTCGATCTCTATGGTCGTGTTCTCTATGTATCTGCAACCAACAAGTTCTTAAATTTACTCTTTTATACAACATGGGAGGGACATACCCATACTCGTAATAAATCGAACCACGGGCTATAATTAAATTAAAATAACAATCAAAAATAAAATTATTATTTATAATTATTAAAAAATAAAAACAAAAATTCGGCAATTTCATATAAAAGTGTGCAGCCGCTCGGGTAGTTTATATGAGAATGTCGATTTTTTTTTTGCATCGCATCGCAGCGGGTAACCCTATCAAACGAGTAGGCGATGTTGCGCATGCGCAGTCACCGGTCTTTCTTGGTTCTACGCTCGCCACGTAGGTTATATGAATCCATATATCGTAACCTGACCCCATTATCCACCGCTCAGTTTTCAGATTGGTTGATGTATATTTCTGTATAAATAGTTATTTCAAATATTTTTTTGAGTGCTCTTGGGTAAACTCATTCGTTGAATATATTTAATCAGATAGGAGGGCGACAATTATTGAATAGTATGGATACGAATTACTAGGCAGGTCGAGAAATCCTTTTCATTTTTAAAATCTACACAAGCTGGCGGCGCAGTTTGACTTTAGCGTGGAAAAAATATTGTTAATTTTCTATAAAAACTACAATCATAAATAAATAAAAAAGTGAGTGAATCAATTCCTTTTCTATCGATTCAGATTATCTAAAATCATACAGTATTAGTAATCAATATATTAAGCTTGACAGTTTATCTTGCAAAATAAACATGTTTGATGTATAACTGTTTCTAATATTTATTTTGCGCACTATTTGCTTATTTATATGCTTCAAATAGTTTTTTTTTTCATATTTAGAACTAACGCGCGGCGCCAACAAGTATGAAGCACGCCGCACCCATTAAAAAAAATAAAAAACGGCGGGAAAGCAACTTTGTGCATCACAATTTTATGGTCGACTTTAACAAAAATAAAAATTAGTTTATTAGGTATTTTTCGTCGCAATTGTGTTGAAAACATCGTACGGCGTACGTATATTAGTAAATCACTCTCCGCTCTACTACGCCCTCGCCTTCGGCTCGGGCTGAAATTCCGCCTCGTTTGTTATATTATATCCACCATAAAGCACTTACATCGTAATGTACTATTACGCCTGAGAAGAGATTAGTATCGCACTCACCTCTGCGGCGACCTCCTGAACTTCCTGCCGGCGGCGCGCGCCAGCGCGTTGCGTTGCTCCGCTATGAACCGCTCCGCTGCGTCATCAATGTCCTTTATTGGTCCTGTGTAAAAATAATGCTTTAATCGGGCAGCTGCTGCTGCGACTATATAGGGTGCTCCCTACTTTGCAACATTTCAATCTTAACAAGGTAGGGTAAACAAATAAATGAATTCGGCCAAATTTTCAATGAATTACTCAATAATAAAGTAAAAAACCATTTATTTATCTTTGGATATTTGTAACACTTGATAATTGTCAATTTTTATTTTCTATTTTATAATTGTTGTTGGCGGCAGATCATTTACTAACAACTAAGTTTACTGCCGCCTCTTAAGCGCAAGTACAGAAGAAGCGGCAACAAACTGCACTACACAATTTTCTCCACCGTCAACTTACAATTATACTGATATTAAATTACATATGTAGTAACTTTATTAATTATATAATTTAAATATATTGTTATTAATCTTGACTTTCACTTTAAATTTTCTATTTTATTCAATACTTTTATCTGAAATATTTAATTTTGTTTTATGGAAGAATCTTTTACGTATGCATCCAATATTCAACTAGAAAATTGTGTTTATTTATAGTGATGTAATTGAAACTTCTAGCATGCAGTTGTCTTGGTGTAAAAGTTGTAAGTCTGTTTGTTACATTTAAATAAAAAATAAATTAATAAAAAGTGGCAATTTTTGACAAAAACAAGAAATAAAGGCTAGACGGACACCGTGTATAAAATTGTTTGGAATATTCGAACATGCTTCATGCAGTGTACATACAAGGGAAGATTATAGGAGTATATTTCTAAGAGGCGTACAAATATGTATATACGAGGAAAAAGTAGCCTATGTGTTAATCCAGAGTGTCAACTACCTGCATACTAAATTTTATCAAAATAGGTCCGGCCGTTTGCGCGTGAAAAAGTAACAAACATACACACACACACTCACAAAGTTTCGCCTTAATAATATTAGTGATAGTGTGATCGTAATAATTTTTCAAACTAAAAACCGACTTTACCCCCAAACTACACAATTGATTGTGATAAAACTTCTATGGGACCACCAGACAAGTATGCGCATTCAAACAAAAAAAGAATTTTCCAAATTGATCCAGGCGTCTTTGAGTATTCGGTGAACATACAAAAAACAACATATACAATATGTTACAAAAACCCTGTCCGATCCTTGTAGGAGCAACTCAGACCGTCAATATGAACCACTTTTCCTCTGGGACCAATGCTTGAAACTCGAATAAAAATCGATATTTTCATACAAAAGTGTTCGCCCGGCCCGGAAATTTGTATGAAAATTACGATTTTTCTTCGATTTAATAAATACATATAATATAATACAATTTTGACACATTATAACATGTAATGCTTGCGAACAAGTAAACAAACATAAATTGCGTAATAAAAAATATTAAGTAGTCAAAAAAAGCGAAGCCGAGCTGACCAGTCCCTCCCGGCAGCACCCGTTCACGAGTTGACGCACGGATCAGCCATCGTTAAACTCAACCATATTAGAGGGAATCCAACGACCCGACCAGCGACGCCACCTGCGGTGGTTCTTCGATATGTTTTATGAAAATGGATTCAGCCGTTTAAATGTTACTGGGGGTAAACGTTTGTAAGTCTGGAGTTTCCCTAGCAAATAATAGATAGCGCTACGGATATCAATTGAAATGTGTACTTCCTCAACTGTTCACTAGATGGCGTTCTTGAAAGTCAGGGTTTTTTTTTTATTTGCCAGGCAAATATACTTCTTTCTTGAATAGATAGTTTAGCAAAAATACAGTTAAAGCAATACACTCGTGCCATGCGACCTACATACAGGACATAAATGTGTGATTATCACATATTTAAGTTGTAAAGTCACCAATACTAGTATATCGAATTTCGACATTCTCATACAAAGTGTCTGGTTAGTTGAACACTTTTGTATGAAAACGTCGAAAGTTATTTCTTACTTCGAATTTACAGCATTGGTTGTTCATATTGACAGACTGAGTAACCATTGCAAGTAGTTCGAATTTACAGCATTGGTTGTTCATATTGACAGACTGAATAACCATTGCAAGTAGAATGCGATTCAAATAATAGGATCGAACCGCCGCCATTTTGTGACATCATACTGTCAAGCTACAATACGGCAAGTAAGTTGAACAAAAATGGCGGGCGTTGTTGAACGTTGTTTGTCTGTTTAGAATCACATTTCTATAACATTTCTATCCGAACTTCAGATAGAAATGATTTCGGCTTTGAAGAAATACCAAAAAAAAATTTTAAGCACTTTTATCTTCAATCAAACATGCGCCGACAGTCGCCATTTTTTGTTCAACTTACGTGCCGGGTATTGTAACTTCACTTAAGTATGATGTGCAAAAAAATTTGGGCATAAAAAAAATAAAATTAAAATTTGTTTGTTAAAATAGTTTAAAATTGTTAAAGTAGTATTGTCATATCTGCATAACTATGCGCCAGTGAATGTTGTCAATTGAATTTTGGTAAATGGATCAGGTCTAAAAAGCACACATGGGATATCGAGATCAGATCAAGATGATATTTTTTTTATCCTCTTTTTTTGCAAAAGGTACTTAAGAGCGGCCTTCCCGTCTTACTTTTCATACAAACGCTCGTACATGATAATGGCGTTGCATCTGATCTTTCTTGAAAACTTCTGAACTCACAGGTATCTTGGGCGCTATTTCTAGGTTTCTATTGGAATAAAAAATTAATATTTAGCTAAACAAAGTCAGTATGAGCCTCCAAAAATCTGCTTTTTTGCACAAATTTTAGCTGAACTTCGACCGTTCATAAAGTACTCATAAACTTTACAGTTTAGTTTTACAGTTTACAAGTAAAAAAAATATTTCGATAAAAACATAGCAAAGGTAATGAAAATTTTGAGTACAAATCATTTGTTTCACATACTTGTAAGGCTTACTGATAAACACGTATCACCTGGAACAAGTTTTATGAAATTTCCGCACCCTATGAATAGTTAATATTCGTTCAATTGATAGTTAATAATAATACTAATTTTATTTATTAGAATGCAAACCATGCCCTTAGGCGCTCTCTCTCGCTTTTTGGATTGCGTCTTTTTCTATCATTGCCCTGGATGAAACACCAAGCTTTTTAAACTATGCTCGCGTTGAAAACCGAGCGGCCGCCTTAAGCGTCTGAAGTTAGGAAACGGTCCGACCTATCCTTATTTGAATCGCATTTTATTTATCCACCATACATTCACAACTGTATACAAGTATACAAGCACAGAATACTGAACGGAATCTCCTAGGGTCCCGCATCCTCCACACGGCGCGAACGGGGGAGAGGTGCGGGGACGGGGAACGGGGACGCATATTACGCGGGACCTTAGGAGATTCCATTTTGTATGTAATATTTTTATTATTCTGTGCTACAAATGAGGGAAAAATGATA
Organism: Acrobasis suavella; assembly: GCA_943193695.1. Classification (NCBI taxonomy): domain Eukaryota; kingdom Metazoa; phylum Arthropoda; class Insecta; order Lepidoptera; family Pyralidae; genus Acrobasis; species Acrobasis suavella. The sequence continues at coordinate 14,472,718 of OW971950.1, forward strand.
ATTCAATCCTTGTATTATATTTTGGCTTTCCTTAAAAACGAAAAATAAATAAAAATAAAATACACACAAGTGTGAAAGAGAGGGTTATGTTTACAACAAGCCACTACGTGTTTACCGAATTTGCTCTCCAGCGTGGGGCTGAGCGGCGGCGACTTGTGGATGCGGGTCGGAATGTACGCGGGCAGGGGGAGACCTAGCACAGTAATTACTTTGTCAATGACTTCAAACCTCCGTGGCGTAACGGTCAACACGCTAGTCCGCCAATCCGAATGTCCTGGGTTCGATCCCCGGTCAGGGCAAGTTGGTAACCCTTTTCAAATTGACCTGAATCTTGGGTTTTTATCTTTACAACGTGGAAAGGACATCCCTTAATAAATCGAACCACGAGCAATACTAGCTAGATCACTATAGTACAATGAAACAGAAAGAACAGTCAAAAAAAAAATAACGTTCCCATACAAATTGCGCGGGCGACTGCACACTTTTATATGGAAATGGTGGGTATGGAATGGAAAAAATTCACATAAAAGAGTGTCCAGCAGTCCGGGCAATTTGTATGGCAATGACTTCAATTCAATTCAAAAGGAGGAGGTTATCAATTCGTCGCGATCCTTTATTTATTCTTTTATGTATGTTCACCGATTATTCAAAGTCGCCTGGACCGATTAAAAAAATTCTTTTTTTGTTTGAAAGGGTATGCTTTCCAGGTGGTACCATGGAAATTATATAAAAATCGGTTGTGTAGTTTGGGGGTGAAGTCGGTTTTTAGTTTTGAAAAAATATTTTATTGTTTTAGTATAGTATAGTGATCTAGTATAGCTCGTGGTTTAATTTATAACGGACATGTCCCTTCCCCGTTGTTTATGTATTTTATTAAAAAATATAGTATCGTTGAGATAGTATCCCATAACACAAGTCTCGAACTTACTTTGGGGCTAGCTCAATCAGTGTGATTTGTGCCTTTACATTTATTTGTTTAATTAGGGTTTTAAAATATGAGCCACTAGATGGCAGCACAGTGACGTCAGGTCTAATCGACTGCTGTGATTGGACCATCAGTTGACAGGTTGTTTTGCTCCGTCAAATGTGTCCAATTACAGCACCTGACGTCACTGTGCCGCCATCTGGTGTAACGTATTTTTGAATACCCTCATTCTGTATTTACCACAAATGGCATAAACATTTCTCGAGCCTCCCCGTGCTTCGGAAGGCACGTTTTTATCCGTTGGTAACACGAGTTACGTAAGAGGTGACCAAAGGAGATATAGGTAACATGATGATTTGCATGAATTTTGACTGAGTAAATTACATTAATTTAGCCCCGAAACCATTTTAGATTAGTCAAGTTAATCGTACTAACCAATTCTTTCCTCTTGAGACCCGATTGCACATTAGTAACCCTTAAGACCCGACGACATCATATGATGTCGTCAGTTATCAAGAGGTTAAATTACAAACGATTAAAAACCATAACCCTCAATTTGTTTGAGGAAAAAAACTAAAAAAAAAATACCACTTACCATCAACAGGTTGAAAAGTCCCTTTGAAATGCGGATTGATCAGCACCTTCTTCCCGGCCAATCCCCCAGGGGGTAAATTATGGGGTAACTGTAGCGGCAGCATTCTGACTTCCGGTTCTCGGCCCGCCAGCGGCTGCCTGATGGTCACTTGGGGCATGTGGCTCAAATTGTTCGGTACTATCTCCCTAACTGGGGGTCCAAACGGTCTTGGAGCGAATTGTCGCGGAAAAGGAAACCGCTCCATAGGATTAAAATTCGGTCGAAAGTTTCTCTCTTCTGGTCGAAATTGGAAACGGAAATTTTGAATTTGGGGATTTTCATGACGAAATTGGGGGTTCTCTGGCCGAAATTGGGGGTTCTCTGGCCGAAATTGGGGGTTCTCTGGCCGAAATTGGGGGTTCTCTGGCCGAAATGGGGCGTTTTCCGGTCGAAACGGCACCTCTTGCGGCATTGGCCTTTCAGGGGATAGCTCTGGCCGCATAGGTATAGGGGGAGGGGCATTTGGAACTGGGTCGGGCCGTATTTCTGGCCTTTCAGGCAGGTCGGGCCGGATTTGTGGAGGGCTGGAAAGCATTTGCGGGGGGTTGGGCCTGATTTGGGGGGGAAGGAACGAAGCGCGCTGGTTGTGTTGTTGGAAGTTTGCCTGCAAATAATTAAAATTTTATAGTATTTTCTTTCAAATAATTACAACAGTGCATCTTAATAATCTGAAAGAGTAACTTTAAACTTGTAAAAGATTTTTGAAAATAATTTAATTTTTTGAACAAGCTTTTATTGTGAGGCTTATTAATTTAAGATAAAGGACTGCCTCCATGGTCCAGTGGTCAAGGCGTTCGCCTTGTGACCCGGACGTCATGGGTTCGATTCCCACTGGGAAACATACTTTGTGCAAAGTTGTTTCCAGTCTGGATAGGATATTGCAGGCTTGAATCACCTGATTATCCGAAAAGAAAGATGATTCCTTGTTTCGGAATGCACGTAAAACTGTGGGTCCCGAACGCCACCTAGCGTTTGATCATCGAACTATCCAAGGATTGGTTCCTGGTTTGCCCTTTGGGTTGTGGAGGTCAGACGGGAGTCGCTCTGTGTAAAAACCAGTAACCTCGTCAAATCTCCTTGGTTAGGTAGCGGACCCCGGGCTCTGAAGCGTTACTGCTGAGGATGCAACCGGGAATACGGGAGGATGATGACGATTAATTTAAGATAAATGAAATGAGTCTAATCCAAACTTGGAGTTGCGTCGTTTAATTACTGAGTTCCATCGACCACCTTCCGTCTCCGTCACCAGACAAGCATCGCCTACCACGAAGTGCTCGGCTAGACAAATCAAACGAGTTCTACTCAATGAGGTTATGTTGTTTCATAACTGAGTTCCGTCGAAATCTCCCGGCTCCATCATCAGAACTGCTCATTGACTCCATATTGTATTGTCATCCAAGTTACACAAGTATGCAAAATTTTAGCTCGATCGGTTGAGGATAACTGGTTGAAAATTGAGTTGCAAGATTTGACCTAAATAACATACATACAAGATACATTGCAAGTTTAATAAAAGCTTGTTATAAAATTACTGTCGTAAGACGCAGCGTAAACTGTCAGCCTATGTCGTACATAAGCTATATATATATATATATATATATATATATATATATATATATATATATAGCTTATGTACGACAAAGGGCAAACCAGGAACCAATCCTTCGATAGTTTGATGATCAAACGCTAGGTGGCGTTCGGGACCCACAGTTTTACGTGCCTTCCGAAACACGGAATCATCTTTCTTTTCGGATAATCAGGTGATTCAAGCCTGCAATATCCTATCCAGACTGGAAACAACTTTGCACAAAGTATGTTTCCCAGTGGGAATCGAACCCATGACCTCTGGGTCACAAGGCGAACGCCTTGACCACTGGACCATGGAGGAAGTCATAATGAGCTTAGTGAGAAACTGGGAAGTATTACGTATGCTCTCTTCAGATTATCCAAAGAATTAAACATTAAAGCTTTGCTTACTGCATACTATGGACTGGCCGAATCGGTGCTCAGATATGGAATTATTTTTTGGGGAAATTCTAAGGAAAATGATGTAATTTTTAAATTACAAAAGCGCCGTCTTCGTTCTATGTTTGGGCTTCAAAGTACGGACAGTTGTGAGCCGCTGTATATTAAGCATAAAATTCTTACGCTACCCTGCTTGTATATTTTTGAAATAGCAGTTTTTGTTAAATGTAACCCGGCATTATTTGATCGGTTATCAGACCATGTTGTAAGAAATCGACGCAATGGTGACAGACTTTGTGTACATACATCGAAAACAGCATTATTACAAAAGAGCGTAATATGTATGGCACCAAAAGTCTATAATAAACTTCCAAAAGAGTTAAAACAATTAGAGATAGGTTTGTTTAAGAAACAACTGAAAAAGTTTCTGGTGGAGAAATGCTACTATATCTGATTTTCTGAATGACAACTTTTAATTTTAATTTACAATAACATTATATAATAATTTATCTTTTGACATTTCTAAATATACATTGTAATTACATTGTGAGAACCCATGCACAATTATTCTCATTAAGTAGTAAAACTTAATGAGAATAATAATTACCTGTATGAATATTATAAATAATTAGTTAATTTTCAGCAGCCCATTTTCTGACCATATTTGCAAACCATTCTTAGGGTAAAAGCACACTGCCTGACTTTATCTACTGATGCAATATTTTTTTGTAAACGATGTGTTTTATTGCAAATAATATATCTTTATAATCACAGGCTATATTTTAAATTTTATAGCGCTTTTTATTTTATTTAAATTTCCGTGATAACAAGATATAGTTTTAACAAGCCAAGTTTAAGTCGGACTCGCGCACAAAGGGTTCTGTATCGTCTATTTATAAGATTACGTTTTTTTTTGGGACAATTTGTTGATGGGAGCCCACCTAAAAATGTTATTTTATTTTAATTTAGTTACTTATTTTTAAAGTGAATATTCATCATCTAAATTATCTGCAAATATTTCAAGCGTCTACCGGTTGCCGTTATTAATATCGAGCAAAAAAACGGTAAAAAAGTCAAATTTGTCGTATGGATAAAAAAAAGAATAAAATAAATATTTAAGGGGGCTCCCCTTAAATATTTATTTTATTCTTTTTTTAGTATTTATTTGTTACAGCGGCAACAGAAATACAATATCTGTGAAAATGTCAACTGTCTAGCTGTCACGGTTCATGATATACAGACAGACGGGTAATGGAGTCTTAGAAATAGGGTAGCGCTTTACTCTTTGGGTACGGAATCCTAAAATGTGTTGTTCTTGTATGTTGTTGTCACTGACCCTGTGCACGTTGTTCCGGTGGTAGGGGTGCGGGAACCGCTGCGGCCGCCAGCTGCCGCGCCCGCGCTGCCCGCGCACGATCACCTTGTCTGCAACCAGGGGCCTCATCAGTACACCACGTTATGATCGCTATTTGACTCCCAAGAAACTATGAAGTCATTAGTCTTCAGCACACCACGTTATGATCGCTATTTGACTCCCAAGAAACTATGAAGTCATTAGTCTTCAGCACACCACGTTATGATCGCTATTTGACTCCCAAGAAACTATGAAGTCATTAGTCTTCAGCACACCACGTTATGATCGCTATTTGACTCCCAAGAAACTATGAAGTCATTAGTCTTCAGCACACCACGTTATGATCGCTATTTGACTCCCAAGAAACTATGAAGTCATTAGTCTTCAGTACACCACGTTATGATCGCTATTTGACTCCCAAGAAACTATGAAGTCATTAGTCTTCAGCACACCACGTTATGATCGCTATTTGACTCCCAAGAAACTATGAAGTCATTAGTCTTCAGCACACCACGTTATGATCGCTATTTGACTCCCAAGAAACTATGAAGTCATTAGTCTTCAGCACACCACGTTATGATCGCTATTTGACTCCCAAGAAACTATGAAGTCATTAGTCTTCAGCACACCACGTTAAGCTCAGTATTTGACTCCCAAGAAACTATGAAGTCATTAGTCTTCAGCACACCACGTTAAGATCGCTATTTGACTCCAAGAAACTAAGAAACTATGAAGTCTTAAGTCTATATTTCATACAAATCACATAAAAAAATGTTTGTTTACAAAAAAGTATCCCATTATAGTTGTTGGTAAGTATCGAATTACTTGTTTAACCATTTCTTATTTCATTATTTAGTTTGAGTACTTTACTTCTGCATCTTGAATGTCTAAAATTACCTAATGATAATACATGAATTTTCCAGGGTCCATTGCTGCCCCCATTTGAAATAAATCAGTTGCAAGGAAACGGAGACATCATTAAAAATTTTGTCTTGATCAGACCCTAGATAACCCTTTAAACTATCTTATGAAATACTATTTATAGTTTAAAGTTAGAATGCGAAGCTTTTCTACGCACATTTGCCAAAAGAGGCCGTTTTTTGCAAATTTACGTAGAAAAGCTTCACAGCTCTGGATAGAAGTCCTTTAGACCTTTATTTCTTCGTTTCTTTATTCATAATCCTAACTAGTTTCAATAAATGTTATCTGTTCAAGTTCAATGTGCGAAGAGTTGATAATTTCAGGGCTTGTTAACTCATTACTGATTCTTAGCTAATTATTTAAAAACTTATACAATTTTAAATGAACTGTATAAAACAGAAAACAACACGAAAACACTTAAACGACTCATTCGAAGCGCATTCCATCACGGAATGACAATATATGGCCGCCGCATCCACTCGCCCGTTCGGGCCGCGGTTGACATCAACTGTGAGCTTCGTAGTTTTTTTTGAAATCCCAACGGGGATGTCCCGCTGCTGCGTAAAGACCCCTCCTTCTTTCTTCCACAAATCCGATTCACATTCCACTTTTTGAAGCTGCTGATGTCATGGTCTGCGCCCTTATGGCACCCACAAGGTTGCCTTTCGGGCCCATCTATCCTAATGCATGCGGCACACATGTCCTGCCCAGTCCCACTTATGTTAAAATAAAATAAACATAAAAAAGTGTGGTGTGTCTCACCGAGGGTGTCGGGGATGTCCCGCTGGCGCGGCAGCCGCGCCGCGGGCCGCTCCGCGGGGAACCGCGCGCGGGACGACGCGCCTGCGCACACAAACTGAGCATTACTAACAAGCTTTTCACATTTGGTTGGTTGTCTCGCTCGAACAATCAAACATTTTTAAACATTATTAAAAAATGTCTCATTTGAAGAAAAGTGTTTCATAAACTTTTTAATATATTATATGTTAGATATTGTAGACATGTTTGTATATTGTGTAGACATTCACTACCTCGAAATTAGGTCATGATGACCTTATTCTCGATACACCCACACACATAAACAATAAAAAAAACATGGCTACAATATCTGACATATGATATATAAGTTGATGAAACACTTTTCTTCAAATGAGTCACATTTTTAATAATCTTTAAAAATGTTTAATTGTGCGAGCGAGACAGCCAATCAAATGTGAAAAGCCTCTTAACAGATATATGTGTATAAATATACAATACAATAATACATGTACTCTTTATTGCACCATAAAAAAAAAGAAAAACAATTAACAGAAAAAAGCATACAGAATTATTATACAAAGGCGGTCTTATCACATAGCAATCTCTTCCAGTCAACCTATGGGTATAATATACGACTAGATGTGCGACTTTTTTTATGGAAATCCATTATTTTGGCTCGTCACTCCCTAAATACCGAGTTTCATCAAAATCGTTATAGCCGTTTCCTAGATCTTCATTATATTTCTCGGTCAAAGACCAGGATAATGAAAAAAACAAAAGACAAACAACGAGCTACGTTCATTTAAATGATTTGCAGTACACACATAAGCTATTCTGGAAATTCTATGAAAATGATACATATAAAATATAAGGTCTGACAAAATATACTAAAATTATAGTAATAGTGAATAGGGGTGACAACAAGGTTACAAAAATATGATTGAAATCAGTCCATCTCTTAGATTATCCAAAAATAATAGACCCATAGTTTTCAGTTTGCCAAAAAACTAATAATTCACAAAGACAAAGCATCAAAGTTTTGGAGTGGGGGTTTGCGACTTCACCTCTATGTAAAATTTGTGTTTAGCCATGACGTCATGCGCAATAGGGAATATGCATGAAAAAAATATATGTTATATAATCAGTTTATCCATAAATATTCAAAAATAAATTACTGACAGTGAAAACAGAATAAGATTTGGTTAAAAAACGAACGAGACATAACAATTTTACGAAACTATGTCTATCTCACTCGCAAAAACGCTATTTTCTATGGCAAATGTATAGATGATATGGACTTTGACGTCATCAGTACATATCGGACTTCTCTTTCTAATTGAAACTTTGAATTATCACATGTTCGTCGCTGATTAAGATATTTTATAAATTCTTTCATATTTGTTTACTGTGGGTAATAAGGAGTTTATTAAGCAAATAAAAAAAATACGTGCATATTCTCCATTTCAATGCGCTGTATCTTTGTAATTTTTTGCCTCTCAGGGAAAAGAAAAAATACGTAAGAGATTGTATGGAAAACCAAAAAATTCCAACCAAATTTTCCTTGGGAAATGTTGTTCAGTATCACGGACTAAATTCACCTTTAAAAAAGTTTTAGTATATTTTGTTAGACCTTATATAATCATTCTTTTATTCCACTCAATAAAGCGACGGAAAACTAATATCCGCTTATTAGGTGTGCAATACATAAACATACTAATAAAACGTAAAACTAATTGCACTCACTCATACCAGGTGGAGGCATTTCAGAGGGCACGATCTGTGAAGACTCCATCGGCACTGCTGCAGGCTGCAACCAATTTTACTATGTATAAATAAATAAATATATAGGGACCAACCACACAGATTGACCTAGCCCCAAAGTTAGTGTGAGACTTGTATTATGGGATACTAACTCAACCATACTTTATTTTATAACAAATACATAATACACATAGATACACATCCAAGACCCAAGTCAATCAGAAAAAGATCATTTTCCATCCTGACCGGGGATCGAACCCGGGACCTCCTGAGTAGTGGACAGGCATGTAAACCATTACGCCATGGAAGTCATGTATGTGGTTAACCCTTTTGCCGCGAGACTTTATATCAGTTGCCGTGCCCCCAGCACGAGGGGTATGAAATCTAAAATAATTACCGACAACCAAAAAGGGATGTGGATACTTAAGTTATGTGCAATACAAGCGGTTTTTTTTTTGTCGGAAATATCCGACATTCGCGGAATGGGCACGACAATGTTTGTCGGATAAATCCGACAGTGAAAGGGTTTAAGAATCTTAACTTCTTGAAGAAAATATAACATTTTCACTAACAGAGAACTCTTAAAATTAGTATGTAACTAAAATCACATTTTATACAATGTTGGTAAGAGCATTCAAACAAAAATAATTATAAGCCTTATTTACAATCTCTCCTAGTTTATTATGTTTTTTTTGTTCTTCTGCAGGTCTGATTGCCCTTTGGCAAAGGCCACCTCCAGCCATCAAGGTTTATCCAAGTCCACAACATCTTTTAAGTTTTGTTAGTTTTCCTTCCAATTTTAGTTTCAATATACTCAGTGTAACTAAACACAATTCAAGAGTTCTTAGCTCTAACGTTTCCATAATTTTTTTTTGGAACGAAGTTCTTTACCACGTTTTGAGAAAGGGAGCTAGACGAAAAAAATTAAGACCAAAAGTTGTAACAACACTTTTTGTTCATTCAAATTTATGAAGATAATAAAAACTTGATTTTTTAAACAGAAATGAGTTTGAATGTAATTTAGACCTATTTATATTTCTACTTTACTTCGTTCCATCCGGTATCCCTTGACACCTCTCAAGTTTTTTTTTTTATGAACTTACTTTCCTGTTTTTCGGAATTTCTGAATTATTGCCTGGTAAAATTTCCCGCGCTGACCAGGCGAATTGGGGAAAGGGCGTTTGTTTGCAGTTGTTTTAATTAAAATTAAGGTATTTTCCGTTCCGATCTGGTATTCAAACAAATACAAAAATAATAAATGGAAAGCTACATTACAGTGAGTAACAAAAGCTTTCAAAACGTGAGCAATGCTGTGGGAAACATATATATTATCATGCCTGTTTCCCACAGGGGCAGGCTGTGGGAAAAAGCTAGTAATAAATGATAAAAGAAAATATACTCACAATGGGTGGTGGTACCACAGCATGTTCCGGCCCGTACACTGGAGGTTGTTCGTAAGGAAACACATTGTGTTCTGGAATGGGCACATTGGGCACTTCCACAGTTATGTTGGGCACCACGCACTCTGCTTCTGGCAACGGTTGGTATGGCAACTGCAACAAGAAGTTGGATAACTAGTATGGCAAACTGTGAAAAAAGTAACAAATGATGTTGTCCAAAATTTTTAGAGTTCCATACTCATGGGGTAAAAACAGGATCCTATAACTAAGACTCTGCTGTTTCTATGTCTGTCACCAGGCCGTATCTCAAGAATACAATAAATATTTAAGTTGGGCACCCATACAACAAATGTGATTATTGTATTTTTTAATACATGTATTTGTGGGTATAGTAGTAATCACAATGTGATCTTGCCATGGGGCATCACATGTGTATTTTTAACTGAATTAAAAAAGGAGAAGGTATTCATATTGTTGTTTTTTTTTTAAGTATGTTCACAAGAGAGGCCGCTCAAGGACAAGGTGATGTGATCATCTGGCGCTTTTTGACAAGATCTGGAAATCCATCGCGATTAAGATAGAGATTGGTGGTGAAAAAAATTTTTTTTGGAACCAAGCTCCTTATCGCGTTGTGAAAGGGGGCTGGACGGAAAAAATTAAGACCAAAAGTTGTAACGACACTTTTTGCTATAGTTGTAAGCCGTGCGGCGTGCGCGTGTTTCTCTCTCTTAACTTTGTTCCCCTTTCGTGTCACTTGACACCTCTCAAGTTTTTTGTTTGAATGGGTATACTTGTCAGGTGGTCCCATAGAAATTTTATCAAAATTGGTCGTGTAGTTTGGGGCGAAGTCAGTTTTAAGTTTTGTAAGATTATATGGTACATCAAAATTCAATAACGCCTTGCTTGTCATCATTTTCCTCGCCGTTTCCTTATTTGGAGTCAGCTCTGTATGTCAACTGTTTCCACTTTTTTCTATCAATCACCATATTTGAGCTGGCCCCTCGTCCCTTCTTATACATTCTTTTCACATTTTTCACACATTCTTTCCACATCTTTCACACATTCTTTCCACGTCTTTCACACATTCTTTCCACATCTTTCACACATTCTTTCCATGTCTTTCACACATTCTTTCCACATCTTTCACACATTCTTTCCATGTCTTTCACACATTCTTTCCACATCTTTCACACATTCTTTCCATGTCTTTCACACATTCTTTCCACATCTTTCACACATTCTTTCCACATCTTTCACACATTCTTTCCACATCTTTCACACATTCCTTCCACGTCTTTCACACATTCTTTCCACGTCTTTCACACATTCTTTCCACATCTTTCACACATTCTTTCCACGTCTTTCACACATTCTTTCCACGTCTCTCACACATTCTTTCCACGTCTATCATGTATGGTACAAAAAAATCTTGCATAGTCACTAATGTAAGCCCTGTACGCACAGGATAACAAGGAAGCTTCAGATCAGCAATGAGGGTTGCCGATCTTACCCTAAGGGCCAACTCACACTGGGACCGCAGCAGCTGACAGCACACTTCATGGTCAAACCAGATTCACCTTTATGTCTATTTGTAAATTGCACATTATAGCTTGAACAAAAGCCTCCTTCTGAAGTGTGATGGTGTCGCACATAAGAAGGTTCCTAGAAAACCCGGGAACCATAACAGTTCTAAGCTTCCTGCAGGAGCTGGGGTGGTTCGGCTAAACTGAGGCCGGCGTCAGCTCCCCACGCAAAACGGGACTAGAGGGAAGTTATAAGTAAAGGAATAGGTTATCAATTCAACCCATATTTTTTTATTGTAAAATGTAGCAGCATAACTACGAAACTCACTAAAATTAGTAGATTTTCAACACAAAATGTCGTAAGATAGAGCTTACTTGTCCAACATACTCCATCCCATGTACTGGAAACGCATTGGGAACCATCTCGACACTGTTGAAACTAGGCCCCATCGAAGTGGGCACATTTTGTGACGCACCACCTTCATAGTCGTCGGCCAAAAGCTGTTCCTCTTCTTCATTGCCTAAATTATAGTCTGCCAGGCTCTGGTCACCAAGATCATCAGCTAATAAGTCCTCACTGGAAGGAAAATAATTGTATATTGATTACACATGCACCAAAACCCACAACAAAAATTTCACAAAGTAACCTTTCCGCTGCACAGAAAATTAATAATGTTATAACCGAAACACAAATTTTTTCACAATCTGAGGTTTTCAGTTATTAATTTATAACAATTACTGTATAAATGAACTAATAATTAATGAAAAACACTAACTTGTCCGACATGTTGAATTCCCTTTTTGATGTTTGACATTTATGACATTAGCGATTTCGACGCGCTTTCTATTTGTCTATAGTCTCGTTCAGAAATCATACCTAACCCATGGTATAATGATATAGGTACTTACCCATGGTATAATATAATAATAGACTCATAACATAGGTAACATGTAACGACTGTAGATGCTTCGGATCCCTTTGGGAAAGTCTAGACCCACGGCATCTCGCGATGATTTGCGTTGCATTGCATTACATGCGAATGCGACTAACGATGGCGAGCGACTTTAGGTAGCTATTTACGGATTATGTCACTCCGTAAATCCGACAATTTTACGATTTTTTAAAATCTACTTTACTATGTTCCTAATGTGACGTTACTTTCATCAATAATGCACAGTATTATGTCTTTTGTATTAAAAGCTATCTTTACAAATGAAATAAAAGAAGGTACTTACTTCTATTAAATATTTCTGCATTTAGAAAATAAGTCAGTATTAGTTGTAGTAGTATTTGTTGTTATAGCTGCACCAGAAACACATAATATGTGAAAATGTCAACTGTCTAGTTACCACGCTTCATGAGATAAAGCCTGATGACAGTGATGACAGACAGACAAACAGACGGACGGACGAACAGACGGAAAGCGGAGTCTTTGTAATAGGGTCCCGCTCCCATTTTTACCTTTTGTAAAAAGTAATCGTCAGTAATTTATGAACTCTAACTATACTTAGATCACATATTCATCAATATTCAATTTAAGCTAAATGACTAAGTATACTACTAGGTTCAGACATCTTAAACTTAAATAGTAAAATATCTTGGCTAGTCATCCTTCATCCCCTTACCCTAGACTTTTCATTTGATGCAAATAATATTGCAATGTTGGGCAATAAATTAATAAATAAAAATAACTCTCATTGAAGATCAATTTCTTTTTAGAGCCAACTGGGAAGATATTCCAAAAGAAACCTACCTAGTTTAGTACCTATAGGTCTAAGCTAAAATAATGACGGTCTAACTTATACTCTGTATTAGATATATGCTTATAGATAGGACAAAAATAGCATTAAAATAAAACCTACCAAAGAAGGATAAAGGTGTACTTATACTTAATTGAAAAGAAAGGACGTTTGTGGTTTTCCCGGACAAGGACGCTTAATTTTCCTTATATTGTTATGATTATTTATTGATATATAAAATATAATATTACTTACTTTACAATTATTTGTACATTAGAAAAAAGACTTCGCCTTCTTAGATGGATTCAGCTCTGTTGAAACTTGAAACTACTTCAAAAGCAACAACACGAGTACACAACATGCGTACGTATAGGCTACCTGCGCTCGCGTTGCAGTGTCATGCCACATTGGGTTGGGTACTACAAAATGATGATAGTTGATGTGAAGTTCTTTGTTTTTCTTGTTGACCAACACTGGTGTCAGATTTTTCAAGCTGCCTAAAGGCATCTGACATAGCTTGGCGACTACCATACAATGATGACAGCTGGGACCATCGGCTTTTACGTGCTTTCCGAAGCACGAGGAGCTCGAAAAATTTTTGAGCCACTTGTGGTCACTCCAAGTGCGGACCACGCCCGGTGTCGCTTAACTTGCGAAAGCGCTCTACGCACTCCGGGCCACTGAGCTCATCTCTCAGATCTGACATTGGAATAAGACGATCTTTCGGACTGTTGTCGTATCGTTTTATGGAGTAACCGTCTTGGATGTTCTTATTAAAAGTACGTCATACTTACGTATGAACTCCATACTGTATCAACCAAAATTAAACGCTACAAAATGATGATAAAGTCTAATTTGATTTAATAGGACAATATTCTCAGACGACTATCGTGTTGTTATTATGCTTTGGCCGCACATGCGCCTATCGCCACGAAGCTTCGTGCTATTACACGATACTCGCAAAAGTGACCGGCCGTTATCGGGTATTGTCCCGAATATTCGGACTTTGTCTTCGTTATCGCGCGGGTGGCGGTACATCAAAGGGTTTTAGCGCTTTTAGCAACTTGTTCGGACGCGTGCTGCGCGACGGTGCCACGGTTGTTAATGCGTAAAAATGGAGTGGAACGATAAAATGGTGTTAGAATTTTTAGGTTTTTCTTTCTAGGTTTCATTAAATGCATTATGTAATTGTTAGCACACGTGTAAAAGTAAAGAAAGTCGTCGTCCATATTTAAAACACGTAGATGACGCCATCTTGGATTATTGTCAGATAGTTCGTGAAAAATAACGAAGCCGCTAGTGTGACCAGCGCTTTATCGCGATAACTTTTTAGTGTACAAAACGTACGAAGATTCGCTGCGAATTGCTTCGGGGCGATAGGCACAGATGCGGCCGAAGCAATAGGAGTAGAAGTCCGTGAAAATTGTAGATTTCGTGCAAATCGTTAGAGCTAACTTTAAGAACGCTATAACAGACGAGCAACGTTTGTAATTTTTTTTTAAATTAGTAGAATTATAGTTAATTGATAAAATTACATAATGAAGTTTCAAATAAAAGTCCCTGTGAATAATAAAATAATAATGTTTAATTATTTTTACATGATATAGTTGTATGCTATGATCATATTAATTACTTTCTAAACTTAAAATTTATTTTACAAACTAATAATTAGTTAACATGTTTTCAAAGATAACATTTAATGAATTAGGTACCTAAGTAAGTACTCAATTAAAATAGTTTTAATAGAAATAAAAATATTATTTTAAGAATAGCTATGGCAAAAGCAGCGTTTAATAAGAAAAAACATTTACTTACATCTAATATATCTAAAACATCTCGTAAAAGACTTATTAAGGTGTATATCTGGAGTATTGCGTTATATACTGGGAGACGTGGACACTGACGAAGAAAGAAATAAAGAGATTAGAAGAATTTGAGATGTGGTGCTGGAGAAGAATGTAAAAAGTTAACTGGAAGGACAGGATTACAAATGAAGAAGTACTAAACAGAGCGAGCGAAAGCAGGCAATTAATAACAACTATCGGAAATAGGCGAGGAAATTTGTTGGGACACTTGGTACGGCACGACGGATTTATGAAGACGATAATAGAAGGCAAAATAGAAGGGAGAAGAGGAAGAGGAAAACCCAGACACAGCTTTATACAGCAAATCAAGGAGAATGTAGGAGTGGTGTCGTACCAAGACGTCAAAAGGCTGGCTGAGGACAGACAGGAATGGAAGAAACTCCACCGACAAGAGCGTCGCTCCTAAATTTAACTAAACTGACAGAAAAAATGTAAGGAATAACTTATAAAAAAATATTTGAGCAAATTTAATTTTAATACTTATGAAAAAAATTGAGCAAAAAGATGTAATTAACATAATAAAACAAGTGTTTCTGATAAAAATGCCATTTAACACACCACTAAAGGCTCTGATAACGAAGATTCAATGTATATTCCTTAGGAAAAGATTTCCATATCATATAGCTGATCAGCCCCGGATCTAGGGGTGGGCCAGCCAGGGCCCATGCCCGGGTGGTGAAGTCATGGTGGCGGCATAATCGATTATACTCGTATCCACTCCTCCCTTGCTACCGATACAGAATGGTGGTGGCGGCGTCTGGTTATTAGGGGGCGGCAAAATGGATCCTTGGGGTCAGTCCGAAGCGAGACACGACATGGCGCGTACTTCTACTCGAAAAGATACAAATTTCCGAGTATGACTAACGTACAACTCTCTGAAATTAGTATCTTTGTAGTAAACAAGTTCTATATTTCTTTGAAATTAAGACAGTAAGGGTTTTTAGATTTGTTCTGAATCTAAAAACCCTTATTGTCTGCACGCCCCCCCCCCCTCGCCGTACTGGTAATTAAGAAGGAGGCGGCATGTTCACAATAAATCCTAGATCCGGTACTGTAGCTGATACATATCAGCTATTTACCTTTTAAATAGTTTCAGTATATTTCGCCCTGTTTTAAACCCATGTAGCTGTTGCGGTGATCGTTCTTTTTCTCCTTTTTCAAAATGTATGTGCACAAATACACGGCAAACAGCATGGACACCAACTGTAAAAGTTTAGGCATATAATTGATACCTTTAACTTAATAAAGCTGCTGATAAATAAAAAAGTGGTATTTAATATACTCCTTTCATCGTACAGGCGACCAATATTGTGAAAATGAGTTTCTTTTGGCGTTTCTTCTCAGCAGTGGTCGTTGCGAAGCGCTGGTATCCATAGATGTAAAAAAACTAGTTCTATGCTGGTATCGGTAGCTTTTCTTATGTAAATTATTTTTTTCATTTGACGACCTCCGTGGCCTAGTGGTCACCATGCTAGTCCGCCACCCAGAGGTCCCGGGTTCGATCCCCGGTCAGGGCAAGTTGGAAAATGGTCTTTTTCAAATTGTCCTGGGTCTTGGATGTTTATCTATATATGTATTTGTTATAAAATATAGTATCGTTGAGTTAGTTTCCCATAACACAAGTCTTGAACTTACTTTGGGGCTAGCTCAATCAGTGTAATTTGTCCCTATATATTTATTTATTTTATTTATTATTTAATTATACTAATTAACATGTTAAAGTGCCTGTAAAGGTCTAATTACTAAATGACTTGATATTGAATTTAAATAAAACCCGGCCAAGTGCGTGTCGGGCCACGCGCAGTATAGGGTTCCGTAGATGTGAATGCCCACTTTGAGTTCACGCTACTAAAAACATCTAAAAGCTAATTTTCTATTGAATTTCTATGAACTTTTTCTTTTCCGAGTACATTTTATAAGTTGGTCGCCTAGAACTATAATTTGTTAAACCTACTTAGTTTTGATAGTTTTCCCTTAAACTTCGTTATATATACTACTGCTGTGAATTCTCACATGCCCATATATAACCGTTTAATAGATAGAGTATTTCAAGTGTCCCCCATACTTGACTCTAACATAAATACGTGAAGTCTGTTCGCCGAGAGTTGAAAAATATTTATAATTCTGCTACGAATGCGACTGTCGCTAAATTATCACAAACTGTGCAGCAGCTGTCGCTTATCTTCTCTTTTCTCTGGTTTGGTGGGACAAGGCACGTTGTTGTTGTCAACCGTGGCCCGAACGGTCATGTGGTGGCGGCGGTCATATATTGCCATTCCGTTCTGGAATGCGCTTCTTCAAGTGAGTCGTTTGGGTGTACACGTATTGTTTTCTGTTCATATCATAGAGTAAATGTATTTATAACGTCATCTTTATAGTCGTACGTGATGTGAACCAGGATATATATTTAATTAATAAGCAAATAATTTATTTTGTTAATTTAGCACATCACGAACTAACTGGACGTGTACATTCAATATAACACTGTACAATGCTTTTGTATAAATACTCTTTATAATTCAAATAAATTATCCATTATCCCCTTAGATATTAAATGATCTAAGATTATCCTGTTGCCACTCCTGGCCTGTAGACGGTGATGGATCGAACCAGGTCCAATGGGTTTCATTAGCACCTCAGTGGTCGCTATAGTATTATACAGTGAATAAATTAAAATTGTATAAGTTTTTCAATCATTAAAGGGCCACAATTCGTAATGAGTTAAGAAGCCCTGACTTTATCAACTTTCCTCAAATAGACTTGACGTAGCTGTAACATGTCCGCGTTGCAATGTCAAGCAATTAACAAACGCTACAAAGTAATGATAGTCTAATTTGATATGACATTCAATTAGGACAATACTATGGGACGACTGTCGTGTCATTTTATGGAGTAACGGTTCTGGATTATGACATAAAATACTTTTCATCCCGAAAAAATATGAGTTTTCAATAGGATTGTCAAATAACTGCCCATTTGATCTGGTAACGCCGCACGAACAGCTAGTTTGAAAGGAACAGGATTGGAGCTTACTTGTCAGCAAAGAACAGCACTTTTCTATACTGCTATCCTTTTCTGTCGCTCAGAACCGTCATTTGCCAGAGCGAGAGAGAGCGACGGCACACTATAGCACCGGCCGTGCTATAGTGTGCCGTCGTTGTCTCTCGCTCTGGCAAATGACGTTCCATGCAGTACCGTGCTGAAAAATGAGATCCAACCCCTAAAGCACTCGCTTACCTCCGTAATAGCAATACCAATGACGATGTATAAAATGTATTTTTCCATTAATTCAATTAATTCTATAGCTTTAGTGACGCAGCCCTTTTGATGGACATCATCTTTAGTGCATTTGTACTTGTTGGTTAAATAATCAATATAATTTTCCTTTAAAGCTGTTATGTCTACAGTAGAGCAGCAGGTTGGGGGTATAATAGTATTCCCAAAACCTTCAATCCTCAATTTTCCACTTTCATACACGCGTTTTGGAATTTTGGCGGCAAATTCTGGTTTGTTGTAAAAGTCAGGTCCGTCCGCGCCGCAACATTTGAACTGAAATAAAAAGTTAAGTTAATTTTATAAATAAACTAGCTGACCCGGCAAACGTTGTTTTGCCAAAATTTAGGATTGTATGTATTTTTGTATGTTGTATCATAAAAAAATAGAAATTAAAAATTTTGTCTAAAAAATAAAAAAAAATATTTAGGGGTGGACTACCCCTAACATTTAGGGGGATGAAAAATAGATGTTGGCCGATTCTCATAGATACCGAATAAGCACAAAAAATTTCATCAAAATCGGTCAAGCCGTTTCGGAGGAGTATGGCAACTAAAACTGTGACACGAGAATTTTATATATTAGAAAGATTATTGAAAAAATAATGTATTAAAATAATGTGAAAATATATTGGATTTATCTAAGCATGCTCTGTCCCCTATCCCCCGTAGGGATATGATAATCGTACCGCAATCAGATAGCAGACGTTCTTATAAAAGGAGAGGTCAGAAGTATCGTAGCAAGTGGAGGTCCATAGACTCTGCCTACCCCTGTGGGTAACGGGTGTGATAGTATGTATGTTTGTATGTATGATAATCTATAATTTTTACAAACTAAAAACCGACTTCACGCCCAAACTACACAACCGTTTTTGACAAAATTTCTATGGGACCAAGTGACAAGTACGCCCATTCAAACGAAAATAGAATTTTTCAAATCGGCCCAGGCGTCTTAAAATAATCGGTCAAAATTAAAAAAATTGTGTGATTGTTTTGCTTAATGAATAAAAATAAACTGTGACAAATTGATAACCTCCTTTTTTAAGTCGGTTAAAAAGCCATATTATATACATACGTAGTTAAATCTCCGCAAAATTGAGCGCTACGAAATGACAGTAGGTAAAGTCTAATTTGGTATGACATGGAATTAGGACACTATCGAATAAATTGTTACATTATTTTATGGAGTTAGTTCGTTTTTATTATATTACACATTACTCACAAGAAATTGTATTTCATTCCTTTTCATGTCATCTTTCGGATTTTTTGTTGAATTAAATATTTCATTTCCGAAATTTTCCACTTTGGACTTAATTACATCAATATTTTCAGTTTTTACTATTATAAAAATCAAAAATAAGCTTGCACTGAGCAATAAAAACATGAAAATAGCATACTGAAATCAAAATAAAACAATATTATAAGAAGAAGTACATTCAAATATTTAATAGATTTAGGTGTTACTTTGCGGAAGTCAATTACAAACTATATGATTTGAATGACTGAAATTCCGCCACAAGTTAGTTCATGCAAACTATTGCCGGCCGGCGGCCACCCACTACTGTTAGACCCAGCATACCTGCCACCAACAGCCCGTGTGCACTCGCCACCTTGCCGGCCTTGCCACTATACTGCTCAAAGTAATTCAAATCATATACTATGTACAAATATTTAACAAAACAGAGACTAAAAGAGATATGTTTGTCTAGTTTTAACACAATTCTTTTTGTATCAGGGTTCAAATTCATCAAAATTCATGTGGTCACCCATTAAAGTGGTGACCACACCTAAGTTACTTGTGAAAGCTCTAAACTCTAACTACCTACTTCCACTGGGCCACCGATCTCTTATACCGAACGTAACTACACTGATTATACTGAACAACTTTCCCCAAGGAACATAGGTCGAAATATTAAAAAAAAAAAATATACTTAATTGCATAGCTTTTATCGCGGGCTTTGAGCTCGGCGACCAAGAAAATCCGTAAAGAAAATAAAACCTAACACCCCCCACTCCGCCTAAACGTTTCTCGGTAACGGCGACCGGCACAGCGCAGCGGCGGCGCGGCGTTGAAAGCCGTGCATCGTCTAGCGTCGTTTCAGTTCGGCAGACTTCGGCACGGCGTTTGTGTGCGTGCGACTAGACGTATGCGTGTAGACTAGCTGCTATAATAATAAAAATTTTTGAATAACCTACATGTATTGTAAGATAATAAAAATATTTTAAACGATATTAACTTCTCATTTATTCAATAAAATAAAAAAAATTGTTTTCTTATCGGTCACCACGCTCTAAAAGTGTAACTTGAATGAATACCAAAGAAAAAACTTGAATTAAGATCAAAGAAAAAAATACTGCATAAATAAAAAAAATAAATAATTATAATTGCATAAGTTGATTAAAAAATGCTATGCAATAGCTTTACCGCGGCAGTCCCCGAGTGCCACACTTTTTTTTATATTTTGACCTCTGCTCTTTAGGGAAAGTTGTTCAACATGATGAGATTATGTACGTCTGAGAATATGGGAAGGTTTTCGATTTACACTGTGCAGCTAGACACGCGGCAGCGTGTCAGAGCCAAGTTAGTTTTAGCAAGCCTTTTATTTGGCTAAATAATCAACTTATCATCTTTACGTTATTGTTTAAACATTGTAGGGTCTTATTCTTCTAAATATTAGAATTGCTGGTAAATATCTAACCAGGTCAAATGTAAAGATTCTTATAAATATGTAAATATAAAAATTATCTAAAAAATTTGGCGGCCATTTAGATTTCAATTCTTTTGTCAGATTTTGAAATTGGCTCCCATTTCCACATTTATGTTCTTGGAGGGATTCAATTTACCAGACCATATATGTATGTATACCGAAATGCCTCAGTGCCTCAAGACGAAAGTGTGTGTTACCAGTGATGACTTATGGCTCTGAAACGTGGTCCCTTACTATGGGTCTTTTATGAAGTCTCAAGGATGCTCATCGCGCTATGGAGAGGGCTATGCTTGGTGTTTCGCTACGTGATCGAATCAGAAATGAGAAAATTCGTAGGAGAACAAAATTCAATGACATAGCACGATGGATTAGCTCGTTGAAGTGGCAGTGGCCGAAACCACAGCGCGAAGAACCGATGGCGGATGAGAGAAAAAGGTTTTCGAATAGCAACCGCGTACTGGCAAGCGAAGCGTAGAACACCCACCCACAAGGTGGTCATACGAGCTGGCCAAGGTCGCTGGAAAGCGCTGGATGCAGGCCGCTCTTGATCGGTCATTTTGTAAATCCTTGGGAGAGGCCTATGTCCAGCAGTGGACGTTATTCGGCTGAAATGATGAAAAAAGATAATTCCAGCGTTGTTTCCAAGGAAAGTTTGAGGAAACATTGTTAGCGTTTTGAATCACCCCTTTCAGTTAAATGCACTGTCCGTGCATTTAACTGAAAGTTAACCCAGTATCTATATTCAATTTTCAATACATTTTCCTGCATGATATCATAGGTTTTTCCTATACATAACTTAGCTCAAAATAACATAAGAACTTTACTCAAAAACACAGTTTAAAACAAATATGTTTAAATCAGATTTTGTAGATATTTGTATTTTTAACCCCCGACAAAAAGAGGAATATATATAAGTTTGACGCTAATGTCTGCTTGTGGCATCGTAGCGCTCGAACGGATGGACCGATTTCAATGCGGTTTTTTTAACGTGAAAGCAAGTTCCCTTGCGGTGGTTCTTAGCTATGTTTGAGGAAAATCTGTCCAGCCGCTTGAAATGGCGTTCCCTGAAAACGAAGACTACCGATTCCATATCAAATCGGTAATTCCGCTATTCATTACTAGATGGCCTTTTTTGTCATCATCATCCGAGCGTATTCCCGGTTGCATCCTCAGCAGTAACGCTTCAGAGCCCGGCGTCCGCTACCTAACCAAGGAGATTTGACGAGGTTACTGGTTTTTACACAGAGCGACTGCCGTTTGACCTTCATAGCCCAAAGGGCAAACCAGGAACCAATCCTTGGATAGTTTGATGATCAAACGCTAGGTGGCCATCGGGACCCACAGTTTTACGTGCCTTCCGAAACACGGAATCATCTTTCTTTTCGGATAATCAGGTGATTCAAGCCTGCAATATCCTATCCAGACTGGAAACAACTTTGCACAAAGTATGTTTCCCAGTGGGAATCGAACCCATGAACTCCGGGTCACAAGGCGAACGCCTTGACCACTGTACCACGGAGGCAGTAGTTGGCGTTTTTTGTATTGGTGCAATAAAGAGCTTTTCATTAATTCATTCATCCAGGTTGCGGGACAGGCTCGCTTCACTCGACCATTAATATCATTTTAGCCGCATAATTCTTCAAAGGATTTCCAAAATGACCGATCTAGAGTGGCTTGCATCGAACGCTTTTCAGCGATCTTGGTCAGGTCGTCTAATCACCTCGTGTTTGGGTGTCCTACGCGTCGCTAGCCAGTGCGTGGACTGCGTGGTCACCATTCAAGAACCTTTTTGCCCCATCGGCCATCGGTTCGTCGCACTGTGTCTGCCCACTGCCACTTCAATGAGCTTATGCACTGGACTGTCAGTGACTTTTGTTCTCCCACGAAGCTCCTCATTTCTGATTTGATCACGTAGAGAAACCCCGAGCCTAGCACTCTCTATCGCGCGTTGAGTGACCTCCATTCTTATGAGTCCCAATAATAAAGGCGGGTTTAGACGAAGACTATTTTGAGACGCCTAAATTTCGCCGCCAGTGACCACCAAACCGATACTAAGTAGTCGTTTATAAAAAAATAGACGCGGGGCAGCGAGAGACGCGGGCGGAGGTCACTGGCGCGAAAATATAGGCGCGTGTTCTATTCTGTGCCAGCGCTGGCATGCCGTGAAAAAATGGCGTCAAAAGTGTTTATACGGGGCCTTTTTTAGGCGCCGTAATTTAGGCGGCTGAAAATAGTCTTTGTCTAAACCTGCCTTAAATCACTTACCACGCCAAGCAGACCTTTTTTCTCTGAAATCGACCCGCAGCATCCACAGAAAGAAATCAGAAATATTACGGATCCAAAAGTAATTATTCCAAATAATACTAAATCCAAATAATTCGCCATGTCCAGTACTATGCCGTCGAAGCCCAAGTGACTGATCTGTTGTTTTAAGTCATTGTTGATATAATAGTACAGCCCGTAACTCGCGATACCTACGATTGCTAGGCCTAGAATCTGAAGAAAAAAAATAATATACTTATTAGTCACTTACGGGGCAGACAAAAGCCCTAAACTCTAAAGCCACTGACTGAGTGATGGGTACGTGGTGGTAGAAGGAATAGGAAAACAATAAAATAATTAAAAAAAAAACATATTACAGAAAAATACTAAAAAGATATAATTTTTCAAAACCAAGAGCCGTCTTCACCCCTAAACTAGTGCACAACAGAATTTGATAAAATTTGTATGGATTCACCTGACAAGTATACCCAAATCGGTCCAGGCGATTTCGAATAATCGTGAACATACATGAAAAATAATCGCGACGAATTGATAGCCTCCTCCTGTTTTGAAAGTCGGTTAAAATCTGCCATTTTGTTCCATTTTTATTTTTGATAGAGCCAGTAAGTTGAATCCGATACCTCAAGCTAAATTCCATCAAGCGCTTCAGGCTGCTGTATGTACCGTACATACTCAAAAAAACTTAACCCTCCTTTTGGTACCGTCAGATAAAAAACGAAAATGTTTTAAATAAAAAAAATTGTCTTACCGTAAATATTAGATTAAAAAAGTACAAAATGTTTTTCACAAAAAATTTTATGCAACCCATTTTAAAATGATTTAAGAACGTGGATAAGTATTGAGTTAACAATACAAATGTCTGTATTATTATGGATACAGACAGTGGATTTTCAAATTGTTTACTTACGTAATCAATATTTATATTTTCCTTCCTTGTATACTTACCTACCACCTACTTTTGTATAATTAGTTTTTATAGACTTATGTATATCCTGTAGCATGAGTGCGTATGTACTTACTTATACATATATACAGACAGATACAGATATAGAGTTACATTGTCACATCTTTATCCCTGACTGGGTAGACAGAGCTCAGAAAGGCCATGCTTAGCATAATGGTGGGCGATGGAATCAAGATAGTGATGTGTCGCACGCTTGCCGCATCGCCTCTGAACATGATTCAAATTTCGCCTATTTCCCCGATCAGCTTTTACAATCTACCCGGGAAGAGAAGCAGCTAGTACATTCTAAGATTTTTCTATATTTCCAGGTCAGCATGGAAGAAAATACGAGATCTATCTGAATAAATTAACTTTAACCAGTTGATATTAGCATTTTTTTAAATATATTCATATAAACAGGATGATTATTAATTTAAGACTAATTAAACGTCAACCATAAGTCGTAATTTTCAAAGTAAAGAAAACCTATTCTTCCGTATTCTTCCGTAGGTAGACGTACCTACATGCATCATGAGTCCCTACTTTGAACGAAAGCAAGCGGTCGTGTGATACAGCTCTTCCCCACTCAAAAAACATTTATCCATTTTAAAATTAAATTTTTTATGCCGGCCGCACGCTTTGCTCAGCGTTATGTTGTTATGTTAACGTTGTTTTTCGCTCAGCGTTTAATGCTGTTCTATTATATTATAATACCTACAATCTAGAATAATAATAATCTAAAAGAAAAAACATTGTCAATTAAACTTAATGGCACGTACCTACCTAAAGTTTTATGTATACCAAAAAATATACCTAAAATTAGACATCCCTATCCCATAAACTGCCAATTAAATAAATTAGAAAGGGGCACTAACGTATCTTTGTCAGGAACGGATTTGCCACACACAAATTCTAGTAGACAGTATATAATTTCTTAGTAGGGGTGTGTGTATGTGTCTTCTGTAAGTACAAATTAGAGCGAAAGGTCAAAAAGGGTGACCTTTGGCTTTAATTTGTGGACAAAACACTGAACGATATTGGCAGTGGGCTGCGTGTGGCATCTGTGGGCCCTCAATTATAGATAGGCGGTGGGTAAATATCCAATCGACCCGTTTGGGGACTACCCGTTTGGGATTATCTACCGGGTATATACCATACCCGGTAGATTAGGTAAAAAAATACCCGATAAATACCCGTATCTACCCGTTTGGTGGGTAGATTGAATTATATGAGTAATTACTTCGCAAACTGTATCCGAAAGTGTGTGCAAACGCTGCTTAAAACGTAGGTAGACGTCATATCCGATACTAAAATATATGAAACCTACTACTATTACGTACTATTCATACATTGAAAGTAGGCTTTTTTGACTTATTATATTTTTTTGCTGAGAGGTGTTCAACGGCATATTTATGTGTTAAAATAGATAAAAAGTCATTAAATGCGATGTCAACATACTCTTATAAGCATCACTTCATACATAATATGTAGAAGTATTTTTTGACTGCTCATTCAAGAGCTAAAACTACAGATTTCAAGGCTGTCCCCGAAATAAAAGTTATTCTTATTGACGAGTTCTTTGATCCCCCATCAACTTGTCATAACATTTTTGACAAAATAGCATGCCAGATTTTTATCTGAATCTACCCGTTATATATGAATTAAGAACATACGAATTGACAGGTACTTATATTATTACATACAGATTTTGTTGGCAAATGTTTGTAGATGTAATCATATGATAAATAAGCGAACATCAAATGCGATGTGTTTATCGGGTAAATACCCAAGCGTGGGTAAATACCAGGGTAGATGCCCATCTTTATCCTCACTGAAAATCTGAGATTTAGCATTTGAATCATTTAAAATTCCGTTTATGGACGGTCACCCATAGAGAATATATTTTTATATAAAAATCAAATAATTTTGACATTGACATGATAAATGACAGTTTGTCTATGGTCTTTTTGGTTGCATGTTGTTGTCTCTTGTGCTGTTTGTTTTTATTGTAAAGGCAATTAATAATATAATTAAAAGATGGAATCTGATGGTGAAATAGAGTATTTGGATGAGGACGCTGAAATCGTACAACAATGTGTGCAAAAAGTGTCAGTTACTGCAACGCAGAATGAGTTTAAGGAAGAAGAAACTGTACAATCTCCGCTGTTGGTGGAAAGACAACCGGCTAAGAAGAAGAGGCGAAAAGTCGAGGAAGACGACTCAGACTACGATCCTAGAGAGGACATTCCCATACCTTTTAATCGTCATAAGAAGAAAAAGCCGACACCAGTGCGCAACACGGCAAAGCCTAGTTCTTCCCAAACGTTGCAAACGTTTGGTTCAAGTAAGGTTGTTCCTGCGTTTGTGTCGCTCAAAAACCGTAAGAAAATGAATATCAGGATCCCAGACTACGAGGATCCGCTGTGTTTGCCCGTTAAAGCGATACAGAGAGATGATCTGGACTTGAAGAAGTTAAGAGCGTGGAATAGTGCTTGCCTGTCCCACCTGAGGCACACTGACAAGTTGCTAAAGCCCGAGAAAGGCATCACTAAAGGCTCTTCACGGACTGTCGTGTTGAAAAATGTTCATAACAGGGATACTGGTAACTTTTATTTAATTACAAAAATAATTTGCTTTGAAACAGGCTGGCGAATAATGTGTAAAGACTGAGATGCAAGGAAAAAGAGAGTGGAGGCTTTGCCCATCAAAAGGACATAAACCGCAAAGAAAAAGAAGAAGATAACAAATGAGGTGTATATTTTTACCCTCATATTCACCTCAAATTAACAACTGTTTGCGAAACTTATTTAAGTTAAAAATATTTGAATTATCTTTGAAAAATATGTTTTGTTCCTATCACTCTTTTCAATATCCGACATTTCAAGTATAAGAAAAAAAAATTATTAGCTAAAAGAGGTATAAGCACTCGCTTGTAAGCTTTTATGAATCGGGGGCTAACCTTTTGTATGCCAGCTCTTGTTAACATTACTTTACCCCTGATGCCAGGCCTAGTAAATGTAGTTGTACTATATTTACTAGGCCTTTAGTCGTCAATGACGCCTCAGTCATGCGACCCTTTTGTTACTAAAGTGGTCTATGACATTCTAAATGTTAAGCGATTATACCAAATATTCTGATTCACATTTCAGATTTTCGTTTTAACTGATTCACCTTTAATTTTTATATACTTTGTATTCTTAGGCTGACAACTTCTGTGGCGTAGTAGTTACCATGCTAGTCCGCCACCCAGAGGTTCCAAGTTCGATCCCCCGTCAGGGCAAGTTGGAAAATGGCCTTATTCAAATTGTCCTGGGTCTTGGGTGTTTAAAATATAGTATGTTGATATCGTTAGTATCCACAAGTCTCGAACTTACTATAGGGCTAGCTCAATCAGTGTAATATGTCTGTATATATTTATATTTGAGTATTAGTAGTAGTAGCATTAATAAGTATTTCGATAAGTCTGCATTGTATGTTTACTGTTTTGACGACCTCCGTGGCTTAGTGGTCACCATGCTAGTCCGCTACCCAGGGGTCCCGGGTTCGATCCCTGGTCACGGCAGGCTGGAAAATGGCCTTTTTCAAATGGTCTTGGATGTTTATCTACATATGTATTTGTTAAAAAATATAGTATTGTTGAGTTAGTATCCCATAACACAAGTCTCGAACTTACTTTGGGGCTAGCTCAATCAGTGTTATTTGTCCCTGTGTGTGTGTGTATATATTTATTTACTTTTCTGATTTGTAACTGCGTGTTCTTTCCTTCTTTCCTTTCGTATGTACAATAAAGTTTTATAAACAAACAAACACACAACTTCTGTGCACCATCACAGCTCCTAAGAAAAGGTAGATGGCTTATTAGTAAGTTGTATAAAAAATATTCCAGGTAAGTACGAGACTGCAGTGTGGGCTAGGACATGCGTGGAAAACGAGATGGGTATAAAGAAGTCGCAGAATTTCCAGAGCATCCTGCCCAAGTTCTCCGAGCGGAAGGTGCTGGACATCAGCATGACCTTCAAAAAGCCCAACAAGAGATACCATCACATGGATGAGGTGAGACCAATGCACTGTCTCCATAGTCCAGTCGTCAATGGAGGTTATGGGTTTGAATCCCACTGGAAATCATACTATGTGAAAAAGTTGTTTCCAGTCTGGTTAGGATGTTGCAGGCTTGAATCACCTGATTATCCGAAAAAGAAAGATGATTCCATGTTTCTGAAGGCACATTTAAACTGTAGGTCCCGAACGCCATCTAGCGTTTGATCATCAAAACCCTAGATTGGTTCTGGTTTACCCTTTCGGTTGCGGAGGTCAAAGGGCATTCGCTCTGTAAAAACCAGTAACCTTGTTAAATCTCCTTGGTTAGGTAGCAGATCCCGGACTCAGAAACGTTACTGCCGAGGCTGCAACCGGGAAAATATGCTTGGATGATGATGATGATGGATGAGGTCAAGGACCAACTTTTGGTCAGCTTTAAAACAAAGTAAAAAAATTCTAAGTCTACCGTAAACAATGTACTCAAAATCTCTGTGAATGAACTGGTTTTGTATTGTTACCAAAACTGGGGATCAATTCGTCGAAACAAACATTTTATATGGGATTTGTATGAAATACAGACTAATATAATAATAATAATAAACCGTTTATTTCAAGGCAACATAATATTAAAATATAAATGGCCCATATTATAAATAGGTACCTTACAGACTAACATACATGTAAAATATAAAAACTTAAATTGACTATTTATGTTTTTGTGACGTATTGCACTGTGTACTGGTGTCAGGTAATCGTCCACGATATCTCCGGAACACCACACCCTTCGGCCAGAAATCTTCCTTGGTGAAGGCGCCAGCTGAGCAGTTAGAACTCGCACCGCGTATGAATTAAAATTCACGTTGTGACGCGATTCCAACTTTACCACCCTCAGGGTGAAATGAGTCTTCACTCTTATGTATTCTACCAACTCTTCGATCTTAGTGGAGTAATGTAGGTACATAGAGATACATAGAGCAAGGTCGTTGGCACGGCAGCACGCAGAAGAATATTTGAGCGCAGTACCGCATTTATTTCTACCTGAACTGGGCTTTTTCCTCTTCAAAGTTTCTTGGAGTGCAATAGCGGTCTTAATATTAGTTATTCTGCAATAATAAATCTAAAATTACTTTGAAAATGTATATGATCAACCACAACAAGTGACATTATTTGTTGAAAGTTTGTTTTCTTAGCAGTACCAAATACCTGTAATTTTTAACCCTATTGCAGGTGATTCTGACGAAGGAAACCAATAAGAATGAGGAAACATTAGTGGTATACAAGCCCAAGGAGTTCCTCTCAGCGGTGTACAAAATGATACAACAGGATAGGTAAGTATTATAATAATAATAACCCACTGGATTCCCAGTGCAGTCAGTCAACGCAGGGCAGCTTGTGGTGAGCTGATGGTGAGTGCCGACACCACGTACCCTACCTCCAGGGGGACCATACACACATGCGCTTACACACACACATACACACAGTTACACACCCCCCGCCTCTGTCTTGCCTTAACTGGCCGGCCAGAGTGAAGTCGCAAGAGCAGAACGTACGCTCCAGGGTGGAAGTGTATTGCACGTAATGGCGTAATAACGGGGAAACCCGCTCTAGGGGGTAAGCCCCGTGATGGTGAAACCGGAGCCGCACCTCTCGACACCCTCAGCTGCTCACATTGTGTTGCGCCCTGGCCGCATCTTTGTGGCTAATTAGGGTGCCCACAGGCAGTGTAGCCAACGAGCAGCGAGTCACCATCTACCAGGCTAAAATTGTTGTGAGAGATTTTTAGGTAGATGTCCGTATCTCACTCCATAACCAAGTTATCCGGTCCATTAACATCCCATCCATAAAGCCCAAACCAAGTAAATCCCTCCCTGGCAATAGTTCGGCAGCTGTGGAGGACTGTCCGATAGTGCATCTCAATGGTACATTAAGGGATAGACCTCCATAGATGCAGCCATCTCACTTTTTAGATAAAAAGGTACTAAAAGGCCTCTTCATGTTGGCTTTGGCCCCATGAACGCCTCAAAGGACCGGGTCCCCATGGACCCGTGGCTGAAAAGCGTACCAACATAATAATAATAATATAATGATAACGCCATTTATTACAGACAAACATTACAATATTTACACATCAAATAATTTAGTTTAACAATAGTTTTTGGTTTGCTGTTGCTCTCTATTGGCAAAGGCCTCCTCCAACTGCTTCCAGGATTCTCGCACGCTGGCTACTCTCGTCCCCATGACTTTCCCATAGGTATGTGTACTTTGTTGCAAAACTTTTGCGTTTTAATGATTTCCCAAGGAGGGATGACGTCAGATGGGTAGCTGGTCGTTAAACCACAACCAAATCATTCGGTTCGGGCTTTTAGGCTCTAGATAGACAGACCACACTTCAACTGCATTCTGGCTGACTGCCAAATGAAAAAGGTACACTAATTTTGGTTTTTAACTCATTATATTCTCTGCGGGAAATTAAAAAAAAAACTTAAAAAATAAATTTGATATCTCGTTTAGTTTCCGAGATATGGAATTTCAAAATTTGATGTGATGACGTCACATTCTACTGGCGCGCCTGCTAGTGCGGCGTGCGAGCGAGGCGCGAGCGTAGCGGGGCGTTGGAATGTGACGTCACACGCTCAACGCTGCCCTCTGTTTTTATGAGAATTTCAAATGTCTGTAAAATCTCCCACTCCCTAAATACGTTCCACGAGTTTCATCGAAATCGTTGAAGCCGTAACTATCGCATCAAAATGTATGGAGCTGCGATATTTTTTTCGCGATTTCGTAATTTTTCCCTTAGTATTTTTTTTTTGTATAAATGACGAAAGCATGCTTGTCCTTAAATTATCGCTAGTTCATAAATGCTTTTTTTATTTCAATATGAATATGATGATGATGAAAATTTACTAAGTATACACGCTGACATTTCATTGGTTTTGGAAAAAAGAATGTCATGTAGTAAATAAATTCTTCTATCCTAATCCAAATTTGTGTATGACATAAGGTAAAAAAGTTGAGAAAATGAATTTCGATCGAGACCACGTAGTTACGCCCGTTAATAACTGACGCGTGACCCCGATGAACTCGATCTAAGGGAAAAATCTAGCCGGCCGGCGGTACTACTGGTTGATCTCACAATTTTACTTTCGAGTTTTAGTCAACAAATTTTGTTTCAGAATTATTATTTTAACTAGCTAATTAGGTCTTACTAACGATCCTTATGAAGTGGCCTTCGGCTCCAAAACTTCGTATGTTGCCTTTGTAATTTGATCCGTTAGACCATGGTATAATAATATACTTCGCCTGGTATGTTCTTCCCGTGACAGCTGGTGACGTAATAGGAACATGCATACGTCATCAGTTGCGCAGCGGTACTCAAACGTTTTTTGTGGGGAAAAGATGATAGATAAAAACAATACAGATATTCTGTAATTTTTTTATTATAACAAGCTTTTATTTAATTTGCCCCGTTTATCGTTTCGGAATGACCACTGAAGGAAAGATAACGTTAAAAGAAAGCCAGTTCATTATTGGTTCCTTTCCTACCCTCCGTGGCGTAGTGGTCACCATGCTAGTCCGCCACCCAGAGGTCCCGGGTTCGATCCCCGGTCAGGGCAAGTTGGATAATGGCCTTTTTCAAATTGTCCTGGGTCTTGGATGTTTATCTATATATGTATTTGTTATAAAATATAGTATCGTTGAGTTAGTATCCCATAACACAAGTCTCGAACTTACTTTGGGGCTAGCTTAATCAGTGTTATTTGTCCCTATATATTTGTTTATTTATGTATTTACCCAGCCTGATGGGTTATGTTACAAATTACAATACAGATTTAAATCATTAAGCTATACAATACATTATATTTTACATTAAAAAAATACAAATTTAATTTTTAGTCCGTTACTTCTAAGAATTTTGATCAGATATATAGTTATTTACATGATAAATACTCATTTTTAATAAATATTTTCAACGGCAGTTTTAAAGCGCTATTTTCACGATCCATACTGCAGTACATCCATGCTCGATTCTCGATGCAAAAGTACCGTGAATAAGCTTGACGCACGTCGATATTATTGTTAATGGCTTGCTGGGCTTGCACGGCCAATTTTGCATCCAGCCAGTACCGTCACCACCGCGCACGCCGGGCATAAAGAAAATAAACCGGGCAGAAAGAAACAAAATAAAGAAATTAAACATTTGGCCAATACGGAGTAGGTATTTCTCAGTGCAAAATGTCCTAATATTCAGATTGATTTGAATCAAATGGGCGTTTTTCCAATAGCCGGCCCAGCGCCACGTCCCAGTCACCGGGGAAACCAAGCTTACCATTCGCTGCCGGGCGGCAGGAATTTGAGTGTATTGCGTACGTATAGAAAAAATTGTACGTGTGTGCGTGTGCGGGGTATGATAAGAGGGGCGCGGGCGCCTTGAGTCTTGAGACTCGAAGTACTCTAACCCGACTTGTACATAGGGCGCACTATAAGTTTCCGGAACTGGCCACTTACATAAACAATATTTAAAAATTTGTTGCAACATTTGAAAATAGAACTCTTTGGCTGTAGAATGCAGTTTGTTTCATCTGACTGTCTTTTGTTTTTACCTTGTGGCGCCATTTAAAAAATTGTGTGTCTGCATCAACATGGATTTAACTCGGGAAAATTTTCGTAGTATGATTTTCTACGATTTTAAGTGTAATTTGACAGCTCAACAGAGCATCGCTCGGCTTGAAACAGCTTTTGGCAATGAAGCACCATGCAAGACAACTGTTTATAGCTGGTTTGCAGAATTCAAGCGTGGTCGTATCAATCTCAGTGACGAATCTCGCGATGGTCGGCCTTCCACCGCTGTGACCAACAAAAACATCGATGCTGTGCGCCGTATGATTGAAACAGACAGGCATGTGACCTACCATGAAATTCGCGCATCCTTAGAAATAGGCATGAGTCAAATACAATTAATCCTACACAAACATTTGGGTGTGAGAAAGCTGTGCTCGCGGTGGATCCCACACAACTTGACCGAGGCTCAAAAAACGGACCGCGTCACTTGGTGCAGTGCCATGCTTACCAGATTCAACGAAGGTGCGTCAAATTTGGTGTGGGACATAGTAACAGGTGACGAAACATGGATTTATTGCTACGATCCCAAAACAAAGCAGCAATCGAGCGTATGGGTCTTTCAAGATGAGCCGAAACCAACCAAAGTGGCGCGCGTGAAAAGTGCATCTAAGCGGATGATTGCTTCTTTTTTTAATAAAACTGGACACGTGGCTACTATTGCTTTAGAGAATCGTCGTACAGTGAATAGTGACTGGTACACGACCATTTGTTTGCCGGAAGTTATTGACGAACTCCGTAAAAATAACCGTAAACGCCGTATCATCCTGCACCACGACAATGCTAGTTCTCACACGGCCAGACAGACAAACGACTTTTTGAAGGCGAAAAATGTAGAACTCATGAGTCATCCTGCATACAGTCCCGACCTGGCACCTTGTGACTTTTTTCTGTTCCCAAAAATTAAGAACCAATTACGCGGTCAACGATTTTCATCACCAGAAGAGGCTGTCGAGGAGTATGAAAAACACGTTTCAGAGGTCACCACAGAGGAGTGGCACAAAAGTTTTCAAAACTGGTTTCATCGAATGAAAAAGTGCATAGACGCCAAGGGAGATTATTTTGAAAAACAATAAATTAATTTTGTACCTTTAATAGTATTTTTTCATATTCATTCCGGAAACTTATAGTGCGCCCCACGTATGCTTTTTGACCGTGCTTAGTGTGAACGTCGTACGGGAATGGTGAATACGAAATTCTGACTCATAACTATTAATAAATCGATTTTTTTTTATAAGTCGCCAACACTTGTATCTGATTTTCTAGCTTTTGGCATTAGACGGATTATCCTTCTTTCTACTTCACACACTTTTATTCTACTTGTGGTCACCCATCCAAGTTTGCGACCACTATCGAGGTTGCTTGACCCGTTAAAACTTAGTCAGTTGGTAACCCATCCTGTAAGTGACCACGTCCAGAGTTGCTTAGCCTGTGAAAGCGTGGCGACCCGTCCAATTTGGATGGGTCACAAGTCAAAATCAAGGA
Source organism: Acrobasis suavella (assembly GCA_943193695.1). Classification (NCBI taxonomy): domain Eukaryota; kingdom Metazoa; phylum Arthropoda; class Insecta; order Lepidoptera; family Pyralidae; genus Acrobasis; species Acrobasis suavella. The sequence continues at coordinate 14,506,911 of OW971950.1, forward strand.
CAAAAATAATTTATTTATCTTTAGATATTTATATGACTTGATAATTGTAATTTTTTTCTTTCGATTCATAATATAAGACGTGAGACATATTTGGCGTTTCAATTGCCGTGCCGGCAAGTGAAACGCCAAATATGTCACGTCATACCTACTTGACGTGAACGAAATAGCTTAAAAATCACTGTAATTCCTAAATATGCAAACGCAAAAAGAATAATGAATTGTATTGACCTTCTGTCTACTATTGGTTTAGCGCATGATGAAGCACAGTTCACCGCACCGCAAAAGTTTGTAAACCACAGTCATTTCTTCATCGAACGAAATAGCGCTATAAGAGTGAGCGAGACAACGATAACGATGACAGAGCGGGCTGCCAATATGACACTTGTCAATTTGATGTGTTGCCACTATGTGTAATTGAATTATCCGAGCAAAATGCATTTTTGGAACTTTATATACCAATTGAGAATTAATAATACCAATTTTTAAATTATTAAAAAGTCGAATCACACGAGATATTAATTAGTTAAGTTAGTTAAAATTTAATTTAATGCTCATGCAGTAATCAAGAAAGTCCTTAAATTTACTAAAAGAACAATCAGTGACAACACTTATCGTGACGTAGTCACGTTTTTTACTCGGGAGGAAGATACCTTGTTTTATTATACCATGCGTTAGACAACACCAAGTCAAATCAGAATTTTATTTTCGAAAAGTCAAAACAAACAATTTGTATGGGATTTTGTATGAAACACGAAAGCATGACGTCATGCTTTTTTGGAGACAAATGGCGCGCTTAATATCAGAGTGTTTCTATCTAAAATCGTTGAGTTGAAAATGAACATGATCATGATCAATGGACACTATTTGTAAAGTTTTATGTCATGAACTGTACCGAATTATTTGTGTTTTCCTCAGTTATCTACGCAACTGTTTTAGTGCAATAAAGTTAGCTATAAAACACTTGCAGGCTGCACGGAGAGCCGGGCAACAGTGAGAAGAAGTGTCTGCACGAGGTGTCGTGCTGCAAGCTGTGCGCCGCCTGCTACCAGGTGTGCTGGCGCGGCGCGAGGGCCGGCGACGACCGCAGTAAGTGCTTACCTAACTACCCTCTTTCATAAAGTTAACCGGACTCGCGCACGAAGGTTTCCGTAACATTATCTATAAAAAAAATAACGTTTTACCCCCAAATTCATTAAACCTAACAAAAGTTTCCTAAACCTCTGTTAGTTAAACTATGTTTTTTTTGACGACCTCCGTGGCGTAGTGGTCACCATGCTAGTCCGCCACCCAGAGGTCCCGGGTTCGATCCCCGGTCAGGGCAAGTTGGAAAATGACCTTTTTCAAATTGTCCAGGGTCTGGCATGTTTATCTATATATGTATTTGTTATAAAATATAGTATCGTTGAGTTAGTATCCCATAACACAAGTCTCGAACTTACTTTGGGGCTAGCTCAATCAGTGTTATTTGTCACTAACATTTATTTATTTATTTTTGTCTCGCTGTTACTATGTCAAATATTGAAAAGAGGGAAAGGTACAAAAGATGTTTTTAACTAAAATAGGTTTAACAAACGGTTACTAATTTTTATGAATACAAGGATTAGTGTTTGGGAACCAAATATTTATTTTAATTGAACTATTTATTTTCAAAGTGAATATACAACTACATATTCTATGAATATTACATGCGTCTACCTTGTACAGGCGCGGTCGCAGCCTGAAATTTTGGGGGGGGTCACTCACTACACTATAATAGAATGAAATAAACATTATTGCGTAAAAACACCACTAGATGTCAGCAGACTATAAATTTATCGCTGTAAGGGGATAGCTAGAAATTTCTTTATATTATGTGGCAAATTTTTGTAATTTTTCAATTTGACCTTAGATTTTGGGGCTGTCATGTCCCCTGTGACCCCCCCTTCGGACCGCGCCTGACCTTGTATGAGCTATCATCTCATACATTTTAGCAAGCAATTAATATCTACATAGGTAACAATATTTTAACGTACATTTTAACTATATGCATTAACAACTTAGATCAATATGTCAATCAAACAGTGATCTTAGCGTTTAAGTGAAATCAATAAATTTATAGTCCATTTGTTTCGGTATTTAAAAGAATGTTAACAATCTTGACATGTCTTTTTATTTAAATATACACTTTATAAATCAATACCTTCGCAAATTACAAATAAATTATGTAATTTATAATTTTAAAAATAAATAATTTGTAATTTGCCGTTCATAACTGTAGTATATAAGGGGTATTAAAACACGAATGTTGGTTTATGACACGAGGCGAAGCCGAGTGTGATAATGGTATCACATGAGTGTTTTAATACCTAATTATTACAGTTGCATACATAACTTTATCTACACCCATGATTTGAATCCTCTATAAAAGGTTCTAAATCCATAGGGTGTCGTACAGTGTTAAGAACTCTTGTGTAAATTCCTGGTAAGTTTAATTGCTGAGTATCTAATACAAACTATGTATGTGTAGGTAATAATTTAATTATTTATTGTAATAATTTTTTAAATTTTGGATCTTACAATTATTGGAATGCAAATTATTTTGGTTCGATATTAGTAAATATCGAACAAAAATGGCGGAATACGACGTGAATTCGAATAACCAATAAGTTCCTTTTTTAAATTACGGAGTTGTGGTAGTGAACCGCACGTACATGAAAATGTTCTTTTTTTTTAATTCATAAAGTAGTAGATGAGTAAGGGATTGAGTTTGCGTTGCAGAATAAAATTTAGTACAACATTATAACACTCGTTTGGGTGATATAATGATTACTATGACACTGAGTGTTTTAATGTTGGCAATAAGCTGTTTCAGAAACTTTTATAGTGAATTTGTAGCTTGTATAGTGTTTGTATTAATATGTTGTATAATTTTGTAAAATGTTAAACTGTATGTTTGTTCACAGAGCACATTCGGTGCGCGATCTGTTCGCGAACGTTCGTGAGTGTGTACAACCTGCTAACGCACGTTCGCTCGCACTCGTCTGAAGACGTCAGGAAACACAAGCGACAGCTCGCGGCCACACTCGCCAAGGTTACTCACATTTGCTATTCTTTAACCCCCGACAATAAAGAAGGGTGTTATAAGTTTGACGCTGTCTGTCTGTCTGTGCCATCCTAGCGCTCGAACAGCTGGACCGACTTCGATGCGGTTTTTTTACGTGAAATCAAGTTCACTTGCAGTGGTTCGTAGATATGTTTGATGAAAATCGATTGAGCCGTTTAAAAGTTATTAATGTTAACGCTTTAAGGGGCTACCTGAATTTTTCGGGGTCCAGTGCTGCCCCCATTTAAAAAGAAACGGAGATATCATTTAAAATTTGGTCTTGATCAGACCCTGGATAACCCTCCAAACTATTTTATGAACTACTGTTTACAATTTAAAGTGAGAACGTGAAGCTTTTCTACGCACATACGCCAAAAGTGGCCGTTTTTCGCAATTGTGCGTAGAAAAGCTTCACGTTCTCACTTTAAACTGTAAACAGTAGTTCATTAAATAGTTTGAAGGGTTATCCAGGGTCTGATCAAGACCAAATTTTAAATTATATCTCCGTTTCCTTTCAAATGATTTATTTCAAATGGGGGCAGCACTGGACCCCGAAAAATTCAGGTAGCCCCTTAAAGTCAGGGATTTCTCTTGCAAATAATAGATTTCGCTACGGATGTCCATCTGTTGATGATTAGCGGAACTACCGATACGAATTCGGTAGTTCAGCTACTCATCACTAGATGGTGTTCTATGTTTTCAAGCTGCCTAAAGGCATCTTACATAGCTTGACGACTGCCATACAATAAAAGCCGGAACCAACGGTTTATACGTGCCTTCCGAAGCACGGAGGAGCTCGAGAATTTGTATGCCAATTGTGGTCACCCATCCAAGTCCGGACCACGGTCGGTGTCCCCTTACTTGCTTAAGCGTTAGTCCCGCCGGGCCACCGAGCGACTCAATCACTCATCTTGCGAGTGAAATAATGATGATGATTTTTAGCTTTTGCAATTAAGGCGGCCCTTCCCGGCAGCTCTAACGTCAACGCGAGCATAGTTCGAAAAGCTTGTTTTTTCATCTAGGGCAATGCTAGAAAAAAAAGCAAACCAAAAAGAGAGAGATAGTGCCTTAGGGCACGGTTTGCACTGTATTGAATGAAATTAGTATTATTATTAACTATACATTGAACAAATAAACTATTCATAGGGTGCGGAAATTTCATAAACTTGTTCCAGGATATACGTTTTTGTCAGTAAACCTTACAAGTTTGTGAAATAAATGTTTTTTATTTAAAATTTTCATTACATTTGCAAGGTTTTTATCAAAATATATTTTTTTATTTTTACAACTTATGAGTACTTTATGAACGGTCGAAGTTTAGGTGAAATTTGTGCAAAAAAGCAGATTTTTGGAGGCGTATACTGAACTTGTTTTTCCAAATATTCATTTTTTATTTCGATAGAAACCTAGAAATAGTACACAAGATATCTGTTAGATCAAAGGTTTTCAAGAAAGATCACTTACAACGCCATAATCCCTCCCGTACGAGCGCTTGTATGAAAAGTAAGGCAGGAAGGCCGCTCTTAAGAGGCTTTTCACATTTGGTTGACTGTCTCGCTCGCACAATCAAACATTTTTAAAGATTATTAAAAAATGTGACTCATTTGAAGAAAAGTGTTTCATAAATTTTCAATATTATTATATTGTGGATATTTTAGACATGTTTGTATTTTGTGTAGACATTGACTACATCGAAAATTAGGTCATCAAAATTTTAAATTTTTGATGACCTAATTCTCGATACACACACATAAACAATAAAAAAACATGTCTACAATATCTAACATATAATTATATTGAAAGTTTATAAAACACTTTTCTTCAAATGAGTCACATTTTTTAATAATCTTTAACAATGTTTGATTGTGCGAGCGAGACAGCCAACAAAATGTGAAAAGCCTCTTAAATACTTTAAAAAAAAAAAAAGAGATAAATATATCCTACATTGAATTTTTGACTTTGATTTTGACTTTTATGATGAGCATTTATTAAACTTTATCGTTAATTCCCAGATGGTGGACTACCACTACCGCTGCCGCATCTGCCAGGAGCACTTCCTCAGCATCGCCAAGCTCAGGGAACACGTCTTGGGGCACAAGGGTGAGTGGTCTGAACACCTTACCTATAGGTTATACATGTCATACATAGTTGTATGCATACTATGTCCTTTTTATATATAACATAATATACTGAAACTATTTTAAGGGTGAATTCAGTAGATAATACTGAACAACTTTCCCCAAGGAACATATAATGAAATATGAAAAGCACTCCCTTACAAGTTGTCCGATCAGCTGTTCCGACTTTGTATTGAAAAAAAAAATTCGACATATGTTCCTTGGGGAAAGTTGTTCACTATCACAGACTGAATTCACCCTTAAAATAGTTTGAGTGTATTTTATTAGACCTTATTTAATACACAATATGTAACAAAAACCCTGTCCGATCCATGTAGGAGCAACACAGACCGTCAATATGAACAACTTTTCTTATGGGACCAATGCTTGAAACTCGAAGGAAAAATCTACATTTTCATACAAAAGTGTTCGGCCGGCCCGGCAATTTGTATGAAAATGTCGACTTTTTCTTCGAGTTTCAAGCACTGGTCTCATAGTAAAAGTTGTTCATATTGACGGTCTGAGTTGCTCCTACAAGGATCGGACAGGGTTTTTGTTACATATTGTATATTTCTTTGGAAAAGTGCATCTGACATAGCTTGACGACTGCCACACCATGATAACTACCGGGACCAACTGCTTAACGTGCCCTCCGAAGCACGAAGGAGCTAGAGAACATTCTTTGCCACTTGTGGTCACTTATCCAGGTGCTGACCACACGCCGGGTTGCTTAACTTGCGAAAACGCTAGATGCCTACTCCCAACAGGTCACCGAGCTTTTCATCTTTATTTGAATAATTTTTCGAAACTAAAAATCGACTTCACCCCCAAACTACACAACGGATTTTGATAAAATTTCCATGGTACCACCTGGAAAGTATACCCTTTCGACTAAAAAAAGAATTTTTTAAATCGGTCCAGGCGTCATTGAATAATCGGTGAACATACATAAAAAAAAGGATCGCGACGAATTGATAACCTCCTCCTTTTTTGGGAGTCGGTAAAAAAATTCAAAGACTACTAATTTTTTTTTTTTATTTCAGGTACGGAAATGTTTGTCTGCGAAATTGGGAATCACATGACCAGTTAGCACTTATTAATGTTATTACTTGTTTATTTGTACTTAGATTAAGTTAAAGAATAAATTCAAAACATAAACAAAATATTTTTTTTTTATTAATTTATTCGGTAGTAAGAATTAGCCATCCAAGTAACATCCAACATTTATGTCAAATTTTTCATGCCGCCTGAAGCCGTCTGACATTGCTTGACGTCTCTCATACAAGGATAATAGCCAGAATCAACGGCTTAAAAACCCTTTACCCTAGACTTTTCCATACAAACGTAGTCTATGTTTTATTTTAAAATAACGTGTCAGATTTCGGTAAAAACTTGTAACTTTAAAGAAATAATCTAGGGTTATATGGGGTGGAAAGAAAATATAAGGGTGTAGAAGTTTTCCATACTGATGGTCAAATATGTTATGATACACTAAATTCTCTTCTAAGTACATATTTGACGACCTCCGTGGCGTGGTGGTCACCATGCTAGTCCGCCACCCAGCGGTCCCGGGTTCGATCCCCGGTCAGGGCAAGTTGGAAAATGGTCTTTTTCAAATTGTCATGGGTCGTGGATGTTTATCTATACAATGTCCTTTTTAATTAAGTACAAATATTTTAAGGGGTTATTCAGTCCATCATTTTGAACAACTTTGCCCAATAAATGTATATCGAAATACGAAAAAAAATATTTAGGTTCTCATACAGATCGAAGTAGTCACGTGATATCGTTACTAAGAAAAATGCAAAAAAACTTTTCGTATTTCATATATATTTACTGGGAAAAGTTGTTCAAAATGATGGACTGAATCACCTCTTAAAATATTTGAACTTAATTAAAAAAAACATTGTATATGTATTTGTCATAAAATATAGTATCGTTGAGTTAGTATCCCATAACACAAGTCTCGAACTTACTTTGGGGCTAGCTCAATGTGTGTGATTTGTCCGTATATATTTATTTATTTATTATTTATAAACAAACATTTAACTGTAAAAACTAGTTATATGTCTCAATATATTATATGCAATTTCTTTGAAATTACATGATTTCGCCCATATCGTGACAGGTCGTCTCAAAATAAAACGTAGACTACGTTTGTATTGGAGTTTGATTCTGTCCAGGGTAACTCTTAACGTGTCTTTCAAAGCACGAAGAAGCTCGAGAGATTTTAATGCCACCCACCCAAGTGCGGACCACGGCCGGTGTCGCTTTACTGGCGAAAGCGCTAGTAACACGCACTTCCACTGGGCTACCGAGCTCCTCATAAGATTTTTTCATATATGTTTTAAGGCTTTCTTAGATAGTCAGCTATTCATAAAAAAATATGTTTCATCTCATCTACTCAAAAAACGATGTTTTCATCCCAAAACATTTGGAGCTAAAGTTACTGGTTATTCTCTCGGGACTAAAACGTGAAAAAGAAGATCACTAGGGATTAAAACAATTTGAAAACTGAACACGAGTGTAATTAATCTATGTAGAATCAAAATTAATGTTGGCAGTACACCGTAAAAAGGGGGCGTTTTAAAATATAAGATAATTGGTACAGACGTCGTGATTTTTTAAGTTTGGAATACATATCGTCGTCAACATGGATGAATGTAGGTAAACATTTTTATGTTCTCCGCTTCGGAAAAAGAAATAAGTATAATTAAAAAAGACCAATTTTATTATAGGTATTGTAGTGTTCTACTGTTCTTTATATTCTGTTTTGTATGTGCTGGTTTTTCTCATAGATGGATATGAAAAGTAGAGTGTGCTACTCGGGTAATATTTTTATCTCGGGCGATATACATGAATCCCTCGATTCACTCAGGATTCCATAGTTGAATGAAGTTCCTTCGTTTCGCTCTGGATTCAAAGTAGCGCCCTCGCCTTCAAAATATTACCTTATCCCCTTGTACCACAATCTACTATTTAAAACTGAGAGCCGACATTTACACAACCGGTTTTAATAAAATTTCTATAGGACCACCTAACAAGTATGCCCTTTCAAACAAAAACAATTTCCCAGATTCGTCTAGGTGTCCCCAAGAAATCGGGGAAAATACATTAAAAAACACTCTTAATTAATAACCTCCTCCGTTTTTGAAGTTGGTTAAAAAGGGGTTGTTAGTCCACACATGTACACAGCCACAACGCAAGTAGCAACACCAAACCAATTAATTACCGCGCCCTAATCTGTCTCTGTAATTATGTCTATTGTCGCATCGATTGCTGTCTCTATGGAAACAGGGTGGAGGGTGCAGACAGACAGACTACACTATGTTTATCTACCTTACTACCTATCACGACTTCGATGATCTCCGTGGCGTAGTGGTCACCATGCTAGGCCGCCACCCAGAGGTCCCGGGTTCGAGCCCCGGTTAGGGCAAGTTGGAAAATCGTCTTTTTCAAATTGTCCTGGTTCTTGGATGTTTATTTATATATGTATATGTTATAAAATATAGTGTCGTTGAGTTAGTATCCCATAACACTAGTCTGGAACTTACTTTGGGGCTAGCTCAATCAGTGTTATTTGTCCCTATATATATTTATTTATTATTACCACTTGTAAAGTGCCAGTAAAGGTCTAATTACTGAATAAACATTTGAATTTTGAATTTCACTATGTAATTTCTATCCATATTTAAACTAATATTTTGTAAATGCGAAAGTAAATATCCCTTAAGGGAATGAAATGGGGGTGGAACTTTGTATAAGGAATTCTTTTTTGCCATACGAAAGTAGACTTTATTACAACTAAATTTACGCAGATTGAGTCCCGGGTAATCACATGTCATACCTAAGGACATAATAAATGATGATTTCAAGTAACGTCAAAAAAAGAAATGTTTGATAATTATAAAAAAATGCTTGATAATTACAAAAAAAAAGAAAATTGTCCTTAAAGTCTCAGAATGTTTGGAAACTGCGAAAACCGCTCACTCATCACGAAATCTCGAAAACTACTTAGCCAATAAAGATTAAATTTGGCAGGAAGGTAGATTGTGACTAGGAGACGTCCGCTAAGAAAGGATTTTTGGAAATTCCATCCCGAAGGGGGTGAAATAGGGGATGCCAGTTTGTATGGAACTTCGTCATTTTTAAAGTGAGACACATGAAATTTTTAATTTATTTCAATAGTTAGTAGAAAATAATAATGCATTTATTAGATTTTGAAAATAACATCCCTATAGGCTCTAGGGGTGAAATAGGGGTTGCAAGTTTGTATGAATCTTCGTCATTTTTGAAGCGAGACACATGACATTTTTGAATTAGTGGTCAATAAAAAAAATAATACGGAAATTAAATTTTAAAAATTGCATACCCTGGGATGCATTAGGGGATGCGAATTTATATTATTATGAAATTTCGTCACATTTTGAGTGAAAGACAAAAAAAATGAGACAAATAGATCATTTGTTCTCTTTTGCTCTAGCAAATGACAGGAACGGGAACGAGAACGGGAACGGGATATTATAACGCAATTTATAACGTAAAAAACCAATTAAAGATCCTATTAGAACCATTTTCGACTTCTACGCGGACGAAGTCGCGGGTTACAGCTAGTAAAATATAATATCGTTGAGTTAGTATCCCATAACACAAGTCTCGAACTTACTTAGGAGCTAGCTCAATCAGTGTTATTTGTCCCTATATATTTATTTATTTATTGTCTTGCGACTCGAGCAGAGACCAGAGCTGCAAGACCCAAAGGTCACTGGCATCTTAGGTGGTTCTTCTTCTTCCAGTCCTTATCCCATTGTAGGTGGGGTTTTTTTTTGTATTAACCTGTGGCGACCTCTACGGCCACTACGAGGAACTACAATCAAGAGATAACCGACAATATAGTTCACAAGAAGCATACGAGATGGCGTCAGCAGCATCCTACATCTCGATCTCAGAATTCGCCCGATTTGCTGCATATATACAACTTCCGACGATACACCGTCGGAGCCGACGGTTCCTCGCGCAACAACATGCCTGGTGGGAAGATCTTCACTTTGTGGTGGTCGAGCATATCAACTCGCTCCCGCTGCAAACCTCTACTGTCCCACTGCTGGGCAAAGGTCTTCCTTCATCTCCTTCCAAATATCTCGATCGTGTGCCATTCCCTTTCAAAATGTCCCAAGTCGTCACACCAACGCTTCCGGGGCCCTGCATCTTTTCCTTCGGCCATCTTTGGGAGTCCACTTTGTTGCCAAAGTAGCCCACTTATCAGGATGCATTCGGCAAAAGTGCCCCGCCCAATCCTACTTTAGATTAGCGGCTTTGTGTCCGATATCAGCAATGCCGGTTTTTGAACGAAGCATTGTGTTGGCACCTTATCGAGTCTGGTGACACCCAATACACTCCGCTCCATTGCTCTTTGGCAAATCTTGAGCTTGGACTTCTGATCCTCAGTCAATGATCAACTTTGAGCACCGTAAGTTAGGGTTTTTTTTACAAGCAAAAGTTTTCGGCCGGCCCGGCAATTTGTATGAAAATGTCGATTTTTTCTTTAAGTTTCAAGCAATGGTCCCAAAGGAAAAATTGATCATGTTGACAGTCTGAGTTGCTCCTACAAGGATCAGACAGGGTTTTTGTTACATATTGTAAAGATAAACATCCAAGATCCAGGACAATTTGAATAATTGGCCAAGTGCGTGTCGGGCCAGGCGTAGTGTAGGGTTCCGTAGTGACGAATGCCAACTTTGAGCTCATGCCACAAAAAACGTCTAAAAACTAATTTTCTATTGAATTTGTATGAAATTTTCCTTTTCCGAATACATTTTATAAGTTGATCGCCTATAACTTTTTAATTTGTAAACCCTACTTAGCTCTGATAGTTTTCCTTTAAATTTCGTTATGTTTGCTATAGCTGTGAATTTTTTCACGTGTCCATATATAACCGTTTAGCAGATAGAGGGGGAGGGGACACTTGACTAACAAACATTTTCACTTTAAAACTAAATATTTCAGAAACGGATCTCTAAATCGAAAAACGTTGTTTGCAACTTCATAATATTTTTGAAAGACCTATTCAACGATACCCCACATGATTGGTTAGTCTACAAAATAAAATTGACTTTTGACTTTACTTGTATGGGAGCTACCCTAAATTTTTTTTTCAATGTTTTACTTTACCACTTTTTCCGCATAATTAATATACATACCTATACCAAATTACAGCTTTCTAGTACTTATAGTCGCTGAGTAAAGCAGCGGACGGACAGACAGACAGACAGACATGGCGAAACTATAAGGGTTCCTTGTTTACTACGGAACCCTAAAAAGGCCATTTTCGAACTTGCCCTGACCGGGGATCGTAGCCGGGACCTTTGGATGGCGGAATAGCATGGTGATCACGCCACGGAGGTCGTCACGAATTACACCACTTTACTGACAAAATCAAACCAAATATCTTTACTGTGGAACACAGGTTACAAAGTTCTTATAAGTAGGTACCTATTAAAGAATCACTCTGACCTATCCTTATGGATATGCAATAATATAATGGTTATATTTACAATGCTCAGAAAATTAAATAATTATAAAAGTCACTTTAAATTAAAACTAGTCAATAATTTATATTATAACATGCAATAATTTATACGATAAAAATTAAATTAAATGATCAATATATTGTTGGAATAATCTTTAACATTATAATAACATTTTTCAATCAGGAGCAATATCAATCTCTTTTTAAATGTCAACATGTCTTTTTTTTTTTCAAATTATCAGGCAATTTATTGTAAATATTAGGTATACCTATTACATTTTTATTCATCATGGCAGTTTTATGTCCGCCCATTATCAACTTTTGTCTGCATTGACTTCTAACATTATTTGATTTCATTCTTGTTTCCGTGAATTTGGGAAATAAGTGTGAATGTGGACATAGAAAGGGGCTTTGTATACAATCGTGTCAAAACAATAATTACATCAAGATAATCGTAACTCGATAGATAACTCCCCAGGTCATTCACCTGCGGGGGTGCGGGGTCAACGGCCGCCGGCGTGGGGTCCCAAATTTGGGGTGGGTTGAATCTGATATTTTTGCCGCGATATGGCAAAAATTGTCGGGCCCTCGCAGTATGGGCACAAATTAATGAAGCTACAGATATGAAACATGATATTCGATTAAGGCGATTTACACACTGCTCCGCACCCCGCTGCGTAGTGCGGAGCCGGATTGTATGCAAGTACCTTAATTTGTATAGAAAACACGCATAGTACAACACACTGACATCGCGTTTACGCGCGTAATTTTTGTATGGCGTTCCCGTGCTACGCGCGTGATTGCGGAGCAGTGTGCTGTGTGCCAATTGCCTAATTTTCTTTTAGAACAGTTATGAGTTAACTTCAGTCATTTTATATGGGTTTCGGATCCAAGATTCGAGTCGGTATTCTAGTCTGGGATTTAAGTATGGGATTTGAGTCCGGGATTTGACCCCACGATTCGATTGCGGGATACGAATTTTTGAAATAGCTACGCAGCGTTTGTCATGAAAAAACCTGACGTAGAGCGTCCGAAATATTTTGTTTATGACAAAAACATGTTCATAGCTCAGTAAGTATAGCAAAATACCTACAAATTATATACGCAAATCTTCCGAAATAAACATACTATCTATTCTTAAAACCGCATTAACATCGGTATGGACGAGTAGTACAAGAGAGTCAGTCAGACTTGAGTACTGGAATCGAGTCCGTCAGACTCGAGTACAGGACTCGAGTTTGGCCGACTCGATTACAGGACTCGAGTCTGGCCGACTCGAGTCTAACAAAAAGGGTATCGAGTCAACGAGTCCACAGTAAGAATCGAGTTTGACTCGAGCAACGCCATACTCGGCACATCACTAGCTAAAAGTAACCTTTGGGCTTTGCGGCTTAGGCTCTGTCTACCCCGTTAGGGGCAAAGACGTGATTGTGTGTCTGCTGGCCTGTGCCACTCCCCGCACAGATATGGAATCTAGCTCTGTGACTCCCCGTTTAAGTAAAGAAAATATACCTACATTATTACGCGCGCATAGCGCGGCAACTCCGGAGTGGTAAATTAAGATATATGAATCGTATTTTCATAGTAATAAGATTGAAATTGGCTTGCAATGGATTTCTAGGTATCTAAACGAAAAGGTGCTGAGTTCTGACGCGAGCAAAATTAAACCATACCGCTAACCACAATGAGCAGATATTTCTTTGAATTTCTTTTCTGAGTGAGACTTCTGTACGTGAGGACTAGTATTTATTCTGTGGTAGAATTTACCTACCTATATATCATTCACTGATTCTTCGGCCCTCTACTTAAATATAAATAATAAATAAATAAAAATAAGTTATTTTCAGACAATGGGAGTCTATACATACAAAATTTAGTTTTGAAGTGTCTTGAAGCGTCCCTTCTATACTTAATATAATTTGAACAAAAACTGACACAACCCCAACATAAGGGGAAATAATATGACGTGACGTCATCTGGTGCACGGTGCACGTCACGAATCAAGAGGTACTTCGGAAAACGTGGCGCAGTGGACACGTAGCTTATCTTCGCACATTTGCCAAAACAGGCCGTTTGTTACAAATATGCGAAGAATTCAATTCAATTTTTTATTTGCTTAATAATAAGAGTTTTTTAAAATATGGTCTTATAAATGAATACAGTCCTTCTTATTGACCTCTTCAGGTATAGCAAATGTTAAAATAAGTAATAATAAGTATTATTTTACTTGCTACAATTACAATATGAGTATCTACTCTAAACGATTTAAATATTAGGTTGGGGAACCAACTTTAACCACTCAGCAAAAATTAAGAGAGTTTGGCTGGAAGATGTTAATGCATCCGCCGTATAGTCCTGACCTGGCACCTTCAGATTTCCACCTGTTTGGGTCTCTTCAGAATTCTTTAGGCAGTGTCAGGTTAACATCACGAGAGGACTGCCGAAACTACTTGACGCAGTTTTTTGATCAGAAGCCCCAAAATTTCTATAGCAATGGGATCATGTCCCTACCTATAAGATGGCAAAAAGTTATCGAACAAAATGGTACCTACATACTTTAGTTAAATGTAAATAAACTAAATTAAAAAATGTTTTGAATTTTCATATAAAATGCGAAAAGACTTTTTCCCCAACCTATTATATGGTTAACAGAAAAGCTTCACTTTCTCACTTTTAACTGTAAAATGTAGTTTATTAAATAATTTGAAGGGTTATTTACAGCATGCTGAGACCAAAATTTTAAATGATATCTCCGTTTCCTTCCAATTGGGCACCACTGGATCCCTTAAGCGACACCTGGCGTGGACCCTCGGTACTAGGATCGGTGACCACACGTGGTATACAAGTCTTCACGAACTTTTCCGTGCTTCAGAAGGCACGATAAGCCGTTGGTCCCGGCTGTCATCATTGTATGACAGTTGTCAAGCAATGGCAGATGCCTTCAGGCAGCTTGAAAAATCTGACGCCAGCGTTGACTTACACACACGAAAAATCCATAATATCCATACGTCTAAACTAATATTATAAATGCGAAGAAAAATTCTGTCTATATATCTATGTTTATAGTTTGAAACCGAGGGAAGGACAAAGGATAGTTCTTATCCCGAAATTTTCACGGGGAGCAGAGTCGAACGATCAGGTTTGTTTTCCGAACTTGGAGACTTTTTAGGGTTGCGTGCCCAAAGGGTAAAAACGGGCCGGACGGACGGACGGTCAGCGGAATGTAAGTAATACTTACATTCCGCTGACCGTCCGTCCGTCCGTCTGTCTGTCTGTTACCAGGATGTATCTTTTAAATTTTCACACATGATATATTTCTGTTGCCGTCATTACAACACATACTAAAAACAGAATTAAAATAAATATTTAATTGGGGCTCCCATATTAAGTTTATAGTTGCTTTAGATACATTTTTTTTCCTTCTTAGTCAGTTGCACCACCTTTCTCACATTCCTCTCCATCCACCGGTCGTCTGGAAGAGATCGCTTTAAGCGATAAGACCGCCCATTGTACTCATTTAATTTAAAATTATTTCTTTGTGTTACATTTTTCTTTTGGTGTACAATAAAGAGTTATCTATCTATCCCATACAACAAACGTGAGAGCTTCGTGCGCGAGTCCGCCTGCACTTGACCGGATGTTTTTTGAACTTTTTTTTCTGCTTTGTGTCACTACTTACTAAAAAGTCATAAATTTAAATTTGTCCATAATAATGTACTGCAGTTACGATCTGGCATAAATCCGTCAATAATTAATTAGTGCCACCCTAGCAAGGTTTGGGGTGTCATAACAGAGGGTGCCGTAAGTTGGGCCAGTTCATTTATATTAGCTCGATATTTAGTAGTACCTATGTGATAATATATGTAACAAAAACCCTGTCCGATCCTTTTAGGAGCTACTCGTACCGTCAATATTAAAATATCGACATTTTCCTACAAATTTCCGGGCCGGCCGAACACTTTTGTATGAAAATGTCGATTTTTTCTTTGAGTTTCAAGCATTGGTCTCATACGAAAAGTTGTTCATATTGACGGTCTGAGTTGCGCCTATAAAGATCGGACAGGGTTTTTGTTACATATTGTATATAGCAATAGTAGGTACCTGGGCGACCAAGCTTCGCTCGATGAAAACAAGTAATTAGTTAAAATACATTTTTGAAAACGAGCTTTTTTAACAATAATTAATTTAAAAGTTAAAAGTGCTTTTTAAGACAAAGCAAACGAGCCCAAATTCGATGGGATTGCGTCGTTTCATTACAGAGTTCCTATGGCCACCTTCCGGTTCCATCATCAGATCAGCTCCATTTCAGCATAATATTGCATTGTCACGCGATATACGTATGTGTGCAGAATGCCAGCTCAATCAGAAGGAAGCAGGTCAAATGTAACTTGCAAGATTTGATTATAGACAGACAGACAACGGGACAGGTGAAACTAAATAAAAGCTTGTAAAAGAGGTTATCGGAAAATGAGACCTAGCTAGACGTGCGTGGACCGACACGCACTTGGCCTGTTATTTTCCTTCATTTTATTATCGTAGGCAGGGTGGATAACGTACATTCAAGTACCAAGATACCTTATCAGGCCCTCTACTTATATCTTCAATTTTCTCTTAAGATGAAGTGGTAGCTAAAGTGGCGCCCTCATTTGAAATAAATTGTTTAAAACTAAATAAGGTGATAATTAAAAATTTGATTATTTGAAATTTAAAAATTTGATTTGTATCACTGTCTAGAAAGACCTTTAAACTATTTTATGAATAACCTTTGAAATTATTACGAATAGTCCGTCTAGTTTTAAAACGGGTTTTAGAGAAAAGTGGCCACTTTTGGCAAAAACCCGTTTTAAAACTAGACAGACTACCAATATTACTTTCAAAGGTTATTCATAAAATAGTTTAAAGGTCTTTCTAGACAGTGATTCAAATCAAATTTTTAATTATCACCATATTTAGTTTTAAACAATTTATTTCAAATGAGGGCGCCACTTTAGCTACCACTTCGTCTTAAGTCTTTTTGAATATACATGTTTATGTTAATATTATTACTAGTTTAAGAGAAAATTGAAGATATAAGTAGAGGGCCTGATCAGGTATCTTGGTACCTGACTGTACATACCTACTACTACTTACTAAGCTTTTTCAGTAGAGCACTAAAATGTTGTATTTAAAATACTTACTCTTCTTCCTCACCTTATCTCACTCTACGTGGGGTCGAATAGCATGTTAGTCTTTTCCATTTATTCTTGAGCATTGCATTTGTTACTAAGAAATATTTTATACATTATAAATTACACTGAAAATGATGTTTTTTCGGCATTTCTTCTCAGCAGCGGTCGTTGTGAAGTGCTGGTATCGGTAGATTTTCTTTTTAAAATTCTTTTAAGATTACACACAATGTTAATTATACTTATGGACGAATAGAAGAGCCTGTAAAGTTCTACTGCCCGAATTAACATTTAAATTTTCATTTACATTATTGTTATCCACCTTTATCACGTTGAATTCAAGTATCTAGTAAAATAAACTTTTTTTGAATCTTACTCTGAGTTACACCAGGCCTGTGTCGCTCCCCGTTTAGGTATCGAAAATATACACATTATTACTATGCGTGCGACGACCACTTCGAAAAGGAAAATTCAGTTACATGAATCGTTTGTTCAGAGTAATAAGAATAAAATTGGCTTGAAATGGATGTCTAGGTATCTAAACGAAGAGGTGAGGAGTTCTGACGCGAGCTAAATTAAACCATAGCGCTAACCATATTAAGTAGATATTTCTTTTCTAAGTAAGACCTCCGTGGCGTAGTGATCACCATGCTAGTCCGCCACCCAGAGGTCCCGGGTTCGATCCCCGGTCAGGGTAAGTTGGAAAATGGCCTTTTTCAAATTGTCCTGGGTCTTGGATGTTTATCTATATATGTATTTGTTATAGTTATAAAATATAGTATCGTTGAGTTAGTATCCCATAACACAAGTTTCGAACTTACTTTGGGGCTAGCTCAATCAGTGTTTTCCCTATATATTTATTTATATATTTATTTATTTATTTACTTCTGTACGTGAGTAGTAGAACTTATTCTGTGCTTAAACCTAGTTGAAGATTGTTTAACTAGTGGGAATTTTTTCCCACTACAGATCCGTAGTAAGGGTAGCGGAAAAAAATTCTCAGAAATTCTTAATGAATTCTTATGTCATAATACCAAATAACGAGAAGTAATAAATAATTAATAATTCTTAAGTCATTAAATTGTTGAAATATATTTTTATATATTTAAGCAAAAGAAAGTGAATTTAGCCATGTCGATTATTGTACCCTCATATCAGTGTTTCTGTCGTCTTTAGCGATAAATTATATTTGCGTTTACTTTTTTTTTGTATTTTTTTATTATTAATTGATTGGGATTTTTGGTAAGTATAAATAAAAATAAAACATACAGATTTCAGGTTTTTTATATATTTAGAACAAGAAATGTATAGTTACAACCATTGAGGATATTAAATATCATATTGTAAAAACTATTGTATAAAGTGAAGAGAATGTGACATTTTTTCATATTTTTATTCAATTATAATTAATTCCAATAAATTAATAATTATAGACACATAAATTACGTGAAAATATTAATTAATAAATTACTTAAAAACAGCCAAGTAACTACTGATGTAAATATTTGGTTATCCATGCTTACTTTTAGGAATGAGTATTTAAAAATTTCTATTCCGCACTTCAAAGAAAGTCGGCGTGGTATAGTTTTCCAAAAGTAGCCTCGTATCGGCAGCCATTTTGGAAAACTTTACAAAAAATCTTAAACGATCTTACAAATTATTGGGAACAACATTTAAGGGCTAAGATCGCACTAAAACTGATTAATATTTAAAATATTTTTCCCTGTGTACGTACGTCTTTGCAGTTACGCCTTTTTATTCATTGAACGTCAACTTAGCCCTTATTTAAAAACGAAGGCTTACTATAAATGCGCAACAATCAAATAGAAATTTGGCGTAATGCTTATAAAAAATCAATCGATTTTTAATGACTAGAAGACTTTTGTTCGGGAAGTACACAGAGACGGCATCAGGTTTAGTGTTCGGATCTTAATCCCGCTACTATTTCTTGTGCAACTCAAATTTTCCTCACAAAAGCTATAATGAAATAGAGGTAATTATTTAAACCGACACAATAAGTATATAGAAATACCTAACGTTTAGGTACAATATTAACTAAATCGGTTAATACGACCAACACAGACACCTACGTCCTATTTTATAATAATCATAAAAAGACGAAAAGAAACTTCAACATTGATTTTAATTAACCGGAAGATCTTAGTTTTAACTTTTTTTTTCAATTTTTTATTAGTTTTATAAAATACGTATTTGTATCAAATCGAAGTCAGCTAGCACGAACGAGGAAAATTGGCTGACCAAATTTTCATAATCTCATTTAATTATAAATATCATTGCTTTCATTGTTCTAGTACACCTTAAAGTTGAAGTTGGTAAAATACTTATTCAATACTTTATTTTGAGATTCTTATTTATCTTACGATGCATTTTTCTAATTATCTCTATCCTTACTCGAGTCTGTTGGAAGTCGGGATGATTCAGTTAAATGCTGACAAGACCACGAAAAGTGTAGTGATGTACTTTCCCTGATCTCGATATCGTATGGGATAATGAGTATCGACAACTACAGTTATGTACTAAGAGTATCACATGCTACTCTGCACGATTCGGTTCGTCCCCATTGCTTTTGTTTTCGAAACTTAGGCCTGTTTGCGAGACGCACACGGTGAATCGCGTGTGAACGCAGCGTGCCAGCCGCCGCGTTTCGGACGCTCGACCTCTTACACTAAACAACAGGTACCGGTCGTGTGCGCGCGCTCCACTCAATGGGAACTAACTGTTGTGCTATGCAGTTAATAGAGGAATCAACACCGAAAACGAATACCTAATAAATAGACAGTGAAATTGATATTACATGATATTAATTTTTATTTAAATTCGAAACTATTGGTTATTAATTAATTCGCTCACCCGAAGCTGGACCGATGCCGTTTGTTTTATTTACATATTTATTGCAATCTGTTATTTACCCGACGTATGAAGCTAATCTGACGCTAACACGTTTGTAAATAAAGGTTATTTTTGACTGGACTTCGTCGAGCCGTTGAATTGTAGTTTCGTCGCTCCGGTTTCTATTTTTCACTGTCTATAATGATAATGTGGGGAGAAAACGTACTAAGCTTCATTATTCGCGTAACAATGTCTAGCTAACTTCCGCACGGACGTGGCTCTATCAAGAGATAGAACACGAGTACATAACGTAGCACGTTCCCCCCCAGTGTGACGATGATCATGCGTTATAGGGAAGCGGTAGGTGCTGCGAAAAGCCATACATTATAAAATTACCAACAAGGTATACAATCTAAAAGCTACTACTAGAGAAACGGATCCAAAATACAGGGAAGTACGTGGTGAGCAAACGTTGTTGTCATTCGATAACTTTACAACGACAGCCCTCGCAGCGAAAGTAGGCGTTGTGCAATTGTTTTATTTTAATAGAATTTTGACGTATGAAGTAATAGTAACACATTTAGTCGATGTCTCGAGTGTTCTACTGCGTGAAAAATATTTCATCTCGGTGGATCGATAGTCGATGTGACCCGTGTCCCTACACTGCCCCGCATTTGTATTGAGCATTTGACTAGATAGCGCGGGGAAAGCGCAGAGATTATGAATTTAAAAATGGAATGGAACGATTTGAAATATTTTTACGTGTAGAATTTTAACTTACGTATTTTATTTTCTATGGAAGATATCATTTCTTCATTTTGTGGTCTTAATTATCGGAATAGCGTATGATTCGGTCGCCATAAGATTTGTGCGCGCGGCCGAGCCTAGGCCATTCCACCTACCTCGTTTAGCGTACGCTTACGACTGCTTAGAAAATGCTACATGCTTTAGCCACCAGCACTATTTATCACCAATTCTGGACAGTCATCTGTTCCCACAACGTCGGATTTTCAATTGATTTACTTATTAAAGGGCCATTATCCACCTTTGTACGCATGCACGGTCACAGAGCAAAGAATCTGACGCCATTTTACGACTAGATGCTTTAAGCTATTTTTCGGGATGAATTTTTGAAAATTGCACAATGGCGCTTATGTATAACTGTTTTAGAACATAAAAAAAAAAAACAAATTGAATTATTATTTCAAAATAGAATAATGTTAACGTGAATCTTTTTAGAATAAAGTTAATTTTCCGCCGTTCTTAAAACTGTTCGGAAATTAAAGTTTTCATAATTTGAAAAAGGTTTACGCCAGCAAATAATGTTTTCCGAATATGTTACCATATGTTCCTTTATGGTGTTAGCTTTATGCCGTTTGATCTTTGCACTGTGACCCCCTCTTATTTTAACCATTATCTATTATTTAATCAATCGCCACATGATTATTTTATTTTTGCTAACTCACAGCCTCATGTCAATATTAGCCTATGCAATAGAGTATTGTTTCTGTGTCGCCAATTATTTTTTACTATCCTTATTTTTTTAATTTCTTAAAAAATGCATCAAAACACCGTTCAAAAAGTAGCCGTATGCTATTGATAACAGGTGTGTGTATCCCTTGTCACTTACTGGGGTTCTTACAATGTTCCGTTATTTTACCGTAACCCTACGCGGCTTTTTATTGGGACAAGGGCTATGACAACTGACGAGATATAAAAAAAATGTACTATAGTTCTATTCGTTGCCAACTTTGTTGGAAAAAATTAAGATAACATACACAACCATATTGTTGTTTACGCTTAAGCGTAGGAGTCGTGTATATTCAATTGTGGAAGATTGCTTGTAATTTTAGAATTACGTGGAAAACATCTTATTCGTATATCTGATTGTTTTTTTTTTATTTAGTCGTCATAGCCCTTCTCCCACCGCTATATTAGTAGAACGTTTTGCATTCAGCCGCTTACAACTATGAAGATATGATTACAGTAGTATATTAAAATACATATAAAAATATCAGTTAAAGTTAAGTTGCATACCCGTTCAGACGTGTTAAAATTTTCACAATTACTTATTATTGCTTGTCGTATGATACTCTATAGACGGACCTCGGGCCCCTAAGCTATTGAGCACTATTATTATTTTTAATAATTATTACCGAAAGAAGGGTGACCCACAAAACATTCTACTAATAACTATAAAGTGACAATTAACCTATCTGCCTAACATTCGCTCCAAAATATTTTTTTTTTGCATTTTCTCACATTAATTATTATCTAAAAAGTCGATGAGTTTCAGTAAATATTTTGGTGTTTTTGTTTCGATCCGTACAGCGATACATTCACAATGACAACCACAAATAAGGGTACATTGTTTTTAAAATAACTCGAGGAATCCCTTAGATGAATCGCCCCATACAATTTTCTAATAAATAAATCAATTTAGGACAATTGAGAAGTGGAAAATCATTATTGAGAAGCACACCTACATTTTACAAGTAAAATACAAGTAATTGCACGAATATGTACTAAATTAATGTGACTTTAACCTATGAACGAACAGGGCCGTAGCCAGGGATATACAAAATCGAAAAAAAATATTTTATATCGCGCAAATATTTGAGATCAATATGTTTTCCGTTTGGCTACGGCGCTGGAATAAATAATTAATTAAATTATCATACGGTTATAATTCATCAACATTACACTCCCAACTATTCTATAAATATAATTTTATTCCGTGACGGAACAAATGAATAGTTGAAATTACTTATGCTGAGTCAAAATAACACAAAACACAACAACTATTTTAACCTAAAGACAATAAATACTACGTTAAGTAGATTAGCAAAACTTGTGCTTTCCTTCCCAAACCTTTTTGCCAAATCTACAGTCGCGTTATTACAATTATAATTAAATCAAACATTTACGTTTCTATATGCCCCCTTGTCGACACTTTCTTTTGACTCGTCATCGACAAATTGACATTTGAAATATATTAAAACTAAACCAAACATTTATATCGCATTCTACGCGCCCTTCTGAAGTTCACTAGTACTCAACTTATTTTCGATTCAACATCAGAAAGACGACTAGAGTGCTCGATAACTCACAATTTCGTCTAAATTAATATAGTATACCTAATAATAAAACATATTAAGACTAGTTGGAATGAAATGCGTATGTCAAGCTGTATGAAATTAAGCGAAAAGTAATTTTTTTTTTAGATTTTTATATATTTAAAAGTAAGAGTAAAGTGTAGCTCACTCGCGCGTCCGCGTGTGGATAAATAAAGTTTACAATAAATAGTAAACGTCTCGCCTCCTACCCGACATTACGTCTACCAACGCTCTTCGAGTCATTTGTTTAATATATTTTTATTAAATTACTGGCTATTAGTTATTGCACGTTTTACATTTACAATAAATATATAAATACTTGTAAATTTTAATCTCCATCTTTGGTATGTAATGAGTACCTATTAGTTAATATCTGAAATGTTACAAAACTGTTTTTACATATATTAAGTATATATTTTTTTTTACAAAAATCGTAGGGTCGTTAGGACGGCACGATATTAAATCTATTCAAGTTCGATGTTCATAAATAGGTCTTTGTCGGATGCTTCTGTGATCTGTGTGGCGTGTGATACGCGGCGAGAATACAATTATTATTTAAACAACTTCTTTTTTTTCTATTTACAAATTTCCATTTAGACTAAGACAATTAAAGCCTACTTCGAATAGACGCAGGGTCGCATCCATACATTATTATTATAGCAGGTACCGATCATATGTTTAGACATCGATTTACTCTTGAAACGATATCGTTAGACTAGGTATGCACCATTGTTCCGCGAACGGACTTCCCCCCGTCCCTCTCGTGGCATCGTGCTGTCTCGCTCGCTGGGCGGCGGGCTGCCAGCCGCCCTGTCGCCGCTCCTGCCTTCCTCCCTGTTTCCCAAACCCTCCTTTCCTCCTCCTTTTTCCCCCTCTCCATCTGCCCGCCCCCGCCCAGGCCCACGCAGCCGGAGCTCCATCGATTTCCCCTGGCACGCATGTACGCCGGGCTAGTGTCAAATCCGTGATTTCCCGTGACACCAACTATAAGCGTAATCAGAGTCCTGTGTCTCGCCTCCAAAATGTATCTCAAAAACTAACCTACCTACCGGCCGGGCCCGCGCCCGTCCGTTCCCACAGATCTTTTCGATTTCATTTATTTTATTTTTGCTAAAATTTTATCAAAACCTATCACAGTTTTTGATTAGTTTTCATCCTTAATTAGTTTAAATATATGATTAAAATATACGTATAGATAATATATATTTTCTTCGAATCTTTAACAATATAACACTATTTGACTTCGGTTGCGCCGCGGGTGTGTGCGGCGGCGGTCGACGCGTACAAACGAACTTCCTTACATTTGGCAAATTGTTATTGATCTGGTGAGGCGGCCCTAACCGCGTACGTTTACTGTACGTAGTGTACCTAACACGATATGGTCGCATATAAAATTGGAGCATAGCATTATGTTATTATTGCTAATATTATTTATTATATCCGAAAACTATTTCTCGATAACCACAACCGTTCATAAGCGAAGTTTAATATCATTATTTTGTTATTGACTATGACCAATATGTATGGTTCGGTGATGGGTGTTCCACCGCGGCATCTGATGCCTCGTCTCTACATTATTGCGTGCTCCGCGGCCCATTCAACGCCGGCCATCTTACGCGGACATGCGCGGTGCCACCCCCAGGGTGTTAAATCCGCCATTTTGATTTCCTCAAACACTTAACCCAATTCCTCTTTATACAGTAAAGTATATAAATAGATGCCGGCGCTGAACAAAGGCCAGCGTACAATGAGCGAGTCAAAAACAGTCGCTAGTTTACAAAATGTACAAAACGCGATGCTTGCGCGCTTGGCGAGCGTTCGGCAAGCGAGCAAGTTCGCGAGAAATGCCCGGAAGACAGACAGTCAGGTCCAGTGTGGAGCCGGCGCTGGCGGCCGAGCCTCGATTCGTCCGCGTATGAATGTATGTGTGTATGTATGGGTGCGCGCCTGCTGTGCCGTCCTAGCGTCCAGCTAGGCCGAGTCCGGGACGATCCCCTTAGATGGTCTTGATCTTGTTGGTCTTGAAGCTGACCTGCAACACTCTGTTCCCGAGCGTGTAGCCGTTCAGCGACTGGATGGCGACCACGGCCTCGTCGTAGTTCGTCATCGTAATGAAGCCGTAGCCTTTGCACTTGTTTGTCTGGAGGTCCCTGATGACTTTGACGCTTTGGACGGCGCCGAAAGGCCCGAAGAGCTGCCAGAGCACGTTCTCTTCGGTCTCTGGCGCGAGGTTATAAACAAAGATGCACCATTCGGAGCCGACGGCACCGGGCAGCACGCCGCCCAGTAGCTCACCAGCGAGCGGGCTGTAGCGTTGGAGGCCCTTGTTGATGGCTAAGAGAGACTTGCCTGAACTGAACCGTCCCAGCGGCGCCGGGAAGCGAAGTGCAGCCGGAAGATACGCCGCCAGCGGCGCCAACGCTTTTCCGTTGTTGCTCGGGTTATTGGCGAACTTTACAGTGATAGGCTCGGTGGCTCCCTTCGGCACAGTTCCGTTCAGCTCCTGAATCGCTCGCTCCGCCTCCACACGTTGGTCGAAGCGGATGAATCCCACGCCTTTCGACAATCCCTGCTCACCCCCAGTAAAAGGCCGTCCACCAGAATTTTCACACAAAATCCGCGATGTGATGATCCTGCCGTACGGGCTGAAGAGCCGCTCGAGTTCAGTCTGTGTCATGGTCTTGGGCAGTCCAGATACGTATAGGTTGGCGCCCTTGATGGCTTCGCTGCTCGGCCGGGCGTACGACACCTTGATCGTTTTGTTCTGCAGACGGAGTCCGTTGAGTGTGGCGATCGCCTTCTCGGCATCCTCGGGTCGGTGGTAGTTGACGAAGGCATATCCTAGGCTCTGTCCGCCGCCGTGCAGAGCATGGTTGAGTGCGTCCGGAAACGCCGCTCCTTTGTTCCGAATCAATTTACAGGACTCGACTTCGCCGATGCTCGAGAACAAGCTCCTTATCTCCTCTTGTGTCATGCTCTGCGGTAAGTAGTTGATGATCAGGTTCGTCTTGGACTCCTCGCCCGAGCCGTTCTGCTGTTCACCGTCGCCTTTCGACATGGTGGCGGCTTAAATCATAAACGGAAAGAACGAAAGGGAAACGAAAAACGCGGTAAAGAAAAACCGGCACGACCGTTTCGGAGGCGCGCGCGAACGTTATTGAAGCCGAGGGGTTGGTTCGGGGCGCATGTGTCCCGCTATCGACCGGCTTACATAACTCGGTTCGTTCACCCCCGGTGGTATAGTGTCCGAAAAAACCAGAGACCCCCGCGCGGATCGATCTTGCCCGGGAAGCGCCTAACTAGGTTCCGTTCCTGCACTCCGATGCGATTTACAACTTTCAATGAGTTTTTGCTGATACATTATGCATATCGAAGTTTTAGGTTTCGTAACGTGAGCTCGTGTTACGATGACGTGACGTTCGTTGTCATAAATAAACCTGAGATAACTTTATTGCAGTGTAATTTTTATTTTGCTTTAGTATAATGCGATTTCAAATATTTTAGTTTTCTTTTCAACTAAGCAAAATGCGCAACAGGAAAACAATCCATTTTTATATTACATTAAACCAATTATCACGCATAAAAATCGGTACTTATCCACTTTATGAATAGACCCAAATAACCCAACCAACCAACTCAACATAAAACGTGTTTTATACGTCAAATTGACATTTCAATGGGTGTAGTGGTAACAATGGTTTTTTTATAACACTATTGACACCTGCTCGGTATTACTTGGCTATTGTACCATATTGGCACTCTAAAGGGGTCCTGTACGGTGTCATGTCAATAACATGTCATAAGTTATTCCTTTGTTCGTCGGCTTTAGATAGTTTTGTTCCGGCAGAATAGGTGGATTTGATTTGGTAATTTATTTACTTTCATGTTATCGTCTTTAATCTCAATGAAAAATTTGTCGAGTAAATTTAAACCAACTTCAAAAAAGAAGGAGGTTATCAATTCGACTCTATGTTTTTTTGTATGTATGTTACCCGATAGCTGCGTCAATCGTGGAACGATTTTGATGATTCTTTTTTAATAGGTTGGGGAAAAAGTCTTTTCGCATTTTATATGAAAATTCAAAACATTTTTTAATATAGTTTACATTTGACTAAAGTATGTAGGTACCATTTTGTTCGATAACTTTTTGCCATCTTATAGGTAGGGACATGATCCCATTGCTATAGAAATTTTGGGGCTTCTGATCATAAAACTGCGTCAAGTAGTTTCGGCAGTCCTCTCGTGATGTTAACCTGACACTGCCTAAAGAATTCTAAAGAGACCGAAACAGGTGGAAATCTGAAGGTGCCAGGTCAGGACTATACGGCGGATGCATTAACACCTCCCAGCCAAACTCTCTTAATTTTTGCTGAGTGGTTAAAGATGTGTGAGATCTAGCGTTATCATGATGAAAAACCACACCCCTTCTGTTGATTGATTCCGGCCGCTTTCTCTCAACTTCTTGCTTTAATTTTATCGGTTGTTCTCAGTAGAGTTCTGAATCGATGGTCCTGCCTGGTGGTAACAGCCCATAATGAATAATGCCCTTCCATTCCAACCACACACACAGCATCACCTTGTTGCGAACAGCTCTTCTTCAGCTACGTCGTAACTGCTGATATGCCGATCTTGCTCCACTTTCTCAAAAATAGCATCCATTTTATCCGTAACTGGGCGACCAGAGCGACGTGCATCTTTGACATCAAAATTTCCGGATTGAAAACGCTTAAACCAAATTTGTGCTACTCTCACAGACACTGCACTAGGTCCACAAACATCGCAAATTTTTTTCGCGGCTTGCGTTGCACCGTTTTGGTAGTAAAATTTTAAAATGTATCTAATTTCTTCATTAGATTCACTCATCTTGACGGTAAGAAAAACAAATGAAAATCACGCATTTTCCTTATTTGAATTTGGAATTATCTTCTTTAAAATTTAAACTTTTAAATGATACCAAAACCAGCCAGGTACAAATAGTATAGCGACAGTGGTTTTATTACAAGTTCATACATACTATATGCGAAAAGACTTTTTCCCCAACCTAATATTTGAAAGCCTTTACTACCAAGTTGGTCCCATACTGATTTGGTGAAGATATGATGAAGAACTTTGGAGATATGGAAGAAACTCCTGAAAGAAAATGAAGCCTGTTGTTTATTTTTGTAAAAAATGATAATTGTTTCATGTATTCTTATAAATTAAACTTTCAAAATTGTCGTGCTGTGCATTTGTTCCTTTAATATTTTTTTTCGATTTTGAGTAGGTAATTTTTATTTTGCATTGGTCATACGCATAAAAATCTGCATCTTTTTATGTGTGCTAAAAAAAAAGATTAGCTTTTTAACATTGTATTTTTTTTTAACTACAATAGGAAGACTTGATGCTACATGAACTTTAGGAAAATTAAACAGATAGCATTTTAATCGTAAAATACTGCGAAAATTGTAAGGCATTTGTGGTTTCTAGAATTCCAGATCCCCAGTTTAATGAAGACCAAACGTATTTCAGTAATTCGGAATAGTGTGAATATAGCAAAGGAGAGTTAACCCATATACTTGCGTCTTGAGTTCCCCCCTGTGGAAAGGGTTTGGGGTTTGCTCCACGCGACCCCGCTACTGTGGAGGTCTGTGTTAATGGTCAGGCGGATACGAATGTCATGATTTTTAAACGACTTACGTTTTATAACGAGATACGTAAGAGTAACTGGCATAATTTGAATACTACGAAGTAGTGGTATAAAATTTATTTAATAATTATGTTTAAATATATAACGTAAGTACTAAAATAAATTAATACATAAAGGAAAAAAGGAAAAATACTACTACGAAATATAATATTTAGGTTATTTTCAAATTAAGAAATGGTAATTGGGACAATGAAATAAAATAAAATTGATAATACTTAACACTAAATACTATTATTAGAAAGTAAATTGTTTTATGAGTTGAGCTGCATAATAACTAATTTTTTTTTTCTAGTTTCTACCTGCTGCATTTTCCCCTCCGCAGAACGTAATCGTTTAGAGTCTTACGGCCCTAGGCTTTATCTGCCCATTTAGACACAAAAAAGTGATAATGTATATATTTTTTATAAAAAAAAATAAAAGTTGTATTTCGCGCGGGAGCCGTTCAGTTTCATGCAAATGGCGAGTGCCTAGTTTCCGTAGTCAATCAGCTCGCTTTGCAAGTAAAATTGTGAGCTAACTTTTATACAGAAGGCTAGGGGTGGCTGTTTAGACGTTTAGAATTATTGTCCTCCTCTAAAAAATATACCATTCATGTAGATATCTCTTTGGTACCAATTTTATTATGAAGTAATTATTTTCAATTCACCTCAATTTTTTTTAGATTATTTTTACCCGATGTTAAGTGAATTGAACACACAATTTGTTTAAATACATTGAATATTTTAAACAAACAACAATTTATTAATCAGAATTTACTAGCGGAATAATTTGGGAATTCGGAAAATGTTATGCCCTGCGTACGTCCCTGTTGGAGAATTAGAAATTTTAACGCTAACAAAAAATATGTTCTTTATGTAAACATTAATACCCGGAACGTCTGGAAATAGCTAAATACAAAAAACCTCATATAACAAGCTTTTATTTAACTTGCAATGTATCTTGCATGTTTGTTTATGTCAAATCTTGAAACTAAATTTTCAACCAGTTATCCTCGACTGATTAAGTTGAAATTTTGCATACTTGAGTAAGTCGGATGACAATACAATATTATGGAGAGTCAATGAGCTGTTCTGATGATGGAGCCGGGAGATATTCGACGGAACTCAGTTATAAAACAACAAAACCTCATTGAGTAGAACTCGTTTGTTTTTTTTGACAAGCACTTCATGGTAGACGATGTCTAGGGTCTGATCACGGAGACGGAAGGTGGTCGATGGAACTCAGTAATAAAACGACGGAACTCCATCGAGTTTGGGCTTATTTCATTTGTCTTAATAAGTACTTTGGCCTCACAATAAAATTGGAACAAAAATGTATTTTTAAAAAAACTTATACAGTGGACCCCCGGTAATCCGGCCCCTGTCTAATCCAGCACCCCCTGTAATCCGACATGGTCTTTTATTTATTATTGAATATTTTTTTGATAATATTCGCTAATGCATGATTGAACAAGTTACAACTTGTACGCACCATCACTATTGTGATCGACGCGTAGGGTATTTATTGTTTTGATTCTGATTGCTTAGTTTGAATTTGACTACATGCGATGAGGATAGCGGTGCGGCCTAGCGTGTGTTCATTGTTTACTGTTTATTCATTGTGTATTACGTTTACGTACCTAGTAATGTCGTCACAAGCTCAGAAGCGAAAGCACAAAACACTGACAATTAAAGAAAAATGTGATATATATATAATATCAAAACTCTTATCATTAGATCTGTAATTTGTCGGATTGCAACATACTCTTTTGTAAAAAAATTCGGACTATAGAGTCTTAGGCAGTACTCTATAATCCGACAAATTCGATAGTTCGCCACTGCCCTGCAAAATGTTTGTCGGACTACCGGGGGTCCACTGTAATTACTAAAAAGAAATTTGGGACATAGAAAAACAAAGTTCAATATGATGGTCTTCATTTCCCTTTATATTCGTGTCAGTAGGGTTGTTAGAAAGAACTGTAAAGCTAAGGCTAGGGCATTACTACTCGTTTAGGTATCGAAAATATACCTTCACTATTACTATGCGCGCGGCGACACTTCGAAGGGGAAAATTTTGTTACATGAATCATTTGTCCAGAGTAATAAGAATGAAATTGGCTTGCAATTGATGTTTAGGTATATGAACAAAGAGGTGAAGACTTCTGACGCGAGCTAAATTAAACCATAGCGCTAACCACATTGAGTAGATATTTCTTTGAATTTCTTTTTAAGTAAGACTTCTGTACGTGAGCACTAGTACTTGTTCTGTGGCTAGGAATAGGATTCAATGGCGCAGACCGTGGGCCGTGAAGAGCTGACGATGTCGATATTTTGTTTGATCAAAAAGAAATCAAATCATCTTATTAACAGATTTTTTACAAGCTTTTTTTAATTCAAATTACAGATGTTTATTCAGTAATAAGACCTTTACACGCACTTTTACACATCAAGAATTGCGAACTGTGAATGCTGAATTGCGATCGAGGAATTTCTTTTAACCGACTGCAAAAAAGAAGGTAGTTATTAATTCGTCGCAAATTTTTTCTTATGTATATTCACTGATTACTCAAAGATTCAAAGATTCAAATGTTTATTCAGTAATTAGACCTTTACAGGCACTTTTACACGTCAATAAGTATAATTTATGTTACGTGTAAAGTATATTAAAATTTAATTTATTTTTAAAGAAAAGCTACCGATACCAGCGCTTCGTAACGACCACTGCTGAGAAGAAACGCCGAAAGAAACTCATTTTCACAGTATTGGTCGCCTACTCGCCAGAAGGGCTTTGTCATATCATTATAATTGTCTTTTAATTAATAAATACTTATAATATAATACAATGTTGACACATTATAACATGTAATGCTTGCGAACAAGTAAACAAACATAAATTGCGTAATAAAAAATATTAAGTAGTCAAAAAAAGCGAAGCCGAGCTGACCAGTCCCTCCCGGCAGCACCCGTTCACGAGTTGATGCCTTCATTAAACGAAGCTAAGACCCACCGCAAGGGAACTTTATTTCACGTGAAAGAAATCGATCCATCCGTTCGAGTGCTACGTCACAGACAGTCAGATAGACAGACAGATAGATAGACAGACAGACAGACCGACAGACGTTAGCGTCAAACTTACATCACCACTCTTTTAGCGGGGACAAATTTTTTTTTTTTAAATAATATTTGTTTTAAAAGTAAACACGATGATTTTTTATAGGTTTTGAAGCCGAAGGCCACTTCATAAGGATCGTTAGCAAGACAAATCTAGTCAAAATAGAAATTCAGAAACAAAAAATGTTACTGAAACTCGAAAGTGAAATCGTGAGATCAATTAGTAGCACAGGTGCCTAGCAGCGGACGGCTAGATTTCGAGTTCATCGCGGTCACGCGGCAGGTTTGGACGGGCGTAACTACGTGGTCTCGATCGAAAATCATTTTCGCAACTTTTTTATCTTATGTCATACACAAAATTGGATTCCGGATATGGTCAGAGGAATTTATTTACAATACGCCATTTTTTTCCAAAACCAACGAAAAGTCAGCGTGTACTTAAAAGTTAACCCTCCAAAGGTCAACCCTAGCGCTACAATTTAAATGCAAATTCCCGCCGGCGCTGTTTGATGCCGCGCCGTATATTTTATGGCCATTGCTGCTTTATACCCCGGCTTTGCTGTGGTTATGTTACGTCACGATCGGGGTATTACCTGTTAAAAAGGTTATTCGTAACGTGATAACCTTTTTTTTATCCAATGCGGGTCAATTTCGCTTCGATTGATCTTTGGTTTTGGCTTTTGCGGTTAGTGACCACTTATTTCCAAACACAAATTTTTTGGGTGAAAGGGTTAAAAGTGACCAAAAACCCTGTCCGCTCCTTGTAGGAGCAACTCAGACCGTCAATAAGAACAACTTTTCCTATGGGACCAATGCTTGGAAATCGAAATAAATCAATGTTTTCATACAAAAGAGTTAGGCCAGCCCAGCAATTTGTATGAAAATGTCGATTTTTTCTTTAAGTTTCAAGCATTGGAGCCATAGGAAGATTGGTTCATATTGGCGGTCTGAGTTGCTCCTACAAGGAGCGGACAGGGTTTTTGTTACATATTGTATACTCAGGTTGATGGGAACATTCTAAAGATAAATAAATATATAGGCACAAATTACACTGATTGAGCTAGCCCCAAAGTAAGTTCGAGACTTGTGTTATGGGATGCTAACTCAACGATATTATATTTTATAACAAATACATATATAGATAAACATCCACGACCCAGAACAATTTGAAAAAGGCCATTTTCCAACTTGCCCTGACCGGGGATCGAACCCGGGACCTCTGGGTGGCGGACTAGCATTGTGACCACTACGCCACAGAGGTCGTCATCATAAAAGAGTGCGTTACCTAGCTTTGAAAATAAATAACAGGTTTGAAAATAAATGAGTCGCTCGGTGGCCCGGCGGGAGTGCGCATTACTAGCGCTTTCGCAAGTAAAGCAACACCGGGCGTGGTCCGCACTTGGATTGGTGACCACAAGCGGCATGAAAATTTCTCGAGCTCCTCCGTACTTCGGAAGGCACGTATAAGCCGATGGTCCCGGCTGTCATCATTGTATGGCAGTCGTCAAGCTATGTCAGATGCCATTAGGAAGCTTGAAAAATCTGACACTAGTGTTGGCCACTTACACACACGAAAAGCAAAAGCAAGCAACCACGTTGCCGTAAGTTTACTGAGAATCAGATTTTTTTAAAGGCTTTATTAAACTTGCAATGTAGGTATTTTGTATGTATGTTTGTTAGGTCAAATCTTGCAACTCAGTTTTCAACCAGTTATCCTCAACCGATTGAGCTGTTTAGCATACTTGTGTAAGTCGGATGTCAATACAATATTATGGAGTCAATGAGCTGTTATGATGATGGAGCCAGGAGATTTTCGACGGAACTCAGTTATAAAATAACAAAACCTCAATGAGTAGTACTCCTTTGATTTGTCTTGACGAGCACTTCATGTTAGACGATGTTTAAGGTCTGATCACGGAGACGGAAGGTGGTCGATGGAACTCAGTAATAAAACGACGGAACTCCATCGAGTTTGGGCTTATTTCATTTGTCTTAATAAGTACTTTATCTACACAATAAAAGCTTGTAATTTTACCCGACTGCGCCAGAAGAAGGGTTATGTTTTTCGAGAGTATGTATGTATGGTTCGATCCCCGGGCAGGGCAAATTGGAAAATAGCCTTTTTCAAATTGTCCTGGGTCTTGGATGTTTATCTATATATGTATTTGTTATAAAATTTAGTATCGTTGAGTTAGTATCCCATAACACAAGTCTCGAACTTACTTTGGGGTTAGCTCAATCAGTGTTATTTGTCCCTATATATATTTATATTTATTTATTTATTGCTTGGCACGCTCTGCAGCCTGAACGGCTCGATGGATTGAAGCTAGAGAGGTGTCGTTAGATTTATATTTACTGTTAAAGTGACACTGGGTACATCAAAATGAAAAAAACAAAATGGCGGATTTTTGGCGCCAAATTCAAATGTTTGAAATGCCCGTAGCCTGAACGGCTCGATGGATTTTAGTTTGAGATGTGTCGTTAGTTTTGTTTTACTGTGTGAATAACACTGTATATCAAAATAAATAAATTACGAAAAAAACAACAAAAAAAAAAACAAAAAAGACAGTCGGGCTTTTTTTTGTAGTAATCACTTGTTTCAAAAAACTTATTTCAAGCATTACGGCGGATTAAATATAGAAGCTCACATGACTACTTTATACATGAACCCAGCAACATTACACTCTTTTTATGGGGGCAGTCGTGTAAATATCCGGCCAAGTGCGAGTCGGACTCGCGCAAGAAGGGTTCCGTAGCATTGTCTATAAAAATCACGTTCGTTGTATGGGAGCCCCACTTAAATATTTATTTTATTCTGTTTTTAGTACGTATTATTGTTACAGCGGAAACCGAAATACATGATCTGTGAAAATTTCAACTGTCAAC
The DNA here is from genome assembly GCA_943193695.1 of Acrobasis suavella. NCBI lineage: Eukaryota > Metazoa > Arthropoda > Insecta > Lepidoptera > Pyralidae > Acrobasis > Acrobasis suavella. The sequence continues at coordinate 14,541,431 of OW971950.1, forward strand.
TTATCGCGGTTCATGAGAACCAGCCTGGTGATAGACAGACAGAAGGACAGCGGAGTCTTATTAATAGGGTCTCATTTTTATCCTATACGGAACCCTAAAAAGTATTCCACAATTTTATAAACTTTGTATCTTTGCTCGTCTCTGTGAATCTCAAACGGTGACATGTAAATAGCAGGCAGGTGGCCACTAACACTAACAAACACGATCGCTTTTTTAGGCCCAAAGAAAATAACATCCTTTGCAAGATTCCCGCTGGGAATCCCTGCCTCTAAAACCCTCTTCAAGCAAAATTATTCTTTATTGTAATGCGATAAAGTTGGTTTTCTTCTGAAATATTTGTTGCGGAAAAAATTGCCTATACGATTTTTGTAAACAAAGAATTTTTAACCCTATAACAGAGAGAATAAAAGTAGTTTTCCCTTGGTTTTAGAAAATTACATTTGTATCAAGGTGAGAGCACTGGTAAGCTATTTTGTGACTTGTGTGGTTGGAGTAAGGTTGGGTTTGAAGTGGGAATTGCTTTATCAGGGGTTGTCTCTGTTGTACTTTTACAGTCGTAACTTGAGGGGTGGTATGTTTCCACAGTATCTTGAGGTTTATATATTTTTTTCATGAAATCATTTTCCATGTTGATGTAGGAGATAAGAAAACCGGCCAAGGCGAAATCAGACTCGCGCGCGAAGGGTTCTATACCAATAGAAATAGGAGCCCCTCTTAAATATTCTGTTTTTAGTATTTGTTGTTATAGCGGCAACAGAAATACATCAAATTTCAACTGTCTCGCTATCACGGTCTATGAGATTCAGCCTGGTAGGCGAGTAGGCGACCAATACTGTGAAAATGAGTTTCTTTCGGCGTTTCTTCTCAGCAGTGGTCGTTACGAAGCGCTGGTATCGGTAGCTTTTCTTAAATTTTAATATACTTTACACGTAACATAAATTATACTTATTGACGTGTAAAAGTGCCTGTAAAGGTCTAATTACTGAATAAACATTTGAATCTTTGAATCTTTGAGAAATAGGGCTCTGTTTTACCCTTTGGTTACGGAACCATAAAATGAAAACGTGATCCCCACTGGGAGAGTACTGCGAGAAAAAAATTAACGAAATCTAAAAATAAACCAAACCGTATAGCATTGGATACGAACACAAACACAATCAGGAAGCCACCCTCCACTTGTCACTAGGGTCAATGACATCAGCTGGATACCCAATCAATGGAGAAGGGGGTCATTTAGACCCCGCGCAAGAAGTGGGCCTTTTAAGGAGATCGACCTTAAGTTTGCACGTGTCGGGTTTAAAGGTATCTTGAGAATTCGTAAGTGATGGATGTGTCAAGAAAGGTTTGCAGGAAAGTAGATAATTTTGGAACGAAGTTTCTTTTCGGACGATACGGACTTGGCGGATGGGGCTAGGAACATACATAAAAAGAGAACATCATCATCATCCGAGCGTATTCCCGGTTGCTTCCTCAGCAGTAACGCTTCAGAGCCCGCAGTCCGCTACCTAACCAAGGAGATTTGACGAGGTTACTGTTTTTTACACAGAGCGACTGCCGTCTGACCTCCACAACCCAAAGGGCAAACCAGGAACCAATCCTTGGATAGTTTGATGATCAAACGCTAGGTGGCGTTCGGGACCCACAGTTTTACGTGCCTTCCGAAACACGGAATCATCTTTCTTTTCGGATAATCAGGTGATTCAAGCCTGCAATATCCTATCCAGACTGGAAACAACTTTTCATAAAGTATGCTTCCCAGTGGGAATCGAACCCATGACCTCCGGGTCTCAAGGCGAACGCCTTGACCACTGGACTACGGAGGCAGTCGAAATCATAAAAAGAGAACATATTATCTTAATATTTTAACAAGTTTTATTCACGTAGTGTAGTCAGATATTTATTCATGTAGGTAAGTCAGATATCTCTCGTAAGTCTTAATAATATTATAACACAATATATTTACTCACTTACTGCAGCCTCTCTTGCTTTCTTGTTGTGACTGCTGCTGTTGGTCTTCAACTTGCCCCTGGGCAAAGGCCAGTGGCGTAGCATGGGGGGGGGGGGGGGGGGGGCGGAGGGTGCGGTCCGTACCGGGCGGCACTTTGCCGGGAGCGGCGCTGCGGAGGTGGCAGTTAGAAAAAAAAATTAAAATTTAGAAAAAAAAAAAAAAATTTAAAAAAAAGTTAATTTCTTTCAGTGTTTTTTTCGTCATTTTTTTTTTATGTTACCAAATACCCAGGTACCTATGCAGGTTCTATGCATGGGTGATGCAAACGCAAGGTTTCTCAATAAAAAATGTTAATTTCACTTTTCAATTCAATAAATCATTCAATAAAACTAATAAAAGTACTCTTTTTACCATGCCCAAATTTTTTATAATGGATTACAAAAATAAGAGGGCGGCAAATTTGGAATCCGCACCGGGTGCTAGTGACCTATGCTACGCCACTGGCAAAGGCCTCCCCCAGCTGCCTTCTTTATTCTGTTCCTTGTTTTTCTTCTCCATAACCCTCCAACTGCTTTCTTGATTCCATCTTCCCATCGCCTCATAGCACAATAAACATTCGAATTGGTAACCTTCTTCATTTTTTGAAGTCGGTTTAAATTATTAAACATGTAACAAGTAAATCATATTGCCATACATTTCACATTCTATAAAAGTAATCCCTCAAATACAAACCCCATTTAAGTCCAGTCCGCGCTGACCAGAACAAAGCCGCGGGAATCGAACCTAAGCCCTTAGTTTTGGGCAGTCGGCACGCACCCGACCACCCCATTTCGTTTTTTTAATACTCGTAGGAATAATTCAAGAGGACACAAAATATCTCGCGTGTCCCATTTAAATGTGACATAGAGTATGGTCGGATGCAGAGTAGTACCTCTACATGATGATTTGCGCCGCAACTAGATCTCTGTTTAACCTGATGGTTGACTGGGAGAGAACTCTGCCAATTGTAAACAATTGTATATTGTGGATCAATGAAGTTTTTATAAGTAAATAAATGATGTACCGAATATCAATACACGCTTCTCATATGTAACGATGATGGAATATAAACTTACTATTTTTATGGCAAAGATATGTAGACTATTATACAGGCTGACTTTTTACTTACCAGCCAAATTGGAGCAAGTTCATGATACTGAACTACTTTCTATAAAAAGTTTTTAAAGATAAAATATAAAACACGCTGATTTTTATGGGAAGCCAAATTTTTTTTGTGGTTTTCGTTACCTTTTTTTTTATTTGGAAAATAATTCAGAGCAAGTTCGGTCCATTATACTGAATTACTTAAAAAAAAAGTCGGTTACAAACAAGTAACTAAAACCCCAAAAAAATTTCGGCTTCCCATACAAATTAGCGTTCGGCCAAACGATTTTTTCTTTTTAGTAACTTTTTATGGAAAGTATTTTGGCTGGTGGTAGAAAGGTATCTTGTACGTGGGGCGCACTATAAGTTTCCGGAATGAATATGAAAAAATACTATTAAAGGTACAAAATTAATTTATTGTTTTTCAAAATAATCTCCCTTGGCGTCTATGCACTTTTTCATTCGATGAAACCAGTTTTGAAAACTTTTGTGCCAATCCTCTGTGGTGACCTCTGAAACGTGTTTTTCATAGTCCTCGACAGCCTCTTCTGGTGATGAAAATCGTTGACCGCGTAATTGGTTCTTAATTTTTGAGAACAGAAAAAAGTCACAAGGTGCCAGGTCGAGACTGTATGCAGGATGACTCATGAGTTCTACATTTTTCGCCTTCAAAAAGTCGTTTGTCTGTCTGGCCGTGTGAGAACTAGCATTGTCGTGGTGCAGGATGATACGGCGTTTACGGTTATTTTTACGGAGTTCGTCAATAACTTCCGGCAAACAAATGGTCGTGTACCAGTCACTATTCACTGTACGACGATTCTCTAAAGCAACAGTAGCCACGTGTCCAGTTTTATTAAAAAAAGAAGCAATCATCCGCTTAGATGCACTTTTCACGCGCGCCACTTTGGTTGGTTTCGGCTCATCTTGAAAGACCCATACGCTCGATTGCTGCTTTGTTTTGGGATCGTAGCAATAAATCCATGTTTCGTCACCTGTTACTATGTCCCACACCAAATTTGACGCACCTTCGTTGAATCTGGTAAGCATGGCACTGCACCAAGTGACGCGGTCCGTTTTTTGAGCCTCGGTCAAGTTGTGTGGGATCCACCGCGAGCACAACTTTCTCACACCCAAATGTTTGTGTAGGATTAATTGTATTTGACTCATGCCTATTTCTTAGGATGCGCGAATTTTATGGTAGGTCACATGCCTGTCTGTTTCAATCATACGGCGCACAGCATCGATGTTTTTGTTGGTCACAGCGGTGGACGGCCGACCATCGCGAGATTCGTCACTGAGATTGATACGACCACGCTTGAATTCTGCAAACCAGCTATAAACAGTTGTCTTGCATGGTGCTTCATTGCCAAAAGCTGTTTCAAGCCGAGCGATGCTCTGTTGAGCTGTCAAATTACACTTAAAATCCTAGAAAATCATACTACGAAAATTTTGCCGAGTTAAATCCATGTTGATGCAGACACACAATTTTTTAAATGGCGCCACAAGGTATAAACAAAAGACAGTCAGATGAAACAAACTGCATTCTACAGCCAAAGAGTTCTATTTTCAAATGTTGCAATAAATTTTTAAATATTGTTTATGTAAGTGGCCAGTTCCGGAAACTTATAGTGCGCCCTATGTACATTAAAAAAAAAGGTACAACGAGAGCGATTAAGAGTCCCCTTACCCTGGACAGAATCAAACCTTCCCATACAAACGTAGTCTACGTTTTATTTTGAAAAGACATGTCAGATATGGGCAAAATTATGTAATTTTAAAGAAACTGCAATTATCCAGGGTTATAATTGGTTTCTAACGGTAGAATTATGAACTTAAAAGAGAATATAGTGTATTATATCACATTTGACCATCAGTATGGAAAACTTCTACACCCTTATATTTTCTTTCAAGTTCATAATTTTATGGTCGGAAACCAATTATAACCCTAGATAATTGCAACTTCTTTAAAATTACAAATTTTTACTGAAATCTGACATGTTGTTTCAAAAGAAAACGTAGACTACGTTTGTATGGAAAAGTCTAGGGTAAGGGGATTCTTAAGGAAGAAAAGTTACATCTTTCTCAAACCCATCGAAAAATATTTATTGGCTACTTATAGTAAATATTTTGACTGAATTCATTCTTACAGGATTATTCAAGTTAAGTCAAGAGCCTTCTAGTTTCACTGCAGTACAAAGAAACAGGTACACTATTCTGATTTCGTTCTGTACGTAATACTTATTTTAAATTAAGAAGTTTTTAGCTTTTGCACTAAATAATATATATAATGTAGTTTACATCTATTTATTATTTTTACAGTATCATTGTGTAATTTTATATTGTACTGTTCCACTTCTGCCCTAACGCATAATAAGTAAACATTCCTCTCAATTACTGGCCGGTTAAGAGATCCCTTTAAGGGATAAGTCCGCCGTTGTATGTTTACTTTTCTGATTTGTAACTGTGTTCTTTCTTATGTACAATAAAGCTTTATAAACAAACAAACAAACAAATAATATTTTTAAAAAAATTACTTCAATAAGAGATAAATTTACCTTTTTGGAATAAACAACATTTACTGAAAAAAATTGTTGACTTTGACTTTATATTAATTCTGCCTCTGTATCCGGAGGTAATCTGTTGTATGTCTCACAAGGGACGCACGCGCCAAACGACATGTGCGGATGCGGATTGGAACTCTACGTGCAAATGTGGCGACCACTTTTTGTAGAAAAAAAAAATCCGTTTATTTTAGGCTCCTTTATTCTTTAGGTGCCGCTTCATTCCTGAAGATTGGCAGTCAGCTCTTTGTTGATGGCAAGCCTAAACAGTTGTTCTACCGTTTTGATACTAGACCATTGTCGGATGTTCCTCAGCCATGACATTTTGCGTCGTCCCACCAAGCGCTTTCCGGCAATTTTACCTATCATTATGGTCTGGAGTAGATGATATTGTGGGTTTCTCAACACGTGACCAAGATATGTGATTTTTCTTATTTTAATGGTTCGAACAAGCTCTACTTTTTTGCCCATGCGCTCCAGAACTCCAACATTAGTAATGTAATCCGTCCAGCTTATCGGATTTTAGGCTAGCAAAGCAAAAAAGGATATTTTCAATGACTATATTTTGTGTTACTTGCAGTAAAGCTCGTCATATTTCGTGGCTTTTTTTTTCAATTAAATTGTCGTATTTTGTGAAAACTTCTCACGTGGAAGATTTAATTGTGACCTCTATCAGAATATGAAACATTGGAAATTCGTTTTTTTTCATCGTGTTGCTTCTTTTTATATCCCCAATAAAAAAAAGCGTGTGGTGTCGTAGCTCTTGAACGGATGGACATATTTCGATGCGGTTTTTTTGCTCCGATGGGGTGGTTCTTAGATATGTTTATGAAAATCGGTTCAACTGTTGTTGGGCTTTTAATGTGTCAAAAGGCATATGTGACCACCACTGCTCCTGTTTCAAGAAAAAAAGAAACAACAACAAAAAGCGTGCTCCATGCAATGTTACCATTTCGTTACGCTAAAGTTTGCACTGTTAAAATTAGTAGTGACGTCTCTCTTTCTACTGTATAGTGAGGGAGAGAGATAGACGTATGTCTTAGGATTGTGAAAGTAGGACAAAATGGAATAGTTTAGCAAATGAGGATAATTAGTTGGAACTATTTTCTGTGGTGGAAACCTAAACTTGCTAGTTCGCCCCGAACTGTGACTGGCGATACATTTAAATTTTATTTAGGCTCATAGGTATCTATTTTTAACCGACTTCCGAAAAGGAGGTTAATCAATTCAAATATTTCGAATGTATTCAAAATGTAACAAAAACCCTGACCGATCCTTGTAGGAGCAATTCAGACCGTCACTATGAAAAACTTTTACTATGGGACCAATGCTTGAAACTCGAAGAAAAATCGTCATTTTCATACAAATTGCCGGGCCGGCCGAACACTGTATGAAAATGACGATTTTTTCTTCGAGTTTTAAGCATTGGCCCCATAGGGAAAGTTGTTCATATTGACGGTCTAAATAAATAAATAAATATATAGAGACAAATAACACTGATTGAGCTAGCCCCAAAGTAAGTTCGAGACTTGTGTTATGGGATACTAACTCAACGATACTATATTTTATGACAAATACATATATAGATAAACATCCAAGACCCAGGACAATTTAAAAAAGGCTATTTTTCATCTTGCCCTGACCGGGGATCGATCCCGGGACCTCTGGGAGGCGGACCAGCATGGTAACCACTACGCCACGGAGGTTGTCAGGTCTGAGTTGCTCCTACACGGATCGGATAGGGTTTTGCTACATATTGCATATATTTTTTTTATGTATGTTCCCGAATTACTCGAAGATGGTCTTAGACCAATTTGGAAAATTCTTTTTTTGTTTTAAAGGGCATATTTGCCAGGTGGTCCCAAATTTTATCAAAATCGGTTGTGTAGGTTGGTGTTGTATAGTAGTCGGTTTTTAGTTTTAAAATTTTTAACCCAAACATTGTTTTGGTCTAAATTCTAAACAATCAAAGTTTACTCAGTAATTTTATCAATAATTTTAGTGTAGGTACATTTAACATTTACACTCTTATTCATGAAAAATTGCAAACGTTAGCTAAACCTCTTTTAGTTAAAATATGTTTTGTCTCGTTCTCGCTATGTCAAATATTAAAAAGAGGGAAAGGGACAATATGTATGTATGAAACATACATCACAGATGTGAAATTTAAAACACCTATAATACGGTCGTGCTACAAAAAAAAAAACATTTAAAGCGTCAAACCTGAAAGCTTTCATAAGTTGAATCACAAAGATTCAAAGATTCAAGATTCAAATGTTTATTCAATAATTAGACCTTTACAGGCACTTTTACACGTCAATAAGTATAATTTACGTTACGTGTAAAGTATATTAACATATAATTTATTTTTTAAAGAAAAGCTACTGATACCAGCGCTTCGTAACGACCACTGCTGAGAAGAAACGCCGAACGAAACTCATTTTCACAGTATTGGTCGCCTACTCGCCAGAAGGGCTTTGTCATATTATTATTATTATTTTTTTAATTATTAAAAAAAAATGTCACAAGACATTCCTCGCCAAATATTCAAAATAAAATGTGCTGAAACAAAACAAGATTTAATGTCAAAGGGATTTATTCATCGTGTATCTCGAAACTTCAGACGATGTCCCTTTGTTTCAGTCCTGTAATCCTGGTGGAATTATTTAAGATAACAGTGGAATATGCCCAAAAGAAAGTTTCTTTATATTTTCTAGGGGATTTGAGGATGATTTATGTCTTTTGTTTGCTATAATTTGAGTATAAATTTATAAACGTTGGTACTAAAAGCCTAATTTCCTTTGGACAGAGAGAGAGATGGAGGGCATCGGTTGCTCTTCAATATTTCTATTTGTTGTTATAGCGGCAACACAAATACATTATCTGTGAAAAATTCAACTGTCAGCTATTACGGTTCATTAGATGCAACCTGGTGACAGACAGACAGACAGACGGACAGACAGTGGAGTCTTAGTAATAGGGTCCCGTTTTTACCCTTTGGGTACCTACGTAGCCCTATAAAGGTGTGAGTGTAAGACGGCGTAGGCTCTAAAATAACACGTGACGAGAAGTAGCTCGTACATACTATTGTTTTTTTCTTTTCTCTCATGATAATATTCATAATATTATTTAAAAACCTATAAAAAACAATGTTATTGATGTTTAAGTCAAATAATAACCTTTTTAATAATCGGATAAAGTAATTGTAACAAAACTCGCTGTCATAAGAGCATTATGACCTGAATATTTAAAAAGTAAGTATTGTTATAAAAAACCAGTTGCAAATTTTACTTCTGTCTCTTGTCAAAGGGGTACGACCCTTTAAATTACACTTTTAAATGGGGGCCACTCGAGCATTGCGCAAAGACAGACAAGGGCGAGTTCGACCTAGCATTAGGGTTCTTTTTTAGAATCCGAGTTAGTTGTTGACGCGGTAGCAACTTTTTTTTTTCACTTAAATGTCGTATTGTTCGGACTATTAGAGATACCGCTTTCCGCCTTATTATAAAACCCAGACTAACTTTGTTACTAGGTTTAAGCCATTATCCGACCAAGTCAAGTTGACATCTAGTATCACACACAATCTCACCTGTCAATGTCAACTTGATTTGGACGGATAATGGTTTAAACCTAGTAACAAAATTAGTCCTGTTTTTATAATAAGAAGTAGGTATATGTTTCGTTCCATCAGAAACGATATAAAAATTAAAACCATTCAAAATCTGCGCACCTGCTTACTTTGTGTTGTGTTTATAGGTACTGCTTTTATGAGAGTGCTTCAAGTTTGTTAGCTAATTTAAATTCATAATACCTACTTATTGAGTACTTGTTAATTTTATTATTCAGTTCGCAACGTTTGTTGATGTCTAATCTAAGCGCACGGCAGTGCGCAGGCCAAGTTCCAGCAACAGGCTGCGCGCATGCCGTGCACTATTTACACGAACCGTTTCGACCCACTTTTGACCCCCCCTGTAACTCAGTGCCTATTGCAAGTACAGAGATAAAATTGAAACTACGTAATCATATACTAGTACTAAAGCAGTTTGTCAAATTTCATAGACATAGCTTCAGTAGAACCTAATTTTAAAAAATATCTAAAATTATAATACTTCTAAATTTGAACTTGGCAGGTTAATTATATAAAAAGGTTAATTTAATTATACAAATAATAAATTTAATTATACAATTAACCAAGTGTTACGTACAGCACGAAAACCGGCCAATTTCAAATTTAGAAGTATTATAATTTTAGATATTTTTTAAAATGCATCTAAACTTGGCATTGGATTTCAACCCTTTTTTAGGCGAACAATTACCCGATAGGAACTTGGCCCCCTTTTAAACAGGTATGTTTTTGGTGGGATTTATAAATACTAAGCTAAGAGCTGCTTCCTAGGCAGCGCAGAAGATGCGGCATAAGCGGCACTAGCTTGGCGACTTTTTTTATGAAAATTATTTTTTTTTGCCTCGTCACTCCGAATTTCATCAAAATCGTTGGAGCCGTTTCGAAGATCTTCATTACACATATCAGTACTTATTATTTTATTTTTGGAACGAAGTTCCTTACGGCAGGCTTGGAGGAGATAGGGATTTTGCTGCGCGACCGAACTGAAAAAAATGTGATAGTAAAACCGTTAGGATGACCTCGTTAAATAAAACCGTTAAATGAGACGTGCGCAGGCGCGACAGTCGTATACACAAGCGAGTAGTGTATGAGCACGATTTTTCTTTTGCAAATTGTGTCGATTCTACATTAGCCGAAGGAACTTCGTTCCTACCTGGTGTCCCACGACACCACATTTCTTTATTAATCATTATATTTTTTACTTATGCAATACTTATTCTAGATTTTCTAAATAAGTATAATATTTGAACCCAAATGACAAGAACAAATGAACAGACGCACACGCGCTAAGGTTTCTTTTCCCACGGAACCCTAAACACACAAATTATTTATTCAAATTTAAAAGTAATTCCTGTCCTTATTTTAGACAGAATAGAGTTGAAAATACGCTTAAATATTTAATGATAAGAATTAAGTTTTGTAAAGTCAAATTAGATAGTATACATACGGCACGCGTGTCGCCCGAAGCGTAAAAGATTTATGTAGGTCAGGCTGGGAGACAAGGGGACAGATAAACATGTCAGGCCGGATTTCTAGTCGTTGGGCAAATTACTTGGCTTTGATTTAGGGAGTGCCATTTTAATGTTGAAGATAGGAAAGATTAGAAGGAAAACAAGAACTGTGGGAAAGTTCTAAAGTAGCGTTTGAAAAGGGAAAAAAGAGTTTGAGGAAGAAAAATGCGTGAGTGTCGTGGAGCACTCGGTTGGACTACGATGGACAAAAAAATCTGACTGAAAAATCATCAATTTTCGCCTAGCCCCCATCTGCCAAATCCATAAATTAAGGGGCTACCTGAATTTTCCGGGGTCCAGTGCTGCCACCATTTAAAATAAATCATTTAAAAGGAAACGGAAATATTCAATTCAATTCAATTCAATTCGTTTATTGCTTCCTTAATAATAATTTATACAGGTGTTAAATAAAAGATGTGTAACAATTAAGGACCCTGACGGGCGCTGCAATGTGAGAGGGGCTATATTTTATGTAGAATAAATAGACAAAATATCATTTAAAATTTTGTCTTGATCGGACTCTAGATAACCCTTCAAACTATTTTATAAAGTAGGGTCTGATCAAGACAAAATTTTAAATAAAATCTCTGTTTCCGTTCAATACATTTATTTCAAATGGGGGCAGCACTGGACCCCGGAAAATAAATACTTGTATTCGTTTTTGACACAATTTCTTTTTATAATTATACAACTTGGAAGGGACATAGGTACTCGTGATAAATCGAACCATGGGCTATGCTAGATCTGTATAGTATAATGAAATTTTGTATGGGAATGACGAATTTTATTTGCTTTTTGACTGTTGTTTTAATTTGTTTAACTTTATTACAAATGTAATAGGCGGACTTAAAGCTATAGGCTTTATCTACTTGTCAACCCACTGGTGATGCCGAGATTAAGAAGTCTTTTTAATTTCATTATACTATAGTGATCTAGTCCAGCCCGTGGTTTGATTTATTACGGTTATGTCCCTGCCATGTTGTTTATAAGTACCTAGGTACCGACCTATATTGTATAATTGTATATTGAATAAAATCGTATAATTCGTTGTGTGTGTAAATAGTATTGTGTAATTCAGTACCTAAATCCCGTATAAACCATGCTACGCAAATTTGGTAAAGATGTATGTTATAGCATTGTATTTGTACTTATTGTTTTTCTTACAAACAAGCCAAATATGCATAAAAATTACCCGATTTGGCAGTCCACTTCACCTTGGGAGACAGAGTGACAGGTAAAGTATATCGACGTCCAGAGAACGATTTCCAATCGCCGTATATTTAGCCGGTCACCACGCGCTGCACTTTTGGCAAGCAGCACTTCCTAGTAATGCAGCGACGAACAAAAACAACCACTAATGCAACACACAACCAAAGCAATCCAGACTTTAAAATGTAAAAGACAAAGTTCAAATTTGACTGGCAAATAATTAATGACATTTAAAATATAACACATGAACAGAGAAGACGAGAATAAAGTCGTGCACAATTCGGTCAGAAGTACACCGGTTTTAGATTAGCATAGACGTGTCGATTACAAGTCAAATCAATGCAGTGAGTAAAGTAGTGAGTGCACAATGAACACTAAAAAAGGGAAAGGCAAAAACCGACCCAATAAACCATCCAATCCTAATCCCCCGCAAAAAGCGGAAGAAGCAAAATTTTCTGAAAAAGTGGACGATCCAGTCATTGAAAATTTTGAAAGTGAATTAAAAGTTGAAGAACGTGTTCCAGTAATTGTGAGTGAAGTAGTTACAGCGGCTGAAGTTGAAGTGAAATGTGTTGAGGAACCGAAGAAACCGAAGAGGAACAGAGGCAAGAAAAAGAAACAAGACAAGGATGAATTAGAAGAAAGTGAAGACGAAAAACCTATAGAAAATATTGGCAAAAAGGAGAAAACAGTTCCCACTACAAGTGAAGAAAGCAAAGTTGAGATAATCGAAGACAAACCTGTGCAAAAACCATCTGAATTACCAAATATGGCACCAACTGCTCGCAAAAAGAAAAACAAAAATAAAAACGCAAATGTAGAACAACCAAAACAAGAAGCAGAAAATATCCCCAAAATTGAAGAAACCAAAAACGTTGTGCCAACAGAAATCAGTGACATAAGCCTCGATATACAGCGCGATTTATCACCTAAACCTGCCGAAGAAATGAAGCCCTCTAAGAAAAAGAACAAAAAGAAGAAACATCATGATTCTGAAAAATCTGATAAAGGCGAAGAGATATCTTGTACAACTGCTTTTCAGCAACTTTTAGGTGTAGAAGATGACAAAAACGAGACCAAAGAATTAGTGGCTGACATGAAGACTAAAAAGATTCCTGAAACTATTGCTGAAGCAAAGACGGAAATTGTTTCTAAAACAAAAACTAAAGTTATTCCCGAAGCAAAAACTGAAGTTGTTCCTGAATCAACTGCTGTTTTAGAGGAAGTTATCACTGATGAAAATGTATTCAAAGGCAATAAAAATAATAAGAAAGGTAAGAAAGATAAACACAATGTTCCTAAAACTGTAATTAAAGAAGAACCACAGTCAATTGAATCTGCAAATATATCTGTAAGTGAATTAACGTCCAATATTACACCTGATATTGAAGAAAGTCAAGACATTGAAATAGAAAAATTAGAAGAAAACATAACGAAAACAGAAAAAGCTCCAGAAGAAATAAAACCCTTAATTGAGGAAGAAAACAAATCTAAAGCTAAAATTGCTAAACCCGTAGATAAAAAACGAAAAGAAAAATCGAATCAAGCACTTAAAGAATGCGAGTCAGAAAATGTTAATATTTCCGAATCACCAAAACCAGAAGAGATAACACCTGCCGTTGGTATGTTCGAATTAAAAGAATTTGTTCAATTACAAGAAAAAACAAAACCGGAGGATATGCCCTTCTTGGAAAAGTCAATGCCACCGGAAGAGGCTACACCTACATCATTACCCGAACTCATAAGTTTACCTCAAAGTCCAATGGGAAAGAAACGAAAAAAGTCGCCTAAACCTCCCCCAAAACAACAAGAAATGAAAATGAAATCTGAACAAGTGGATGTTGTACAAAGCAAGGATAAAGAAGACATAGTTGAAAGCGAAAAAATTCTTATGGAATTGGCTATAAGTGAGCAAGTCAAAGAAAAAGCTTTTGATGAAGCTCGAAAAGATAACATTTTGGAAACTCCGAAAGAAATTAAAAGTGAGCCTGAATTTGTCAGAGAAACAGCACCTGAATCAACCATAGAGACTATACCAGTAGAATCAACATCAAATATTAATTTAGAAGTAAAATCTGGTAAAAAGAGAAAGAAGTCACCAAAGCCTGTATCAAAAATAGAACAAACGAAAGAAAATGAACCAGCATTAAAAGAAACAGAATCAATGACTAAGCCTGAACTTCTAGTTAAATCAAAAGAGCAAGTACCAGCATCAGTTGAGCCAATGACTATTAAAGAAGATAAAAGCAACGTGTCTCACGCTAAGCCGCCAATAGAAGATATTGAAATAAGTAGTGTGAAAGGTGGTGAATCTGAGGGATCTATTTCAGATATAATGCCTGATGTGCAATATCCACGTGCTTCAAGTCAGCAAAGAGTCGATGATAACAATAATACTATAATTCGAGAAGTAGTATCGCCAAGTGATGTCAAATTAGGTATACCAGTATTTGTTCCTGATACACCTTTTATCCAAGGTGATGTCACTTTAAAATCTCCAGAATTATTAGCGTCTGGAATCAGAGTAGTTGACGTTGAAGCAAATGTGGTAAAACCAAATGAAGAAAATACTGATATTAAGTCAAAGATGATGGAAGTGAATCAAGATATGGAAGATCTAAGGTTATCTATTGAAAGATCTTTGGCAGAATTTACAAGCATAGAGAAATCAGAAAAAAGAGAGGAGAAAAAATATGAAGATAAAAATATAAGTAAGGCTGAGGAAGTAAAATGTGATTCTCCTACTATACTTGCTGTTCAAAAGAAATCTATTAAGGCTATTGGCGAAGAAAGCCAAACTACAGAATCAGAAATTTTAAAGATTGAAAAAAAGCCAATGGAAGCTATAATACCAGCACCAATCCCACCACCAAAGGGTCATAAAAAGGAGAAATCCCCTCAAACTGAAGATAAGACAAAGCAATCTTTACCAGTGATTCCACTTCCGCCGCCTTTACCAAAAGAAGAGCACCCAAAACTTATTCCAGAAGAATCTAAACCTACAGAAACTGTAATAGCTTCCGATGTACCTCCAGTCTGTCCTGCTAGAAAAGACAACAAAAGTAAAGGAAAATCGAAAAAGAAGGGTAAACAAGAAACTGGTCACGCGGCTACCGCATTTGAATCTTCTTCTACTTCTGCTGAAGCTCAAACAACAGCAAAAGAACCCACCACAGATACAAAAAAAGAGGAAAAGAAGGAACAAAAGCCTGATAAATCTCAGAATAGTGCTAAAAAGCAATCTGACACATATGATGACAGTAACAAGGATGATAAACGTATATCAGATAAGCCATCAGCTCAAAATTTTACTGATTTTGAACCAATAGAAAGCTTTGAAGATGCTATGACTTCCAGTATAGACGACGTTAATAAAACATTTGAAGTGATTGCAACTGAGGCTTCAGGTTCCCATGTGAACCCTGAAATTAATATTATTGCTCCGACTGAAGATTCAAAGCCAGATCCGAAAGATGAAAAACAAAACCCAGTTACGCCGCCAAAAAACTTATTAGGCCACCCCGTCATTCCTGTGCGATCGAATAAAATGGACTACAAAAAAGAGAAGAATAAAACACCGAATACAATAATCGCGAAAGTGAAGATAAAAGATTCGATTGAAATCGAATCAAAAAAGCAGTCAAAAGAATCTCAAACGGAGAACATAAAGAAGCTAATGCAAAAGAAATCCATGGATGAATCAATTGCGACGCTGAACGAAAATGAGGAGTTTGTATACAAGTATAGTTTTAGGAAAGTGTTTCTTCCCAGTGTGTGTCACGTTTGCAAGAAGGATCTGAAACCGATGAGGGTTTCGTGCAACTACTGCCATTTGCTGTTCTACTGCAGTCAGAAGCATAAAGACGAAGACTATGCTCAGCACCAGGCGTTTTGCTTTGCTGTCTCAACTATTGTTCATCTGAAAGGTAAGACTTTAAGTAACTTTAAATTCTTGGCACAGCTAATTGTTATTGTCTACTATCTCATGTGAGTTATCATTTTGATAACGTCTTTCACTTTCTTTCATCGTAGCATAAAATAAAACTTGCAGTTGCCATTCATGGTCTGCACGGAGTGAAAAGCAGCTGGCACATTCTACTTTCGTTTTCTCTCAGGCCAAAAAGGATAAAAAATTTAATCGTTTAAATCTTTATAGACCAGAAACACATCTATGAAGACGCAGCTACCATCACGGGTCACAACTACCGGCTGCTCCGTATGCAGATGATCGTGTCGTGCGAGAAGATCCTGAAGAGGAAACTTGTCCCGTGGGAGCAAGAAGCTTTGTTGTACCCGAGGGTGTGCGGGGACGCGCAGTGCAGGGAGTGGCGGCTAAACAAATTGGCGGACTGCGACGGATGTGGACAGGTATCTTCTTTTAATTAGCACGATCCCTGTTGTTCTGTGCTGTTCCTGAATGTCTAATGAATATACTATAATTACATTTATATATAAAATACCTCTCATCTTGGTTTGCCATGTTACACAACATGAATATTATTAGGAATCTGTAAGACCTTTCCTTTACATTTCAGAATTAAACTTTCGTCTGTACCACTTTGTGTGCAAGTTGGAAATTGAATGGAGTACTCCTTTTGCCTTCTCTATTTCACACACAAGTAAATTACATGGACATGTAGATTTCCACATTACGTTTTGCTTCGCCATTTAAGTACTAGTGTTACTTACAAATTTTAATACTTTACTTGTGGTTGAGCCACGCTACTGGCAAAACTCTGTTTTGCTAGCAGCATGAATGGGCCGGCTCGTCCGGGGAAGTACCACACTCTCACAGAAAATCGACGTCTGAGTAGTAGCGTAACCGCTTCTATGCTTCGTTCGGTGAGTGAGAGAGCCGGAGCCCCCCCCCCTCTCCCACCCTCCCCCCTTCACCTACATCTTCCCTTCCTGAAAGGCCAGCAACGCTTCTGTTACTCCCCTGGTGTTGCAGTTGTCCATGGGCAGCGGTGATCACTTACCATCAGGTGACCCGCTTGTTCGTTTGCCGCCCTATGACACAAAGAAAAAAAAATCACATCTTTATCCTCTACGTGGAGGGCGAAACGAAGGTATATCTTTGTGTTTTATACAAAGACTATAGTTAATTTGGTGGGTCTAAAGATAGAAAAGGGCTGGCAGAAGATGCTCTACTTAAAGTTCTTAACATGTGTTTAAGTATTTGACCACTGAGTTTAAATTTGATGCTTTGTGTCCTCCAGATAGCATACTGCTCAACAAACCCGGACCACCTGTCAAAGTCCCACCAGCGCTGGTGCAAATCGTACTCCCTGTACCAGAAGATGGTGTGCTACCAGCAGACGCGGGGAAGACTGGAGCCGAAACTGCCGAGCAGGGTGATGACGTTGCCGTACCAGATGCCGGACAAGATCAACGAGGTGCTGGCTGCTCTGTATGACGAGAAGATCGGTGAGGGATTTGTCTTCTTTCTTGTGCATTTACCCACATTATTAAGGACTTTCAATCTAACCCCTAATCATTTTTAAACAGCTGTATCGATTTTCATCAAACATAGCTAAGAACCACCGCAAGGGAACTATGCTTTCACATTAAAACAACCCACTTCCACTTGTAATAAATAAATAAATGGATGGCAGTCAAACTGCAAACTTTAATGAAAGACTTAAGTATACACCTAAGAGGGCCGATCCTAACCCTTTCTTAAAAGTTTGCAGTTTAACTGTCATCGATTTAATATTACAAGCTTTTATTTAGTTTCACCTGTGCCGTTGTCTGTCTGTAAACCAAATTTGACCCACTTCCCGGTTTTCGATTGAGCTGAATTTTGTACGCATACGTATATTGCTTGATAATGCAATAACATGCAGCTGATATGATGATGGAGCCAGAAGGTGCCCATAGGAACCATGAAGGCCGAAGGATCAACACGGCTGAGTCAGCCATGTTGATCCAGAAAGTCCAAGGGTGGACCCAGCCCCCCCTGGGTCCAGGACCTAGGTGGACCACTAATTAAGATTGTTAAACATAATGTTTTTAAATATTTTTATGTCACAACTAGCTGACCCGGCAAACGTTGTTTTGCCAAAATTGAGGATTGTATGTTGTATCATAAAAAAATAGAAATTAAAAATTTTGTCTAAAAAGTAAAAAAAAAAAGGGTGGACTACCCCTAACATTTAGGGGGATGAAAAATAGATGTTGGCCGATTCTCATAGATACCGGATTAGCACAAAAAATTTCATCAAAATCGGTCAAGCCGTTTCGGAGGAGTATGGCAACGAAAACTGTGACACGAGAATTTTATATATTAGATATAGATTTTATGTAAGTACCTTCAATATTTCATTAATTTAATATAATATTTTGTAAAATGGCAAACGCATTATTCGTGAACGAACGCATCGAAAATTTGAATTTTACCACCGCCACCACATTTGTCATTTAAATATATGTATTTTTAAGTACAGATATTTGCTTACATATATTAACAGTCGCGCGCGCGCACCCCCTCCGTGCGGTTGCGTATTTGGGTTGCGTTACGAAGCGTAGCAATGGCGAATGTTGTAAAGTGTAACGTGTGCAATATAGTTATTAACGAATTGCTGTCTTATATACAGAATAAAGTTTCCGTTATCGATGAGGAAACGCTAGTGCGGATATGTACTTCTGCGTTCTCGAGTAAAGAAATCGAAATAGCAAAATCGCTTTTATTTGACTCGATTCCTACAAACCAGGCTAAAATTAAGCGCAAAAATAGAGGAAAAGAAGGAAGGAACATCAATGATATTATCAATGTGTTTAAATCAACAGAACCGGATGTGATTCCTATTTTTTGTGCAAGAGAACTTGAGAAATTACCACCTGTGCTATTTGACCACCTAGACTGCACAAAACTGTTAAAGGATTTGCTGGTGCTGCAAAATGAACTAAAAGACATTAAATCTACGTATGTTACTCAAAACGATTTAAGCGAAGTAAGATCAGAGCTGCTACAATTGAAAAATGACTCACTGCCGCCTGCGGCCAGTCAAAATGTGAACCTAAGGCGAGGTGCCTGGATGCTGGATAGCGGACCCATGGGCATATCGCATATCTCCTCCTCTCCTCCTTTGAACACGGAGCACGGTGACACCGAGCAGTCTGAACATTCTTGTAATAGCAGTACGGTCCAAAAATCGACATATAGGGACATAGTGCGGGTAGACAAGCAACAAATATTATGCGACGCAACGGATCACCAACGGTCGTCGCCGGCCTTATCACCAGTGAGCCGCGGCACTCCCCCCGCCGCCGCGTGTCCCGTTATCCGTAGTCCGTCAGCGCTCCCCGCTTCTGTAGGCGCAACGGTTTGTTCAACGCAGATTGAGATTGCGTCACCCGCACAGCTGATGCGTAGTTCACGCGTACCGAGTAGTAGCACCGCTGATTGCGATATTTGCGATGCGTCGAACGATAGCGAATTTGCAGAGCGCACTGCTACTATTCATCATAGTGTAGTCCCAGTTGCATCCTCGGCGAGAATGCCTAGTAGCCCAGCTGTTGTAAACAATGAAGGCTGGCAAAAGGTAGTAAAATCTAAACACAGATCTGTCAAATATCGCTACAGAGGTAAGGCCGGTATAAATAGGGACAATGAGGAAAAATTCAAAGCTGTCGAGAAAAAGGTGCCCATTTTTATTACTAAGGTGCACAAAGATACGTTAGAGAAAGACATAACAGATTATATATACAGAAAAACTCAGGAAGTAATTCGTCTAGAGAAAATAATTTTTAAGCAAGAAAGGGACTATTATGGTTATAAATTTTTTGTGACGGAAAACAAGTTATCCACTTTCCTAGATGACAAATTGTGGCCTGAAGGTATCATATTTAGGCGTTTTATAAATTTTCATAGAATGAGATCGAGCGGTGACCATATTCGTACAACCGCCTCCGGCCCTAAAACTAATGTTAATGTCAAGTGAACATAATTTTGTCAGTTTTAATTGTAAGAGCGTCAAGCGCTCGGTAGAATATATAAGAAAATTATGTCAGACATCAAGTATAATAGCTTTACAAGAAACGTGGCTGCTTCCTGAGGATATCCATTACCTAGCCACCATTGATGAAAATTTTGGATACGTAGGCACTTCAGCGATAGATACCGGAGCCGGATTGCTTAGGGGCCGTCCTTACGGAGGTACAGCGCTGTTGTGGAGAAAGAGTGTGTTTCCCAATGTGTCCATAGTTCCAAGTGATAACCCCCGAGTGTGCGCGTTAAAAATACATATGCAACAAAGTGCATTCATTGTGTGTTCGATATACATGCCCACGGATAATGCAGTGAACCTTGTGGACTTCACGGACTGCCTCGGGGTGGTGAGTGCAATTATTAATAATGACAATATCGAAGCTGTCTATTTATTAGGTGACTATAATGCGCACCCTCACGAACCCTTTTATAATGAGTTGAGTAATTTTTGTTCTGAGTACGATTTAACGTGTGCTGATGTCGAGTTGTTAGGATTAACATCAGACACATATACTTTTGTAAGTGAAGCGCATGGTTCTAGACGATGGTTGGATCATTGTGTTGTGACTAAAGCTGCAATGCAGACTATTACCAGTGTTTATGTTATGTATGACGTTGTGTGGTCCGATCACCTGCCGCTTATTATACAATGTAAACTTGACACAATAAACCCTAAAATGGTGTGTGACTTAAAAGAAGTAGGTAGTAATAAGATACTTTGGGGTGAAAGGAATCCTGATCAGTTGAAACTGTATAATACTTTATGTCATCAAAAGTTGAGGCTAATTGACTTCCCAAGTGAATTAAGTAAATGTAGTGATTTCAACTGTAAGCAGGTGGACCACAGATACGTTATAGATAAAATGTATAATGAAATTGTAGATGCGTTATCATGTGCGGCCTCAGAGTGTTATACAAGAAGATATAAAAGAAAACCAGTTGTAGGTTGGAACAAATATGTCAGTGAGGCTCACAGGGAGGCCAGATGTAAGTTTGAGATATGGCAACATTGTGGAAAACCAAGGTCGGGTCGTGTTTGGAATGAGATGAAAGAAAGTCGTAATATCTTTAAAGCTCGCTTAAAATGGTGTCAGAAGAATGCAGAGCAAATAAAATTGGACATACTTGCTAAACATCATGACAAGCACGATTTCCGTAAGTTTTGGAAGTCCACAAGTAAGCTAAACTATAAGCCGGGTGTGCCTGTGAGCGTCAATGATATCAGTGATCCGAAGCAAATAGCGAATATGTTTAAAGAACACTTTTCCGTGAAATCTCCTTTGGGTCCATCACAGCCGCAAAGTGAAAGTGGGGGTCAGTGTACGAGGGAGATCTGTGCTAGATTTACAGCCAAAGAGGTCAGGAAGGTCATAAGTTCGATGACACGTGGTAAATCACCTGGTCATGATGGCCTTAGCATTGAACACCTAAAGTATGCGGGCCCCCACTTATCTAGAGTCTTAGCAATGTTTTACTCGCTTTGTGTTGGGCACTCGTACCTACCTTCTGCAATGATGAAGACAGTAGTTGTGCCGATCGTGAAGTGTAAAACCGGTGACATTGGTGATAAGCGTAATTACAGGCCGATTTCGTTGGCAACCATCATGGCCAAGGTACTGGACGGTTTGCTAAATGCTCAGCTAGATAAATACCTAAATATTCATGACAACCAATTTGGGTTCAAATCTGGACAATCAACAGAGACTGCAATTCTGAGCCTGAAGCAAACCGTCAAGTATTATACTGATCGGAAAACACCAGTGTTTGCTGGGTTCCTGGATCTGTCAACGGCCTTTGACCTGGTTTCTTATGATATTCTGTGGCAAGAACTAAGTAGTACTTCTATGCCGAACGAACTAGTCAACTTGTTAAAGTATTGGTATGAAAACCAGGTTAACGTGGTTCGTTGGACAGGTACCTATTCGGATCCATATAGGATGGAGTGTGGGGTGAGGCAGGGGGGGCTGACTTCACCCAAACTCTTCAACCTGTATATCAACGCCCTAGTTGAGGAGCTCAGTAGCACTCATGTAGGCTGTCATATTGACGGAGTATGTCTAAATAATATAAGCTACGCTGATGACATTGTGCTTCTGAGTGCCTCGCCTTGTGGGCTGTCTAAGCTGCTGGCTATTTGTGAGAATTTTGCCCGTAAGCGTGGGCTAGTGTATAACGTGTCCAAAAGCGAATGCATGGTCTTTCCGGCCGGCGGTAAACGTGTGGATAATATACCATCAATTAAATTAAATAATATACCGTTAAGAAGGGTTGAACAATTTAAATATCTTGGACACATAGTTACCGCTGACCTGAAGGATGATGCTGACATGGAAAGGGAGCGCCGGGCGTTGACTGTTAGGGCAAATATGATCGCTCACAGGTTTGCTCGTTGTTCGAGGGATGTCAAAATAACTCTTTTTAGGGCATTTTGTACGTCCTTCTACACGAGCAGCATGTGGGTGAGCTACACCCAGAAACAGTACAGCGCCTTGCGAGTCCAATATAATAATGCCTTTAGGAAATTGATGGGGCTGCCGCGATACTGCAGTGCATCAGGGATGTTTGCCGGGTACCGCATGGATTGTTTTTACACAATAATGCGTAAACGGTGCACATCTTTGGTGCGCAGGGTTCGTGCCAGCCCCAGCAGCGTCCTAAAGGTATTTGCTGATAGATTTGACTGTGAGTACATGAACCATGCAGCGATGGTTCATGTACTGACTAAGTTAACTTAATGTAATTTACTAATATAACATTATACTATTAATAATTTAAATAAATGTAACATAAACTAATTATGATCCTAAGATGGTCGAAATAAATGAATTATTATTATTATTATTATTATTAATAAAATACCTACTTTTTACTTGTATCTATGATTATAAAAATTAAATTATAACTTCTTGTGACTTGATCACGACTCTGTGATCCCCCCTGGGACCAAAGCTGGATCCGCCCTTGCCAGAAACGCGCCACAATGAGAATGAGTGAGGTCTTTTTAACCATCTATGAAAAATAGAGGTAATATAAGTTTTACGCTTATGTCTGTCTGTGTATCTGTCTGTGGCATTGTACCTCTCGAACGGATAGACCGATTTCATTTCTGTGAAAGCAAGTTCCCTTGCGGTGGTTCTTAGTTATGTTTGATAAAAAACGGTACAGTTGTTTAAAGTTATTGGGGGTTATACGCTTGAAAGTCGGGATTTTTTTTATTTGGCCTAGCAAATATTAGATCTCTAGATGGCGTTCTTGAAAGTCGAGGTTCCCGTTTCCGTTCCCGTTCCGTTCCCGTTTCCGTTCCCGTTCCCGTTCCCGTTCCCGTTCCCGTTCCCGTTCCCGTTCCCGTTCCCGTTTCCAATACCGTCACGCAATATACGTATGGGTGCAAAATTTCAGCTCAATCGGAAACCGGGAAGTGGGTCAAATTTAACTTGCAAGATTTGATTACAGACAGACACAATGGGTCAGGTGAAACTAAATAAAAGCTTGTAAAATAAGACCTTTAATAAGACATAATCTTATCCTACATTGAATATTTTTTTATTACTTTGACTTTACATACTACATGATTTGAATTACTTTGTGCAATTCCGCTACCAGTTAGTTCATGCAAACTATTGCCGGCCGGCGCCCACCCACTACTGTTAGTCCCAGCATACCTGCCACCAACAGCTCGTGTGCACCCGCCACCAACAGCTGATGCATGCCCTCCCTCCCTCCCATGCTGCTGCATCCGCTGCGGCTGCAGCAATATCCGACACGTGTTTCGCTTCTCCACGAAGCATCTTCAGGCACCAAACAAGTGGTTGATCGTTCGGCTCAAGCGTCGAATTTCGACGCTTGACCGCCGCAGCGGATGCAGCAGCCTGGGAGGAAGCATGCATCAGCTGTTGGTGGCGGGTGCACACGGGCTGTTGGTGGCAGGTATGCTGGGACTAACAGTAGTGGGCGGGCGCCGGCCGGCAATAGTTTGCATGAACTAACTGGTGGCGGAATTGCACAAAATAATTCAAATCATATAGTATGTAAAGTCAAAGTAATAAAAAAATATAAATAGTAATAAATTCCCGTTTGGTTTATGTTTGTACCAAGTTGTACCGGGAATCCCGGTGCGCAATTTAAATGTTGCCAATATATTTATGTAAACTTGGTTCTATTCCACCAAAAAAGTATGGTAGGTTCATAAATAAATAGAAAACTCTAATTATAAACTGTTAAGTATTAATCTTTTACGGAAACTGCCTTATCAATTTTAAATTCTGTATTCATGAAACATGCTCCAGAAAAAAAATAACGTTTTATTTGTCATGTTTTTTTTCATGTTAGAAAAAAAACTGTTTTTTTGCAACACTAATGTAAAGTCATAGTGGCACGTATGCTGGGACTACTTTGACTTTGTATGTGTATCTGTTTGTAGATATGAACGATGTGGAGTACGCAGCCCTGACCCAGCTCGCCACCGCTCCCTTGACCGCCGTCTACAGCTACCAGGTGTACACCAACAAGATGAACTCCATCTATGCTAATGGAACTTACAAGGTAATTATAAGATAATGACAAGTGCGAACCCGACACACGCACGAAGCTAATTATCTATAAAAAACACGTTTTTTGTATGGGAACCCCCCTTAAATAATTATTTTATTTTAATTGAAGTTTTTATTTTTGAAATGAATATTGTTGCCGCCACCTATCGGCTATTTTATATACAATGTCCTTTTTAATTAAGTACAAATATTTTAAGAGGTGATTCAGTCCATCATTTTGAACAACTTTTCCCAATAAATATATATCAAAATACGAAAAATTTTTCATAATAACGATATCACGTGACTACTTCGATCTGTATGAGAACCTAAATATTTTTTTTCGTATTTCGATATACATTTATTGGGCAAAGTTGTTCAAAATGATGGACTGAATAACCCCTTAAAATATTTGTACTTAATTAAAAAGGACATTGTATATATATTTTTCATTACGCAAGGTATAGGCTACACATCCTTTTTCCATATTCCTACTTTGACGTGTACCTATACAACGATGCGCCCTCTATGCGCCGCAATCCGCAAGACAGTATTAACTCAACCGCCGTGCCGTAAAGAGCAGTTCCAGCTTATTCGCTGACGATATGAGCAACCCTTGCTCGTAAGTCATATCCGTCCCGCTGTTTCAAAATGGTGTCTTTCGCGTGTGGACAGTAAGAAATTGACGAACGTTGGCTTGTGTGGTGCCAGTGTGACGTGATCCTGAACCGGTGAAATCCACGTGGCTGGCTGAGCTGGAGGTCCAGGGAGCTCGTTGACCGAAGATCTGAAAGGTTGGTGCACGTCTTCCATATACCCTATCTTAGCCGTTACCTTGCTGATCTCTGTTTCGTCATTTTCTTATTTTAATTTAGCTATCGAAGGTTCGCATCATACGCGCGATACCACATGTAGGATGGCATCATCCAATGAAAGTGCGAGTGAGAGCGTGATGCCTGAAAGAGCGAGAGAGAAAAGGATTAGGAAGTAATAAGATGGCGATTGCATATACAGTAGTAACTAAGACGTGTCCCGTGTGCTAAAATTAATATAAACGAGTTCAAGAGTTGCCCGGCATTTTCCTTCGGCTCCCCCGACCCCACATACATGTACAAAAATCTGTGAATATTTCGAGTGTCTGCCGGTTGCCGTTATTGATATAGAGCAAAAAACGGCAAATAAATCTTTTTTTTTTATAGGATGGCTCACATAAAAAAAAAAAACAAAAGATTTACTTGCCGTTAATTTTTATTTTCATTTATTTAATTATAGATTGAAAGTCAGGGCTTTCCTTAAATAATTTGCCAAGTGCGTGTCGGACCACGCGCAGTGTAGGGTTCCGTAGTAACGAATGCCAACTTTGAGTTCATGCCACTAAAAACGTCTAAAAACTAATTTACTATTGAATTTGTACGAAACTTTGCTTTTCCGAGTACATTTTATAAGATGATCGCCTATAACTTTTTAATTTGTAAACCCTTCTTAGCTCTGATAGTTTTCCTTTAAAGTTTATTATATATACTATAGCTGTGAATTTTTTTACGTGTCTATATATAACCGTTTAGCAGATAGATGGGGGATGACCCTTGACTCCAACAAAAATGTTCACTTTAAAACCAAATATTTCAAAAACGTATCCCTAAATTAAAAACGGTGTTAACAAGCTCAGAATATTTTTGAAAGACCTATTGAACGATACTCCACATGCTTGATAAGTCGAGAAAAAAAAAATACTTTTCACTTTACTTGTATGGAAGCTACCCCAAAAAAATTTTTTTTTCAGTGTTGTACCACTTTTTCCGCATAATTAATATACATATACTTGCCAAATCACAGCTTTCTAGTACTTATAGTCGCTGAGGAAAACCGCGGACGGACAGACAGACAGACAGACATGGCGAAACTATAAGGGTTCCTTATTTACTACGGAACCCTAAAAACGGCAAATAAATCATGTTTTTTTTTTGGGAGCCCATTACCATACAAAAAAACGTGATTTATTTGCCGTTTATTTTTATTTTGTTTATTCATTTACAGCTTGAAAGTCAGGGCTTTCCTTTAAAAAATATAGATGGCGCTATTCATCACTAGATGGCGTTTTAGACGTTTTCGGTCGGGGGTTTTTAAATTTGATTTTTCATATAAACTTGTCGCCGAATCTTCTCATTTGTTCTCTATTCCAGAAGACATCGTTCACAGTTCATGTGGTGGGAGCTGAGCTACAGTTCGAAGCTGACACGCTCTGCAAGTGGGAGCTGTTCTTCCTGCACCTCCGTCCTGACATCCAGCTACTGAGGGTGGTCCTCATCGCCCCAGACTTGAACCCTTCCAACTTGCCACTGGAGTTATTAGGAAAGATCAAGTCAGTGGATTTACAGAGTTTCTATTAGTGTCACTTCCATTCTGGTCTGGAAACCTTAGGATGTACCCAGCTGCTTCTCTTTCCGCGTAAACCGTTGTAGTTAATAGAGGGAAAGGGCGAAACGAAACGTTAGCTATACAAATAATTTATTACTTCTTTGACAGACAGACAGACAGAAAAACATTCAGACAGACAGAACTGACATCCAGCTACTGAGGGTGGTCCTCATCGCTCCTGAACTGAACCCTTCCAACTTGCCGCTGGGTTTATTAAGAAAGATCAAGTCATTGGTCTTACAAGCCGTTTGCCTTGTAATCCTGGGGTCGTGGGTTCGAATCCGACTAGGAAGCATGCTTTTAGAAAGTTTTCAGTCTAGTTAGAATATTACAGGCTCCGGTCACCGGATTGTCCGAGTTTCGGAAGACACGTGTAAACAGTCCCGAACGCCATCTAGCGTTTGCTTAAACCTATCCAAGGATTGGTTCTGGTCTTCCCTTTGGGTTGAGGAGGTCAGATGGCAGTCGTTTTGTGTAAAAAGCAGTGAGTAACCTCGTCAAATCACCTAGGTAAGGTTGAAGACCCCGGGCTCTGAAGCGTCACCGCTGAAGATGCAACCAGCAATACCATAGGATGACGATACTGATCAAATCAGTGGATTTCACACACAGTGGACGGATGTGTTTCCAAGTGTCCTTTCCATGCTGGTCTAGTAAACTTAGTAGTGTAAATCGTGGTAGTTACTAGAGGGAACAGGCGAAATAAAACGTCAGCCAATGATAATGATCAGTCAGTAAATGATTTGTAAAGGTGCTCCCACACAGCAGTTATATAATGTTAGAGAATGTTTCATAACATTTGTTGTCTAACATTTTGTAAAAAATTATAACAAAAGTAATAAATTGTTAGTGATGTTATATAACTTCATACAACAGAATTATGTTACACAACAAGCTCAACCAGTGTGGGAGCGTTTGTAACATATAACATTGTATAACATGTTGTAGCAAAATGTTACACATTGTTATAGAATTTTATCATGTTACACAATGTTTTATAACGTTATATAACTGCTGAGTGGAGCACCTTTACAAATCATTTATTGTTTCAATAAAATGGTATGCACCAGGCAGAAACTTGCACCGTCTAAATGGGCCTTCTCACAATAAAATCTATAAATACAAAAACGTTTTGTTGCAGCATTTTAACCTCCGAGAAAAAAGAGAGAGAGGGGTGTTATAAATTTGATCTGTGGCATCGTAGCGCTCGAATAGATGGACCGATTTCAAGCAAGTTCCCTTGCGGTGGCTCTCAGCTATGTAGGATGCAAATCGATTCAGCCGTTTAAAAGTTATTGGGGGTTAACGCTTGAAAGACAGGGCTTTCTCTATCTAATAACAGATGACGTTATAGATATCAAGTCGTATCAGTAGTTCCGCTCTCATCACTAGATGGCGTTCTTGACACAAGTCCGGAACTTACTTTGGGGCTAGCTCAATCTGTGTAATTTGTCCGTTTACTAGCTGTGCCTCGCGGTGTTACCCGCGGTATATGTATAAGCCTATGTGTTAATTCATGGTGTCAGCTTCCTGCATACCAAATTTTATCAAAATTGGTTTGCACGTTAAGAAGTAACAAACATACACACACACATACACTCACAAACTTTCGCCTTTAACTTCCGCCAATAAGTGTGATAGTGTGATTTATTATTGCTTTAAGAAATGGTATGCAATAGGCAAGAAACTTGTACCGTCTAAATGGGTCTTCTCCCAATAAAAGGCCGCCTTTTAACATCTGTTTTATGTTATCCATTTTTATGCATAACTAGCGGCACGTAAGTTTAGCGCTGAGCGTCATGTAGAGTGGATACTGCGCACGGGTACGGGATTAATTTTTGACTTCTGCGCAAGAAAGGTCAGCGCTAGAGTTTCATGCCGCTACCTGTAACATGTTTTGATGCAGTAAAGATTTTAACTAACTAAAATTTTTAAGTTTAAATACCTAGGCAGCATTTCGATGTTTGTCCTCTGTGTTTACAGACTGTGCGGGCAGTGCCGCCAGGAGCAGCGTCGTCTGCTGTTCAGCTTCCAAGACAAGCAGACCTACAGCGAGTATTACCGGAGCGACGACTTCACCACGCCCGACATGGGTAGGTGCCACATATTGAAAGTGCCTCTGTGGCTAACTGGCCATCATGCCAGGCACACCGGAGGTCCCGAGTTTGAGCCCCGGACCTCTGGTTAGGGGACTAGCATGGTGACCACTATGCCACGGAGGTCGTCAAAATTGTACTTGAAGCGTCATAGTCAGCGAGAAGGTGAAATTAATTATTTGACTATTATTTTGTTTTCAGTGTGTGCCTTCAACCCCAGCATCCAGAGGTCGTCGGTGTACAACGGCAAGGATCCCTGGCCTGCCACCATCCACTGCATCCTCAAACAGAAAGTACCATTCACCGTCACTTCCTACACTCTAGAAGAGCTTCGCCGCGACCTGGCCAGGATGAAGGTGAGCATTAATAGTATTTTTTCTACTCCCGTATTATCTGTTTTTATACACGGTGATTTTTCATTGGTTTTGAAGCCGAAGGCCACTTCATGATGATCATTAGTACCTAATTAGCTAGTCAAAATAAAAATTTAGGAACAAAATATGTTGACTAAAACTCGAAAGTAAAATCGTGGGATCAACTAGTAGTACCGCCGGCCGGCTAGATTTCGAGTTCATCGAGGTCACGCGGCAGTTATGAACGGGCGTAACTACGTGGTCTCGATCGAAAATCATTTTCACAACGTTTTTATCTTGTCATACACAAATTTGGATTACGTATATGGATAGAGGAATTTATTTACTACATGACATTCTTTTTGAGTAATTGATCTCACGATTTTACTGTCGAGTTTTACTCAACATATTTTGTTTCTGAATTTTTATTTTGACCAGCTAATTAGGCCTTACTTGCGATCCTTATGAAGTGGCCTTTGGCTCCAAAATCAATGAAAAATCACCGTGTATATTTCTATGGTATAGGTATGCTATTGTACGGGTCTTTTTGATAATCGGGTACTTGATTTTTCTTTGTTAAAGGAGTGCGCCGACTTCAATACGATCTGCGGCCCGCAGTACAACGCGTTCGCGAGCGTGCGACCAGACAGGAACTTCATATCTGACGACGAAATACCCTTGTTGTTCAAGAATTACAGTTTTGCTGTTGTTAGTGGTGTATTCTAAATGTTTGTTAGTTTGTTGTTTTAATATACTTAATGGTTTTGAAGTTTTTATTACGTTCTACCCTTATATTGTAAGCAAACCTCACTCAGATGTCGATTTTAAGTACTTTTGTCTTCCGCGCTCTCATGGCACACTCACCTACAAAGCACAGAAGAAAAAACAAGGTGGAAGTGCCAAGTGGGCGTGGCGTGCGTGTCATAATTAAGCTAAACTGCACTCATATGTTAATCGTACTTAAGTTTATAATTGCTTGTTTGGAAAATAACGCCATCTAGGGTAAAGTTTCAGAATTTTTTCCTAAAGTTATACTACTGATACTACAAAACATCATAAGTACTTTTTGAACTGTAGCAATATAAATCTTAATAACGAGGCCCAGAGGCCAGTATTGAAATAAAAAAAGATAAATATAAACAAATTGTTTGTATGTAATGCAAATGCGATTAGTGGTTTAAGGTGTGTCGGTTCATGTCGCGAATGCGAAGCTAGTGTACATTTTTCGTATTGGCTGTTAGCAATTCTATTCCTTCGTCCGTGCGCGGACGTTGGTGCAGAAAGGGTTAGCGCTAAAGCCAGAGGGCGACACAAGTAATCTGTGGCTCGATAGTGGCAGACGACTGATCGGAACGGGAGACTGGCTAACCTACCTATGCTGAGAAGGATTACAAAGTGAGCTAAAGAGAGATTTCGGTGAGTGTTTTATAAGTTTATTTGTAGAGGATTGCACCACCAATTATGTTCAATTAATATGTGTTATATTCCAGTGTTTACAGTTAACCGATGCGTCGGTTTGCAGTTGGTCTATTGCGAGTTGCGACTTACAATAGATAAATCAGAGACAGAGAAAGAGAGTTACCGATGCGTCGGTCTATTAGTTGGTCTGTTGTAAACTGCGTGTGTTACAACAGATAGAGAGAGTTACAGAGTTACCGATGCGTCGGTCATCAGTTGGTCTATTGTAAACTGCGTGTGTTACAATAGATAGCAGAGTTAAGCGAGGCTCGGGGTGGCTATAGGGGAGGTTGGAGGCCACACGGGGATGCGTCCCCATAGAGAGAGAAGCCGCTGGATCAGCCAGCGCACAAGTGGATGGAACAGCCATCCCAAGTCTGGTGGAACAGCCACCAAGTGCTTGCGTGGCACTGTCGTTGTGTCAGAGATTTCAGTATAAGTACCATAAGAGAGTATTATAATATGAGATACAAGACTTTCGTCATGATGAACCAGTTTAACCAGGCCAGCCTGGGTCATTGGCGACATGGAGATGCTGGGATTTGATTAATCGTGTTTCTAAATAATATTGTGTTTGTTGCAATTTACGGTTGTATTTACTTATATCACCGTAACAAATGAATGCTATAAATAGACATGTAAAATCCGTAATAGGGATGTAGACTAGTTCCAAAGAGTGCATTGTTTTATTCTGTCCGTCAATTAGATTATCCAAAAATTATGGACACTTATCTTTGTTTTGAAAAGTTAAGTAATAAGAATTCGAAAAGGTGGATTTTTACGGTCGTCGCCGTATAATGAAAGTTGTACTTGATCGTGACGTCATGCGAAGTTTGAAATCTCTGTCATTATTTGCTAGTCAGAGACGACAAAAAATACGTATAGTACAATGTTTTTAAATAATTTATCTTATGAAAAAAAAAATATTTTTGTCAACATCCTTATTGTGATTTTGTACAACAAAGCTTGATTATATATTTACTATCTATTTAAATCATGTTTTACAATTTGAAGCATAAGTTTTTAATTTTGGGTTAAAGTACACTAAAACAGGTACCTTTTTAACTTTATAATAAATACATAAATCAAATAAGTGTATCACTGAATCAAACAATAGCCCTATGTCAGAGATTGCGAGCAGCTCTGAGAAGTAAGAACAAAGAACCCTTGTTCTATTAATTTTTGTACTCTAGCCTGCAAGCGCGTTCTAAGAACACGTATTGTAAATAAACCAACATGCCCTTTTTGTATATGGGGTATAAATAGAACTTGTACTAAGTACAAAGAATATTAGTACGTGTGATTCATATACATGTATTAGTGACGAATTGTTGCCCTAATTTAGTATTTAATGTAAGGGTGACTATTTAGATAAATATAGTTTTGAAAAATAAATAAATTAAATATCATTTATTTTTGTTGTAAATTCACGGTCCGTATTAGACTATATTATATAATACTTTTGAGAGATTTAGGTACTGTACTGTATTGTCCAAAATGGAAGAAGTCCTCCGAACTCGTTTGAAATTGTTACATGAATCAGTTGAGTCATGTGTTATCGATGCTCAGTGTGCCCTTAAAAAAGAATCCAACAGTGATGTTGACTTTCATGAAGTAGAACTAACATGTTCTAAATTAAAAGGTGCTATTGAGAGGTTTGTGTGCGAAATACACAATTATTGTAAGGTTATTAGTGAACCTGATGTAGACCAAATAACTCAATACACTTCTACTCAAATCAAAGCTGAAGAGCTAGTAGCAGAACTTGGAGTTTTTATGAAGCGCACTGTACAAAAACGTAGTTCAGATACAACTAGTGATAAAAACTCTAATATTACTAGTAAATTGCCACGAATGGAATTAAGTAAGTTTGATGGTGATGTTCTTAAATGGTACCAATTTTGGGATCTGTTCTCTTCTAACGTTGATTCTAGAAATATAAATGAAGTAGATAAACTGTTGTATCTTCAATCCGTTCTTGAGGGTGATGCAAAACAAGCTATTGAAGGTTTAGACACAACTAATAAAAATTATAGTATAGCTGTTCAAACTCTTAAAGAAAGATTTGGTAAACCTGCTGCTATCATTGACGCACATTATGTGGCACTATATCGCATTAGTCCAGTTACTTCGAACAATGTCAAAGACTGCCGACAAGTTTTCAATGAAATTGAAAGACACCTTCGAGTATTGAGCTCTTTAGGTGAGGACGTGAATCATAATCATCTTCGAGTCATGATAATGGAGAAATTCCCTGAAGAGTTGATATACGAATTAAAAATGAAAATAATAGGTGAGGATGAAAAAATAGATGACATCAGGAAGTACCTAGAGTACATTATATCGGCTAGAGAAACGTCAAATAGAATTAAGAAAGATGCAAAGAAGAGCACGGAAGAGTCGATACAAAGTAAAGACAAAGAAAAAACTGAAAGTTTTACTACCGGAGCATTACACATACGATCTGAAGAAAGGACTGATATTGGACAACGTAGAAATAAGAATTTTAGGACAGATAAACCCAAATATAACTATCGGAATTTTACACAGAAACCAGTATATTCCAGAAAAAGACAATACGATATACAAGAAAGTTTAGATGAGCCACCCAAAAAGAAATTTCTTCCTAAGAAATGTATATTTTGCAGCCAAGACCATTTTAATGACGAGTGTACTAAATATAAAACTCTACAGGATAGAAAATTGAAGTTACATAATCGTTGTTATAATTGCTTTCAGCTAGGTCACCGGGCAAGGACTTGTAATAACAAGCGTAAGTGTCGGCATTGTAACGAACATGGCTTACACAATCGTGCCTTATGTCCCAAGAAAATGAAACAGCCTGTACAATCATCCGAAACAAATAGTTTGCACATTAAGACAGAAACTAATGATACGCTTTTACAAACATGCTTAGTTATGGTGAATAGTTGCGAAAACAGTTTAAGACAGCAACAGTGTAGAATACTGCTTGATTGCGGAAGTCAGCGCTCCTATATTACAGAGTCGACAGTCAAAACCTTAAAACTACCTATCACTGATACAATAAATTTGTCTATATTCACTTTCGGAGCAAAATCACCACATCAGATAGAAAGTCCCATAGTCAGTTTTCAAATAACAACTCGTACAGGCGTAACCCGCAATATACATGCGAACGTTGTACCTCATATTACCCATGCTATAAGAACACCAACATTTAAACACTCAATGAGGTTAGGAAATATACATTTGAATGATCTTGTATTAGCTGATGATGGTTCTGGCGGTGATCAGGTCAATATTTTGCTTGGAAATGATTATTATTACACTTTTATGTTGCATGAGAAGAAAACTGTCGCTCAGGATCTTTTCCTAGTAAATTCTGATTTTGGTTGGATTTGGTCAGGAAAGATTAGAGAGATGACGAACATTCCAGATCAGTTAAGTGCACTGACGTATTTTCAGTCAGATGGAGTTTTAGATAACCAATTAACAGAACCTGACCTGCCACTAAAAGTAGACGATGTTAAAAGGTTGTGGGATCTTGAGTCGATAGGTATTACAGATTCACCCAAAACTACTCATGAAGAAGAAGCTATAAGACATTTTAATGAGACAGTTCAATACAAAAACAAAAGATATCATGTTCAGTGGCCGTGGGCCGAATCATCTCATGACCTTCCAAATAACTTAGGTTTAGCTTGGGGTCGTCTTAACAGCTTAGTAAAACGATTAAACCCTTCGGAAATGAAGGCATATGACGATGTCATACAGGAGCAATTAAAGAACGGGATTGTAGAAATAGTACCAGAGCCTGTTAAGGTACAAGAACATATAGTCCACTACCTACCTCACCATTGTGTTTATAGTAGTGACAGATCAAAGAAACTCCGTATTGTTTATGATGCGTCCGCTAAGACTGGTGATCATCGGAGTTTGAATGAATGCCTATACCGTGGACCATTGATGTTAGAAGATCTTGCGGGGTTGTTGCTTAAATTTAAAGAACATCCAATAGCCATAGTAGCGGACGCAGAGAAAGCTTTTTTACAGTTAGGTCTCCAAGAACTGGATAGGGATGTAACTCGATTTGTGGCTCAAGGATATAAATGGTAAAGCCTGTTCGGACAATGTTGTACATCTTCGTTTCTGCCGAGTGCCTTTTGGTGTTATATCCAGCCCATTTTTGCTAAACGCAACAATTAGATACCATTTATCGCAATCAAATAATCCATGTATGAAGCAATTGGCATATGACATTTATGTTGACAACATAGTTACAGGCACAAAAACATTAACAGACGCTATAAATTTATACAAAACCTCGAAACAAACATTCGATAGGTTGTCCATGAATTTACGCGAATGGAACTCTAACTCCAAGGAATTAGTTGCTGCTATTCCAAAAATATACCAAGCTAAAAGTGGTAGACACATGAAGTTATTAGGTCTAATGTGGGACACACACGAAGACCACCTTTCGTTAAAGTTTAATATCACCAATAAAGACTTACACTCTGTTCGTACTAAGAGAGATGTTTTAAAGATAATTGCATCGGTTTACGATCCTTGTGGTTTTGCAGTGCCCGTAATACACCCAGCAAAATTATTTTTTCAAAAATTATGGAAGAACAAAATAAAGTGGGATGTTAAACTGGATGAAATGTTACTTAAGGAATGGGAACAGGTAGCAGTGACATTAAACAATTTAAAAAATATTCATATTAATCGCTACTATGCTCAAAGTCTAAACTGTGATGATATTAGTAATTATGATATAGAATATGAATTACATTGTTTTACAGACTCCTCAAAGGAAGCATATGCAGCGGCTATATATTTAAGGAGTACTTTACACGCTAATACCATTGTCAGTTTTGTAATTGGCAAATCTAGATTAGCGCCGTTAAAAGACCAAAAGAATTTGCAAATACCAAGGCTAGAATTGCTGGGAGTATTGATTGGATGCAGACTAATAAAATATGTTACAAAATTTTTACGACTCAAGATTAAATCACAATTTTTGTGGACTGATAGTCAGATAGTTTTAAGCTGGTGCAAGTCAGATAAGCTACTTCTACCCTTTGTAGCACGTAGAATAAGTGAAATTAAACAGAATGCTTTGCTACAAATCAGATACGTTCCTACTAAACACAATCCAGCAGATGTGGGTACTAGGGCAGAGCAGGTGGATTCTTATAAGAAATGGCTTAAGGGACCAGAGGTGGTCTATTCTTCCAAAACAGACTGAAGTTCA
Organism: Acrobasis suavella; assembly: GCA_943193695.1. Classification (NCBI taxonomy): domain Eukaryota; kingdom Metazoa; phylum Arthropoda; class Insecta; order Lepidoptera; family Pyralidae; genus Acrobasis; species Acrobasis suavella. Next base: position 14,577,511 of record OW971950.1, read on the forward strand.
AATTTTTTCTCTGGCCGAGGAGTGTCTTACGAATCATCAACCTATAAACACAACTGAATTTGTTTTGAGTAGTATGGGCCCTGTAGAAGATAAAACTCAAGACCCTGATTTAGACGAAATGAAAAGAATCATAGAAGTTCAGAAAGAATTTTTTCCCAAAGAAATTGCGGGAGATACAACAGATTTGACCAGATCGCTACATCTGTACAAAGATCAAGAAGGAGTTATCAGATGTAGAGGTAGATTTATGAATACAGACTTGTCACTAAATCAGAAGGAACCAATACTTCTACCTAAGAACTCGGACTTTACTACTAAAGTTATAAGAGAACTGCATCAGAAAAATTATCATGTAGGCGTCTCTCATACATTAGCTTTATTACGCAAGAAGTTCTGGGTACCTCATGGAAGGTCAACTGTACAGAAAGTATTCCGGAAGTGTCCACAGTGCATTAAACATGGTGGTGGTCCGTTTAAGCTACCATCAATGCCTGACTTACCGGCAGAGAGAGGTAAACTTACTTTACCTTTTGCTTTTGTAGGTTTAGATTATTTTGGACCTCTTTTAGTAAATGAAGGCGATACAGAAAAACGTTGGGTTTGTTTATTCACGTGCCTGGCTATTAGAGCTATACACATGGAGGTAGTGAAGGACTTAACAGCTGAAGAGTGTTTACTAGCTATTAGAAGATTTGTTGCAGTTAGAGGTTTACCGCAACTTATTATTTCGGATAACGCTACACAATTCAAATTAACAGCAGAGGTCCTTACTTCCAACTATTGCATACAAAATAACATACGTTGGAAGTTTATTCCTGAATTAGCGCCGTGGTTTGGTGGATTTTATGAACGCCTGATTGGCATTGTTAAGCACAGTATTGTTAAGTAGAAAGTCCAGTTCTTTTTAATACTTTTATTATAGTTACAATTGCACTGGGGCGTATGGAACATACGCCAACTCACAACCGACAGTCAAAATGAATCCCAAACAAATTAGAGCAGGGACACGTGTCGATTTCTGACGAGTAGTGTTGGACCTCTCACAATACTTGCTATTAGTTCGGCCGTCCTGCCTTCCTTCGTCCTCGAAGGAATACTAACAGTCTCTGGTGAAGATGCCACGTCGATCAGGTCACGCAGGCAACAGTTTGTAGCCCCGTAGGCAATAGTAATAGCCCCGTAGGCAGTAGTAATAGCCCCGTAGGCAGTAGTAATAGCCCCGTAGGCAGTAGTAATAGCCCCGTAGGCAGTGATACTTGGCCCCAAAGGCAATAATACTTGGCCCCAAAGGCAAATAAATGTCTAGCCCCGAAGGCAATAAAACGTCTAGCCTTGAAGGCAATGAAGTAATTGGCCCCGAAGGCATTAAATGTCTAGCCCCGAAGGCAATAAAGTATTTGGCCCCAAAGGCAATAAAATGTCTAGCCCCGAAGGCAATAAAACGTCTAGCCCTGAAGGCAATGAAGTAATTGGCCCCGAAGACATAAAATGTTTAGCCCCGAAGGCAATAAAGTATTTGGCCCCGAAGGCAATAAAACGTCTGCCCTGAAGGCAATGAAGTATTTGGCCCCGAAGGCATAAAATGTTTAGCCCCGAAGGCAATAAAGTATTTGGCCCTGAAGGAAATGAAACTGTTCACAAGGCCTATTTAATCCTCGAGAACCACTGCATCCTGCTCCAAATCCTCTTCCGAAGAGCTCTCCTCTCTGGTACACCAGACCTTGATTTTGTCTCGAGCGACCACACTTTTATATACTCTTTTGCCCCTAGCGGCTGAGGTAACCTCATATCGATCATTTGGTAAGATTGCGGTCACCTTATAAGGTCCAGCATATCTCGGAACAAGCTTCCCACTAGAAAGACCAGGTCGTAGAATTTTCCGTTCCACCATGACCAGTTTGCCTACCGCAATTGGCTTTGATTCTCGTCGCCCTGCATCGAAACGAGACTTCATAGCGACTGAATTCTGTTTAATCTATTCAGCTGCACTCTCTCTCAGGCTTTCCAAAATAGGCGTATATTGTGCACCTTGTAAGTCACCAGTGAGTCGAGGTCTAAGACCGCAGAGTAGTTCAAGAGGAGATTTTCCTGTCCCCTGGCTTATCGTGGAGTTAATGCCCAACTGCACTTTCGGTAAGTAAGCATCCCATCCTTTTTGCTCTTCACCCATCTGTGCAGTCAATGAGCTCAAGATGGTTCGGTTCAACCTCTCAACTTGGCCATTCGCCCTTGGTGAAGCCACAGCGTTTAACACGTGTCTGATACACCGTTCCACACAATAGTCCTAGAATTCTCGGCACGTAAATGCTGTCCCTCTGTCACTAATTATTCTGACTGGATAACCAAAAACTTGAGATAATTTATTAAGCGCCGTAATAGCACCTCTGGCGTTTGCACTCGCAACAGCTTCTAGCCATACAAACTTTGTGAATCCATCAATAATGGCAAAGATGTACGTTTTACCACCGCTTTTGCAAAAAGGCCCCAAATGGTCTATGTGTAGCGTGTGAAATGGAGTACTGTACTTTGGTATTGGATGCAATAGTCCCGGTTGCTTTCCTGTCGGCTTTTTGGTGAATTGACAACCAATGCAGCTAGAGACATACTTCTCCACGCTCCTTCGCATTTTTGGGTACCAGTACTTTGCCTGGATCGCCTCCAAGCACTTTGCCGTTCCTTGGGTAAAACAGGTCTCGATTTATTATCCATAATTCGACACAGCAAGCCATCTACAATTTTATAATCTTTAGCAAGACCCTTCTCTTTGTTTTTGTCAGCTTTAACTTCTAGTTGGAGATTCTCAATAAGGGACTTATTCTCTTCGTCACCGTCTTGCAGGGCATAGATAAAATCTTTTTCCTCGATGTGTTGAACTGTGATCGGATTCCGGCTCAGCGCGTCAACGTGCGTCATTGAAGTTCCCGGTCTGTGCTCTACGTCAAAGTCAAACTCCTGGAGATCAAGCCACCATCGCGCGATTCGAGGTGATAAATCTCTCTTTGACCATGCCAGACGCAGTGCAGAACAATCGGTCACCACGCGGAACTTGAGCCCCGAAACATAGACTTTGAACTTTTGAATGCTGAATACAACAGCCAATGCCTCAAGTTCGAAGCTGTGGTACTTCGCTTCAATCGCTGATGTTTGTCTGCTTGCATATGCAATGGCCTTCCATTCATCATTCTTTTGACGTTGTAAAAGTACACCACCAAGCCCAACTTTGGATGCGTCGGTGTGGATTTGTGTCTCACACTTGTGATCATAAATCGCAAGAACTGGATCAGATATTAACAATCTTTTCAAGGTCTCCATAGCATTGGATTGCTCAATACCCCAATACCAATCTGCATTCTTCTTGGTCAGCAAGGTAAGCGGCCTAGCTATTGTAGCAAATCCCTTGATGAACTTGCGGAAGTACGAAGCAAGCCCCAAAAACTGTCTGACTTCATGTAAATTCTCGGGTAATTTAAAGTCAGCTACTGCAGGAAGCTTGTACGGAGACGGTCTTATTTCTCCGCTGGTAATTTGATGACCCAAATATTCCACATTCGTCGTCAGAAAAGAGCACTTGCTTAGCTTGAGTTTCACACCGGCACTGTTGATCAACTCAAAGACCTTTCGAAGATTATTCAGGCAGTCATCAGCATCCTCTCCCCCTTATTAATTAGTTTGATAACAGCTGTACCTTCCTGACTTTCTACTTCTTCACTCAGGACATCTTTCTCGCATCTGGGTTGTCTGTGTTCACTGTGCTTTATCTTCATAAAGCCGTTCGCGGTCGGATCAGTCCTTACAGAAACTTTGTTAATTCCAGGATTCAATGTCGTGTCAGTATGTGGATATAAACGCACCTTTTCAAGACTTTCACATATTTCTGAAAGATCTAGAGCCATTTCTTTGTTTAATACGTTGAGTCTCGTAGCAGTCTTGACCACAAGTATTTCTGGCGCCTCAGTATAAGGTTGACCCACTAAAATATCAAAATCTTGAATTTTGTCAGGTACTATATAAAAGATTGTTTTCAACTTCACTCCATCAACTGTTAACCAGGCTGTAGTAATGCCCACCGGTATAGTCACTGCATCGCCGTAGCCTTTGATGACAGTGTTTTCTCCGACCTTGACATCTAATTGAAGCTGATGACAAAAACTTTCTTTCATTGTATTGCATGAGGAGCCAAAATCTATAAAAGCTGTAGCCAATGATTCATTGACCAAAACTGTTTTAAAATATTTGCTGGAAGAAGCATCGCAGCTCACCGTCTGAATTTTTTTTACATTCTTGTCAAGTCCGGCTTTCAGTTTCCTGCACTTCTGTAGAGTGGCGCTTGATCTTACAATGCGAGCAGTGTTTGCTTTGGTTTTTCTTTTTAAAACAATTTTCCTCTAGGTGTCCAAGGCGGTCACAAAAGTTGCATTTCCTGTCATCTTGCTTCCTTGATCAGTTGCAGATCAAAGTGCGTTCATCCCAACCATGCATACTGGCAACACCTTCCAGATTCCGGATCCAATGTTCTACCGACACAGAAGATTTCTGTGGATCGAATTCGGGTATAAAGTCATTACGGCCCACATACCGAACGACTGACTGCGGCCTGGGCGTTGATGACTCAGACGGAGTTCCCATATGATTATATTTTTCTCTTAATTCTCTAATCAATCCTTCTAACGCTTCAATTCTACTATCTTTTCTTTTCAGAACTTTCTTATACCTCTTACTTTTAGAATGACTTATCGTTCCGCTTGAGCTAGAGGACGAAGAACTGTTGGACCTAGGTCTCTTTTATGCCGACCCATGTTAAAAAAATAATAATTAATAAGTTTGAACAGTAAAGTTTGATGACAGTTTAAACACCGAGTCCATAAAATTGAACCATAACGTCCCACTTACTCTCGCAAGAATTCGACGAAGTAGGGCTATAAAATATCTACTAGGTATTCTACGCTATAATACAGTCGCCTTTGTTTTGTGTCGCTCCGTATTATAAATAACAACGCTGTTTATTCGTTCGGTCGGCACCCGCTATACCTCCGCAGCTGCGTTGACGAGGCGAGGTACTTATCAGTGCGGTATTTTTATTGTTTTCCGGGCGGGCCCCGGCTCGACACAAGTAAATGTACACGTTACGTTGCAAAATTATAGAGTCTTTGTTCTTAAAACGTTTTTAACACTATGCACCAATTGTTCAATTTAATTAATGACTAGCTTAGCAACAGTTTAGTAAAAATGCACCCTCTGTCCTTACACTGCACATTCTGTTGCGAAAGTCACCTTAAACTGTATGTACTGTCACTTTTTGTTAACTGGTCCCTTTCTTATTCATGCACTTTTATACTTAAGCGAGCTTACCAAATTTTGAGATTCAATTGTCCAAACATATGTTAAACACACACTTTGTGGTTCCAATAATTTCACAGTTAATCTTTACACCAAACTCAGGTTCAATAGTCCAAAAATATGTTACTCACACTCTGTAGTTCCGATAATTACTTTTCACAGTTAATCACTACACCAAACTATAAAGGTGTTATAATTGTTCGCACATACTAAACCACTTTTGTGGGCAATGAGATTTCAGATTTTAGATCCCACTTCTGAAAATTGTTAAGTAGAAAGTCCAGTTCTTTTTAATACTTTTATTATAGTTACAATTGCACTGGGGCGTATGGAACATACGCCAACTCACAACCGACAGTCAAAATGAATCCCAAACAAATTAGAGCAGGGACACGTGTCGATTTCTGACGAGTAGTGTTGGACCTCTCACAATACTTGCTATTAGTATGAAGAGAACATTTGAGAAACATCTTATAAATCACAGTCAGTTATGTACAGCTTTGAAAGAACTGGAAGCCGTAATTAATACAAGACCGTTGACCACGGTAGGAGCTGAGCTAGAACATGTTTTAAGCCCTCAAGATTTTCTCCGCGTAGGCGGATTAATAACTACAGAAATTTCGGATCGTGAGTTTTTAGAACCAGCCACAAACACTAAAAGTAATCTAATAGATGGTTGGAAGAGAGGACAAATAATTCTGGAAGAATTCTCTAAGATGTTCACTAATCAATATTTAACGAGTCTAAGAGAAAGAAGTGACAAACATCGGCAGTCAAGAGTTGTAGTCAATAGAGTACCTAAGTTAGGAGAGACAGTACAAATAAAAGCAGGAAATAACAGGGCACACTGGAAGGTTGGACAGATAGTAGAGTTAAGAAAGGGTTCGGATGGACAAATTAGAGTAGCAAAAGTAAAAATTGCATCAGGTGAAACATTGACCCGTTCCATAGGACTCTTGTTTCCATTAGAACTTGAAGATGAAAGTACAGTACCATCAGCACAGACTACCATAAGTTCTAAGGACAACGTCCACAAGGAAGCGTCTCAAATAGAAGTACAGTCACCAGAAGAGACAGCTGATAACAGGAAGTCAAAAAGAGCTTCGGCGGTCAGCGCTAGAGAAAAGATTAATGCGTGGACTTCTCAATTCCTTAACAGATTGTTTCACTGAACCTAATTGAGAGATGTGTATGGTGATAAATTAATTAATGACTATTCTTAATAAACCTTTTGTAAAAGTACGATTTCTTTTTATTCTTTCGTCGTGGCGGAGTGTCGCGAATGCGAAGCTAGTGTACATTTTTCGTATTAGCTGTTAGCAATTCTATTCCTTCGTCCGTGCGCGGACGTTGGTGCAGAAAGGGTTAGCGCTAAAGCCAGAGGGCGACACAAGTAATCTGTGGCTCGATAGTGGCAGACGACTGATCGGAACGGGAGACTGGCTAACCTACCTATGCTGAGAAGGATTACAAAGTGAGCTAAAGAGAGATTTCGGTGAGTGTTTTATAAGTTTATTTGTAGAGGATTGCACCACCAATTATGTTCAATTAATATGTGTTATATTCCAGTGTTTACAGTTAACCGATGCGTCGGTTTGCAGTTGGTCTATTGCGAGTTGCGACTTACAATAGATAAATCAGAGACAGAGAAAGAGAGTTACCGATGCGTCGGTCTATTAGTTGGTCTGTTGTAAACTGCGTGTGTTACAACAGATAGAGAGAGTTACAGAGTTACCGATGCGTCGGTCATCAGTTGGTCTATTGTAAACTGCGTGTGTTACAATAGATAGCAGAGTTAAGCGAGGCTCGGGGTGGCTATAGGGGAGGTTGGAGGCCACACGGGGATGCGTCCCCATAGAGAGAGAAGCCGCTGGATCAGCCAGCGCACAAGTGGATGGAACAGCCATCCCAAGTCTGGTGGAACAGCCACCAAGTGCTTGCGTGGCACTGTCGTTGTGTCAGAGATTTCAGTATAAGTACCATAAGAGAGTATTATAATATGAGATACAAGACTTTCGTCATGATGACCCAGTTTAACCAGGCCAGCCTGGGTCATTGGCGACAGTTCAGGCGATAAATATAAATTGCGTGGTTGATTGACTAACCGTGGTTTATTCTTATCAGCACAGTACACACAATGTTTATAGAAGGAGTAAGAGATAGAAAGAAAAGCACAAGAAGAAAGAAAGTCTAGAATAAAGCATAAAGCACAGGCCGTAAGCGGTAGGTACTCCCGCGCGTAAACAAACGATTTGCGGTGCGCGGCAAAGCATCGATCAACATGCACTCAGCGCTGCAATTAAATAAATAATCAATTTATGATGCGATGTAAAATAAAATAATATATATGTAAGTATTGTATGATATTATATAAAACTATATGTGTATGTATATGTATATATTATATGTTTATTTATTATAATGAAATAAACTATTTTATATATTCTTGTTTGTATATTTTATATAAGAAAATTATGATATGTATGTATAGATATATATTTTGAATATAGTAAGTTACCTACAGTGGTTTATTAGTGTGAGTTCCGATACTTATTTTTTCAAATAGCACTTCCACTAGGTTTTCTCTTCAGTGCATGAGAATGTGTCTCAATGTGTCATCAGGATTGAAGTAGATTATTTGATTCAATGTAAGGTAAGCCGATTAGGCTGGGCAGGGTTCGGGAAGCTACGCCGTGTCTTCTCGTCCAAAATACCTCTCTCAAGACTAAATTCCACAACCAATGTGTGTTACCAGTGATGACTAATGGTTCTGAAACGTAAACGTTGACCGACCCATAGTAAGGGACCACCCTTACTATGGGAATTATAAGAAGGCTTAAGGTCGGTCAACGCGCTATGGAGAGGGCTATGCTCCGTTTTTTTAGCTACTTGATCGAATCAGAAGCTAGCCGAGGAAATTCGTAGGAGAACCAAAAAATTGATATAGCCCAGCGGATTAGCTCGTTTTAGTGGCATTGGGCGGGATACAAAGCATGATGAACCAATAGCCGATGGGGCAAATAGGTTCTCGAATAGCGACCGCGTACTGGCAAGCGAGGCGTAGGACACCCACACAAATAGGTCAAACGACCTGACCAAGGTCGCTGGAAAGCGCTGGATGCAGGCCGCTCTAGATCGGTAATTTTGTAAATCCTTGGGAGACCCCGGCTGAAATGATGATGATGTTGAAGGTTAGTAAATTCCTTTTAGGTATACCGGCAACGTTTTATTTTTATTAAAATTTGATATGATCAAATTTTACCGGAAAAGTAACATTTTTATTAAAATTTGATATGATCAAATTTTACCGGAAAAGTAACATTTTTATTAAAATTTGATATGATCAAATTTTACCGGAAAATTAACATTTTTATTAAAATTTGATATGATCAAATTTTACCGGAAAAGAAACATTTTTATTAAAATTTGATATGATCAAATTTTAACGGAAATGTAACATTTTTATTAAAATTTGATATGATCAAATTTTACCGGAAAATTGACATTTTTATTAAAATTTGATATGATCAAATTTTACCGGAAAAGAAACATTTTTATTAAAATTTGAAATGATCAAATTTTACCGGAAAAGTAACATTTTTATTAAAATTTGATATGATCGAATTTTAATAAAAATGTTACGTTGCCGGTATAACTAAAAGGATTTTTTTTGTTTTTGTTTTTTATTTTTATTTATTTTGTTTTTAGTTTAGTTTTAATTTAGTTTTTAGATTAAATTTTGAAAACATTAAATAAAACTAGAACGCGAACGAACTAGAATTTACTAACCTTCATGATCATCATCATTTCAGCCGCACATCGAGGTACAGTCAGTACCAAGATACCTGACCAGGCCTTCTTAAACTAAAAATGATATAAAATTTATATTTAGAAAATTTATATTCAGACAGATTTTAATGAAGTCTTTCTGAATAAAAATTTTCATGTTAATATTATTTTTAGTTTAAGAGAAAATTGAAGATATTAGTAGAGGGCCTGGTCAGGTATCTTGGTACTTGACTGTACCTTTGTGTATACGAGCGGCAAATACACATACGTGGGTACATATTATTTGTATTGTAAGAAAAGCAGTAAAGAAGGCGTTGGGTTACATTTGAGCTATGGGTTACATTTGTTAGCACGGAAAAGCACTTTCCATGCTGTTATCCTTTTCTATCGCTTGGAACCGTTATTTACTAGAGCGAGAAAGGGCGCTGGAATGCCAAGGAACAAGCCATAATGATGGTTTCCATCTCGTTCCGTCACCCGCAAATGACGGGTCTGAGCGAGACAAAAGGACAGCAGTATGCGAAAGGTCCGTTCCTTACTGAAAGATGTCATCATCATCTTCCTTCCGTATTCCCGGTTGCATCTTCAGCGGTAACGCTTCAGAGCCCGGGGTCCGCTACCTAACCAATGTGATTTGACGTGGTCACTGGTTTACACACAGAGCGACTGCCGTTTGACCTCCTCAAACCAAAAGGTAGATCAGAACCAATCCTTGGATATGTTTAATGAGCAAACGCTAGATAGCGTTCGGGACCCACAGTTTATACGTGCCTTCCGAAACACGAAATCATCTTTCTTTTCGGATAATCTGGTGATTCAAGCCTGCAATAACCTAACCAGACTGGAAATAACTTTTCACAAAGTTTGCTTTCCGGATCAAAAGGTGAACGCCTTGACTACTGGACCAGGCAGTCGGCTATGCTGATGCTTTCCATCACGTTCCGTCGCCTGCAAATGTCGGTTCTGAGCGACAGAAAAGGAAAGCAACATTCGAAAGTTCCGTTCCGTGCTGAAAAATGTGTTGCAACCCTTAAGAGTCCCCTTATCCTAGACAGAATCAGACTTTTCCATACAAACGTAGTCTACGTAGCTTTTATTTTGAAACGGCATGTCAGATATTGGCAAAATTATGTAATTTCAAAGAAATTGCCCATATTAAGGCATATACATAGCTAGTTTTCACAGTCGAAATATGAATTTAAAAGAGAATATAGTGTATCATATCACATTCGACCATCAAGTATGGAAAACTTCTACACTCTAATTTTTTTTTCAAGTCTATATTTGACTGTCGAAAACTAGTTATATACCTAAAAACATGCAATTTCTTTAAAATTTCTTTTAAATACTGCCGAAATCTCACACATAAAAGCTAGACTACGTTGGTATGGAAAATTCTTAAGGGATTAGAATTTTATTTTTATTTTTTAAAGTATAGGACCATTGAAAAATTATGTAGACAAATAAAACAACTAAATTCAACTAAAATAATGTTATTACAATTCAACAAACTAACCTATATTTACACAATATCACAGATAAACAATTTTGATAACAATCAATACATCGATACACGTCTGCATCCCTTACAAGGGTAGACAGGGCTAAATTGTTAGGCCCAGTGGCTGGAAATAGTGTACTAATATTTTTTACAACTAGGTAAATTATAAAATTGTTACCTGGCATCTTTAACGCCTGTTACTCGCAAAGAGAGCATGAGCATCTTGAAAATATACTAAAATGGGGTTTTTATGCTTCCGTACCCAAAGGGTAAAAACGGGACTATATTACTAAGACTCCGCTGTCCGTCCGTTCGTCTGTCACCAGGCTTTATCTCAAGAAACGCGATAGCTAGAAAGTTGAAATTTTCACACATGATGTATTTCTGTTGCCGCTATAACAACAAATATTAAAATCAGGATAACGTATATATTTAAGTGGGGCTTCCATACAAACCGTATATATTTAAGCCGGTCATATCTAGTCGTTTAGATCCCATAGTTGGACAATGGCCTGCCCTTGTTGTTTCCAGCTATTTCGAACTTTAGCTACTTTTTACAAGCTTTTACATAGTTTCATCTCCACGTTGTCTGTCTGTAATCAAATCTTACAAGTTAAATTTGACTCATTTCCCGGTTTCCGTATGAGCTAAAATTTTGCACGCATACATATATCGCGCGACAATGCAATATTAGGAGAAGCTAATCTGATGATGGAGCCTGGAGGTGGCCATAGGAACTCATTAATGAAACGACGCAACCCCATCGAGCATGAGTATGGGTTCGTTTGATTCGTCTTGACAAACACTTTAAATTTATAATTACTTGTTTTCAATATTTGTAAAAAGCATTTTAGGCATTTCCCTTGAAAATGGGCAATGCACTTAAGATGATCAATATACTAAAACAAAAGCAAATAAGCAAGAACATGATATTAAAATGAACCTTGTGTTCCAGCAGTTTAACAAATCAGAATTTAATGAGGGTTCGTCAAAGAAAACGGTGCATCTTTGAGAGTTGAGTTACTTTCTTGTAAGAAATATTAACACTACTTCCAGCCTTAAAAAAGAGTTAGGACAGTCCATATATCACAATAAGAATTTGCAAAGACACGAAAGAGTAGCTCTCAGCTGCCGCCGAGCCGGTCACCTACACAGACAAAGGTTAACACGTAAAGCAACGGTAATACTGGTGTTAGTCACAGAAAAACAACGACATTATTCACAAAAAGTACGATAGAGTATGACACACAACACAAAAAGGCAATAAATATGGATTATGAGAAAAAAAGGGCAATAAGAATAGATACGTTACAAAAAAGTGCAATAATCAGAATTCTTTGCAAAAAAGTATGTAAAATGTCACAAAAGGGGAATAATTATAAAGTCATAAAAAAAAGAAATAAGAATGGAAAATACTGTTGCGAAAACTGTTTTTTGGCGAATTATTATTCAATGTCAAAGTATCAATCTGTCAGATAAGTTGAAGGGTACTCAACATTCTTAAATGTTAGGTAAAATAAGTAAGTCTGGTGCAGTGATAGCGTTGGACACGGCATCGTAGGCAAAATCGTACTTATACATTTGAGGATTTTTCCAGCAAAACTCAGTGTTGCTGTGGCCAAGCTATCACTTCTCACCTCATGATGCACTGTCAACCAAAAAGCTTTGAACGAAATTCTATTTGTAAATGTTATAAGCTGAGATGACATTGTGACCGAGGGATTAATGGATTCAGCACATCTCTGTTATACGCATGAAGTGTGACTGAGAGAGAAAAAATATTTTGAAAGCATTTTGACGCAGCGGAAAGAATTGATGATGAATTAAGTAGATATGTTTTCCATAATACTCCAATCTCATGAACAAGTGACAGGTAATTACTTAGTGCATGATATTCCAAAAATGTGATTCTCATGCAGAAACCACCTAGACGATTTATGATGATTTGATGAGAAAAAAGATAAATACATTGGAAATATATTTATCTTTTTTAGAATCAAAAATATTCTTGATCAAGTAACAGCAAAGAACCAAAGGTTCTTTTTTCAAATTCCATATTAGTATTAAGTTAGTAAGCAGACACCACCACAACACATATAATTTGTTAATCCACCTGAGAGACCATAGGGTTATCAATGGTATCCAATTCTTCTTTTGTACTTCTCGGAAGACCTTTCTTCTCATTCTTTGAACTTGGAGTATAATCTTTTGTAACTTCACTATGAAGCAAGGTATATCCAGAATCTGATCCAACAGATGAAGATTCTGGAATTCTTTCTGGATGTTTTTCTAGAGCCCGGCCTTTCTTTTCATTTTTACTCACATTGTGATGCTCTAATATAAATTCTGTCATATTTACATCTAAAATTGATGCTCGTGTTTCTGTATAATATGGTTCTGTCGTTAAATCTGCTGGAGTGGTTGATTCTGTAATTTCTGTCGGAGCAATGTCTATAGTAGATGATTCATACGTAGTCTGTTCAGTCATTACTGTTGTTTCGGTAGTTATAGATTCTATAGACTCGACAGTTGACACTCCAATGTCTGAATTTGTTGTACTTGTTATATCAATACCCTGTTCAGTAGTAGAAGTTGTATCAATGCTTGTTGTATAATCTATATAATCATCACCAGTAGTTGAATATCCTACCGTTGTAACGTCTCCCTTATTATTCTTAATTGTACTACTTATATATTCGGTTGTGTTATTAAACATTTCACTTAGATTTTGTTTTTCATTCATAATCATATGAAGAACAATGTCTAACAATATATTTCTTTCGGAACTAGGAGTAGCTTCGTTTTCAGTGACATTAAATCGAGTATTTTTAATTAACTCTTTAACATGTTGTTCTATATTTTGTGTGTAATTTTCCGGTGGGACGAAATGGTATTCCGGATCAGGTTGGACGCTTGATTTATTTTTATTATTGTTTTCAGTTTGACTGTTGGTGTTATTATTTTGAGCTTCTTCATAGAATACATCATTTTCGTATCTGTTTTCGTTGGTAGCGTACTTGGCAATGGCTGGGCCCATAACTGTTTCTACGTATTCTCGTAGTTGCGTACATTTCTCCGCTGTGTTGACATCTTTAGAACTGCCCCAAATTATGAATCCGTCTGCGCCTGATTTGTGGAATGTTTTCAGTGCCATGTCTAAGTCCGCCTGAAAATTAAATAAGCACGTAAGAATGGTAGAGTCACAACAAATAAATATAGGGACAAATCATAGATTGAGTAATTTTTTAACCCTGTCGTCACCCCTATTGTAATCTAAAGTATATATTATAAATAAGTCATATAAGAATAGTTTATTGTGTTGTAATTTTATTGTTTTATTTTTTGCGCCGCAACAACTTACCTGTTTTTCCCCATAGTTGACTGGGAGCTGGTCGCCAATTGTAAACAATTGTTAATTGTGAATCAATAAAGCTTCTAAATAAATAAATATAAATAAATAAATGATGCTAAGCGCAAATTTCGAGGATGGCTGAACCGATTTGGCCGATTTTTTTGTTGTGTTTGATAAATTTTGAGGAAGATTCTTATGGAGGGAAAAAACGAGAACGGAAACTGGAACGGGAACTTGAACGGGAACTGGAAATGGAACGGGCGGAACAAAGTTTGCCGGGGCAGCTAGTAAATAAATAAAAATAGTATGAAGGTCGACCAACCTTACTAAGGTAGCCTCCTTCCCTGTATCTGAACCAGAAGTAAGGTAGTATGGGCGTCCGGTTCCTCCTGACGCGTGCCGCCTCCCGCACCCGGCCACGAATGAGGGCGCCGAGCTGAGCCGTCGTCAACTCGTTGGAGCTGTACACTGAAGGGTACAGGGCCGTGCTCTCAGACCACATCCAGTACATCCTGGAATAATGCCACAAGGACTTGTAACCTCAGGAAAACAAACTGATATTCGCTAAGCTGATGAATGCTTTTAAAAAACAGTACTACAATGCCTACTAACAAGCGTCATCTACTAGTGTTTCTGCTTCTTCAGAATGGCTTTTTCATAAGGTTGTAGACCAGGGTGTGGCCACACTTACTCCCCTGTCATTAGCCGACTTTAGATCTTAAATGTACAAGAGGTTGCGCAGTTGGGGCATGACAGGAGGTGGGCCATGCTTTGAACAGCTCCACATTCACAGAGGTCGTTGTTTGAGACACCCCACTTAACTCGGTGCTCGTGGCATCTCCCAACACCACCCCGGAGTCTGTTTAAGGACTTCCAGATTGCCCAGGAGAGGTCACTACCTGGTGGGAGTTTCTAATCGGGTGGAAGATTTGCTGGTACGGGGGGTATTTATCTTTCCACCATGCCAATCTCGTATTTCGGGCTTCTCAGAGTTTTCTGCTCACAATAATGTTTGGTATCGAATGGAATGGATTCTTACAAAAGTACCATGTACAATATTGCGGTTGCGCAGCTGTCCTGCCCACCTGGAAGCTAGTCATGGACCGAGTTTGCAACGTCAACAACATCTGACGTCGAACTCCTCATCGACCTCGGTATACCATCACAATCTCATCTATGGTTCAGAACCGCACAGCGGACAAACATACACATAGGTATTCATTTTTACCCGACTGCGCCAGAAGGAGGAGGGTTCTGTTCTGCAGCCTGAACGGCTCGATGGGTTTAACCTTGAAAGGTGTCATTAGATTCGTCTTAATTCTGAACCATTAAAAAAATTTTTTTTGCTCTTTGCTTAATTCTGAGAGTGACACTGGGTGTATAAAAAGCAGACCGGGTTTTTTTATGGTTCCGTAGAAAACAAGGAACCCTTATAGTTTCGCCATGTCTGTCTGTCCGTCCGCGTTTGTACTCAGCGACTATAAGTATTAGAAAGCTGTAATTTGGCATGAATATGTATATCAATTAGGCGGAAAAATGGTAAAATAAAATAATGAAAAAAAAAAAAATTTTTTTTGGATTGCTCCCATACAAGAAAAGTGAAAGGTCAATTTTTTTTGACTAACCAATCATGTTGGGTATAGTTGAATAAGTCTTTTAAAAATATTGTGAGTTTGTGAACACCGTTTTTCGATTTTGGGATCCGTTTCTAAAATATTTGCTTTTAAAGTGAAAAAAATTGTTACATTCAAGTGTAACTCTCTATCTGCTAAGCGTTTATATATGGACATGTAAAAAAAATTACAGCTATAGGATATACAACGAAATTTAAAGGAAAACTATCAGAGCTAAGTAGGGTTTTCAAATTAAAAAGTTATAGGCGATTAACTTATAAAATGTACTCGGAAAAGGAAAATTTCATACAAATTCGATAGAAAAATAGTTTTTAGACGTTTTTAGAGGCGTGAACTCAAAGTTGGATCCGTAACTACGGAAACCTATTGCGCGTGGCCCGACACGGACTTGGCCAATTCTTTTATTTTAATCATGACTTGTCATATAGATTGTCCTTCTATCTCTGTCTATTGTTATACCAACCACTCTGAAAGCGTTAAGGTCTTCGCACCACCTCTTTTTCATAGGAAAGACTTATGCACAGCTGTAGAACAAAACAGGTTTGATAAAAAGAAAGGTTTTCCTCATAACCTACATGAATTTTCCGGGGTATAAATCTATAGATAGAAAACGGAGATTTCATTTATTTGGTCTTGATCAGACCCTAGATAACCCTTCAAACTATTTTATGAACTACTGTTTCCTGTTTAAAGTGAGAACATGAAGCTTTTCTACGCACATACGCCAAAAGTGGCCGTTTTTCGCAATTGTGCGTAGAAAAGCTTCACGTTCTCACTTTAAAGTGTAAACAATAGTTCATAAAATAGTTTAAGGGGTTATCTAGGGTCTGATCAAGACAAAATTTTAAATGAAATCTTCGTTTCCTTTCAATAGATTTATTTCAAATGGGGGCAGCACTGGACTCCGGAAAATTCAGGTAGCCCTTAAGTCAAATACTTACCCATCGTTTTCCACGTTAACATTATCAGAACAGTTCTCCACCATATTCTTATTCGCCATGTTGAAGCAGTAAGGGAAGCCGTAGTAGCCCCATACAGCTTTGGGCCGCATCTGCTTAGCGATGGAAAGGGTTGTCTGCATGAATATGCGCGCCGCTTCTTCGAAACGACGCTTTGCCTGCAATCAGGAAAATTCCCCATCAAAAGGGTTAAAGAGCGAACTAGACGATACTTTTTCTACATATACAAATTTCGGAGGGAATTTCCTCCACTGTGTGACATTGTACATTCAAAGTTTGACATGATATCGTTTTGGCTAAATATATTTATTGTCTGTACGGATACAGAATTGTAAAATTAAAAGTCATAAAAAAGTTATGGGCTATCAAAGATTCGTTATTTTGCTTATTTTCACGCAACTTTCGGCGTAAATAAGTAACAACAACACAATGTTAGGTGAGATAGCATACTTTTAGGCTGCGCCCACTTTTGAGTTCTAGCCCGCGACCTTAAGGCCCTGTATTCCAACGGCCCTGTTGGTTGAGGTGCGGGGCGATTTGCGAGGCACCCCGCAGACTACATAATTCGACTGACTGGGGAACGGGAGGCGGGAAATGAACGCGGAATGACGTGGACTGTAGATTTTATCGGCTTTTTTTAACGTATAAAAGGGAACTTTGCGAATTTGTCTATAAATATTTACCGGCTTTAATTGAGCATGAGTGCCAGATCGATAGGGCTCGGCGGGTCACGGCTAGTAAAAAAAATACCCAGTGTCACTCTAACTGTAAATACGACAAATCTAACGACACCTCTCAAGCTAAAATCCATCGAGCTGAAAGCCAGGTTCTGGCTGCAGAGCGAGCCAAACGATTATACATACAAACATACATACATCATACATACATACTCTCGAAAAACATAACCTTCCTTCTGGCGCAGTCGGGTAAAAAAAGACTTGCATTGCATTGCATGGTCTAAGCAACACGCAGCATTTAAGTATCATAGATAATAATTTTTAAACTTAAAAACCGAATCCAACATCAAACTACACAAACGAGTTTAAAAAAAATTCTATGGGACGTTACTAGTATGCCCTTTCAAATAATTAATAAAGAATGTTTCGAATTAGTACAAGCGTCTTCGAGGAGATAAAGCTACCTAAATAAAAAAAAAAACATATAAATACCATGTGGAAGGGACATACCCATACCATAAACCGAACCACGGCCTATAGTATTAAGAAATTAAAATCACATTCAAAAAACAAAAAGCGATTCTCCCAATTGCGAGTCGGACTGGCCTATGAAGGGTTCCGTAGCAGCAAGTAACATAATATAAAAGTTCTTGTAGTTCGTTGTAACTTTGATCGATGTTTTAATAAGCGTATTAAAAAAAAACTACTTACTAGATCTCGTTAGATAGATAGATAGATAAATTCTTTACTGTACATAAAAAGACACAATTAAAATACAGTAAAAAAAAAACACAATAGTACAAAGGCGGACTTATCCCTGTCAGGGATCTCTTCCAGTCAACCCTACAACCAGAGGAGATAACTACAAAAGAGGGGTGGAACATTGTACAATACTTACACGCTAAAACACTTAATACTAATCATAATTTCATAATATATATAGATATACACATACATAATATATATACATATATACTTACAATATCAGTTATACATATATAAAAATATACATATTTGATTCAATCCAAACTTATTCAAACTCATTTCCGATGGAAGTCTGCATGGTAATATAACATCATATATATTTTTTAGTTTTATCATTCTCTTATTTTAGAAGTTACAGGGGGATGGAACACACACATTTTACCACTTTGGAAGTGTCTCTCGCACAAACTATTGGAAAAAAAAATGATATTAGAAACCTCAATACCATTTTTGAAGACCTATCCATAGATACACCACAAGTAGGGGTTTTATGAAAAAAAAAATTTAGTTTCAGTTCTAAGTATGGGGAACCCCCAAAATTTATTGTATTATTTTCGTTCCGTTTATTGCCATTTGGCTACGGAACCCTATAAAAGAAATTCGACGTTCCCATACAAATTGCCCGGGTGGCTGCTGAATTTTTTTTTTGTTTTACTTTAGTGTTCTAATTGGCGACCGCCGTAGCGTAATGGTCATCATGCTAGTCCGTCACCCAGAGGTTCCGGGTTCGATCCCCGGTCAGGGCAAGTTGGAAAATGGCCTTTCTCAAATTGTCCTGGGTCTTGGATGTTTATCTATACATGTATTTGTTATAAAATATAGTATCGTTGAGTTTGTATCCCATAACACAAGTCTCGAACTTACTTTGGGGCTAGCTCAATCAGTTTAAATATGTCCCTATATATTATTATATTATATTAATGCACTTAAGCCTTAAGCGATCAATATAATATAACCTGTGTTTCAATTTATTACGTGTATGTCCTTCCACATTCTATACTAACATATTTGAATGAATAAACTTCTTCTTTTTGAACACAGTTTAAAACTAACGTACGTATAACGTTTGTGTAATAAAGTAAAATGTATATATATATTTTTCATTTATTTATCTTTGGATATTTGTATCTTTGTTTGGATGTTTGTAGATTTTACAGAATAAGCGTCTGGAATATCAAGGATCGATTCTGGCAACTTTTTTTTATTATTTTGGCAAATTGATGACCTCTGTGGCGTTCTGGTCAGCATGCTAGTGCGCCAGGTTTCGGGTCCGATCCCTGGTCAGGGCAAGTTGGAAAATGGCCTTTTACTAATTGTCCTGGGTTTTGGATGTTCATCTATAAATGTATTTGTTATTGTACTGTTCGGTAAGTATCCCATAACACAAGTATCGAACTTACTTTGGGCTAGCTCAATCACTGTAATTTGTCCCTATATATTTATTATTTATTTATTATAAAACGTTATACGATTTACAGCCTATAATACGGGGTAACTAAATCATTTATGTAACGTAAGTTTCTACACGCAAAATCACCTGTTTAATTTTAAATAAGGCAATATTTTTTTTGTAACATACATTATATTTTCAAATATGTCAGGGAATGGTACAGTGAGTATATCAATTTTCTAAAAAAGAACTGTTAGGGAGTCTATCGATCCTAAGTCGCAAATAAAACGAATTGCTCTAAACAAATAAAACACCCTTTAGATCCAAGATTAAAAGACAATTATAATAATATGACAAAGCCCTTCTGGCGAGTAGGCGACCAATACTGTGAAAATGAGTTTCTTTCGGCGTTTCTTCTCAGCAGTGGTCGTTACGAAGCGCTGGTATCGGTAGCTTTTCTTTAAAAATAAATTAAATTTTAATATACTTTACACGTAACATAAATTATACTTATTGACGTGTAAAAGTGCCTGGGAAGGTCTAATTACTGAATAAACATTTGAATCTTTGAATCAAGATACTTACGCAAAGTTACAAAGGCATAATTGTTTCTGTGGTCCACTTTTGAACTCCATTATCAGTAAGTAGTTCGCTGTAAACCGTAAAGCTATTTAAACTTGTAAAGCCCGCATTGTTCTGTCCTATATTTACATTTCATCACAGGTCATCGTGAAGTTGCTCAACGCAGCACGTATAATGATGATTGCGGTAACACGTAATATGCGCCGCCATCTTTGATTTACAATATGCATTAAATACAAGTAATTATTACAAAAACATAAAGCCCGACTGCCTTTTTTATTAAGTTTTTAT
This sequence comes from Acrobasis suavella, assembly GCA_943193695.1. NCBI lineage: Eukaryota > Metazoa > Arthropoda > Insecta > Lepidoptera > Pyralidae > Acrobasis > Acrobasis suavella. The sequence goes on from OW971950.1 coordinate 14,597,788, forward strand.
TTTATTTTATGTACCCAGTGTCACTCTCACAGTAAATATGAATCTAACGACACCTCTCAAGCTAAAATCCAACGAGCCGTTCAGGCTGCAGAGCGTGCCAAACAATTATACATACATACATACTCTCGAAAAACATAACCGTCGGTTTGGCGCAGTCAGGTAACAAGTGCAGTTTAATAATAAACTTAAAAACATACATTTATTTTATCACGTACTGATGTGTCGTTCCCGGGAATTATGGAAACTTTGGACAATATCCTGGGTCTTGGATGTTTATCTATATATGTATTTGTTATAAAATATAGTATCGTTGAGTTAGTATCCCATAACACAAGTCTATAACTTACTTTGGGGCTAGCTCAATCAGTGTTATTTGTCCCTTTATATTTATTTAACCTGTTTATTGTACCATTATTGTACCAATATTCCCATAAAAATTCTCAGCAATATTCCTATCCTAGCAATGAAAATTTAGGGGAATATTTACGGAAATTTACTAGGAATATTTCCAGCGGTTCATTACTAATTACACCCCTTTTCCACAGGAGAATTCATACACGCAGAGACTATGGACTTCCACTTGCTGAGATCCTGACAGATCACTCTCTTCTCCAGCCCATTATCACGCAATGCTGAGTGTAGGCCTGTGACAATGCACGCCATTCCGTTCTATAAGATCGTTGCAGATAATTTCTATTAATATACATTTCTATATCAGAAATGATTGTTGTTTTTTAAACAACTTCAAAAAGGAGGAATAGGTTATCAATTCGACTGCATGATGATTATTATATTATTCTAAAGCCTTTACTATCTGGTTTGATTTTGGTGGAGATATGATGAAGAGCTTTGGAGATATGGAAGAATCTCCTCAACGAAAATGAAGTCCGTAATTTTTATTTTGTAAATAAATATATGTAAATGTAAGAAATCATAACTAGAATCATTTTTAAGATTTAGAATCACTTGTAAGTATTAATTAGGTATATTATATTACGTGTACATATAACTTTTGGCTATCTTTAAGTACAGTCAGCAATAGAGATACCTGACCAGGCCGCCTACCTACATCTTCAATTTTCTCTTTAACTGAAAATTATATAAACATGAAAATGTATATTTAAAAAGATTTTAATGAAGTCTTTTTGAATTATACATTTTCTTGTAAATATTATTTTCAGTTTCAGAGAAAATTCAAGATGTAGGTAGAGGGCCTGGTCAGGTGTCTCTTTTGCTGGCTGTACATATCTGGATTGGATTTAGAGATGACCGTAAAAAAGAGATCCCTTAAAGGGATAAAAGAAAAATTAAACGTGAAAACGTTTTAAGTAGGTTAAGAGGATATCTGAATTTTCCGGGGTCCAGTGCTGCCACTTTAAATGATGTCTCCGTTTCCTTTCAAATGATTTATTTCAAATGGGGGCAGCACTGGACCCCGGAAATTGGCGGCGGAAAGAGAAATGGAAAGCACTCCACCAACAAGAGCCTATCTCTTAAATATAAGAAGAAAATGGATAAGTCTGAGTTAAACGGTTTCTTTTTTTGCTGCGTCCTTTTTGTTCAATAAATAATTTACGATTACAAGCTAAGACCACGAAGCTTTTGAACTGATCTTCATAAACTGCAATACTGCATTCTCAAAATATAATCACACGGATTCCAACAACAATTCCAGGAACGATGACGTGATTTCGTCTCTCGGTTGTTACGAAATGCGCATTAATTACAAACCGTCCCTACAGCGCCTTTGTCAAACCGTACCAATATAGAACCGCCTACGTCAGCTGTAACAAAACGCTGCATCTTCAAGATAATGACGACCACGTTTCCAAAAGTGCAGCGTGATATTTACAACGTGTAACGAAAAGAGGGTACCCGAAAGGCATAGTAATCAATCAACTTTTACCAAGGGATCGCAAAAACATTTTCAGTTTGGCACCGTAGATATTTTATTTTGTATGGAGCTGGAGATTTTATTTGGAAAAGTGTTGCACAGAGAAATATTTATTAGGGTACCTATGCCTTTTAATTGAATTCTAAACAGAATTTCATTTGGTATGTATTAGTGACGTAGTACTTGTATTGCGTACAACCAAACGCAGTTTATAACTTAAGCGTTTAATTTGACACTTTATTCTGTATTATCTGTCAGTCATTGTGTGTTTTCCGCCAATAAAGATATTTTGTAAATTATAATCTTTTTATATTTTCTGCTCCCTTGCAGGCTTCTGGCACTCTGCTATCTGCTTTAACAATAAGTTATAGTTAAGAGTCCCTTTTCCCTGGACAGAATCAGACTTTCCCATACAAACGTAGTCTAGCTTTTATTTTGAGACAACATGTCAGATATGGGCGAAATTATATCGTTTCAAAAAATTGCATATATTTAGGCATTTAACTAGTTTTCACAGTTAAAATATGAACTAAAAAGAGAATATAGTGTATCATATCATATTTGACCATTAGTATGGAATACTTATACTTTCTTTCCAGTTTATAATTTCACAGTAGGAAAAAAATTATAACCCTAGATAATTGCAATTTCTTTAAAACTACAAATCTTTACCGAAATCTGACATGACATTTCAAAATAAAACGTAGACTACGTTTGTATGGAAAAGTCTGGGGTATGGGGATTCTTAATTTTTAGTATGTTATACGCAGATAATTGACAGTTTTAAGTAAAGTTACGATATTGGTACAGTTCGCTTAAGGGGCAACTCGCGACCGCGACTTATTAGCTGAGATAGTATTGCGGGAATCACGGACGGAGTACGCAGAACTGAGGAATACATTTGTTATTGTTGTGGTGGCTCTGTCACGATTGAATTGCTCTTTTTCCTTTTATTCAAGCTCTTCTGCAAGTACCTAAATATTACGTAACTTCGTACTAGTGAAAAATTTCTTGACGAACAGGCATCTCTGACTAGATCATCCTACATTAGTCTACTACTTCGAGGATGGAGCTTGCAACTGTAACAAGGTTGACTTTCGTCTGCTGTCATTCATACAAAACATAGAAGCCATTATCACCCTGGCTCGAACATCGGCACACGAAAATTGGAATGTTTAAATTGTCAATTGTGATAATTTATAAGTTATCTTACCTTGGAAAGATGGTACTGTACTGCTTAACTGATAGTTCGTGCAGTAGATGCAAATGCAACTTTTTTAAGGTCACACAAAAATATTTCAATTTTAGTCACATTTTACAATTCGCTATATCTTGTACCTTCTAAATCTATGGTAACACTCTGGAAATATATTGGAATTCTACTTAGGGAGATGGACGGTGGTTAGAACAGCCATACCCAGTTCTGAATCAGTTTAGTTAAACCCATAAGCCATAAACATAACAAGGTGTAGTACCTCGGCCTGCTGCCACTTGGCGGGCCACCACCAGTGCAGTTTCCTCTCGATCTCCACTGACACGTCCTTGTACGGTACCAGCACTCCGAAGTTCTGCCGGAACACCGGCCGCCACGACTCGAAGTCGATGATGCCCACTCCTGGAATTCAGACACCAATTTTTTAGATGTAGTATAAGTACACGTTTAATAGCCCAAAGAATTAGCTTGTTGAAGTGGTGGGTGTGACACATAGCGCGACGAATCACTGGCCGATGGGGCAGAAAGGTTCTCAAGTAGCGACCACGTACTGGCAAGCGACCATTACCAAAGCTGAAGGGCACTGGATGCAGGCCACTCTAGATCGGTCATTTTGAAAATCCCTGGGAGAGGCTACACTGGAAGTCGACCGTTGCAGACCAGGGTCGCAAGCTATCGTTGGCATACCTCCCACAAGTATTAGGATTGCCTGATCGCCTGAGTATCACTTACTTCTTCATGAAGGCACTTCAAAATAAAACCTGAGAGCTCCTTAAATCTTACTTGTAAGTTTTTCGTGAAACAGCTACGTTCCCAACAGAACTGATGATTTGAGCGACAATCGACCACATCCAAGTTTGATAAGGCTGCTTTTTCTCTTTATTCTATGGTCCTCAGCATGGGCGTACCAAGGGGGGCAGAGGGGGGCCCTGGATTTTGTTTACTATATATAGTTTACTTACTATCTACTTTTGTCGATAAAAGTTAAGAAAAAGAACTTTTTGCCATTAGCAATACAATATACAAATATAATCCAGTTGAGCCGAGCTCCAGGCCCTCAAAAACTCGAGCGCCAAAATAGAACTCGTATTTCAAAAAGAAGCTCACGTCTCAAAAAGAACTCGAGTATAAAAAAGAGCTCGAGTGTATCGAGTCCTGAGCGTATCAAGGTTGATTGATTTATTTCAATATTTTTATTTATAATTTTATGCTGTTTCCCGCGACTTCGTAAATTATAGCCTATGTGTTAATCTGACGTATAACCTATATTACTGTAAAGTTTTAACCAAATCCGTCCAGTAGTTTTTTCGTGAAAGAGTAACAAACATTCTCATATATCCATCCCTACTCACAAACTTTCGCATTTATAATATTAAGTAGGATTTTCAAAAGTTAAGAATACTAGACTTTAAAAAAATAACTAAATTACTATTATAAATATCTCACAAAAGTTACAAATTTTATTCCCTGTTTATTTATAAAGGAACTCCAAATGGAAAAGAACTTGAGCGCGACTCGTCGCGTAAAACGACTCGAGCGCGTATCAAGACTTGAGCGCCATGTTGCGCTCGAGTCTTTATGTAGACTTAAGTGCTCTAGTCTGGGGGTCTTGTTGTAACGAGTCGAGCTGTGCAATTTGTAAGCCGAGCCTAAAATTTAGGACTCAAAAGACTCGAGTTCTTTACATCTCTACTTGCTTCCGGTGAAGGAAAACATCGAGACAACCTGCACACTAGTGTGTAATAATTATTGGTGTCACTAGAAGACAGTCTTTGAGCTAGGTCAAATGGCTTTCGGCAGCTCGAAAGATCTGACACCAGTGTTAGGAATAACCCGAATAACACACTCGATAAGAGAAGATGCAGTATTTTGGTTGAGATACAGAGGGCGCTAAGGCGAACAGAGTTTATTTTTATTTTTAAAAAGATGTCGAACATTTTTGTTTTTTTAAGTATAACGCAGCGAATCATAGTGAGAAAAAGACGCATAACGCAGCGTCAACTGGCACCAATGTCCGCTATGTATGACGCAGCGTTATGGCATGTTTAGACAGTGCGAGCTGCTGCCTAGAAAGTAGACAGCTCGGCTTGTCTACTCGTACGCCAGTAGCTCGGCTCGCCTTTGCTGTCTACACAATACATAGTAGCTGCTGCCCAGACTTGCTAGTTGTCGCGATGTTCGCGACGTAGGCGCAGCACACAAAAAACACAGGTTCCGCTCACAACTGCCCGGCTAGCACTGGCGAGCTACTGCCGCCGAACGCGTCCAAAGTTCCAAACGATGCGAGTGATGGCCGAGCTGCTGTCGTGTGCGAGTTGCGAGGCAAGTAAAAACAAAACATGTTGATGTAACTCGCTTGCGAGCTACTGTCCACGTGGTCTGCTAACTCGCATGCTGTGTCCATACGGTACAAGTAGCTGCACGGCAGACTGACTCGCACGCTAGCTCGCACTGTCTAAACGAGCCATTACACAGCAGCCAATGATTGAATCAGCATTAGCGTTAGTAACGGTATAATACCTAATTGAATGCAAAGAAATGTAGTCTTAAAAAATTGCTTAGTTAAATTTACTTTTTTACCCTCGAAAAAAAAAAGAGGGGTATTATTGTGTTTGACGCTAACGTCTGTTGATTTGTCTGTTTATATGTGTGTTGGTCTGTGGCATCGTAGCTCTCGAACGGATGGACTAATTTTGATGCGGTTTTTTACGTGAAAGTAATGGTTCTTGCGATGGTTCAAGCTATGTTTGATGAAAGTCGGTTCAACCGTTAAAATTTTTTTGGAAATTAATGATTTAAAGTTGGTGTTTTTTTATTTATCTGGCAAATAATAGATGGCGCTAGGGATATTGTAAAATGTAGTTCCTGCAACCATCACTAGATGGTGTCTTTCAGGTGTTTTAATTTGCCTGGCAATTCAATTCAATTCAAATATATCTTTATTATCATAGGATATTTATAATATCTCTTAATAATCGTCACTTTGTTTTGTTGCACAGTAATTGTTGACGTCAAAACGTTACTTAGAGCTAAGTTTACTGCCGCCTCCAAAGCGCTGGTGCAGAAGAAGCGGTAACAAACTGCACTGCAGCATTTTCTCCAAGAACGTCAACTCACAATTAAATTATTATTTATGGTTGATAATTATATCTAACAATATTTATTTTTACAAGCTTTTATTTACCTTGCAATGTATCTAGTATGTTTGTTTAGGTCACATCTTGCGACTCAATTTTCAACCAGTTATCCTCAACCGATTGAGCTGAAATTTGGCATACTTGTGTAAGTCGGATGTCAATACAATATTATGGAGTCAATGAGCTGTGCTGATGATGTAGCTGGGAGATATTCGACGGAACTCGGTTATAAAATAACGTAACTTCGTTGAGTGAGACTAGATTGATTTGTCTTGAAAAGCACTTTATGGTAGAAAATGTCTGGTCTGATCACGGAGACGTAAGGTGGATGATGGAACTAAGTTATTACTTAGTTCCATCATCCACCTTACGTCTCAAATTATTAAACTAAGTAACTCCGTCGGGTTTTAGCTTATTAAAACCCAATAATATATTAAATATATCATTGGTCAAAGACCAATGATATATTAAATATATCATTGGTCTCAATAAGTACTTTGGTACATTAAGAGCGGCCTTCCAGTCTTACTTTTCATACAAACACTGGTAAGTGATTTTGGCGTTGTTTTTAATTTTTCTTGAAAACTTTTTAACTCACAGGTATCTTGTGTGCTATTTCTAGGTTTCTATCGAAATCAAAAAATAAAAGTTGGAAAACAAAGTCAGTATGTGCCTCTAAAATCTGCTTTTTTGCACAAATTTTAGCTGAAATTCGACCGTTCATAAAGCACTTATAAATTGTAAAGGTAAAAAAAATCTTTCGATGCAAACCTCGAAAATGTAATTATCTTAAAGCACAGAGTTATAATAATAAACTAGGTACGCTTAGAGTGATTGACCGATAAGATACAAATGGATAGCTCTATCTGAATCACTCGAGTGTCTTGAACTTGATATAAACAGGTAAGGTCGGTGGTCCACTGGGACTTGTGTAGCGTCGACAAACAAAAGGTAATATCTCACTTTAGGAAAGGATATGTTGATATTTTGTTACAACCGGACATAAAAAGATGAAGTGAAATAAAAAGTCAAATACCGTGTTTCATCAAAAACGTTGGAGCCGTTTACGGGATCCTATATCTATTATTTATAAACAAGCTCGTTTAAAGTATAGGATTTAAGTTTTATGTTTTTTGAAATATCGTGAAGCTAAGCTTTTACAATTAAATGTTTATTATCAAATCTTAACACTTTGAAGAGATGCCCAGTGCATCTCTTCAAAGTATCTCTCAGTTTGGGCCTAAAAACTTTCTATTTTTTTTTTACTGAATGTATTCATTAATATTGACGTATGTGGCCGGCTTTACCCCAAACAACACAACTGATTTTAATAAAATTTATATGGAACCTTCTGATAAGTATGCTCCTTCAAACAAAGATAGAATTTTCTACATCGGTCCAAGTGTTTTCGAATAATCGATGAAAAAAAAGATTCCGACGAATTGATAACCTCCTCCTTTTAAGAAATCGGTTGAAAAATAAATAAATAAATAAATACGGACAAATTACACAGATTGAGCTAGCCCCAAAGTAAGCTTAAGCTTGTGTTATGGGATACTAACCCAACAATATTATATTTTATGATAAATACATATATAGATAAACACCCAAGACCCAGGACATTTTGAAAAAGGCCATTTTCCAACTTGCCCTGGCTGAGGATTCAACCCAGAACCTCCGGATTGGCGGACTAGCGTGTTGACCATTACACCACGGAGGTCGTCAAAAAGGCAACGTAGCTTCATTGGTGGATCGCTAACCTTACGGCGCAGATGTTCCTTCTCGCGATGAATCATTGTTTATTTGGCAAGAGCACAAACAAATCATTGCAGATGCATTATTGCTGATTGAAAAATAATATTTCGAGGAAATTTCCATACAAACACACAAATCGAGTACTTTCCTAGTTCAAAAATAAATTATTTGGTACTGTTAAGCAAAATTAAACGTCACAAAATAATGTAACTGTTATTGATCATATCCATGACGTGATTTTAGATTTATCCCGGGGTCCAGTGCTGCCCCATTTGAAATAAATCATTCGAGAGGAAACGGAGACATCATTTCAAATTTTGTCTTGACCAGGCACTAGATAACCCTTCAAACTATTTTATGAACTACTGATTACAGTTTAAAGTGAGAACGTGAAGCTTTTCTACGCACAATTGCACAAAAAGCCACTTTTGGCGTATGTATGGACACACGATAAATCTGATCTTTTTGCACAATAATAAATAATAATAAAATAACGTTTATTTGTTCAAAGAGTGCATACATACACTCATATATACAATACTATACAACAATATTTGTATGAGTGAAGCCGAAAATTAAAGTAACAAAGTAACCAGTTTGTAAAACATAATCATGCATTTTAGAGTAAATGAGTATTATAAACACTTAAACTAGATACCTTTTTGTCCTACTAGATGAATAACATTAAACAAAGTTTAATTTTTCAGAGTTTGTACAAACTACAACAATATTTGTATGAGTAAAGACGAAAATTTAAATAACAAAGTAACCAGTTTGAAAACATAATTAAAACTCTTGTATTTTTTTTTCTACTTATTTACTGTAACCTATTTGTCTGAAATGGTTTCGAAAGTAACAACATAGAAAATATGATTTTAGAAAAATCTATACTCTATTTCTGTAGCTAACACATGTGTGTCGATATTTCGCCAAAAAGAGACTTCTAGCCAGAGACTCAGGACTTTTTTCTTAAGATCTATACACCATAATGCCTATGTAGATGCACTGAGGTTAAGGTTTTACTCGATCAACACTACTTTAACAAAAAGAAGCACCAACCAACTTAACAAACAACTGAAATCATACAGTTTGTATTAAAAATAAAACTTTCCGAAATAAATTCTTTACTGTAAGAAAAACTTTTTTTGGAACGAAGTTCCTTACGGCAGGCTTGGAGGAGATAGGGATTTTGCTGCGCGACCGAACTGAAAAAAATGTGATAGTAAAACCGTAAGGATGACCTCGTTAAATAAAACCGTTAAATGAGACGTGCGCAGGCGCGACAGTCGTATACACAAGAACTTTTGAACTTCGTTCCTACCTGGTGACCCACGACACCACATTTCTTTTTTTATTATAGTCACTACAGGAAGTAAACGTGAAGTAAAGGTCAATTTAAAAAAAAAACAAAGTTTACTATGCAATGTGGAAGGGACATTCCCGTTATAAATTGAACTACGGGCTATATTAGATCACTATAGTGTAATAAAATTAAAATAACAGTCTAAACACAAAAAAAATCGGCATTTCCATATAAAAGTGTGCAGACGCCAGGGCAATTTGTATGGGAATGTCAATTTTTTTTTGTTTCTTCACTGTTATATTAATTTCATTATACTATAGTGATCTAGTATAACCCATGGTTCGATTTATTACGGGTATGTCCCTTCTACGTGGTATGTACCTAGTATCTGCCTAACATAATATGTTAAATATTTTCATATTTTTCTTTGTTTATTTTTGTATTTTATTAATTAAACTAGCTTTTGCCCTCGGCTTCGCTCGCGTAGGGGAGTAATTTATCGAAATCCTTTCTTAGGGGATGCCTACGTCATAGTAGCTTTATGCATGCCAAGTCTCAGCCCGATCGGTTTAAAATTGACAAAGTTTCATACAAACTTTCATCCCCTATTTTATCCCCTTGGGGGCAGAATTGATCAAAACCCTTTCTTAACGGATGCTTACGTCATAACATCTACCTGCATGCCAAATTTCAGCCCGATCCGTCCAGTGGTTTGGGCTGGGCGTCGATAGATCACTATGTCAGTCAGTCAGTCACCTTTGAGTTATATATATTTAGATAGATAGATAGATAGAAGATAGATATAGTCGTAAAAAAAGTATTGTATGCAACGTTGTATAAGTACGTCAAAAAATGCTCGATGGCGTCTTCTCGCTAAGGCTCGCATAGTATCGCATACCTGCGTAACTCGCATTTTTGGTCCGTCTTATACAACTGTTGCATAAAATCCTATTACATGTGTATGAAAAAGCCCGTATAGGTTTAGTTATTGAATAATCGATTGATTATCCGATTCTAAGTTCACTTACAATCGAGTATGGGATCTGCGGTTAAGGTCACACCCACATGTTGTGTGCGGACTGGTGCGGACAACCTTGGATCTATGGAATAGCTTCTTTATCATTATCTATGGCATTATCATTTGACAGATTTAGAATCAAATAGCATTGTTCGATTTATCAGCATTCAATGAGTATCGCATTAAATCCCATTACAAAGAGTCCAACCAAAGTGAATCCGCTATTTTTCAACAAGTCAAATCAGATATTTTTTTCTAAACGTCAAAACAAACATTATTTAAGGGATTTGAATGAAATCCAGGCAGATGACGTCATAGTTTCTTGGAGTCAACTAGCGCTCTTATTATTAGTTGATCTGCAATAATAACTCTAAAATCAAGTTAAAATGGGTATGTTAAAAAACAAGTGACATTATTTTGCCACATTTTATTTTCTTAACAGTACAAAATGATATATTTTTGCCCCAGTAAAATACCCAATTGTGATGTGGCAAAAAATTTTTTTAGGCTCTTTACCTGAATAAATTAAAAAGTATAGTTTACGTATTTTTTCTTTCCTCTAATTAGCACATACTGACAAAGATACAGCGCGCTTGAAGTCACAATCAGCAACAATTTTTAACCAAAGGTGACGTAAATCACTCACTCCGAAACTTCGATGCGCTGTGTCTTTGTAAATTTTTACTACTTTGCTAAACGATACAATATGGTTTCTTTATTTTTACCCGACTGTGCCAGAAGGAGGGTTATGTTTTGCGAGAGTATGTATGTATGTTTGTATGTTTGTGTGTATGTATAATTTTTTGGCACGCTCTGCAGCCTGAAAGGTTTAGCTTGAGAGGTGTCGTTAGATTCGTATTTACTGTGAGAGTGACACTAGGAATATCAAAATAAAATAAAAAAATAATAAAAACATCAAAATAAAAAGGGCAGTTGGGTTTTTATTTTTGTAATAATTACTTGTTGGATAATCCAGTTGACGAACAAAATAAAATAAAATATTTTACAACCAATCCACATCCCTATTGTGAAATAATTTTTTGACATATGCGTAATAAATCGAACCACGTGCTATACAAGGTCACTTTAGTATTATGAAAAAAAATCGACATTCCCATTCAAATTACCCGGGCGGCTGCACACTTTTGTATGGAAATGGCGAGAAATTTTTATTTCATTATATTATACAGTACAGCCCGTATACAGAACTATACAGGGTATGTCCCTTTCACGTTGTATATCTATTTGTTATAAATATGTCGGCGCGGTTTATATTAGACGCTGATTTGTCTACGCCGAGACACTTTACGCGAGTTTGCCGCATCGGCGGTTGGCGCTAGTATCGCAGTGACGTGCTAACGAAACGTCAGGGGAAACGCTTTGACGGTGGGCAGTCTTGTTCGAGCGGCCGTACTGTGCACAACTCGTTTGTGTGGTTTACTGTGGCTTAGCCATGACTCATTTTAATTGTGATAATTGTAATAGATGTGGATTGGTGAACCGATTTATTGACAGTTTATTTTAGCAAGACGATAAGCCCAGGTGTATACACAGTATTTAATTCTGTAGGGCCAGAGAATTAAACGTGTGTGGTTGTAATCCATGGATCAGCGCGAGGTGGGGCGCGGTCTTTCGTCACATTTTTATAAGGCGTAACTTACCACGTAAGGTCTCTCAAGTGGCGACATCGGTAAGGTGATGTGACTGTAAGTAAGTTTTCATCCTGACCTTAGTCTGTTCTCGTACTGTAAGTAACCAAGTGGGCAGTTCACGTCACTGGGGATGTCAGATGCCGATCTCGCCCTGCTCTGCCTCCATCTTTACTCGGCCGTCCGCGACAAATATAATAGTATCGTTGAGTTAGTATCCCATAACCAGAGGTCGAAATTAGGTAGAATTATTTATGTACTTACACTGATTTCATACAGCGAAGGAATAAAGTGGATATGCCTCAAATCCCAAGATTAATTTTTAAGAGCAGAAAAGTCCCGTGATTTCTTAAATAAAAAGTTATTAACTTCTACACAATTTAAACCACTGCAAGCGCGCCGTTGTACATTACCTAATTCTCTACCTAATTCCGACCTCTGCCCATAACACAGGTCTCAAACTTACTTTGAGGCAATAAATGAATTCGATTTGTGTGATGTCCTAAAAATTAATTCATGGATTTATTAAATATATTTACTTATTTATATGACAGAGTAACCACCAGAGAAGGAATGATATAGTAACAACCAGCCAGGGCAAGAGACGTCATACTGAAAAAAAAAAATTGTTGCCTGATGTCGTCTTATTGTTTACAAAAGTTGCTATGTGCGATTCATCATCATCAATCTTCCTAAATGTCATTTATATAAGTTTTTTGTGGGTCGATACAGCATTTGAGGTAGGTACCTACTTTTTTTTGTATACCTATATTCGAACTAAACACGGCCAATTGTTCTGTGATGTAATCATTGAAGAGCTTCTGCAGGAATAGTTGATATAAACTGGCAAAATAAGCAAATTTTTTTTGTGAAAATTTTAAGTGCGTTGGGAATTTTTTGAAACAATTGAACTCATGACACTGTTACAGTTACCGTAACTGACACCAAGTTTTTCACTTCTGTCGGCACTCCCGGAGTGCTACTGTTTTTTTTTTTTTTGATAATGTATTTTTTCTGAAACAGATTATTATATTGTAAACCAGACTTCGTAAGGTAAGATTTCCAGTTTAGTATAATACTATCTGCGCCCCGCGGTGTTACCCGCGGAAAAAGTAGTATATGTGTTAATCCAGGGTGTCAGCTTCCTGCATACCAAATTTTTTTAAAATTGGTCCAGCTGTTTGCGCGTGAAGAAGTAACAAACATACGCACTCACCAACTTTCGCCTTCATTATTAGTTTGATAGTATATTAGTGTGATTTATTAAATTTTCATTTTATTATTAACTAATATAAATAAAAGACAACGCAGCTGGCCAGTAGCAACCCATCACTATATCGATTATTTTTTCCACTTTCTCGCCATCAAGCAAGCCGCAAGACTCAAAATGTCCTGTCTATGGGGATAATGAATTGATAAATAGTGTATGTATGTATTTTTTCAAGATGTTCTAGATCATGTGACATTATACAGAGGTCGACTCCATGCCATAGCAACTGTAACTCATTGGCATTTGAAAAATGTGTGCGATGAAGATTGATCGGGTCTAATTCGCGGTTCGCGTTAGCTTTATGAGCTGTTAGACCTTGAGATTGTTTCCTAGTGATTAGTTTTAATGCCAAATTAACCACCTTTATATCTATGTGTATTGGTAAGTGTAAACAACTTTATGAATCTATATCCTTAAAAGTGTTTTTACACGACGCTGCTGCGGCAGCGGTTTTCGCAGCTACTTCCGGCGCCGAGCGATGTTCCGCTGGCAATATTCCAAATTTATGGGAATTTTCCTTTAATTTCCTCAAATATTCCCCTAAATTTCCATTTTTAGTAATATTGCCGGAAATGTTTACTGAAAAGTTACCAAAGTTATTCTAAAATTCCCGGGGACAGCACATCACTGGCCGTGCGCTATTTTTTGTCATGGTAATGGTCACGGTATGGTATTTGTACACAAATATTAAGGAAATCCAAGCGAGGTGTCATTGAATGGAAAGAAACGCTTACAATGTTAACTTTTGACAGAAATAAAAAAAAGTGGTTTGCTTGTTTCTCCATTTCACACACATAAACTTTCATAGTTTCCTTATGTTTTCCTTCTCCAGCAGCAAGTGGTGGTAGTTGAAAATGACCGTACATGAGTACAAACTCAGACGTACAAGTCGCGTCTAGTGAGGATCGAACTTGAGCCTCACAGACACACAGCTGCCATAACCAGGCCACCACCTCTTAGCCCACTCCTAAATGAGCTATTTCTAGAACAGTATCACATTTTTCAGGTATTAGATTCCACCATCCTCAAAATAGGAACTTGGACATCTTAAAATGATTTATAAAAGAATAATTGCATAAACTTGGTCGCCGACCAAAACAAATGCTCAAACTGCAGGTTTCTCAAAGAGCAATGGAGTGCAGTATGATAAGAATAAAAAGAACAGACCGTGTCAGGAACATTACACTGCGCTCCTTTACGCAAGTAGTTGAAGTAGAAAAGAAGTCTGCTAGATTAAAGTGCGACTGGGCGGGTCACGTTTGCCGTATGAAGCCCGAAAGATGGGCCCACACAACAACAACATGGGTTCCAACAGACGGAGTGAGATCCAGAGGAAGACCAAGGATGAGATGGAGGGACGAGTTGTCGGCTTTTGACAAGGAATGGACTTTAACAGCTAAGGATAGAAATTATTGGGCTTTTGCCCAACTATGAGACCTAAATGGGTAAAAAAATACTTACCATTAAAACCTTCATCAGGCACACTGGTCTCTAAGATGTCCTTGAACGCTTCAACATGTTTGTCCAAGTCCCCTTCCTGCGGGACCCCTCCGTTCCTGAACTTGTACTTGCCGCTGGTCTCGTTCTTCAGGAGAGCAGGGAACAGCCCCGGGTCGTACAGGATGGCTATCTTGTCGCCACGGAAACTGTCGCCTTTGTTTTGTTTGATACCTGTGAATAAGTATTTCAAAAATTACTTTTTTACCCTTTACAAAAAAGAGGAGGATTATCTATTCGTCGAAAACTTCTTTTTTTATGTATAATTTTTTATGCTTTTCTACGCACAATTGCGAAAAACGGCCACTTTTGGCGTATGTGCGTATAAAAACTTCACGTTCTCACTTTAAAATGTAAACAGTAGTTTATAAAATAGTTTGAAGGTTATCCAGGGTCTGATCAAGACCAAATTTTAAATGATATCTCCGTTTCTTTTCAAATGATTTATTTCAAATGGGGGCAGCACTGGTCCCCGAAAAATTCATGTAGCCCCTTAAAGTGCTAACAGTAGATTAGGGGTGAAGTTTTAATAAATTAATCGTTTTGACATTTGTTTTGTTCAAGCTTTTTTTGTGATTACCCTAAATTCTACTACTGTCCTAACTGTAAACTGTAAACGAGTCTCACGCTCTAGCTATAGGATCAGATTAAACCTATCGAGGTTCCTATGCAGACATGGCCCTAGGGTCTACCTAGGGTCCGCTAATTCGTTATGGCGAACCATGGTCCTCATTATCTTTTTAGGGGACCAACCCAGCTTTTTAAAGGCCCATTAGGGCTAGCCCTAATGGGCCTTTAAAAAACTGGGCTGGCAACTTTCCTGACCCGTGCGGATCTGGTGGTTATAGTCTATCCGAGGCCCCAAGGCCCCTAGGCCCCTAGTCTACTATTTCTTGTTGTAATGGTTAATCCCGTCTAGCTCCATCATCAGATGGGTTCAGTGGTTGTTACGCTTAGCTTATATAGCTAGCTTAGCTTTTCTTTAAGAATAAATTAAATTTTAATATACTTTACACGTAACGTAAATCATACTTATTGACGTGTAAAAGTGCCTGTAAAGGTCTAATTACTGAATAAATATTTGAATCTTTGATCTTTGAAGCGCACAAACTTGCTAGAAACATTGCAAGATTAATAAAAGCTTTATGAAGATGTTTAAAGTTACTATCTGGCATTAGCCATGCAGAACCTTTTGTTTCATTGCAATTTGCTAATTTTCAACAACTCAAATCACATACTTGTTCAAAACGCCAAAACAAACAACTCCCATGGGGTCTGTATGAAATATGGACTGATGACGTGATAGATTCTTGAAGTCAAAAATCTCTCTTGATTCTTGATTCTGCAATAATAAATCTAAAATCACATTAAAAATGAATGTGATCATGACAAGTGACATTATTTTCTTAGAAGTATCAAATAAAATATTTTTGACCTAGAAAAGAACCTAATTCCTACCAAGTAACAAAGTTTTTTAGGTTTAATTAAAAAGTGCTAACCGAATCTGTCAAGGTTGGTGAAGGGCACTTTCTTGGAGGTGCACTGCATGGTGGGCACGTTCCAGTACACGCTGAACGGCCGCCGGCTGTCTGACAGCCTCGGCTCCGCGGGCATCTCGATGACGTAGTAGCTGCAACAGATCAATGAGAGTTTTCACAGAATGTCAATATTTTAGGGTGCAAGGTGCAGGGACTTGGAGAAATTTTGATGAAAAGTTTGGGGTCCTAAACTAACCTAACCTAAATAAAAACTTGAGAGGTGTCAATGGACACCCGGATGGAACGAAGTTCGAAATAGAAAAACGAAACGAAAATAACTGGCTTGCTTTCTATGAGAGTGAGAGAGAGAGACAGACAGAGAAACACGCGCACGCCGCACGGCTTACAACTAAAAAGTGTCGTTACAACTTTTGGTCTTAATTTTTTCCGTCCAGCCCCCATTTCACAACGCGCGATAAGGAACTCCGTTCCAAAAAATAGGTTTTATACAATATGTAAGAAAAAATGTCCGACCTTGTAGGAGCAGCTCAGACCGCCAATATGAACAACTTTTTCCTAAAAAAAAAACTAAATTTTCATACAAGAACAAGAGAAGATACAAGTGTTCGGACGGCCCGGCAATTTGTATGAAAATTTCGATTTTTTTTCGAGTTTCAAGCATTGGTCCTATACAAAAGAAAAGCTTCACGTTCTCATTTTAAACCATAAACAGTAGTTAATAAAACAGCTTGATCAAGACAAAATTTTAAATGACATCTCCGTTCCCTTTCAAATGATTTATTTCAAATCACAAAAAAATCATGTATCCCTTTAAAAAGTTTTCCTGAAAGAACTTCTTTGAAATTATGGAAAAAAATGAACAATTGATTAGGAAATTAGGGCAGTCCTGCACGTGTAGATAAACACGTGTAGATAGCTTCCGTGAATTAAACTGATAATATTCATTTATATCTATTTGTAACAGGAATACTTGGTAAGTAACTTATAAGAAGTATGAAATGAGAAAACCCTAGTTTTTCTTTTTCGAGTGAGCAAGTGGACAACACTGGTGTCAGATTTTTCAAGCTGCCTAAAAGCATCGAGTAGCTTGATGACTGCCATACAATGATGACAGCCGGAACAAGGGCTTTTACGCGTCTTGCGAAGCTCAATAATTTTTTTATGCCACCGATCAAAAATTCTATCCGTACTCGTACTTTCAAAGGGGGGGTAAAAAATTTTTATGATAAAATTTTAAACACAACTTAAAAAAAAATGTAAACTAGTAAATTATGTCACGTCACAGTAGGGCGTGGGGATCTCAGAATTGTGACTTACTAAGTAAATATAATAAGGAAGAGGAAGGAGTCTTGTGGCGTCATTTATACAATATCTAATCTGACTGACTGACATAGTGATCTATCAACGCACAGCCCAAACCACTGGACGGATCGGGCTGAAATTCGGCATGCACGTAGATGTTATGACGTAGGCATCCGCTAAGAAAGGATTTTGATCAATTCTACCTCCAAGGGGATAAAATAGGGGATGAAAGTTTGTATGAAATTTTGTCAATTTTAAACCGATCGGGCTGAGACTTTGCATGCATAAAGCTGCTATGACGTAGGCATCCCCTAAGAAAGGATTTTGATAAATTCCACCCCTACGCGAGCGAAGCCGCGGGCAATAGCTAGTGTAACAAAAACCCTGTCCGATCCTTGTAGGAGCAACTCAGACTGTCAATATGGACAACTTTTCCTATGGGACCAATGCTTGATACGCGAAGAAAAAAAATAGTCATTTTCATATAAATTGCCGGGCCGGCCGAACACTTTTGTATGAAATGTCGAATTTCTTTTCGAGTTTCAAGAATCGGTCCCGAAAGTTGTTAATATTTACGGTCTGATTTGCTCCTACAAGGGTCGGACAGGGTTTTTGTTACATATTGTATGTGGGCTCTTGTCAAAAGAAAGAGATTTGAATGAACCTTAACAACCAAGTAATAAAAAGTAGTTACAACACATCAGTACCGGATCTAGAAATTTTTTGAGGCGGGGCAAAATATGTGAATATGCCGCCCCCTCTGATGGAGGATGAAATGAAGGAGGATCGTAGCGTCAAGGCAGCATATATGGGGAAGGTATCAGGCCGAAGACCAGTCGGTCGACCCAGATATCGCTGGAGCGATACGGCGCAGGCTGATCTGCGCGAGATAGAAGTGGTCGGCTGGCAAGATATCGCTCAGAACAGGAAATTGTGGCGCTCTTTCGTCTCGGAGGCCAAGATCCACTTCGGGTCGCTGAGCCAGCGGAGTAAGTAAGTAAGTATGCCGCCCCCTAATTGGTTTATTGGTTTTGCCGCTTACTTGATTACTATTACCAGTACAGTAAGTATACAGGGGGGGGGGGGTAACGTGTCAAACAGTAATGGTCAGTTAAGATCCAGCCCGAGATGCAATTGTGATTTTTGAGTAGTAAAGAACTTTTATGCTTCTTCAAAAGTAACCTGACGCCGCCTCCATTCGGTATCGGTAAAATAAGAGGGGTTTCCCGCCCCTCTGGCTTCGCCGCCCGGGGCATGGGCCCCGGCTTGCCTCCCCCTAGTTCCGGGGCTGCAACACATTGATGAGTCAGTCGTTTGATTCCAATTCCATCAATTGTTCGTTACATAACATAATACGCACTTCACGGTCAATTGTACGTTCATTTGTATCGCTAAAAGTGTCAAATGGACATAGTTCGTTGTTGGTAAATATATATTTTAGTTGTTGTGAAAAACTAGAAATATTGAGTTAGTACTTACTTATTAATAAAAGTATACAAGTTATTATTAAGAAAATAATAATTTGTAAGCTTTTATTAATAATTATTGTATATTTTTATTTTCAAAACGTTTGTTCGAGGTATCCCGTGGCCAAAAGGCTGGTACCTGGCTCAAAGAATCAGCCTTGCTATATACAACGTAGCAATGCTGCCAGCCTTTTGGCCACGCTGCCGAGGGGTAATATTTTAGTGGGACTACATATGTTGTAATATTTTTAACATATATTTTTTTAGTTTTAGGTTGTTTTAGTACTTATTTAGTTTTAATTTAAATTTTACTATTCAAAAACTTCGATTTAATTTAAATTGTATTAAGAAGAAATAAATAAATCTTAGTCTGGAAAAAAAATAACAAGGTTTTATCTAAAACAATTAAGGGGCTCGCCGCTTTTTCGCTCAAAGAATCAGCATTGCTATCTAGCAAGGGAACGCAGCCAGCGTTTTAGCTACAATGCCGCATGGACAATAGGATTATTTTATAGTTCAGTTTAAGTTTCTTTGTTAAGTTAAGTTTTTGTTCATGTATTTATTTCTTTTTTTTCAATAAATTGTTGCTAGTGAGCAATATGCAATATAATAAAAATTAAAAAAACGTCTCCTTAAGACGAATCAAACGAGATGGGGTTGCGTCATTTCCTTTCAGAAATACAGAGTTCCTATAGCCACCTTCCGGCTCCATCATCAGATCAGCTCCATGTCATCGTAATATTGCATTGTCACGCGATATACGTATGCCTGCAAAATTTCAGCTCAATCGGAAACCGGCAAGTGGGTCAAATGCAACTTGCAAGATTTGATTACAGACTGACAGACAACGGGACAAGTGAAACTAAATAAGACCACCAAAGAAATATCTACTTAATGTGGTTTGCGCCATGGTTTAATTTAGCTCGTGTCAGATCTCCTCACCTCTTCGTTTAGATAACTAGTTCTAGTTATCTAGTTATCCATTGCAAGCCAATTTCATTCTTATAACTCTGGAAAAAAGATTCATGTAACTGAATTTTCCCCTTCGAAGTGGTCGCCGCGCGCATAGTAGTTATGTAGGTATATTTTCGATACCTAAACGGGGAGTGACATAGGCCTGACGCCGCAGCACGCGACGGGCGCGATGGCATATAATTAAGAGATGCGATGCACAGGTATCTTATCTTTCGTGAGTACCTAAATATCTGATGCAAGAGTTGCGCAATGGATAAACAAATATCCACCGTCCGGGCCAAATCTACCACCTGCAGAGCATCTCCCACCTGGTAGAGACCTCCCCTGGTCAGTCTGGAAGTCTCTCAATAGACTCCGGGCTGATGTAGGGAGATGTCGAGAAAACCGAGTTAGGTGGCGTCACGCTGATAACGTCCTTTGCGATTGCGGTGCCATTCAGTCGATGGACCACCTTCTATCGTGTCCGAATTGCCCTACGTCGTGTACCATCGAGGACTTAAATGAGGCTAACGACAGAGGGATCGCCGTGGCCACATACTGGTCAAATGTCATTTGAATTAGAAACTGTACTGGAACCATTTTGACTCTACAAGAAGAAGAATATCTCAGAACAAGACCGACGCCCTACAACTTTAACCAACAAGCTATAACTAAATCCTCCACTTGAAAAATTACCTACTAGAATAGGGACGTGGCTGAGTAAAAATATTTTATTTAGTGCCGCAACAGACGGGACGCAAGTTGCGTCGCGTAACAGCTAGAGATGGGCAGTAGATAGTACTCAATCTACCCATTTGAGTATTTACTCACTAGTTTTAATAAATAGAGTAAATAGAGCGTGCTCATATATTGACATCGCATTTGATGTCTCTTTACTTATTTTAACATAAAATTACGCCTTTGCACACCTTCCAGCAAAAAAATTAAAATTAGTCAAAGAAGCTTACTTTCAGTGTATGATTAGTATGGTATTTTCATATATTTTAACGTTTCATTTAACGCTTACCGACATTTTAAGCATATTATAGCGTATGCACACACTTTTCGACAAGAATTGCAAGTGTAAACTAGATTTAAGTTTAAAAATAGTCTTGATAACGTGAAATAATGAATATAAATATAAATATGAGTCGCAACTCATATAAATTAGTCTAGTCACCAAATGGATAAATACGGATATTTATTCAATCTACTGAGTAAAAATTCAAATGGGTTGATTTAGTAATTATGCACCGCCCATCACTAGCTGTTACGCGGCACAACTTGCGCCCCGTCTGTTCTGGCCCTTAATCCTCCACTTGAAAAATGACCTACTAGAATAGGGATGTGGCTGAGTAAAAAATATTTTATTTAGTCCGTCAACGAGATGAAGCCAAAGAGGTTTGTCAGGATCGTAGCAAGTGGAGGTCCTTAGTCTCTGCCTACCCCTGTGTGGAACAGGCGTGATAAAATGTATGTGTGTATGACAACGAAATTTTGTATGGTATGTTCGCTCATACAGCGCTGTGAATTTAAACACACTCAAAAGTGTCGCGTAATGTAAAACCCTAGTACAGAGTCCATTCGCCACACGTGAGTAAGCCAATGTTCTAAACGTTTCTGAGAGAGAACGTGCGTATAGAAGGTCGATGTGCGGAACTAAATTCTGATAGGTATGCGCGAAAACAGCTGATTTCAATATTCATGATGATGACCTCACTCATTCAACCAACGAAGTTCTCCAAATATACCTACTTGAACAATCCAACGTTTGTAACTAATACAGGCTCTAACAAAATGCACTCAAACTTAATTTAATGGTCAATTGAGATCATGATACTGAAAACCTTTCTTGACTAGACTAGATCCCTGAGACATATCAACTTTTTTTAGATTTTATGGTTTTAAGAACTCAAAAACCGGCCTACCAAGCCTTAAAGAAGTTACCTAAGAAAAAAAAATCAGAACCCTAGATATGTAGGGGCGATCTCCGAGCGACTTTTAAAAAAAGATTTTTATTTAAGCTAAAAATAATGTTATTTATTTGAAAACTCAACAAAGACTGACAATTATCGAATATTGAAAATACATAATGAAATTGGAGTCACTGGGCCGGCTGTTGGGCAATCTGCTGACTGGACGGTCTTGCAGTACGTAGTGGTTGCTATTTCAGCGGTATAGCACGATTATGACGTGCTAACTCCTCCCTCCTTAAGATAGAACCGTGTTCCACCGGTTCGTTTGGCGGGCTTTTCTGATGCCGCTGGTCCAGGCAATAGGGTGGTTTTTCTTTCCAAGTAGTATTTATGTGTCTTCCAGGCCAGGAAAGTAGCTCCAATGATGTAAAGGATGATCGTGGTCCAGCTCGGAGTTAATGACACAAATGCATCTTCATTATAGTCTACATCTTGTATATTCTGAGCTTTATTTATGAGATTATGTATGTTGTCAAGTGAAATGTCTTCTAGTTGCACTTCGAGTCTTATTTCATTCGGCACGTATTGTTGTTCAGGTAGTGGGATGACGTCATGTATGGTCACGGCGTTACTATGTGTCTGTAATGTCATATTGAGTACTTCGGCGTGACATTCGTTCGAGATTGAGATGAGTTGCGTCTTCGTGAGAGTATGGTATAATACTTCGTTACCGCACGTCGCTCTTAGGACTTCATGTTGATTGGTGATGAGAAGCCAGCTGTTGGGGCTGATGTTCTGGATTTTTCCTTTCTTGAGCTCCATCTTCGCGTAGGAACATGTGAGATGATGCGGTTGATGTTGAACTATAGATGTCACGCAGTCTCCCGAGTCATCTAGTGGTCTCGTGATGAGTTGTTTGCAGACTTGGGCTTCATCCGTTATGTGACGGCATTCTTCATTGATGTATGAATACTCTCCGCTACCAAGTACTAGGTATTTGGACTTAGGAATTATAGTGAGATTTTGGTTATTGGGGATGGAGTATATATGAATGAGGTCGTAAGGGGTTGATTCTACACAAGGAATTTCTAAGATAAAATTTAGCGAGTGTTGAGTACTATAGGCTTTAACCTCTATAGATTTCTCTATGCCATGTATATTTTCTAAGCTAATTGGAGCGACAGCTGTAAAACTAAAATTTCTTTGTATGTCCAGCATGTCGGCTATTAAACTTTTAGAATTAACTATACTAGGGTGCATAATACCTATCTGTGCAAATGCCATTGCATCTTCTAATAACATAAGTTTGTCTAAAATTATCTGCAAGCTGAAATCTATTTGTATATGCACCTGTAAAAGATTAAAATGTTTGTAAACTAGGTTAGAGTTAATAGTTATATTTTTTATTAAAAGTTCTAATTTATTTTGATTCTCATTTATTATATTTAGTTGTTTAGCAAACTCTGTGATAGCCTTTTGAGCTATTACTATTGATTTTTCGTGAACGTTATGCATGTTATTCTTAATATTAGATATTTCTTGTTCTATTTTCAAAGCATCATTATAATCTAAATTACCAGTTATAAGTTTAACTACAGATCCTAATCCATTAAATAAACCACGCTTTACTCTACTGTAAGGTGCCAAAAATATTAATTTGTTATTAATAATATTTATTTTATGCTCAATCTGATCTGTATATGATCTCTGTAATTCTCCTGAAATAATGTTAGGATCTAAAGACTTAGTGCTTGCATATAGACCTGCAAGTTTAAGGGTGGTCAAATGAAGGTAAGTTATATTATAGCTACACACTAAATTAACAGTATCTATTTGTTTGAGAACAATGCCTTGTTTTAAGAGTAATAGGCCGTTGGAGTTATCTACTGGAGTAATGTTCACGGTGGCTGTTGCTGAGAGCACGAGGGCTCCGAAGAGGATTGCCCTGGAACAAGGTGAGGCCTTCGTAATAACTTGAAATGGACTCTTATCGATTTGGAGTTAGGGTGGTTACCTATTATCTCAGCCACGTTGTTAGGGTGTAAGTGAATGATCTTATACGGACCTTTGAACACAGGCTTGGTCTTGTCGTTTCGCGCTGTCTTGGCTACCTGCTTATAAACTGTTTCACCTACCTTTAGCTGAGTTTCTTCCGCTGCTTGGTTCCGCTTTGCTATCACCTGCTCTTTGTTTTTAGAGAGGTGCGCCGCTACACACTCCTGCACAGCTTCTGCGTTCGCCCTATGCTTAAGCACAAAGTCTTGGTAAAATTCTTTAGGGTAGTAAATCTCTAAAGGGTTCCTAGCTGCTGTATGTCCATAGAGTAACTCATATGGGGTGTAACCTGTCGCTGAGTGTATAGAATTGTTATAGGCTATAACTGCATATCTCATTATAAGTTGAATAGTATCATCTTTATTGGTCATACGCTGGATTCTTATAATTTCACCAATGGTTGAATGAAAACGTTCTATAGGGGAATTTGAATTAGGGTTGTAAGGGGTAGTAAAGTGTATTTCTATATTGTGAGATGCACATATTTCTTTTAAAACATCGTTATCAAATTTAGTGTCTGAATCTGTTGTTATTTTAAGGGGTAGTCCTAAGATAGAAAATACTTTTAAGAGAGCATCTGCTACATGAATGCTGCTTGAGCCTAGCATAGGTACTGCTTGAGCAAATTTTGAGAAATTATCTATTATAGTTAGGAATATTCCACCACCTGTGGAATACAGATCCATGAAGAGATGTTGCATAGGTTTAGTTGGTGTTTCTGTTACCATTAAGGGTGGCTTTAAGGGGTTGCGCTCGTATTTAGCTTTAAGGCAAGTATCGCATTTATTAATATATGTTTGGATAGTTAATAACATATTGGGCCAATGATAATTTCTACGCATGTGTTTATAGGTCTCCTGTATACCACGATGTATGTTCTTTCCCTCATGATATTTCTTAATAAGATCTAATTGCTCAGATTTATTTTCTACAAGAGTTACACGGCATGTGCATCTTATTAGTTTAGGGCCTCTATCGTTAAAGATAGTGGTATATACTCTCGAGAAAGCAAGGTACAGATGTTCATCTATAAAGTAACAATGAAATACTCTATCGGCTATGGTATGTTCCTTAAGGAATCTAATTATCTCCTGTTCTGTGTTATTTACAGGGATAAACACGTCTTTAATCGTAGTTTTTGAGTTGGTAGTTCTAATTTCGACTCTATATGTAGAACCTGGGGTAGATCTTATATAAAACTGCTTTTGCTGTCTCTCTATAGCGTCATCTATTATAGGGATGCCAATGTTTTCATTGTCAGGCTGGGTATGGTTCGTAGAAACTAACTGATTGGGATCTAATGAAACTACACTCATACTATCAGATGTTGCATCTGTTTGAGGTGGGGCAACGGACTCTACTGGGTTAGGCTGATTGTTGTTATTCTCAGCTTCACGTTCCATCTCACGACGGACGTTCTCAAAAATCCTAGGTATTATCTCATCGTCCTCATTATCTTCAAAATTAACTGCTAGTGAGTCTACACTGTTATGAAATATTTTAGCTCGAGATAAGGCATCGGCATTTGTATTTTGAGAGCCCTTTTTATATACAACATTATAGTCATACTCGGCTAGTTTAAGTCTCCATCTAGTTAACTTTGAGTTTGGGTCTTTAAGGGACATAAGCCATGTGAGAGGGCGGTGGTCGGTATAGATAGTAAATTTACGACCGTACAGATAGGGTCGGAAGTACTTTACAGCCCACACAATGGCTAATAACTCCTTCTCTATTGTAGAGTAACGGGACTCTGTCTCAGATAAGGTCCTAGACGCGTATGCTACGGGCTTATCTGATCCTATTTTGCCTTGGGATAAGACTGCTCCTAGAGCGAAATTGGACGCATCTGTTGTTAGGACAAAGGGTTGATCGAAATCGGGAAACTGTAATATAGGGTCATTGGTAAGTACCTGTTTACATTTACTAAACGATTCTAGAAATTCGGGGGTGTGTTCTACTTTATGGTTTTTCTTAAGGCACATAGTCATAGGCTTAGTCATCTTAGCGAAGTCCTTAATGAACTTTCTATAATAACCCACTAAACCTAAAAAGGATTTTATTTCTTTTTGTGTAGTAGGGATGGGAAAGTTAAGAACAGCTTTAATTTTATCTTGATTAGGCTTAAGGCCATCTGAAGTAAGCTCATGACCTAAGAATTGTACGTGTTTCTGAAGGAATTCTGATTTATCAAGTTGAACTTTGAGGTTATGAAGTTTCAAACGATCAAATACTTGTTTAAGCTTGAGCATATGTTCCTGAAGGGATGTAGAGGCGATGATGACGTCATCTAAATACGTAAATACGTTATCTATGCCTCGTAGGATGTGATCCATCAGTCTCTGGAAGGTGCTGGGGGCGTTTTTAAGACCAAAGGGCATGCGAAGAAATTCGTAATGCCCTCTTTCTATAGAAAATGCACTTTTTTCAACATCGCGGGGGTGCATTTCCACTTGATGGTACCCGCTCGCTAAGTCGAGGGTGCTAAAGTATTGAGCGCGCCCTAACCTATCCAAGATGTCACTTATGTTTGGTAGGGGGTACTTGTCCTCTATAATTCTGTCATTGAGCCTCCTATAATCTATAACAAGACGCCATTTAACCTTGCCAGAAGCATCTGGCTTCTTAGGTACGATATGGACAGGGGCTGACCATGGGGATACGCTTTCGCGAATAATACCTTGTTTCAGTAAGTTGTTTATCTGATTTTTTATTTCATCCCTTTGCTGAGGGGCCTGCCTATAACTGCGTACAAAAATAGGGGTATCGTCTGTAAGCCTTAACTCATGTTTCACAGCATGTGTAAAAGTAAGGGGTATGTTTTCCGAATAAAAGATATCTCTATATTGATAACATAATCTTTCTATCTCACGTTTCTCTTCCTCATTCAAATGTTCAGTTCTAATTTTCTTTAAATTTTCACAAAGCTCTCTATCAATATCCGGTTGTGTTTGAATTGAGTTTAATGTGCAATGAATATTCGGGGTTTCTTTTTCAACAAAGGGTTGTAAAACAATAGGGGTTTTATTTAAAATAATTTTCTTTTCCGGATTTAAGTTAAGAACCTCAGTAAAGAATGAGCCATTAGTTACTTGAACTATAGCTGAAGGGGATGTTAACCCTGGCATCCACTCATGGTCCTCGTGTATATAAGTACCATCGGTATAGTTAGTTTTAACTTTAACAATTTTCCGGCAATGAGGATCTACTCGGATTTTCTTAATAGGATAATCAAAATGAATAGGTATTATTGCGGTGGATGTGCGTAGTACCTTATTTTTTAAATCAATATTACTAGAGAGCGATTTCAATAAATCTAGCCCTATAAGACCTTTATATTTCGGATCAAACTCGAAGATGAGAAACTTGTGACTTATATCACTATTAAAGACCGGTGGTAGTGGTAAATATGCAACGTACGAGTGTCGAGTTACCGCGTGAGCTGTCTTTACCTCGAAAGGCTCGAAGTCGACGCAATGTTCGAATACTGTATTTTGTATGACGTCAGGTGATATCATAGAACGCGAGGCACCCGTATCTATAAGGAATTTACCTCGGAATTCCGGTATCTCGATGTATGGAAGATGATCTTTATCTTGATGGTTTAACTTTATCAACTCCGCTCGTCCGGCTCCTGGTCCTCTTGAAAATCCTGAGGGATAGTTGTTTGATCCTCCTCTGTGCTCGTAGAAGGGTAGTTTACATCTTGCTCGTCCGCATTAGGGTAGTACTCCATAGGGTAATAATATTGAGGTGGATAGTAATTTACATTACCTTCGTATGGCGAATAAAATAGTTCCTCAAATGCGAATTGCGGCGGCATCGGCTTGTTAACCGATCGCATGGTGACGTCAGAGGAAATCTGAGGCGGGTTGACTTGTTGCTGCGGAATGTTCGGCTGCCTTTGGAAATTTCCTGAGTTCCTAAAATTGCCTGAATTATTTCTAAAATTACCTTGAGGGTGTCTATTCTTCCAGGGTAACACGGAGTTTACTAACTGCTGTTTCTGTTCAGGGGTTAGGTTGTTACGCTGGGGTACGAAATTATTAGGGGGTGCAAAATGTGGCTGAGGTGCAAAATTATATGGTCTAACAAAGGGTTGGTTGTTAAAATGACGCTGAAAGTTATTTTGATTATTATTTGATTTAAAATAATTTTCAGGTTTCTTATTTTGGGGGTTACTAGAGGGGTTGTTAAAGTTAGGTCCCTGTCTATAACCAGTTTTTGCTTCCTCTGCCCGTGCAGTGACTATTGCAAGCTCTAAGGTTGAGGGTTTATTAATTCTCACCCCTACGGATACTTGGAACTCTAATTGATTTACATACTGTTCTATAGCCATGTTCTCGTAATAACTTTTATCTGTATGCTGACCTACCATATACAGAGTGTCGAGCACATCTCTAATTCGTTTGCCAAAGGACTCAGCATCCTCGTTTTTATTGCGCCGGGTGCGCGTGAGCTCTTGCATAACCTGTATTTCGTTCCTAGGCTCTCCTAAGCGCGTTATTAAAGCACGTTTTATTTCTGACCAACTATTAAGGGTACCTTCATGTGCAAGGGCATCTATAGCTGCACCACTTATCTTACTTTTAATTAAACATACTAGTGCTAAGGGGGCTGCACCCTCATTGGGTCTAATCATCCCCATAAAATTATCCATTTCTTTAATATAAAACTGTAACCTCTTGGGGTTCCCATCATACTTGGGCATAAGTTCCGAAATCATCTTATAATCTGTTTGGAACTCCATTTTCTAAAAGTAAAATAGGCGTGTGCACTTAAACCTTAAATTGATTTAAAATTTTAGTTTATAATCTACAGCGATATGAGCCTATAGATAGACACACGTAAAACAATATCTTAAGATTAAACGAGAGGAAATAGAGCAGAAAGGAATGTACTTGGGAAGCAAAAGAGCACTCACCAACACAGCATTCTCTGCATCTCCTGCTCGGGTCTTGTTGAGTACAGGTCTCCAATTCTCCGGATTCCCGCAAGTTGAAGCCGCGTTTACGTGACCGCCACGAGGTTCTTCTTATCGCGGATGATAACGATTGAAACCGTTCACTCTGGTCGGCGAAGAGTCTATTCACACGAGAGGACTTATCTCGAAAGTCCTAGAGTGCCGCGATCCTACCAAAGTCGACTGCGCCAGATATGTAGGGGCGATCTCCGAGCGACTTTTAAAAAAAGATTTTTATTTAAGCTAAAAATAATGTTATTTATTTGAAAACTCAACAAAGACTGACAATTATCGAATATTGAAAATACATAATGAAATTGGAGTCACTGGGCCGGCTGTTGGGCAATCTGCTGACTGGACGGTCTTGCAGTACGTAGTGGTTGCTATTTCAGCGGTATAGCACGATTATGACGTGCTAACTCCCTACTTAGAGCAAATGTTTTATTATCTTTTAAAATATTCATTATCATCATTTCAGCCGCATAACGTCCACTGCTATACCTAGGCCTCTCCCAAGGATTTTCAAAATGACCGATCTAGAGCAGCCTGCATCACCGGTACACTTCAGCCCTGAACGGCTACTTAATCTTTATACAGCCCAGGTTCGCTCCTGCATGGAGTACTGCAGTCACTTGTGGAATGACTCCGCTAAATACCAACTTGAGGCACTAGACTCTGTTGACCGAAGAGCCCGCAGGCTTATAAACAGCGATGAGCTTTCGAATAGAAAATTGCAGTCCCTAGAGCATCGTCGCAAAGTAGCCTGCTTATCGGTTTTCTATAGGATACATTTTGGAGAGTGTTCTAAGGCTCTTCTTGATCTCGTGAAACCCTCACCATTTCTCTATTGGACTACGAGGCGCGGACAGGGGTTTCACCCCTTTGTCGTTGAAATACCTAAGTCTCGAACTAAACGCTTTGACAATTCCTTTTTGGTTCGAGTAGCTAAGGTGTGGAATGAACTGCCTGCGTCTATATTCCCAGAGAAGTACAGCCCCGGGACATTCAAAAGTTGATTAAATGGGTATCTTTTGGATGGCATGCTTCATCCTAGTCTTCATCGTCGCTTTCCATCAGGTGAGATTGAGGACAAATGCCTAAACCAATAAATTGTAAAAAAAAAAAATATTATTCAGTAAAGGAAAACGCATAATTTTAATAACAACAGTAATTTATCATCAAATCACGAGGCTCTTAATTTGTATTTCATGCGTGTTTGCATTACGCTACAAAGTAAACGGTTTTTAATGGTGTTTTAATAAAAACAACAGTTGAGTTCGATGATTGTAGGACGGTCGGGTTAACCGCTGATTTCATCTTAAACATCCAAAATTTATTTGTACCTAATAACTTTATTGTTCTTACCAAAATATCGAAATTGCAAATATACAGTAGCAGAAAAGTTCATCATTTTTAAAAATACCGTCAAAATCTGGAATGGATTTGAATCATGGGTGTTTATTTGGCTTGGCTGGTAAGTGTCATACAACTTTGTTGCCCTGATCGGTAGATATCGCTCTTGTCTAATAGGTTAAGGCTAATGGTTATGCAGGCTCCACTTCATTTGTGTTGTTTAACATATAGATTTAGTTTAGTTTATATAATTTTCAATTTTTATTTCATTTTAATTTATTCATATCACTATGAATTGTCGATGTTTATCTTAAGTACATTTTTTTTTTCTTTTTTCTCTTTATCAGTACATATTTCCGTGACGTCAACTAGGCTCCAACGGAAGACCAGCGCTGGCAGTCCTCACAGCCAGCATATGCTGAGTTGGAGCCTTTTTGAGGTACACCACTACCAGGTTTATTTGTGATTTATTTCTATGTTATATACTTTTTTTTGTGTATCTCAAATAAAACATTTTATTATTATTATTTTTATTTCTTTTATTTTCTCGGTTTATAATTAAACCGGTTTACTGATATACACGGGCCTAAGCCAAGTGTATTTCAGGAAGGTCATTACTTTCGTTGTTGTTCTCATTTCTTGTAATATTATTTATTTCTAGCTGAGTTGCTATTAACGCAAATTGTTGGGGATCATTATTTGAGAGGTTCTGGGTTTGTTGTGTATGAGTAGTAAGGTAAGTTGTTTGTGTGATGGATGTATGGGTAAGAGTGTGACCGTCTGTTTGTAGGAACTTTCTCACTAGTCGGCATGTATTTAAAATAACTGCTTTTTGGAGAAGATGATAGGTTGTAGGTGTTTGATTTAGGGTTTGAAGTGATTGATGCAATTGTTTGGGTATGACTCCAGTGGAAGAAAGAACTATTGGGACTATTGTTACTTTTTGAAGATGCCAGATTCTAGTTATTTCGTCCTTTAATTCTGTGTATTTGGTTAGTTTTTCAGCTATTGTATTTTGAAGGTTGTGTGTATTTGGAACAGCGATGTCGATTAAATATGCGGTTTTGTCGGTTTTATTTACAAGTGTTATATCAGGCCTGTTATAATGAATAGTTCGGATTGTAATGTTTTTTGAAATTTCTCTAAACGCGTCATTTTTTTTTGATCGATTTCTAAAAACATGTAAAACTATATGGTAAAAAAGTAGCTGCATTTTTCCCGCGCAGATCACAGAAGCCGATTGATAATGTGCGAAAATCAGTAGGTATCAAGACAATAGGTACATGATGCCATTATCACTAATGTTGGGTATCGTTGAATAGTTCTTTTAAAATTATTGTGAGTTTGTCAACACCGTTTTTCGATTTTGGGATCCGTTTCTAAAATATTTGCTTTTAAAGTGAAAAAAATTATTAGAGTCAAGTGTCTCCCCCTCTATCTGCTAAACGGTCATATATGGACACGTGAAAAAATTCACAGCTATAGGATATATAACGAAATTTAAAGGAAAACTATCAGAGCTAAGTAGGGTTTAC
Source organism: Acrobasis suavella (assembly GCA_943193695.1). Lineage (NCBI taxonomy): Eukaryota > Metazoa > Arthropoda > Insecta > Lepidoptera > Pyralidae > Acrobasis > Acrobasis suavella. The sequence goes on from OW971950.1 coordinate 14,629,564, forward strand.
AAATTAAAAAGTTATAGGCTAACTTATAAAATGTACTCGTAAAAGGAAAATTTCATATAAATTCAATAGAAAATTGGTTTTTAGACGTTTTTAATGGCATGAACTCAAAGTTGGCATTCGTAACTACGGAACCCTACTGCGCGTGGCCCGACACCCACTTGGCATATTATTGTTATACATCGCACCATATTAATAAGAAATAACATAAAAGTTATGAAGTACCTTGTACATTACTAAGGGTTATGTAAATTGCATGAAAATAGGTAAGTATGCAGATTTTTTTCTCATTTCCTCTCGATGCCCCCACCTTCACCTTTTCTCGGTAGGACGAGCATTTGATTATACGGGCGCTGGTAGTGCATACAGCGTCTATACCTACGATATTCTTATGTATATGTGGAATTGATCGATTATCGATTACAGCTATTGTTTTTTTTTTATGTCATAGGGCGGCAAACGAACAAGCGGTACGGTAAGTTATCACCGCTGCCCATGGACAACTGCAACACCAGGGGTGTAACAGAAGCGTTGCCGGCCTTTCAGGAAGGGAAGATGTGAGGGAAAGGAAAGGGGGAGGGGGAAGGGGAGGGAGGGGGCCTCCGGTTCTCCGAAGCATAGAAGCGGTGACGCTACAACTCAGACGTCGATTTTCTGTGAGAGTGTGGTACTTCCCCGGACGAGCCGGCCCATTCATGCTACTAGCAGAACAGAGTTTTGCCGGTAGCGTGGCTCTATGTCTGTATCCATGTAGACACAATCTGGCGCGCTGGCGCTACATTGACCAAGCAGAAGAACTGTGCCAGTGTGGTCACGACGACCAGACTACGCAGCACCTCCTCTCATGCCTTTTGTTCCCAACTAGCTGTACCAGTCGCGAGGCCTCTTTAGAAGCAGATTCCTATCGAGTTTCCTTAGGGGTTTTTAAACATACGCTTTGATTACTAACAGCAACTATAGCCTACGTATACCGGCGTACCGTGCATTAAAATGTCCATTTAAGACGAAATGGTAGCAGAAGTGGTGCCCTCATTTGAAATAAATTGTTTAAAACTAAATATAGTGATATTTAAAAATTTGATTTGTACTAATGTCTAGAAAGACCTTTAAACTATTTTATGAATAACCTTTGAAGGTAATATTGGTAGTCCGTCTAGTTTTAAAACTGTTTTTCGCCAAAAGTGTCCACTTTTGGCGAAAAACAGTTTTAAAACTAGACGTATATCCCACGTAGTATCCCATAACACAAGTCTCGAACTTACTTTGGGGCTAGCTCAATCTGTGGGATTTATTCGTAATAAGAGGAAACCTTCAAAATACAAAATGTCTGTGTACATACTTCATGTATGGTTTTCTATAGGGGTAGGTAGGATCATGGGCCCTTCCTTGGATGGGTGACCACAATCATCATCATCATCTTAGCTCGTCTTCCGCCCACAAAGTCAAAGTCAAATTTTTTTATTCAATGTAGGATTAATTTATTTCTTATTGAAGGTCATTTTTTAAATATTATTTTAGTGCAAAAGCTAAAAACTACTAGCGTTTCGGAACGACCACTGCTGGGAAGCTTACGCCGACAGAAACCCGGTTCAGTATTGGTCCCTACCCAGCCTGATGGGCTATGTTTCAGTTACAATACAGATTTACACTTAAGCTAAGTATACATTATATTATACTTCTAAATAATACAATTAAAATTTGCAGTCAACTATTTCCAAGAATTTTGATCAGATAACCACTGCTGAGCATAGGCCTCACGTCGACCACAAGGAGCATAATAATTTCTCCAGCTCCGTCGTGCTTCGAAAGGCACGTTAGGCTGTTTGTCCCGGATGTCATCATTGTATCATCATCATCAGGTCTTTTTGTCTCCACTGCAGGAGCACGACCCTTTCGGTACTACCAGAGCCATACTTGGCCAGAGCAGCCAGAGGACATGGCCTACACTCTCCTCGCTGGCCAGAAGGGTTGGAGAGGTCTCATTGATGTTTATAAGCTTTGTTTAGCTTGTATTCCCTAAGTCGCTTTCTACGACATCCACGGGAGGAGTTGGAGTGGCCCTATTCTACTCTGTCGGAAACCACACGGCCATCATTGTATAGCAGTCGATAAAGCTATGTCAGATGCCTTTAGGCAGCGTGAAAAATCTGACACTCACATGAAAACAAACCCCTTTTCATACAAGCAAAAAAGAGGGGTTTCATAAGTTTGGCGAGTCTGTGTGTCTGTCTGCGGTAACGTAATGTCTTAACGAATCGACCGGTTTATTTTTGTTTGAAAGTTGATTAGATCGAGATGGGTCTATGATGTTTGATGGAAATCGGTTCCGCGGTTGAATAGTTATTGGGGCTGAACGTTTGAAAGTGGGAGTTTTTGTAATTTCCCTGATACTTGTAAAAGTAAAGTATGAATCGTTTATTTTTAACAAGCTTTTGTATAACTTACAATGAACCTTGTATGTACGTTTGGGTCTAAACTTGTAACCCAATTTTCAACCAGTTGTTACCAACCAATTGAGCTGAAATTTTGCATACTTGTGTAAGTCGGATGTCAATATAATATTAGGGAGTCACTGAGCTGTTCTGATGATGGAGCCGAGAGATATTCGACGGAACTCAGTAATTAAACAACATAACCTCTTTGAGTAAGTCTCGTTTGATTTGTCTTGACGAGCACTTTGTGGTGGGCGATGTCTAAGGTCTGATCACGATCGATGGAATTCAATAATAAAGCCATGCAATTCTGTCCAGTTTACATAAGCGTAGCCAGCCATGGGCTCAGGGTGGGGCAGCAATCTGAAATAATATGTAACTAGCAAACTACACAGTCCGCCGCTTACCCCAGTTAATTTTTACATATAAAATGTCGAGTGTGAACTTTCTTACGAATATTAAGTATTGTAGTAAGTACCTAGATAATTTAATTTTTAGGTTTGGTTCGGTAACTTGAAGGTCTGAGCCAAGGTGGGGCAAGCGCCCCACCGTGCCCCACCGTGGCTACGCCCATGCCAGTTTAGGCTTATTTCATTTGCCTTTAAAGGTACTTTGGCCTCAAAATAAAAGCTTGTACAGTAAGGGAGAAGACAGGGTTAGAAAAGTATAATTGTAATTACTCCGTATTTTAGATTCTCCAAGAATAATGGACCCATATTTTTCAGTTTGCCAAAAAGTAAAGATTCACAAAGACACAACACAAAGCATCAAAGTTCCCGACCACACTTTGATGCTTGCGACGTCACCTTTATGTAAAAATCGTACGAAGCCGTGACGTCGTGCGTTTCAATGCACTGTATCTTTGTCATTTTTTGTTTCTCAGAGAAAAGAAATAACATGTGTACAATGCAAAGTCAAAGTCAAAGTCAAAAATTTTTAATCAATGTAGGATAAATTTATCTCTTATTGAAGGTCATTTTTTATTAAATATTATTTTATTTTAAAAGCTAAAAACTACTAGCAATATTTTTTAATAATCTAACCGATGGACTAAAATTATTTTTCCGTTCGTCATGTCTATTAATTTTGTTTACATAAAAGTGACCCATTACCCCTCTAGGTGCCCTGTAGTTTTTCATCAAATGGGTATTTGTTATCTTTACGGGCCGACTGAATTAAACCCTGACTCATCGCTGTGTCGACGTGGAATGACCTAGACAGTGACCTACTCCACCCAGCGAATGACCCCGAACCTATAGCTGAGGTAATAAAGGCAATAGCTATAAAAATCGCCGCACGCCATGGCTGGTCATAAAGGATTTAATTTCCTCGTGAAAGATTGGTGATATCAGAGTGTGATTTCATAAGTATCACATTTATATGACAAAGCCCTTCTGGCGAGTAGGCGATCAATACTGTGAAAATGAGTTTCTTTCGGCGTTTCTTCTCAGCAGTGGTCGTTACGAAGCGCTGGTATCGGTAGCTTTTCTTTAAAAATAAATTAAATTTTAATATACTTTACACGTAACATAAATTATACTTATTGACGTGTAAAAGTGTCTGTAAAGGTCTAATAACTGAATAAACATTTGAATCTTTGAATCTTTAAAAAACACCATATCACGTAGTGATATATAAGGGTCGGATCTCACTTGTCAGCACGGAGCGGAACTTTTCTATGCTGCTATTCTTTTCTGTCACTCAGAACCGTCATTTGCCAGAGCGAGAGAGAGCGCAGAATACTATTGCATGCTATCGAACGGCTGGTGCGATAGCGTTTCGTCCAAACCTTAATTAATAGCAAGTAAATATCTTTACAGAATGTTACTTTTTTTTACTCCGACAAAAAAGAGGTTTGTCCTAAGTTTGACGCTAATATGTGTCTGTGGCATCGTAGCGCTCGAACGGATAGGTCGATTTCGAAGCGGTTTTTTTAACGTGAAAGCAAGTTCATTTGCGGTGATTTTTAGCCATGTGTGACGAAAATCAGTAGAGCCGTTTAAAAGTTATTGATGATAAGGGGATATCTGAATTCCGGGATCCAGTGCTGCCCCAATTTAAAATAAATCATTTGATAAGAAACGGAGACTTCAGTTCAAAAGATAACCCTTTAAACTATTTTGTGAACGACTGTTTACAGTTTAAAGTGAGAACGTGAAGTTTTTCTAAGCACAATTGCGAAAAACGGCCACTTTTGGCGTATGCGCGTAGAACAACGGCTGGACAATTTTGTATGGAAAAGCTAAAATTCTTTTATGCCATTCCCCCTCTAAAAAGTTTGTTTTATTCACTGAAAACAGTGAATAAAAGGCACTTTTAATCACTATTTTGGTGTTTGAGTTTAGGAAAATTACTCTTGATTTGAGTAACTGTTCCAATTTCAACTTGCATTTTAATTGATTTAACCTCCCTTTTTTTCTTTAAATGTCTATTTTTGTTTAAATCTTTCTTTTTCTCGTAGTCATACTATAAAGTATAGTATGCAATTGAATAAAACGGATTTAATCGAAGGCCATGAATCACACGCGTCGCTCAGGATCCTAACACTTGAATCACGAGCGAACATCATGAATCACTCCCTACGGTCGTAATTCAATCGTTAGAATCCTTCACTTTCTCGTGATTTATCTATGGCCCTCGAATTAAATCGTTTTTTATTCACTAATTTCATAATATACTATTTTGTTTTTTGACTGTTAATTTAATTTAATTTTATTATACTGTAGTGATCTAGACTCTAGTATAGCCTGTGGTTCGATTTATTACGGGTATGTTCTTTTCCACGTGTTATAGCTAGGTACTCATACTGTTCAAGCCTTCACTTCACTATCTCTTATCTGCAAGTCAAAACATACCACAAACCAGACATTGTCTCGGATACCAAACGAGTTCTACCTATTTTTAAACACCCGTTTCATTGTGAGGTTTGTTCTATATATTAGACAAACAAATTTTGACTTTATTTGTGAATAAATAGAGTTTGTTTTCTGACTCACTGATATGTGCTAGTTTTGCAAAACTAATATAACATGTCGCTCGGTAACCGATTGTAAACAAATATTTTATATACATATAGAAAGTAAAACCGGTTCATTGCGAGTCGGACTCGAGCACAAAGGGTTCCGTACCCATAAAAATTTCATTTTAATTTCATGAATCCTTCCAAATTAAAGCCATTCTTCTTTGGAATGCTCTTTCGTAATCCATTACAACTACTTTCTTACAACTACTTTGTTGACTGAACTTGGACTACTTGGTTGATAATTCGTTAAATGGGAGCCCCACTTAAATGTTTATTTTATTCTGTTTACAGTGTTTGTTGTTATAGCGGCAACAGAAATACATCATCTGTGAAATTTCAACTGTTTAGCTATCACGGTTCACGAGATATAGCTGACAGACAGACAGACAGTGGAGTTTTAGTAATAGGGTCCCGTTTTAATCCCCGACAAAAAAGAGACAGGAAAATCACTAGATGGTGTTCTTGGCAATCGGTGTTACCCGCGGTATGTATAAAAAGTGGCCTATATGTTAATCCAGGGTGTTAGATTCCTGCATACTAAATTTTATCAAAATTGGTCTAGCCGTTTGCGCGTGAAGAAGTGACAAACATACACACTCACAATCTTTCGCCTTTATAATATTAATAATAAATATAGGTATATTTGAGTGTGATTATATATTATATTAGTATGATTATAAGTGTGATTTGCTAGCAAATATACTTGTTACTCTTTAGGTTATCATCATCAGATCTTCTAGTCTCCACTGCAGGAGCACGCACCCTCTCTGCACTACCAGAACCATACTTAGCCAGAGCAGCCAGAGGACATGGCCTACACTCTCCACGCTGGCCAGACGGGTTGGAGAGGTCTCATTGATGTATTGAGGTACCCTTTAGGTATGGAACCCTAATGAAGCGGTTTAAGCTCTGGACTGAGAGTGAGGCACGATTTCGATCCTTATTATTCGCGACTTGTACTTCTGAGTATGTCTCATGTACACTTCAGTCGTTTTCAGCTGCCACCACTTGCTTCTGGTGAAGGAGAACATCGTGAGGAAATCTGCTCATAAATGCCTATTAAAGTCTTCCTTACCCCCCGAGCGTTGCAATTATTTGTCCAGTTATATCCTTTAAAATTTTTTTTTTTAGTTTAATACTTATATTTAGTTTAGTTGACAGCCTCCGTGGTCCAGTGGTCAAGGCGTTCGCCTTGTGACCCGGAGGTGATGGGTTCGATTCCCACTGGGAAACATACTTTGTGCAAAGTTGTTTCCAGTCTGGATAGGATATTGCAGGCTTGAATCACCTGATTATCCGAAAAGAAAGATGATTCCGTGTTTCGGAAGGCACTTAAAACTGTGGGTCCCGAACGCCACCTAACGTTTGATCATCGAACTATCCAAGGATTGGTTCCTGGTTTGCCCTTTGGGTTGTGGAGGTCAGACGGCAGTCGCTCTGTGTAAAAACCAGTAACCTCGTCAAATCTCCTTGGTTAGGTAGCGGACTCCGGGCTCTGAAGCGTTACTGCTGAGGATGCAACCGGGAATACGAGAGGATGATGATGACTTATATTTAGTTTAGTTACTAATTTTAGTTGAATAATTTATAGTTTTAATATCATTTTTGTAATATTAGCATGTTTGTTTGTTTAATCGAAGTATTTCATAAAATGGGATAAGAGGCTATAGATATGAGGAGAAAGCAATTGGGACCAACGGCTTTTTCGTGCCTTCTGAAGTACAGAGGAACTAAAAAAAAAAATTATGCTACCTATGATCACCTGACTAAGTGCAGACCACTCAGTACATCACTTTTTTCTATACAAGGCCGCCTTTTGCGCATTTCCTAGTATTTAAGATAATTTTGTTCTGTATTTACTTTGTGCAATAAAGGGAGTATTGTACTGTTTTACTAAATAACATATAAGGGACATTATTATGCGTAATTAATCAAACCAAGGGCTATTTTAAATCACTATGGTACGAGTTATTATAGTAGAGGCTATTTTAAAGCCCATACAAACTGCCTGGGCCTCATCTGCACACTTTTGTATGGAAATATCGATTATGTTTTTGTTCTTTTTTTGATTGTTATTTTGACTTCATTACACTATAGCGATCTAGTATGGTCAGAGGTTCGATTTATTACGCATAGGTATGACCCTTACACATTGTATAACTATTTAAACGATATTTTACAATTGACGGAAAAAATAGTGCTCCTTAATTCAGTGGCATTATATCTAAATATATATAACTCAAAGGTGACTGACTGACTAACATAGTGATCTATCAACGCACAGCCCAAACCACTGGACGGATCGGGCTAAAATTTGACATGCAGGTAAATGTTATGACGTAGGCATCCGCTAAGAAAGGATTTTGATCAATTCTACATCCAAGGGGATAAAATAGGGGATGAAAGTTTGTATGAAACTTTATCAATTTTAAATCGATCGGGCTGAGACTTTGCATGCATAAAGCTACTATGACGTAGGCATCCCCTAAGCAAGGATTTTGATAAATTCTACGCGAGCGAAACCGCGGGCAAAAGCTAGTTTACTATATAACTGATTTATGTAATGCAGAAGCGGTTAGTCTAAAAATGATTGGCATAACGTTATGTCCACAAGATATAAATTTAAAAATATCTTCTTTGTCCGCTTTTGGCAAGGAATCAAATGAAAAATTTCCATTTTTCGCGTGTCAATGACTTGCTCTTAAAGTAAGCGTCTGTTTAGTTCTCCGGTTAGACTTTCTTTTTCTTATTTAACTATCTAAGTACCCTGACTTTCTGTTTCCTTTTCTATTCAAAATCTAGTATGAAAATATTTGCCTTTGATAAATAGATTTATTTCAATTTGGCAAAACAATAAATAAATAACTAAAAGCAAAAATTTACCTAACTAATCTAAACTAGCTATAATGCGACACTTGTTCAACTTATTTGTTGAACAAAAAATGGCGGACTTCAAAGCATTTTTGTACAAATTCCCGACATGTAAGTTGAATCGAAATGGCGATCGTCGGCGCGATAACCGCCATTTTGGATCAACCTACGTGCCGGGAAATTGTACAAAAATGCTTTGAAGTCCGCCATTTTTGTTCAACTTATTTGTGTCGCACTGTACATATTTTATCACAGACTTTCTGATCAAGATTAGTGTGTTGAGTGCAAAATACTGATGTCAGATTTCTCAAGCATCAGCCTAGGCCAATGGAATATCAGATATGTTCTTTGCCACTTATGGTCACAATGAAAACCAGTAAATTACGAGTATGCTTACATCTTTTGAGCCACCGAGCTCATCTTATATTATACATATAATGTAATATTCTATATAACGCTAAGTAATATTATCTTTGCTTTTACCTCGTTCGCAGTGTTGCTGTTTCATACTGTATTATTTATTTTATTTTATTTTATTTTATCAAACTTTATTGTTCCAAAGTACAATTATACTTTTAACAAATGGCGGACTTAATGCTAAAAGCATTTTCTCCCAGTCAACCATAGGGATAAACAGAGAAAATTATGCGGCACAAAAAAACAATACACATATACTTACATTAAAAATATTACTATATAATATACAATTACATAATATATACATTTCACTACATCATCATTCATAGAACTAATTTAAAAATTTGAATGGGTTACCCAAGTGTGTTAAGTAAGTATAATGTTTTTAGTTTTTTAATTATTATATTTGTACTAGTAAATGTTCATAATGTAATCTTAATGTTATTTGATTTTGTGTTTTTTTTTAAACATGTTTTATGTTTTTATTTTGTTATTAAGCATTACATTATGCTTCTATAAATATTTTATTACGTTATAAAAAAACAACTTACTTATCATCACATCTTACAGCATAACTGGCCAAAACAAAGAACAAAAACGACCGCATTTTCACTTAAAAAAAAAAAAAAGTTCTATAACAAATAATACTGGCACTAAATAATTATTGGAATTAAATAAAACACATCTTTAAGTCATTTCAGAATTTAAATTACGAACGTAAATTTCCCGCCAATTCAGAGTGGCGCGCGATACGGCGCGTGTGTGAGGAATCGTGTTAAATACTGGCGAGTAATCTGTTGTAGTAGTGTGTAGTATAGGAGCCATGATCGTATTTGTTATGATAATTTTCAAAGACAAACAATTTCAATAGCGGAAGAATTTCGCGCATTCATTGATTGAAAGAATAAGGTCGCTTTTAATATTTATGTAAATGCCACGTCTAGTTTTGTGACCTTTGAGTGATTCTATTTTAAGAAGAGCTTGTTGAATAAATTAACATTTCAAAAACTGTACCTTAATTTTAAAATTGATTGCTTGTAAGCGCATAACATTAAAAAAACATAGTATGTAGGTACAATAATATTATTATTTTATAAAAATAAATCCAATCAGAGTTAATAAATGTAAAATTTTTGTATTTTATTTTGTTAGTCTTCAGGTTATTATTTTTAATTGTTTTAATCTTAATTGTACGGATATTTATTTCTTTTCTCTTAATAAATATTTCTCGAACATATTTATAGCCAAAATACATTTTAGACTTTTGAATAAATTTTAAATAATGTTTATTCATAAGTATTACTCATAATACAACTACTTACATATAATACCATAGGATGATAAATATCGTGTAATATAACTTGTATTGTTTTTAATCTATTTTTTATTTTCGTAATCGGATTAGTGTCTCAGAGTGCAGAGACAAAGATATGGCGTAAGTAATAAATAACATGATAATTTATTTATCATGGTACCTGGTAACCTGATCTAATTAGATAACATTTATATAGATATTATGTCCTTTGTTTGTGTTTCTTATCGGTATAGTTTTGGGTTCCCATTAAGTTAAAAAAAAATCTACTCCTGTACTGTTATCTGTCTTTTAAATGGTCCAGAACACTAATATAAGAACATAGATTATATGATTTCAGAAAAGTCTATAGTCTATTCCTAATATAATAGCACATGTGTCGTTATTTGACGACCTCCGTGGCGTAGTGGTCACCATGCTAGTCCGCCACCCAGAGGTCCCGGGTTCGATTCCCGGACAGGGCAAGTTGGAAAATGGTCTTTTTCAAATTGTCCTGGGTCTTGGATGTTTATCTATATATGTATATGTTATAAAATATAGTATCGTTGAGTTAGTATCCCATAACACAAGTCTCGAACTTACTTTGGGGCTAGCTCAATCAGTGTTATTTGTCCCTATATATTTATTTATTTATTTATTTCGCCAAAACGATACTCCTAGCCGTAGACCTATATTTTTTTTCTTTAGATCTACCATACTGCCAACATAATATAATCGTTATTTTAACATATGGTGCCAATTTTAAAACGTGGAGTCACTGAACAAACGGTTTTTTGTATGAAAAAACATTCGTTTAAGTTACTCCATGTTTCAAAAATGGCACTTTTGGTCACTAGGAAGACGTCAATAAAAAAATTAAGTTCCATAGATACCTAGTATCTAGCAAACATATGGTAGTATTTCATACTTTTCTTTGTTTATTTTTGGATTTATTTTAGTAAATGTAGTCGTAGAAAAAGTATTGTATGCAACGGTGTATAAGTATGTCAAAAAATGCTCGATTGCGTCTCCTTACGATGCTCGCCAAGGCTCGCATCGTAACCTGCGCCACTCGCATTTTATGAACCTTCTTGTACAACTGTTGCATAAAATACTATAATATGTTTTCAAAACTAAAAACCGACTTCACCTCCAAACTACAGCTACACAACCGATTTTTCTATTTCTATGGGACCACCTGGAAGGACCACCTGGAAGACCACCTGGAAGGACCCCGCTCCAGGCGTCTTTGAATAATCGGTGAACATACATAAAAAAGGTGGTGACAAATTGATAACCTTCTTCTTTTTGAAACTCAGATATCACATGACCTTTTTAACCGACTTTCAAAAAAGGAGGAGTTTTTTTATGTATGTTCACCGATAATGCAAAGACGCCTGGACCGATTTAAAAAAATCTTTTTTGTTTGAAAGGGTATACTTTCCAGGTGGTACCATGGAAATTGTATCAAAATCGGTTGTCTAGTTTAGGGGTTAAGTCGGTTTTTAGTTTTGAAAAAATATATACAGAAGATTGGAATAGATATCTCTTTTTCAAGAGATTCATTTTTGCAATTGGTTACACCGTTCTATTGCCAATTATTCAAATTATTCGGATTAAAAACAGAGTTTAGCCTATGTCCAGAAGTGGGACTTTCTATGGCTGAACTAATGATGACAAGATTTAGAGTAAATTTATCCAAATTTAATACAGCTGGAGACCCAAGAGCTAGCAGTTTTTTTTCCCAGCATATTAGCTCTTTCCAGCAAGGTTATGCTATAATATAATATTAATTAGTATTTTATTTCATTTTAAGATTGGTTTAGGTAACTGCCAAATGTTTTGTTTTTGTTTTCGGAAATGGGTGGGTCATTTTATCAGATTTGCCAAACTTTTTGCAACACAAAATATTTAATTATATATAATATTAATAAAAATTCACATTTCAAGAACCGCGCAATAACGACTTTATAAAAAGTGACACACTATAAAACATATCTAATAATATACTATCACTTATTATACTGTTTATTCATTGTGGCTGTTGGGTTAAGTTATATAGTTAAGATATAAGAAGTTAAATATAAAACAAAATACAAAACTTTATAAAATCTATCCTAGTTGGCCGCTGGCAGCGGGGCAAGGCTTAAACTACCGGCTGTTAGGGCCGCAGTGCGAAACTTCTTGATAATTGTAACTGATAAAAATTTAAAAAGAAAATTATAATTATACTAACAACACTTAAGATGCTTTCATCACAAACGGAGCTATTTATTGTACCTACAATAAACAAGACAATGACTTCAAAATATCTTTAGACATCAAAAAGCGACAATCAAAGCATGGTGTCTTGTTTTCTGGTACACGTGTGTTGAATACGTGTTTACATGGAATAATACACCACGATTGTGATTTTAATGAGAACGTGAGCCATTGTTTTGGAGATTTCTTGGTAGGAGCCATGAAATTGCCATAGGGCAATTCCATGGCATTGCAATAAGGGATAAGTATAAGTACGGGTTTCCTAGGTATTCGAGACATAATTATTATGATAGCTACATGTTGCGTGTTAGTAACTGCCACCTTTCTCTTTCCAGGAATACATTAGATATTATTAGTAAGATTTACCTTTAGAATAGGTTTAGGTGTGGTTTTCTTGCATAATATCAACGAAAATTTCTTTAGAAATAAGTAGCACCTACGTACTTTGTTAATTTTATAAGGTTTGATTTGTAAATTTTCAAGTGTACATAAACCAATAAAATAAATCCCTAAATCGAAAAATGATGTTGACAAGCTCACTATATTTTTGAAAGACCTATTCAACGATATTGCACACGATGTGTTAGTCAAGAAAAAAAATAATTATATTAATTAAAATTCTTAATCAATATTTTATTTTACCACTTTTTTGGCTTAATTAATATACTTATAGCCACTGAATAAAACTGTGGACGGACATACAAACAGACAGACCTCCATGGCGTAGTGGTCACCATGCTAGTCCGCCACCCAGAGGTCCCGGGTTCGATCCCCGGTCAGGGCAAGTTGGAAAATGGCCTTTTTCAAATTGTCCTGGGTCTTGGATGTTTATCTATATATGTATTTCTTATAAAATATAGTATCGTTGAGTTAGTATCCCATAACACAAGTCTATAACTTACTTTGAGGCTAGCCTTGTTTTTTTTTTGGCAAATAACACTGATTGAGCTAGCTCAATCAGTGTTATTTGCCAAAAAAAAAACAGACAGACATGGCGAAACTATAAGGGTTCCTTGTAGGTAATACGGAACCCTAATAAGTAGTACCAAACACCAACCATAAGTAATTTGGGTCCTGTGTACTGTGAGTTAAAATGATACAAAAACGATCAAAACATCGCCCGATGCGATTTAAAATCGCAAGAGTGCGCTGACTCTAACTATAACGGAAGCAAAATTACAACATGAGAAATTCGGAAGATTAAAACCTCACACATATGTATTTACCTTATCAATTAATTACTTTTGATAACATTTTCACTACAAATGTAGCCTTTAACCAGACATTACACAAACAAGTGTCGTTTCACTTTCAATGAAGTTTTTCCGCTTTGATAATTACTGACAAAGATATCTTGAAGCTGTATTTTGTTATATAGACTTTATGAGCTAAAAAATAGAGGTTGTTTTGAAGGCAAACGTGTTTTGTGTTGGGGCAATTCACACTTGCGATAATAATTAGTGCGATGGTGTTGTTTAGATGTTTGTTTACGTATGTTTAGTTGTTCATTTGTATATGTTGATGAGATTTCAAATAATTGATAAGTTATCGTCAAATTCAAACAGTAATATAGTTAAGAGGCATTTCACATTAGGTTGGCTGTCTCGCTCGCACAATCAAACATTTAAAAGATTATTAAAAAATGTGACTCATTTGTAGAAAAGTGTTTCATAAACTTTCAATATAATTATATGTTAGATATTGTAGACATGTTTTTTTATTGTTTATGTGTGTGTGTATCGAGAATTAGGTCACCAAAAATTTTAAATTTTGATGACCTAATTTTCGATGTAGTCAATGTCTACACAATATACAAACATGTCTGAAATATCCACAATATAATTATATTAAATGTAATGAAACACTATTTTACAAACGAGACACATTTTTTAATAATCTTTAAAAAAATTTGATTGTGCGAGCGATACAGACAACCAAATGTGAAATGCCTCTTAAAATATACCTTAAGACGAAGTTGTAGCTAAAGTGGCGCCCTCATTTGAAATAAATTGTTTAATACTAAATATAATGATAATTAAAAATTTGATTTGTATCACTGTCTAGAAAGATCTTTCGAAATTAATATTGGTAGTCCGTCTAGTTTTAAAACGGGTTTTTGCCAAAAGCGGCCACTTTTGGCGAAAACCCGTTTTAAAACTAGACGGACTATTAGTAATAATTTCAAAGGTTATTCATAAAAAGTTTAAAGGTCTTTCTAGACAGTGATACAAATCAAATTTTTAATTATCACCATAGTTAGTTTTAAACATTTATTTCAAATGAGGGCGCCACTTTAGCTACCACTTCGTCGTAAAAATCATCGTCCCTCGATAGGTGTGCAATCAAAGTAGGTGAAAATCGCGTTCGAAGATCCAGTTACAAACATACAAATATGTTTATAATAATAAAAAAAACTTCCAAGCTTCTTTTACATTTTATTAAGAGCTAGGCACTTGTCGGTGGAAAGCTTTCCAAATCTCTTACCTCCGCCAAGTTCTTAAACTCCTTAAAATGTTTTCACGTTTAATTTTTCTGTTATTTGATCGAAAATTTTTCGTCTGTCAAGTGATTGAGGATCGAACTTGTGTCTACAGATGCATAGTCGAAGCAATGAGTAGTCGAACTATTGTTTATCGAAATTGGGACTGTATCGAAATAATTAACTGTCGAAATTCAGAATGACACTCGCACAGCCAGTGCCTAAGGGGAGTAGATTAGCGTTTCGTCCCATTAAATTTTCATCCCAATGGGACGAAACACACACAAAAAAGTATTTAGAATTCTGTGTGCGATTCGTCCTACTGATGTTTTTGAAAGTAATTTCAGCAAAAAAAGTCAAACAAATAATATATTAGGCTTACTAGGCTTTTTTTTTTTACTTTATTTTATTGTTGATTTTCTTTTAATTACGTACAAATAAATATTATTTATAAATCAATATTTTGTCTTTTATTTTGATTAAGCCTGTGTTGCTGTCTGTACAAAATAAATTTGAAAAATATAATCGCACAACATATACTTTGAACTTTTTAAAAGTAGCTTTTTGTCCCAATGGCACGAAACGCTCACCTACTCCCTGAGGGTTGGATATCAAATGTCAGCACATAACAGCACTTCTCTATGCTGCTATTCTTTTCTGTCGCTCAGAACCATCATTTGCCAGAGCGAGAGAGAGCGGCGGAACGCTATAGCACGGCCGGTGTGCTATAGCGTTCCGTCGCTCTCTAGCAAGGATAATAGCATAGAAAAGTGCTATTCCGCGCTGACAAGTGTGATCTAACCCGAAACAGGAGTGGCCACGACCGCTTCCACAAGGTTTCACAACCGTACAACTTTTAGCTTTTTAAACAAACAAAAATAAGTTAAAATTAGAATGGAGTTTACTTAAAACGAGCAAGAGTTCATTCACCTGGGTGTATACTATTAAGTAATGGACGAATAGTAACGTAGCAGGTACCATACCATACCACCTAGTTTGTAAACGCAGAGGATTTTTCACAGCAAGTTTTATGTCTTTGATTCCTCTAAAAATTGGAGCATCATTTAAAAAAATCGAATATCGCGCCTTTGTAGTATAATCAAATCATAAACTGCCATGGGCCACACAGAGGAGCTTGTATCTCGCTTTTATAGTATAATCATAAACTGCCATGGGCTACATGGAGGAACTTGAATCGTCTCCGAACTGAGGTAGGTCGATGTAGACACAATCTGGCACGCTGGCGCTACATTGACCAAGCAGAAGAACTGTGCCAGTGTGGTCACGACGACCAGACTACGCAGCACCTCCTCTCATGCCCTTTGTGCCCTACCAGCTGTACCATGCTTGACCTATACTCTGCCTCGGAGGAAGGCGTAAAAATGGCAACGGTTTGGAATGACAAAATTTGAAGTTTGAGCCAGTGACACGATAAGAAGTATAATCATAGATAGAGTATACAATGTCCTTTTGAAATTAAGTACAAATATTTTAAGGGGTGATTCAGTCCATCATTTTGAATAACTTTTCCCAATAAATGTATATCGAAAATCGAAAAAACTTTGTCATTTACCATAGTAACGATATCACGTGACTACATCGATTTGTATGAGAACCTAAATATTTTTTTTCGTTTTTCGAAATAAATTTATTGTGAAAAGTTGATCAAAATGATGGACTGAATCACCCCTTTAAATATTTTTACTTAATTAAAAAGGACATTGTATATGCACAAATATGGGTGAATTTTTTATATACAAGATTGGGCAACATATTTCGTATACGTCTACAAGATACATTGCAAGTTAAATAAAAGCTTGTGTATTTTGTATGTTTGTTTAGGTCAAATTTTACAACTCAATTTTCAACCAGTTGTCCTCAACCGATTGAGCTGAAATTTTGCATACTTGTGTAAGTCGGATAACAATATAATATTATGGAGTCAATGAGCTGTTCTGATGATAGAGCCGGGGGATATTCGACAGAACTCAGTTATAAAACAACATAACCTCATTAAGACGAAGTGGTAGATAAAGTGGCGCCCTCATTTCAAATAAATTGTTTAAAAAGAAATATGGTGATAATTAAAAATTTGATTTGTATCACTGTCTAGAAAGACCTTTAAACTATTTTATGAATGACCTTTGAAATTATTACTTATAGTCCGTCTAGTTTTAAAACGGGTTTTCGCCAAAAGTGGCCGCTTTTGGCAAAAACCCGTTTTAAAACTAGACGGACTACCAATACTACTTTCAAAGGTTATTCATAAAATAGTTTAAAGGTCTTTCTAGACAGTGATACAAATCAAATTTTTAATTATCACCATATTTAGTTTTAAACAATTTATTTCAAATGAGGGCGCCACTTTAGCTACCACTTCGTCTTAAGTAGGACTTGTTTGATTTGTCTTGATTGACAAGCACTCTATTATATTAGACAATGTCTAGAGTCCGTGGCGACCTCTACGGCCACTACGAGAAACTACAACTACAAACCAATCAAGAGATAACCGACAATATAGTTCACAAGAAGCATATGAGATGGCGACAGCAGTATCCTACATCTCGATTTCAGAGTTCGCCCGATTCGCTGCATATATACTACTTCCGACGATACGCCGTCGGAGCCGCGGTTCCCCGCGCAACCCCATGCTTGGCGGGAAGATCTTCCCTTTGTGGCGGTCGAGCATATCACCTCGCTCGATTCATGGAATGTGGTCGATGGAACTCAGTCATAAAACGACAGAAATCCATCAAGTTTGGGCTAATTTCATTTGTCTTAATAAGGGCCTGACAATATAAGCTTGTACAAATACTAAACTATACAATACACTATGTCGTGGCACTCGTGGCAGACGAAGTCATTTCAAGTCAAGCCGGAGTCGAAAAGGTAGAGGCCGGGAGCGAAAATGCGATGCGGTTAGCAGATTATTATTGTTTTGTTTTTTTTCCACCTTCTCGCCCACCATCTCGGTAAAAGTGGCCTTTGAGTCTTGCGGCCCTGGGCTATGTCTGCAATACCCAAATTGCTTTGTCTTTCCATTAGGCCTAGAATATTTTGAAGGTCTGCCCCATTAATATTTGTATACATACATTACATATATTCACGGTTTTAAACTACCTACATAATCATCATGTCCCGTATTCCTGGTTGCATCCTCAGCGGTAACGCTTCAAAGCCCGGGGTCAGCTACCTAACCTAGGAGATTTGACGAGGTTACTGGTTTTTGCACAGAGCGACTGCCGTCTGACCTCCGCAACCCAAAGGGTCGACTAGAACCAATCCTTGGATAGGTTTGAGAGCAAACGCTGATGGCATTAGGACAGTTAATACGAACCTCCCGAAACATGGAATCATCTTTCTTTTCGGATAATATGATTCAAGCCTCCAAGTGGTCCGCACTTGGATGGGTGACCACAAGTGGCACAAAAATTTCTCGAGCTCCTCCGTGCTTCGGAAGGCACGTATAAGCCGTTGGTCCCGGCTGTCATCATTGTATGACAGTCGTCAAACTATGTCAGATGCCGTTAGGCAAAATGTTGGTCGGGCGGACAAAACGATCTCAACACGTAGCTAGAATACGACTGATGTACGGAGTCGGTCGATCTTGTGTAGTTTTACCGGATTATGACACGCGCGCCACGCCCACTTGAAACTTCCACCTATTTCTCTGTTCCGTGATTGTCGCGTAAGGAGATGAATGACATTGTAAACGTCACGAATTCGAACAAAAAGAATTCAACTGAAGAAAAATTTCGACAATAGCGTCAGAACGCGATTGGCCTAATAGTCTAAGCGATGGACTGTGAATCCAGAGACCACTGGTTCAAATAACAGCCACT
Source organism: Acrobasis suavella (assembly GCA_943193695.1). Lineage (NCBI taxonomy): Eukaryota > Metazoa > Arthropoda > Insecta > Lepidoptera > Pyralidae > Acrobasis > Acrobasis suavella. Next base: position 14,648,177 of record OW971950.1, read on the forward strand.
TTACAGTGTTTTTGAAGTTTCTAGATAGGTAATACTAGACTTAATGGAAAAGAAACTACGGGACAGAAAATAAGTGAGAGAGAAGGCGATAAAAATTAGTAATTTAAGTTTTGAACATTGATGCGATTTTGTTCGAATTCGGAGGGTATATAAACGGAAAAAGGCGTCGCCTAAGCCAGTTTAGTTGGAACGTGAAATCCGAAGAAGGAAGAAAAGAGAAAAGAAGAAGAAATGTAGTGAGTAAAGTGAAACAGTGAGTAAAGTGAAGTTGTGAGTAAAGTGAAGTTGTGAGTAAAGTTAAGTAGTGAGTAAAGTGAAGTAGTGAGTGAAGTGAAGTGTTCAGTGCAGTGACGTTTCCGCGCGCCTGACAGTGAAGTGACAGTTGAAGTGCAAAGAGGACTGACGCTGTCAATTGTGAGTACTGCTTGTGTTGTAAGTAAAGGCACCATTCCATAGGATTGTTGTTTCCTTTCCTATCCCCAACCCACTCTCGTGACATTGTCTTTTAATTATTAAATACTTATAATAATATAATACTATGTTGACACAATATAACAAGAAATGCTTTCGAACAAGTAAACAAACATTAACTGCGTAAAAATATATATTAAGTAGTCAAAAAAGCGAAGCCGAGCTGACCAGTCCCTCCCGGCAGCACCCGTTCACGAGTTGACGCACGGATCAGCCATCGTTAAACTAAACAACAAGGACAGTATAGGCTAATTAAAAGAATATGCTTCCAAGTGGGATTCGAACCCACGACCTCCGGATCACAAGGTGACCACTGGACCACGGAGGTAGTCAAAGGTTTTATTCTATCTTCATCTGATACTATAAGGGAGGCTTTTCCCCAATAGTAGGAGACGATATAGGCTAAAAAAGTCTGGTAACATCCTGCCCACCTCTTTTTGCTTCGTCTGCTCATTGTTATTAGTTAGGAAAATTTCTATTCTTATCACGACACCAGCTCACGGCCATAGTAGTGTGTTTTGCGTGGAAATATTTGCCCGGGACCTTATCTGTCAAGTAAATTAAACAAATACGGAAAAACAAGGAAAAACACGCCTTAATATGAATTATTATCGACCTACTTATAAGCTTATGCATATACAATATGTAACAAAAACCCTGTCCGATCCTTGTGGGAGCAACTCAGACCGTCAATATGAACAACTTTTCCCATGGGACCAATTTCCTATGGGAATGCTTGAAACTCGAAGAAAAACTCGACATTTTTATACAAATTGCCGGGCCGGCCGAACACTTTTGTACGAAAATTTCGATTTTTTTTCGAGATTCAAGCGTTGGTCCCATGGGAAAAGTTGTTCATATTGACGGTCTGAGTTGCTCCTACAAGGATCGGACAAAGTTTTTGATACATATTGTATAATCAACCATCTGTTGCCTGCCTCCGTGGTCCAGTGGTCAAGGCGTTTGCATTGTGATCCGGAGGTCATGGGTTCGAATCCCATTTTACTTTTGAGTTTTAGTCAACATTTTTTTGTTTCTGAATTTTTATTTTGTCTAGCTGTTTAGGTCTTACTTACTATCTCATGAAGTTCCCTTCGGCTCCAGAACCATTGAAAAATCACCGTGTTTATATTTAATTTACGTGATAATTTCTCAACCATTTGCTACAACATACAAGTTCATAACAGCATAACATTATGTAAAAATGGACACGTAGTAGCGTAAACTATAGTCTGGCATGCTGTGTAGACAGAAAGACAAGCGTTGTTTGTTTGTTTGTGGAAACCCGACCCTGAAATATTTACTTAGCTTAGCATTTACCAAAAGTACGGTACGCCTCAGAAGTGGAGTCACAATTTCTCATACTAACTGTATAAAAAATTCAGACTCCATTTTTGAGGCTTACCGTACAAGATGGAAATACAAACAGCGTATTCAAAATATGACCAGAAACCAAATATTTTGTGTAACCTTAAAAGGATTGTATTTGCACCTACTACACCAGAGGTTCCCAAACTTATTTTGTCAAACGCCCACTTTAAAAAATCAGTTATTTTGTAGCGCCCCCCATTTTTGTCACCATAAAAACCTGAATCACATATTTGTCTTGCCTGTAGTTTAATTCAACCTATATTCTAAACTAGACTTTTTTACAAGAGAGAGCAATAATAATACATACACCAGTACATTAGAGTATCTTTTATAAAAAAACTACAATAATCAACATTGTTAATTTTAAATAAAAAAATAGCAATAATAATACAATTTTACAATAATAAAGAGTATTGGAAGTGGGGACCTCACCTGCGAAACTTTAAAACACGAAATTTTTTCAGTGTTTGATTCCTTTAACGATATAAATAGCGTTGTGAACGCATTAAAATAATAAATATTAATTACATTTTTAGTTTATATTTGTACAATAAAAAAGGATGTAAATATGAACTAATAAATGGATGTTGTGTATTAAGAGGATTTTAATTTCAGTAAAATTTAAAATATGAAATAGCTGAAGTTATAAATCACTCATTGCTTAAATCACATCTGCGCCCCCCAACTTTATTCTGGGCCCGTTACCGCCCCCCTTAAAGCCTCCAGCGCCCACAAGGGGGCGTTATCGCCCACTTTGGGAAAGACTGTCTACACGAACTATCGGCAATGCAGTACGATACCATCTTTCTAACATAACTTATCAAACGTATGGATATGACTAAAAGTGCCGGTATTTCTCGAGAATCGGTACCTTAGTTAATAGATTCAGGTGTTACTTTACGGAAGTCAAAGTTACTAAATGATTTGAATTAGGTACTTTGTGCATTTCCGCTACCAGTTAGTTCATGCAAACTATTGCCGGCCGGCGCCCAACCAATACTGTTAGTCCCAGCATACCTGCCACCAACAGCCCGTGAGCGCCCGCCACTAACAGGTGATATGCACGTAACGAATGTTAATATAGAACTAAGATTTCGAATGAAGATTATTCTACTGAGTGTAGTATACACAATCTTTCCCTTTAAATGAATAATAGGAAATTGGGAACTAAACTAAGTAAACAAAACAATCATAATTATGTGATTTCCGGATGTTTTTATTTATTTTATATAGGGTTAACAAACAGTGTAACTTTACAAATGTCGTAATAGAATACAAAATCTTTAATATAGGTCTGCCTACTACCTATGAAATTGCCGTTTTGTATGAAAAAATTTAAACGATTTTGTTTCATTTTTTTTTTATTTGTATTAATCGAAGTATTCACCCAAGCAATCAACGCATCTTTGCCAACGCAGTGGCAGTTTATTGATGTCCTTTTTCTTGATTCTTAAAGAAATCAACTGGACGGGAGGCAACAAATTCTTCAAAGGCATTTTGTACTGCCTCTCGGGTATTGAATTTTTTTCCCGCCAAGAAGTTATCCAAATTCTGGAAAAAGTAGTAGTCTGTAGGCGCAAGGTCTGGTGAGTAGGGCGGAGGACGGAGAGCTTCCAACCCCAGTTCTTGCAACTGGGAGATCGTCTGCTGTGCAGTATGAGGTCGCGCGTTCTTGTGCAGGAGCAGCGGAGAGGAGCGATTGACCAATGCTGGTTGGAGGTGTGCCAGCTCCTCCATCATTGTGTTCAGTTCTTCACAGTACACATCTGCAGTAATGCTCATCCCGTTTGGTAAGAAGCTGTGATGAATCACACCGGCGCTAGACCACCAAACAGTGACCATCACATTTCTAGGGGTAAGTTTTCGTTTAGGGCATTGTTTATCAAACAGAATCCATTTTTCATCGCAGTTAACAATGCGGTTCAAAATTCCTTCATTTGTGTGTCTATTGAGCAGTGCAAGGCACGTCTCGACGCGTACTTCGCGCTGGCGATCATTGAGTTCGTGGGGCACCCATTTGTCAAGCTTTTTTACCTTGCCAATTTGACGCAAATGGACCAAAATTGTTTTGACGCTAACGTCGAAAGCTGCTGCTAATTCAGCCGTAGATTGTGTATCATCAGCTTCCACAATCGCCTTTAATTCGTCGTCGTCGACCAAAGTCTTCGGACAGTTCATTTTTCAGGTCGAAATTTCCAGAACGGAAGCGAGCAAACCAATAACAGGTGGTGCGTTGGTTTGTAGTGTTAGCTCCGTAAACGTCGTTGATGTTGCGTGCCGCTTGTGCCGCGTTGCTGCCACGACGGTACTTATATTCCATAATTACTCGAATTTTTAACGTATCTATGATGACGAAAAAGATTGAAATGCGATGAAAATGTAACACTAATCAATAAACAAATGACTACTTTTGGAAAAAGAATTTCATGTTTTTAAAATAAAATTAATTTGAAATTAGAATTCTTAGCCAAACAAAATTTATTTTGATTTGAAATGGCCAGTACTGCAGAACGGCAATTTCATAGGTAAAAAACTATTATTACTAAAAGATACACCAACGACATTAACCTCATTTATATTCAAAGATTCAAAGATTCAAACATTTATTTGCTAACTATGAGTTATAATACATACAGGTCTTAGGTATATTGATGTTCTCATCATAGCAACTCAAGGAACATTGCAAATACAATGGGTAGATGTCAATCAATTAATTTAAAACTAAACACAATTAAAATAATATTAAGGGTTAAAATAAATTTCATGCATAATATGTCAACTTCAACAATCAAAAAAATAAATAATTAAATTCTATATTTATTTACATTAAATAGTCTTTGACAGCGTAATAGCATTTTGAAATAATATATTTAAGTTTTACAAAGTTGAATGGGGTGATCGACAACTAATTACTGAAACAAAATTCTAAACAAAGAACAGATACCATGCACATAGATAGTAAGAACACGCTGATACAGTGATGAGCACATAGATAGTGATATCAATGATACAGTACAATTTCTTACAATAATTTATATCAACATAAGAAATCAAATCGTTACTTCGTAGTAATCTCATCACGTGACGTTTCATTTGTATCAACGCAAAAAAAACACTTTTTTGCATAAGTATGTATGTAGTGTATACTCCTTTATGATTTGTAGGTTAGAAAGTTCAAGAAGTTTGGGTCAACGACTTAACGCGCATGCCAAATTCGACATATGGTTAATTTTAATTAAAGACACATAGGCTATGTTGTAACTATACTCGTACATTCTACATGTGTCTCATGTTTATGTTGTACATCTTTAAATAATAATAAGGATGTCGTCAGGGTAAAAATATATTATTTTATTTAGTTTGTCAACTAGATTATTAAATTATTAAAAAAAAGAAACAAAATTCCCGACTGCCTTTTTATATACCCTGTGTCACTCTCACAGTAAATACGAATCTAACGTCACCTTGAGAGGTGACGTTAGATGGATCATAGACTGAGGTCTATAATCCATCGAGTCGTTCAGGTTGCAGAGCGCGCCAAATATTTGAATTGGGCGCCAAAAATCCTCAATTTTTTTAATTTGATTTATCCACTGTCATTCTCACAGTAAATACAAATCCAAACGACACCTGTCAAGCTAAAATCCATCGAACCCTTCAGGCTGCAGAGCGTGCCAAACAATTATACATACATACTCCTTCTGGCGCAGTCGGGTAAAAATAAAGGATCCATACTTTTTTCGTTTATCAGAGTAGTAAAAACTCACAAAGATACAGCTCGAAGTTTCAGTTTCACACATAATATTTACTAATCAGAGAAAAGGAAAAATAAATAAATAAATATATAGGGACAAATAACACTGATTGAGCTAGCCCCAAAGTAAGTTCGAGACTTGTATTATGGGATACTAACTCAACGATACTATATTTTACAACAAATACATATATAGATAAACATCCAAGACCCAGGACAATTTGAAAAAGGCGATTTTTCAACTTGCCTTGACCGGGAATCGAACCCAGGACCTCTGGGTGGCGGACTAGGATGGTGACCACTACGCCACGGAGGTCGTCAATTGTACCATACTTTTTAATAATCTATCTAATAAGCCGATTTTTTAAATCACATCCCTATTAAATTAAAAATGTGGCAATCCGCCACACGCATCAGTAGATTGTTTGTTTTACAAACTTTATTAAACTTTTATGATGGTTTCAAAATATGGGACACCAGATGGGAGCACAGAGACGTCAGGTCCAACAAGCTGCTGTTATTAAGAGACTTTTCACATTTGGTTGGCTGTCTGTAAAGATTATTATAAAATGTGACTCATTTGTAGAAAAGTGTTTCATTATCTAATTATCTAAATATATATAACTCAAAGGTGACTAACTGACTGACATAGTGATCTATCAACGCACAGCCCAAACCACTGGACGAATCGGGCTGAAATTTGGCATGCAGATAGATGTTATGACGTAGGCATCCACTAAGAAAGGATTTTGATCAATTCTACCCCCAAGAGGATAAAATAGGGGATAAAAGTTTGTATGAAACTTTGTCAATTTAAAACCGATCGGGCTGAGACTTTGCACGCATAAAGCTACTATGACGTAGGTATCCCCTAAGAAAGGATTTTGATAAATTACACCCCTACGCGAGCGAAGCCGCGGGCAAAAGCTAGTATGATTATAATGTTAGATATTGTAGACATGTTTTTTTCTTGTTTATGTGTGTGGGTTTCGAGAAGTAGGTTTTCAAAAATTTTAAATTTTGATGACCTAATTTACGATGTAGTCAATGTCTACACAATATACAAACATGTCTAAAATATCCACGATATATTTATATTGAAAGTTAATGAAACACATTTATTGATAATCTTTAAAAAATGTTTGATTGTGCGAGCGAGACAGCCAACCTAATGTGAAAAACCTCATAAATACAATTTGACGATGTAAAAGAAACTGTCAACTGATATGGTCAAATGAGAACAGTCGACTGGACCTGACGGCGACGTCATGGTGTTACCATCGGTGTCACATATTTTTACCGACTTCAAAAAATGAGTTGTTCTTTTTAAGTGGTTTTTATATGTATATTCACCGATCAGTCGAATACGCCTGAACCAATTTGGAAAATTCTTGTTAGTTTTGAAAAATTTATTAAAAGTTTTCATCCCTCATTACCCAAAAACTGGTCAATTTTAGTGGCTCCATGACTTAAAAGAGATCTGTCTCTTTTTCCTCTGAAATTGATCGTAAGTTAAGGTCTTAGTTAAAACATATCGTGGATAAACCTATACAAAAATACACATAAATAATTGTTAAAAAAGAAACCATACATACACTACATAAATACTACTTATATAGCTGCTGATAGTTTATGGAGGTAATGTAATGTGCACGCACTGCTCTCTTATAAGCAAGACGAGATTCAGCTTTCCGGATACTGACTGGTAAGGCGTACCAAAACCGCACAGCTTGAACGACAAATGAATTAATATAGAACGCGGTCCGGCAAAGTGGCGTATCAAGAGGGAGATTGCTTGAAGAGCAAAGAATTCTGACGTGGGAATTACCAAGAGAGGTAAATTTAGTTTTGAGATAAGCCGGAGTTTTACGATCAAAAAGTATAGAGTACAGATTGAGGATATGCAGACTACGCCGCTGCCGAATATGTAGGTAACCACTTTAATTGAGATCGGTAAGCCGACACATGGTCGTACTTCCGCAAGCCAAATTTAAAAGTTATTAAAGAAAGGTTTTTCTTTACAGTTCACTGCAAAATGTCCCTTCTCCTAATAAAACAAAATAGATTTTATTTATAATTATTATTTTTTAAAACAGTTTTACATATAAATGTTCTATTCGTAAGTACATTTCGTTAAAAGTATATATACAAAAATAAAATAGTTTCTTATGTAAATTATCTTTTTAAACTATAATAATACCGTACTATTATTCCTAATGGTAACAACTAAGAAGAAATGAATGAAGGTAGGTACAAAGTTATGCTTTTAGAAAAAATTATAGTTCATAAGCAATAATATTGTGGCGAGCTGTTGGTAAGTAACGACACCACGGATCCAAGTGCTCCAGAGAGCCGGTCAGAGCCCTCGTCCCCAACGTGTCTTTGTCGGTCAAAAGGGCCAAAAGAGCTCGCAGGGCTCTCAGCGCTGAATTGCCTTAATTGGCCGTGCAGAGTGGAGTCGTTAGAGCTGTTGCTCCAGGGGTTGAAGTGTTTAAGGGCATTACACCGCGAGTAACTTCGGAGAAAGCGCAGCACACTCCTCGATACCCCTGAGTCGCCTGTACCGGTGTTGCTCCTTTACCGGCAACTATTATCGGCGGGTTCGAGGGGCCCATCTTGTGGGCAGCAAGCCACCACCCGCCTACAATAGTCAGTAATCATGATACGAGTAATGGCAGGTGACGTTCCTATTGGAATATCCCAGCATCAGTCCATTCCAATAACTCCATAGCCCATAGACCTTTCCCTTTTCCTTGCAATAGGTCTTTCTACTGCCGAAACCTATTCAAGGGTACATCTTTCATAGGTATATCCAGGAATAGGTTTTGGCGGGAGCGCCACATTACATCAACTTCTCCAAAAGGCCTCTACGTGTTGGATCTGTATCCCCACGCAAGCCACTCAAAGGACTGGGGTGAAAAGACTCATGGATTTAAAGGAAAAGGAATTACTATAAAATTAATTAACATAATATTGTGTTCTTTTGAATAATCAAATTCTTTCATTAAAATTTTTTGACTGGCTACTTTTGGCGCTCACTCACATTCATTCAGAGCTGAGCTTACGCCTCGAGGACTTTAACTAACTTACTTAAAGAAAGAAATTCAACGTTATTAACATTATTTTGTCTAAGCGTTTCTTTTTGCTTAAATCACATTACTTTCTGATTAGCTATATATTTCTCCGGTCGGAACCGCCTGAAGCTCCAGCCGAAACTCCTCTGAGTCCCAGCTATCCTGTTGAGGCTTGGGGACGAAGGGAGGGAGTCTCCTGGCTGAGTCGACGTGTCTTCCTGACTCTCCTGGAAAGAATGGAATAAAATTCAGCTTTCACATGTGACCCTGAACCTGATTTACACTTAGATTAGTTATTACCGCATGTAATTAAGGCATGGGTAATAATTCCACTTAAACAGCGTCAAGCGGGAGCACGCGAGCATGTGTGCAGTCTGTCTCTGTCACAAACTCTACGTGTGACAGAGATAGCAGAATACGGCGCGTGACGCCGTATCTTTGTCGCACGTCACGTAGAGTTTGTAACAAAGATAGACTAAACACGTCGCGTAGTTCTGCAGTTTACGCCCTAAGAATACTTATATGCCCAAAATGCTCTCAGCCCCATTAAAGAACAAGATATAGTTTTACCCGACCTATCTACGGAAAATTATTTCTGAAAAGTACGTATATATATAAAGTTGATGCAAGCATAGCAGGAAGCAACTGCTTGAAATGTATATCCTTTGGAAATGTGATTGTTAAGCCTTTTCATTTGATACCCCACACGGTATGATTCCATTTTTCAGAATCAGTAAAAACGGGACCGTATTACCACTGAGATCTAAAAATGTTTCTAAATCTACAGCCTATACAAAGCTGACAGCCAAGGTGCTTCTGACGATGCATCTAAGGTACAGGGAACAGATAAACATACATACATATAAGACGTGATAGGTTATGTTTGTATGTGTATACATACCTGGCTTAGAGACATGTTGGTAGGAGAAACAGAAAAATTGGTGGGGGTGGAGAGGATGTTTCTGGAGGACTTGATGTCTTCCTCGAAGCTCTTTAGACGGCTGGCACTGCAGAGGGGCGTCTCCACTTGCTCCACGGTGTTTAGGTTGTCTGTGTCGATCTCGTAGGCTTCTTCTTTCTTGGAGTAGCTGGAATAAGTTGGAAGGAGCTACTGTATTATTGTAAAACAAAAGTGGAGAATCACATCATCTCCTTTTTACCGCCTGTTAATATAAAACTTTTCTCGTTAAATTTCAGTCAGATTGAATTATAAATATGGAGAAAATACGGAAATTTCAAGTTTTTCTTGGTCTTGTCACGAATAGGTAAATAGATAAGAACAAGTCACACTGTTTGAGTTAGCTAGCCCCAAAGAGACCGTACCCATGCTCTTTGAAGAGGCAGGGCGCCTCGAAGCCTCTCACATCTTTGGTCTTCATCGATACTAGTGCCGTTTTTGTGAAATAGACAGCGACCGATACTAGAGATAAGACTTAATTGAACAGACTATGTTCTCCTTGGACAGGTAGTAGGTATGACTCTGCGTCACTTTGCTTTGAGGAGCCAGAGATGACTGAGCTTCACAGACTATGTGTTCTAACTTACTGTAATACGTTCTTGAACCGGTGGCCCCACTTTATTTCCTTGGACAGGTAAGAGGTGAGGCTTTGCGTCACCGTGCCCATCTTCGTCCCGGAGCCAGAGATAAGACTTAGATTAACAGAATATTTATTAAAACTTACTGCAACACGTTCTTGAAACGGTAGCCCCACATGATCTCCTTGGACAAGTAGGAGGTGCGGCTCTGCGTCACTGTACCCATGTTCTTCGAGGATCCCGTCAAGCACACCACGATCTCGAATCTGGGCGGGAAACACATTACCTATCATTTTTCATCTAGGCACACTCGATTTCTTTTATCTGTCCGTACTGTATTGTTTCCAGTCTCGAGTCAGACCACTACAGTTTTTTCTGCAGATGTCGTATGAGTTGAAAGAAAGATATCACATGAAGAAAATCATGTAGATTAATCTCGCGCACAAGTGAACCAGCGTGCAGTTTTCCTGACGATGATTTCTTTCACTGAATAGTTATGGTAGTAGTTGAACATTACCGTCTTTATTACCAATCCACTGCTGAAACTAAGGCCTGTTATTAGGTAAGGGAAGGATCAGCTTACTTATCATCACCACGCTGGGCAGATGGGTTGGTGTTTGCAAATGGTACAAAGTCGGTGCGCACGTGACGGGTTGTGTGTATATAGGTAGTTAATTAAATTTGCACTTAATCGCCTCTAATCGACAACCGTGGGAGGAGGAAGGAGTGGTGACAAATGGTATTCTACGCCGTCACCTCACGGCAAATTCAACGATCTTTGAACCTGTAATCCATCATGTCCTGCGCCGAGAAGTCATACAGCGGGCTCTCGGCGTCGATGACGTGCACCACGGTGATGGGCCACAGTAAGAACGCGTTCGCCTGCTTCAGCTTCAGGGACTGGATGTAGTTGTGCACCATCTCGCCCTCCAGCGTCCTGGAAGAGATTATATCCATAGATTTAGAAGGTCAACTTGGTTAAGGTAGCGGACCCCGGGCTCTGAAGCGTTACCACTGAGGATGCAACCGGTAATACGCTCGGATAATTATGATGATTTACAAGGTAAAAAAAGTCTAGATATATAATGATAAAAAAATCTGCAATCAGGTCAAACCCATGATATTCACTTGACCGTGTTTATCTTTATTACCGGTTAACATGGCCAAGTTGAATTTAAATTCTAAAATTTAAAAACAAAATAATCCCAACTAATATTAACAGTGGGCGGAAGAAGGGCTGAGATGTTAATAATGATGAATATTAGAAATGCGAAAGTTTATAAAATATTTGTTAGTTTGTTTGTTACCTCTTCACGCTTCAACTTAGATAGATAGATTAATTGTGTTATTTGTCACAACCTACACACACACACTCAAATTAAACTGTACATACATTAGTTACACTTAGCTTAAAATAAAATACTAACACAACAAAACAATTACATGTGTATGCTGCAGCAAGACAAATAGGTCAAAGCTCAGTGACAATATTGAATCGAAAGCAATGCACTGATTTTCAGCACTTCTAAAGATAAAATTTGGTATGAATATAGTTTGAGACCCAGCGAAGGACAAAGGATACTTTTTATCCCGTAATTTCCACGGGGAGAGAAGCCCGTGGGCACAGCTAAAAAATAAATAAAATTTAAAATAGAAAAAAAAAATTCATTTCAATGCAAAGACACTAAGTTCACCTTCAGAGTGGTATGTAAGTGGATCCAGTGTCCCAATCTATGGTTACCTTTGTCCGAAAACTGGGTAAAGGCCTCCCCGTTATTCTTCCACTCGTCTCTGTGTGTCGAGAATTCCAGCCACTTAAGGTTTATCAAATTCATCTCGCCAACTGGTTCTTGGTCTGATTCCATTGCCATGGGCTTGTGATAAACTCCAGTTTAGAATGTCGGCAGTTTTGCCCATCAGACTTCAAACGACACACAAACTTCACCTGTCTATATTTTAACATATTTAATGAAATAAACTTCTTTTTAACCCCCCACAAAAAAGGTTGGTACAAGTTTGACGCTAATGTCTATCGGTCTGTCTGCGTGTTGGTCTGTAGCATCGTGGTATTCGAACGCATAAACCGATTTCGGTGCGGTTTACTACGTGAATGCAAGTTACCTTGCGGTGGTTCTTAGCTATGTTTTTTAAACAACGTAGCCATTTTTGATGAAAATCGAATTAGCCGTTAAAAAGTTATTGGGGGTTAACGCTTGTAAGTCAGGATTTTCTCTAGCAAACAATAGATGGTATTATGGATATTAATTGTAGGCTGTAGATCTTCTTCTCTTTACTAGATGGCGTACTTGACAGTGGTTTTTTAATTTGCCTATCAAATGAGCTCGTTAGATAATGTTTAAAATAATTTAGCTTAATTTATTTGTATTGTTTTTTCTTACGAATAAGGCCGTCTACCTGATAGGCTTTAGGATATAAGCGGTGATGGTACTTCCGATGAGATGGTGGTTCAACAAGTCCCACACTCTGAACTGCAGGCACAGCTCGCCGTCGCGGAGACAAATCTGAAAAATAAAAATGAATCAGAAGACTGGCGGCAGATGGGGAAGACTGGAAAAGACTCTACCGATAAGAGTGAAAATATACCTTTACAGTATGAAACTGTCTAATCGCTGTATGAGAATAAATATAATAAATAAATATATACGAACAAATCACACAGATTGAGCTAGTAGGTTCGAGACTTGTGTTACGGGATACTAACTCAACGATACTATATTTTATAACGATACATATTTAGATAAACATCCAAGACCCTGGTCAATCCGAAAGAAATAATTTTCTATCTTGACCTGACCGAGGATCAACCCGAAGTCGAAACCCGAGTCCTCCAGTTAGACAGCCTGGCATTATGATTACTAGGCCAAGAAGATCCACATAAAGGTGTAGTTTCCAGCCCATGATAAAACCACTCCATTCTTACTGTGGGTGTCGTGGAAGGTGATTATAGGACTGAGAACAAACATTCTAAGGAGAGTTGACGTCGGACAGCGGTCGGTTGTAAAAACTTTAGTGTTTAAGAATTTCTTTAAAACGGTAAAGTCATCCCAGCCTCCGAATCAGCAGAGCTGAAGATACAACCTGGAACTCAATAAGATAAAGAGCAGAAGGTTTACTCTGACTTCAGAAAAGAATGTTAAAACATTCCAGGCTCTTTCTTATCTAGTGAGTTAAAGCTATAACACTGGTGTCAGATTTTCAGCGCTGTCTTTAAGGCATCCAGAAAGGATTCTATACTATAACTTACAGCAGCTCTCTTGCTAAATCCAACCGACGACACATGCCTGTTGGGCCGAACTAGTTTGGTGAACAACAGACTCGATAGTCCTCCAGAGAGGGCTGTTCCGGCGACGATCTGAAATAATAGGTTGGTTGCCTTTGAATTTCAGGACTCTAGGCTTTGTCTACGCCGCATGAGGTAATGGTATGATTAGAGCCTGCATCCAGGCAATGGGCCCCTCGTAAAACCCAAGACAAATCGTGAAAACAGTTCCGGCTATTTCTTCTTGATTTCACATTGTCTTCGGCATCTTTAAGTGACCGTTGACATGCATATTATACTTGGAATAGAAAAAGCGGTAAATCGCACCAGGTCTCCAAAGTAGCACATCTGAAGATGCAACCGGAAAGGAACTAAGATGAAGAAGTTACTAAATAAATATTTTACCATTTATCAAACTACTTATATGCTACTTGATTTGGATTACTCTGTGTGCTTCTGGCAACAGAATAAATTACTTATACCTTCTACTAAACCTTGATTCTATTTAATTTTTTGAAAATATTTACCTCTAAGACCATAACAATGATTGCCTCCGGACACTCTTCATTGGGATATCTGACGCCATACCCGATGGTCATCTATAAGAAACATATACATTTAGTAACTAGAAAGTGCTAGAAAAGAAGCCCTTCTTCAGATGCCTCTCTTTCTCTTATTCAAAATTTCTTTCACTTTTTGAAACAAAATTTCTTCTCGCATGAAGTAGGGTTGGAACTAATATCTAATCTGCAAGTCACGTTAGTTACGTGTTACGCTCGTAACTTGACATGATATTACTCCCAAGCCCCTCCTAACTTTCCCCACAGTATAGAATAGACAAAAAAGCTACTTCAGTTTCCAAAGACATCATCAGCAAACAAGCAAAGAACGACCTGGCAGGACACCGACACGCTGAACAAATGCCTCTCTTTTTGTTCTTTAAAGTTCCTTTGACTTTTTAAATTAAGTTCCTTCTTGCGGGAGCGGAACTAATTCGGCAATTCGCGTTATGTGCGTGTAACGCGCGTGACTTGACACAAAGCCCGAGCTCCTCCCCCTACAATAAATACTAGAAACAGATGATACCTGAGTTTCCACAGACATCATCAGCAGCCCAGCGAAGGAGGACGTCCCTGTGATGCAGTGCTCCTTCCCATCTCCTATGTCGTCCTGGTAGGACGCCGATACGCTGTACCAGATGCCAGCGAAGATCAGCCAGAACACGAAGTGAGCTACTATCATGCCCAGCAGCAGAAACCGCCATTTGCTATTGATCTAAAATAAATTTAGTCTTGTTATCTTTATTCGATACTGGTTTGCGAGACCATGCTGGTCGTTCTGCGACCAGATTGCAGACGTTCTGAAAAAAGGAGAGGCAAAAAGTACCCGTAACCGAAGGGCATGTATGAAGAGATTGATGGGTGTAGATGAAGCGAAAGAGGTTTGTCAGGATCGTAGCAAGTGGAGGTCAATAGTTTCTGCCTACCTCTGTGGGAAATAGGCGTGATATTATGTATGTATGTTAGTCTGGGAGGAAAGATTTTTTTTTTAATTTACTGGCTGCTTCTCTTGATTCGCTCAAAGGATTAAGGGAATGGGGAAGAATGTGAATCATGATTGAGATTCGCGCTCGTTCCCTCGATCGATGACGGTCTTCGCGGAAGAAGATGTATCTGGTTGCTTTCTCATTTTATTCTTTTTTCCTTGACCAGCATGGAAGAATTTGGGTGAACATGTCTCTAAATGCCCTTGAGAGTAGAAAAATCCGGTGCTCACACCAGGCTTTGAAGAAGCACAGATAAGGATGCAACCGTGGACACGTATATGCAAAACGTGACAGCACGACGGGCATAGATAGGAAAAAGCGTGACAAAGGAGGACTGGGAGTTTGAAAAGTTAAAATTTCACGTTATTTGTGGAAGGCCCCTAAGGTAAGTTACTTACAACAGTGTTGACGATGTCCCGCATGTACTTGATGGACTTGGAGGGAATGTTACTCCTGACGGGTACATTCTCCTCTCCGTTCTTGAGCACCACGCGCCGTGAGCGGATCCTTCGCCCGTGTTGCACATACGCGCGCCTGCAACGTTACAGAATAAGTACTAGTACTCAGGTACAGAAGTCTCACTCAGCCAAGGAATTCAAAGAAGTATCTACTCGATGTGATAGGAGATTTGGTTTTATTTAGCTTGCGTTAGAACTCAGCACCTCTTAGTTTAGCTACATAGAAATCCATTGCAAGCTAATTTCATTCCAAATATTCCAGTTGGCGGCTCCCGTCAACTTAATGGTCAAACTATGAATTTGAATTTCTTTTATTGTTTCCATCCTGCTGAACTCCCGTCCTTGCTTGGTCCTTTGAACAAGTTTTACCTTCCTGGCGCAACGACACGACGACGACATTTATAACCTTAAAAACACGCGGCGAGGTCAACGACGTTGTTTTGATTGAGTTCGCAGTAAAAATAGTGTTCCTTATAATCTCCAGAGCGGATTATGTGCCTGGGCCCAGGATATGCTACCACAATACAGAAACAAACAATAAACTAATATTTTTGCATTGCCAACTTAACAATTACTCTGGACAAACGATTTATATAACTGAATTTTCCACTCCGAAGTGGTCACCGCGCGCATAGTAAGAATGTAGGTAGGTATATTTTCGATACCTAAACAGGAAGTGATACAACCCTGACAACGTCACTTAACTTGAAGATGATTTTGATTCCAAAAGATATTGTTACATAGATACAGTTACCTAATCATGCCTCATCCCTAACTTTAGGCAGCCTGAAAAATCTGACACCAGTGTTGACCCATTACACACACGAAAAAACAAAACAAAAAGCAAAAATCCCTGACTGGGTAGACAGAGCCCAGTGCTGTAAGTCCCAAATAAAAAAAAACTAGCCAAGTGCGAGGCAGGCTCTCGCGAAGGGTTCCGTACCATTATCTATAAAACATCACGTCTGTTGTACATGGGACCCCACATATATATTTATTTTAGTCTGTTGTAGTATCTGTTGTCATAGCGGCAACAGAAATACATCAGCTGTGAAGATTTCAACTATCTGGCTATCCCGGTTCATGATAGATACAGGCGACCAATACTGTGAAAATGAGTTTCTTTCGGCGTTTCCTCTCAGCAGCGGTCGTTACGAAGCTCTGGTATCGGTAGCTTTTCTTTGAAAATAAATTAAATTTTAACATACTTTATACGTAACGTAAATTACACTTATTGACGTGTAAAAAACTGCCTGTAAAGGTCTAATTACTGAATAAACATTTGAATCTTTGAATCTGGTGACAGACAGACAGACTGACAGCGGAGTCTTAGTAATAGGGTCCCGTTTTTACCCTTTGGGTACGGAACCCTAAAACCTTATAATGTGTAGGTACAATGGGAGACTTATCCCATGATAATCTCTTCCAGTCAACCAATTAGAGAAATTTTATTTCTTGTTCATTCAGTGATTTTGGAAATCCTTCTGGTGTAGGCTTTTATGTCCAGCGTTGGACTTCCTGGCCACTGATACGACTTTATTTACAAGTCGTTAAAAACGGTAAAAACTGTGCCATATTTGACAATATCTTATCATATCCGAAGATAAAGGAATGCTATCGGATTTAAAATACTGAATCACATTTTGATGAAAAACTACGCGTAAAAATGAACTTCTTTTGGTCACAAGGTACTAAAATTTATAATTTTTAACCGGCTTCAAAAAAGGAGGCAGTTAACAATGACGCGGAATCTTTATTTTTGATGTATCTACTACCCCGATTACTCGAAGAAGCATACTTGTCAGGTGATCCCATAGAAAATTTATCAAAATCGGTTCTGTATTTCGGTGTTGACGTCATTGCTTGATTTTGAAAAACTGATTTTGCATTGATGTTTCTATATCGTCCGTTCCTTGTTCCACTTCTAAGATCTGTGCGGAAAAATATGTTTGTACGTTATACCAGGTCTACCTATTTATCACGCCTCGTTTAGGTATTGAAAATATATTTTTATTTTATTTTATCAATCTTTATTGTTCCAAAATACAGATATACTTGCAAGAAATGACGGACTTAAGGGTACGCTTGTGAGGTGTTTCGCCACACAAATTCTGTAGGGTGATGACTCCGTTGTTCGGTATCGTCTGTTTAAAGTTTTTAATTCTATCGATTTGTCTTGTCGTTATCTATGCTTGTATGGAATCATAATTGTAAAATGATGCGTACTTTAAAAGTTATGAGTCTCAAAACATTCCGTTTCAACACGTAATTTTAACGCAACTTTGGGCACAATTAAATACCGGAAGGAGTATAAAATCTCTAAAACAAAATTCGTACAAGCATAGTTTAGTTATTAAAAAATTTAAATAACTTTACTTTTAATTAAAACATTCAGCTGTTTTATCACAGGAACACTTCTCCCAAACGCATACTCGTGAATTTTTAGACGTGTAACGTAACGTTTTTGTGCGATAAGTCGGATACGACACACTAGACTGTAGTTCCGATGTGCGTATAAACCGGAGTAAATAGTTCCGCACTGTTCATAACCGAGTCTATCCCTTTCTTAGCGAAATAGCACGCAAATTAGCCACGTGCGCCGACGAGTTCGAGTTCCGAACTAGCTCACCTTTGATAATTCTGATGATAAGAGCATTTTCAAAATAAATATCTACTTATACAATACACACATATACATCTACTTTTACTAACATATAAATAGCTATGAAGAGAAGAACTAAATAATGATGACTTTATGAAGAAAGGGAGTTGAAAAAGTGGGCGGAACTTTTCTTATAAAAGAGAATTTAGTAGAAATTTCTCTGATGTCAACGGGTAAAGAATTCTAGAGCCGTGAGGCTGGAAGAGAAAAAGAGTTGGACATAAAATTTGTCCGGAATAGGGGGATAAAGAGCTGACGTGTCTCATTAGATACCTATATTATTACTTTGCGCGCGGCGACCATCCCGTAGGGAAAATTCAGTTACACAAAGATTCAAAGATTCAAATGTTTATTCAGTAATTAGACCTTTACAGGCACTTTTACACGTCAATAAGTATAATTTATGTTACGTGTAAAGTATATTAAAATTTAATTTATTTTTAAAGAAAAGCTGCCGATACCAGCGCTTCGTAACGACCACTGCTGAGAAGAAACGCCGAAAGAAACTCATTTTCACAGTATAGGTCGCCTACTCGCCGGAAGGGCTTGTCCACATTAATATGAATGAAATTGGCTTGCAATGGATGTCTAGGTATCTAAACGAAGAGGTGAGGAGTTCTGACGCGAGCTAAATTAAACCATAGCGCTAGCCGCATTAAGTAGATATTTCTTTGAATTCCTTTTCTGAGCTTTAGTTCTTTTAGAGCTTACGCTTTAGTTAGATGTTCATCTAGTACATACTTACGTATGTACTAGATGAACATCTAACTAAGGCTCATTAGAAAGGAAATTGTTTTTTTTTCCTTTTCTTTTTGTAATCATTTCGTTTGATATAACCCATAAACATATTTTCTTACTTACTCTCTTTCCATATAATATGAAGTTTCCGATACCAAATAAGGATGTTCTGTTTTATATTAACGACCTCATTGGTTAACACGCTAGTCCGTCATACCTACACCGGAGGTTCTGGGTTCAATCCAGTTAGAAAATGGGCTGTTAGAAATTTTACAGGGTCTTGGGTATTTATCTATATCATCATCATAATTTCAACCGCATAACGTCCAAAGCTGGACATAGGCCTCTCCCAAAGATTTTCAAAACGACCGATCAAGAGCGGCCTGCATCCAGCGCTATTTTTCACTATTTTTATATATCGCTATTTTTTGTATTTATCTATACATGTATTTATTATAAAAAAAATTAATTAGTATAGTTTTCGTCAAAGTTTGCTATTTTCTATGGGCACCTATGCGGCTGGCTTAGTTAGCGTAAAATTTTCTTACATATTAATTTATTTATAAATGATTATTTTTCTTGTAAAGTAGATTCAAATCGTAATATCTAAGAATCTTTGTAAACAAACCATATATTTAAAGTCAAGAAGGATTAAATAAAGTGCATTGCTATTCGTTATCTTCTGCAGTTTGTAGTTAATACCTAGGACTGAGCTACAAATATTTAATTATCACTGTACGAAGTTATTCATACAAATCATGTCTCTATCCCTTATGAGAAAGGAAGAGTACGTTAGTTATAAGGGTTAAAGAAACCGGCAAAGAGCGAGTCGGAGCGCAAGAAGGATTCCGTACTATTATCTATAAAAAATCGAGTTTGTTGTATGGAAGTCCCACTTAAATATTTATTTTGTTTTTAGTATTTTATAGCGGCAACAGAAATGCAATATCCGTGAAAATTTCAACTGTCTAGCTATCACGGTTCATGAGATACAGCCTTGTGAGTGGTGACAGACAGACGGACAGGGAGTCTTAGTAATAAGGTCCCGTTTTGACCCTTTGGGAATTGAACCCTTCTTATCGTGTCGTTGGCTCAAACATTAAATTTTTTCCCTCCAAAATGATGCCAATCTCACAGCGTTGTCTGAAGCCTAAAAACACTGCGTTTAGTATGAAATTATGAATCTAAGTTTGTTCTTTTTACTCAGTTTCAGTAAAAATACAAATATGAAAATACTCTTTTCAGCGAATAAAGATTTGATATAAAAATATCATGATCTTTTGTAGAGATCGAGATGTAAACAGATCGATACAAGGAGTAAATAAACATTTGGGTTTTTGTTTAAAAGTTCTCCATCAAAATATTTTCTTAACTTTTGCTTGTAACGTACAAAGCTTTGTTTTCAAGTGGATACATCGGTCAATGGTTTAATTAACTTTTTGACCCATAATATACAACGTAAAAAGGACATACCCGTAATAAATCGAACCACGAGATGAACTAGATTACAATACGTGCACTATAAGTTTCCGGAATGAATATGAAAAAATACTATTAAAGGTACAAAATTAATTTATTGTTTTTCAAAATAATCTCCCTTGGCGTCTATGCACTTTTTCATTCGATGAAACCAGTTTTGAAAACTTTTGTGCCACTCCTCTGTGGTGACCTCTGAAACGTGTTTTTCATACTCCTCGACAGCCTCTTCTGGTGATGAAAATCGTTGACCGCGTAATTGGTTCTTAATTTTTGGGAACAGAAAAAAGTCACAAGGTTCCAGGTCGGGACTGTATGCAGGATGACTCATGAGTTCTACATTTTTCGCCTTCAAAAAGTCGTTTGTCTGTCTGGCCGTGTGAGAACTAGCATTGTCGTGGTGCAGTATGATACGGCGTTTACGGTTATTTTTACGGAGTTCGTCAATAACTTCCGGCAAACAAATGGTCGTGTACCAGTCACTATTCACTGTACGACGATTCTCTAAAGCAACAGTAGCCACGTGTCCAGTTTTATTAAAAAAAGAAGCAATCATCCGCTTAGATGCACTTTTCACGCGCGCCACTTTGGTTGGTTTCGGCTCATCTTGAAAGACCCATACGCTCGATTGCTGCTTTGTTTTGGGATCGTAGCAATAAATCCATGTTTCGTCACCTGTTACTATGTCCCACACCAAATTTGACGCACCTTCGTTGAATCTGGTAAGCATGGCACTGCACCAAGTGACGCGGTCCGTTTTTTGAGCCTCGGTCAAGTTGTGTGGGATCCACCGCGAGCACAGCTTTCTCACACCCAAATGTTTGTGTAGGATTAATTGTATTTGACTCATGCCTATTTCTAAGGATGCGCGAATTTCATGGTAGGTCACATGCCTGTCTGTTTCAATCATACGGCGCACAGCATCGATGTTTTTGTTGGTCACAGCGGTGGACGGCCGACCATCGCGAGATTCGTCACTGAGATTGATACGACCACGCTTGAATTCTGCAAACCAGCTATAAACAGTTGTCTTGCATGGTGCTTCATTGCCAAAAGCTGTTTCAAGCCGAGCGATGCTCTGTTGAGCTGTCAAATTACACTTAAAATCGTAGAAAATCATACTACGAAAATGTTCCCGAGTTAAATCCATGTTGATGCAGACACACAATTTTTTAAATGGCGCCACAAGGTAAAAACAAAAGACAGTCAGATGAAACAAACTGCATTCTACAGCCAAAGAATTCTATTTTCAAATGTTGCAATAAATTTTTAAATATTTTTTATGTAAGTGGCCAGTTCCGGAAACTTATAGTGCGCCCTATGTAGTATAATGAAATTTAAATAACAGTTAAAAATAAAATCGGCATTTTCATGCAAAAGTGTGCGGCCGCCCGGGCAATTTGTATGGGAATAGTTTTGGTTTTTTGGTTCCTATTTTAATTTCATTATACTATAGTGATCTAGTATAGCTTGTTGTTTATTTTATTACGGGCAGGTCCCTACCGCGTTGTATATCAATTTACATTACATTTTGAGATTCTAAGTATTGTAAAATAGTATGGAACAGCTGATTTTTTTTTCGATTGGATTGAGTTGGTCCCATACAAAAAGTTGCTCATATTCATGAGTACTTTCACCAGTAGAAAGGATGCCAGTGATTTAAAAAACACCCTGTAGGTACCCATGGTACGGAAACCTCGTTGAGCAAGTTTGACTAGCAACTTATCCGTGTTTTCAGGGTTCCTTACCCAAAGGGTGCCTGTCTTTTGATCTGTCCGTCTGTCCGTTCATCTGTCACAGGGTTCTATCTCTTGAACCGTACGAGTCATCGATTATTACTGTAACCGCTTTAACAACAAATGTACTTAAAATAAATTTAAAATTAAAAATTGTACGAAGGTACGGTACCCTTGATGCATTAGCCCGACTCGCACTTGACGTATTTTTTATAATCGCTTACTAAAAGGTTAGCGTAAAAAATTTAAATAATTATGTTATCATCATCATCATATTAGCCAAGAAGTCCACAGCTGGACATAGGTCTCCCCAACGACCGAATGAAAGTAGCCAGCGACGAGCGTTTTCCTACTCACCTATGTTTCGAGCCCTTCTTTCTTCTCCTAGAATAAGGGGTAGAATACCCCATAGCACTCCTCAAAGTCTCCGGTTCATCATACAAACTGTCCAACACGTCAATCCTGTCGTACAACTCCGTTGGAACAGTAGAACTGACCATCGGCTGCGTGGACGCATTCGAAATATGCCTAGTAGACTCCGACTTAGGACTATCATACTCGACATCAATGGTTAAAGTTAGCCCAGTATCAGTCTGTTCATCTTCACTAGAATACTGTGAAGCATCAGTAGTTAATCCATCAGCGCTTGAAGGAATTTCCTGCTTTTCAATATTTGTGCCATTAGATGGGAAAGAAATTTCGCGCCCTTCGACGTACGTTTGCGAAATTCTATAATGCTTCTTCAGTTCTTCGTTAATGTAGACGTCTGTGTTGACGATGGAAGGTATTTCGATTGAGGATCTGCCGGAGCCGTTGCCGATGGCTTCAGAATAGCTGAGAGATCTTTCTAAGGCCCGAGTCCGGCTTCCACGTCTCTCTTGTTCTATATCCATGAATAATTTGTCCATGGTTTTAATTTTCTGGAGTTCCAAATTAGACACTTCTTGTAATCTTGATTAGAATTTAGTTTACTTTGGTTTCTCTTTATTTATTTCTTCATTTTGTACTATTAATAATGGGAGTTTACAAAAAGCACTTAGCTTAGGTACTATTTAACCATATCCAACTCGGAATGGGTTTCGAATATCAACATTATTATGTATCTCTTTAACATACAAGTTCTATAAATCTAGAGATTAATCTAATCTATAGAATAATCAGAAATATTATCAATTATTTACATGCTACATTTAACAAAATTTACATTTTTTCAACATAACACTTCGTTTTCACTACAATTGATTTTAATTCACGATTATTTTCACCTGAGATGTCAATAAACCTTGTAGGATTGGAACAATTAATATTAACCTGTATTTACTTATGCTATATTTAACAACACTAACATTATTTTCAACAACACTAATTCTCACTTTATTTTCTTTACATTTTTTTTAATTCGTGATTATTTTTATCAAGAACGTAAATAAATGTTGTAAGATAGCAACAATCAATATTCTCTTGTATTCACGTGTTATTTTTAACTATATGTAGAATATTTCCAACAACACTACTTCTCACTTCATTTTCTTCACTTTTAACTTTATTTAATTCACAATTATTTTCACCAGAGACGCAAATAGGTCTTATAGATTCAGAACAATGGACAACATTATCAGCACGGTGCCAGATAACAGCTTTGGTCGTCAGATAAGAGTGTTGTGATCGCGACCCACTACCCTGAACACACCTCACGTTTTTATTTGTACAACTGTGCCTGGCAAAGGCATGCTTCACTTCTTTATTACTTAACTTACTTAAGAAGTATATTGTTATTAATAGAATAATAACATTTGAAAGCTCAATGTTAATAAATTGATACGTTGGTTGAGTCTCATTTAGAACTTTGTCAATGTCGGCTTAGTAAATATATCTTTCATCTGTTAAAAGTCAAAAGTCAAAAATCATTTATTTATCTTTGGATATTTGTATCACTTGATAATTGTAATTCTTTTTTCTTTCAATTTCTTAATAGCTAGTTGTTGACGTCAGATCATTTACTTACAACTAAGTTTACTGCCGCCTCCTAAGCGCAAGTACAGAAGAAGCGATAACAAACTGTAATGCAGCATTTTCTCCAAAAACTGCAGCCTTACAATTATACTGATATTAAAGTTAGATATGTGGACTGAGAATACATTGTTATAAAGTACAACATACATCGTGAGATAAGATGGATATACCTGGTGATTTTTCATTGGTTTTGGAGCCGAAGGCCACTTCATAAGAATCGTTATTAAGACCTAATTAGCTAGTCAAAATAAAATTTCAGGAACAAAATATGTTGACTAAAACTTGAAAGTAAAATCGTGAGATCAACTAGTAGTACCGCCGCCCGGCGAGATTTCGAGTTCATCGGGGTCACGCGTCTGCTATGAACGGGCGTAACTACGTGGTCACGATCGAAAATCATTTTCGCAACTTTTTTATCTTATGTCATACACAAATTTGGATTACTTACATGGATAGAAGAATTTATTTCCTACATGAAATTCTTTTTCCAAAACCAATGAAATGTCAGCGTGTATATCTCTGTTTCATCTTTTAATCTTTAGTTTGTATCAGAAGATTGATTTATTCAATTCGTAGGGTTATGGGCCCAGCTCAGCTGGTATTTCCTTTAATCACAAATTCTTGAAATTTGTGTCATTATATCTACATCATTTCTCTTTGTTTACAAATCTACAGTGCATGTTTTTTTATCAAAGATAACTTTCATAACCTTAAAAACAAAAAGTAAAACAGCGCTCTATTAACAAAAACTTTATTCTAAAGCTAAAATATTTTTATAATTGTACAACTAATATTTTGAGTAAGGTTTTAAAACGTCTTTGGTATCTACAACCAATTGATTTTGAGTAAAGTAAAAGAATACTGGTAAATATAATACTAATAATACTTAGTCAAAGCAGACAAAATAGTGCACAAATGTTAGACCAGATTATTAATTAATAATCTTTCTTTTAGTGACACATAAACAGCGGTCGAAATTACGTAAAGTTATTTATGCACTTACACTGACTTCATACAGTGAAAGAATAAAGTGGATATGCCTCAAATCCCGGGATAAATTTTTAAGAGCAAAAAAAAAACCCCTTATTTCTTAAAAAAGGTTATTAACTTCTACACAAATTACTGCATGCGCGACGTTGTCAATATGTTTAAACTAATTAAAATACTAATGTAAATACTCATGTAATTATCTTTGTTTTATCTGTCTTATCTATCTCTGAGGTTTTTATGATTATTTATTTGTAATATTGTTGGCAACATGGGATTGTCCATTAGAAATCCCGGGAAGATCCATATTAATATCAACATTCCGATGCAAGTACATAAATAACTCTAAGTACCTAATTCTTACCTCTGCACATAACTCAATAAATCCTACTTAGGTACAACCCTACTACTTAGGTACAACTTAGGACCCTACAAAGGTAGTTGAATATTAAAATGTCAAGCTGGTCTAACGTTAAACTGGATTGCATAATATATATCACTTTGTTCCTGTCTTTCTAAATATTATAATAATTGACTAAGTTGTTCATAGTTAATATTGAGAGAAAATAAATGACTTTAAACTAAACAAACTGAAAATAAAACTCGATCTTAGTCATTAATTCAAAAAATCGAAAAGATTTTGACCATCTGGCATGGTAACGATAACGCTGTCTGCCTTTCCTCACTGAATAGCAATGCTGATCCGTTGAGCAAAGAAGCAGCCAGCCCTCTTGCCACCAGCGTTAGTGACTAATAATTTTGACTATTTGGCCGTAATGGTGTTTCCAGACTGATGATACTCTTTTGTAGCAACATTTAGCAATTAAAGTTTTTGTGAAGAAAATCATCAAAAATAAAAGATTTTATTTATTAAAACTTACAATTCATTCAACCCCCGACGAAAAAGATGGGTGTTATAAGTTTGACGTGTTTGTTTGTCTGGTGTATATCTGTGTGTCTGTCTGTGGCGCTCGTAGCGCTTAAACGAATGGGCCGATTTTGATGCTTTTTTTGTTTGTTTCAAAACTGACTTGATCGAGATGTTTCTTAGCTATGTTTGATGGAAATCGGTTCAGCAGTTTCAAAGTTATATGGCCTGGAAAAAAACTTGTCATGTTGCTAAATGTTGCAACACAAACAGCAGTGTGGATAAGTGTTGCCGCTTGATAGTCCTGTATCGATGATAGCCCATCGATAACCAATCGATAGACTATCGGTATTATAATTGTATCGTATCGGTAATACAATTGAATCGTATCGGTATAAATAAAACCGATACGATTCAATTGTCTATCGATAATATCCATTCTGACGACGAATTAACTATCGATACTATCGAAAGTATTGCTTTTCATAATACAGTAACTATCGATACTATCGATAGTTCATACTCTTTCGATATTTTCGAGACTACCTCCGTGGCGTAGTTGTCACCATGCTAGTCCGCCACCCAGAGGTCCCGGGTTCGATCCCCGGGCAGGGCAAGTTGAAAAATGGTTTTTTTCAAGTTGTCCTGGGTCTTGGATGTTTATCTATATATTTATATGTTATAAAATATAGTATCGTTGAGTTAGTATCCCATAACACAAGTCTCGAACTTACTTTGGGGCTAGCTCAATCAGTGTTATTCGTCCCTATATATTTATTTATATTTATTTATTTATTATTTTCGATAGCTTATAAAACGCAATACTATCGACAGTATCGATATACCTAGTTTGTTTGTCGTCAGGTCGTTGCTGTTGGTTATCAATAGTATTTCTCTAAAACAGCTATCAATACTATTGAAACTATGGATAATCTGTCATTTTTCGATAGAAACTATCGATTGTAAAACTATCGACTTTTCGGCAAGTCTAGTGTGGATACACCGTAACATTTCATCAAGCATCTTTAAAAAAGTATTTTATAACTTTTGGCCTATTCGATTCTTGCTATTCTTGAAAGACGACGTCCTTTCGAGATGGAAGGCTGATATTTTCTCTGTGAAGCTGCTTGGAGTCCCAGGGCAAGGGGTGGGCTCTGATTCATCTTGTGGTGTGCTGAAAAACAGAAGCGCTGGTATCGATATAGCGTTTCTTTAAAATAATTCATATAAACATTTCGCGTAGCGTAAACTAAACTTATGACGTGTATAAAAGTGCCTATAAAGGTCTAATTACTAAATAGACATTTGACTTTTCAAATTGGTATCACGATAAGTAGTTTGTGGACAGCATAGATTTTTACTGCGTAAAAAGACCACGCTAACCGAGCTCGACAGATAATACGATAAAAGTCACAATCACACATCCCTCACAAAAGCAAAAAAAAAATAGCGATCTATTTAATAATAAGACAAGTTTCTATACAAAACGTATATCTAGTTCGAACATCTGTGAAAGCTGTGTTTATTTGTAAGTTATGTTATCATCTGTTGCAAATATTAAAACAATAGATAAACAATTGACTTGGGAGGAATTCCTCCCAGTGACAGGTAAGGGGTTATCTTACCTTGGAAAGATAATATCGTAATGCTTTACCGATAGTTCGTGTAGTAAGCACGTACATATAAATCTCTTTTAAGACGAAGTGGTAGCTCAAGTGGCGCCCTCATTTGAAATAAATTGTTTAAAACTAAATGAGGTGATAATAAAAAATTTTATTTTATATAAATGTCTAGAAAAACCTTTAAACTATTTTATGATTAACCTTTGAAATTATTACGAATAGTCCGTCTAGTTTTAAAACTGTTTTAAAACTAGACAGACTACCAATATTACTTTCAAAGGTTATTCATAAAATAGTTTAAAGGTCTTTCTAGACATTCATACAAACCAAATTTTTAATTATCACCATATTTAGTTTTAAACAATTTATTTCAAATGGGGGCGCCACTTTAGCTACCACTTCGTCTTAAGATTACGACACAATATTTTGTTTCCGGTTAAATTTTACTATTCACTATGGTTATCTTGTACCTTAAGTTAGATCTATCCTTGCGGTCAGGTGGAAAAACGAAGGTACAAAAATAAAATTTTGCCAGGCAAATTTTCTTTCGAGTGACACTGCTGTTATAGTTTCGGGAATTTGTACTTTTGTAACAGCAAACTAAAGAGAACCGTGTAGCATATCCAGCTTTAAATAGGACCAAATCATCTTTTGCTGCGGATGTCGTTAAAATATACTTCTGTTTCCTTCTGCCATTATCATCGTCATCCTCACGTATTCCCGGTTGCATCCTCAGCGGTAACGCTTCAGAGTCCGGGGTCCGCTACCTAACCAAGGTGATTTGACGAGGTTACTGGTTTTCACATAGAGCGACTGCCGTCTAATTCCGTAACCCAATGTTACCAGACCAGAACTAATCCATGAATAGGTTTGAGCAAACGCTAGATGGCGTTCGAGATCCACAGTTTATACGTGCCTTCCGAAACACTGATCATCTTTCTTTTTGGATAATCATGAGATTCAAGCCTGCAATGTCCTAACCAGACTGGAAACAACTTTTCACAAAGTATGCTTCCCGGTGGGATTCGAACCCATACGACTTCTGGATCACTAAGCGAATACCTTGAACCCTGAAGCAAAGAGGTAGTCAATCTAACACTAAAACAAAATCTTACCAAGCCAGTTCACTTGCGCTGCAGAATGGCGTGTCTACCTGCTCAGTTGCGTCCAGTTTTTTATGCTCTATGACATACTTCTGCTTCCTGCTGTCATATCTGAAATGTTTTTTTTTTTAATAAATAGGTATACAAAGTTACAAATGCAGAAAATGCAATCAAAGTTGACAAAGACATTCATTCGACGCTTGACCGCCGAACGATTAACAACTTGTTTGGTGCCTGAGAATGCTTCGTGTGTCGGCGAAACACGTGTCGCGTATGCGGTGTCCGATGTTGCTGCAACCGCAGCGGATGCAGCAGCATGAGAGGGAGCATGCATCAGCTGTTGGTGGCGGGTGTACACGGGCTGTTCAGAGTAGACATGAATTGAACTAGCTTTCCAGGCGTTGGCTAACAGTTGAGAAAATGGGTAAAAAACTGCAGTCAGTAAAGGAAACATCAAAAACTGTGTAGGCGGCCATCTTGGATTCAAAATCTGGTTACAGTTTTCAGAGTTCTGCGGGGTGCTTTACATGGTATAGTAGAAATTTTAGAGTCCTGAGACGTTCCAGTAGGAAGTTATCAACCAAAACTTAAGAATTGAATGCCTAGCCCCATGGGAAACAGGCATGATAAATAAGTACCTGTACAGTCGCGAGTTTCCAATAATTCACAATATGGTGTATCATGCCACTTTTTTACCAGTATGGAAAACTTCTAGACCCATATCAATTTCTTTACTTACTTTACTAAAAGCAGTTATGTGCCTAGTTAAGTGTGGACAATATCTTAGAAATTACAAGCTTTTGCCTAAATTTGACATGTCAATTCAAAACTAGCTAGCTTCTTCTGCACCTAGCGCTTAGGAAGCGGCAGTAAAATTAGCCGTAAGTGACCGTTCGACATCAACAATTGTGCAGCAAAACAAAGTGACAATTCGCTTGTCAAGTAATTTGACAAAAGATCTAATTCGCAAACCTTTTCGAGGAATAGCCTCTAGGAGAAGCTTTCTCTAATCAGATTTTAAAATAAAGTCTTAGTTATTAAGATATTAGCAAAACTCCAAATGACCTTCATTTTCAAACAAGGTCAACTTATTTGAAGAAGTGAAGTCACGATGAAGATTGGCAATTTCCGCTTTCAGTACTGTACTGTAATGAAGTACATATAATTCCATGGTTCTGCCACTGTCACTGTCATCTCCCTATAACAATATATGTCAAACGACTACAACCAACATAACAAAAATAATTTAAACAGGTGACATTGACAGATGACCGTTGTCATTGTATTTTTTTGTGCAGGCATAGGAAAAATGTAAACTTTGATTGCTGTGTGTCGTCACTTCCGGTGCAAATTTTAAAATGATATAAAAAAATCCTGATAACACGTAGAATTTTTTTATTCAAATTACCTTCTTAAAATGGTCTATATTTTCTATTAAAACCAACTACAAAATTTTTAATTATTTAGTTGATAAGCCAATTATAAGATATGTTAATAAAGATATATTTAAATCTGAAAAAATTAATAATTTGAATTTGAAGATAATAGCAATACTACGTTTGCATGGAAAAGTCTAAGTTTGACTTTTCAGCTTAAGGGCTTAGGTGACTTATAAAGGCTGTCACCGTTGGCGACTTGTATGATAAACAAGTGAGATATTTCAGCCTTAAGAAATACTAACTTGACAACCGGCAGGAAGCGGTATCCCCACACCACCTCCCGCGGGAGGTAGGAGGTCTGGCTCTGCGTGAAGGTACCCATAGAAGCAGAGGCACCCTTTAGGCTCAGCGTGATCTCGTAGCTGAAAGCAAAAGATGGACGCCTTTAGAGGTAATATTTGAGATTTAACTTTATCTTTATCGCACAGTTTAAGATAAAAATATTCAAAATTTATACTTGGTGTTGGCGATCTGGTCTGGTGTGTACCCGTAGAGGGGGCTGTCCCGGTCGATGACGTGCACCAGCGTCACTGGCCACAGCAGGAACTGCCGCTGCTGCAGCTCCAGGGTCTGCGCGAAGAAGCGGAGCGTCTCGCCTTCCTTCGTTCTGAGGAGATTATGTGTAGTTATGTGAGTTATTTCTTTTTAGTAATGAGTTGGGCAGGACACCTGGCAAGCAAGACAAGTTGATGACAGATGGAGTAGAGTGCTGACGGAGTGGCCCCTGCAGGCAAACGTAGTGTCCCGTCCGAAAGCTAGATAGGTCGAGAATATCAAAAAATCGCAAGTTTTCACTGGTTTCGTAAGGCGCAAGACAACGATAGTTGGCATGCACTGAGAGAGACCTATTCACAACAGGGGGATAGAGGGTATCTAGCGGAAAGACCCATCTCTAGTATTAAAGATTTCTTTGAAAACGGCCAAATTGTTTGACAAATATTGAAATTATAATAAGTTGAAAGCATATAATTTATGAATTAATAATATATTCCTTGTTGCATTGTTTGCTGTGCCCTGACAGGGTTTATGTATATAGCCTAAAAAAATATGTACCCATCCACTTCTACTTACATGAATGCAAATAAATGACTTGACTTTAACTTTGAAACAGTTATGTATTTTGTATTACGGTGTAAAAAGTAGACTTTTTCATACCCAAAGAGGGTCAAGCAGGCGGCCGGTTGTAAAAATTTTGCCAAAATCTGTTTCGGCTATTTCATCTACGCAAGTTCTTCGGCATCCTTGACTATTGACATACATAGATACATAGTGCCGGCAGAGGTAAAAACTGAATATTAACGTTGTGCATTTTTGATATTTTGGAATGGTTAGGGAATAATTTTGCACGAATTGTTTTAATTATCAGTATAACAGTACTATCATTTATGTGGTAGAATACAATATTTATTTATTGCGCTATCGTACACAAACACGACAATTTATATTACATTTATTTAACACTTTAAATACACGAATTTTACGAATACACAGCAGTGTGGCCACTACACAGACGGTCGAGCCATCAGCTGTCACTGTCACCATCCATGGATGCGCGTGGCACGCTGTAACAATCACAAACGAACATTCGCGCAAGCGCCCTGCGCCGCCTAAACGAAACAGCAGGCGCCTGCATACATTTTCGCCGCGCCGTAGAAAGAGAGGGGGATACTTCCTCTCCTACGCTGCGCCGGCTGTCTACTCTCCATCCGTCTTACGAATTTTCGATCAGGTTCACGTCTCCTGACGCCAAAAAAAGTGTACAACGCAGCTAAAGAAGTTTTCACTTCAAAAAAGCGGAAAAGCACACCTTTGGCTCCGAACCAGCAAAGTTAAAGGATGTAACCGGGAACGCGCTAATGAAGAAGTGTAAGAAGCAGTTCCAAACAAACCTGTGAGTGTTGACGAAATGCGCGCTGAATTCTGAGCTGATGATGTGGTCGTAGTTGAGGTCCCAGGCACGCATCATCAGGCAAAGCCGGCCGTCGCGCATGCTGATCTGAAATCGTGGATAAAAACTTGGAGAGATAAAAATTACAATTTTGATAAGACCATTGGAGTTTACGGACCTTGGCCACAATTTGCTGCATAAGGGATCAAGACATCGTCATCATCCTCAGCGGTAACGCTTCAGAGCCCCCTGATTTGACGAGATTACTGGTTTATACACAGAGCGACTGCAATCTGACCTCCGCAACCCAAAGGTCAGACCAGAACCAATCCTTGGATAGGTTTTAAAAAAACGATAGAAGGCGTTCGGGACCCACAGTTTATACGTGCCTTCCGAAATACTGAATTATCTTTCTGTTTTAGATAATAAGATGATTAAAGCCTGCAATATTCTAACCAGACTGGAAAAAAAAATTCACAAAGTATACTTCTCGGCGGGATTCGAACCCACGACTTCCGCGGATCACGAGGCGAACGCCTGGATTACGGAGACAGTCAAGGGATAAGAACGTGGTAAGTATTTTGTTATATAAATGCTTTTGGCTACGAGAATTGGAACTGTAGACAAAGACAAAGAAGAAACAATAAATGAGAAGAACGGTACGCCTATTTTTTAAGAAGAGCAAAAACACAACAATGTTATGTTGCTAAATGATTGGAGACACGTAAGACTCACATGGCATTTGAGACAGAGATTAAATTCTTGGAGACTACAATATAAGTAAGGATATTTATATGAAGTCTTTGTTTCATATTTGATAGTGCTTATAATATAACTTTATGGATAAACATGTAATGCATAGACTAGTACCTACCGACATTTCGCAAAATTTGTAACGAAACTGTATGTGATCACAATAAAACAACACTTTATTGAACTATATAATTTTTCCAAACTAAAACCGACTTCTACCCCAAACCATACAACCGATTTTGATAAAATTCTACGGGACCACCTCACAAATATGTCCTTTCAAACAATTTTCTATATTCCAAATCGGTCTAGGCCTATTCGAATAATCGATGAACATACAAGGAAGATCGCGACGAATTGATAACCTCCTCATTTTTGGAAGTCGGTTAAAATAGTACTTACAACCGCGTTCTTGCTGAAGCCCACTCCATCCCTAGACAGCTTCTCAGGTCGCGTCAGCTTCGCGTACACCACGCAGGTCAGCACGCCAGACAGGCCTGTGCCAAGTATGAGCTGAAAAAAAAAATATAGGGACAAATCACACAGATTGAGCTAGCCCCAAAGTAAGTACTAGACTTGTGTTATGGGATACTAACTCCACGATACTATACAACGTGAAAGGGGAATAGAAATCGAACCATGGGCTATATACTAGATCACTATTGCAAAATGAAATTAAAATAACAGTCAAAAAAAATTCGGCATTTCCATACAAAGGTGTCCAGCCGCCCGGGCAATTTTTATGGGAATGTCGTTATTTTTTTGTTAATTGACTGTTATTTTATTTTCAATGTCCCTTCTACGTTGTATTTTTTAACAAATACATACAAAGATAACAAAGATAACATCCAAAACCCAGGTCAATCTGAAAAGGACATTTTTTATCTTGACCTGACCGGCGATTGAACCCGGAACCTCCAGTAGCCACAGAGGTAAGAAGAGGGACAATGATACTGAAGACCATGCAAAGAAGCGCCCGCGATCATATTATTTTTTTGCAGTTATAGCTGAAGCTTTTGATAAGTGAAGTAGAGAACAACAAGCCGGTGCAATAAGCCCAAAACAAAGCTAAAGATGCAACTGAGACCACGCTAGATGACGTGGAAAGTAAGTAAAACAACTAAACCCTTTCAAATAATTGTCCAAATCGGTCCACGCGTTTTTGAGTAATCAGTGAACTGTCATAAAAATTAAATAAAAGAACTGCCCCTTTTTCTGAACCTTGTTAAAAATAAATGAGTACTAATAGAAATAAGACGAGGAAAGATGTTTGGACATCTCATACGGCACGAAAACTTGGTCAAAAATATCATGGATGGAAAGATGAAAGTTAGGAGAGGAAACGAAGGACAAAGAAGGTCGTTCATGGATAAAGTAAAAGATGGTCAGAAGTCGTGTCGTACAGGGATGTTAAGTATTTAGTCGATGATAGATGATATAAGTAGATTAAGACTTAGCTTATTCAACAGGCCATGGCAACAATGTCCAAAGATAAGCCTCAACCAGAATCGGTTCAGATAATTCTAATAAATGTTGTTTATAATATAAAAACAAACCGCCTATTGTGGACGCTAAGCGAAACAGTCAGTTTACCATGGACGATTAACTGGGACGGAGGGAACACGATTCTTCCGAACGAGTAGTTTGCCACTGAGTTAGCCATACGGAGACGACAGCTTAGTACAATATAGTCATTTAATACTTATTTTTCTATATATTATATCGACAAGAGCTTGTTACATGAAGACAGACAGGGGACCATAGCTCCAAGCATATTCACTACAAAGGGTCGGATGGAATTGGACTGTAATGTGAGAATGTTCCCATGTTGTCTCGATGCTTATACATGTAGTTGGCCCGAACTGTGTACATCTCCAAGAAGGTTTTTTAAAAATTCGCACATAAATATAAGTAACTATTTCGTACACTCTTTTACAAAGGAACACGTAGCGTGTTTATTCTCATAAACGACATGAGTAATTATTTTGCCATTAAGAGGTAGATCCCATAAAGGCAATTTGTTTCAACCACTTCTATCTCCGGCTGTTACCCCTATTCTTTGTCGAGACGAACTTTGATTCGAATAGAATACCGAATTAAGCAAAGCTATTTGAAACTGCCGACAAACTAAGACTGTGTACGTACTCGTGTTCGTACGAGTACTTGGCAGCTCTCGAGTAAGCCCCTTTAACCCTTTTACCGCGTGACTTAATATCAGTCGCCGTGCCCCCAGCGCGAGGGGTTGTAAATCTAAAATAAATACCTACCACCGAAAAGGAATGTGGATAGTAACATATGTATTAACTATAATTTTTCAAAACTAAAAACCGACTTCTTCCCCAAACTACACAACCGATTTTGATAAAATTTCCATGGTGCCACCTGGAAAGTATACCCTTTCAAACAAAAAAAGATTTTTTTAAATCGGTCCAGGCGTCTTGGAATAATCGGTGAACATACATAAAAAAAAATAAAGGATCGCGACGAATTGATAACCTCCTCCTTTTTTGGAAGTCGGTTAAAAAAGAATAACATTTACCTGCATTATGAAGAGAAATATGGACTCAGGACACTCCTCGTCAATGGCGCGATCTCCAAATCCAATCGTTGTCTGAAAAGATTAATATTTATATATTTGATAAAAGTACCTTCAACATTTACTTATGTGTATCGTGGACAAGACATCCCAAATTCATGCTACGTTCTTATAGATCAACCGTTATAATTAATTCTCGCCTGCGCGGTACAGGGGCGCGGGGTATTACCAAATGGACTGAGGGAGGTGCGGGCCTGTACCACGCCATTTTTTTTTATTCTTGTTTTTGGCGATTAATCTTCGTTGAAGCTTATTTTGCCAGTGTCTAGTTAACCAATGGCGCGGGCGCCAATTTCTTTATTCCTAACCCTAACCTAACTATACAATCAAAGGTTGGTGTAGGTCCTTTGATTGCTTCAAGGGAGCTTCTGGCAACAAATCTATACGAGTCCACTGGTTTTCATACCCGAATGACTGGCGGACGGCGTCTAAAGACGCCCACCACAGTCCATAAATAAATATCACTACCGCCGCACTGTGAGTGTCCACTTTAACCATTTTACATATTGTCCATGAGCATGAGCATTTATAACACTAAACTACACCGATTTTATATTATAAAGTCCACTAGAATCAATTTGCAAAATTATTTAAAGCAAACTCCAACTGAACCCCTTGACTTCCCGCCAAAAACTCCCACCACGCCATTTACGGCATAATATTATAACGGAGAACGGGTAGAACGGTTTTAAAAATTTTTAATGGTGATCACTTCAGTCATTGAATATTTGATAGATGCCTAAAAGTAGTCAACATTGGAAACGAGTAGAAGAATCGAGGCAGTGCTAAGAATAGCTGAAAGTCTAACGTTCTGCATTGTGATCAAGATTGCATTGTGTATAAGGTCTTTGTGCCGATGGTCTGTAAATTGCTGTTATGTAACAATCTAGATTGTTATTCCTGTTACATCACACACTGGAATCAAAATTCAGAAATTGAAATTCAATTGTTGTCGAGTAAAAGTGCAGTGCAGTAATAGACAGGTATAGAAACTTTTACACGTCAGAAGTACGATTTCCATGACGTGTAGTGTATATTAAAATTTATTTTTTTCACAGTATTGGACGCCTACTCACCGTAAGGGCTTTGTCACATGATTATTATGTCCTTTGATTAATAAATACTTAAATCTTAATGACAATGCAGAACGTTAGCCCTTCCGTACCATTATCGTGACACTTAGGTCAATGGAAGTAAAACAATTGCCAGACTAACTTTCTTAACTAGGTTTAAACCATTATCCGACCAAATCAAGTTGACATCTAGTAATATCACACTATCTCTCCTGTCAATGTCAACTTCATTTTAGGCGGATAATGGTTTAAACTGAGTAACAAAGTTAGTCTGAGTTTTATAATAAGACGGTTGATGTTTTTACTGAGTTACCTAAATATATTTAACGACTCGGACGATAGTCGTTTTCGATTCGTCAGATCGAGATAGGAGAGCTCTGGAGAAAGTAATACGCAGTCTTGCCTACATTAATCTTACACCATTGTGTTATAAGTATGTTTTCGCTTGTTATCTATGTACTTTTTTAATTGTGAGATTGTAAAGAGAGCAATAATTATACATTTTTTATCATTTTTACTCGTTACGTGTCTTTACATTCTGGCGGTTTTCGGAGTAAATCCCTTGGAATTACAGCCACTGGATTGTTCCTCATTAGCCAAATTTTGCAGCGAGGTAAACGACTGTATATGTACTGAATTAGGAGCACTTCCTATTTATCAATGATTGGGTAATTTCGCTCAGTCAACCGAAATTAGGAATGTCATTTTGTGAGTGTGCATAAAATTTGGATTTTATGCACACTCACTGAAAGACTTTAAAAAGACTGATAGTTTTCTTTATCTATTTTTCTCACTGATACGCAGCATACTTGAGTACAATTCAACTATCTGGTCTCCTTTCTATAACGTACATGCTATAATAGAATCGAAGCGATTCAGAAGAGATGCTTAAAGGTCCTTAGTTACAGATGTGGCATGGGTCGAACGACCGATTCACTGCCACCTAGAATCTCCTTCCCTTCTGTCTGCAATTAACTTTAACACCCGGTTTAGATCTAGAAATCCAAATTATAATGCATTTTGTCTTCAGATTTATTCCAACAACACCTCTTATTACAATCCCATCGTTAGAATGTGTCGCCAATATAATGAAATCTTGGTTTCTAATAGAGATATAGACATTTACCACTTCTCGTTACACAAGTTCCGGCGGCAAATAATTATTCACTTAACCAGATGACCTAATTGATTGATGATTTTAATTTTGTACTATTTTTTGTACCTACGTAACTACTACTACTAACTTAATACCTAATTTTTTTTAGTTTCTGTTTTAATATTGAATTTTATTTATAAATTGTGTCATTCTCTTGCGCATTACCTAGTGATTTGAATTGTATTTAGACTTTTTAGGCATACATATGCAAGGAAAACAATCTAGATCGACGCTAAATTGTAGGTACTTATTTAACAAAATATGATTGTTATCTGTTTTGTGTGCTAATAAAGAAATGAAATGTGTTCGCCCCCAACACACTCAACCGAGAACGGGGACGAGGAACAGGAATGCATATTGCGCGAAACCAATCCTTTGTCACTTCCCGTTTAGGTGTCGAAAATATACGTACATTTATAATATGCGCGCGGCGACCTCTACGAAAGGGAAAATTCAGTTACATGTATCGTTTGTCCAGAGTAATAAAAATGAAATTGGCTTGCAATGGTTGTCTAGGTATCTAAACGAAGTGGTGAGGACTTCTGACGCGAGCTAAATTAAACCATAGCGCTAACCACATTGAGTAGATATTTCTTTGAATTTCTTTTCTAAGTAAGACTTCTGTACGTGAGTACTAGTGCTTATTCTGTGACGAAACTCAAGGAGTGTATGTTCTGTATGTAATACATATATTTACTCTGTATCACCGTCTAAATGTAGCAATTCCTTAATCTCTATCCGAGATAAGGTAAGAACCTCTTTAAAACTAAATTACGTATTCTGCGCCTTGAGTGACGCATCCTACCGAATCCATTCGTCATAATTTATATCTTGTCTGAATTTATCCTTCCACGTTGGTCTAGGAGAAAAGAAAATTTGGAATGTGTTAGCTGGTTCTCTTTCTTCACAGATCGTTAAAGCCTCAGTTTAAAGCCGATTGAGGGAATGGGCGAGAATCTTAGTCATCACAATTACAATAGGCTAGTGTTGCCACAGTTGCCACTCGATAGTCAACTATCGATAGGCTAGACTATCGGTTTTTTAAATAAAACTTTTGAGCGTTTATGGTTCTGTACAATGTGTATTTGATGAACAATTAGGATTAAATAAAAATAAAACCGATTCTATCGATAGTCTATTGATCGTACCGATATACTATCGACACTATCGATCCTGAACAAACTATCGATACTAGCGCTAGTATTGCTTTTCATAACAAATGATATTTATTTATGTAAATAATCTCACTTTATTGCTCCAAAGTACAAATATACATTTAACAAATGAAGGACTTAGGTAATAATAATAAAAATCATTTATTTCGGTCATTGTACAACCACATTATTGTTAGTAAAAAAAAACGTAAAGCCTAGTGTTAGCAGTTCTAAGAAACTTAAAGCCTAGCGTTCATTCAAAATACTTATAAAATATACATATAAATTAAATTAATCAAGATTACAAAAATTCACAATTACACACTAAATTAATTTAAGTATCTGGTGTGCACACTCCCGGGGATCTCCTCCACGTCACAGTGCATACGCGTCCAGTGCCACTGGATTGAACAATCCGGCTTATCAGTGATGACTTTCAGAGTGCTGTTACGGATCTGCACGAATTCTGCGCGTCAAGGAAGCCGTTTTTTTGCGTAATATGGCAAAGAAATCGTCAGAACGCGCCTCAGCAAACATATTTGATGCGCTACAGAATCTAGGGAGCCCCATCAGCATCTTGAAAGCATTATTATGTTGTACACGAAGTACGTTCCGTAATGCTTAAAGCTTTTTTTTTCTCCCAGTCAACCATAGGGACATAAACTATAGCTACTATCGGTAGTTTGTTCGTCCACAGAATCGATACTATCGATAGTATTGTCGGTATAATAGTATTGCTTTAAAACAGCCATCGAAACTATTGATAGTCCGGTCGATACTATGGCATTATTCGATTAAAACTATCGATTGTAAAACTATAGATTTTTGGCAACACTACAATAGACAATGCGGTTAGCAATCCATCACTATTTTATAAATATAAATATGTATAGGGACAAATAACACTGATAGAGCTAGAACCACAATAAGTTCGAGACTTGTGTTATGGGATACTAACTCAACGTTACAATATTTAAAACAAATATATATATATAAATAAACATCCACCCAGGACAATTTGAAAAAAGCCTTTTTCCAACTTGCCCTGACCGGGGATCGAACCCGGGATCTCTGGGTTGCGGACAAGTATGGTGACCACTACGCCTCGGGGGTCGTCAAATTTTTATTTTGATTTCCTTTTTCCATCTTCAAGCACACTATCACGCTAAATGTAGTTTCTGGGTCTACATCATGCGGCCCTACGCTCTGTCTACCTTGTTTAATGTAAAAAGGTAATGTTTAATAGTCAAAATTTAACTTCACATTGTTTTGTATAATGGTATGTCAAGTGAATGGGGCACTACACTCCTTTATGAACAGCACGAAAGTGTCAAACACAGCACGTTTGGCTGTTCATAATGTAGTGCTGATACCGACGCTGTTGCAGTTGCAGTTGAAATGAGAGCGCTGAGGAGTATGTGTGGTGTTACTTTGAAAGATCGGATTAGAAATGATGTCATAAGGGAGCAGTGTGGACTGAAAGAAGATGTAGTAACAAAAATTGAGAAAGGAATGTTGACATGGTTCGGACATGTAGAAAGGATGGATAAAAGGAGATTCACTAAAAGAGTCTACAAAGCAAACGTAAGTGGAAGAGTGGGTCAGGGTCGTCCTCGACGAACGTACCGCGATCAAATTGCAGACGTTCTTAAAAAAGGAGAGGTTAGAAGTACCCGTAACCGGCGGGAATGCATGAAGAGAGTGATGAGTGTAGATGAAGCGAAAGAGGTCTGTCAGGATCGTAGCAAGTGGAGGTCCTTAGTCTCTGCCTACCCCTGTGGGAAACAGGCGTGATAATATGTATGTATGTATGTATGTATGTCATTCACTTTTATAATGGATTTAACCAGCAGTAATGATTGGCCAATAATGGTAATTTGATGGAATTAAGTGATTATTTCATAGCAGCAGGCACGCGATCGTTATTTGACGTTAAAGATCAATTTGTAGTCTATAAATACATAAATAAATATATAGGGACAAATAACACTGATTGAGCTAGCCCCAAAGTAAATTCGAAACTTGTGTTATGAGATACTAACTCAACGATACTATATTTTATAACAAATACATATATAGATAAACATCCAAGACCCAGAACAGTTTGAAAAAGGCCATTTTCCAACTTGCCCTGTCCGGGGATCGAACCCGGAACCTCTGGGTGGCGGACCAGCATGGTGACCACCACGCCACGGAGATCGTCAAAATACTAATCGTATATTTTCTTATTCTTTTTAGATGTGTATCCAACGTCTCAGATTTTTATGCCTACAGGCGTTGTAATATAGAATTGGAGTGGGTAAATATATTGTTGTATTTACCTGTCAAATAGATTATCCAAAAAATAAAGGACACATATTTTTGTTTAGTAAAGTAATCGTTCACAAAGACACAGCGCAGCACAGTTTTGTGGGGGTGATTTACGACAATTCGTAACGTCACGCAAAATTTCGAATCAGAGAAAAAAAAATGTGTAGCATACTTTTTAATAATCTATTTAATGAGCCAAAAAAATGTTGTTCATATCCGTATTATCTCTTTCTCTATGCTATCTTTTTCTGTAGCTCAGAACCGTCATTTGCTAAAGCGAACAATAAATAAATAAATAAATATATAGGGACAAATAACACTGACTGAGCTAGCCCCAAAGTAAGTTATAGACTTGTGTTATGGGATACTAACTCAACGATACTATATTTTATAACAAATACATATATAGATAAACATCCAAGACCCAGGAGAATTTGAAAAAGGCCATTTTCCAACTTGCCCTGACCGGGGATCGAACCCGGGACCTCTGGGTGGCGGACTAGCATGGTGACCACTACGCCACGGAGGTCGTCAAACAACAAACAAGTAATTATTAGATCCAAAAACAAAAAACTCGACTACCTTTTTTTATTTTGTTATTTTTTTTTATTTTGATATACTCAGTGTTACTTTCGCAGTAAATACGAATCTAACGTCTCAAGCTAAAATCCATCGAGCCGTTCATGTTGCAGAGCGTGCCAAACATTTGAATTTGGCGCCAAAAATCCGCCATTTTATTCTTTTTTCTTTGATATACCCAGTGTCACTTTCAAAGTAAATACGAATCTAACGACACCTCTCAAGCTCAAATCCATCGAGCCGTTCATGTTGCAGAGCGTGCCAAACATTTGAATTTGGCGCCAAAAATCCGCCATTTTATTCTTTTTACTTTGATATACCCAGTGTCACTTTCAAAGTAAATACAAATCTAACGACACCTCTCAAGCTAAAATCCATCGAGCCGATCAGGCTGCAGAGTGTGCCAAACAATTATACATATATACATACATACTCTCGAAAAACATAACCGTCGCCCTTTTTACCCGACTGCGCCAGAAGGAGCGACGGAACGCCACAGAACTAACCTTGCTAATATTTTTTTCTTTTAGTTTTGAACACAAATTTACAGAAAGAATAAAAATAAAACAAATGAAATGACATAAGTTTGCAGTTTGGACCACGTTTTAAACGTGGGCACAAATTACTGTAATCTTATAATATTTACAACCTGATACTGGTCAGATATTTTTGGAGCAATGCTAAATGATGCTTTGTGTTTTGCGTATAGAATTTAATTCATTTAATACCTCTGATAATCTGAAAATTTTCAAGTGTTACAAATACACAAAGATACATAAATGGTTTTTGACTTTTTGAGTTAGTCTAGTTAATTTTCAGCAGTCCATTTTCTGACCATATTTGCATGCCATTCTTAGGTTAAAAGCACACTGCATGACTTTATCTACTGATGCAATATTTTATTTGTAAATGATATGTTTTATTGCAAACAAATATATCTTTATCTAATTAGCGAGGAACCGATGGCCGATGGGGCAAAAAGGTTCTCGAATGCGACCACGAACTGATAAGCGAAGCGTAGGACACCCACCCACAAGGTGGTCTGATGACCTAAGGTTGCTGGAAAGCGCTGGATGCAGGCCGCTCTAGACCGGTTATTTTGGAAATCCTCGGAAGAGGCCTATGTCCTGCAGTGAAAGTTATGCGGGTGAAGTGATGATTAGAAAGACACTTAGGTGTTAGCAAGGGAGTGCCCGTTCCGAGATCCTTTACTATATCTATATCTTCCCCGATAAAGGCATAGTGA
Organism: Acrobasis suavella; assembly: GCA_943193695.1. Lineage (NCBI taxonomy): Eukaryota > Metazoa > Arthropoda > Insecta > Lepidoptera > Pyralidae > Acrobasis > Acrobasis suavella. Next base: position 14,691,066 of record OW971950.1, read on the forward strand.
GGATCTCTGAAACGGTTCCAACGATATCGATGAAATTCGTATGTTTCGTGGTTTAGACGCTGAAAATTCGATCTAGCTAGGTTACATTCAGAGAACCTCTTTTCCTCGGTGTTTTTATTGAGCGAAACGGATACTTCAACTTAAAAAGGCTTGAACTCACCTGTACCTCAACACACAGAAATTCAGGAATTATATATAATTTTCCGGTAACATATATACAAAATTCTGGTAACGTATAATTAGGATCGCAGAGACTCATAAAAGCGCATTTTTTATTAAACTTTCGTAAGTTAAAAACGCTTAAAACTTAGAAACTCACCTGTGCCTCAACGGACGCCAAGAAGATGGTGACGAAGTCCTTGCCCCCGGTGACGCAGGTCTTCTTCGGCGGGTTGGGCTCGAAGTCGTAGTGCGCAAGCGCAGTGATGTACCAGAACACGGCGAATACCAGCCAGATCGCGAAGTGCACCACTACCGTACCCATAACGATCCAGCGCCAGCGCAGGTTAATCTGGAGGTCAAATACTTCATCATCATTTCAGCCGCATAACGTCCACTGCTGGACGTTCCTCTCCCAAGGATTTCCAAAATGAGCGATCAAGAGCGGCCTGTATCAAGCGCGTTCCAGCGACCTTGGTCAGGTCATCTGATACTTAATGATCAAGAATTTTATTGGATTCAGGTGTCATTTTGCGGTATGCTTCCACTAATTAGTTTTTTAAGCACCTTGATCTGTCATCTGACCCAGAGTCCAGAGGAAACGCAGCATGGAAGAGTTTAGATGATAAGTGGTTTGATAAATTCTTGATCATGCTTTTTGATCTAAACTACTTTCTGTGTTTCCGCCACCAGTTAGTTTATAAAAACAGAAAACAGCAAAGAGAAAACGTAGAATGTACCATATTTTAGTTGAGTAAATACATACATACATATTTTCACGCCTGTTTCCCATGGGGGTAGGTAGAGACTATAGATTTCCAATTGCTACGATCATTATAAACCTCTTTTGCTTCGTTAACACTTTTCGCTTCGCACTTCGCAAATACTTTTTTCACACATGCTTCCGGTTATAGTTAAGTACTCCTTACTTCACCTGTCTTCAGAACATCTGCAATTTGGTCGCAGAACGTTCGTCGAGGTCAACACGGTAAATATCCTCTCAATTTCTCGCAGGTTGCCTGAAAGACATCCCTATATGGGATAAGTCCGCCATGGTCTATTTGACCTTTCGAATTTCGTGTACTTTATTTTGTTTTCTAGTACAATAAAGTTATTACAAACAAACAAATGTACCAGCTGTTTGTCTTCCAGCGCAGACTGATGAAGTAGCGGAATCTGAATCATCTCACTGCTAGCTACTCGGAAAAGAGGTTTTTCTCGCTGAAAGTGGCCTTTATGGCCTTAAGGATAAAGACGTCATAAATATCTATGTATGTAAAACTTACCAAGGTATGGAAAGTGTCATTCAGAAGTCTGATCCTCTCATAAGGAACGTTGGAGATTAGAGCCACGTTCTCCAGCCCCGCCTTGGAGACCAGCCTCTTGGGGTAGTCCCCGTAGCCCCCCCGACGGGTGTGGAAGGGTTTGTTATTGCAGCTAGAAAGTGAAACTCAGAGTAAATCTTATAATCATTATGTGAGTTACAGAAAATGTAATATGTGTCAAGGATTTCTAAAATAACCGATTAAGAGCAGCATCAATTCAACATTTTCTACTATCGCGGTTAGATCATCGATCTACCTGACGGCTGATTATACCTTGCCACGACATTAAATTCAAATCCTGAATTTTTTTCTTCTTAATATCAATACGACCAAATTGTTTTAAGTTGTGCCACAAGGACGCATCTTCAAATGTACCTAAATATATAATGGAGCGGTGGCAATTTTTGAATACATATTATCATGTAGGTATCGACTATCAAAGGCCCAAACAGTACGACCGTGATTGCTCATCCATTCGCGTGATAATTCAATCATCCTGAATTCCTGAGGTGTTACTTACCATTATTAGCAAGTTTATTGGTCTTCTCCAAATAAAGCTATGTAGTTTTTTTAACATTTTATGAAAATTAATCATCAGTAGTTTTTAGTTTATGTTTACAAAATGTTTGAATTTCTTCATTTACAGAAGTAGTAGAGCTACTTACGTTTGAATTAAGTACTTTGTTGTTTGTTTTGCAAACAGTACTTTGTTTATATTATTTGATATAATGAAGTACCTACTATCTACACTATCCATCTTATTATAAAACGAAGACTTTCTTTCGTTCTTGCAAACCAAGTACTTTTATTACATAATAACATCACAAAAGGCCACCTACAGTCTACACTCCCTTGTCTGCATTGATTTCATGAAATAACTTTTTAATTATTCATAAAAGTGTTAAGGAAGATTTATGTAAGCATACTTACTAAATAGGAATATGCCTTTTCTTTTGAATTTTAGGCTGTACTTTCTTCGTCTGCAGCTGAAGTTCTTCGTTTTCCTTCTTCGGCAAACTCAAACTAGTGTTGCTTTGGGTTATTATTATCTTCGGCAGTTGCTCCGAAAGCCTCCTTAATCGCTCTGATTTAAAGTCAGTTGGTAGCGATGACACACTGTTCACACTTCCGGAACCTCCCATCTCATTTTCAATTTTAAAATTGACATTTTGTTCTTTAAGTTCATTTCTTATTTCAGTTACAGATTTACGTTGTAAAGCTTCATAACTTGGGTCTCCGCTCTCTAATATTTCATAGCTTGAGTTTTCTTTTATGTTTTCATAATCAGGTGGATCTTTATTAGATTCATCATCAATCTTCCTTCCGTCTTTACCATTAAGTTTTACAACAAATTCAGGATCAGATTTGTCTTGAGTTATTTCTATAATAGTAACTCCTCGATTATCATTTTTATCTTTGATAGATTCATAATCTGGTTCCTCTAAAATCGTGTCTGTTATGATTTCGTGTCTATAATCCTCTAGTTCCTTATTCAATGCTTCGAATCGAGAATCTTCGTCACTAATGAGTGCAGATTTTTCATTAACATTTTTTAAATAAATCAGACATTCGTCATATATTTCGTTTATTTGTTCGTATTCATTATCAAACGCACTTTCCTCCATATTTTCGATCGTAATTTACTTTTTGTAGTCACGTTCAGTTTTCAGAACTATGCTTAATTTGTTATTAAAAGTAATGATTTAATTTGTGTTTTTTTTGTGTTGAATAAATACTTGATACTCAGAGATTATAATTTTAATCTATAATTGAACACAGAGTAAAAATACACTAGTTTATTTTGATAATCCACGTCTTACACTTTTTACATGTTCACAAAGCTTCAAATATTTCCACCAACTATAACTTCACTTTTCACGTAACCTCTCACGGATTTCCCAACATTTCCACCGACTTCCTCGTCTTCCAAGACTATGGTTTCATAACGTGCCGTGGTTTGATGTATGTCCTTTATCAGACGTTATCTCGTTATCAGTGCTAATTGCGCGCGTGGAGAGCGCACACTAAACTCGAGATCTCGCAGCGACCTTGTTGGGCTGTGTGGGTCATTCTGCACAATACAAATTTTCTATTTATTTTTGAAGTGAAAGCTTCTTAAGAGTCCTTTTACCCTAGACATAATCAGACTTTCCCATACAAACGTAGTCTACGTTTTATTTTAAAACGACATGTCCGATATGGGCAAAATATCTAGGGTTATAATTGGTTTACTTCAGTAAAATTATGAACTTAAAAGAGAATATAGTGTATTATATCATATTTGACCATCAGTATGTAAAATTTCTACAACCTTTATTTTTCCTATACAGTTCATAATTTTATTGTCAGAAACCAATTATAGCCCTAGATAATTGAAATTTCTTTAAAATTACAATTTTTTACCGAAATCTGACATGTCGTTTCAAAATAAAACGTAGACTACGTTTGTATGGGAAAGTCTAGGGTAAGAGGATTCTTAAGGCACTTTAGCATTAAAATCATTAAACATGCGACCCCCTTGCGGTAATCCTTAACTATATTTGATGAAAATCGGCTCAGCCGTTTAAAGTAACTGGCGATTAACGCTTGAAACTCAAGGCTTTCCACAAGGCGTTCTACAACTCATCAATAGATGGCGTTTTTGATTTGCCTACCAAATAATCTCGTTTATGATGTTAAAGGCCGTGTGGTTTCCGACAAAGTAGAATAGGGCCACTCCAAGTCCTCCCGTGGATGCCGTAGAAGGCGACTTAGGGAATACAAGCTAAACAAAGCTTATATATATCATTTTTTTTTATAAATGTCTATGAGACCTCTCCAACCCGTCTGGCCAGCGAGGAGAGTGTAGGCCAAGTCCTCTGGCTGCTCTGGCAATGTATGGCTCTGGTAGTACAGAGGGTCGTGCTCCTGCAGTGGAGACTAAAAGATCTGATGATGATGAATGAATGAACGAAAAACTCTTTATTGCACCAATACAAAAAAATAACAAAATAAAAAAGAATATTTAAAATTTAAAATTTAAAATACATAGGTACAATGGGCGGTCTGATCGCTTAAAGCGATCTCTTCCAGACAACCGGTGGATGGAGAGGAATGTAGGCTCGTCAGAAATAACGGTGGTGCAAAGAAAACTATAAGTTAAATCAATAGGTAGCTAAGGTTACTTTTTAATTTACATAATACACTACACGTATATTCTATAATACACTTACATAAAAAACTACATATATACAATACAATATAACGAACATAAATAAGTTTAGTAAATATAACATACATACAAATAAATATAATACAATTATTTAACGAAAATTACGATTACTGAGCTGGATAAAATTCTTTAAGTCTGTTTTTAAAGATAGAGACAGATTGTGCTCGTCTAATAGACTCAGGTAGATCAATGATGTCAATAATAGCAATCAAAGTTTAGATATTAACAAGCCTTTTTTTAGTTTCACCTGTCCCGTTTGTTTGTCCGTAATGAAATCTTGCAAGTTAAATTTGATTAACTTCCCGGTTTACGATTAAGGGGCTACCTGAATTTTCCGTCCGCACATACGCCAAATGTGGCCGTTTTTCGCAATTGTGCGTAGAAAAGCTTCACGTTCTCACTTGAAACTGTAAACAGTAGTTCATAAAATAGTTTAAAGGGTTATCTAGGACCTGATCAAGACAAAATTTTAATTGATGTCTCCGTTTCCTATCAAATAGTTTATTTCAAATAGGGGCAGCACTGAACCCCGAAAAAATTTGCACGCATGTGTATACCGCGTATCAATGCGATATTATGATGACATGGAGATCCTGATGATGGAGCTGGAAGGTGACCATAGGAACTCTGTAATGAAACGACGAAACTTCTTCGAGTTTGAGCTCATTATATTTGTCTTGATAAGTACTTATACCTCCCATATAAAAGCTTGTACTAAAAATGAAATTTAAAAAAAAAATAAAAAAAAATTTTAGCGTAGGAATGTAACTTAAGTTTTTTTTTTCTTTTAATGTATTGCAGAATATCCCTCTAGTGTTGTTCAACATTTGAATTCAGCACTGCGGTCGCCACACAATGATAGTGCGCCGACCATAGCGTAATAGCTATAGATAAATGTTATACGTGTTACGTTTGTTTGTTTACAAGAACAAATCGCCGATACTATGTTATAATAGTCTCATAATAGGGGTAATCTACATATTACGTCACAGCGATGAGGGGGATCATGCCGAACGTGATAGTACGTGTTTAAGGGAAAAGGCGTGATAAGCCCCCTCCCCCACTTCTCACGTTGACTTGTTTTACTGTTTCTTCTGAAGCGGCAGTAAACTTAGCTGTAGGTAACCATTTGATGTTAACAATTGTGCAACAAAACGAAGCAACGAATACTAAGAGATATTATAAATATCTTATGATAATAAAGATTTATTTTAATTTGAATTTGAAAGTCCAAATTGGTCATCATCACTTCAGCCGCATAACGTCCACTGCAGGACATAGTCTCTCCCAAAGATGTCCAAAATGACCAGTCTAGAGCGGCCTGCATCCAGCGCGCAAGTTGAAAAATGCCCTTTTTCAAATTGTCCTGGGTCTTGCATGTTTATCTATATATGTATTTATCATAAAAATATAGTATCGTTGGGTTAGTAACTCATAACACAAGCTTTTAAACTTACTTTGGGGCTAGCTCAATCTGTGTGATTTGTCCGTATATATTTATTTATTTTCTGTTGCTCAGAACCGTCATTTGCTAGAGCGAGAAAGAGCGACCGAATCAGCATGGCCGGTTCCGTGATGTTCCGTCTCTCTTTCTCACTCTAGGTTCTGAGCGACAAGAAAGCATAACAGCATATGAAAGTGCTATTCAGTGCTGGCAGGTGTGTCCCAACTCTTAGTTTTGTTTGCAAAATTTTAATTTTACTGCTATATTTTAAGACGAAGAGGTTAATCAAAGTGGCGCCCCCATTTGAAATAAATTGTTTAAAACTAAATATGGTGATAATTAAAAATTTGGTTTGTATGAATGTCTAGAAAGACCTTTAAACTATTTTATGAATAACCTTAGAAAGTAATATTGGTAGTCTGTCTAGTTTTCAAACTGTTTTTCGCCAAAAGTGGCCACTTTCGGCGAAACACAGTTTTAAAACTAGACGGACTATTAGTAATAATTTCAAAGGTTATTCATAAAATAGTTAAAAGGTCTTGCTAGATATTCATGCAAATCAAATTTTTAATTATCACCATATTAAGTTTTAAACAATTTATTTCAAATGAGGGCGCTACTTTAGCTACCACTTCGTCTTAATAATAAACAATCTAAAAACGTTTGTGTATGTACTTAGACGCAAAATCGTTATCAGACAACTGTTATCAGAACCAACGAAACAAATCTCTAAAAGCAGGAGTTATTCATGAGCAAACACTTAAGCAAAAATGCGTATTGAATGACGTAAGTGATGAAGTGGTAATAACAATTTATTTAAATAATGAAATCTTGTAAATAGTTCAAACAAGACTTAGTGGAGATAAAATGTTACCGCTCAGTCACAAATATACGCGTGCGATGCCATGCCACAAATTTGCGCGATTTCGTCCGCGGAATATTGCCAGCTTAGGGCTTTTTACCCGACTGCGCCAGAAGGAGGGTTATGTTTTTCGAGAGCATGTATGTATGTATGTTTGTATGTATAATTGTTTGGCACGCTCTGCAGCCTGAACGGCTTTTAGCTTGCTTGTGCTACGGCTTTAGATTCGTATTTACTTGGATGCTTGGGCCGGACCTGCGCCTATCGTCACGAAGCTTCGTGCTATTACACGATACATGCAAATGTGACTGGCCGTTATCGGGTATCGTCCCGAATATTCGGACTTCGTGTTGGTTCTCGCGCGGGTGGCGATTTCAAAGGATTTAAGCACGCTAAACTTAAATTACTTTCAATTACTTTTTTAATTATGTAGTTGCAATTACTAACTACAAAATGTAATTGTAGTTAGTATTTAGAAGTTTAATTACATTTTGCCCAACTCTGGCGCCTACCTCGGTTTAAATAAATTTTTCGTCCACCCAAAGGTTGGCTGGAAGTGATTGTATTTACAGCGATCTATATTAGTCCGACTTTGTGCCTATCTTGTTTCTTGTTGTTTTGTAATTTGTGTCTATTATGATGTAATGAAGTTAATTTGTATTGTATTTTACATTTTTAACCGACTTGAAATCAATTGTCGATATCTTTAATTATGTTCACCGATTATTCGAAGAATTCTGGACCTGGCATACTAGTCATGTGGTCCCATATAAATTTTATCAAATTCGGTTGTGTAGCGTGGGGGCGAAGCCGGATTTAAATTTTGAAAAATTATAAATAAAAAATTATAAAAAGTCTTTTCGCATTTTATATGAAAATTCAAAACATTTTTTAATATAGTTTATTTACATTTAACTAAAGTATGTAGGTACCATTTTGTTCAATAACTTTTTGCCATCTTATAGGTAGGGACATGATCCCATTGCTATAGAAATTTTGGGGCTCCTGATCAAAAAACTGCGTCAAGTAGTTTTGGCAGTCCTCTCGTGATGTTAACCTGACACTGCCTAAAGAATTCTGAAGAGACCGAAACAGGTGGAAATCTGAAGGTGCAAGGTCAGGACTATACGGCGGATGCATGAACACCTCCCAGCCAAACTCTCTTAATTTTTGCTGAGTGGTTAAAGATGTGTGAGGTCTAGCGTTATCATGATGAAAAAGCACACCCCGTCTGTTGATTAATTCCGGCCGCTTTCTCTCAACTTCTTGCTTCAATCTTATCAGTTGTTCGCAGTAGAGTTCCGAATCGATGGTCCTGCCTGGTGGTAACAGCTCATAATGAATAATGCCCTTCCAATCCCACCACACACACAGCATCACCTTGTTGCGAGTTAACCCGGGTTTCGCCACAGTCTGTGAAGCCTGATCGGCCTTTGACCATGACCTTTTCGCACGTTCTTGTCGTACGTGATCCACTTTTCATCACCAGTTATCAATTTCTTCAAAAATGGTTCGGTCTCATTACGTCGTAATAAAGAATCACAAATGAGTACACGGTTGATTAAGTTTCTTTCAGAGAGCTCGTGAGGTACCCAAATATCGAGCATATGCCGATCTTGCTCCACTTTTTCAAAAATAGCATCCATTTTATCCGTAACAGGGCGACTAGAGCGACGTGCATCTTTGACATCAAAATTTCCGGATTAAAAACGCTTAAACCAAATTTGTGCTACTCTCACAGACACTGCACTAGGTCCATAAACATCTCAAATTTCTTTCGCGGCTTGCGTTGCATTTTTACCTTTTTGGTAGTAAAATTTTAAAATGTATCTAATTTCTTCATTAGATTCACTTATCTTGACGGTAAGAAAAACAAATAAAAATCACGCATTTTCCTAATTTGAATTTGGAATTATCTTCTTTAAAATTTAAACTTTTAAATGATACCAAAACCAGCCAGTTACAAATAGTATAGCCAAAGTGGTTTTATATTATTACAAGTTCATACATACTATATGCGAAAAGACTTTTTCCCCAACCTAATATTTATTTACTACAACTATTCAGGAGATAACCTGTCTAGGGACAAGGAATATAGTACATATGAACCAAACATACAGAAAGAAAAAACTTACCTATTAACTAAATTAAAATAAACATAATATGACGACCTCCGTGGCGTAGTGGTCAAAATGCTAGTCCGCCACCCAGAGGTCCCGGGTTCGATCCCCGGTCAGGGCAAGTTGGAAAATGGCCTTTTTCAAATTGTCCTGGGTCTTGGATGTTTATCTATATATGTATTTGTCATAAAATATAGTATCGTTGAGTTAGTATCCCATAACACAAGTCTCGAACTTACTTTGGGGCTAGCTCAATCAGTGTTATTTGTCCCTATATATATATTTATAAAGCTACTTGAACGCGAGCAAGGTCTAAAATATAGCTTCTTGCCCATGCGACATGTGTAGCAAGAACGCTGACTGGATTCCCCCCGCTGGATAGCAATACGAGTACTAAATTGTCAAGCCGAAAATCAGCCAGCTCTTTTGTCACAAACCACGTTGATATTCATGTATAAACATTATTAATTAAAAAAATACAGCTCAGTATTAACATGATTTATTTCACGATCATAAAATAACGGACATAACGTAGATAATTTGGATTAATTGTAAACAAATTTATTTTGAATTCATATTACATTTTAAATATAATAAATAATAACAGGGTAACATTATAAATATTTAATGTTTTTAAACTCTCCAATAATTATCAATAAAATGTTTCTCACTCGCACAATCATTTATTAGATATGTATAGATTTTTATAATAATTATTATATAATTATATAAAGGGATCAACTTCATATTACATTTATACATTTTGTTTATGCTTTATAAAAAATGTATAAAGAAAATTATATTTAAACCATATTTAACTTAGAACAAGGATATTTTCCGGACAAATAAAAAAAAACCCCTACTTTCAAGCGTTTACTCTAAATAACTTTTGAACGTCTGTATAGATTTTCATCAAACATACCTAAAAACCACCGCAAGGAAACTTGCTTGCACATAAACAAAAACATAGATTGAATGGGTATCTTTTGGATAGGCATGCTTCATCCTAGTCTTCATCGTCGCCTACCATCAGGTGAGATTGAGGACAAATGCCTAAACCAATATATTGTAAAAAAAAAACCGCATGGAAATCGGTCCATGCATTCAAGACCTACGATGACACAGACATACAGGCAGACAGGCAAACATTGACGTCAAAATTATGACACCCTTCTTTTTGCATTGGAGGTTTAAAAATGAGACGAATAACCAATAATTAGGAGTATTTTGCACTCTGCTGATTTTAATTGTAAAGTTTCAAGAACTTTTCAATTTAACACAAACGAGCTAAGAACAAACTTTTTTTTTATTTAGTGTAGTTTTAGAGGAGTTCTCAATCAATGCTTGGCAGATGTTTGATTCATTTAAATAGTAGTTGAATTAAATGTGTATATTTTGGCAATACAAATTGACTTTCGCTTAAATTTTGGCATATTTTAATACTAAGTTTAATATATTTCCAACATTGTTCCGCAAAGTATTTAAAATAATTAATGCATTTTCTTTGAGAACCATTTTCACGATGCCTTAGAAACTTTGTACGTTTATTTATTTAAATATACATTTTTAATATTTAATATATTATCTATTCTAACACTTAACAGGGCCAAACAAAATTTCTTTCATACACCCTTTTAGTATATTATTACCTATACTATCTACGTACATATAATATTATAGGCAAAACCTTGGACAAATAGGTTTGTACAGGATAATATACTATGTTTGAAACTATATTATTTCAGGTAACAAAGTGACAATAAATACTACGCTTTAAGTATTATTGTATACAATATGTAACAAAAACCCTGTCCGATCCTTGTAGGGGCAACTCAGACCGTCAATATGAACAACTTTTCCTATAGGACCAATGCTTGAAACTCGAAGGAAAATCAACATTTTCATTCAAGTCTCCGGGCCGGCCGAACACTTTTGTACGAAAATGTCGATTGAAAGTCAAGGATCCGACGGGGTTTTTGTTACATATTTTATAGTATTATTATATCTAACTAAGTATTAGCTAGGCATCGCATCAAATTTAATCATTATAAAACGAATACAGTTATTAGCATATTAGTGGTTTTAATAAAGAATAAATAAAATGCACATAATAAGAACCTATCTATAACTTTTATTACTATTTTTCTGTTATATCTTCTAGAAGCTAAGCCAAATTAGATTTTTTTAAAACTACTTACTGAAATATTACTTTAGAAGGAATCGCGGATGATAAATGTTATACTAGGTAATCATATAAATTGGAAATCTTATATTATTATTAATAATGCTGCTTCTAACATTAATATTTTAACACAGCATAAGAACACGATAAGTACCTATTATTACTTTTTTTATTCAGGCATTTAATACCTTGACCTGGCAAAAAAGTTTTTGTTTTTTATTTATTCCAAGTAGATTGCTTGCCAGAGTCTTCTAGTTGGATAAAGTCAAGGCTTAAATGTTCTACTCCTCAACGAGTTTTTTTTGTCCTTACCAATCTTATTACAGATATATCGCTTAAATGAATATAGTTACATTTATTTTGTAATTATGTTTTTTTTTTCACTTAGGGCAGTCTTTATATGTAAAACTGTATTTCAACATTTTGCACGCCAGCTCTTGTTAACGTTACTTTATCCCCGACGCCAAGCCTAGTAAAATAGTACAATTTCAACCACTTTAGTTGAAAACAGCGTCTCAGCGCGAACGTTTCAAAGTTCGATGGCGCTCAAAATGTTAATTCTTTAGGTAGTTATTTATACACCAACCTACGAAATATTAAGATATATAATTCTAAATCGTAAAAACTATGGAAGTAGACTAAATACTAGTTATGAAATATTTGTAGACATTTATGACAAAAAAACTATAGCGAAATACTTTCCCCCTTATTCATAAAAAATTACAAAGGTTTGCTAAACCTCTTTTAGTCAAAATATGTTTTGTCTCGTTCTTTCAATGTCAAACATTGAAAAGAGGGAAAGGGACAAAACATGTTTTAACTAAAATGGGTTAAGCAAACGGCGTTTAACTTTTATGAATATGAGGGTTTATGATTGGACAGTAATGCCTGAAAAAACTTGACTTAATTTTTTTAAACGCTTATTTATGTTGTATTTAAAAATTAATCTTGTATGAATAAGGCATGATTGGACAAATAATATAAATATAGTTAGTAATTGGACTATTATAACTTTAAGATTAGGGTAAAATAGTAAAAATAAAATTTCTCTTCACAACCCTATAATAAACTCTTTGAAACAAGTCGAGAACATAACCTGTATATTGGTGTTTATATAAATGTTGCTTAGCACGAACCTTTTCTGTTACGTATAACGCTTCGAATAAAAGTTACATCCTTCGTGGTCGCAGACAGTGTGTGCTGCACTCCAGCCAGTCTCGCTGCGACCACAAAGAATGTAACTCCTATTCGAAACGTTAGACGTAATAAAAAAGGTTCGTGCTAAGCTCTGTTTATATATACATTAATAATAACCTGTATAGTTTGACTTCATAACGATATTAAAAACTGCGTCAACTATATATATATACTTACTTATTATGCAGTACTCGACTACCCGCAACTTAATATTTTCTGTTATTGGAAAAAGTAAACTGTCATAACTGAAAAAAATACTAAAATAAAATTAAATATATCAAATCAGGGAGAAATAAAAAGAGGAAAATTAAAAATAAACATTTATTAATAAAAGAAACAATATTAAAATATAAATGAATAATTTACAACTGAACTAAATACAAAATCACAACAGTTCTTGTTACCTTGTGCCCTTGTGTACTACCAGTAGGTACATTTAACTATTTTAGGTCGGGCCAGGACCGTTACTCCAGAACGGACACGACATACGTAAGGAGCTACGTACCCGATAGTTTTACAATCCATAGTTTCAATCGAAAAATGCCAAGCCATCGATAAGCGTATCAATATTATTGATAGCTGTTTTAGAGCAATATTAGTGTTGACAAAAAAAAAACAATTGATAGTATCGATAGTATTGCGTTTCATAAATAGTTGATGTACTATCGATAGTTTATATAATGAAAAGCTATATTATCGACAGTATCGATATTAGATTCAAAGATTCAAATGTTTATTCAGTAATTAGACCTTTACAGGCACTTTTACACGTCCATAAGTATAATTTATGTTACGTGTAAAGTATATTAAATTTTAATTTATTTTTAAAGAAAAGCTACCGATACCAGCGCTTCGTAACGACCACTACTAAGAAGAAACGCCGAAAGAAACTCATTTTCACAGTATTAGTCGCCTACTCGCCAGAAGGGCTTTGTCATATTATTATAATTGTCTTTTAATTAATAAATACTTATAATATAATACAATGTTGACACATTATAACATGTAATGCTTGCGAACAAGTAACAAACATAAATTGCGTAATAAAAAATATTAAGTAGTCAAAAAAATCGAAGCCGAGCTGACCAGTCCCTCCCGGCAGCACCAGTTCACGAGTTGACGCACGGATCACGGATCATAAAATTATGTTCGTCGTTAGGATCGATACCATCAATCGCTTTAATTTAAAATGTGTAATAATGTAATTGGACTATCGAGTGGCAACACTAGTAGTATCAAGCATAATTGAATACTAGAAAATGATGATGTAGTCTAATTTGGTTAGCCAAAACGACTGTCGTGTCAGTTTATAGAGTAACGGTCAAGTTTTCTTAACTACTACTAAGTAATATCATAGCCTATTTTTATATCATTATGTATACATGTTACAGCCAAAAGCGTACACTGCTAAATTTCCTCTTTTGTCATGATTAAACTGACGGAATATTTATAATTTAAAATTACTCTAATACTTTCACAATTTGTTAAATTTATGATAAGATAAAAAAAAACTGATTTAATTTTTTATCAAATCAGTTTAAAATCCATGGCAATTATGATACATGAAGCATAATTTATGTTGTAACAGAATGGTATTTTTTCTAATTATATAGTTTGATAATCCTGTATTTTAAACGAGCAATTCTTGTTTATATTATAACGGAAACGGCTCCAAAAACGTTTACGAAACTAGGTAGGTAGGTATTTAGAAAGTGACGAGGCTAAAAAAATGACTTTTATAAAAAAGTAACAGAGCAAAGCTCGCAGCTAAAATAATTAAATAGAGACCTAGCAGTGTATCATAACATCACTTTTCACACCAAAAGTATCATCAGCCGCTTACATACTATCCCATATCACCCACAGAACAATGGGAAAGTAGAGAGCTAACACCTTTTTGATAATATGACAATTCTGATAATCTAAATGTCTCTACACAACATGGTCCAGAATAAACAGTGAATATACAATAATATATTTTTAAAAGTAAAGAATCAGCGGCTGACTATGACTATACTTTTGGTATCACAAATATACCTAATGCCTCGTATCTACTAGGCAACAATTAGAATACTTTAAATTATTATTTGACAACGAACTATCTAAAGACTGAATTAAGGTATTAATATTTAAAATATAGAAATTGTATGGCAATTTGTCACTATAAAAGTATACCGCATCAACATAAAAAAATCGAACTGAAAATATACAGACAAATTTTAAACAAAATTTATATCTGACAAATGTTTTAAATTTGTCATGTCATCAACAAGGGAGTGTAAGAAAACTGAATTTCACATGGACGAATTCGCGGGCACCAAATACAGATATTAAAGTATATATTCGTGAGCATGATATAAGAAGTTACAGAACACTAAAAAGATTTTTAAGATTTTTGTTTGTATGTCAGTGTATGTATGTACACTGTGCACCCGAATGTCCAAAACTGCTGAACGGATTTTCACGCGGACGAAGTCGCGGGTACAGCTAGTAATTAATAAAACACGTGATGATCACATGTTTTAATTAAGATAATTATCTTTGCATTGTAATGCTGTTTAAAACAAATGTAATTAATAACTGTCAATATGTTGCAAAACAATTGTTGGTAGTAGATACGAGGTTATAAATCACATTTACGTAGCGTCTACCGACTATCTCGAGCTGCATCACACCACGTTGAAGTCTCGAGGCTTGAAGCTGTTCCTGGAATGCGAAAGTAAATAAATAAATATATAGGGACATATAACACTGATTAAGCTAGCCCCAAAGTAAGTTCGAGACTTGTGTTATGGGATACTAACTCAACGATACTATACTATATAACAAATACATATATAGATAAACATCCAAGACCCAGGACAATTTGAAAAAGCCATTTTTCATCTTGATCTGACCTGGGATCGAACCCGGGACCTCTGGGTGGCGGACTAGCATGGTGACCACTACGCCACGGAGTATCGTCAATAATCTAAATTATTTGTAAATATTTTTTTAATATTGTGGCGAATACGGATGTGTACTAAAAATATTATTGACTCGTCATTATAGATTAGTAAACAATTTCTTATCTGTGATTAGCAAATAATCACGGAGATACAGCGCATTCAATTTTCGCATTTACTTGCGATATCTAAACGATCCGCTAGTTTCCAACAAGTCAAATCAGAATCTTTTTTCTAAACGAGAAAACAAACATCTTCTATGGGATTTGTATTAAATACCACGGCGTGGCGTCATAGTTTCTTGGAGTCAAAAAGCGCTCCTATTATCGGTTTTCCTGCAATTATAAATCTAAAATCACGTTGAAAATAGATATGATCAAAGACAAGTTACATTATTTTATGGCGTTTTATTCTCTTACCAGTACAAAATAATTTATTTTCGACCCTGAATACTACCGTATTGTCACTAGACGTGACGTAAACGCCCCTTTTCGATACCTCGATGCGCTGTATTTTTGTGAATTTATACTACTTTGGTAAGAAGAAATTTTTTATTGATGGGCTAGATAAAATGCTTAATATTTTTTGAACTCAGTTCACATCCTTACTGATGAAATGGATAATCATGCATTCAATCAGTTAGTTGTCGCTTCTTCTGCACTTGCGCTAAGGAAGCGGCACTAAACTTAGCTGTAAGTAATGATCTGACGTCAACAATAACGAAATTCAAAGAAAAAAATGACAATCATTAAGTGATAGAAACATCTAAAGATAAATAAATGATGTTTACTTTGTCTTTGAATTACTGAGTGTAAAGCACGTACGAAATGAAAATGAAATATTGACAAATACAGTGGTGCGAATTTTGAAACGCGGAGTCACTAAACGAACGGTTTTTTGTATGGAAAACGTGATGACTCCGCGTTTGAAAAATGGCACTTCAGGAGCACTTATAATAGGAGCACTAGAAATGAGAGATGAGGACAAACATAGTCACGATAACGTCACATTCAGAACAACACATACCAAAAACCCACACATAAATTAACGGTTCTTACAACATTGTATGAAATAATTAATCAAAACTAAAAGTAACAACTGAATCAACGCCAAACTACACAACCGATTTAAAAAAAAATGTACGGAACCTCATGTCAAGTATGCCTTTTGAAACAAAAAAGAATTTTCCAAATTGGCCCAGGTGTCTTTGAGTAAACAGGGAACATTCATAAACCACATACTTATATACAGTAAGCCTCAAAAATAGAGTCTCAATTTCTCATACAGTTAGTATGAGAAATTGGGATTCCACTTCTGAGGCGTACCGTACATTAGGATTGATAAACTCCTTCTTTTTTTGAAGATTCATAAGAGTCCCCTTACCCTGAACAGAATCAGACATTCCCGTACAAACGTAGTCTAGCTTTTATTTTGAAACGGCATGTCAGATATTGGCGACATTATGTATTTTCAAAGAAATTGCATATATTAAGGCATATAACTAGTTTTCACAGTCAAAATATGAGCTTAAAAGAGAATATAGTATATCATATCATATTTGATCATCAGTATGGAAAACTTCTACACTCTCATATTTTCTTTCAAGTTCATATTTGACTGATCTAGATCTAGAATCTAGTTTTATCCCTAGATATATGCAATCTCTTTAAAATTACAAAATACTGCCGAAATCTCACATGTCATTTCAAAATAAAAGCTAAATTTGTATGGAAAAATCTAGGGTAAGGGGATTCTTAAATAAAGTTAGTTTCACGGTAATTCCTATATGCATTTAGTATCTTGCTGAGGTTGATATAATTTCCAATTGTCATACAATATTGCAGAGAAACTTAATAAACACAAACGTACCAATTTAGTGTTTCGGTCACACGTCAGTGGTGTACCTGTAACGTATAGGCCTTGTTGTAGGAAGGCTTTGAAGGGCATGCAATCTTTGTGAAGAGCAAAGTTGTTAAATCAAAGGTAAAAATTAAGAATATTGTTGTTAAAGAGCGTAGGTTAAAATATATGAATTAGATTTAGTAGGAAGACTTAGTGTTGGAACTCATCTGTCAGCACGGAACAGAACTCTCACATGCTGCTATTCTTTTCTTTCGCTCAGAACCGTCATTTGCTAGAGCGAGAGAGAGAGAGCGACCGAACGCATCAGCATGGTTGGTTCTGTTCTCGCTCTAGCAAATTATGTTTTAGAGCGACAGAAAAGGATAGCAACAAGGAAAGTGCTGTTCCCTGCTGCTAGGGATTTCGGTTATAAATTGTACAAAGATTCAAACATTCAAATGTTTATTGAGTAATTAGACCTTTACAGGCACTTTTACACGTCAATAAGTATAATTTACATTAGTAAAGTATATTCAAATTTAATTTATTTTTAAAGAAAAGCTACCGATACCAGCGCTTCGTAACAAACGGAAAACTTTATCTGCTACATGGCAACACTTTACTACAAACATGCAAAATAGGGTTGCTAGTTGACAGTTTCAGCAGAAGCAATGCTGTCTTTTTTTTCTATATACGGAGCCCATATTTTGTTTTATTTAAGGACTAATTATTAATTAGAACATCTTTAAGTACCAGATTTTATGCGAATAAATGATTCTGATGGTGTAATCTATTAAATACTTTTGACTCATATTTGTCTGGATTTGATCTTTATTCTACAGGGAGCTGACTGTTAGAATTGAACAAAATTGTATAGCAAAAAAATGGTTATTCGGAAGTATTATTATTATATGCAAGTTTCATTCCTGTGGCATATAATTAAATTGAAGTAGAAGATGACTTGCATTGTCCAAACAAAACGTCACCATACAATTAAATTGTAAACTAAAGGCAAAAAACTTGCACTATGTAATGGGGCCTTAAGACTCCTCATAAAAGTGGGTTATAAGAAGAAACGGAAATTTTAGAAGTATTAAATTTGCTCTCCACACATAAGCAATAGGAAGTAAGCACCGACCTGTCCCTGGGCACGGCGACGTCGATTTCCGACTCGTCGGAGGGGTCATCCCTCGTGAAATTATTGTTGGTGAATCCGCCCATGTCCACTGCAAAGAAAAACATGAGTTTGGTATCTTCTTATTGGGCTTCAAGGATTTATTCGGATTCATTTTAGAGATTCTTAGTATTTTTTATAGGGGTTTAGGAATTTATTAGGAATCTTAGGGATTCTTTGTATTTTTTTTAGGTTTTATGAATTAATTGGGATTCATTTTAGGGATTCTTTGTATTTTTTAAAGGTTTCAGCATTCAAGATGCAATGATAAAGTACCTAATAATAATGTAATAAGAAATGGTCAAGTTACTTCTACTATTATCTCTTATCGAGTATGTTAAACACTGATTCTCAGATTCTTTAACATCGTAGCTCGTAGCTCAATGACTGACATATTGTAAAAGGTTTTGATGGTTTTCTTCACCATCCCATGCCAAAAATAAATTTGAAGTACTTTCTTGTATAAGTTCACAAGACAGAACCTACAATGAAGTTATGAAGGTAGCTTTTCAATTAGAACTCTTACCTCTAGTGGAGTCATTGTAGGCCATGTCAGCCCATTTGTAGTCGTTCTCGCTGTAAAGAGGGGGCAGCGTCTGGTGGGGGGTGGGGTACATGTCCAGCCCTCGCTTCTTGTTCTGGATGCTGTCCGTTTCGCTGAACTCTTGCATCCTGAAAATTAATTAGGTTTTTTAGTTTCTACTGCAGGTCTACCTATCTGTACTATCAAAGCCATACTAAGCTAGAGTAGCCCGAGGATTTGGCCTACATTTTCCATGATGGCCAGTCGGGTTAAGGAGATCTTCGCCGTGTGGTTTCCATTTAAATATTATATTCAACCTTTTGAGTGCCGTTGAGCACTTAGTTGCAAAACAATCGGGTGACTGAGACGCCATTGGCAACTAAGTGGTCGAAATTGTACTATTTTTACTAGGCTTGGCGTTGGGGGTCAAGTGACGTTAACAAGTACTGGCATGCGAAAGGTTAAAAACATAAAAAGTTTAAGTATTTGTCCTATAACTTTGCTAGTGCATTTGATACCATTAACTTCAACATAACCATTTCCAGTAAACTTGCAACTTATTCTGTTCGCTTATCAGTGACAGATTTTGAACAGTTTTATAGTTACTTTCCGTATTAAGTACTTATATTGACAAATACTAGCACATTATCTTAAAGAAGGTTATCAACTAGCAAGCATGCCCAAGGATAACGCATTATTGCCTATTCATTTATTGTCAAAATTGTATCGTTCCCAATTTTATAGATACCCATACAATTTCATGTCATTATCCCTTATGAAGTATCTAGTCAAGACTAATAGTTGTAGCGACCAGAAGCTATGCGTAGCGAAATAGTGAGCTCAGAAATTATTAAATTAGCAGGCGGAGTAACAAATTCACGCAAATTAATTGAGTCGGGCATTGTTTGTTAGTCTCGATCAGTATTTTTGTATTTAAATATCCCTGGATATCATTAATGATATCCAGGGCCTGATAGGTACTAAAATATAACTAAAAAACTATTGCCACGTCTCAATCAGCCCCATGATGAGGGCAGAATAAGAATACGATGTCTCCACATAACCCTTTTCTCTAGCAAGGGTGTCATTAAAAGTGCCTAATGGAGGAGGAATTAGGAAACGGGCAGCGTTCTCTGTGCAATGAACCAGCGAACCCGCCTGCCCAGCGTGGAGATCATGATCGAATCCTACTTCTCCTTCTTTTTCTTCTTCTTAGCGAGTCGGAATGGCTTTTTCATGTAGAGGTAAGGTTGTGGACTAGTGTGTTAAATCTTCTAATGTTCAAGAAGTTGGGCAGCTGGGGCAAGAGGTGGGTCATGCTTTGAACAGCTCCACATTCACAAAGGTCGTTGTTTGAGAAATCCCACTTGATTCGGTTCTCGTGTTATCTAATTCTCCTAATATTTGTAGAGGCCAGTCCAGCAATGGACTGAAATGGGCTGGTAAATTTTATCTCACCTGGTGTAGTTTTCGTAGCAGCTGTACCGCCACAGCGCGACGGCTAGCAAGGCGGCGGCGATCAGCATCCCCACACCGATCAACACCCACAGGGTCATGATGTAGTTGTCCTTGGGCACGCTGTAGTCCTGGAATCATAATTGCTCCACTTGTACAACCTGCTTAATCATCATCATCATCCGAGCGTATTCTTGGTTTCATCCTCAGCAGTGACGCTTAAGAGCCCGGGGCCCGCTACCTAACCAAACAGATTTAACCAGGTTAATGGTTTTTACACAGAGCGACTGCCGTCTGACCTCTGTAGACCAGACCAATCCTTGGATAAGTTTATGAGCAAACGGTCTTGTTAGCTATGTGTTTGGTGCAGATAGGGCTACTCTGAATCTTTCCATGGATGTCGTAGAAAGCGACTCAGGTAATACAAATTAAACAAAGCCTTTAAACTATCTACCTACTTAAATAAATAAAATAAATATTTGTTTCTCTTTACAGCATAATAACGTTTGTTACTAAAACCGTCGATTCTACTTCAATCATGTCATTTTCACTTGAATGACACTTGTTTCTCCGACGCTTTCTATAGCTACCTAATCTTGGACAACAATGGAACTGGACTTTGTCCGACATCTATCGTTTACATTATGTACATCAATCCCAGAACCACTAAACGTGATTTTCTTAGACTATTATCGAAGACTTCAAGGAAGTATTCTCGAATTTGTACCTTCTGCGAGGTCCAGAGGCTTGTTTCCAGAGGACGTGACAGTCCTATCATATAGTAGCCTTTGCAAATATTCTGCTGTCATGGTCATAAATACTATCGTTAAAGTAGTGTATGAATGTACTTACACTGATGCCCATCCTACTAAGCCTGGCTGCAAAGGGATCCCTGGTGGAGTAAGAATTCCACATGTCTACCAAGTCGCTCTGTGTCAGCCTGGGCTCGGCATCTTCGTCTTCATAGACGAGGGGAACTCCGAAGGTGAGCTCGATGCAGGACTCGAAACCAGGCCAGTTCACGTTGCACACGTAGCTGCGAGTGATCTGAGTCACGACGGCACTGAAAAAAATAAATAAAAGAAAAAGAATAAAAATCAATCAAATCATTTATTTGCAATGGTAGGGTCAAATATAGGTGGCGTTGTTTATTCAGTAGACCTATTATTTATCTACATAATATGTAATCTAATCTACGTAATCTAATCCATGGCTAGAAAGTCTTTTATCGAGTAAAATTACTGTTATTGCAAAATTGTTGAAATTGTTTAAGGGTTTAAAAAGATAGATGATATGTCAAATTCAAGAATCTTAAATGAGTAAAATTTTCAAAATAGTAAATAGTTGAAGACTGACGCGTGGGTTCAAATCGTACAAATTTTCATTTCAGATATTGTTAACCTATTTATGTTTTTGTTTTCATTTACTTCACCAAAACGTTTTGAACTCAAGGCATGTTAAGTCGCATCTAAATTCCTGTTATTCCCCCGAAATCCAAGCAAACAGTCCCCAGCGCACAGTACTTACAAAGTCTATAAATAAGCTGGTGTGTCACACTGACACACTTGCAGTACCTACCGAGAATATCTCGTGTATTGCGCATAGCAAATCGTTGTTACGGGCTATTGTGTTTAAGTCACTAAGCCAATTATTTATGTAAATGACTGCTTTAATGATAACATTGAAATAAATGTAGGTAACTATGTAAATGTGTATGAATCTGACTAGTGTTTGGAGTTTAAGAAAATTGGTGTTATTGAATTTTTGGGAAGAGAAAGAAATTCTGGTTACGAAACATCTGAGAGGGGCCGGGATAGCAAGCTTCACCAAGTTGTTTGCCAAACTTCACTAGTTGATGAGGCACTAGGATATTACAGTCCAAAAATTTTTTGATTATGTTTTCCATCTTCTCATCGCTCTGTGTTTTGTCTGCTTAGAAGCGCAAGACTGAAAAATGGCTGCTCCATTAAGGACAAACAGTATATACTAGTGGCTTTGTAAGCTGTAGACCTAGCGAGTCACTCCGATCTGTAGTAGTTTATCGAATAAAAAAGATGTTTTGACAAAAATTTGGTAACCAAAAGTTTTATGAAATTTTTGAAATTTTCTGTCATGGCTGAAATATGATATTTTTAAAATTTTTCATTCAGAAATTCAAATCAAAAATTCAAAGATTCAAATGTTTATTCAGTAATTAGACCTTCACAGGCACTTTTACACGTCAATTAGTATAATTTATGTTACGTGTAAAGTATATTAAAAATTTTATTTATTTTGAAAGAAAAGCTACCGATACCAGCGCTTCGTAACGACCACTGCTGAGAAGAAACGCCGAAAGAAACTCATTTTCACAGTATTGGTCGCCTACTCGCCAGAAGGGCTTTGTCATATTATTATAATTGTCTTTTAATTAATAAATACTTATAATATAATACAATGTTGACACATTATAACATGTAATGCTTGCGAACAAGTAAACAAACATAAATTGCGTTATAAAAAAATATTAAGTAGTCAAAAAAGCGAAGCCGAGCTGACAAGTCCCAATTCAAATATTACCGCAATTATGAAAAATTCCAGAAATGTGTTTCGACAAAAAAGAAACTATATAATATTCAAACCTTCTCACAAAATTTCACGAGAATCTTTTGAGACATGCGACCTGTCGAGATCACCCGTTCACAAAGACAGAAGCATTTTTGGCCCATCTCGAAACTGAGAACATTCGGTCGCTCGGTCAATAAAGACATATTTATAGTAACATCATCATCATGATCATATCAGCCACAAGAAGTCCACTGCTGAACATAGGCCACTTTCAAGGATTTCCAAAACGACCGATTGGAAGGGGTCTGCATCCAGCGCCTCCATACAACCTTGCTTAGGCCATCCGACCATCTAGCAGGTGGGTGTCCTACGCTGCGCTTGCCGGTACGTGGCCGCGATTCGAGAACCTTTCTTGGCTATGTCGGTGACCTTCGTAGGAACGAATCTATTTATAGTATAGCAAAGAATAAATAGTATATAATTAATAAGACGTTTATAGTACAGCAAATTTAAACACGAGTCAACATTATACCGGAGAATAGGTTCAATATGTTCTCCTACGTGACGTGTAAAAGTGCCTGTAAAGGTCTAATTACTGAATAAAAATTTTGCTTTGAATCCTATAGCTATTGTAAATTATTTGCTTAGGTGTAATTCAACTATTTAAGTGGGATCGACTGAAATAACTCCACTTTCTAAAACCGAAGGCTGTCACGCTAAAAATAACAAACAGTTTCCTTGTCAGTAGGAAGCTGTCAGGAATGTCGGAGGTGATGTTGGCGAGCCGCCAGCGATTGCTATCAAAGGTGAACTGACTGTCCGTGCTTCCATACATAAACAGATTACTGCTAAATGTACTTTAGTGTTCTGCATTGCGGAGTTTATTTTTAACCTACTCGCATTAGATAGAGTAGATCTACATTTCATTGCAATACGTACTATATTATACACTATAAAGTGCTTTTGCCTGATGGAACAGACAATGTAAGGACATGAAGGATAGGGTTTGTTGCATTTAATCGGGCTCTTAGCAGACAGAACCATAGATTAAGTACTAGTACTCACGTAGAGAAGTCTTACTCAACAAAGAAATTCAAAGAAATATCTATTACTCAATGTGGTTAGCTAAATTAAACCATATCATGGTTAAATTTAGCTCGCGTCAGAACTCAGCACCTTTTCTTTGATTCAAGATTCAAAGATTCAAATGTTTATTCAGTAATTAGACCTTTACAGGCACTTTTACACTTCAATAAGTATAATTTATAATACGTGTAAAGTATATTAAAATTTAATTTATTTTTAAAGAAAAGCTACCGATACCAGCGCTTCGTAACGACCACTGCTGAGAAGAAACGCCGAAAGAAACTCATTTTCACAGTATAGGTCGCCTACTCGCCAGAAGGGCTTTGTCATATTATTATAATTGTCTTTTAAAACAAGTAAACAAACATAAATTGCGTAATAAAAAATATTAAGTAGTCAAAAAAAGCAAAGCCGAGCTGACCAGTCCCTCCCGGCAGCACCCGTTCACGAATTGACGCACGGATCAGCCATAGTTAAACTCAACCATATTAGAGGGAATCCAACGACCCGACCAGCGACGCCACCACCGGATTAGACATTTTAGTCAGTCAGTCAGCATGAAAAACCCGAACTCGCAGACCTTGTCAAGAGAAAATATTAATTATATGTTGGTCACTTATTGGTCGCAGAGCATTTACATGTTTTTACAGTAAGCTTATTATGGTAACAGAAAATGCAGCTATTTATGTTTCATGTGTGGAGTGTAATGGAAAATGTTTAGGAAGTATCCACGCGTTTTTATCTCTTAAATAATCATTGATAGTATAGTACGCATTGTTCAATAAAAATTTTTTAACATGTGTTTTAAATTTTGCCATTGGTAGGTTAACGATCGCTTCGGGAAGTTTATTAAATAATGTTATACCTAGACCTAAGAGGGACTTTCTAGTTTTAGCAAGTCGAAATTTAGGCGTATGAAGCTGATTTTTGTTGCGAGTATTATAACTGAGAACATCACTATTTTTCTTGGAATTATTTAACCTAGATTTAACAAATAGAAGATTGTCGTAAATAAATTGAGATGTCACAGTAAGAATATTTATAGATTTAAATAACTCTCTTAAGGAATCGCGTGATTTTAGTCCGTAGATCGACCGAATTGCTCTCTTTTGTAGCACAGAGATAGCATGTATGTTAGCCGCTTTACCCCATAAGAGCAAGCCATATGACATTATGCTGTTGAGATACCTAGACATCCATTGCAAGCCAATTTCATTCTTATTACTCTGGACAAAAGTTTCATAATTTAATTTACCACTCCTGGTAGCCGCGCGCACAATAATAATGTATATTTTTGATACCTAAACGGGGGTTAGGATAAAAAGTAGGTACCTATAACCGGAGCGCATGTATGAAAAGAGTTATGAGTGTTGTCGAAGCAAAAGAGGTTCGCAAGGATCGGAGCAAGTGGAAATCTATAATCTCTGCCTACCTCCATGGGAAACAGGCGTTAAAATATGTATGTATGTAAACGGGGATTGACACAGGCCTGACAGAACCCAGACTGCAAGACCCAAAGACCAATTTAAGCGTGATGGTGGGTAAAAAGAGGAAAAAAGAAATCGAAATAGATATGGGATTTTGCTAGCCGCGTCAGTAGGTACCACTAAATAGATTGATTCACATACCAGGAGCGTGCGTTTCAAACAGACATACAGAAATATCCGATACTAGCGAGAAATGTATTTTGTTTTATAAGGACGCTGTTTCGTAGTAAGATTAATGCTTACCAAAAAAAGTAGTTCGGCACGTCACAGTCACATAAAATAACGTCTTTATCCCTAATGATGTAGACATTTAGGGTCTTACGGCTCTGAGACTCTTTCTAATTTGCGCTCAGTGGGAAAATGAATCAAACGGTGATGGGTTGTTTTATTCTTTCTTCATTACCTATTTTCGGCCAGAAAACTTGAGTTTTGAGTTGTTTCTTATAAATATTTTGAGGGTGCCGCAACGTTATCTCTCATTATAAGTTTGCTATCTTGGCTGGTATCGCAGTCTCGGATTAAAATTATCGATTTTGTCCATTGTTTGAAGATAATAAAGTATACCTAACGCTTATCGCACCTTTGTGCTCTTTTTTAGTTTTTTTAATATAAGTACTTAATAAGGATTATTGATCGAAAAATTGACATAAACATGTTTTGCTAGGCAAATTTACACCCCCGCCTTTCAAGCGTTCACACACAATAACTTTTGAACCGTTGAACCGATTTCCATCAAACATTCCAAACCAAAACCAGTTCGATTAATTCAGGATTCAAACAAAAAAAAACTGCATACAAATTGGCCTATTCGTTGAGACGCAACGATGACACAAACAGACACATAGACACGTTAAACTTATAGGTAACATATTTTTTTAAAGACACGCTGTTCAAGAAAAATATAAGTCCAGGTCAGGATGTGCCTTCGTCATCAGTTGGCGAGCAAAGAGGATTGCTAAAAGTGGCAATTTTTTTTTTCCTTTCTTGGCATAAACACAC
The DNA here is from genome assembly GCA_943193695.1 of Acrobasis suavella. Lineage (NCBI taxonomy): Eukaryota > Metazoa > Arthropoda > Insecta > Lepidoptera > Pyralidae > Acrobasis > Acrobasis suavella. Next base: position 14,717,624 of record OW971950.1, read on the forward strand.
GAGTCTCTATGCCTAATTGTATATTCTAAATACTTCCCTTCTTATTATAAAAACAGGACTAACTTTGTTACTATATAGGTTTAAACCATTATCCGCCTAAAATGAAGTTGACATTGACAGGTGAGATAGAGTCATATTACTAGATGTCAACTTGATTTGGGTGGATAATGGTTTAAACCTAGTAACAAAGTTAGTCTGGGTTTTATAATAAGACGGTTCATGTTTAAGAGGCCGTTTATGTCTACCCGAGAAAAAGCTGAACCACCCACCAATCGATATTTTCAACCTGCAAGAACACCTGTTTTTGTAAGTGTTGGCGGTGGAAGGAAGGTGGCAAAGATAAATAAATAAAATCACTAACAAACTTGATAAAATATTATTGAAGTATTCAGCAAAAGGAAGATATGTGTCAGAATATAACCGGTCAAATGCGAATCGGATTAGCTCATGAAGGCTTCCGTACCATTATTTATAAAAAAAACACGTTTGTTGTAAACGAGCCGCTCTTAAATATATATTTTACTAGCTGACCCGGCAAACGTTGTTTTGCCATATAAATAGATTGTATGTATTTTTGTATGTTGTATCATAAAAAAATAGAAATTAATAATTTTGTCTAAAAAATAAAAAAAAAATTAGGGGTGGACTACCCCTAACATTTAGGGGGATGAAAAATAGATGTTGGCCGATTAAGCACAAAAAAGAGATACCGGATAAGCACAAAAAATTTCATCAAAATCGGTCAAGCCGTTTCGGAGGAGTATGGCAACGAAAACTGTGACACGAGAATTTTATATATTAGATTTTAATTATTTATTTTCAAAATAAATAAACAACTGAATATATTATTAATATCCTATGATAATAACGGTATATTTGAAGCGTTATCCTGTTGCCGTTATTTATCAAACAAAAAACGGCGTTGCGTTTATTGTATGGGAGCCCCCCTTAAATATTTATTTTATTCTGTTTTAAGTATTGATTGTTATAGCGGCAACAAAAATACATCATCTGTGAAAATTTCAACTGTCTAGCTATCACGGTTTATGAGATACAGCCTGGTGACAGACAGACAGCGGAGGCTTAGTACTCGTAATAGGGTCCCGTTTTTACCCCTTGGGTACCTAACCCAGAAAAAAAAAGTGGGAAAGCGAATCCCGGACTCCAAAGCAGCTCAGCAGGTGAGGAGGCAATCCAGAACGAGTTAAGATAAATAAAGAAAGATATATAAAATGACCTATTACCCCAATAAAAGAAGTAGGGTTTAAAAATGCAGATTCCAACGTTGAAAACTGCATCCAATTTGCTCGTCCTCTCTATGAACATTGTGCATCTCCACACACAGAGATATGGACGGAAAATTTGCAGATCGTAAACTATTTATGTGTGTATAAAACATAGATAAAATAAAAGATACTTCATGTATTCATTGAATTCTTTATCAGTACGTGACTCGATGTCAACTGTGTTTTCATTGTTGCGATAACTGAGATTCTTAGACATGAGACCATGTGTTTCCCGTCTTATATTTGAGCCAATGATTCATCCATATATTCCTAGTTCACAGTGCAAAGGAGAAGTTGATATACTGCGGTAGGTTTCTTGTTTTACGCGGAAAACCCCAAGTGCTAAAGCTCAGTAATAAAAATAGTATGCGTTTTATAAAAAGACAGGAAAAGTCTTACACAAACTAAAGAATATCTCATGCCTGCTTGAAATAATGCATAGTGCGAGGTATAGTATGGACGGAACCGATATTGCAAAAAAAATATTTTGAATATGAGGGTTACTTGATATCTTATAAGACATGAGAATCTCTTCAGAATTGAGGGTTACTTGACATCTAATAAGACATGAGAATCTCTTAAGAATAATAATAGATGTAACGATAAAAGGGAGACTAGAAAGGAAAACTTCGAGGATGACGTTCTTTCAAAAAGTAACGAAAATTTTGGAGTTGGGTCCTACCAGGACATTAAAAAGAAGGCAGAGAGATGAGAGGAATAGAGGCGTCACCTAACTCCACCGAGAAGAACAAATTCTTAAAGTACAAGAAGAAGAGGGTCACTGGGACCAAAACAGAGGGATCAAGGTGCAAGGAAAAGTGCACTTTAAGAGTAACAGTGAAAACTAAAAAAAAAACAGTGGAAAGTTAAATTACAAATCTCTGGATCGAGGTAACTGGAAATTAAAATAGTTGTTTTGTACTCACCGTAAACATCGATGATGGATCTTCTAAAGCCGTAACAGTTACATTACATCTAATTACACTATTGAGACGGATTGAGACTATCGGATACACTAACACCTAGCCTCTTATCATAAGAAAGGAGCGCTAACACTTGCAGTCTTTAGCATTGTCTACAACATCTCTATCGGCGAAATGTTCGACGTCTTCCTTCGCATCTGGTGCCACAGTCTGCACAGGCGGAAGTGTGCAGAGAAGAACCGTATCTCCAAACCTCATACAAGCTTTTCTTCGGTAAACTTTACCGGCTTCTTCAATACTTCTATTGTATTATCTGAGTTTATTACACAGTTTACTTTCGGTGATTCATTGTTGTTGCAATTGTCCTTTGCGGTCGCAGTGTTTTGTTTTTTAGCTTCGTCATTATTATTGTCCTTAGCTTCTGTTAAATTTAGGTCTGATTTTTTCGAAGCCACTGACTTTGAGTCATCCGCCACACAGTTCTCTGCGGATTTATTTTGAGACATTTGAGGATAATGGTGCAGTATTGCTGTTGTGTTGAAAGTTATTTTACCGTATTTAACTATTTCTGTTGGCTTTTTTGAATTATCTCTGCTAGTACTAGGCCCTGCTTCTAGATCTATGTCAGACATATTTTTAAATTTAGTATGATTGGGGCTTTCTCCCGATATGTCTTCGAACATATCTTTTGTATCATCCAATAAGTCCAAAGCGACTTTCTTGCTTCTTCTCAAATTATCCATATAAGTATTATAATTGTTCATATCTACAGTATTACTTTGTTTAAGTGGCAATGAATTTGGCAATTTCTTTTGAGGTCTTTCCTCGGCTGTGTATCACAATTGCTTTGGGGGGTTTTGGCCTTTTTGAGACGCCGAGTCAGACTTGGCCGCGCAAATGTCGCGCGCGGCGTGTGTTAGCTATGTCTGGGACTGCACCATCGAGATGCTAGTCGTCTCCGTGACGATAGTGGGCGCCGGAAAATCGTCTCCAGTTGAATCATAGATGGGAAACTCGCAACAAAGCATGCACTTCAAAAACCTTGGCACTTCCACGTAGATCGCCGGCGGTATCGGTATCAGAGGTGACGTGGACGCCTTATAATAAAGATAATCGGGGTTATCGCGGTACTTTTCGTCCGCTGATCGTTCTAGCAACGGAATGCCAGATAAGAACAATATGATGGAGGTCGTAAACAGTGGTGAGAGTATAGCTACCCATTCTACGCCTTCCACTACGTTTAGTGATATAATAAATATTCCCCACCAAAGAACTACTTCGCCGAAATAGTTGGGATGTCTAGAGAGTCTCCAAAGGCCGTCGTTGCACCATTTTCCTTGATTCGCGGGCTCTTGTCTAAAAGCGAATTTCTGTAAGTCTGCATAAGTCTCGATGAGCAAGCCTATGACGAATATTCCTGCGCCAGCTGAATCCAGCGTAGTCATCGTCTTTGGCGATTTCGGGAAAGAATGATGCGGCGAATTAATGATAATAACAGGTAAACACACTACGTACACCCATAATGCTTGGAAAGTGTAGAATACTGCGAATCTTAGTGTGTTACTCTTTCTATCTTCAAACTGTTTATCTCTACCAATGTGGTAGATTCTGTATATTAAATATCCGGACAGTCTCAATCCCCAAACGCATACGAAAGCTGTGACCATCAGCTGTCTACTGTCATAACTCTTCAGTGTACTCCCTCCTTGGCCTAAGAAGAATGTTAATAAGGCAATGATAATAAAATTTGCCCCGCCAGTGAAGTCTGTAACCTTATCGCTTTGGAACAGTGATGCAATTGTGAAAAAGAGTATTTGCATCGCGACGGCTACCATAGCACTTATGGCGAAGTTGTTTCTATCTATCAGCGGCTCCATGGTTTTGTTTGGGCACTATATGAATTTGGCATCACGATTTTCTTCCATCGATTCGTTCTTGTCGCATTGCCGCATAATAACTTAACACTTTATTTTAATATTTTGCAGCGCGCGTTTTGCTATTCGTAGCATTTTCAGTTTTAGTTTACACAACTAAGTTCTTGTTTATGTCGGTTTGATTGTTTTTGCGTTATTTTTGGTTTTGTAAGCTCACAGCGTGTGTTAGCTTTCGCGGAGCTTTGCGCTACTGAAATAGCTTTGACGTTTGTTATACGCATGCGTAACTCTCCGCGCATGCGCGATGGAGCGCCTTGAACTCAAAAATTTAATTTTACTACAATTTCCTTATTTTTAATTGAATCTTCAGTTGTTTTGTGCATTATTTTTAAAATTGCTTTTTAAAGGTTTTGTTTGTTTGATGTTTTGTAGGGTGAGACTACCAGAAATTACGTTTTGAGGTTATCCCACGTTTTAGGTCAGAGTGACGCTAGTAGGTCAACTACGGGACACCTGTGTTTGTGTACGGGTGCTCTGAATATTTCATGACTAGTTTTCGCCCGCGTCTTCACTTCTTTCGGCTCAATAGCTTTATGATATCATAACGTTGTCTTTCATTTTGAATATACGACATTTTTTTTCGAATTAAGTAGAAATATATATTTTAAAAGTAACTTTATTTATTAATATCGAACAACTTCCCTAATAAACATACGAGTAAGTATAAAAACAACTTTTCCTATAAACCAGATCACGTGACTGCGTACACATTGTATTATTTCGTACCTATTCCGGTGTAGGTAAATTATAAAAGTACTAACTATTTCTGTTCCCGCGTAGATCGTAAAAACAGATCTAGGGAAGGGGCGAAAATGCGAATGCTGTTATAACCCAAAATCGCAAACTCTGTCTGCCCCATGAGGGACATAGACGTGATATTTTATGTATACCTAGACTATACAATCACGTCTCTGTCTCTCAGTCGGTTTTTAGTTTTGAAAAATTATTTTGTAGTCTATACTGTATAATATACGACAAAATAATTTTTCAAAACTAAAAACCGAGTTCAAACCCAAACTACACGACTGATTTTGATAACATTTCTATGGGACCAAGTGACAAGTATATCCTTTCAAACAAAAAAAAAATCCAAATCGGTCCAGGCTTCTTCGAGTAATTGATGAACATACTCCTCCTTTTTGGAAGTCGGTTAAAAAAGGTACTAACACATATTTAATAAGGTAGTTACATACCTATAAAACAATTATTAGTACCTACTCTTGGATTAAACCTTATTATCAAGTACATATCTAAGTGTATTTTGCATCGATAATATATATTATTCTGAGAAAACCAAATGAAATTTTGCATTAAGGTTATTTACACAAAATATTTACGCTGTTTCTTTCCACAAACAGCTTAGTTGTTCCTGACACCGAATTCCTAGTCGATGTCGCAACAATTTCACTATCTGATGATTCATCATCGAACAGTATGGCTTTCATACTCTTTATTCGCCTCAAGACCGGATTATCATTACTTTTATCAGCCGACGGGAAGCCGATAGGGCAGAGGCAATAAAAGATAATGTTATTTACACAGTTCATAAGAAACGACGTGACTATTTATCACTTTAAAGAAATGTTATGTATAATTGTAATAATTATCAATATACTTAGTGTTAAACAAGTAATTAAACAAAACAACAACTGAGTGCAAAACTTTCCTTCATTTCCTTTATACACTATACTTGAGATAAAATGTGGAGAAAATAAATAAACATTTATTATTATTATGTTGGTACGCTTTTTAGCCACGGGTCCATGGGGACCCGGTCCTTTGAGGCGTTCATGGGGCCAAACCCAACTTGAAGAGGCCTTTTAATACTTTTTTATCTTAATAGTTTATTATAATATTTTATTATTTTATTATACTCATAATTTTTTAGTTATATTACTAAATTGTTCTTTTATATGTTATAGTATATACTCCTATTATTTAATTGTATACTTATATAATAATAAATAAATAAATAATAAATATATTCGGGCAAATTACACTGATTGAGCTAGCCCCAAAGTAAGTTCAAGACTTGTGTTCTGGGATACTAACTCAACGATACTATATTTTATAACAAATCCATATATAGATAAACATCCAAGACTCAGGACAATTTGAAAAAGCCCATTTTCCAACTTGCCCTGACCGGGGATCAAACCCGGGGCCTCTGGGTGGCGGACTAGCATGGTGACCACTACGCCACGGAGGTCGTCTTCTTCTACACTGTAATACTCTAACTGCGCCAACTTGGCTACATCTTTTATACTCTTCTTTACCCAAAGGTTGGCTGAAAGAAATCGCTTTAGTGATTTTGTACCTTACTTACTAGGATGGTGCAACAACCCAAAGTGAGTTTTGACCTCCGATAATATTTTTTTCCACTCCGATCTATTTGTACCTACTATTATTTAAATGTACTTTTGATTAAATATTGTCATATTTAGTTGGTGCAATGAAGAAATTTTATTTTATTTTATACTCCATCCTTCTTATTATAAAAACAGGACTAACTTTGTTTCTAGGTTTAAACCATTAACCGCCTAAATCAAGTTGACATGGACAGGTGAGATTGTGTGTGATTCTAGACGTCAACTTGATTTGGGCGGATAATGGTTTAAACCTAGTAACAAAGTTAGTCTGGAATTTATAATAAGATGGCATAGGTTAAAAGAAATTATTTACGGACAATGAGGCAAAAATTCGCCGTATCGATTGAAAAAAAAAAAAATGAAAACACTTATCTCTAAAGACACTTCGGTTTTTCAAATCAAACTATTTATTGTACCTTGCCGGTACGGTTGCCGGAGTTTATGAAGTTTATATATTTGAAATACTAGTTAGGATAGTTACAACCGGTTTTAGTGAACTTAATAGTTAGCAAATATCATGTTATATATTATTGTATTGAGTTAACGTGTCATAATGTTCTCAGTCATCCTCAATTTACGAATTATATTTACGACGAAAACATCCGTCGTATAAAATGTTTCCCTGGTAGGTACTTTGGGGCTAGCTCAATCTTTGTGGTTTATCCGAATATATATTTAATATTTAGATAAGTAACTCTGAAACGGCTGTGCTTATATAATGATAAAAAAATAATTACAATAGGCACGATGAATGGAAAAATATGTTTAGCCCATCGGTTAGATTATAAAAAAATATAGTACACGTATTTTTTCTTTTCTCTGAGAAACAAAAAATGACAAAGATACAGCGAATTGAAATTTCGCATGACGTCACGGCTACGTACGATTTTTATATAGAGGTGACGTCGCAAGCCCCCATTTCGGAACTTTGATGCTTCGTATCTTTGTGAATTATTACTTTTTTGACAAACTGATAAATATTTAGTATTTTGGATGATCTAAAAGACGGGACTTATTACAATTATACTTTTCTAACCCTGTCGTCACCCCTATTATGAAAGAAACGTAAAAGGGATGAAAAATATTATTTTATTTGCTCCGTCAGTTAGAATAGGTACCAAATAGGTATAATGGATCCGTATTTTTCGATTTAGCATGATAGGTATAAAATAAGTATGCTAAAACTAGCCACGTCATATGTTCAAATTATTATAAATAAATTTCAGGATTCTCTACACAACTTGCCAGCAATTTAAAACTTAATTTTTTCGTCGGATATTGAACTTGGCTCCCATTTACACATTTATGTTTTTGGTAGGTTATTTTTAATTTGAAAGTTTATACACAAACCACCCGATTGACGCGTTCCATATTAGACAACGTCTCACTACCAGCAAGTGGTTTCTGCTCGCGAGCTCTCTTGACATCCACAAGCAAATACTGAGTGATATAGGTAGTTTATTTTATAGATCAGAAGTTCGTCTTTACCTGCAGCTATATTTTGTCATGTTAGTCGGACAACTCGACTATTTTGTACAGAAGTAGGTACATATGTTGAGGTTTCACGTAGTTATCTTTTTTTGTATCTCAGAACTCAGTCATTTACAACGAGATTCTTTTTTCAGTCTTCAGATTGGGATTGGTCTCTTAAATAAATTCAATTCAATCTAACTTTACTACAAAAGGAGAATCTGCAACTGGCAGTAAGTAGTTCATAGATAAAATAATAATATTGTAAAAAAAAAAATCAATAACCAAACGTCGTATCGTATCCTATCGTTATTTTTTGCCTTGATATGCCGTTAGTTCCATTCCATAGGTAGTTAAAAATTGGTTCCTCGTATTATCGTTTTTAAACCAAAATAAATGAAAAAAGTAAAAAAAAATAAAGATTTTCCTATATTTACTATATTTCTTTATATTTTTAATTTGATACCAGTGTTGGCCATTTATACACACGATAAAACAAAAACGATTTTCCTTATTAAAGATTATTTTTATAAAACGGTAAAAAAAGAAGAAAGTATACAACTTTCTTCTTTTCTTCGGTTAAGCTAGTAAAGAGTGAGAACTCACGTGGTGTTCATTCCCGGATCAATGTCATTTGCGTTGATATACATGGTGGCCATGTCAGCGAGCAGCCTCCTGAACTCGTCCCGGATTTCCAGGAACGCCGTCGAGTTGACACCGGCCAGTAGCAGGGTAGTCGTCTCCCGAGGCTCTGGGATCAGGGACTCGGGGTCCGGTAGCTCTTCTGTATTTTCGTCGGATGCTGGAGATTCTGCGGAACGAGAATTTAAATGGTATCTAGACGATGGCTCTGTATAGCTGCTGTGATTTTTTATTTCCTATTCCAGGGCTTTTACATATTTTTTTATTGGTTTGGTGGCAATGAAAAAAAAAGGGAATATTATAGCTACCACCTTCTATTTTTATATAGAATATAAAAATGTGTATGGCATTAACTTAGGTCTCGGGCTAAATATTTTATATGACTAGAGGCCTGTATTCTGTTTTCCTGTCTTCTATCTTTAATTGCTTGCATGGTCTTACGACTCTTAGCTCTATCTAAAGGTTATGAAAAATGTTAGTGGATTTAGGCATATTGCCGAAAAAATAAAACTAAATTTAACATTGCACCGCCCGTATTACAGATTATTAACTATTGGTAGCGCAATCATTAATGTTAAGTCCACTAGCTAAGTTTTTTAAAAATCTATTTTTGACCGAGCGAGCGAAGCGAGCGATATCTCTAAATCGAGTTGGGGCGAAAAAACATTGTATGTATGTATGTTTGTACCGTGATAACTGCCGAACCGGAGGTTCGATGTCCAAAGGACATGTAGGAAAATTCAATAAAATTTTCAAGTTCGTTGGGCATCAAAATCGGCTCAGTAGTTTTTAAATTTTAAATTAAAATATCGGCGATTATGTAGCAAATGAAACCATAGCGCGTTCTAACTTTGGATAGCGCCATCTATGTGTTAGTTAGGGAATTTAATTGTGTTAGAATAATAATCGCGAGGTCAAAGTTCGCGGCGAACTACTAGTTTATAATAACTTCAACATAATAACAAAAATGCTAAGGGTGCAACCGAAAATGCTTTTTTGTTGAGAGAAATACTAACCAATCATCCTAGCGCTGAGCTGGAATCCTCTCGAGAAGGACATGCCTCCTAGCGGGTTGAACCTGATGAATATTCTGTTGACATCCCTGAAGCGGTAACGGCGCTCGCTGTTGAGTCTGTGTGCGAAGACGATGCCTTGGTCTCCTGACGCGTCTGATTGTCCTGTAATGAGAATAACATATTTAAATTGCACTACCATGTTTAAAGTTCAAAATAGCAAATATCTATTTATATTTCTAATGTCCTCCACTAGAATAAGTACATCAGCATCAAGAAATATAATTTGTAATAATCTTAAATAATTAAAAAAGGTTAAAATATAGTACGAGATAAATGTCTCCCAGTGGTAAAAGATTGGACAAAACCACGGACTTTCTGTCAATATCCTACAATAAAGAGAGAAAGAACAATAGTGTGACTTCATCCCAACGGTATATCACCCGCAATGATGTATCCCGTCATTTTGTAGCGGAAGCACTAAAGTTAATTTAAATTTAATAGCAAGTCAATGTGAAGGTACGTGTAAAGAGTTTTATTTACCTGGTTTAAGCATCAGGAAATGTCCTTGAGCGCTATTAATCGCCAAATCAGTGATATTGACTTCAATTCCAGTGCCGAAACCTTCTAAGATCCAGTCAATAACATCCGAATCGGTCGGATAAGCGTTGGGGTAGTCTGGAGAAGTTATGACCACGGGCTCATCAGCAGTCAGGGTTATATGCACAGGCGCCACGTCTCTTTCCATGGTGATTTCGGATTGGTGGAACGTCGCAAATTGCTTGCTTAGTTCATCCAACTCACTGCTAGTCAGATCGTCTACTAATTTTTCCGCCATTGTAGGCATAATGTTTTCATCAGATAATGCAGTTCTATTTTCTGTGTCAGGTACTAGGTTTTTTTCCTGTGCAGATGCAGTTTCTTCGTCAAGAACTTCAGATTTGCTAGTTTCTTCTGAAAGAGTCACATTCGGTTGATCATTTACACTTGCAGCCGCATCTAGCGCATCATTACCATACACAATTGGCGATTCTTTGTTACCTACATTGTCATTATTTGTCTGTGAATCTTCTTCTAAATCATCAGCAGCTTCGCCTTCAAATTCTTTAAGATCTTTGCTCATCATGTAATCATAATAATCTTTTCTCGTATTAAGAATGCGTGTTTCTCCTTCATAATCGAAATCATTGGTTTTGTTTTCATTACCAAGTTCTCCATCATCAACATTAGCTACTTCTTCCAAAGCTTGTTCATTTTGTGCATTATCAGTTTCTTGACTCTTATCATCAATCGCTAAGTTAGTCAAGGTATCAAATAACTTATCAAGGTTTTCATTGAGATCCCCGTATACTTTTTCTACTGAATCTTCATCGATATTGTCTGTCTCATCGGCATTTCTCTCTTCTTGTTCTACTACTTCTGGGTTCAATTCTTCAACATTGTTTTGTGCTTCATCTTGATTTTCATCAAATTCATCATTAGTTTCTTCTAATATTTCACGAGTTTCATCTATAATATTTTGAATGTCTGACTGAACATCAATTTCAGGTAAGTTAACGTCATCTTGTTTATCTTTGCCACCCTTATTGTCATTGAAATCACTGTCAGTTTCTTCTAAAATTTTTTGAGTTTCGTCAATTATACTTTTCATATCTGCTTCGACGTCATCTTCGGTGTCTTCGAGTTCGGGAATATTTTGTTCTTTTTCCTTGAGAGCTTCTTCAAACATTTTTAGCAAATAATCCTCGACGTCATTTTCGGAGTTTACGTCATCATTGACTTCTTCTTTATCGTCTTTTGCCTCGTCGTCGTTGTCTTCATTAACTGTTAGTATAATTGGTTCGATAACTCCGATATCCAATTGGTCATCTAAAATTTGTCCAACTGATATTAGATAAATACTTTTTGTCAGTGAAAATTTCATTAGAACTAAATTTCGTAATACAAATTAATTTCAAAGGAACATAGTTACAATTGGCCTATACCTACGAAAAATATCAGAGTTTTAGAATTTGGCCAATTATCATGTACGATAGACTGTAGTCCTATTTTTTCAAGTTATTAGGGCATTTAATCATAAAACGAATATATTATAAAAACGAACTAAATAAAAAAATGTATCCTAAATGTTTTGCCAACTTTATTTTTTTATTTGCATTATGCTAAAAATGATAAATCTAGCGTTAAGGTGTTAAAAAAATAATAGGATTATTACCTTCATCACCTGTATCTACATTATCTTCTTCCTGTTCGAGTGGTGTATGCTGCACTGGCAGTTCCTCTTTATCTTCCATTTGTTCAATCGCATCAATATCATCCAGAATCCCTTTGAACCTATTTGTCTCTGATGGTGTCTCTTTTGGCAGAATAGACCAATCTTTTTTACTGTCATTTTCCAAATTTTTTTCAATTGCATCTTCACTAATTACATCATTGTTGATTTTTTGTTCAAAAACATCAAAATCGTCAATAGCAGACTTGACATCATCATAATTTTCTTCTAAATCCTTATGCTGATTTGGTTCATCTTCTTTTTCAAATTTGGTTTGAACTCCATCTCTGTTGTCTTCAATTTCATAATCTTTATAGTCCTGTTCATCGATGTAATCATGGCCTGAATCAAATTCCTTGTTTTCATTTTCTTGTACTGTTTCGGGCGCATTTTTGTGTTCAGGAAGGTCATCTAAGTCTAAGTTATTTAAATCTTCATACCATGTGTCGTAATCGTTCCAAATATCTTGAAATGCTGTAATAAAATAACTAAATAAAAATATAGATAATTGTGTTAATGTGATGCATATAAAATACAAACAATATAGAGGTAATATCGCCTTCAGTACCGTAAACAGGGCGGTGCCATCGGTGCCCAGGCACAAGGCGTAGATTGGGGAGCGCAAGAATGGCCAGACCAAGCAAGACTATTAATTTTTCTGTTTGCTTGTGATAAGATTCCGCTGCGCCCTAGTGCTCGATTCCAACACATACGTACCTACATGCCAGTATCATTAGAAACGTCTATTAAATTAGACAAAACATCGCTCTCATTTTTTGGCAATGCACGAGCGTATTTGAGTTAAGTGTTTATCGGAGTCAGTTCCTTGTGCTTTATTTTATCACCCTGAATGAAATAAAGTAGGCATATACATAGCATTGCCCTAGGATACCTATAATATCTAAAAAAAACAGGGGCGCAGTTATAGAAGCTCGCACAGGGCGCAGAAAAGGCTATTTACGGCACTGATCGCCTTTGTCCTTAATGGAGCTGAAAGAGCCATTTGGGTCTTGCGGCTCTTAGCAGACAGAGCCAGGGCCTAAAGGCCCAAAGGCCACTTTTAACGTGATTAAAATCTCAAAATATAAAGGAATCAAAATACTGATAGGTAGCTAGCTTCATTTTTCGCTCATTCTCTTGATAGTTATAAGTCCGCCTTTATTTCATCATGTCTTCTTCTTTTCTGTTTCTTGTATTTCCGTTTGTTTATGGTGCAATAAAGAGTATTTGCATTGCATTGTATTGTATTGTATCATTTTTTTACGGTCTGAAGCAGTTGGTATATTCTAGTTTTTTCTTTCCCCAGTCCAGCATTAGAATATGTATACTTATTAATGTGTAAGTAATTTAAGTAATATATAATAATATTATTTAGTGTAAATGATTTAATTATATAGGTTTTTAACCCCCGACACGAAGAGAGATTTTATAAGTTTGACGCCAATGTCTGTCCCTGTCGGTTTGTGTGTATGTCTGTCATCGTAGCTCTCGAACGGATGGATCAATTTCGATCTTTTTTTTTTACGTGTAAGCAAGTTTCATTTTGGTGGTTCTTCGGCTATGTTTCATGTAAATCGGTTCAGTCGTTAAAAAATACGGCATGTTGTTATAGCGGCAACAGAACAGAAATACATCAACAGTCAAAATTTCAGCTGTTTAGCTATCACGGTTCATGAGATGCAGCCTAGTACAGACAGACAGACGGACAGCGGAGTCTTAGTAATAGGGTCCCGTTTTAAGCCATTGGGTACGGAACCCTAAAAGTGGCTTTTCAATGCATATGTGCCTTGGGGAATGTAGTTGAGTATCATGGACTGAATACACATACATAAAATAATAAATAAATATAAAGGGACAAATAACACTGATTGAGCTAGCCCCAAAGTAAGTTATAGACTTGTGTTATGAGATACAACTCAACGATACTATATTTTGTAACAAATACTTATATAGATAAACATCCAAGACCCAGGACCATTTGAAAAAGGCCATTTTGCAACTTGCCCTGACTGGGGATCGAACCCGGAACCTCTGGGTAAGGAACAAGCATGGTGACCACTACGCCACGGAGGTCGTATTACAAGAGTACAAAGTACATGTGACGCAGCTATGTGCGCTGTGTCACAAACTATAAAGATTACAAATGCTACACACTATATTTATGTATACGTGATAAATATAGATATTTTGTATAATTACCGGGCATTGTGAATAATGACAAGCTACTTTGAGATAGGTAATTAATTAAATTTGAACTACCTTATTTATCATATTGCCTAGACATTATTGTTTATTATGATTTTACCCCGCGTGGTTCCGGGTTAGAATAGGACCACTCCATCTCGCGTTACTGTTACCGTAACCGACACCAAGTTTTCACTTCTGTCAGCACTCCCGGAGTGCTACGTTTTTATTTATTTATACTAGTAGTTAAGATTACTTTTCTGTTCTTCAATATTTGTGTGGTGACGTCATAGCGCATGCATCTAATAATAGAGAATGAAAGTATGTCCTTTACACGATCTTTTGAAAGCGATCCAAAAAGTTCACATCGCAGTGCATCTAAAAGAAAATAATACACGATCACCTCTACATCCCTAACGAGGTAGACAGAGCCCAAGTCCGTTAGAGCTAAAGGCTAGTGTTGCAAACAATAGTATCAAATATCGATTGTCTATCGATTCTATCGTGAGTTTGAAAAATTATCGATAGTATCGAAAGGAGAACTATCAACAGTATTGTAATATTGATATTCAGCTAAGAAGCAATAGTATTTATCTAATATAAGAATATCTATGTAATAATACCTCAGTGCAAAATACGAAAGTGTTTAATCAATGTGTGTTACCAGTGATGACTTATGGCTCTGAAACGTGGTCCCGTACTATGTGTCTCATAAGAAGGCTCAAGGTCACTCAACGCGCTATGGAGAGGGCTATGCTCGGTGTTTCCCTACGTGATCGAATCAGAAATGAGGAAATTCGTAGGAGAACAAAAGCCACTGACATAGCCCAGAGGATTAGTTGGTTAAAGTGGCAGTGGGCGGGACACATAGCGCGACGAACCGATGGCCGATGGGGCAAAAAGGTTCTCGAATGGCGACCACGTACAGGCAAGCGAAGCGTAGGACACCCACCCACAAGGTGGTCTGACGACCTAAATAAGGTCGCTGAAAAGCGCTGGATGCAGGCCGCTCTAGATCGGTCATTTTGGAAATCGTTGGGAGAGGCCTATGTCCTGCAGTGGACGTTGTGCGGCTGAAATGATGATGATGATGTAATAATACTACCGACAGTTTTACATACAAATAGTTGTTACAGTATCGGTACTATCAATAGTATTAATTAAAAACTATCGATACCATCGATAGTGTCGATAGTATTTAAATTCAATAGTATCGATACTATCTTTAGTTTTACCTTTCAACAATAGTATTGTAAACTATTGAAATCGATAGTTTGGATAGATAGTGACGACCTCCGTGGCGTAGTGGTCACCATGCTAGTCCGCCACCCAGAGGTTCCGGGTTCGATCCCGGGTCAGGGCAAGTTGGAAAATGTCCTTTTTAAAATGTCCTGGGTCTTGGGTATTTATCTATATATGTATTTGTTATAAAACAGCGTTTCCCAACCTGTGAACCAACGTTCAACTCGTGAACGGGTGCTGCCGGGAGGGACTGGTCAGCTCGGCTTCGCTTTTTTTTTTTGACTACTTAATATTTTTTATTACGCAATTTATGTTAGTTTACTTGTTCGCAAGCATAACATGTTATAATGTGTCAACATTGTATTATATTATAAGTATTTATTAATTAAAAGACAATTATAATAATATGACAAAGCCCTTCTGGCGAGTAGGCGACCAATACTGTGAAAATGAGTTTCTTTCGGCGTTTCTTCTCAGCAGTGGTCGTTACGAAGCGCTGGTATCGGTAGCTTTTCTTTAAAAAATAAATTAATATTTTAATATACTTTACACGTAACATAAATTATACTTATTGACGTGTAAAAGTGCCTGTAAAGGTCTAATTACTGAATAAACATTTGAATCTTTGAATCTTTGAATCTTTGTGGTCCGCGGACCCCTGGGGGTCCGTGAGTATATGTATGGAGGTCCGCGGTGTCATCTCTAGAGTCTATAGATGACACCGCGGACCCCCATACATACCAACCTTCACATTAAATTTTTTCATATTTTTCATAATAAACAGTTATGAGTACCTATTTTGTATATGTAATAACTAAAATAAATACCTAATCCGAATTTTTTTGCTGTTTATTTTATTAAGGGGGTCCGTGAAAGCTGTGCTTGATTTCCTAGGGGTCCGTGGACTGAAAAAGGTTGGGAAACGCTGTTATAAAATATAGTATCGTTGAGTTACTATCCCTTAACACAAGTTTCGAACTTACTGTGGGGCTAGCTCAATCAGTGTAATTTGTCCCTATAAATTTATTGTTTATTTATTATAGTATCGATACTAATCGATAGTCCTATTGATATTGTGGCTGTGTTTCAAGGTCAACAATCGATACTCAAACTATCGATAGTTCCTTATGCAAAGCTACTAAAGGCTACTTTGCGAGATGGTGAACAGGGAGGTGACAAAAAATATTTTGTAGTTAAGCAGGGTTGACGTGAGCTGGATAGAAAATCTCCGAAGCAGGTGGTTACTCCATAAAACAACACGTTAGTCTTAAGTCAGTGACGTTCAATTTCTATGTCAAACCAAATTAGACTTTATCGTCATATGTCCGCCTTGCGTGCCGCTTTTGGAATTACCCCCCACAGCTGAGGATGTAACCGAGAACGCGCTAAGAGGAAGATGTTTTTTTATTAATTAACCTGTACTGTCCCACTGCTGGGCAAAGGTCTCTCCCATTTTCCGTCATTAATCCCTATCCAGAGTAACTACTGACCAATCACGATTGAAAGCGTCCAAGTCCATAGCGCCGCTTACTAGGCCTTGCGACGCATTTTCAATTATCTATTTATTTATTAAAATTTTTATTGCATAAAAAAAGTGTACAAATGGTTGGCCTAACGCTATATGGCGTTCTCTGCCAGTCAACCATTGGACCAAGTAGAAAATTATTAGGGTGGTGCGACAGAATGTGTAAACTAAATAGAAAACTTTAAATTAAATATCTACAAGAATACAATAAGATTATATATGTATACCAATATGATTACTAAAGATAAAATAAACTTATAATACTTATAAAATAATACACTAGCTTTTCGGGCGTTGCACGGGCTGCAAGCAGCCCGCGGTTTTTCGTGCAGCTGTTGAGGTAGGCTAAATATGTTTCCAGTTCAGAAAAAGGTTAAACATTGCAGTCTGTTGAGGAAACATGAAAAAATGTGTGGGCGTCCATCTTGGATCCAAAATCTGATTGCAGTTTCGAGTTTCGCGGGGTGCTTAACCCCAGGATACAAAATTTCAGACCCCTACGACGATTTAATTTTTTTTTAACGTAGACGCCATCTTGGATTCCAAAAAAATGTCAAATTTGGATTTTTCGGCTCAAAATGCATATAGATTTCGATTTTTAGCCAAATCGGAAGCAGTCGACTTTCGGCGGCCATCTTGGATTTCCAAAAATTAAAAAAAAAACGCAGCCCTTGCTGGAAGTGGCTCGGCCTATTAATACATAAATACCTAAAATAACATATATAAATGATTATCTTACATGGATGACTACTAGTTTCGGCACAGGGACATCATGAGAAGAAAAGACTTTTCTGAGAAACCGTTTATGAACCGCTTGAAGCCCGCCCGTTTGAAGGCTAAACGACTGGGATCCACGGATGTTATCCTGTGTGCCCATTTTCAGGAGATATTTTGCTAACATGACGCGCCCAATCCCACTTCAACTTGGCAGCTTTATAGCCCACATCGACAATGCCAGTTTTAGAACGAAGCGTGACATTACACTCTCTGTCCAGACTTTTCGCTACTTGGTTTCGCTCTTTGGCAAACTTTTGAGTTTGGAAGATGTAAAAAAGTAAAAAAATTGTCGATTCCATTTTGACCGTCGACAAAAAAGACGTGTTCTAAGTTTGACGCGTAATAAAACAATATAGTGCCTATACTTACAACCAACAATTAAAAAAAGTACCTATTTCACGAGTGATAATGATGAATGATAGTGATAATGACAACATAAACAACATTATATGTTTACCTACAGCAAAACTGTTGACATGTCATTTTTGTGACATTTTACCTACTTAGCTATAACTTTATACTACTGAGTGAGCGTGAACTTGCAAGTAGTGGGTTGTATGTAAATTTATATTTGTGTTGTTAAAGGAATAATTCTTAAAACAAAAAAAAAAACATCTTCATCTCCAAATTACTCAACCAATTTTAATAAAATTTCTATGGGATCACCTGACCCTAACCCTTCAAAACTAAAATCCGACCTTACCAAGATTTTGATAAAACTTCTATGGGACCTGACAAGTATGCCCTTTCAAACAAAAAAAGAATTTTCCAAATCCGTCCAGGCGTCCTCTATTAATCGGTGAACATAGTTACATAAAAAAAATAAGCGCTTATGTAGTACCTAGTCATCACGGTGCATTAGTTTATGAAGTTCAGTAGTTGTGAACAGGAATATTTTATTATATTCAACCTTCAGAGGAGCTACCACCAGGTCATAAACTGCCATGGGCCACATGGAAGAGCTTGAATCGGCTCCGAACGGAGGTAGGTCGATGTAGACACAACCTGGCGCGCTGGCGCTACATAGACCAAGCAGAAGAACTGTGCCAGTGTGGTCACGACGACCAGACTACGCAGCACCTCCTCTCATGCCCTTTGTGTCCTACCAGCTGTACCATGCTTGACCTATACTCTGCCTCGGAGGAAGGCGTAATAGTGGCAACGTATTGGAAGAACAAAATTTGAATTTTGAGCCAGTGACACGATAAGAAGTAGTTGCGACAAATCATAATTTTTGTTTCCAATGACATGTCCGGTGACTCAGATCTCATGGGGGAATTTTCAAAGGTGCAAATAAAATTTTCCAAATTGCTCCTGGAGTCTTCGAGTAATCGAGGAACATGCATAAAAGCAAACATATCTATACATTCGAATTAATAACGTTCTCCTTGTTTTGAAATCGGTTAGAAATAAGGAAGATCAACGGAACAGAAGTATACAATGCTACACAAATAAGTTGAACAAAAATGGCGGACTTCAAAGCATTTTTGTACAAATTCCTGGCACGTAGGTTGAACCAAAATGGCGGTTATCGGCGCAGGTACAAATAATGCGCCGACGACCGCAATTTTGGGTCGATTTACGTGTCGGGAATTTGTACAAAAATGCTTTGAAATCCGCCATTTTGTTCAACTTATTCGTGTCGTATTGTAATAATATTACTTTATAAAATATAAAAGAAAAAATTATCGCTCTCCTCTATGCTTGTATTTACAAGCCCTTGGTCCCGGCTGTCATCACTGTATGGCAGTCGATAAGCTATGTCACAAGCCTTAAGGCAGCTTAAAAAATCTGACACTAGTGTTGGCCACTCACACACAGCAATCAATATATGTTCAAGGAAAACGTATATTAAAAACAAGCCTTAAAAAGTGAAGAAGGAAAATAGGAACACTTTTTTGTCGTTTAGGTATTTTATTTCTATCGATTTTCCTTCTACATGTCATTCATGAATGACATCTGGAAGAAAAATCATTCGTTCTTGCCTGCCTCGTAGGCGTAAATTTTTTTCAACGGGATTTTAGATTTATTTTTACAGAAAAAGAACGCTATTTGACTACAAGAAACTATGACGTCACTAGCCAGTATTTCATACAAATCCCATAAAATGATTGTTTTGACGTTTAGAAAAAATTACAAGTATTATTTGAGTTGTTGGAAAGTTGAGTTTATATTTCGATGTATGTTTTTGGGGAAAGTTGTTCAGGAAAATCTTTGCACCCATCTTCCAATCACCCGTGATTAAATATATAAATAATTTCTCAAAACTAAAAACCGACTTCACCTCCAAACTACTCAACCGATTTTGATAAAATTTCCATGGTACCACTTGGAAAGTATACCCTTTCAAACAAAAAAAGAATTTTTTAAATCGGTCCATGCGTCTTTGAATAATCGATGAACATACATAAAAAAAAATAAAGGATTGCGACGAATTGATAACCTCCTCCTTTTTTCAAGTCGGTTAAAAATAGAAACAATATAAGTCTTCTCAGTGTGTATAGACAGCATCTAAAACTTTTGTAATTACTTGAATCAAAGAAAAAATTGCGCTTTTCATTTATACTTATTTCTTTTACCGAAACGAAGAACATAATAGGAGATTGTGCTACAAGGGACTAAGGTAATATTTTGAAGGCGAGGGCGCTACTTTGAATCCTGAGTGAAGCGAGGGATTCATGTATAAAGCCCGAGATAAAAATATTACCGCACCCGAGTAGCACACTCTATGTTTTTTTCATCTCCATCTATGAGAAAAACTAGCAAATACAAAACAGAATATAAAGAAAATTAGAATACCCACAACCACAATACTTAATCAGACTCCATCCGACAATTTAATACTAACCTGTGTTTGGTGTCGTTTTCGTACAATAAATACTAAGAAATAATTTTTTGAAAACCAACCTACTTACGATAAAAAGTTCAGTCATAACTTTGTTTGCGTGGTCCTTCATATCTTTTTATTTTTATAAGTAAACTTGATACCTATTCACTATCGGCTTAAATTTACGAAAAAGTATTCAAATTTACACAAATAATTACATATCAATACAAATAACCTAAAACTTCTATAGGTAATAATATAATAGGAACATAAAAACGTTTGCCTACATTCATCCACGTCGACGAAGATATGTATTCCAAATTTAAAAATCACAACGTCTGTGCTATTAATGTTTTATTTTAAAACAAAATTCTTCTTTTTTTTTGCTGAACTGCCAACATTATTTTTGATTCTACATAGATTAATGATTATACTCGTGTTCAGTTTTCAAATTGGTTTTAATCCCTAGAGATTTTCTTTTTCACGTTTTAGTCCCGAGATAATAATCAGTAACTTTGACTCCAAATTTTTTGGGATGAAAACATCGTTTTTTGAGTAAATGATATGAATTTTTTATTTGCTGGGCTGCCAACATTATATTTGATTCTACATAGATTACACTCGTGTTCAATTTTTAAATTGGTTTTAATCCCTAGAGATCTTGGTTTTCACTTTTAGTCCTGATAGAATAACCAGTAACTTAAGCTCCAAATGTTTTGGGATGAAAACATCGTTTTTCGAGTAGATGAAATGAAAAATAATATTCATATTCCGATGGAGGTCTTTGGACTACTTATTATATAAATTCTATGATACAAGCAAAGATCATATTATTACTAACGATAAGTAGTTACAAGCTTATTTTCACACTCAAATTCTGACCTCCACAACCCAAAGGGCAAACCAGGAACCAATCCTTGGATAGTTTGATGATCAAACGCTAGGTGGCGTTCGGGACCCACAGTTTTACGTGCCTTCCGAAACACGGAATCATCTTTCTTTTCAGATAATCAGGTGATTCAAGCCTGCAATATCCTATCCAGACTGGAAACAACTTTTCACAAAGTATGCTTCCCAGTGGGAATCGAACCCATGACCTCCGGGTCACAAGGCGAACGCCTTGACCACTGGACTACGGAGGCAGTCGCAAATCGCATTTTCACACTTAAATTATTCCACATTAATCATTAACAATGACAATGCATCAACAAAATAACTACAAGACACGCAAAAAATATAATTCGCTTCACCTTGGATTTTGTTTATTTAGCTTAGCACACGGAAAAAAAAAATAGCTGAATCAGATTTGCCACTTACGGTTTGGTTAGTAGATACCAAACTTTTGTTCTAAATAGCAGAAAATAATTACTCATTTGCTTTCTCATTACAGGAACAGCATCAAGACTCGAGACCTCAACGTGATGTGATGTCCAGCTTGAGATAGTAGAAGCTATGTGTTAATTACGATGTAAACTTGTATCTATTAATTGCAGTATGTAAATTGTCTAAACTGTCAGTTTAAGATAAGATAAACATAAAAATATGTTGATTTTCTCCAAAAATGTAAAATAGGCATGACGAATGGAAAATCATTTTTAGCCCATCGGTTAGACTTTTAAAAATACTGTACACGTATTTTTTCTTTTCTCTGACAAACAAAAAATGACAAAGATACAGCGCATTGAAAGGCGTGACGTCACGGCTACGTACGATTTTTACATAGAAGTGACGTCGCAAGCCCCTGTCCGGAACTTTGATGCTATTGAATTTTTACTTTGTTGGCAAACTGAACAATATGGGTCTAATTTTTTTGGATAATCTATAAGACGGACATTACAATTCTACTTTTCTAACGCTGTCGTCCCTCTATTGCATGTCCCAAACTAGAGCTAATAATAGAGAATATGCATGAAAAAAAAAATGTGTTATCTAACTAGTTTATCCATAAATATTCAAAAGTAAAGTACTAACAGTGAAAATAAAATAAAAATTGGTTGAAAAGCGCACGACACATAACGATTTTACGAAAGTATATCTATCTTAGTATATTAGTTGTGGTAGAGCCACGCTACCGGCAAAACTCTGTTCTGCTAGTAGCATGAATGGGCCGGCTCGTCCGGGGAAGTACCACACTCTCACAGAAAATAACTTATTGTATTTTTAACTATTTAATTTAATCTTCTAACCATTGACATCAATTGAACTTACTCTTAATTTATGTAAATTATCTTCTTATACTTGATTATAAATACTATTATTATTATATAAACTCAAATAATTCCTATAAGTTCGCAACACCCTGCCAGGGTTCATGTACTTACCTACTAACCATCTTCTGTATGAGTGCATGAAAGCGAGTAATAAAGAAGAGAAAAGAAAATAAAGAAAAGAAAATAGACGTCTGAGTAGTAGCGTCACCGCATCTATGCTTCGTTCGGTGAGTGAGAGAGCCGGAGCCCTTCTCCCCTCCCCCTTCCTCCTACATCTTCCCTTCCTGAAAGGCCGGCAACGCTTCTATTACACCCCTGGTGTTGCAGTTGTCCATGGGCAGCGGTGATCACTTACCATCAGGAGAACCGCATGTTCATTTGCCGCCCTATGACATAAAAAAATCTCACTCGCAAAAACGCTATTTTTTTATGGCAAATGTATAGATGATAATAATATGGACTTTGACGTCACCAGTCCATATCGGA
The DNA here is from genome assembly GCA_943193695.1 of Acrobasis suavella. NCBI lineage: Eukaryota > Metazoa > Arthropoda > Insecta > Lepidoptera > Pyralidae > Acrobasis > Acrobasis suavella. Next base: position 14,740,784 of record OW971950.1, read on the forward strand.
CTTCTCTTTCTAATTGCAACTTTAAAGTATCACATGTTCGTCGCTAATCAAGATATTCTATAAATTATTTCATATTTGTTTAATGTGGATATTAAGGATTTTAGTAAGCAAATTAAAAAAAGTGCATATTCCCTATTCAAACACATTTAACTACTAGCAGCTCTGAGTTCAGCATTCACTCAATTTTGGTAACGTGTAGCACTTGTAAGATAAGATAAGATAATATTTTATTTGCAATAAATAGGGTGTACAGTACAGGTGTTTAAAAAAATACAATTTGAAAAAGTAGCTTCAACCTATTTAGCCATATTAAATAGCATGCAAATAAGGGCCGTAACAGACGTGGCGCTAGTTGCGCCGCGTAACAGCTAGTGATGGGAGTTGCATAAATACTCAATCAACCCATTTGAATATTTACTCAGTAGATTGAGTAAATACCCGATAAATATCCAAATTTATCAATTTGGTGAGTAGATGGATTTATATGAGTTGCGACTTATATTCATATTCATTATTTTATGTTTTCATGACAATGTTGAAACTTAAATCTGGTATACACTTGCAATTCTTTTCGGAAAGTGTGTGCATACGCCATAATATGCTTAAAATGTCGGTAAACGTTAAATGCGACGCCAAAATATATGAAAATACCATACTAATCATACACTGAAAGTAGGCTTCTTTGACTAATTATCATTTTTTGCTGGGAGGTGTGCAATGACGTAATTTTATGTTAAAATAAGTAAACAGACATCAAATGCGATGTAAATATATGAACACGCCATTTGCGCAGACATGATTTAAATTTATTTAACGGGAGCTCTTTTAGTGCAGATGGCATATTATCATAAATCTGTGCTGTGTAGTGTCGCTACTTGCAACCATTCTATTTGCTCAGTACAGTTTGACAATATATGTATATTTTCTCACAACTGGACCAAACAAACAAAATCAACAGTGTAGCGAATTATCTTGTTTGTATGTCTTGTAGTTATTTAGTTGATACGTTATCATTCTGAATTATTAACGAGCTATCATTTGAGTACTAGCACCTACTTACGTTTAAAATAATAATACTATCTCTGCTTGTACCAAAGCGATCTAGACACGCGGTAGTGGGTCAATGCGTACTATACTATCAATGATTATTTAAGAGATAAAAATGCGTGGATACTTCCTAAACATTTTCCATTACACTCCACACATGAAACATAAATAGCTGCATTTTCTGTTACCATAATAAGCCTACTGTAAAAACATGTAAATGCTCTGCGATCAATAAGTGACCAACATATAATTAATATTTTCTCTTGACAAGGTCTGCGAGTTCGGGTTTTTCATGCTCACTAAAATGTCCAATCCGGTGGTGGCGTCGCTGGTCGGATCGTTGGATTCCCTCTAATATGGTTGAGTTTAACGATGGCTGATCCGTGCGTCAACTCGTGAACGGGTGCTGCCGGGAGGGACTGGTCAGCTCGGCTTCGCTTTTTTGACTACTTAATATTTTTTATTACGCAATTTATGTTTGTTTACTGGTTCGCAAGCATTACATGTTATAATGTGTCAACATTGTATTATATTATAAGTATTTATTAATTAAAAGACAATTATAATAATATGACAAAGCCCTTCTGGCGAGTAGGCGACCAATACTGTGAAAATGAGTTTCTTTCGGCGTTTCTTCTCAGCAGTGGTCGTTACGAAGCGCTGGTATCGGTAGCTTTTCTTTAAAAATAAATTAAATTTTAATATACTTTACACGTAACATAAATTATAGTTATTGACGTGTAAAAGTGCCTGTAAAGGTCTAATTACTGAATAAACATTTGAATCTTTGAATCTTTGAATCTTTGAAGCCAAGAAAAGGTGTCTCGGCCGTATCAATATTACATGAGGAGCTCGGTGGCCCGGCAGGAATGCGCATTACTAGCGCTTTCGCAAGTAAAGCAACACTTGGCTTGGTCCGCACTTGGATTGGTGACCGCAAGTGGCATGAAAATTTCTCAAGCTCCTCCGTGCTTCGGAAGGCACGTATAAGCCGTTGGTCCCGGCTGTCATCGTTGTATGGCAGTTGTCAAGCTATGTCAGATGCCTTTAGGCAGCTTGAAAAATCTGACACTAGTGTTGGCCACTCACACACACGAAAAGCAAGCAAAGCAAACGAACCATTGATAAATAGCCATTTTTGTTCCCTTCTTATCTCATTTATTGCAAATATAACCGATGATAAGTTTATTGGCAAAATATAAATTAAGAAGAATACGGAAATTTGTAGCAAATTAAATAACCTTTATTTTGCTATATGTTTATGTATGGGAAATTAGTCAAATGTTGAATTAATCATAAGTTTTATGCTTTTAAAATACTTTAACTGTATTATATTTTTAATTAAAAATCATTTACTATAGAATTGGCACCTCTATAGATCTCCTTTTTAGGCTTCCGTAGTACCTACAAGGAACCCTTATAGTTTCGCCATGTATGTCTGTCTGTCTGTCTGTCCGTCCGCGGTTTTACTCAGAGAATATTAGTACAAGAAAGCTGTAATTTTGTATGACTATGTATATTAGACATGCCAAAAAAGTGGTAAAATAAAATATTGAAAAAAAATTTTTTTGGGGATATCTCCCATACAAGTAAAGGAGTATTTTTTTTTTCTTGACTAATCCATCGTGTGGTATATTGTTGAATAGGTCTTTCAAAAATATAGTGAGCTTGTGAACATTATTTTTCGTTTCAGGTATCCGTTTCTGAAATATTTAGTTTCATATTGCAAATTTTCAGAGTCAAGTGTTCCCCCCTTCTATCTACTAAACGGTTATACATGGACATGTGAAAAAATTCACAGCAATAGTAAATATAACGAAGTTTAAAGGAAAACTATCAGAGCTATTGAGGGTTTACAAATTAAAAAGTTATAAGCGACCGACTTATAAAATGTACTCGGAAAAGGAAAAGTTCAAACAAATTCAATAGAAAATTTGTTTTAAGACGTTTTAAGTGGCGTGAACTCAAAGTGGGCATTCGCAACTACGGAACCCTACACTGCGCGTGACCCGATATGCATTTGGCCGGTTATTTCTGTGAAGTCGACATCTACAGAATATTATAACATTGAACTTGGCTCCCTGGATTAACATTTTATTTTTTCCACCTGCTGGCCCACTATTACGCTAAAAATGGCCTTTGAGTCTTGCGGCCCTGGGCTCTGTCTGCTTAGAGCCGCAACCCTAAATGCTCTGTCTACCCTATTAGGGATATGGCCGTATACAAAACTAGTGCGCAAACTGCTATACAATTGGCTATTGATCCAATTTAAAAATAAGAAGCCCACAGTACAGTCAAGTACCTTAAGATACCTGACCAGGCCCTCTACTTATATCTTCAATTTTCTCTTAAACTAAAAATAATATTAACCTGAAAATTTTTATTCAGAAAGACTTAATTAAAGTCTGTCTGAATATAAATTTTCAATTTTATATCATTTTAAGTTTAAGAGAAATTTCAAGATATAAGTAGAGGGCCTGGTCAGGCATCTTGGTACTTAACTGTACGTGACAACTGTGGTATTAAATATAGATACTTTAAATCTGGATAAGGAAAACATCGCAAGTAAACCCACGCCTCAATAGTGCGCTTCATAGAAGCGGAATATCATTTATTCTACTACTCCAAACGATACTATACATCCATGCACACTGCAATGTGTGTGTGTTCGCCCGCCTACACACTTTACAAGGCGAGAGGTGCGGGGACGGGGAACGGGGACGCATATTGCGCGGGACGAGTTTACTTTCTGTATGTAATATTTATATTAATTTTGTACCTACGCTGAAACTTGACAAACTACCTCGTCACGAAGCGATCGCCGTTTTTCACGCAAGAAACCATATTAATTATCCTTCTAATATCATAAATGAGAAAGTTCATAAGAATCTTATAGGTACGGATGTTTGATTTCAAACCAACGGCTGAATGGACTAATAAGCTCAAAATTTTCCGGGATAAATATTTCCTAGTTAAGGTTTTTTTTATGTTATAGGGCGGCAAACGATCAAGCCTGATGATGCCGGCCTTTCAGGAAGATATAGACTCGTTTTTTGAAGGTTTCAAAGTCGTATCAGTCCGGGAACACTGCTGCAGGAAGTTGATTCCACAATTTGGTCGTACTCGTATGTGGTAAAAAGTTCATTTTAAAACGCACGGTGGTTAGTTGCCAACTATCCAAGTGGTGTGGATGAAATTTTTATTTAAGGTGGGTGGTATATTAAAGATAAACAGTAAATAAAAAAATATATAAGTACAAATCACACAAATTGAAGCTAGCCCTAGCTAAAGTAAGTTCGCGACTTGTGTTATGGGACACTAATTCAACGATACTATATTTTTTATCAAATAGATTTATAGATAAACATCCAAGTTAGATAACTACATGCCAAATTTCATTTTATTCTGTTGAGGGTTTTTAGGTGTTTGTAAAATACCCGCATTCGCAGCAGACATGTCCTTGACATTGACATAGCTGACAAACTGCAAGAGTCGCCTACTGTCTGGTATAGTGATGTGTCGCCGAGAAATTTTCTGTTCTCGCAAATTTCTTTAATTGAAAATTTCCGGAATTTTCGGAACGTTTCAATCAAAAATTTTCGAGAATTTTAGTTGAAAAATTTCCTGAACAAAGTTTTTGCGGGATAATCTCGGAAATTTTCCAGATCGTTTCGAAATTTTTCAAGAACGGCACATTACAAGTCAGGCACAGTCAGCCGGCGAGATACCTGGCCGGTCACAGAATAAGTGTTAGTACTCACGAAGAGAAGTCGCACTCAGCAAAGAAATTCAAAGAAATATTTACTCTACGTAAAAGTAAGATAATAATCATCATTCTCTCGTATTCCCGGTTGCTTCCTCAGCAGTAACGCTTCAGAGCCCGGGGTCCGCTATCTTACCAAGGAGATTTGACGAGGTTGCTGGTTTTTACACAGAGCGACTGCCGTCTGACCTCCACAACCCAAAGGGCAAACCAGGAACCAATCCTTGGATAGTTTAATGATCAAACGCTAGGTGGCGTTCGGGACCCACAGTTTTACGTGCCTTCCGAAACACGGAATCATCTTTCTTTTCGGATAATCAGGTGATTCAAGCCTACAATATCCTATCCAGACTGGAAACAACTTTTCACAAAGTATGCTTCCCAGTGGGAATCGAACCCATGACCTCCGCGTCACAAGGCGAACGCCTTGACCACTGGACCACGGAGGCAGTCAAAGTAAGATAATATCTTACATATAATCAAATATATATAGCCATGCTACCTTCGCCGCGCCCCGGCAGACGTGGTAAGCCTATGTTGGCTTGACGTGGTCAAGGATGGTATGCAAGCTAATGGTCTTACAGCCCAGGATGCTCAAGAAGCCGGTAACCAGTTCACAGGCTTCGCAGCATTACAGCTGAAGAACGGAAAAACGCTAAGATGACAGGAGAGAGTTATTAGGGGTTTGAGTAATTTCAGCCATATAACGTCCAGTGAAACACAGCCCTCTCCCAACTCCAAAAAAATCCAAAATGACCAATCTAGAGCGGCCTGCATTTCAGCCGCTTTCTAGCGATCTTGGTAGGTCGTCTGACTACCTTGTGGGTGGGTGTCCTACACTTCACTTGCCAGTGCGATACTTTTCTAACCCTGTTGTCACGTCACCCGTATCAGAGGTGACCTCTTTCGTCATTAGGGGTGACGACAGGGTTAGAAAAGTAAATTGTGATAAGTCCTTCTTTTATATTATTCAAAAACAATGGACCCATATTTTTCAGCTTGCCAAGAAAGTTAAAATTCACAAAGATTCGGAGCATCTAAGTTACGGAGTGGGGGCTTGCGACGTCACCTCTATATAAAAATCGCACGTAGCCGTGACGTCACGTGAAATTTCAATGCGCTGTATCTGTAATTATAAATACGTGTACAATATTTTTGAATAATCTAAATGTGAAATTATGTGAAATTAAAATGTCAAATGTCACATTACACATAATTAATTTCAAATGTCACATACATCCAAATTATATTTTTGTTTATCCATTAAATAAATATAAGTGCAAAAAATCGATCACTGAGTGGTTGCAAAAGCTAACGTATAACGAGACCGAAAACTTATTAAAAATCGTAGATTAACTTAAAGCTATGGCCAAACTAAAAGATTTTATTTAATTAATTAAGTAAGTTATGTGTACAAATATATTATAAGATATACATATAAGGATTGTTAATTTTTCATGTATATTAATGTTTTTAATTTAAAATATGTAGGTCTTATTATATTTTAAACATAAGATCGCTATAAATAATTTGTCATTGTTATATGAATCAAATATACCTCAATTATGTATAAGCCTTAACTATATTTATTAATGCCGAGTCCTGGTGCCCTGTAATACAGGTTCTTCGGAAACCTAGCACCGGCACCAGCTCTCCACTTTTAACACACTTCCTTACCTTTTAATGTATGACTTTTTTACCTATTTATGCTTGTATTAGTTTTATACTCAGGTTTAAGATAAATTGTAGAGGAAATAAAAAAAAATCAAATTTTATACTTTACCCGAAATGAGAAAGCGGTATTAAATACCGATAGTTACGTAACTTTATAATCTTATATTAACTGACTGAGAAACTAATACTGGCATTGGCTTTCTTGTGGCAGATTACTTTAATCATCTCTCTGATACCAATGTTACACCAATACCCAGAGGTCCCGGGTTCGATCAGGTCAGGGCAAGTTGGAAAATGGCATTTTTCAACTTGTCCTGGGTCTTTGATGTTTATATATGTATTTGTTATAAAATATAGTATCGTTGAGTTAGTATCCCATATCACAATTCTCGAACTTACTGTGGGGCTAGCTCAATCAGTGTTATTTGTCCCTATACATATATTTTTTTTATTATTTATTTAATGTTGACCACTAACACACTCGAATTATTATTAACAACGGTAGATAGATACTTTTACCTTACTAAGAAATTAAATTACTTGAATCCTTGCTGACTTCTTATATAGTAAACAAACAATTTCATAACATTGTAGTAAACAACGGCATGGAAAAGTTTTATTTAACGTTGTAGAAGAAAACACATTTTACATACTTGTGCCAAGTAATAAAAACGACAGGCTAAATCATATCAACAGATATAAAGCAACTAGCAGACAGAAATCAGTTCGAAAATGTTTAAAATGGCCGGCCAAGCGCGAGTCGGACGAAGGGTTCCGTTCCATTATCTATAAAAAATCACGTTTGTTGTATGGGAGACCCACTTATACATTTATTTTATTCTGTTTTTAATATTTGTTGTTATAGCGGCAACAGAAATACATCATCTGTGCAAATTTCAACTGTCAGCGATAGATAGACATTTGAAATCATGTCCATCTCATGGAATTTGTAAAACGATAGAAGGTAAAACTGCGCACTTATAATTTTGAAGTCATATTTTGTAAGTAAGAATACCATTGACAATGAATTATTTAAAAAAAATCCCTTATCACTCCATTTATGAACCCTGCGAAATCACTTGATACAGGAAATAAAATTGTTAGAAAACACTATATCTTACCGCATGGCACCACGCAAAACACAGCAATTAATAACACTAACTTCATTGTTACCACATAATAAAAATATCACAAAAATAGCACAAAACACGTGTGTCTCCGCAGACGGTTCCTGAAATACTGACAATAATAATAAGTCTGTCCTATGTAGTCTCCTATCTTTGAGTATTTTGTCTTGAGTAATAAGGTTGAAATTAGCATGTTTTTTTGATAAGATATCGCGTATTATATGTATTGATAATGTGTGTGACGCTTGTTTGCTAATGTGCATTCGGGAAAAACGTTTTTTGTACCAAAACAATTTATTTGTAGCAAGCTGCGCGGGCGCATGTTTAATCCCGTTTTTATTGACTAGGTTTTACCACTGTACTGCCTGTTGAAATGAGAGCGTTGAGGAGTATATGTAGTATTACTTTCAAAGATCGGATTAGAAATGATGTAATAAGGAAGCGGTGTGGACTCAAAGAAGATGTAGTAACAAACATTGAAAAAGGAATGTTGAGATGGTTCTTGGTACATGAAAGGATGGATGAAAAGAGATTTACTAAAAGGGTCTACAAAGCGAATGTGAGTGGAAGAGTGGGTCAGGGTTGTCCTCGACGAACCTAACGCTAGCAGATTTCAGAAATTCTTAAAAAAAGGAGAGGTCAGAAGTACCAGTAACCGGCGGGCATGCATGAAGAGAATGCTGAGTGTAGATTAAGCGAAAGAGATCAGGATCGTAGCAAGTGGAGGTCCATAGTCCTACCCCTGTAGGAAACAGGTGTGATAATATGTATTTATGTTTGTACTGACAAGACTAGACGACGGTCACTAAACTATCATGTTTCATTGAGAGGGAAATGCATTTTCATACCTTAGGACTTTATTTATAGATACGTATCTATTGATGTGGTGCTTCGAAGCACGAAGTTCATATACACACACTATCACGTCTTTATCCTAACGTGGAAGACAAAACCTTGGGTCACAAGACTCAAACCCACTGTTAGCGTGATTTATTTAGTTAACAACGTTTTTGGAGAAAATGCTGCAGTACAGTTTGTGACCGCTTCTTCTGTACTTGCGCTTTGGAGGCGGCAGTAAACTTAGTTGTAAGTAAATGTTCTGACGTCAACAACTAGCTATTAAGAAAACGAAAGAAAATAATTTCAGTTATCAAGTGGTACAAATATCCAAAGATAAATAAATGATGTTTGACTTTTGAGTTTTTTTTTTTTAAATTCATACGCAAATACAAGTATAATGGCGGACTTAAAGCCTAAGATCTTATCTACCAGTCAACCAAACGGGTGATGTGGAGAATGTCAGGGGTAGTGTAAAACGTCAATAGGTATGAAACGAAAAAAAAAAATTATGTAAAAATAATCATCAAAACAAACTACTTTAAAAATCTACACATTTTTTCTATCTGACACTTTTTAAAGAAAGTGTGCCTTCACTTGTTTCTTAAATGAAATTCGAGTTTTAGCCTTCCGGACATCGACTGGTAAATCGCTCCATAGTTTTTTAGCTTGAACGATAAAAGAATGTGTAAAGAACTCATTCCGGTGAACTGGAAAAAAAGGTTAAAATTGTTGGAAGAACGATGATCTAGGAGACGGGTATCATCCTGAAACTGAATATTAGACTTGAGGTGAGCAAGAGTAGCGGGTTCAAAAATAATTAAAAAGAATTGTGAGGATGTGCAAGTTGCGCCGTTGACGAATAGGTAACCAATAAAGTTGGGAACGTTAAGATTTAAGACGACAAATGATCACTAACAATGACAATGATGATTCGTGATGGTAAGCGAGAAGGTGAAATAAGAAACCCAAATAATGATGGGTTCCTAGCCCCACCTTCTATTGACATGATTCAGATTCCCACCCATTCCCTCGTAGGCTTTTACGATATGCGCGAGAAGACGAGCTTCAATATATGAATTACTAGAACCAGAACTAGATAAAGATGGACATTCTAGGAATGGTTACGGTTTATGGCTCAAATTCTTCATGTTTCAAAACAAGGAAAAAACCGACGCCCTTTTATATACCCTGTTCTCTTAGTAAATACGAATGTAACGTCACCTCTCAGTCTATAATCCATCGAGGATGCAGAGCGTGCCAAAAATTTTGAATTTAGCGCCAAAAATCCGCCATTTTGTTTTTTATTTTTATTTTGATGTACCCTGTATCACTCTCACAGTAAATACGAATCTGATGACACTTTTCAAGCTAAAATCCAAGGAGCGTGCCAATCAATGGGGGCTATCGTTTTTATGCTCACCAATTGGCGCCACCTGTTGCGTAAGGTCCAAAGTACGGCTGTCAGTTTTGCGCAACAAAGTTTTTAGTTTCAAACGAAATATATATATTGCATACCATAAGGCCATACCGTAAAAATATCGTGCATTGTGTCTCGCAATCTCAGTTTGTTCTGAAAAAAAGGGAAACATAAGTTTCCGAAGAAAAAAAAACGGTCTCAAAGCAGTGGAACACATTATACCACTTCAAACGTTCGCGTGTTTCAAAACAACAATTCAGTTCAGCCCGGAAGATTACGCGTACCTGAAAGAAGCAAATGCAGAAAATATTAAGTAAAAATATTTTTTCCGTGATGATAATATTACACGTCCATGTCGACCTCCGTGGCGTAGTGGTCACCATGCTAATCCGCCACCCAGAGGTTCCGGGTTCGATTCCCGGTCAGGGCAAGTTGGAAAACCTTTGTTGTTGGCCTTTTTCAAATTGTCCTGGGTTTTGGGTGTTTATCTTTATATGTATTTGTTATAAAAATATGGTATCGTTGAGTTAGTATCCCATAACACAAGTTTTGAACTTACTTTGGGGCTAGCTCAATCAGTGTGATTTGTTCCTATATATATTTATTTAGTCCATGCTTGAATCAGACTTGATTTTCAGATTTTACATAATTTTGATCGAAGTTCCAACAAAATTATGATTTCTATCATAGTCTAGAAGTCTGTAAAAAAAAACATAGATGTAAACTCTGTAAAGAGCATACTTCTAAATATATATAACTCAAAGGTGACTGACTGACTGACATAGTTATCTATCAACGCACAGCCCAAACCACTGGACGGATCGGGCTGAAATTAGGCATGCAGGTTGATGTTATGATGTAGGCATCCGCTAAGAGAGGATTTTGATCAATTCCCCCAAGGGGATAAAATAGGGGATGAAAGTTTGTATGAAACGTTGTCAATTTTAAACCAACCGGGCTGAGACTTTGCATCCATAAACCTACTATGACGTAGGCATCCCCTAAGAAATGATTTTGATAAATTACACCCCTACGCGAGCGAAGCCGCGGGCAAAAGCTAGTTTTTCAATAAATGTGTTTGTAATGCGATTGATACACCGCTCCGCACAAACGAGCGTAGCGCGGAGCCGCCATACAAAAAACCCGCGCACGCGTCAGTGTTTTGTACTTTGCGTATTTTATATACAAATTGAGGTACTTGCATACAATCCGGCCCCGCCCTACACAGCGGGGTAAGGAGCAGTGTGTGAATCGCCTAAACAGTAAATAAACTAACTTTTTAATAAGCTGCTCCTTCAACCCGCTTAGTTTTGCACCTCTTATTTTGTAACTTCGCTTTGAAAGTACTAAAAATCATTGAGTCGAAACTCATATTTTCAATACATAATCCAAAATATTACGAAAAGTTCACAACGTAATTATAAATTGTAATAAACGCGCGTAACAACAAAGGAAACAGTGAAAATTGACATTTCGGAGACCTCACGCTACATTATGTACATCATATACTCTCGAAAAACATAACCCTCCTTCTGGCGCAGTCGGGTAATAATATTGTAAGAATTATCCTTGTTTTGAAACAAAGTTTCGATTTATCAGTGATGGATTGGTGACACTGATCAGCTTCCTGTTTTACATAAATTCTTATTAGGTGATGTGTAATACAATTCAAGTATTGCATACTTATTGCATGCGATTTTTTAATCGCACACTGACTTTTGGTTTTTGACTAATGATGATGGAGGAAATTAAAACGCAGAATGTAACAGCTACTGCCCTTCAGCGCAGATCGTAAAAGCCGATTGAGGAAATGGGCGAAAGAGCTAATCCCAGTAGTCCTGCCAAGTGAGTCTTTTGGGCCAAAATTCTCATTAAAACTGGTGTACTTACCTAGCTTTAATACATGAATTTTTGGGGATGCTGCCCCCATTTGATATAAATTATTTGAACGAAACCGGAGATATCATTTACAATTTTGTCCAAGCCCTAGATCTTGACAAGGTCTGCGATATCGGGTTTTTCATGCCCACTAAATGTCCAATCTGGTGGTGGCGTCGCTGGTCGGGTCGTTGGATTCTCTCTAATATGGTTGAGTTTAACGATGGCTGATCCGTGCGTCAACTCGTGAACGGGTGCTGCCGGGAGGGACTGGTCAGCTCGGTTTCGCTTTTTTTGAATACTTAATATTTTTATTACGCAATTTATGTTTGTTAACTCGTTCGCAAGCATTACATGTTAAAGGTTTCTATCGAAATAAAAAATTGAAATTTAGACAAATAAAGTCAGTATAAGCTCCAAAAATCTGCTTTTTTGCACAAATTTTAGCTGAACTTTTTCCGTTCATAAAGTTACCGTTACCGTTATACCGTTCATAAAGTACTCATTAATTGTAAAAGTAAATAAAATATTTCGATACAAATCTCGCAAATGTAATGAAAATTTTGAATACAAAACAATATTTCACATACTTGTAAGGCTTACTGATAAACACGTATCTCCTGGAACAAGTTTTATGAAATTTCCGCACCCTATGAATAGTTAATATTCGTTCAATGGATAGTTAATAATAATACTAATTTCATTTAATAGGATGCAAACCATGCCCTTAGGCGCTATCTTTCTCTTTTTGGTTTGCCTCTTTTTCTAGCATTGCCCTGGATGAAACACCAAGCTTTTCAAACTATGCTCGCGTTGAAAACAGAGCGGCCGGGAAGGGCCGCCTTAATGTGCGTCGCAAAGCTGCACGTTCTCACTTTGAACTATAAACAGTAGTTTATAAAATAGTTTGAAGGGTTATCTGGGGTCTGATAAGACTAAATTTTAAATGATATCTCCATTTCCTTTTAAATGGGCGCAGCACTGGACCCCGGAAATTCAGGTAGCCTCTCCTCAGTATAGGAATAAGCTAATAGTGAAAAGTTTTTGGCAATGTGTAATTTATAAATCACTAACCCGCGACTTCGTCCGCGTAGAAGTCGAAAATGTTTCTAATAGGATGTTTGTCCCCGTTCCCGTTTCCTGTTGTATAGGCATTATTATTTTGCTACTCACTACAAAAATAAATTTAAAATGTCATGTGTCTCATTTTTAAAATTATGAAGTTTCACATAAACTGCCAACCCCTATTTCACCCCCTTAGGGATGGAAAAACCTTTCTAAGTGGACGTCTCCAAGTCATAATCTACCTTCCTGCCGATAAGATTATGTGAAATATTTGAAAGCCTATTTGTTACTCTAAGTAAATAAAAAAATTGGCCAAGTGCGTGTCGGGCCACGCGCAGTAGGGTTCCGAACGCCAACTTTGAGTTCATGCCACTAAAAACGTGTAAAAACGAATTTTCTATTAAATTTGTATGAAATTTTCCTTTTCCGAGTATATTTAATAAGTTAATCGCCTATAACTTTTTAATTTGTAAACCCTACTTAGCTCTGATAGGTACCGATTGGCCCGATCGGGTCATTCAATTGTGTCTGCGATTTATGTGCTTGAAGGATTAAATTTCGTTATATATCCTACAGCTGTAAATTTTTTCACGTGTCCATATATAACCCTTTAGCAGATAGAGGGGGGGACACTTGACTCACCCAACATGATTGGTTAATCGAGAAAAAAAATTAATTTTCCCTTTACTTGTATGGGAGCAACCCTAAAAAAAAATTATTTTCAATATTTTATTTTTCCGTTTTTTCCGCCTAATTAATATACATATTCTTGCCAAATCATAGCTTTCTAGTACTTATGGTCGCTGAGTAAAACCGCGGACAGACAGACAGACATGGCGAAACTATAAGGGTTCCTTGTTTACTACTGAACCCTAAAAAAGCTATAGATAAGATAACCTACTCTTTTTTGGAAGTTGGTTAAAAAAATAAACATGGTATACTTACTGCATGCACGTTGTCAAAACAAGCGTCACATTATCAAACATTATCTCCTCTCTTCTGTACATCCTATCTGGTTCTCTCTATAATATTATGCTGAAAATATATATATTTTTAAGTTATTTAGTGTCACTAAACTTATTTTATTTTGTCTTTATTTATTTATCAATTTATGTATACGGAAAATGTATATCGAGAATACATCAAATAAATGTTGTATAAATTCCCCACTTATCTCAAAGGAGATCTCTTCCAGTAGACCTGTGAGAGGAGATGCTTATGTAAGAGAGGTGCGTGCGTTTAGGTACTAAAGACTTTTTACTAATTTTAATGTTTAATAATGTCTTTGTATTATGACTATTATATTACGACTAGCTTTAACCCGCGACTTCGTCGTAGTCGAAATTAAAAATGTATGATTATTTCTTTAATATAACAATCTTTATAAAAGTGTAAAGATTTAAAGGCCTAGCGGACCCGACGGACTTTTTCCCGCTCCCGCTCCCGCTCCCGCTCCGCTCAAAACTGTCAGGTGCTCGCTTCAAGAATCTCGAAAATTCATACAAACTTGCAACCCCTATTTCACCCCTATAGGGATGTTATTTTCCAAATTTAATGAATGCATTATTATTTTCTACTAACTACTAAAATAATAAATAAAAAAATCGTGTGTCTCACTTTAAAAATTACGAAGTTTTATACAAATTTTCAAAAATTCTTTCTTAGCAGACGTCTCCTTGTCACAATCTACCTTTCTGCCAAAATTGCATCTTCAGTGGCTAAGTAGTTTTCGTGATGAGTGAGTGAGTATTTTCGCTTTTATATATAAGATATATATATATTATATATATTTATATAGAAGATAGATGTAATCAATAAGTATATTCAAAAGTGTTAAAATTTAAGAAGAAACAGTTTTGCACAACATGCAACATATAACTATATGAAATAGATATATGAAAATGTAAGTTTCTCAAATTTGTTAATTAAGGCGGCCCTTCCCGGCCGCTTTGTCGTCAACGCGAGCATAGTTTGAAAAGCTTGTTATTTGATCCATAGCAATGCTAGAAAAAGAAGCAAACCAAAAAGGGAGAAATAGCGCCTGAGGGCTTGGTTTACATTCTATTGAATTAAATTATTATTATTATTAACTAGCCTTTGAACGAATATTCACTTTTCATTGGGTACAAAAATTTCATAAAACTTGTTCCAGGTGATACGTGTTTTTCAGTAAGCCTTACAAGTGTGTGAAAAAAATGAGTTTTATTTGAAATTTTCATTACATTTGCAAGGTTTCTATGGAAATATTTTTTTTACCTTTACAATTTATGAGTACTTTATAAATGGTTGAAGTTCATGTAAAATTTGTGCAAAAAAGCAGATTTTTGGAGGCTTATACCGAATTTGTTTCTCCAAATTTTAATTTTTATTTCGATAGAAACCTAGAAATAGCGGACAAGATACCTGTTAGACCAAAAAAATTCAAGAAGGATCAGTTACAACGTCATAATCACGTACGAGCGTTTGTATGAAAAGCAAGACGGGAAGGCCGCTCTCAAGATATTCTATTCTTTTCTTATTTTTACTCGACTACGGCGAAGCCGAAAGGAAGATTATGACAACCAAATCGCAAAACGAAAATTGGTATTTCCACACAAAAGTGTGCAGCCGCTCGGGCAATTTGCATGGGAATGTCAATTTTTTTTTTGCTATTTGACTGTTATTTTAATTTTATTATACTAAATAGTGATATAGTACAGCCCGTGGTTCGATTTATTACGGGTATGTCCCTTCCACGATGTTAAACATTATTAGCTTTGCTCCCATTTTTATTGTAGTCGGGTTTTAGTTTTTTAGCCGACTGCGCCAGAAGGAGGGTTATGTTTTTCGAGAGTATGTATGTATATAAATATGTATGTATGTATGTATAATTGTTTGGCACGCTCTGCGGCCTGAACGGATTTCAGCTTGGGAGGTGTTATATTTACTGTGAGGATGACACAGGGCATGTAAAAAAAAAAATTAAATAAAAAAGGTAGCTGGGTTTTTCGTTTTTTTAATAATTGCTTGTCAAACTCCACTTGTCTGCTTCTCTATGTTATCCATGGTGTAATTTTACTTTATTTTAATGTCATATTCCATTTTTATTCATGTAATTACTTGTATTTTACTCATAATAAACATACTTGTATATAAGTTGATAGGTATGTGTTTATACCGAAATACACAATTATTATTATATTGGTACGCTTTTCAGCCAAAGGTCTATAGGACTCGGTCCTTTGAGGCGTTCATGAGGCCAAAGCCAACATGAAGAGGCCTTTTATTACCTTTTTATCTAAAAGAATTTAAGAATTTTAAAGAATTTATTTGAATATATGAAACATAGGTGCATTTAACATATTATGATCGTAAACAAACCGCTATAGTAAAAAACTGTGTTGCAGTTGTTTACCCCCAATTCTGGAATATGGTTATCAGCAAATATTTTTACAAGGTTTTTACTGACAGAAACAATGGAGAATATGCACGTATTTTTTTTATTTGCTCAATTAAATCTTTATTTACCACAGTAATCAAATATGAAAGAATTTTTAAAATATCTTAATCAGCGACGAACATGTGATACTTTAAAGTTTCAATTAGAAAGAGAAGTCCGATATGGACTGGTGACGTCAAAGTCCATATCATCTATACATTTGCCATAGAAAGTAGCGTTTTTGCGAGTGAGATAGATATATTTTCGGGAAATTGTTATATCTCGTTAGTTTTTTAACCAATTCTTATTTTGTTTTCACTGTTAGTAATTTACTTTTGAATATTTACGGAAAAACTGGTTAGATAACAAATATTTTTTTCATGCATATACCCTAATAATTTACAAATTATAGGGAAAATTCAAAATAAAAACGAAATTAAATCTAAATTAAAACTTAAGTACAAACTAAACTAAAAAATAAACTAAAAACTAAATAAATAAAAATAAAAACTTACATATAAAAAATGTCGTGCAGATCATTGCCCTGCGGTAAAGTGCCCAAAAGGCTGGCAGCATTTCCACGCTGGATGGCAATGCTTATTCGTTGGGCGAAGTAAGCCCTTTGGCCACCTGACACCTCGACCAACTTATGATTAAAAAATTTAAAAAGTTTATGGGTTGATGGCCCCCACGGACCTGAGGTCTCAACCCCAAACGGCTCAAATATGAAGCCGTTCCCTAGGCATTCATACTTGCGCCGTTTTAGGATTTCCGCAGTGGCTGCAGTTGCGCCAGCCTTGGAGCTTGTACCGTACTTGTAAGATGGGAGGCCGCCAGAGTGTCGACACATGTAGCGTCCCACACCAACGGCTTTCCCAACTTCCACGGCACAAGCGTCACACCATCCGGTCTCTTGCCATTATCGCGAGCCAAACCATTTGGTTCTAAAATGGCTGGTAACCCGATGGTGACAAGAGAGCATACTGTATAATATTATTTAAATTTGCATGACGTGCCATTCTGCCGGCGCTCTTAGAGCACGAGAGTCCGTGGTGGCCGAACTGGTCGACAGTGTCACCGCAAAGGCAATGAATTATATATACCACTTATAAATAAAAAGCTGAAAGTGTTGTTTGTATGTGTGACAGCCCTACCCGCAACTGGGCAAGTTAAGTCTGCTCCGCGTTTTTTACCGAAATAAAAATAATAATTTTAGAAAAATTGGTGCGTTATTGCAGTGAGTTAACATAGTCTACTTCTAACAAGTGTCTTTGTGAAGCAAAGGCCGTCCATCAAATGAAGCATATATTTTATGTTCCTGTGTCGCACGTCGAATTGCAGAGGCCGTTCGGCCGTCCGCCGGTGGCAAATCCGTGATGCAATGCACCTGATACTGATAATATGTAGCTGGTTGTTGTCACAAACCTTGTGTTTTGGTGGTAGTGCAATTTGTGATAAAAAGGTGCAGTGTGTGTTAAGTTATAATAGACCTACTTTGTCTTGTGTTCCCACCTTCAAATAAAACGAAATCTGCGGGAATCATATTCCACATTTTCGCCGCAATTGGTAGTAAAGTCAAAAAGTCAAAAATCATTTATTTATCTTTGGATATTTATATCACTTGATAATTGTCATTTCTTTTTTCTTTCGATTTCTTAATAGTTAGTTGTTGACGTAAGATCATTTACTTACAACTAAGTTTACTGCCGCCTCCAAAGCGCAAGTACCTACAGAAGAAGCGGTAACAAACTGTACTGCAGCATTTTCTCCAAAAACGTCAACCTTACAATTATACTGATATTAAAATTAGATGTGTGGACTGAGAATACATTGCTATGTCATAATTATTAATTAAAAATGTCAAATTTGAAATTAATGTCAATTTGTATAAAATTCATGTACTGATTGTACTCAAATTATGTCATTTGTGAGTGTACAAATATAAACCTTTAAAGTAATAAATTGGTCTGGAGATTAGCAAAAAGAATTTACTAGTAACGTGCAAAAGCCAACGCTTCGGGGTCAAATCGGGCGCGGATGGACTAATGTAAGACTGTTCTTGCTTTCTTTTTATTTCTTATATTTTAATTATTGGTGTTTTTTTTTTGTTTTTTTTTTATGTACGATATTTTATTTATTATATTTTGACGAAACTTATGTGGATATAATAGGATATTTTTTTATTTATTTATTAGATCTCCACTCATACGTTTTATATGAAAATTCAAAACATTTTTTAATATAGTTTATTTACATTTAACTAAAGTATGGAGGTACCATTTTGTTCGATAACTTTTTGCCATCTTATAGGTAGGGACATGATCCCATGGCTAGAGAAATTTTAGGGCTTCTGATCAAAAAACTGCGTCAAGTAGTTGTGGCAGTCCTTTCGTGATGTTAACCTGACACTGCCTAAAGAATTCTGAAGAGACCGAAACAGGTGGAAATCTGAAGGTGCCAGGTCAGGACTATACGGCGGATGCATTAACACCTCCCAGCCAAACTCTCTTAATTTTTGCTGAGTGGTTAAAGATGTGTGAGGTCTAGCGTTATCATGATGAAAAACCACACCCCTTCTGTTGATTAATTCCGGCCGCTTTCTCTCAACTTCTTGCTTTAATCTTATCAGTTCGATGGCTCCTAAGTATACTGAGTCAACTGTACTTCTAATAACTTAACAGTACGGCGATAAAAAGAACGAATGGTTATATTTCAAATTTCAATACAATCACGAAAATATAACTAATCATAGAGAGTTTAATGTAATAAGGTCTTTGAAGTGTGCAAAATAAATTTAATTTTTTTTTTATTTATGAGATAATGTAGATAGACTAGTATACATAGATTAAATGTATGTTAAAAATGGACTAACTACCACTTATATGTTTATACGTCGTATTATTGAATCTACATTTTGGGGATATATTACTTACTAAGAATGATAAAAAATATTTTTATCGTCTTATTACATTTCAAATGTATTGTAATTTCTATCATTAATTTATATTTTGTCAACATATAATAAGTTGACTCACCATACATGGACATAATTTTAAAACCTACCTAACATTATATTGAGTCAGGTAAGTATCAAAATAGCTAAAATAATTAAAAAACACCTTTAATTGTTTAAACATTTTATTCTTATTAAAGAATATCAAGAAGGTATAGGTAGGTAACATAAACAAACTTTAAAATTTCCATAAAATAAACAAAAAACAACAATACTAGACAGCAATCACAAAGACTTAGGTAACAAAAATACAAAATAATCGTAATTATCAATAGGAGATAATATTAGTATTAATTATTCATGAAATGCTTTAAATCACAATGTTTTAGAAACAGTCATCTTAATTACTTATAAAGAAAATCACAGTAAGTCTTCAATTCTTCTTATCATTGATACTAAGTAATTATTTATGAAAATAAAATCAGTCTCAAAATTAACTTATGAATAACTTAATAGTAACGTAAAAATATCTGGCCAATTTAAAAAAAGTTATATTTTTTCTTATTCTGAATCGCTTTCAACTCTATTACTATCATTTTGAATCAAATTAGAGAAAAACAAATGATATTCCTTAGGTATCACCAGTTTGTGGCACTTGTGTCCATTAAATCTTTATTTTTTTTATCTATTGGGATTGGCCTATCGTAAGCAGGGCGAAGATTACTAAAATCTATATTAGGGATTGTTTTGTTACTTTAGGTTTATTAGCACAGTCAATCCAGCTATAAGAGTCTTCCATGTAACTAGTTTTATAATATAATTTGTAAGGATTTTCTGCTTCAATTTTTATTTCGGTTAGTTTATTCCATGCCATTTTAGATCCGTCATAGGCATAAGTCCAGTTGTTTACTCTTTTAAGCATTCCTTTGAAGTTCATTACAATATCTTGAGACACTTCAGTGACCTTGTAAGGTTTATCATCTGTTTTAGCAAATTGAAATGCCATATACTTTATCCGTATTGCTGCAGCTTCATCAGCTGGGCTTTGGAATTCCTTTAGGGTGCGAGGCTTCGATACATGCTACTCGTGTTTTTGCTATGACAAAAATGGGTTGCGATGATGTCATAATGAAAGTTGACATTAAAAATGCATTTAATAGTCTTGAAAGAGACGTCATTTTAGCTGAGGTACGAGAGCATATTCCTAGCCTGTATCCCTCTTTGCACCAGTGTTATATCTCGCATAGCCATTTGTTCTTTGGCACTTCTTCCATAGACTCACAGATTGGCATTCAACAAGGGGATCCTTTGGGACCACTGTTATTCACTCTAGCTATTCATAAAATTGTATCTGGCCTTAAGTCGCCATTAAATATCTGGTACTTGGATGATGGTACAATTGGAGGTACCCCTGAGATAGTTGAAAACGATTTACGTGCAATTATAGCTGGATTTAGACAGTTGGGTCTCGACCTTAATGCACCTAAGTGTGAGTTGTTCGCCCTGAATCCGACCTCTGTGCATGTTAGTCGATTTCGCTCAATTCCGCCAGGCTTGAAGATAGTTGATAAGGTTGACTTTAGTTTGCTGGGAGCTTCCATTTTCAGTGAAGCAGTCCCTTCTGCTATTTTAAGTAAAAATGATTTGATTTTGAAGTCTGAGATTACATTGAAGGAACTTCCAGCTCACGTGGCCTTAACTCTATTCAGAAGCTGTATGTCGATGCCTAAATTAACTTACACATTAAGAACTGCACCGGTGTGGCTTTTCGCGAGTGAAGTATCAGCGTTAGAGACCACGCTCAGACATTTACTAGAAGGCATTTTAAATATCAGCCTGGAAAAAAGCCAGTGGAGTCAAGCGTCGCTACCAATCAGACATGGCGGGCTTGGCGTGCGTCGAGTACAAGACACTGGGTTGCCAGCTTTTTTGGCTTCCTCATACGGAGTAGAGGAACTCGTCACTCGTATTTTATCTTTAGATGGTGATGGGTTTACTTTGCCTTACGTGGGAGAGGCCTTAGCTGAATGGCAAGCCCGAAACCCCACACAGAGCCTTCCAGACCAACCACACATACAGCGTAAATGGGACGACATTCTTGCCAAGACCGTAGTTGAGGATTTAATGGTTAACAGTACAAGCGTCGACTTGGCACGTATATAAAAGCAGCAATAGCTCCTGAGTCGGGTGCTTGGTTGCATGCGTTGCCATCACCTCAGCTCGGAACTCTATTGGATGATGACACGTTACGAATAGCTGTAGCACTAAGAATAGGATGCAATATTTGCGAGCAGCATTAATGTGTCTGTGGGGCACTTGTTGATGTGAAGGGTCATCATGGTCTAAGTTGCTTGAGGTGTGCGGGAAGGTACCCTTGAACGGAACGATGCGGAGCGGTCTCTTAGAATAAGAATTTTGATGAAGCATGTTGCGGATATTTTTATGTTTACTTACTTATTTGTAATTTGTAAAGATGGAAAATAAACTTGTGGTTTGTGTGTTTGTTTGTTTATTTTTAAAAGTAAGATGGCTGCATCTATCTCTTAATGTACCATTGAGATTCACTAATGGACAGTCCTCCACAGCTGCTGAACTATTGCCAGGGAGGGACTTACTTTTTGGTTTGAGCTTTATTGATGGGATGTTAGTGGACCGGATAACTGGGCTATGGAGTGAGATACGAACATCTACCTAAAAATCTCTCACAACAATTTTAGCCTGGTAGATGGTGACTCGCTGCTCGTTGGCTACACTGTCTGTGGGCACCCTAACTAGCCACGAAGGCACCACCAGGGCGCAACACATTATTATTATTAGTCAATTTGTTAAGTTATTGGTGACTCGCTGCTTGTTGGCTATATTATTATCATTATCATACTCAAATCACTATTTACCCAAAGGTGGGCTGGAAAAAAACGCTTCAGGTCCGAGTATACCAACTTTTCTTAACACGTCGATTACCTTACCGGGCAATCAACGCCTGTTGATACAATTTTACAAATCTAAAAACCGACTTCACCCGACTTGGACTACCAATCGAACGTGTAACCAAATACAAGTCAAATCATACGTCACGATCATTCTCTAAGTCGTTTACTGTGCATGCGGCACAACTGTGGAATTCACTGCCGTTGGATATAAAGATGGCACTCTCTTCAGATTTTTTTAAATCTCGAGTTAGGAAATTTTACTTCGATTCTTCAGAACATTGAGCAATTTATATTTATTTATGTATGTATATGTATGATGTATTTTAGATAATATTGGTATTATATATATTAGTTTATAATAGGTATTAGGTATTTATAAGTGTCAGATTTTAGTTGCACTACTACCCAGATGCTTTCTTCTTGTTCTTTCGGATGCTTGGTTGGCTGGAAGAAATACCTCAAAGGGATAAGCCCGCCGTTGTACATTTTATTTTTAATTTGTATGTTTTGTAATTTTTTATTTTTTGAATGTGCAATAAAGAGTTTAAACAAACAAACAAACAAACAAGTACCTAGGCGAAATGGTAGATGACCAAGGAAACAGCGACACAATACGATGCAGAATCGAACAGGCGAGAAACGCTAAGCCTACGTTTGCGCATCAGGATGACTAGATGCTACGTATACTCTGTACTCTTATATGGATTGGAAGCATGGACGTTGAGATGTGTGAACATTCGAGATGTGGGTACCGTACAATGCTAAAGATTTCCTGGGTGCAGAAAGTACGTAATATCACCGTCTTGCAGAAAATTGGCAAGGATCCTGAGATCTACAAAAGCATATAGATAAGGAGACTTGAATACTTGGGCCACATAATGCGTAGCGACAAGTATGAAGATCCAAGGCAGAAGGAGGCCGGGACGAAGGAGAACATCGTGGCTAAAAAATCTACGCTAATGTTACAACAAGAGTAAATAATCCCTATTTCGATTAGTTGTCTCAAAAGTGCAGATCGCAATGATGATTACCGACCTTCGTTGAAGATGGCACTGGAAGAAGAATAAGATATTAATAAACGATGCGGCCAACATCACTGTTTGATTCCTTTTTACACTTTCTCGCCTACCATCACGCTAAGTGGCCTTTGGGTCTTGCCAAACTGGGCACTGTCTGCTCCATTAAAGATAAATACGTGATAGTATGTATGTACCCGCGTTGCTGCGAAATCTTCGATTTCAAATGATTTTGATAGAAAATTTGATTTGATTATCTAGGTTCCAGAAAAAATTTGTTGACCGGCACATAAGTTGACCTATGCTCAAACGACGTTTTTAGATATCAGTGGGGTGTATGATAGCGGCGTGTAGTACAGCCCAACCATAGGAAGGTAGTAACGCCATCTTTCCGCGCATGCGCGTAGCTGCATCTCCCTTCGCACACTCCTATGCCCCGTTGTCTAAGAGTACAGTCGCGCGAAGTCTTTCTTGAAAATTGAAATTTTGTTTTGTTTTAGATATGTTATTAATCTCATTTGTTTTTTATATTATTTATACTATACGCTTAGTTATTTGTCAGTGAGTTCATAATTTATGGATAGTCAAGTGATATAAAGGCACACGCGGCTCCCTCTAGCTTGCCTTGTTTACGACACATCACAATACAGGTAAGCGCCGTTTAATTTTGAATCAGTCTTATACCGGTCGCTACGCGGGCAACATTGCGGTAGCTTTTATTTAGTATTTTTGTGGGTTTTAATGACTGAATTGATAATTATTCCCATTTGTGTAGGACTTCAGAAGTCGTGCTATTTTATTGGAATTCTTTATAAAACCCGATAGCATTAGTTTTTGACTTAATTCTACCCTTAGGAGATGACTGACTTACAATGATTATACTTTGAGATGGTAAGCCTAGTTGGACACAGAATATCTGTGTGGGCGAGAGGGACAAATACAGCTTCTCAGGCAGTGTTTCATCGGTCTGTGCGGGGCAGGGGCCAGACCTTACCGTCAACTTTTTTTTTTGGGTCTCATCTACGGTAAGCTTGAATTTGTAAGTGGTGCTGTTTGTTGGAAGAAAGCATGCCTCATATACAACTTACTTTGAAATGAGTGATAGTGATTGGTGGGTTATATTCTTTTTAGTCCGTCAGAAAAAATGTATAAGTAATCCAAATGACGGATCGAATAGGTCTTTTTTCAGTTACCATGCCTATTTTAATATGATGTTTATTAAAAATAAATCTTTGTTTTGATAATTTCATCGGGAATTTAAATTTCGCGAGCAACCACGAAGAATCCCTATTAGCACTTTTGCCTCCAATTATACCTGCGCCAGCGACCGCCATTTTGGTTCAACTTACGTGTCTGCGATTGTTTTTATTTATTTATTAACCAGTTGTTAAAAATGTCGGTAAACTTTATACCTACTTACTTCAATGTTATTGTTCATATTATATTTTGTGGAAAAATCAAGTTTTATCTTATCTAATCAAAAAACATGGTAATTTCAACCTTATTCTCAATACAAAAAAGTCATAAATAGGACTCCATAGGACAATCTAATTTAGTCTAGCCATGAAGTCATTGTTAGTAATTGCTATATTTTGCGTGGTCCCATGCGGTAAGTGCTATACTTTTTTAACGATTATATTTTATCAGGTCTCTTGCCATCATCACGGACTACACCCAAAGGTTCGAGCACAGATATATAGTTAGGGTTCGAGGGTACAAGGTACGTGCAATGTTGGCTAGAGCCCTTCGGATAATGTCTTAAGAGAGCCGTGGCGCGAAATTCTACCAGCGCTGATACAGCAGTAGAGACCGTGAAGCCCAAACTGATCCACGTCGCTGCTACATGGGCAACGATGTGGCGTACAAACGGGTGTTCCCAGCCGGAGCCCGACAGCTTTTCTATAACTATTATTGAATCCTTTGAAGAAATTGCTTGGAGCCGAGCACTGTTGATGTCATTAAAATTTTGAGCCAAATTGAAAAAGACCGCTGCACTAAAAGTGCATCCCAGAGTTTTTGTTGGGTTTTTTTCACTGGGACGATCTTCAGGGCAGAGAGCTGACCAACACGTTTCCTTTGCCTCTGTTAGCAGGTCGATGTTTAAGTCATCTTTGAGTATTAGTCAAGATGTAAATTTTGATTTTTTTCTAAGGTGGCACGAATTCAATCATCAATTTTGTTTATTAGTTTCAAATGTTTCGAGATTGGACTAGAGCGAAGAATGTAAGTAAATTTAGGTACAAAAAGGCAAAATTTAAGAATTGTGTATGCAACGTGTGAATTTAGAATGTCCAATCTAGAGGATGTAAAATAAAAATTATCAAATTTTTATCCAAGCGAGGCTGATTTCTGGGTCGCAGTAATGGGGCACCCATAAGTTATAAAGTTTTCTGTAAATAATTTAATCTCAGGAGAGATTTTAAAAAAGCTGTCGAAAATATCATTTTTATACGATGTCGAAATGTTTCCGGGAATTAAAATTTCATATTTTTTTAATTCAGATCTAAACCTTTGCTTTAGAATTAATCAATAGTGGCCAAAAATTCTGCTAAAACAGATTCTTTACTTCCAGAAATTCAGAAAACATCCAGAAACCACACATTTAATTTAGAATTTAAATATGAAATGACTGGATCGCTTAGCTGCACTTCTGTAGATGATAGAATAGTGTTATTTTCGTTAAATAATTTTGAAGATAATAAATAACTTGATTAATGTAAGAAAAAGTTGAGGAATATGGGTTGATTCTTCTTGCAGCAAGCCTTCCTATCTATTGAATTAAAAGCATTCTTCACGTCTACTTTTAGCAGTCCCTCTGCGAAGTTATTATTCAAAAAGTTGCGTACAGAGTGTACTGCTGCTTCGCAGCTGCCCTTACTGCCGAAGCCTAGTTGAATTGGTTGGACTTTATTTCTCAGTGTTGAGCCTATTGTGCATACAAGCTAGTTTAGATGTTAAATGGCGCAATGTACAACCAATTGCAATTAGCCGCACTCTGCCATCTTTTTTCTTAAAGGCAGATAACCTAGCACCATATAATAATTCCCTAAAATGGTCTAAAATGTTACCAGAAAGTAAGAAAACACAGAATTTTATAGTGATTCCTCTAATAGGTCCGTACCAGCGTCACCGGTAGAAAAAATCAACAGATCTTTCAAATGCTCCCGTCGATGTCGCCGACCGCCGACAACCGATCTTCGTGAAGTAGGATGTACTAAAAAAAGGGCGGCTGAGTTGGGTGAAGGATGCTTTTCTAGAAGGGAGTCCAATGTCTCTTGCAAAGGTGGAGCGAGAGTGTCATATGAAAAATGTATGCGTGCTGCGTTATTAGATATAACGTGTTACCGACATTTTTGCTTCCTACCTATTCATGCAAGGAAATCAATTAAGTACTCAACAACTTTATGCTTTTCGGCAATCAAATTATCATTCATACTTTTAACACCCTTAGGACTGACAAAATAGAATAGGTATTCGTATAAATCATAACTAGTAGTTCGCCGCGAACTTAAGACCTTACGATTATTATTCTAATACAATTCAATTCCCTAACTAACACCTAGATGGCGCTATCCAAAGTTAGAACGCGCTATGGTTTTGTTTGCTACAAAATCGCCGATATTTTTATTAATATTTCAAAAACTACGGAGCAGATTTGGATGCCCAACAAACTTAAAAATTATATTGATATTTCCTATATGCCTACCAAATTTCATCAAAATCAGACCTTCGGTTCGGCAGTTATCGCGGTACAAACATACATACATTCATACGATGTGTTTTCGCCCCAACTCGATTTAGAGACCTCGCTCGCTTCGCTCGCTCGATCGATAAATTTACTTATAACTAACCATCTTCGATTGATAGAAAAAACTAAATTTAAACATAATTTCAATCATGTCTGTCATGCCAAACGATGGCTGGCGCGGCACTCAGAACGAACTCTATGTAAATATTGGTCGAGATAAGATTAATATAACTTAATAACATTTCGTATAACGCATTAAAGTTACCGCTGAACGCAAACGGAGGACGGTTTGAGATACCTGTTATATTTAACTGTTATTCGGTAGCATGTTACTCGGATATGAAATAACCTAATATATTGACAACATGTTCTATAGCGCTAATATTATGTTACCGATAACTGTTATGAATTATGATATATTCGTAACACCTCTACTCGCAGGATAGGACTGGTTAAAGGGGATTGAAATGGAGACAGGATTTCTTGTGTTAAGATTTCAGGACTTTGTTAAAGATTCCGATAGATGGAGATTTGGAGGCGGCAGTAAATCTAGCTCTAAGTAACTTTTTGACGTCAACAATTGTGCAACATAACAAAATGACAGCGATTATTAAGAGATAATATAAATTTTCTATGACAATAAAGATATATTTGAAATGAATTATATTGATGATTCCTGCGTATGAAGATATCGATAAGCAAATGTAAATAGATTTCACCAGTCTGTTATTAATTTTGAAGATGAACATGTCGCGGAAGCCGAGTAAACGGAGGCAGAGCAGAGCGGGATCGGCATCTCACATCCCGAGTGACGTGAACAATTCACTTGGTTACTTACAGTACGAGAACCGACTAATGTCAGGATGAAAACTTACTTTTAGACACGTCACCTAACCGATGCCGCTGCATGAGAGACCTTACATGGGCCTTATAAAAATGTAACGACAGATAGCGCCACACCTCGCGCTGATCCATGAATTCCAACCACGTTAGTTGAATTCTCTGACCCACACATATTCTGTGTCCACCTGGGCTTATCGTCCAGCTGAAACAAACTGTCATTGTAATAAATTGGTTTACCAATCCACATCTATTACAATAATCACGATTAAAGGAATCATGGCCAAGCCCACAGCACACTACACAAACAACATGTTCACGGTACGGCGGTCCGCACAAGACCTGCCCCCCTGTCGCTAAGGCGACCAGTTTATTAACGCAAGTGCGGAGTGGGGAGAGTGGGGCGATAGCAGTGCAAGTGCACAAGATTTGCACAGTGTATCATCTTTCCTTTGGTTTAAGTGTGATGACGCTGACACGGCCATTCTGACGTGCGTACGTCCTCGTACGCGCATTTTCCAAATTTTAATCTGTAATCGAATTTCGCTCGATTGTCCTAACATACTTAGTTCATACAGAATTCATATGAACTTTCCTAAAATTACTCTTTAGAATAACTGGACCGATCAATATGACCCTTCAGTATAATTTGTAATGTATGGTCCGGCAAAATGCCCTTTAGAAATACTGACCCGGTCTTATTCTTTGGATCCTTCAGAATTATTGTAAAGGTTCTGGTCCAACATAAGCTCTTCAGAACTTTTAGAGAAACTGGCCCGGTCTTGTTTTTTTAACCTTTCAGTATTATTTTAAAGGTTCTGGTCCGGTAGACGCCCTTCAGACCTTTCAGAGAAACTGGCCCGGTCTTATTCTTTTGACCCTGCAGTATTATTTTAAAGGTTCTGGTCCGGCAGACGCCCTTCAGAACGAATAGAGAAACTGGCCCGGTTTTTTTTATTTTGACCCTTCAGTATTATTTTACAGGTTCTGGTCCGGCAGACGCCCTTCAAAACTAATAGAGAAACTGGCCCGGTTTTGTTCTTTTGACCCTTCAGTATTATTTTAAAGGTTCTAATCCAGTATAAGCCCTACAGAACATTTAGAGAAACTGGCCCGGTCTTGTTCTTTTGACCCTGCAGTATTGTTTTAAACGTTCTGGTCCGGCAGACGCTTTAGAACTTGTATAGCTAGTCCGGATGTCTCCCTTTAGCTTAATTGTTTGTACAGCAATACTAATTAAGATCCTCACCTCTATGAACATTGGCTTGGATCTAAATGGACTAGCATAGCACTAAGATTATTAGCAGAAATAGTGTCAGAGTTAGTGGCATGAAAGCTATCAGACTCTGAAGTCAAGTAACCACCTGTTTTAGTTTCAAAGCTAGGTAAAGACCTAATATCATCATCGATTTCATGAACATCAATAGATTGATTCGCCGACACGTCGTCCTCTAAGCAATTTTCAGCTATATCTATGAATGTGGATGGGCCACGGGGCACCTTAAATTTTCGTGAAAATATTTAAAATCATATTTGACCTGTTCGACATCTCAACTTAATTCGTATCTAATACAGCAGTGAAGTTTGGTGTCTTTCTTCGAATTCAACAAATATGTAATCACCAACTAAAATGGTCGTACTTTGGCTTTGCCTTTGTTAAACTGAAAAGAATCAGCGTGAGCTCATTTACTAATTTTGTCGGATGCGCTTTTTCTCATTCGTTCAATGTCTAGTCTGTCTGTTTTCTTGCTGTCTGAAGACGTTAATAGTTTTGAAAGTCTTAAGTTGTCGGCTATCCTATTCCTTTAAGTTTCGTTCTGCTAAAAATAAGAGTGATTGCGACTCTACTACTTTAGATATTAGGAGACAACATTTGCTATCACTACACGCTCTAAATCAATCCAAAGTAGACACTTAAAATCAAATTAAATGCTTCCCATTGCTTTGTAATTTACTGCTAGGTATCCACAGCCCAAACTTATTTCAATCAATTCATTACACAAGACTACCGAGACGCTGTACCATTGAGCTACATTAGTTATTTTCAAAAGAGAATAATTTAAACTTAGGTAAATTCACTCCAATTGCACGTCTGGTATCGCATTCGCGGCCCATAGCTATCACAATAGCTCCAAGTTCATGGACTCCTCTTCGGGAATCCCGAGTCAGACGGTGACTCTATGATCTATGCTAGATACTCAGATACTCATTTAATCATAATTATTATTACACGTCACAATGTATATCAATATTATATAACATAGTTAGTATACTTCTGTATACGAAACAATTATAATATTAAATGATATTCTAGAAAAGAATTAGGTACATGTCAAATATTTAAAATAGAAATAAAAATGTCAAGAGACTACAACATATACTTAGTTACGGCCATGAATTCCTCGATACTATAAAAAACTTTACCAAGAAGCCACCGTTTCAACCTTGTTTTAAATGAAGTCAGACTAGGTGCATCTGTGACTTCATTGGGCAGTCTGTTATAAACATCCGGGCCCATTACACAAGTTGATTTAATGGACTTGGTTAACCTGCACGGTAATGTGACGAGCTTGCCTTGCTTCGCACTACGAGTATTGTACGAATGTACCTCGTTGCACTTCTTGTACCTCTCTTTTTGTGTTTTCACATAAACTGCTGTTTGGTAGATGATTATGGAAGGAAGTGTAAGGATCCCAAACCATTTAAACAAAGGTTTGGCTGATGTTCTCTGCGACGGTTCCCGTGCGAGGGCTCTTAGCGCACGCTTCTGCATAAGAAATGCCCTTTCCCATTCCGCCGCCCGACCCCACAGCTCCGCACCATACTGCAGCACAGAGTGCACAGTGACGAAATAGCAGGCTCGTGCTGCTACATACGAAACAACTCGAGCCACTCGCCTAAGTGCAAAGCACGCAGTGCTGAGTTTGCTGCAAACTTTACTAATGTGGCTTTCGAATCCTAAGAAAGTGGTTTCACTGACACCTATGATTTCATTACCATTCACAACAACCACCAGCGGTCTCACGACATGTCCGGATAGGTTGAAGTGAATGAAATGACTTTTGCCAGTGTTTAAGGCGAGTCCATTTATGCCAAACCACTTGAACAGCTGGTCAACAATATGGTTCAACTTAGTTTCGAGTTGGTCAATTGTGGGTGCGGTTATAATTGCAGCAACATCGTCCGCATACATGAGGATGTCTGCGTTAGGTATCGCTTCAGGGAGGTCGTTTAGCAAAAGGGAGAACAATATGTTTGATATTGAGGAGCCTTGGGCTACCCCCATAGTTGCCATCGCCTACGTCTACTATCTGCTGTCTACCTCTCATTAGCTCATACAGTATATTATGCGCCTTGCCGCCAATGCCATAATGCAACATCTTGAGGTCAATCACTTCGTGGTCAGCAACATCGAACGCTTTAGACAGGTCGCAGCTGAAGGCTGCCACATGCATTTTGCGCTCGCATGCGTCCAAGACATGACCGATGATTTTTTGGGTCATTGATGTTGTGGACCGTCCTTCCCTATATGCATATTGGTTGTCAGATAGTGCACTAGTTGACGTCAGATGCGCGATTAACCTTGAACAGAGCCCGTTTTCGAAAACCTTAGCGATGGCTGGAATAATAGATACGGGTCTGTAGCCTCTATCTATATCCTCTTTCTTCCCTTGCATATGGGAGATACCTTGCTTAGTTTAAGCAACTGTGGATAGGTACCTTCCTTTAGGCATTTATTAAATAATTCGGCTAGTACAGGGGCGAGGGGAATAATAGCCATTCTTAGGTAGTCCACTGATATCCCATATATATCTTTTGATTGTTTAGAAGGATTAGAGAGGATACTATGCGGTAAACTTCATCCGCCGTAAAGGGTTGAAAACGTAGCGAGCAATCGGCATTCGCACGACTTCTCAGCAGCGTCTCATTAACGCTAGTGATGTCAGCCTTGGGAGCATTACCGCGTCTTTGGGGCTGCTAAACTTGCTTCCATTTTTGTCAGTTATTACTTCAGTAAAGTTAACTTTAGTGGAATTATTCTTCCCTCTCTCTTTATTTATATCATTCCACATGCTTTTGGAGGAGTTAGCACTATTTCTAATGATTTTAGAATAATAATTGCATTTTTCATTTTTTATTAACAAGTCATATTTAGCATTCAATTCGTCAAAAAATTGCTTCAAATTACTATCATTGGGAAATAAATTGCATAGTGTCTTAATGTCGAATATAAGATATTTCAAATTTATTACTTCGGGAGTTATCCACGAAGAGTCAGTCTTATTTTTAATATGCATTTTTCTAGCGGGAAAGCACGTCTCTAATTTATTTACGATTACCGTCGTAATGACCGCGGCAGATGTCTCCGCCGTTTTGTTACGTTCTAAAATGGCTGTCCAATCTACACTATCTATCGATCTAACAAAGTTCGCATGGTTAGCCTCACTGAAGTTTCTGACAATTCGCGTGAGCGGACCGGTTGGGGGGCTTAGGTATTTTATTTCACCTCGGACTGCAACGTGGTCACTCAGATGAGTTTGCGCAGGTTTTGCCTTTACAGACCCTGTCTGTATGTTTGTGTACAGATGGTCAATACTTGTTTCACTGTCCTTGGTTATCCGTGTCATAAAATCAACAACATTAGTCATATTGTACACCGATAACATATCGGCCAGCCTTTTTACCGTTGGATTTGGTTCACCTAACCAATGTATATTAAAATCATCTACTATCATGCACTCAATCTCGCATTCGTCGATTTTCTCAAGCACAGGTTCAAAATGGTCAAGGAACTCATGACCAGTAATTAAGTTCGTCCGGTATATGCAAACTATTGTTATTCCATAGTCTAACAGACCGATTGCTGATATTTGACAAAACCGTTCAACTAATAATGAGGTTAACATTGTGTTTTCAATGCATTTTATATTTTCTCTAACAAATATGCACGACCCGCCATGAACAATTTTTTCCCGAGAGAATTGTGACGCTAATTTGTAACCGTCTAAGCTAATACATTTAACTTTGCTTTCTGTTAACCAGTGCTCCGTTACGGCCAGAATGTCGCACTTTAGTTCACAATTCAATAACACTTCTAACCGTTGCGTTTTCTTATTAATAGACGCGATATTTTGGTGGCATACTATGATCGAACGGGTTGCGCAATCTGGTGGTGCATACGTATTGTTCATTTGATCACTGTTGCTGCGAGAGCTGCTACTCGTCGAGTGCGCGGCTGACCGTGACGGCTGGGCCTGCGCCGGCGCCCCGCTCTCGGGGCGCGGGGCGAAAGTACTTCCACTCGGATATCTTTACACCTTGTGGCCACGAAGTCGGTGTGTAAATACGCTCGTATTCACTAGTTGGGACTCCTATTATAAAAGCTGCGTGTCTTTCGGTTTTCAGTTGACGTTTTCAACTACTAATTTGTCGCTATCCACTATTTAGCGAACATGATTATGTACGTCTTGTTGTGTCGTTTCAGGCTTAAATAACCAAGCTTGCATATATTTAATTTGCTCCACAGTTTGAAGCTGTTCCTTTAATTGGCCGGATCCAGTCATTATTGGGCGTTTTGTTTTGGTCCTTCTGCATTTCACTACTTGCCAGTTTGATTTTACTTCGGTATTCACTGTCGCTATTGTGTCCACTTCTGACGCCAGTTTAGTGGCTCCACTTAGTGGGGATGTTGCGATGTTTAACTCAGCCGGGTCGATCGTCGCTCGGTTACTTGCATTTGCTGTCCGGGGTCGGCTTACCTCGGGAGTTTTCGTGGTTAATGACGTTGACACAGAGGCTTGGTCTTTCTTTTTCGCACTCGTTACAAATGCCTTGTGCGGTGCAGCATTCCTTTTCGCTAGCCGAATCGCTCGTTGTGTCGGCGGCTGATCAGATGCCGTCGTCGCGGTTGCCGAAAGTGATGCCTTGCAAACACTTGGTTGCGAAGCTTGAGACCTACCCTCCAGTGCAAATCTTAACAATGCAATCTCCTCGGAATTCTTCATTATTATGTTGTTCTGTTTAGTAACTTTGCACTCTAGGTTCACTATGTTATCTTTTAGGCCGTTAATGACCTTAGTCAACTCGCGTATTGCAACTTTGTGGCTTTTTGTGCCATAGTTTAATTTTAATTATAAAGTAACGCGGAAGTGCGTGTGCTCACGGTGGCTATCCCTACCCAATTCCTGCTACTAGACAAGATCCGACTGTACTACCCAATACTACCACCTAACGCTTACCGACGGATTTCTCAAGGAGATGACACCGTTTTCTATTAGGCTACGGCTACGGCAAACTGGTACAGTCTCCGATCCCCGAATCGATCAAGTTTGAATCATCAATATCATCTTCCTCTACAATCTCAATAGGTATTTGGCCCTTAGGCATCTTTCAGATACGTTTATTAACCTTATGACCTCAAAATATCAGTCTCCATCAGGAACAGACTTGCAATAACAAATGACGTTACTATGATAAGCAACTATTTTGCATATCATCACGTTACCACAGACTTATAAACTTTACATTTGGTAAATCATCGAAAATTATAAAATTACTTCATTTATTAAGATATCTCAAAAAGTGCAGTTATTAATTTTTATTAAGTCATAAGAGATCATTAAGTCGTATCAACAAAAAAACTTTTCAAACCAATATCACCGATGATCAGAATTGCCATCGGAAGCCACAACGCGCATCACCACAAGTGATCACCAGGTCTCCATGACCTAAAGGTTACCTCCAGAAACCCGACCTCCACCAGAGCCGAACGCAAGTCACGCGGACTACAGCCCAACTCTAATACGGTCACAACAACACAAACAAAGCAATTCATTACTACAATACGTCCGAAAATGAGCCTAGAACTATATATCGGTTTCCTCAACGATCTCTTTTAGCTCCCGTACCTTGGGCACACTTGTTTGCTGGCTTTAGGTTGAATGCCCGGAAAGTATACTGATCTCTAAAGTACTAGAACAGGTGAAATATCGTCATAAATGGAAGGCACCACGACGCTCGCAGTAGAAAAACGACATACATGAAAAATACACCTGAACTGGGTAACTAATATTATCAACAAAAATAAACTTGTACAGTCCATTTACAGTGGTTCTGTACTATAGCTATCGTGGTAAGAATATTGTTCATGCGTTTGCAAACTAACCTGTTTGCTATAGACTTCCTAATAATGAAAATTGTATTGCTTATTGGATTGTAACGTGATTGTAAGATCTTGTCAAAAAGTGAATTATTCGAATTTTTACTCGTCTTGAACTATCTAGATTCAAATTGACTCGAGTAACAAGATTTTACTTCAAAAAAACACAGTCAATGACAATTTAATTTTAAAATTCATGTCATCACCATAATAATTATCGTTGTAGACTTGCCGTCGTTTTCGTCACAACCTTATCATCATTACCCGTTATCAATGATGATATTGTCATCAACATCACCGACTTCATAATAGACGTCATCACCCCTTGTCGTCATAATTATCAGCTACCTTAAGTCCAATATTGAGCAAAGACGGGGAGAGGTTATATCTTCTGACTTTACAAATCATGGAGTACCTAAAAATTATATTATCATATTTGACCGATTTTCACTCGTCACAGTACTACATTGCAAGTTAATTAATTCGCAATACTCAAAATCGACTCGGATTTGCTAGTAACTGGCGCCACTACTGGCACCAACCGACAGCGAATCATGCCACCTCAGTGACGATAACTTCTTATTGTCTTTGGAGGCAATACAACCTATAAACGGCTCCAACCGATACATTAGCTCACTAAGCTTAGCAAATGTTACACACTCGTAAAACCTTCGTAAAACCTAGCGTACCTTACACCAATTTACTGCTTGAATAGTGGTCAAAAGACAAATTCACAGAGCTATAACTTTAAAAGTTGACGGATTTTTATTAACTTTGTTCTAAAATCGTAAACAAACTCACCAGATTATAGTAGCGATCCAATAGACAAGTCATGTGCCGTGAGCACAGACGCACATACACGAGATTCGCTCGCGTTTTCACTTCACTTCACTTAGAATTTCTGCATTTGCTAGCTCCCATCTGGCTTCAACACGTGGTGTCCAGCTACTTGACACATTGTAATTCACTTGTTAACACTTTAAAATCTTACCTTGACAAGTAACAGCGGTATTGGCATCCTAACGTTCTGAACACAGAGCAAACCATGATACCACAAGTAGCATTCAAGAGGATCTTTTTCCGATGTGAGCTCCAGATCCAAATCTTACCTCTAATGTGAGCGGCAGATCAACATCCAACTTCTGATGTGGCGGAAGCCGAGTAAACGGAGGCAGAGCAGAGCGGGATCGGCATCTCACATCCCGACTCCCGAGTGACGTGAACAACTCACTTGGTTACTTACAGTACGAGAACAGACTATAATGTCAGGATGAAAACTTACTTACAGACACGTCACCTAACCGATGCCGCTGCATGAGAGACCTTACGTTTTCGACGCTACGTCGAGTTCTCGAGGAAGGAGGCCACAATCCTGAGCAGTCTTTTGGGTGTAGGCGTTCCTGACAGTTTGTATAGCAGCCCCTCATGCCATACCCTGTTGAACGCCTTCTCGTTGTCAAGGAGTACCACAGCCACGTACTTCTCGCGGTTGGCTGCCGCCGAGATTTGATGCAGCAATCTGGCTATCTGGAGCGTCGTAGAGTGTTTAGGCCGAAACCCAAACTTCTCGGCCCGCGGTGGTATGTGCGGGCTTAAGAGGCCGAGCAGTAGTTTTTCGAACACCTTCGAGAGCGCGCTGAGTAGCGTGATGGGCCGGTAACTTTCGGGCTTCTGCAAGGTTCTTCCCCGGCTTGGGCAGCATAATGACCCGGCCGGTATTCCATTCCTCTGGGTAGTTTCCCGAGCGCAGTATGCCATTGAAGAGGCGCGTTACCGCCGTAATGTACGTAGGCGGTAAGTGGCGGAGCGCCTCATTCGTGACATTGTCCGCGCCCGGGACTTTCCTAGGCTTCAGGCTCCGGATCACTCGCAGGACCTGGCCGGGAGTGAAGAACACTGCGTCCTCCTCTTCCGTTACCGGCTCCGCGAAGTAGGCTCGAAGGTGTTCGAGGACCATCTTATGATGGTTTGGTCGGCCATTGGGTTCGGCGTGAATTGACGCTCCAGATGATCTGCGAAAATCTCGGCGCGATCTTCGGCTTTGAATCGTGGGAGGCCATCGGCTGCCAGCAGCGGTCGGACGGGTGGGGATACGCCCGTAAGCTGCCAGCATAGGCGGTGAATGGAGGGGATATCACCGCCCACCGAGAGTAGGTGGTTCTCCCACAATCTGGCTGTGTGTGCGTGTAGGCGATCTTTGATGGTCTCCACCAACTTGTTGAGCTCCGTCTTGGTGGCGGGGCAGCGAGTGTTTTGCCACTGCCGCCGCAGCCGCCTTTTCTTGGCCAGCAACTTGATGTCGGCGAGCAGCGGGTCCGGCTTTGAAGCAGCCGACACCGGGCGTGTTGCGGCTTCTAGGGTGGCGCGGATGAAGCAGGTGATGGCACTCGTCGCCTGCTCAACCTCTTCGCCGGTGGAGACCCGCTTGAAGGCGACCCTAACCTTGTCGCCCTCAAGCGCTTCCTCGTATTTATCCCAGCAGATTTTTGATGCCCTGTTGGGCAGCGACACCCTTGCTGGAAGGTCCGTAAGGACGAGAAGAACGGGCCTGTGATTAGACGGCAGATCCAGGGAGACTTCTTGTGTGGGCGGTGTCCGTAGGCCTCTGTAGGCCACTAGGTCAATGATGTCCGGCTCGCCCGACGGGCCATAGTGCGTCGTCTCGTCGGGGCCCATGACCTCATAGTCATGGACTACAGAGTCCAGGTGGAGGAGTCGTCCGCGGTGGCACACCTTCGTGGAGTTTCAGGCTGTGTGCTTGGCGTTGAAGTTGCAGGCCACTAGCGTCGGCGTGGGGTCCTGCAGTAGTGCACGCAACTCACTCGGGTCGAGCTTGTGTTTTTTGCTATGAGGCGACACGTATGTCGCAAACAGCCTCAGTGTTTGGCCGGCGACGCTTACAAGTACGCCTAACGCGTACATTGTCTGGAACTCCCTGTGTGGTGTGGCTTGGTGGACGACATTCCGCTTTACGAACACCGCGAGTCCTCTGTAGGGTTTGCCGTCGACGGGACTCTTCTCGTCCTTACGGTAGCTTAGGTACCCGGGGATCTTGTAAATGTCAGATTCCCTGAGGTGGGTCTCGCTGACCAGCATGACATCAATGCGCTGCTGCCGGAGGAAGGTCGACAGCAGCTGTTTCTTTCTAATGAGTGTTTGGGCGTTCCAGTGTGCTATACTCAGAGGCCCACTATCCATATTTATGTATAGGATTGGTGACACCTCTGAGGAGACCCGTGGCGGCCAGCTTGTCGGGGGTCATGGTCGCCAAGAACTGGAACGCCTGGAATAACAGCATCATTTGTTCCGCCGGTAGCGGGGGTAGCGCGAGTGCGCCGTGAAGGCATTGCGGCTCCGGCGGCGGTGGGTGCGGGGGTGCCGGTGGTGGGGGCGCCCCGAGTTGCGGCGGCAGTGGTGGGGATGGGCGCGGGGGTGTCGCCCGGGGGGGCGACAAGACACGGCCCAGCTGCGGCGGCGGCAGTGGGGATGGGCGCGGGGGTGCTGCCCGGGGGAGCGTTTGGTTGCGACCCCGTGATGGCGACGACGAAATTGGGCGTCGCGGCGCCGGCAATGACGCGCGCGAAAGAGGGCGTCGGAGCAGCAAAGGGCTGGCTGGGCGTCATTCCGTCGGGCCTTTTGCCATCGTCTCGTGTGATACCAGCTGGCTCTAAGACAGCTGGCACACCAGCGCTAGCAAGAGCCCGACGGATGACGTCATTCAGGGCAGTATGACGCGAGAAACGACCTGCACTGCGGCGGCAAGCCAAGCCATGGTGACCCAGAGGATCGACGTCTCCTCCACAACGGCAGCGATGGGGTTCGTTAGTCCTGGCCCCAAAGCGGAGGCTTACCGCCAAACTAAAAGTGGTGCGCTCCAGGAGGGTTCCTACGCTGGCCGAAGGGATAGCATTTAACCAGTACCCTGACTCTGGCTCACAGCTGGCTAAGAGGCGAGAACGCTCCGCCTCACCAATTGCGGTCTCTAGTAAATGGTTTCGTGCCTGCAGGCAGAGCGGCTCGTCCAATTGCCTCTGCGAAGCCAGGTTCAGGGGTTGGTTGCTATCTGGACCGGCTGCACTAGACCAAGCGTCTCTAGCCTCGGCCAAGCATGCAACCTCTACGTCACAGAGAGACGGGCCTAATATTTTACCGATGAGGTTGCGGGTGCCATAGACCGATGACAGAAATGCTGGTAGTGCCACACTAGTAATTTTTCTTATCCCAAGACCACCATGCCGTATCGGTAGTGTCACTTGGGACCAACTTCGGGAATTAAGAGGGCAATTAAAAATTTTTGTTAATGCCTCTTTTACAGTATTGTCCAAAAGGGATAAAAGATGGTCGTGGGCCCAAAGTGGAGTGCACCGAAGAGCATAAGTCGTCTTGGGTATGAACATGCAGAATTTTATAATTGTGTGGGTTGAATGAATAAATTAATGAATGAATCTTTATTTTGTTAATTTCGCGGGCAACCACGAAGAATCCCCATTAGCACTTTTGCCTCCAACTATATCTGCGCCGGCGACCACCATTTTGGTTCAACTTACGTGCTGGGGATTGTATTTATGTTTTTATTAACCAGTTGTCAAAACTGTCGACAAACTTTTTATCTACTGACTCATATTCTAAATTTACCTCAATATTATTGTTCATCTTATATTTGGTGCAATAAACAAGTTTTATCTTATCACAAAAACATGGGAATTTCAACTTTATTCTCAATACAAAATACTCATAAATAGGCCTACACAGGTCAATCAAATGTAGTCTAGCCATGAAATCATTGTTAGTGATTGTTGTATTTTGCGTGGTCCGATGCGGTAAGCGATATAGTAATTTTTTTAACAATTATATTTTGTATATCAAGTGATTTTGCAGGGTTTTGTAAATATTGAGTGATGAGGGATCGTTTTCATTAAGTAACAAATTTTGGTCTTAATTTTTTTTTCTAGCTCCCTTTTACAACGCGTGGTAAGGAACTTCATTCCAAAGGTCATATAAAACTAAATATAAACATAACATATTAATCTAAATATCTCAACAGGAGTAATCTTTTAAACCCGTTTAAATCAGGATTTCGTGCAGGATATAGTACGATATTTGCCCTTTTATAATCACTGATGACATTCAGTGGAATATAGACAATAATGCCCTTACTCTCCTCGTATTATTGGACTTCACCAGTGCGTTCAACATAGTGGATTTTGAGTTGCTACTGGCAAAAATGCAGTCATTTAACTTTTCCCCTGTCACTATCGCTTGGTTTCGATTCCATTTGTCTGGATAAAGACAGTTGGTTAGAGTGGATGATAGGCATTCTGATTGGTGTAATCTCAGGGCAGGTGTTCTCCAGGGAGGAATTTTGTCACCCATCCTTTTCTCTATCTTCATTAATGGCATTACGCCTTTCTCTCTCGCTTCTTCTCTTCATTTGTGTGCGGATGATCTCCAGATACATTCATTAACTCCGACCTCCCGATCATTGCATAATGGTCCAAGAACTTTGGGCTCATGGTCAACGCTGCAAAATCTCAAGCCATCGTTAAAAGCAGTTCTCATTTCAAATCTAAATTTAAGTCCATAGCGTTTCCGGATGTTGTCTTGGGAAATGATATCATCCCTCTCTCTTCGGTTGTTAATAACCTGGGTATTGTCATGGACGAAACTCTGTCTTGGGCCCCGCAAATCAATGAGCTTAGCCGGAAAATTTTTGTTTCTCTACATTCGTTAAGACGCTTGCAGAATTTCCTGCCTACTGAAACTAAAGCGCTTCTGGCTCGCTCGTTATTGTCAGGAAGGCCAGAGGCTTCCTGGATCTCACGGAAGAATTGGCTGACAAGCTGGAGTGACTTGTACATGTATGTTCGATATGTGTTTGGGCTACGTAAGATTGATTATACAGGGTGTTTTTAAAATCATTGGCATCCTTTCTACTGGTGAAAGTACTCATGAATATGAGCAACTTTTTGTATGGGACCGACTCAATCCAACCGAAAAAAAAATCAGCTATTCCATACATTTTGGGATTGTAAGTATTGTAAATTAGTATGGAACAGCTGCTTTATTTTCGGTTGGATTGATTTGGTCCCATACAAAATGTTGCTCATATTCATGAGTACTTTCACCAGTAGAAAGGATGCCAGTGATTTAAAAAACACCCTGTATATCTGAGTACCGTTCTTGCCAGAGTTGCTTAACGATAAAAAGCCGTCGAATTCTACATGTTCTTACGTTTCTTTTTAATGTTCTTCACAATCCTATCCTTCGCAATTAACTTAAAACAAAAGTCACGTAATTATTAAAAATTAAACATAATGATTATGTTGATAAGCTTTTCAGCCACGGGTCCATTGGGACCCGATCCTTTGAGGCGTTCATGGGGCCAAAGCCAACATGAAGAGGCCTTTTAGTACCTTTTTATCTAAAAAGTGAGATGGCTGCATCTATGGAGGTCTATCCCTTAATGTACCATTGAGATGCACTAACGATCAATCCTCCACAGCTGCCGAACTATTGCCAGGGACGGATTAACTTGGTTTGGGCTTTATGGATGGGATGTTAGTGGATCGGATTGCGGAGTGAGATACGGACATCTACCTAAAAATCTCTCACAACAATTTTAGCCTGGTGACTCGCTGCTCGTTGGCTACACTGCCTGTGGGCAGCCTAAGGCCCCTCGCCCACCGCGAATTTTTGTAGTGATGCAGTCGCGATACTGTCGTGTATTTGCATAGATACAGTCGCGATACAGTCGCTAGCTGTGTGTCCTCGCTCACCTGAACACGATGCCGACGCGATGCAAACGCGTTACTGTCGCGATGCAAGCACGATTCACTAACGGCACAAAAATGCTTGCGATCGTCACAGTTACAAAATGGACTCAGTTGAGGCACATTAGTCACGTTCTCTTTGGTACTGCTTTTACGTAATTAGCCGAAGCGTGGGCAACGGAAGCAGCGTCAATATTGGATGCACTCATTTAATAAAGAGAGATTACTTGGCGGATATTATGTTATAACGTTTAAAATACAAAAAAACTTTGAGAGTCGATGTCGATATCGTCCGACACGATCGCGCGTCAGCATGGATGCAGTCGCGACTCGCGATGCTGTAGCGCGTTAGCATCACTACAGTATCGCGTAGCAAATGCGACTAATGCGCGTTAGTAGTGATGCAGTCGCGCGTTTCATAAACGCGCGACTGCATCCCTACTAAAAGTCGCAGTGGGCGAGGGGCCTAACTAACCACGAAGACGCGGCCAGGGCGTAACATATTATCATTATTAGTAAAAATAAGCCATTATTAAAAAAAAATATATTATTTAAAGTAAAAGAATGACAATAGCATTATCTCTTTGAATAAATAATGTAACATTTTCACTTGCTGTTTACATTAGACCGAACGGACCAATCAGCTCCGAGTATTAAAGAATGAGCTACTCGGAGATTTGTAGTTGCATCAACACTATTTTCCTACTCCAAAAAACTATAGGGCTCAGCCCGGCCTAACTGCACTGGGGTTTCGAGTGTTTGTTTCAACTACAAAAGCCTGTGGGCTTTATGGTCGAAATCAACATGCATTTGTAATCTCACTTGATTGATAATACTTACTCGAATTGCCTGTAGAGAAATCGGCTGGGGTTGAGTGTAAATTTCAAATACAAAAGCCTGTGTGCTTCCTGGCCGAAATTAAATGTCATGTCCCAGGCGATTTGCATCTGATAACTATTTTTTATGGTAAAATCGAAATTTAAAATTGGCTTGCGATCCATCGCATTTTATTTTATTTAATTGTATTTTATTACAGCATTTCAAGATGTTTGGGACCAGTATGACAGAAAATATGATGATTTTAATAACACAGATGACGAAAATGCGCCGAAAACAATACAATATATGGCCGTCGAGTATCGCATTGAACCGGAGATGACCAGCATGTAAGTTCTTATGCTTTCATTAATAAATAAATATAAAGGGACAAATAACAATGATTGAGCTAGCCCCAAAGTAAGTTCGAGACGTGTGTTATGGGATACTAACTCAACGATACTATATTTTATAACAAATACATATATAGATAAACGTCCCAGACCCAGGACAATTTGGAAATGGCCATTTTCACGAAACAATCGACAGTTTGACTGTCGATAGTCGACCTCGAAAAACAGTCCTAATATCGATAGGACTATCGATAGTATCGATTGTCAATATTTTGCAATACTATTGATGAAAGGTACTACATAAGGTACTATTGATGAAAGGTGATGAAAGGTACTACATACATGTAGTGTGTTTTTTCGGAAATATTCACTAAACACAATTAAAATCTTTAATTTTGACGGACACCGTGTACACTCGTCTCATCGTAGATCAAAATCTGCCATTCATCCCCTTTCTCGCTCTAACATCCGTCCTCTCACTCTCGGCATTCAGATACACACAGCAAACTTATTCATTCAAATCTCTCATACATCCGGATACATCCTATTCCCACATTCGGCCGTCCTGCTCTTAGTCTGTCCTCAGACTACTTACATGAGAATACAACTTAAATGTTAAACAGACATTTAAATCTAGTTATAACAAAGGCCTGAGATACATACGTATCGAACACTGAAAGCTCAGACTTAACATATAAAAATAAAACTTAAATATTACAAACAGTTTAAATTATTTTATGGAAATACTTTGAAAATGCAAACATGTTGAAATTTATATGAATTAAAAACTATACATACTATCGATAGTATCGATAGTATCGATAGTATCGATAGCCCTATCGATATTGTGACTGTTTTCGAGGTCAGGATAGTATCGATAAACTATCGATATTGTATACTATTGCTTGCAACGCTAAGGTCAACCTGCTTTCGGATCTTAGACTATTATAGCCTATAAAGGGCGCCATATTCAATTTAGTATGACATCATAATAACATATAACCAGCGGACAGCCAAGAAGCTGCCAACGATACCACACTTGCAAAGGTATTAGTGAAGATACGATACGAGAAACAGATAAACAGACATACATACACAAAACCCATATCACGATATTTAATTTGCTATGATGCCATAAAATTGTCTGCCCAGGCCCACCCGCGGCTGCAGAGCCTTAGACGATGATGATAAAATTTTAATCTGCCCAATGTTAAGATTCTTGCTAATCAATTTAGTTATTTTAGCCAACCTCTAGAAGCAGCTCAATTTACGCCATTGGATGTTAAAACGCTTATTTAGCTGTTTAAATGACAGATAATAAAATTTAATGATCCCTGATTTGTTGGCCTTTCTTCACCCCAAATAGCGTTACAAAGGTCTCGGGAGAGGCAACGGCAACGGCACTGGCAACGACAACGGCAACATCAATAGCAACGGTAAACGCCGCAGGAACGGCAAGGGCAACGTCAACCATAACAACCGCAGGAACGGGAACGGCAACGGCAACGGTAGGGGCCGCAGGAACAGCAATAGCATCGGCAAACACAGAGGGTGGGGGAAGCGCAAGACCAACGTACGGCAAGTCAATGGCTCGGGTAGTGGGAGCGGGACCGGCAAGTGCAACGTCAATCACCAAAAGTGCAGGAACAGGAACGGGAACGGCAACAGCAACGGTAGAAGCTGCAGGATCGGCAATTGCAGTCGCAAACACAGAGGGTAGGGGAAGTGGAATGACATCGTCAACGGCAACGGCGACGGTAATGGCAGCGGGAACG
This sequence comes from Acrobasis suavella, assembly GCA_943193695.1. Classification (NCBI taxonomy): domain Eukaryota; kingdom Metazoa; phylum Arthropoda; class Insecta; order Lepidoptera; family Pyralidae; genus Acrobasis; species Acrobasis suavella. The sequence continues at coordinate 14,785,373 of OW971950.1, forward strand.
GCAAGGTCATGGGCGATTACAACAAGTGCAGGAACTGGAATAGGAACGGCAACGGCAATAGCCGGGGCAGCGGGAACGGCAACGGCAACGTCAACCACAACAAGTCAAGGAACGGCAACATCAAATGCTATAGCGACCGTAGCGGGGGCCGGATTAGCAAGTGCAACGGCAACTGCGACGGCAAGGGGATCGGGAAGAGTCACGGCGACGGCAACGGCAACAGCACGTTCATTGGGCATGGCACCAGTTAGGAGAACACGCACGGTTACGGGAATTGGATCGGCAACCGCAACGGTAACGGCAACGGCAGGGCAGGTTAGCTAGTTTTTTGAAATATTTTACTAGTAATAATAATTATCCTTAATTTTGTATCCCGCGCATGGTAAACGAGGTTCTTATTGCTATGAAACTCACAGCTTTTTTTACTTTGGGAACCTTTGAGAACCATAAGTTTTTACTCAAGACTATAATTTCCCTATATTAATTGCACTGTAATTTTTGTATTACTTTTATAGCATCGCAAATAAAATTTAACTTCTCATGTCTTTGCAAAAAAAGACGGTTACTACATGATTCAATTTTATTTTAAAGAAAAAGTGTTACTTAATTTTGCAATCAAAAATGGTTTTTATCTTTTGTTAAAAATAGATAACACTCGTATAAAAATAAAATTCCTAAATTTCAAGTTTCAAATTTGAGCTGGCTAGAAGAAAAAGAACTGGCTTGATACACAAAGTACACAAGTCTTACAGAAAAACCGATTTGATTTCATTACACTATAATTGTTGTTGCCCTGTAATGCATAAAAAAGTCTGGTGACCTAAGGCGGGAAATGTTTTTTTAGTAATCACAATAATTAGCAAAACATCGTCTAGTACTGATAACGATGTTTAAGTGTATAAATCAGATAAAGATTGTCATTTGAAAACTTTCCGTCGATTTCTCTCAGTGCGTGATGCATATAACCAGATCGGATTAAGATTTCAATGGTACGATCTAACAATCTGTAATTTTTGTTGGAATATCAGTTCGGTTTGGGCTAAATTAAAATACTATTTAACTGGTGAAGTATGAAATTATATTATTTTAACTTTTAACTTGGAACTCTTGGAAGTAATACATGTCTGATTCCTATCACAATGCAAGAGAGAAGAGAGAGGACACAAGTGGGGGTTGCCAGCAATAAAAGGTTGCCAGCTATATGTAGTACAAAAATAAACATTGATTTTTGCAATTAATATTGTCGCGTAAGGAGATGAATGACATTGTCAACGTCACGAATTCGAACAAAAAGAATTCAACTGAAGGAAAATTTCGTCAATAGCGTCAGAACAAGATTGGCCTAGTGGTCTAAGCGATTGACTGTGAATCTAGAGACCGCTGGTTCGAATCACAGCCGCTTAGTGATTTTGAAGTTTTTAAAGAAGTTTCTAGATTATACTAGACTAAATGGAAAAGAAAATATGGGACAGAAAATGAATGAGAGAGAAGGCGATAGAAAATTTGTAATTTGAGTTTCGAACATTGATGCGATTTTGTTCGAATTCGGGGGGTATATAAACGGAACAAGGCGCCGCCTGGGGCAGTTTAGTTGGAAAGTGAAATCCGAAGAAGAAGGAAGAAAAGAGAAAAGAAAATAATAGTAGTGAGTAAAGTGAAGTAGTGAGTAAAAGTGAAGTGTTCAGTGCAGTGAAGTCCGCGCATGTGACAGTGCAGTGACGTTTACGCGCGTGTGACAGTGCAGTGACGTTTACGCGCGTGTGACAGTGCAGTGACGTTTCCGCGAGCGTGTCAGTGCTGTGACTTTTCCGCGGGCCTGGCAGTGAAGTGACAGTTGGAGTGCAAAGAGGACTGACGCTGTCAATTGTGAGTACTGCTTGTGTTGTAAATAAAGGCACCATTCAATAGGATTGTTGTTTCCTTTCCTATCCCCAACCCACTCTCGTGACAATATAAATCAATAATTTTGATACGTACCCTAAATAGATGCGACGATTAAAACAGCTATTACACATAATAGCTAAAACTGTCGTAGCCAACGTGCATCTGACGTAGCTCAATTATTATTATATGATCTAGTAACAACAGTCAGTATCCAGAAGTTAGTCACTCCGTTATTTGACAGAATCACGGAAAGTGCTGAGTTTACTCCAAACATATTCTCCTTAGATCATTTATTATAACCTGATTTGTCGTATTATATAAAAAAGCTGCATGGCCGTACCATCCTTTCCTTGAAGCAGTTCAGGCCATTTTCGACCCCCTTATAACTTCACTGAGGATAAAAGTAGAACCCTGAATTTTAAGTAACCAAGCAAGCGTTGTATAAACACAGTATATTCCAAATTTCATTCAATTTGTACTAATACTTTGAGAATTAGAACTAGTTTTTTTAGATACACCAACTGCATTAATATCTTTGTAAACCCGTATAAGAGTATAAGATTACAAAGTTACATTTGAAGCGAATGAATTAGTGTACCTGTTTATGAATAATATACTGGAATGTAGATTACTTATCTACATTCCAGTATATTATTCATATACAGGTACACTGATTCACTAGACATAAAAGGCCATGTACAAAAAAAAAACATGAGATGGTCACTATAAGACAGGTTAGCTAATTTCGTAATAACTTTTAAGGCAGAAGGTCCCTTAAAGTAGGGAGTGAATAAATTAAGGGTGTTTCATGCATCTCACAACTTTTACGGAAGAAAAACTGAGTTATGAGACTTGGTTTTTTTGACAAGTTATGTTTTTTTTATATTATCCTCAACCACCTGTTTTTTTCAGAGTCGTCTTGATTCAGATCGCGCGCCGCTTCTACTCTCTACAAGGAATCCCTTTGTAGTCAGAGTCTGAGTAAGTATTAAGTATAAGTAATATAACAAATATGGCGCTTGCAATATATTCCAAGTCGTCAATACATCCAGCCGTAAGGCCATAAACTGCCATAGAAAGGCCACATGAATTCGTATCTTGTAAATTATAGTACTTATCTATAGATCTAAGTAAAATTACCTTTTTATACGATATAAAGAGAAGCATCAATTTGGTGTGGTTTTTGATGCATGTATTGTCATGTGACGTTTAATGTGTTTTAGTCTGTTTTATTTTAACCTTCCATTTCAAGAGATCTTTTGTAATAAGTTAATTTTTTAACGAGATTCTTTAAAATGTTACCATACATCATTTTTGTTACAACATTTTCAAGGAATGTAGGTATTCTATAATGAGGCAGATAAATAGAAAGAATGACCAGGACCAACCAATAATAACCAAAGTTTGTTTGGTTATTATTGGTTGGCGACCTCCGTGGCGTAGTGGTCACCAAGCTAGTCCGCCACCCAGAGGTTCCGGGTGCGATCCCCGGTCAGGGCAAGTTGGAAAATGGCCTTTTTCAAATTGTCCTGGGTCTCGGGTGTTTATCTTTATATGTATTTGTTATAAAAATATAGTATCATTGAGTTAGTATCCCATAACACAAGTCTCAAACTTACTTTGGGGCTAGCTCAATCAGTGTAATTTGTCCTTATATATTTATTTATTTATAAGTTGGCATTTACATTTTATTCTTCGAGCCAGGCTCATGATTAGAAAGAGCTTCTAATGTTTTTCTGTCTTCCGTTCCATTTCACCAATTCACTTTAATATTAATTCAACAAATACTTCCTTTCTCATTGCAGGAACAGCTTCAAGCCTTAAAACCTCACCGTGGTGTGATGTCCAGCTTGAGATAGTTAGAAGAAGCTACGTACAAATTGTGATGTTCTACTAATTTTAGGATGTATATTGGTCAATAAGTATATATATTTATTTATTATTTGGCTATAATTATGGACTAATATTTGTTATGCAACATGATGACAGTTTTTTCAAATGCACCAAATTGAAGCACAAACTTAGTTTATTGCATAAAGTAACAAGAAAAATGTACTTACCTACTGGTAGTACATTAGGGCACAAAGTATTGAGAAATATTAGTGATTTTATACTAAGTTCAGTTGTAAATTATTCATTTATATTGTTTCTTTTATTAATAAATGTTGATTATATTTTTTTATTTCTTTTTGAGTTTGTATTTTAATTATATTGCCTTGTATTTTTTCAATAACGTTTTTTATCTTTTTACAATGAATTAAATTTTAAATGTCGGTACTCAAATACTGCATAATAAGTAAGTACCATTAATGCAGTTCACGATATCATCACGAAGTCCCAAACTTTACAGGTTATGTTCTCGAGATGTTTCAAAGAATTTAATATAATGTTGTCAAGAGAAATAGATATTTTATTTTACCCTTTTACCCTAATCATAAAGTTATTGTAGTCTTTCTTACTTCTTAGGTATTTATATTATTTTTCCAATCTAAATATATACAAGAAGACATTGACTGACGTATCAACGCACAGCCCAAACCGCTGGGTCTAGAGACTCCAAATTTGGCATAAGCACTTTTTCCGACATAGCATTAGCAGACCAATCAAGACAAAGCCCATCAAAGATCAAAACCATCGTCGCCTCAGCCTGCGCTATGGGTAATTATAGTTCTATGGCCTATACCCCGAGGAGTTTTCACGCATGCGGACTAGTGAAGGTTGCTGACCCACGTTTATTCTGACGAAATTTCTTTTTTTAAAGCATTTCTTAAAAATACTACCTAAGGTATGTATGAAACTGTTAATTCCTAATTTTGACCAATCGACGCGTGAAATTTCTTGTCTGAACTCATTTTCATTTTTCTTATTAAAGCACGTTTTTTTCAATGGAGAAGCTGCTACACTTCCATTTACCGTCTATTTCTTTTCCATCGGTAATATGTGCAACAATGCATGCTTGGCCGTCTGACAGACCATTATGATCAACTTCAGTAGTAATTGAAGTGCTTTCTGGGAGATTTGTTAGTATATTATCTATACAAGATTCTGCACCGTTTCTAGTAAATGAAATTTCTTTAACTAAATGCCTGAAATTGTAGGAAGTGTGTAAATTCAAAAACTTAGTCCTATTTGTGATATCTTTCAGTAGAGCTACATTGAAATCTCCTACAAGTACACATTTCTTACTGAAGAAGTGCTGTAGAAACATTTCGAGTTTTTTAATAAATTCATTGAAATTTGTATTACTAGCAACAAAAATTTAACATATTTTTATCAACATCTCTAATGCCACACAATTCAAAATGCTCAAGTTTACTAAGCTGTTTACATATTTTAACCTCCTCTTCATTTCTGCCCTTACTAGCTAAAATCATTGATCAACCTCTAGCCTTATTTGTTCTAAGAAAATGTCTTACTAGGTTATAATTTGATAAATTTAGCATTTTAACGGAGTGATTTTTCAAAAAGTGCTCACATATACAGACGAAACTAATTTTACTGTCTAAGTTTTCTATGTAAACTTCTAATTGGTCCTTTTTGGAATTTATACCACAAACATTCTGATAAAAATACTAAAAACCTCCATCTCCATTAATTTTTCTCAAAATATATCACAGTCACTTGAAAGTCGACACAAATAAGTTGAACAAAAATGGCGGACTTCAAAGCATTATTATACAAATTCCCGGCACGTAGGTTGAACCGAAATAGCGATTATTAGCGCAGGTACAAATAATGCGCCGACGACCGCCATTTTAGTTCAATGAAATTTGTACAAAAATGGTTTGAAGTCCGCCATTTTTGTTCAACTTATTTGTGTTGCATTGTACATTATTCTCGCAAAAACTGAATGTCATTTGATGTGTGTGTACTCGTAGGACTGGGTAACTTACAATTAATCAATAAGGTGGGTGTACCATGGAAGGCCACTCTAACAAATAAACAGTTATTATTCGTTTATTTACTGGATAAATGAAACTAACAAATATTTAAGAAATACTTTGTTTTATTACGTAACATATAAACCATTTTTTTTTATTGTAGATTTAATTAATATTGATTGAACTTAAGTTTCATTGAACTCTTCCAAATGGCCTTGCTAGGAACAAGGCTCCTTAGAAGGCCATTATAATAAATCAGTCATTTAACACTAAAAGTTACTAAATAGCGATTAAATCTGCAATTAATAAAAGTGGTTTATATGTTACGTAATAAAACAAAGTATTACTTAAATATTTGTTAGTTTCATTTATCCAGTAAATAAACGAATAATAACTGTTTATTTATTAGAGTGGCCTTCCATGGTACACCCACCTTATTTTAACGTCGTCGATTCCCGATATCGAAGAAGCGAGGGACCGTACTGCCAAAATAGTAGCGCGAGTGATTCGCCGCCGCGTCTGTGGTTTCCAGTTCGATGGGTGTTTGTGTAAATAGAAGGAATTTGTCATCACATGGCAATAACTACGAAATTTTAATAATGGGCCTTCGAAGGAGCATGGCCTTCCATGGTCCACCCACCTTAAATTGTTTTTATCTTTTCCTATGCTAAATAGTCAGGAATATATTTTTGTTTAAGTTTTTTTGGCTTCATATAAGTATTTTTAAGAGTAAAAGAATCTGTCATTTTCTTTAATAAACTTGTATCCCGTATCTGGGAACTACGGCTGGGTTTAAAGCAAGCCGTCCCTCTCCCAACACTCAAAAAGGTGGAGAACTTGGATGGCCAACGCTGGAGGATGAAATACCAAAGTGTTCTCGAAGGAGGCTGCTGTACAGGGATGTCGGGGCTTACGCGCGTAGCGGACCAACCTCAGCGAACCTCTCACATCTAAGATTTTTTGTTGACCTGATTGACTGATTTAGACAAAAAATTTAATGATATCTTTTCGTTTTCCTTTCAAATGATTTATTTCGAATGCGGGCAGCACTGACCACGAAAAATTCTGGTAGTCAAGGATGCGAGTTAGGATAGTGTAATCACTGGCTACTCGTAATTAGAGTACCTACAAATCGTATATTTTAATAATAACACTTTTAAGATGAATATTTTAATGCGAGGAGCGCTGATATAATTGTTGTAAGTTACAAATTAATATAGTATATTAGAAACCGCGAAAGGAACTCGCCCGGTATCGGCTTCACAAAGTACTTTGTATACGATATGTAACAACAACCCTGTCCGATCCTTGTAGGAGCAACTTAAATAGGGACAAATTACACTGATTGAGCTAGCCCCAAAGTAAGTTCGAGACTTGTGTTATGGGATACTAACTCAACGATACTATATTTTATTACAAATACATATATAGATATACATCCAAGACCCAGGACAATTTGAAAAAGGCCATTTTCCAACTTGCCCTGACCGGGGATCGAACCCGGGATCTCTGGGTGGCGGACTAGCATGGTGACCACTACGCCATACTCGTCAGCGCAACTTAGACCGTCGATATGAACAACTTTCCGTAAGGGACTAATGCTTGAATCTCGAAAAATAAAATCTACATTTTCATACAAAAGTGTTGGGCCGGCCCGGCAATTTGTATGGACATGACGATTTTTTCTTCGAGTTTCAAGCATTGGTCCCACAGAAAACTTTGTTCATATTGACGGTCTGAGTTGCTTCTACAAGGATCGGATAGAGTTTTTGTTAGGTATATATTGTATATATGAAAATCGGCTTACCTATACGAATCAAATCAAATCAGATCAAATATCTTTATTGTGGAACACAGGTTTACAAAGTTCTTATAAGTATTAAAGTCGAAGGCCAAATATTGCTCATCTTCTAGTTCGTACAATAAACAAATTTTATCGCAACTTATCTAATAAAAAAACACGGTAATTTCAACCTTATCCTCATTAAAAATTACTCATAAATAGGACTACACAGGAAAATATAACTTAGTCTAGCCATGAAGTCATTGTTAGTGATTGCTGTATTTTGCGTGGTCCCTTGCGGTAAGCGATAAAGTCTATTTTTTTAACTATTATATTTCATATATCAAGTGAATTTGCAGGATTTTTAACTGTTGAGTGATAAGGAAGTATTTTCTTTTAAACATATAATCATTCATAGTATGATTTGTGGATTTAATTAAAAGATGGCACATTAAATATTATTGTTCCGCAAGTTCCGCAGTTTTACATTCTATAAATGGCACCCATGTGCAACAAAAGTACACAAAATAATTAAAGAAACAAACAAAATAAAATATGTGCGTAAAGTAAAAAAATGTTTGTTTTCTGTAGCAACTAATTATTTACAAATATATTTCAATATACATATTATGAATTAAATCAAATAAGTATGATATTCGGAAAAATAAATAAGTATATTTAAAATAGCGTAATTTTTTTCTTTGATTCAAGTAATTACAGAAGTTTTAGGTTATTTGTATTGACATGTAATTATTTGTGTTAATGTACTTTTTTTAAGGTAAAGCTGATAGTGAATAGGTATCAAGTTAACTTATAAAAATAAAAAAATATGAAGAACCACGCAAACAAAGTTATGAGTGAACATTTTATAGTAAGTTTGTGGTCTTCGAAAAATTATTTCTTAGTATTTATTGTATGAAAACGACACCAAACAAAAGTTAGTTTTAAATTGTCGGTTCAAGTCTGTTTAGGTATTGTAGATGTTCTAATTTTTTTTATATTTTGTTTAGTATTTGCTAGTTTTTCTCATAGATGTAAATGAAAAGTAGAGTGTGCTACTCGGGTACGGTGATATTTTTATCTTGGGCGATATACATGAATCCCTCGCTTCACTCAGAATTCCACAGAAGAATCACTAGCTACGCTCGTGATTCAACTGTGGAATCCCTCTTATCGCGCTGAATTCAAAGTAGCGCCCTCGGCTTCAAAATGTTACCTTAACCCCTTGTAGCACAATCTACTATTTATTGGCTATTATTTGATGACGCAGTACCAATAATAAATATATTTGTCACTTTCCTACTGCAAACTTCCTATGTTTATACCTACCCCGCACCATGAGATAGCTATTGATATCATTTATTGATTTACGCGCCCGCATAGCAGGACAGTTAAGCATCAGGCTTTTTTAATCCGATACCGAACTGAACGTGTTGATAATTTCTATTTTTACTACTTTTTAGACTATGCCAAGTCAAATTTCTCGTGACCACCGTGACTGAACCGTAGAGCTGTAATAATCGTATTTTATTTCAGCATTTCAAGATATTTGGGACAAGTACGAGACACGGTATGACGATGTTAATAACTTTAACAACGATGTATTAAATAAGAAGATCAACGACCGAGTTGAAGAAGGAAATGCACCTGAAACAATACAAGACAACAAAAGCAAAGCATATCCTATACCTAAATCAAATGGCGACGATAATATTCCTAGCGTACAATTAGGTACAAATACTTTCAAAGCGCTTTTGGACGATGTTGATGTTAATGAACAAATGGAAGGAGAGCCAGTCCTGGAGTACTGGGAAAAGTTCAAGATGATGCTCGCTGACATGGTCACCACGTACGTCAACACGATTCGCATTGACCCGGAGATGACCACCACGTAAGTTCTTATGCTTTTATAGTTTTTACATATTTTTTTCTTTTATTTGACCTCAGGATAAGAGGTACGTACGTTGATTAAGATATGTTTTGTTCACCGATTATTACAAGATGCCTGAACAGAAAATTATTGTTTGACATCGGTTGTATAATTTGGGAGTGAAGCCAGTTTTTAGTTTTGAAAAATTATGGCAAATAAGCGTAACTAAGACGAATTTATGATCTATAAAATAAACTATAACACACAGTGCTTGTTCGTGAATGTCAAGAAAGCTCGCGAGCAATGAGAGCATACTAGCTTGCAAGAAACACGTCAGTCTGGTCTTCTACCTGGAGAAGCCCAAACTTGGCATGATTTGAAAATATTTCTTGGATTTTTAAAAAACAGGTAGCCTGATGGTGTAGAATATTTTTAGAATCAACTCGTAAAGCTCTTTTCTTATACCAAACATGATAGGTTTTTGAAAAAAAAAAGTTAAATTCCTATACACAAAATTAATAACGCCATTTCCACCGGAGCAAGCGTAGGAGGAGCGGGGTGTTTGTATCCGTATTATGGTCAGTACTACGGATGCAAATTTTCAGCTGGTTACAACAGAATACACTTTTAAAACTTAAAATTTTTACGCTGCAATATATGTTAATTTTATTTGATAGAATATAATTTTCATCCACTAAGCAGATGGGTAAAGGTCAACCTCTTTACAGTTCTTGGACTATCATATTGAATTTAGTGTGACATCAACAACCTATAACAAGTGGATAGCCCAGACGCTGCCAACGATACCACACTTGGCAAGGTATCATTGAAGATATGAGGAAACTGATGAACAGACAAACATGCGTATAATCCAAATCATGATATTTAATTTGCTATGCCATCAAATTTTAAGCTGTAAAATATCACGATTCTTGCTAATCAATTTAGTTAATTTAGCCGACCACTAGCAGCAGCTCAATTTACGTCATTTTATGACAAAAATCGTGAAGCTGACAAAAACTTTAGCTTATTTAGCTGACTGATGAATTGTTCTCTACCCCAAATAGCGATATAACGTACACGGGAACGGCAACGGCAACGGCAACGGCATCGAGAAGTGCAACAGCAACCGCAATCACAACGGGAACGGGAGCGTCAAAGACAACTTCAACGGCAACGGCAGCGGGAGCGGGAACGGCTAGGGCAACGTCAAAGACAACAAGTCAAGGCACGGGAACGGCAACAGCAACGGCAACGGTAGCGGCTGCGGGAACGTCAACGGCAACGGCAACCACAGAGAGTATGGGAACGGCAACGTCAACGGCAACGGCGACTGTAGCGGGAACGGGAACGGCAACTGCAACGGCAACTGCAACGGCAAGGGGAACGGGAACAGTAACGGCAACGGTAACAGCGACGGCAAATGCCAGGGGATCGGCACCACTTACGAAAACAAGAACTGTTACGGGAATTGGATCGGCAACGGCAACGGTAACGGCAACGTTACCGGGCAGGACCAGGTAAGCTAGTTGGAAATATTTTCCTTGTATTAATAACGTTTCCTTTTCATCATCCCTGGCAAAAAATGCATTACCTATGCATTAGCTGGTAAACAAGGTTTTTATTGTAATTAAACTAACAGCTCTTTTTCACTTATCTTAGTATAATACGAATCAAGCTCAAAATTGTATGATATCTGGTGTAGAAAACTGCATGTCTTATTATTTCCAAACATAAATTTTTGTCATCTATAAAAAAATACATTATTACCGTACCGTATCATAAATAGACGTGTGTTGAAGTAGAAGCCTTGTTCCTTTCTACAACTATTAAATTATTAGTAAATGTACTGTTAGTAGAGTAAAAACTACATATATTCCACTATATGCAGTGTACTTAATTTTAGAAGAAATTATAAAACTGCATCGCAAATTTAACTTCGCATATCTTTGCGAAAAATTATAGTAATAACATAATTCAATTTTGTTTAGTAAAAGAGTTGAACTTAATTTGGATGGTTTTCATCTTTTGTTAAAAACAAAAAGCACTCCTATAAAATATACTAAATTTCTGAATTACAAGTTTAAAAATAATTAACTAATTTGAGCCACCTAGAAGAAACATAAATCTCTCCAATTCTTTATCTTGAAAATATCACGTTACAGATTAGTTGCCAAAAGGAACAAAACTCTGTTGATTTGATACACAGAATACAACTCCTAGAAACACCGATTTGATTTCATGAAACAATAAAATAAATTGTTTTATTGTCCTGTTAAACATGAAAAGTCTTATGACCTAAGATTAGTAATTTTAAGACACTTGCTGCAGTGACGTGTCAGTATCTCGGTAATCAGTCATTAGCAAAACATTGTTGACATCGTCTAGTACTGATAACGATTTCGATGTTTATGTGTATTCATTAGATAACGCTTACTATTTGAAAAGTTTCCGTCCATTTCTCTCAACACGTGATGCATACCTATAACGAGATATATTGTTTGGATACCCTAAAAACAGTTGTCAATTGTGTTAATAGCCAACACAGGTGTCAGATCAAGCTTCAGCAAGGCATTTAACGTAGCTTAATTAATGTGATTTAGTAACAATAGTCAATATCTAGAGTTAGTCTCTCCGTTATTCGAGAGATTATTATTTTATTTACTTTAATATCTTACCAGCGCTAAACATCACGATGTTTCACTAATAATCTAAAAATTATGAAAGGTGCTGCGTTTACTATTTCGACCGTATTCTCTTTAACTCATTTATTGTCCTGATTTGTCGTATTTATTTATCTATCTTTACAAGATTCCTAATCAACTTTTCCTTTTAATTTATTTGCAGTGATGTCATGATGAAATTCTCGCGCGGCTACTCTCAACTAGGGATCTCTTTGCAGTCAGGCTCAGAGGAATATCCACCTGTGTAAGTGTTAAGTATAACTATATCTATACAACGGTAAGGGACATATCCGTAATAAATCGAACCACAGGCTAAACTAAATCACTTCAGTACAATAAAATGAAAATAACAGTCAAAAAAACAAAAGCTTCAATGCGGTGCCTTGAAAGTTTTCTATTTGTTATTCTTTCATTTATTTATTATTGTTTTTGATAATAAAAATCCCAAGAAAGAATGATTTCCTAAGAAAAAAAAAATAAAATCGACATTCAAATACAAATTACCCGGGCGGCTACACACTTTCGTATGAAAATGCCCAAATTCATTGTTGTTTCTTGACTTGTATAGCCCGTGGTTAAATTTATTACGGGCATGTCCCTTTCCCGTTGTATATAAAAAGAAGAAACTGAATGAATGACTGACTGATTGACATATAAATGCACAGCCCAAACCGCCGGGCTTAGCTAGAGACTCCTTTGGCAGATAAGTTCCTTATGAGGTCTAAGAGTGTACTAAGCAGAGATTTTTTAAAACTCCAAAGACCAAGGAAACTACTTTGTATGGAGAAATAAGATTAGTTTGGCCATTTTATTCGAAACTTCGCAAGAACACTCCCGGCGGTAAGGAGTATGTACGTGTTTCAGGATTTTTCGAAATTCAACCCCATGCTGAAGCGTTCCATTGCTCTCTCTTTTGTCTTGAAGAGATTGTTCCTCTAAATATTTCATAGTTTTGCAAAATCTGATTAAATAATACTTATTTGAATTTTTTTTCATAAGTGTAAGTTTTTTGACAAAATCCTTTAAAATGTTGCTATACATAGTTTTTGTATCAACATTCTCACAATAAGGCAGATAACAGAAAAGATCTTGTTTATATTAATAGACTTTCGTTTATTTGGTGTCATACCTACATTTTATTCTTCGAGTCAGGCTGTTGATGATGAAGATGTCTGTTCCATTTTTCAATTTCACAAATGATGTATCATTTGTGAAACAAATAGGTACTTTTTATTTGCTTTCTCATTACAGGAACAGCTTCAAGCCTCGAGACCTCAACGTGTTGTGATGTCCAGCTTGAGATAGTAAAAGCTATGTGTTAATTGCGATGTAAAACTATATCTATTAATTGCAGTATGTAAATAGTCTAAACAGTCAGTATAAGATAAGATAAACATAAAAATATGTTTATTTTTTCCAACAATCTCAAATAGCATGACGAATGGAAAAATATTTTTAGTCCATCGGTTAGATTGTTTAAAAAATATAGTACACGTATTTTTTCTTTTTACTGAGTAACAAAAAATTAGAGATGCAGTGCATTTAAATTTCGCATGATGTCACGGCTACGTAAGATTTTTACGCAGAGGTGAAGTCGCCCACTCCGGAACTTTGATGCTTCGTATCATTGTGAATTTTTACTTTATTGGCAAACTGAAAAATACAGGTCAATTGTTTTTGGATAATCAAAAAGTTGGACTAATTACGATTGTACTTTTATAACTCTGTCGTCACCCGTATTACAAGAAGATATACAAAACAGTAATATACAGGTTGTGGTTGTCATCTCAGATTGGTGGAGACTGGAGTCTGTGGGATGCTGGGCCTGCACAGATCTCCAGAGCTATCACTTCTGGATACAAATTTCAATAACAGAATAAATGAAGCTTATTTAATTATACTGAATAACAACAACAACAACAGAAAAGGGTGAAAGTATTATCAGTAAATATTACACATTTTCTTATCAACTTAATAGGTTAATTGTCGTAGTTTATTCCACAACAAATGTTGCTATAATTATATAGCAACATTAGTTGTGCAACATACTAACAGTTTACCAAATGTACCAGATGGAAGCACAGACCAAGACACAAGAAAAATGTTTTTAACTACTGGCAGGTAGTAGGTACACTAGAGCACAAAGTAACAATTTGTGATTTTGTATTTAGTTCAGTTGTTAATTGTACAATCATATTTATTTTATATTATTTCTTTTTTTAATAAATGTTTGTTTAAAATTTTCTTTTTTATTCTTCCTTGATTTCATATTTTTAATTTGATTGCCTTGTATTTTTGAACAACGATACTTTACTTTTTACAATGGAATAAAATATTAAATGTCGATACTCAAATAATGTATAATATGTAAGAATATACCTTTGGTGCAGGTCACGACATCATCACGAAGTGTCTAATCGTACAGGTTATGTTCACGAGTTATTTTAAAAAGTTTATTGTGTATTACATATTTATAAAATTTTGTTACAGGTTGATATATATTAGAGGGTTGTAAATAAAATTTATAATATTTCTTTTATTCATATCATTAAATAATTATCGTCTTTTGAAGTACTTGCGTATAATTATTGGTCCAATCATTATTAATACAAGATTAATGTCTAAATATATATGTCGGAATAAACATATCTTCCTTTACGTTTTCAACCATCATGGATTTAGTGGGCGTATCAGGGTTGTATGCGAGCACAAAACAACAGAAGTCATCGCTTTTCATACAATTTATTCCATGTAATTACAGGCTTTGTCACTTCACTGTTACAATCCGTGGTTTGTAATTTCAGAGCCCTTGAATTATTTTGAGCAGCGGGTTCAGGACACCGATCTCACTTTTCCCAGTACCAAATATCTTCAGGATCCACCTTAATTCAACATTACCATTCAAAATATAGGCTTAACCCCACCTCAACACAACTCAAGTTGTTCACGAGACTCTGGGCTTACCCTCCGCTCTGATTGGCTGTAACTTAAATTAAAGAAATCATAACTTTTAATTAATTGGTAGGGGTAAACACCATGTGAATCATTTTAGAAATCAAATTAAATTAAATGAAGATTTTACAAAATATTCAATACTAGCTGTTGTTGTTTTAAAATAAGGTCGTACTTATTTAGATATAAGTATGCGAAATTCCCAATGATCTTTATTTTTAAGCAAGTTCAAGCTTATTTTAGATTGTGACGTCACGATGAAGATGTTTTTGAGTAATGTTGGCTATACTTTTGTTGGCGGTACTGTGTCTGTTACTACTGTTCTGTCCCTGTCATCTTCAGTTTACCGGATACCTATTTTTGAATGCAGGAGTCAGCAAAATACAAACGTTCCTTTAGCGACACTCCTAAGACCCGCACTAAGACCGACTTCGTGGTAGAGTAGTAAGCAGGGGCGTAGCTACCGCCGTATATGCCGTATCAATTATACGGGGCCCCCGACGTGCGTAAGCAAAAATTTATAAAAACTTCCTAATGTTTTATTATTACAGAAACGACAAAAGTAAAAAAAAAAAATTTTTTTCTTGCGTGAAACGTGCATTCAAAAGTTGCCAACACTCTAAATCGGTTATCGCGGGATTTCCTCGTTTAAGTCATTTACTTCAACGGGGGAATCCCACAAAATTTTGGAAAAGTTACAGATAGATAATTATGATGAATAAATATTTATTTTAATTTTATGCATACATTTTTTTTCTTTTGTGAGAAATCTTTACCTACCCTTCCTAAGGGCCCCCAATTTTTTTTATACGGGGCCCCGCCAATGCACGCTACGCCACTGGTAGTAAGTCAAGAAATAAACTTATACCCTTTATTTGAAACAATAATATTCCTTTTGTTAGCAAAAAATAATATTCTTTCACGCAGAAAACTTAAAAAATCTCTCAGAGTTTTTTATCAAATACAGTATTCAAAAATAGGTTTCCTGCATCGATATCTGACTTATTTTCCCTCATGATATTGACAGTTGGCAGACGTCATTGTATTTTTTTGGTGTAGGCAAAGAAATATTGTTCACATTGATTGCTGTGTGTCGTCATTTCCGGTGAAATTTTTTAAATTATATTATAAAATCCTGATAACACGCAGATTATTTTTATTCAAATAGTTTTCTAAAATGGTCTATATTTTCGATTAAAGGCACCTGCAACATTGTCATATTGTTTAGTTGACAACCCAATTAGATTTAGTACTGGTAGTTCCGTGAGAACATGAGACCTCGCGAGCCATTACAATCACGAAATAACCGATATTTTGCCGTTTACCTGGCTTCGCAAAGCCATTTAAGAGTTTTGAAACCAACCTACCAATGCTGGAAATTAAGTAGAAAGACCCATCCTTTACCTATAATCTAATAGATTTTCGTAACTTTTATACAAAATTATTAAAATGAAAATAATTTACGACTATAATTTTACTTAAAAAACCTATTTGTACATTACAAGTATACAATTTGAAAGCTACTATGTTGGTAGAATACAAATAATGTCTACATACAAATTCAAGCTGTTCAGGAGTAGGGTAATTTAGCAATGCAAATCCCGGTTAGTTATATTCTGTTAACCACATTTGCGTAAAGAATATTTGCATTGCTGATACTAATAATAATATAGAGTTGAATGGTTTAAAATCACGTCACACTATATATCACAATAATACTAGTGGTTCTGTGAGAAAAGTAGACGAGCCCTTACAACCACGAAACAACAGATATTTTACCAATTCCCTGGTTTAGCAAAGCCATTTAAGAGTTTTGAAAAAACCTACCGATGAAAACACTGAATAAGATGAGAATCCTGAAATAAAAATAAATAAAGAAGATTCGCAGTATCATGCTTTAATAAAAACGCCAAAATATGTATTTCATATTTCGATATATATTCCTTGAGGAAAATTGTTTAATTTCACTCCCTCTCCCACTTCACGTACTTCAACTTCTTTCATTTCAAGTTATATTTAACTTTTGTACACATATACCCCCAAATTCATAAAAAATTACACACGTTTGCTAAACCTATTTTAGTTAAAATATGTTTTGTCTCGTTCTTTCAATGTCAAATATTGAGAAGAGGAAAAGAGACAAAACATGTTTTAGCTAAAATAGGTTTAGCAAACGGTTGTATTTTTTTATGAATATGAGGGCTAGTCTGTGGGTTTGACCAATATGGGAGTGAAGTTCATTACTGTGTAATCGACTCATAAAACCCTTTTATTTGGTACCGCACATGGTATGTTTATTTATAAAACATTTTTAAAGTGAAAACTTCTTTAGGCGAGTTGGGCATGTTTTGAGATGGGGAAAAACCAGTTAAGCTACCTGAATTTTTCGGGGTCCAGTGCTGCCCCCATTTGAAATAACTCATTTGAAAAGAAACGGAGATATCATTTAAAATTTGGTCTTGATCAGACCCTGGATAACCCTTCAAACTATTTTATGAACTACTGTATACATTTTAAAGTGAGAACGTATAGCTTGTCTTGGCACATACGCCAAAAGTGGCCGTTTTTCGCAATTTTGCGCAGAAAATTTCAAATGGGGGCAGCAGTGGACTCAGAAAAATTCAGGTAGCCCCTTAAGTTGCGACACCGTGATGCTTTGTACACCCCTTTTAAAATGAACTTTATCTCAATGTTTTAATATAAGGTTGAGACTCGCCTGTGTCAAGCGGGCCGATTGGGCTGCTTCGGGCATGCTCCAGGATTAATCGGAGACTTGACCACACCCACCGTATATACCTCTCTCGGTCCGTCGCGAGTGAAGTTGGCGAGCGCTGTCTCATTCTCAGTCTGCTTTGCAACCAAAGAAATTACAAAAAATCTAGAATGCTTACGCTGTTCCACACATTGCGAACTTTCACCCCTTCCTTGGTGGGCTGCAAACAAAGAAATTACTTAGAAACTAGAATAACTACGAGTAATAATTTCGTCAGAAACATCATTGAAAATTGAACCTACTACTTCGTGCTCAAAGTTTATATTTCCATAACAATTATGTTTTAATACCTAATGTTTCATATACCCAAAGTTCTCTCCATCACTTTTTTGCAAACTACCAGTAAAATAATATAGAAAGGGACGGTAATAACTTTAGGTATCTTTTTCGGGAACAGCTTAAGCATTCTAGATTTTTTGTAATTTCTTTGGTTGCAAAGCAGACTGAGAATGAGACAGCGCTCGCCAACTTCACCCGCGACGGACCGAGAGAGGTATATACGGTGGGTGTGGTCAAGTCTCCGATTAATCCCGGAGCATGCCGGAAGCAGCCCGATCGGCCCGCTTGACACAGGCGAGTCTCAACCTTATATTAAGGGCCGTAACAGACGGGGCGCAAGTTGCGCCGCGTAACAGCCAGTGATGGGAGTTGCATAAATACTCAATCAACCCATTTGAATATTTGCTCAGTAGATTGAGTAAATACCCGATAAATATTCGAAATTATCTATTTGGTGACTAGATTGATTTATATGAGTTGCGACTTATATTTATAGTTAATAGATTCAGGTGTTACTTTGCGGAAGTCAAAGTTACATACTACATGATTTGAATTACTTTGTGCAATTCCGCCACCAGTTAGTTCATGCAAACTATTGCCGGCCGGCGCCCACCCACTACTGTTAGTCCCAGCATACCTGCTGACAATTTTGAAACTTAAATCTAGTAAACACTTGCAATTCTTGTCGGAAAGTGTGTGCATACGTCATAATATGCTTAAAATGTGGGTAAACGTTAAATGCGACGCTAAAATATATAAAAATACCATACTAATCATACTCGGAAAGTAGGCTACTTTGACTAATTATCATTTTTTGCTGGGAGGTGTGCAAAGACGTAATTTTATGTTAAAATAAGTAAACAGACATCAAATGCGATGTCAATATATGAGCACGCTCTATTTACTCTATTTATTAAATCTAGTGAGTAAATACTCAGATGGGTAGATTGAGTACTATCCACTGCCCATCTCTAGCTGTTACGCGACGCAACTTGCGCCCCGTCTGTTGCGGCACTAAAACATTGACATAAAGTTCATTTTAAAAGAGGTGTACAAAGCATCACGGTGTCGCAACTTAAGGGGCTACCTGAATTTTTCTGAGTCCAGTGCTGCCCCCATTTGAAATTTTCTACGCACAATTGCGAAAAACGGCCACTTTAGGCGTATGTGCCAAAACAAGCTTCACGTTCTCACTTTAAAATGTATACAGTAGTTCATAAAATAGTTTGAAGGGTTATCCAGGGTCTGATCAAGACCAAATTTAAATGATATCTCCGTTTCTTTTCAAATTATTTATTTCAAATGGGGGCAGCACTGGACCCTGAAAAATTCAGGTAGCCCTGGTTTTTCCCCATCTCAAAACATGCCCAACTCGCCTAAAGAAGTTTTCACTTTAAAAATGTTTTATAAATAAACATACCATGTGCGGTACCAAATGAAAGGGTTTTATGAGTCGATTACACAGTAATAAACTTCACTCATATTGGTCAAACCCACAGACTATATGTGTACAAAAGTTAAATATAACTTGAAATAAAAGATGTTGAAGTACGTGAAGTGGGAGAGGAAGTGAAATTGAACAACTTTCCCCAAGGAACATATATCGAAATATGAAATACATATTTTGGCGTTTTTATTAAAGCATGATACTGCGAATCTTCTTTATTTATTTTTATTTCAGGATTCTCCTCTTATTCAGTGTTTTCATCGGTAGGTTTTTTTCAAAACTCTTAAATGGCTTTGCTAAACCAGGGAATTGGTAAAATATCTGTTGTTTCGTGGTTGTAAGGGCTCGTCTACTTTTCTCACAGAACCACTAGTATTATTGTGATATATAGTGTGACGTGATTTTAAACCATTCAACTCTATATTATTATTAGTATCAGCAATGCAAATATTCTTTACGCAAATGTGGTTAACAGAATATAACTAACCGGGATTTGCATTGCTAAATTACCCTACTCCTGAACAGCTTGAATTTGTATGTAGACATTTTTTGTATTCTACCTACATAGTAGCTTTCAAATTGTATACTTGTAATGTACAAATAGGTTTTTTAAGTAAAATTATAGTCGTAAATTATTTTCATTTTAATAATTTTGTATAAAAGTTACGAAAATCTATTAGATTATAGATAAAGGATGGGTCTTTCTACTTGCTTTCCAGCATTGGTAGGTTGGTTTCAAAACTCATAAATGGCTTTGCGAAGCCAGGTAAACGGTAAAATATCGGTTATTTCGTGATTGTAAGGGCTCCCGAGGTCTACTGTTCTCACGGAACTACTAGTACTAAATCTAATTGGGTTGTCAACTAAACAATATGACAATGTTGCAGGTGCCTTAAATCGAAAATAAGGACCATTTTAAGAAAACTATTTGAATAAAAAAAAACAACTGCGTGTTATCAGGATTTTATTATATAATTTAAAAAAATTCACCGGAAGTGACGACACACAGCAATTAATGTGAACATTATTTCTTTGCCTACACCAAAAAATACAACGACGTCTGCCAACTGTCAATGTCATGAGGGAAAATAAGTGAGATATCGACGCAGGAAACCTATTTTTGAATACGGGAGGGAGCCAACGAAACAGTCATCATTTAATGTAAAAAACTCTGAGAGATTTTTTAAGTTTTCTGCGCAAAAGAATATTATTTTCAAATAAAGGGTATAATTTTATTTCTTGATTTACTCTCTACCACGAAGTCGGTCTAAGTGCGGGTCTTAAGAGTGTCGCTAAAGGAATGTTTGTATTTTGCTGACACCTCCATTCAAAAATAGGTATCCGGTAAACTGAAGATGACAGGAACAGAACAGTAGTAACAGACACAGTACCGCCAACAAAAGTATAGCCAACATTACTCAAAAACATCTTCATCGTGACGTCACAATCTCAAATAAGCTTGACCTTGCTTAAAAATAAAGGTCTTTGGGATTTTCGCATATATCTAAATAAGTAAAACCTTATTTTAAAATCTGATTAGAGAAAACTTCTGCTTAAGACTATTTCTCGCCATAGTATGCAAATCAGTTTTTTTTTTAAATTAGTTGACAAGCGAATTATCTGCATCACTTATAAGTCTTCCAGACATGTGATCCCGCTCGTTCTATACACTTATTGTAATATTGTAACATTGAAATCTTAATCCGGTTAAGCCATATGCATCAGAACCGGTCCTTGATGTGCTAGATAGAAAAATTAAAGCTTATGTAAAGAAAGTATGTACTTTGGGAGAAGGCTTATAACGGAACCGATGATTATCTTAAAGACAAAAACGTCTGGCTTGAGCTTAGCGCGAGTCCTTCGTAAAGATTTATATTTGCACACTAAGAAATGTCATAATTTGAGTACAATCGGTATATGTACTTTATTAACAAATGACATTAATTTCAAATTTGACATCAGTCTTAATAAAAAATTATGACATAATATTCTCAGTCATAATAGTCTCAATGATCTGACGTCAACATCTACCATCTACCTATTAAGAAATCGAAAGAAAATCACAATTATCAAGTGACTAGCTTTTGCCCGCGGCTTCGCTCGCGTAGGGGTGTAATTTATCAAAATCTTAGGGGATGCCTACGTCACAGTAGCTTTATACATGCAAAGTCTCAGCCCGATCGGTTGAAAATTGACAAAGTTTCATACAAACTTTCATCGCCTATTTTAGCCCCTTGGGGGTAGAATTGATCAAAATCCTTTCTTAGCGAATGCCTACGTCATAATATAAACAAACCTGCGTGCCAAATTTCAGCCCGATCCGTCCAGTGGTTTGGGCTGTGCGTTGATAGATCACTATGTCAGTCAGTCAGTCACCTTTGAGTTATATATATTTAGATACTAATATCCAAAGATAAATAAATGATTTTTGACTTTGATTTTTGATCACGTGATGAGAGAAATGGACGATAAAAGTTTTTCATACAATCGTTATCTGATTAAGAAACATAAACATCGAAATCGTTATCAGTATAATAGGTAATGTCAACTAGGGCTTGGCGGCTGGCAACCCTGGAGCTTATATGTCAATTTTGTTGCTCCGTATTTATTAATGTAAATTTAAATATTTTCTTAGTTTTAATGATAAAATATTATTACTAGATTAAAAAACTAGATATGTGTTGACGTATTTCATAATTTGTTTGTTTAGAATCAGTATATTTTGTGAAATAATAGTGTTCTTAGTTGACGTTCAGTGGGTATTATTGATACCGGCTTTTTACAACTTTTACAAGGTAAGAACGGTGCAATAATAACTCCCTTTTACATATTTCATTAAAACACGAGACGTCCTTTGTACACTGTATTTCATATTTTCGCAAATTTACATACGTAAACACATTTAACCTTCAATGTAATTGAGACTCGTAGGTTAGGTTATGTTATTGTTATTTCGTAGTTAGGTGATCGGTTTTTGCTAGCTTAATCTTGCTTATACTATCGTTTATTATCTTCCTTACACATTAAATCAGTCCCCATTTGTAAAAATGTCCTCCACAACCCGTGCTGTCACTGCCCGGCAACTGGAAATCCAGCTGAAGGATGCCTTACTCGAGCTCAAGGCGGAGAAGGAAGACAACGAAAAGTTATTATTGGAAAGGGAAGATAATGAACGAGAATATGAATTAATGCGTAATAAAACTATTAGACTTGAACAAAAGCTTTCAGAAAGTCTCCAATTGTGTGATGAATTGAGTGAGCAATTAAACCGATTACAATTAGAAGTAGATTCCTTCCGCCAATGTGGTGATACGTATGAGCAAACGCTTAGACGTACCACTGAATTAGAAAAAGAGTTGGGAGAGGCATATAGACTCATAAGTAGTTACGAGCAAGACGCCCAGTTGCGTCAGTCAGCGGAGGTGACTAGCCTCTATGACCAGCTCATTGATAGTGTCCCTGTGCCTCCCTCAACTATTTCCTCAGTGATTGATCTCACTAGTGATACTTCATCCTTAAATATTGACTCTGATACATCAAAATTTAAAATTAGCCACAATAAAATTAAAAAACATTTGAGGATTTCAAAAAAGATAAAGAAAACAAACTTAAAACTAAAAACCAATCTTAGAAGATCATGTTTAATCAAATCTAGTTCATTAAATTGTAAATTGCAATCAGAGATAGACTTATGTAATAAACAATTGGCGGAGAATCAAGAGTCATATGAGGTCAACAGCATCAGACTTGAATCGCATATAAGTAAGTTACAGGAGGATTATTCAAAATTATTTAGCAAGTATGACCTACAACGGAAGCAAAATACTGAGCACATGCTGACTGTGGAGAAATTGATTAATGACAGCAGGTACAATCAAGATACACTTGACTCATTAGTTCAACAGTGTACCTGCGGGCAGTTCAACCAGCCTATTGTCAATATTTCCACGTCAGAACTCTCTCCTTGTGGCAGTAATTTGTCTATATCTGATGTTGTGGACTCCATAGACTCTCCAGCAAATACAGTGGTGTTTTCAGACAGTGTAGGTCGCAATATGGGTCACATGTTTTATGAAAACTTGGAGCATCCTTGTATTAATTATTGCTTACCTAATACAACCTTTCCCAAGTTCATAGAGAAAATCAAATCATCAAAATTTAACCATAATTCCACCATTGTATTGCTCGTAGGTAATAGTAGTAAAATAGGAAAGAAAGATATAATTCAATGTATAGAGACTTTAAGTAAACTTAATGTATGTAAAATAATACTATGTGCGTTTCCTTATTTGAGTTGCCAGCCCCCATCAATAAATAAAAACATTCAATACCTTAATAAATTATTACATAACTTGACATGTTGTCATAGTGACAAATTAGTGTTTTTTGACACTAATAATTTTATAAGTGAATGTTTTTTGACAAAAGGTAATATATACCTATCCAAATATAAGAAATTAAAAATTGCTACATTGGTAGCTTATACTATTAAGTTTTGGACGAGTTTACATTGTGAACAAACTACTAGTTGTAAGATGTCTACCGAGTTACCAGAAAATTGTAATAGTAATTCTGTAGACTTGACGGCAGATTTAAACTGCACCTCCAGACAACGGAAAGGCCACTAGAACTAAGAGTAATTCATCAAAACATACAAGGCCTTTCCAGCAAAGAACTACTAGTTGAACTAGTATTAGAAGAATTAGATATAGATATATTGTGTTTGACTGAGCATTGGCTGCATGAGAGTGAGATGATGTTCAGCCTAAACAACTACGACATTGTTAGCTGCTTTAACAGAAAGTCTACTACTCGAGGCGGTTCTATGATATTTTCAAAAAATGGTGTCCGCGGCAAGGAGAGGAATGACATAGTTAGACTTTCTGTTGACCGCTGTTGTGAGGTGGCCTGTGCCGAGCTAGAACATCATTTAATTTTATGTGTATACAGTCCACCTGATAGCGATTTTAAGGGATTTTTGAAAGTAATGGATCAGGTTCTTAAGTTAGCTTCAAATAGTAAAAAGATTTTAATTATTTGTGGTGACTTCAATGTTGATATTCTTTTGCAGAATACAAGGAGTACACAATTCTTAAACCTCTTTAAATGTTATGACTTAGAAAATGTTTTTCTTGAACCTACTAGAACCACCGCTACATCTGCCACATGTCTTGATAATTTCTTTACCGATATAAGTTATTTTCACAAATCTGTTATTAACAAGTTGCCATCTGATCATTCAGGTGTATTTGTATCTTTTGTCAAGAAGTCCACCCGCTGCTTGAAAGATGATAAAATCATGTGTAGGCCAATTACTTCCAAAAAGATTCGTAAGCTCAAGAAGAATTTAGAAAATAAATTATGTTCAGTCGTATACACTGGAAGTAACCCTGATGATCACTACAATAAATTGTTTAGTACCGTGTCTAAGGAATATTCGGCAACATTGGATCAAAAAAAAGTTAATGTTAATAAAAGGTTAAAATTTAATGAATGGGCTACTACAGGTATTTATATAAGTAGAAGAAAGTTATTTGATTTATATGCTCAAAAACAATTTAATTTTAACCCTAGCTTTGTTGATTATGTTAAAAATTATTCAAAATTATTTAAAAGAGTTTGCAAAAAGGCTAAAGCTATCTATATTAGTAGAAAAATCAATAATGCACCAAATAAAATAAAAGAGACATGGAATGTCATTAATAAAGAAACAGGGAAAACTAAAGCGAGAGAAAATATTCGTGAAATCAAATATGCTGACAAAAACATTACCGCACCTAAAGACATAGTAAATGTATTCGATAATTTTTTTAAAAATATTCCCTTGGCACTTACTGCTGATGTCAATTCAAGTCCTCAACATGCTGAAGCCTTACTTAAAGATAATATAGCTCCATGTAATCACAAGTTTCAATTTAAACATATTACCCCTAAAGTATAGTCGATGCATTTAAACAGCTAAATTTAAAAAAGTCTGAAGATCACTGGGGTATGTCCGTTAATGTAGTAAGCAACATCATAAATATCATTGCTGCAGACCTAGCTTTTATTTTTAATGAATGCATTGATGAAGGTATTTTTCCAAATTTAATGAAATGCAGTAAATTGATTCCTTTATTTAAAAAGGGGGTAAGGACAGATCCTGGTAATTATAGACCTATCTCCATTTTGCCAGTTTTGAGCAAAGTGTTTGAAAAGATAATGCTTAATCAAATGCAACATCACTTTATCACCCATAACCTTTTTCATAGCCAGCAGTTTGGTTTTACTGGAGGGAAATCGACCACCGATGCGGGGGTAGCGCTAGTTACTCACATTTACAACGCATGGGAAAACAAGCATGATGCAATCGGTTCTTTCTGCGATCTCTCAAAAGCATTTGACTGCGTAGATCACCCGACACTTTTGCTCAAATTCCGTCAGTACGGTTTTGACGATAAATCTATAAACCTCATTCAATCATATTTAACGGATAGGCTTCAGACTGTTGATATAAATGGCATAAAGTCAAACGGATCTCTTGTCAAAATGGGTGTACCTCAAGGTTCTATCCTAGGACCGTTCCTCTTCTTAGTGTACGTCAATGATTTGCCTTACGCGGTTGAAAAACAGGCTGGTATTGTGTTCTTCGCCGATGACACGTCTCTTATTTTTGAAATAGACCGTCATAGCGAAGATGCTACTGCGGTGAATGATACATTATCGGCCATTTCTAATTGGTTCTCTGCCAATAACCTTCTGTTGAATGCAAACAAGACCCAATGCATTAGATTTAGTCTTCCTAACGTGAGGCAGGCCAATGTTGATGTGCTACTAGACGGTCAAAACTTAGATCTCGTTGATAATACTACTTTCTTGGGAATCACAGTAGATTCAAAACTTCAGTGGGATGTCCATATTTCTAAACTCGCTAATAGGCTCAGCTCAGCGGCTTACGCTATTAGAAGAATCAGACAATTGACAGATGTAGCAACTGCTAGACTAGTTTACTTTAGTTACTTTCATAGTCTGATGTCCTACGGGATTCTTCTCTGGGGGAGTGCTGCTGATATACAGACTATTTTTATTTTACAGAAAAGGGCAATTCGTTTTATTTATGATTTAGGATCGAGAGACTCCCTAAGAGATTTTTTTAAGGAAATTGATATACTCACTGTACCATCCCAGTACATATTTGAAAATATAATGTATGTGAGGAAAAATATTGCCTTATTTAATAAAACAGGTGATATTACGGGTAGAAACTTACGTAACATAAATGTTTTAGTTACCCCGTATTATAGGCTGAAAACAGTCAGTAAATCGTTTAAGGGAAACTGTATAAAGTTTTATAATAAATTGCCAGAATCGGTCCTTGATATGCCAGATAGAAAATTTAAAGCTTATGTAAAGAAAGTACTTTGTGAGAAGGCTTATTACGGAACCGATGATTATCTTAAAGACAAAAACGTCTGGCTTGAGCTTGGCGCGGGTCCCTTTTAAAGGTTTATGATCTCACAAATGACATAATTTGAGTACAATCAGTACATGTATTTTATACAAACTGACATTAATTTCAAATTTGACATTTTTAATTAATAATTATGACATAGCAATGTATTCTCAGTCCACACATCTAATTTTAATATCAGTATAATTGTAAGGTTGACGTTTTTGGAGAAAATGCTGCAGTACAGTTTGTTACCGCTTCTTCTGTACTTGCGCTTTGGAGGCGGCAGTAAACTTAGTTGTAAGTAAATGATCTGGCGTCAACAACTAACTATTAAGAAATCGAAAGAAAAAAGAAATGACAATTATCAAGTGATATAAATATCCAAAGATAAATAAATGATTTGACTTTGACTTTGACTTATTTATTGTGATTTCTGAAATACTGGTCATAGGCACGTGTCTAAACATTTCTAGTCTTATAATAAATATGGACAAATAACACTAATTGAGCTAGCCCCAAAGTAAGTTCGAGACTTGTGTTATGGGATACTAACTCAACGATACTATATTTTATAACAAATACATATATAGATAAACATCCAAGACCCAGGACAATTTGAAAAAGACCATTTTCCAACTTGCCCTGACCGGGGATCGAACCCGGGACCTCTGGGTGGCGGACTAGCATGGTGACCACTACGCCACGGAGGTTACAAGATTTTCATATACAATACAAATCATTTTTTTATGAAGTCAAATCAGTGTTTCTAGTAGACTTTTGTATTCTGTGTATCAACCTTGTTGTGTTTTCTTTTAGTCAGTTGAAATTTGTTAAAAAAACAAAAAAACAATTTGGGTAACTTGAAAGTCAGTAATTGTGTATATTTTAAAGGAATGAGTGTACAATAGGTAATGTCAACTATGTTTTGCTTATTTATTGTGATTTCTGAAATACTGGTCATAGGCACGTGTCTAAACATTTCTAGTCTTATAATAAATATGGACAAATAACACTAATTGAGCTAGCCCCAAAGTAAGTTCGAGACTTGTGTTATGGGATACTAACTCAACGATACTATATTTTATAACAAATACATATATAGATAAACATCCAAGACCCAGGACAATTTGAAAAAGACCATTTTCCAACTTGCCCTGACCGGGGATCGAACCCGGGACCTCTGGGTGGCGGACTAGCATGGTGACCACTACGCCACGGAGGTTACAAGATTGTCATATACAATACAAAACATTTTTTTATCAAGTCAAATCAGTGTTTCTAGTAGACTTTTGTATTCTGCGTATCAACCTTGTTGTGTTTTCTTTTAGTCAGTTGAAATTAGTTAAAAAAAAAACAATTTGGGTAACTTGAAAGTCAGTAATTGTGTATATTTTAAAGGAATGCTTTTTATTTTTAACAATAGATAAACATCATCTTTCGGTCGCAAAATTAACTTCAACTCTTTTTCTTTAAAGCAAAATTGAATTATGTTGTTACTATCTTCTTTTACAGAGATATGTGAAGTTAAATTTGCGATGCAATTTTACAAAAAAATAATAATAATAACAGTGCATATTCAATTCAATTCAATTCAAATATATCTTTACTATTATAGGATATTTATAATATCTCTTAATAATCGTCACTTTGTTTTATTGCACAATTAATTGTTGACGTCAAAAAGTTACTTAGAGCTAAGTTTACTGCCGCCTCCAAAGCGCTAGTGCAGAAGAAGCGGTAACTAACTGCACTGCACCATTTTCTCCAAGAACGTCAACTCACAATGAAATTAATATTTATAGTTGATATGTGGACAGAGTATACATTGTTTGTTGTCATAATTTTAATTTTTTTAATGTCGAAATTTTGAAATAATGCCAAATCAAGTTGTAAATTCAGTATGTACTTAATGTACCAGATTATATAGTATAGGGTAACATAGTCTTAAGCAAAAACTTTATAAATCTCCATACTGATATTAAATTTACTAATGATTAAATAGACGTAGCGAAGAAAGAGCAAGCTTATACTTTATCACACGTCTATTTTTCATAAGATAACAATGTATTTTTTTTTTGTATGTGACAAAAATATTGTTTGGAAATAATAAAATATGCAGTTTTCTACATAAGATATTTTCATAAAATTTAGATGATTCGTTATATTCAGTTATGTAAAAAAATTGCTATTAGTTTCATTGCAAAAAACCTTGTTTACCAGTTAATAAAAAATATTTATGAATGCGAAAACATATTTATTACTACTAACAATCTCAAACTAGTTAACCTAGTTCAGCTGTGCCCTTGCCGTTACCGTTGCTGTTGCCGATCCGAATCCCGTAACCGTTCTTGTTTGCACGTCTGGTGACGTTCCCGGTGCACTGGCCGTTGCCATTACCGTCGCCGTGACTATTCCCAGTCCCCTTGCCATCGCAGTTGCTGTTGCAGTTGCCGTTCCCCTTCCGACTATGGTCGCCCTTGACGTTGACGTTGCCGTTCCTACACTTATTGTGTGTGACGCTGCCGTTGCCGCTCCCGCTCCTGTTACAGATGCCGTTGCAATTGCCGTTCCTGGTCCTGCACTTCTTGTGGTTGACGTTGCAGTTCCTGTTCCCGCTCCTCTAACCTGAGCCGTTGATGTTGACGTTGCCTGTCCCCTTTCCCAACTATCTGTGCCTGCCACTGCCCCTGCCGTTCCTGCGGCCCTTAACGTTGCTATTGCTAATGAATTTCTCGATGCCAGTGCCGTTGCAAATGCACTATCCACGTCTCTTGTTACGCTATTTGGGGTGGAAAAAATATAAATCAAAGATTATTTAATATATCGTCTATAATTTAAACAGTCAGCAAAATAAGCTTAAGTTTAAGTGAACTCCAAAATGATTTTTGTCAGCAAAGGACGTAAATTGAGCTGCTTCTAGTGGTCGGCCAAAATAAATAAACTGATTAGCAAGAATCGTGATATTGGGCAGCTTTAAATTTGATGACATAGCAAATTGTGATCTAAAAATTGTATGCATGAAATACAATTTTGTTCGTCTGTATCCCCGTATCTTCAATGATACCTTGACATGTGTGGTATTGTTGGCAGCTTATTGGCTGTCCGCTGATTATAGGTGATTATGATGTCACACTAAATTCAATATAGCGCCCTCTATAGACCACAATAGCCTAAGATCCGAAAGGAAGTTGACCTTTAACGACCTCCGTGGCGTAATGGTCAACACGCTAGACCGCCAATCTGGAGGTTCTGGGTTCGATCCCCAGCCAGGGCAAGTTGGAAAATAGCCTTTTTCAAATTGTCCTGGGTCTTGGGTGTTTGTCTTTATATGTATTTATCATAAAATACAGTATCGTTGGGATAGTATCCCATAACACAAGCTTAAGCTTACTTTGGGGCTAACTCAATTTGTGTGATTTGTCCGTATATATTTATTATTATTTTTTATTTTTTGTACCCATCTGCTTACCGAATAAAAATATATTTTATCAAATAACATATGTCCCTGAACATAATAAGGTAAAACAGCGTAAGAATTAGGTTTTATAATTAAATCCCTCATAACTTGCTGAAAATTCGCATACTTACATTACGTACTCAAACTACTAACCAAAATGGCGTTCTAAACCTCCCTGCTCATCCATCGCTCGCTCCGGTGGTAATGACGTCATCAGTTTTTTTTGTATGGGAATTGTATTATTTTTTCAGAAAAATTTATCATATTTGAAATCAGATGAAAGAGCTTTATGAGCCGATTTAAAAATACTACACCACCTTTCAGCTAACTGTTTTTAAAAAATCCAAGAATTATACACCTACCAAATTTGGGCTTCTCCAGGAAGGAAACTGCTTACTACATTTTTGTAACACATTTGCCAAATATGTCTTGATACATCCATAAAAAATAATAATATTTTCTATTCTTTTATAAGTGCTGTTCTATAATTAAAAGAAATTCAAAAATTTTGTCCTTTAATTAAGAATGATTTCACCCTTTTTAGGATTCCGTAGTAAACAAGGAACCCTTATAGTTTCGCCATGTCTGTCTGTCTGTCCGTCCGCGATTTTACTCAGCGACTATAAGTACTAGAAATCTGTAATTTGGCATGAACATGTATACACGTATCAATTAGGCGGAAAAAATGGTAAAATAAAATACTGAAAAAATTTTTTTTTGTATTTTCTCCCACACAAGTTAAGTGAAAAATCTATTTTTTTCTCGTCTAACCAGGCATGTTGGGTATCGTTGAATAGGTCTTTTAAAAATATTGTGAGTTTGTCAATACCGTTTTTCGATTTTGGGATCCGTTTCTGAAATATTTTCTTTTAAAGTGAGTCAAGTGTCCCCCCCCCCCCCTCTACCTGCTAAACTGTTATATATAGACACGTGAAAAAAATTACAGGTATAGTAAATATAACGAAATTTAAAGGAAAACTATCAGAATAGGGGTAAGAGAGAGGTAGAGTTTACAAATTAAAAAGTTATAGGGGATTAACTTATAAAATATACTCGGAAAAGGAAAATTTAATTCTATAGAAAATTAGTTTTTAGACGTTTTTAGTGGCATGAACAAAAAGTTGGCGTTCGTAACTACGGAACCCTTCTGCGCGTGGCCCGACACGCACTTGGCCAATTATTTAAAGGTTAGATTAGCGTTTTTTTTATTTGAAAGTTTTAAGAAGAATACATTTGAAATATTTCATGTTCTGTTTGTATAAATAGAACGGGAAAATTTAAAAGAAACGAATCAAATCGAAGAAATTATTTATGTTTTTTTACATAGAATATAATATTTTTATTTTATTTTTATTTACGATCATCTACAGGTTTATATTCGGTTGAACACAAAAGACAGGAACGACTTCTTTCAGAAAGACTTAAGAGGTTCTTAAGTCTGTCTTTCAGAAAGACTTAAGAGGCATTTCACATTTGGTTGGCTGTCTCGCTCGCACAATCAAACATTTTTAGAGATTATTAAAAAATGTGACTCATTTGTAGAAAAGTGTTTCATTAAAATTCAATACAATCATATTTTGGATATTTTAGACATATTTGTACATTGTGTAGACATTGACTGCATCGAAAATTAGGTCATCAAAATTTTAATTTTTGGATGACCTAATTCTCGACACACACACATAAACAATAAAAAAACATGTCTACAATATCTAACATATAATTATGTTAATGAAACACTTTTCTAGAAAAGAGTCACATTTTTTGATAATCTTTAAAAATGTTTGATTGTGCGAGCGAGACAGCCAATCAAATTTGAAAAGCCTCGTATAAACTTGTTTATTTTCCATCAAATTTACATCTGAAAGAGAAACATTTGAATTTTAGCTTCGAGGCACTGATTCTTCAAAGTGATAGTAAATTTGTATCAGAGCAATGAGCTACATAGACTGTTTACTTATCGAAATGATTAATATAAAACCTGTATTTTGTTTTCGTATGCTTTTTCTGGTTAATTTCAAATAACTTACAAATAAAACGAAGAAAAATGTACAACGGGTTTTTCAACAAGAACATATTTTTCTAAAACAAAATAAAACAAAGAATTTCGATGAAGACGATTTAAATTTTTATTGTAATACGAAGAGAAAAGTTTGGCAATTATGAAAGAAAAATGATATCGCGCAAATGTCCTCCACGAGCACAATGACAGAATTCTTTCATCAAAGATTTTAATCACTTTTTGGAAAAATGTGACATGTCTCTTGCTAGTAAGTGGTCCCACTGCAAGCTTTCTTGACATTCAACACTGTGTGCGTAAGAGTTTATTTTATAGATCACAAGTTCGTCTTTGCAACGTTAGTCGGCTAAAAGGGGTATTTATAAATTCAACCAACTTTTATCAAACAGAGTTCGAAATACAAATTATAAATCGACTGTTCTGGACAGAATTAAATTACCAAAATAAGTTCAATAGTTTGGGTTTTTAAACCAAAATAACTGAAAAAAGATGTCACCTAACTTAACGAACTTGGTATTCGAATTCGTTTTTATTTTTATTCATAAAACATATCCAAATCAACATATTATGTACAATGCGACACAAATAAATTGAACCAAAATAGCGGTGCCTTTTTTTTGACAAATCAACCAGATTGAGTAGTTCTGTAAATTCGAGACTTGTGTTTTGGGATACTAACTCAACGATACTATCTTTTATAACAAATACACCTATAGATAAACATGAAAGACCCAGGACAATTTTAAAAGGGCCATTTTCCAACTTACCCTGACCGGGGATCGAACCCGGGATCTCTGGGTGGCGGCCTAGCATGATGACCACTACGCCACGGAGGGCATCAGTTAGGTACCTACCTATTATCTTGGGATAAGTCAGATACAAGACAAGAAAACAAAAAGCTGTTAAAACAATGAAAGCATAAGACATGGTATAACTTACATGGTTGTCACATCCGGCTCAAGGCGATACAAGGTGGCCATGTCTTGTATTGCTTTCACCGCATTTCCTTCTTCAAGTTCCTCGTTGATCTTCTTCATTATTACACCTTCGTCTGGGTTGTTAAAATCGTCATACCGTCTGCCATTATTGTCCCAAACATCTTGAAATGCTGTAATAAAAAGGTAATTATTACAAAAACAAAAAACCTATTTTTTATGCGCATTCATCATCATCATCCGAGCGTATTCCCGGTTGCATCCTCAGCAGTAACGCTTCAGAGCCCGGGGTCCGCTACCTAACCAAGGAGATTTGACTACTGGTTTTTACACAGAGCGACTGCCGTCTGACCTCCACAACCCAAAGGGCATACCAGAAACAAATCCTTGGATAGTTTGATGTTCAAACGCTAGGTGGCGTCTGGAACCCACAGTTTTACGTGCCTTCCGAAACACGGAATCATCTTTCTTTTCGGATAATCAGGTGATTCAAGCTTGCAATATCCTATCCAGACTGGAAACAACTTTTCACAAAGTATGCGTCCCAGTGGGAATCGAACCCATAACCTCCGGGTCACAAGGCGAACGCCTTGACCACTGGATTACGGAGGCAGTAAAATTTTTTTTATGCGCATTCTTTTGTACAAAGTTGCTATTTGTCTGAGCTAGCGAAGCGTCTGGCCGAAAATTCTTTTGTCCATCTGTCTGTCTGTTCTCGCCTACAGGTCGCATTTCTAAACCGATTCTCATGTATTTTGTTCAGCAAGTTCGGTAATTATATAGAATGTTTGTCCCGAACAGCTTTTTCGAAATTTTTGAAAATGGTGTTCTAAACTTAAAAAATCTGATATCTTAGCTATTTAAAAAAAGAAAACAAAAATTTCATTACACTTTTTTTGTTATTCTTATTAAGACTCAACTTTTTTGTCGGAACAACTTTTTTTGTACGATAAACATGAACGTATCTATCGGCAATTCGACCAAAAATTTGTCTAGAAATCGATTTTCTGTATATTTTGTATTAGTGCATTCAGTATGAAGTCGTAAATACAAATCTATGGAATGACAAGTACGAAAATAGTTGGTAATAACTGTGTCGTCATACATACCATGTGCGACATCAAATGAAAGGGCATTATGAGTTTATTACACATTAATAAACTTTACTCCTATATTGGTCAAACCCACAGACTAAAGTAAATATAACTTGAAATGAAAGAATTTGAAGAAAATATTTTTTGGCTTTTATATTAAAGCATGATAAATACTGTGTTTTTTTTTATTTCATTATTCTAAGTTTATTCAGTGTTTTCACCGGTAGGTTGTTTTCAAAACTCTTAAATGGCTTTGTAAGTCAGTGAAACGATAAAATATCGGTTATTTCGTGGATGTAAGGGCTCGCGAGGTCTACAGAACCACAAGTTATAGAAGGTAAAAGGTAAAACTGCGGAATTTTTAATATTTTAGTGACATCTTGCAATTATACGGGGTGGGCCAGAATAAAATTCACTTTTCTTTGGCAAATAGATCGTTGAGTGCGGGGGGTAGCGGGGTGTGCGGGGTGTGATCGGGTCAAGCGTCTCTTGCAGTTTTTTTACAGCATTTCACACAGACTAGGGAGCAGATACTATACTAGTATTTTAGTCGCCATGAGTTCGTTCACGGGGGAACATCGCGCATTCGCTGTTCGAGCGTTTTACAAAAATGGTCATTCTTACATTATTGTGCGGCGTATGTTCAGAGTTAAATTTAATTTACGGAGTATTAAGCAGTGTCCTAGCACTCAGTTACTTAAACAATGGTTGAAGAGGTTCCGAGAAACTGGTTCTACGCTACCAATGAGACATCAAGGTCACTTCCGTACTTCACGCACGGAGCAATCGATTCAGGAGGTTAATCGATCTGTTTAAGAAAATGCAGAACTATCTACGCGGCGACGTTCGGCGATTTTGGAGATTTCACGAAGCAGTTTAAGGCGAATTTTAAGACTTGATTTGAAGCTTCATTCTTATAAAATTCAGTTGGTCAAGAACTTTCCCATGATGACCACATAAAAAGGGCGTCATTTTCCAGTTTGGTGTTAGAGCGATTTTCCAACTTCGGGAACATCCTTTTCTCGGACGAAGCCCACTTTCATTTAAATGATTCGTCAACAAGCAGAATTGCCATTTTTGGAGTGCTGAACAGCCTTCGCGCAAGCATCAAAAGCCACTCTACTGCCAGAAAGTGACGGTTTGGGCTGCCATTTCAGCCAAAGGGCTCATTGGGCCTTATTTTTTCGAAAATTCTCGAGGCCACGCAGTAACAGTTAATACAGACCTTTATGTTGAAATGCTTCAAGAGTTTTTAAGGCCAGCCTTTGCCGGACTGCAAGAGTACAACTCCCTGACTTGGTTCCAGCAGGATGCGGCCACCTGCCATACGTCTTATGCCTGCATGGGGATCGTACAGGAGCTGCTCCCTGGTAAAGTCATCTCAAAGAGAGGTAACATCGAGTGGCCACCACGAAGCCCCGACTTGTCCTCACTGGATTTCTTTTTGTGGGGATTCTTCAGGAATAAGGTCTATTCCAATAAACCGAGGACAATTACTGCCTTAAAAGCGAATATTCGAGAGGAAATGGCGGCTATATCGACGGCAACGTGCCGGCGCGTATTTGAAAATCTTAAGTCACGCTTAGAAGAGCGCTTGCGACGAGACGGGGTACACCTAGACGACGTCATTTTCAAGAAATAAATTACATTAATGTTACATTTAGTTATTTTTTGAATAAACTCTCTAAGCATTATCAGTCTTTTTTATATAGATTTCAAAAGTGAGCTTTATTCTGGCCCGCCCTGTATTTACCAATTTGACAATAAATTATTTTGTTAATACAATGAAAACGAATCCCTCGTCACTCCATATTTGTAAAACTTTGCAAAATTACTTGAATACGAAATATTATTGTTAAAAAATATACTTGATCGCTTACCGCTTGGGACCACGCAAAATACAGCAATCACTAACAATGACTTCATGGCTAGACTAAATTAGATTTTCCTGTGTAGTCCTATTTATCGTAGTCGTATTGAAGATAAGGTTAAAATTACTGTGTTTTTGGTTGGGGAAGATAAGTTATGATAAAATTTGTTTATTGCATGATCTACAAGATGACTAATCATCTTTTTAAGAAATTTTAGAAGCCGATTCCTTTGGCGGTTTCGCATATACAATGTCCTTTTTAATTAAGTACAAATATTTTAAGGGGTTATTCAGTCCATCATTTTGAACAACTTTGCCCAATAAATATATTTTGAAATACGAAAAAAAATATTTAGGTTCTCATACAGATCGAAGTAGTCACGTGATATCGTTACTATGAAAAATGCAAAAAATTTTTTCGTATTTCGATATATATTTATTAGGAAAAGTTGTTCAAAATGATGGACTGAATCACCTCTTAAAATATTTGTACTTAATTAAAAAGGACATTATATATATATATATATGTAGTTAGTATTATATATATGTATATACATAGATATATATATATTGATGTATGTGCGTAGCGGTGTAAGTATGATCTTATAGTTGAATTTGTACGTACTTGCTTCTACCTTTTGAGTAAATATCCTCTCAATCTATCGCAGGTTGACTGGAAGAGATCCCTACATGGGATAAGTCCGCCTTTGTATATTTGCTGTATTTCTTTTTAATGTTTTTAATGTATTTCTTTTTTTTACAAAAAGTTATTACAAACAAACAAACAAAATATATGTTAATTTTGAACTACCTTGTGATATGTTTACGAGCCATTCACATGATTAAGTGGACTTTACTTGATGATAATAAAATCACAAACATACCTCTGACAAACAATTAAACGCGTATCTATAGATAAGAAGAAGTTGAATAACTGATTGACTGACTGACATATCAACGCACAGCCCAAATCGCTGAGTCTAAAGACTCTAAATTTGGCACATGGGTTCCTTATGAGGTCTAGGGGTGCACTAAGAAAGGATTCACCCCCTAACGGGCTGAAACGGGGGTCCAAAGTTTGTATGGACAAACAGGAATAGTTTGACCATTTTATTCGAAACTTCGCAAGAGTATTCCCGGTGGTAAATAAGTAAATACTTGTTTTAGGCTTCATCCCCCAACGGGGTGTAAATGACAGGAAAGGGAATGAAAACGGGAACGGGAACGGAAACAAGGAACGGGGAATGGCGAACGGGGAACGGGGAACGGCGAACGGCGAACGGTGAACTGCTAGGCTAGTATACTTAAGTTATATTCACAGCATAATGTCATATGGCTTGCTCTTATGGGGTAAAGTGGCTAACATACATACTATCTCTGTGCTACAAAAGAGAGCAATTTGGTCGATCTACGGACTAAAATCACTCGATTCCTTAAGAGAGTTATTTAAATCTATAAATATTTTTACTGTGACATGTCAATTTATTTACGACAATCTTCTGTTTGTTAAATCTAAGTTAAATAATTTCAAGAAAAATAGTGATGTTCACAGTTATAATACTCGCAACAAAAATCAGCTTCATACGCCTAAATTTTGACTTGCTAAAACTAGAAAGTCACTCTAGGTATAACATTATTTAATATACTTCCCGAAGCGATCGTTAACCTACCAATGGCAAAATTTAAAATACATGTTAAAAAAGTTTTATTGAATAATGCGTACTATACTATCAATGATTATTATTTAAGAGATAAAATCGCGTGAATAGAGGAAGTGCAGTATATTTGGAATATAAGTTTGTTTTTAAAGAATATGTAGATTAAAGCGTTTTGCTTTCGAGGGGCTGTCAGCCGAAATGTTTATATGGCGCCCTGTTATTAGATCTCAATCAGTTGATACGTCATGTTATGTTAAATTTACCACGAAAAAACACAGATGTCATCTTTACAAATTTGTAAACACGACTATCCCAAATTTTCTGCACTATTCTAAATATGCTGCACTTCCTCTACTTCCTAAACATTTTCCATTACACCCCACACATGAAACATAAAATAGCTGCATTTTCTGTTACCATAATAAGCTTACTGTAAAAACATGTAAATGCTCTGCGATCAATAGGTGACCAACATATAACTAATATTTCCTCTTGATAAGGTCTGCGAGTTCGGGTTTTTCATGCTCACTAAAATGTCCAATCCGGTGGTGGCGTCGCTGGACGGGTCGTTGGATTCCCTCTAATATGGTTGAGTTTAACGATGGCTGATCCGTGCGTCAACTCGTGAACGGGTGCTGCCGGGAGGGACTGGTCAGCTCGGCTTCGCTTTTTTTTGACTACTTAATATTTTTTATTACGCAATTTATGTTTGTTTACTTGTTCGCAAGCATTACATGTTATAATGTGTCAACATTGTATTATATGATAAGTATTTATTAATTAAAAGACAATAATAATAATATGACAAAGCCCTTCTAGTAAGTAGGCGAACTATACTGTGAAAATAAAGTTTCTTTCGGCGTTTCTTAGCAGTGGTCGTTACGAAGCGCTGGTATTGGTAGTTTTTTTTTAATAAATTAAATTTTTATATACTTTACACGTAACATAAATTATACTTATTGACGTGTAAAAGTGCCTGTAAAGGTCTAATTACTGAATAAACATTTGAATCTTTGAATCTTCGTTTTAGTACTGAACAGTGATATAATTGCGCCACTTTCAAACAAAATGAACCTTTTCAGGTCGTCTATATCACAACCAATAGTGTTCTTGAAAACGTTCTATGGACTTTTAAAGGACTAGTTTTGTTACTTGGGTTATCAATAAAATATTACTAAAATATAAACAGCTACTCACGTACATTTAATCTGTAACTTATTTTGATATTTAATTGAAAGTCACATCCAGCGTGTACGCCAGTTTGCCGTGCCAAACATCTCGAAAAGCCCGAAAACTGAGTGCATACATGGATGACCTCGTAACAGCAGAAAAAACTCATGAAGCGTAAATTCTCGTCCCACCACGGGGTAGACGAGCCCTGCATCTGGGCTGGGCGTGGAAAACGTCACACCTAGCACCGGAAAACGTCTGGAAAATGCCCGCCCCGCAGTAAAAAAGGGGCCGGGACAATTCACTCTTGTGGTTAGGTTAGGTTAGTCGCCGACCTCACCGACCGGGTTTCCATCTTGCCGAGCCGAGGACATTCCACATGGGAATGGCCTGTCTGTGAGGGAAGGGGGTGAACTCCCTTTTTTCACAGCCGTAGTAAGGGTCGCGGGGGAAGAGGAGTGTTGGTGTTACGTTGCTGCTCTCCCTATCCCCCGCGACCAAGCGCAGCCATGGCGCTTGGCACGGTGTCGGCGGGGCCGCTGGGAAAGAGGAGTTACGTTCCTGCTCTACCTATTCTCTGCGGCCGGTTGGGTGGGCCTCGGTCGTCCTCAGGCGGACCTGGGACAGTCCTTGCTTTTGTAGGCAAATCATGAGGGTTGATTGGACGGTGGAAACGGGATTCCATCGTCCAATAGACAGCCCTCCGAAATGCATGGCGCGTGTCGTGTCAGCGCGCCTGTCCTTTCGGGGTTGGAGGCCGAAGCCACCCACAGGCTCGCTCTGACATTCTTATATAGGCGCGAATAGGACATGGCCCCGGCCCATAGCGGCTGAGAGGTGACGCCGCGGAGTTTTTAATGGTAACACCACATAAATTTACCGGTCTCTTGTAACTGGTAAGGTATACAAAAAATATGGTTAGTGGCTGAGTGTCGTACACTGTCGCCTTCAGTTGCCGACGGTCTTCGATAGTTTGCGACATTCGGCGACCGTCGGCAACAATCGGCAGCACTCAGCGTTAGTCAGCGACGGTTTGCGACTTATAGAGAGCGAACGCGACAATCTGGAAAGTCTGCGATATTTGACATGCACTGGACTCCTCTAGCGCATGAAAAATATCGCAGACGGACTCCATGAACCTCTTGCTACTATTCCTTGTACCTAGAGGATCATGAAGTCCGTTTAACCCTTGACCTCGCCCCCCCCCCCCATAAATTTATGTGATTCTTATCATACTCCATACACTTTTAAGGTATTGGTGTAAATACAATAGACTAATCAAAAACGAAAACAAGAAAAGAAAGATACTCAAAGTGGTATGCTAGTGTGTGAGTGATGGTGTTGTGTTGTATGAATCGTCGGTGTGGTATGTGTTATTGTGTATGCATGTGTAGGTGAGAGTGGATGAATGAAGTTGAGGGAGACGTTACTAAATAGATACATGGAGTGCATAAGTCAATGGTATAGTATAAATAACATATCAGATTATACACACAAATAAATAAAACAGTGATAAATGTATAAAATAAAACTGACTGCCTCCGTGGCCCGGCGTTTACCTTGTGATCTGGAGGTCGTGGGTTTGATTCCCACTGGGAAGCATACTTTGTCAAAAGTTGTTTCCATTATGGTATAGGATATTGCAGGCTTGAATCACCAGATTATTCAAAAAAAAAAAATTCGCTAGCTAACGCAAAAGTACCTGAAATCCATCCGGCTCATAGGACCATTATGTACGGCGTAGGCTTCGGTTGTCACTTAGGCCCGCACCATACATGAAGAGATGATGATGTTGAGGTTGTTTGATGTTATAGAGACACAAGACCTCGTCACGTAGAAACTGTTTATTGTCGTTATGTTACATGGTGTAGGTTGGATGTGACGGGTCCTTTCTCGATCGCTGCTTGTTGGTATCTCAATTGTTAGTTGTATTTGATTCAAAATGTAAAGTAAAACAGCTGACACGCGCGACCTATATAATTTGTGGCCGCGTGCAACCGAAATGTGAGGTTGGCTTGTACACTATCCAAAGATTGGTTGTCTACCCTTTGGGTTGCAGAGGTCAGACGGCATCACTCTGTGTAAAACCAGTAACCTCGTCAATCACCTCGGTTAGCGGACCCCGGGCTCTGAAGCGTTACCGCTGAGGATGCAACCAGGAATACGCTCTGATGATGGTACAATACAATAGACTAATCAAAAACGATGATAGTGGTGATAAATACGTATTAAACAAAAGTACATAGATAAATACTAGATAGGTATAAAAAATATAAAACGATTCTGGAAGGGTTTTACAGCATGGAAAAAATAGGAAAATAGAAAAAAAATAAAACAAGAAAAACAAGAAAAAGATATAAAAAATCATACGGAGGGGACATATTGTGACAGCATACTTAAATAAATATTTAGGGACAAATAACACAGTAACCTTAAGCTGTCCACGACCTGAATGAGGTCGATCGAAAAACGGGATACGAACTCAACGCTAATATTTTATAACAAATACGTATATAGATAAACATCCAAGAACCAGAACAATTTTAAAAAGGCAATTTTTCAACATTATTTTTTTTCCGTTTGAGCCTGAATTAAAAAGAATAAAGATATCACGTATACTTACATGTTTTGATAATGTGACGCTTGTTTGCTCGTGTGCATTCGGGAAACGTTTTGCCTTAATTTGTGGTCGGGATGCGTTTCGTGCGTTGTCGGTTTTTGGCAAAAAAACAATTAATACGTTAGTCAGCGATACATGCGTTTTATAAAATATGATAAAAAAGAATGCCTTCGTCGTAGAGTAACGTTTTGTGCGCCCGAATAAAACGGTTCGTTTTTCATTTGTTAGACGCGGTTCGGGCGGTCAGGAAAGTAAAAAAAAAAGACTTAAGGCTGTGTATAAGGTGAACTGGCGATTTTATACACCTGTACCTCAAAGAACTATGATTCAAACTTTAAAAATTAATTTATCCGTGTTTTGTTTCATGACTAGTAAGTATAGTATAATTTTGTGATCGTAAGGAAATATAATTAATATTCTATTGTAAATTATGTGAGTTCCACTCGTTTCTATCATGTAGTTTAAGTTAAATGTAGGCCTTTTTTTAGGCCAGTTTTTTTTAATATTTACAACCAAATTTTCGTGAAACAAAACAAAATACATGCCAAGATAGACTTTTCATTTATTATAAAATAAATCCGCTTTAAGTTTAAAACTTAAACCATAGTATTTTTGTCAGCATTTCCGATGAAACAAACAATTGTCGACCGCGTATCTTCAAGTACCTCGACAAAAAATACGCACTACAATTGTTTATTTTAGATAATTTGCGACGCTGATTAGGATTTTGTTATAAATGTAATTAATTGTTACGTTTATAATCTTAACGCAAACAAAGATATTGATAAGCTAGAGTTCCTGTATCAAGTTTTACGAACGTATTTTTGGAAGTACTAGAGGTGAGGCAAAACGGGTTGGTCTGGTAGTGAATTTATTTCTCTGTTAAAACAAATTAATTTACTAATAAACTTATATTTTCCTACAACAAGAATACATTAACAATGTATATATGTATCTCAAAAATCACCAAATCAGGGAAAATATGAAAAATTTTTATAAAAAATACTTGAGAGGTGTTAAGGGACACCCGGATAGAACGAAGTAAAATATAAATAGGTCTAAATTACATTCAAACTCTTTTCTGCGTTCTAAAATCAAGTTTTTATTATCTTCATAAATTTGAATGAACAAAAAGTGTCGTTACAACTTTTGGTCCTAATTTTAGCTTCCTTTCGCAACGCGCGATAAGGAACTTCGTTCCAAAAATGGCCATCATTTACAATGCGACACAAATAAGTAGTGCGGGCTCCGTCGTCGGACCGTA
Source organism: Acrobasis suavella (assembly GCA_943193695.1). Classification (NCBI taxonomy): domain Eukaryota; kingdom Metazoa; phylum Arthropoda; class Insecta; order Lepidoptera; family Pyralidae; genus Acrobasis; species Acrobasis suavella. The sequence goes on from OW971950.1 coordinate 14,828,446, forward strand.
CGAGGGGGGAAATGTATTCATCATTATGCAATGCGCCCAATATGCCCGAGCGTAAACCTATTACTACTCGCGAAACATTATATGTGATCAAAAAAGTCAAATATATTCCACACCAAGTGTCAAAAAATTTAAATAATGCTAAGTTAGTGTACTTTTTACTAATATACTTATAATTAATGATTTAAATACTTTACGCGTAAATATGACGTATTCTTCAAACTGATAATAACTTATATGTAAACAATAGGAGTAATGACGTTGTCAACATAGCAGAAGTGAAGTAGTGATGTGATATCCGAGAATCATTCATTTGAAAATGTCTTTGATACCTTCCTATAATATTCTCGCGAGTATAAATTTGAGGAATGAGGAACATAGCCCGATATCGGTCTGAAGAGTTTACTACGAATTGAAGATGGCCACGTTCAATGGTAGTTTCCGCCAGGCGTGTACTCATCGCAGCAAGCTCATTTTTCAATATCGAGTTCCTTTTTATTAGTTGGTGGAACTCCTTCTCGCTGTCCTTCTTCTCTTGTCTGAGCTGGCCGCACTCCTCTCTGACTTTTTTGAGCTCGAGGAGGGCCGCCTTAAGCTTGGCATCTAGCTCGCTTTACGGGTCAACACTACCAGTGAGTTTTTGGCGGGAAGTCAAGGGGTTCAGTTGGAGTTTGCTTTAAATTATTTTGCAAATTGATTCTAGTGGACTTTATAATGTAAAATCGGTTTAGTTTAGTGCTATAAATGCTCATGCTCATGGACAATATGTAAAATGGTTAAAGTGGACACTCATAGTGCGGCTGTAGTGATATTTATTTGCGGACTGTGGTGGGCGTCTTTAGACGCCGTCCGCCACTCATTCGGCTATGAAAACCAGTGGACTCGCATAGATTTGTTGCCAGAAGCTCCCTTGAAACAATCAAGGGACCGGCCCCACCTCGGGGGCGTCACAGCGCCCCCCCACTCACCAAGTCGGCGCGTCCGGAACTCACGGACGCGCGACCTCTCGCCGCAAACGCGTTGCGGCACCGCTCGGTCGCGGAGGATAGGGAGAGCGGCAACGTAACACCGACACTCCTCCTCCTCCGCGACCGATCTTCAACCACAGCCACGGCGGTGTGGCCCCGCCTGAAGCGCCGGGAGGGCAATGAAACATTCCCCTCCCGGCGGCCCCACCCCGGGTGGGGGGAGAACTTCCCACTCCCCCGCCGCCCCATTGGGCGCAACCCTACAGGCTCAAGGCCGAAGCCGAGCCCGCGGGAGCACCCCTCCCCGGGTGGGGGGAGATCTTCCCACTCCCCCGCCGCCCCAATGTGGGCGCTCACTGCTGGTTGACGATAGCAGGAGCGCCCCCTCGCGGGTTCCTCTTAGCTTCCCCGTGGCTCGAGGCTACCACGGGTACTGAGCCCCCCCGGTACGACAAACCGGGAACCCATTGGGGGGGAACAATCAAAGGACCTACACCAACCTTTGATAGTATAGTTAGGGTTAGGATTGGCGCCCGCGCCATCGGTTAACTAAATACTGGCAAAATAAGCTTCAACGAAGTTTAATCGCCAACAACAAGAAAAAACAAAAACATTGCCATTTTAGTTTGAAAAATAGTCGAATGATATTATAATTCTGTAAAAAACAAAGTTATTATTTTATTTTATAAAGTACTTAGTTGGAAAAATATAATAACCATTGGGGATGATGATTACTTATAACAAAATGTTTGTGAACACTGACTGAACTTATTAATAGGTATGCGAAAGTACTTAAGAGATATATCACTGTCTATTTACTAGTTACCTGAGTTTTATATATTTCGTATGTATGTTTGTATGAAAGTTTGCATGCACTTTGTATACAAGTCTGTATGCTAGTGTGCCAATGTTATGTGCGTGTACCTATGCGTGTCAGGGATATCTAAAATCCTGAATCATACACACAGGATGATCTCTTACCACCAGCCAACATTTTGGAGCAAGTTGAGTACATGATACTGATTTGCTTTCTATGCTTAACATACACACAGCTATAGGACATTATATATGTGTAGAATAACAGTTGGATGCATATTAATTAGCAGGATGGACAAAATTTTTTTTCCTAGGTTTTAGGTTCATCATCCTCTAAAAATTATTACTTTCTCCAATCGAATTTTTCATCATTATTCTTAAAAATAAAGTTTTTTTTGTAAAACAGGATTAAAGTTATTAATAAAATATTCAAATTACCTATTGTAAATAACAAAAACATGCGAGACCATGATTGACGTCCGTCTTTTTTTCTTCTTTTTTTACGGCTCTGGATACTAGTCCTTTGTCTATTTTTCGGTAAGCGCGCATATATCACGGGTTTGTTGTGTGTATTATCAGATTGGACGGATTGCAGCTCAATTACTGAGCTGACAAAAACTTTAGCTTGTTTAGCTGACTGTTTGTATGACGGAAGATTTATTTTATGATCCTTGATTAGTTCAATCACAATAATTAGCAAAATATTGTTGTCATCGTTAGCACTGATAGCGATTTCGATGTGTATTTATAGAACAACGATTGCCATTTGAAAACTTTCCATCCATTTCTCACAGCACGTGATTCATTAAATTAAAATTTCAATGTTAAAATCTAACGATATGTAATTAAGATTAGTATCTAGAAATGCGACGATAAAAACAGATATCGAGTATTAATAGCTAACACAGGTGTCAGATCAAGCTCCCCCAATGGGTTCCCGGTTTGTAGTACCGGGGGGCTCAGTACCCGTGGTAGCCGCAAGCCACGGGGAAGCTAAGAGGAACCCGCGAGGGGGCGCTCCTGCTGTTTGATCCACCAGCTGTGAGCGCCCACATTGGGGCGGCGGGGGAGTGAGAAGTTCTCCCCCCACCCGGGGAGGGGCGATCCCGCAGGCTCGGCTTCGGCCTTGAGCCTGCGGAGATGCGCCCAATGGGGGTGGGGGAATGGGAAGTTCTCCCCCCATTCGGGGTGGGGCCGCCTGGAGGGGATTGTTTCATTGCTCTCCCGGCGCTTCAGGCGGGGCCACACCGCCGTGGCTGTGGTTGGTGATCGGTCGCGGAGAAAGAGTGTCGGTGTTACGTTGCTGCTCTCCCTATCCTCCGAGTCCGAGCGGTGCCGCATCACGTTTACGGCGAGAGGCAAGCGGCGGAGCCTATCATCTTCTCCGCCGCTGGGAGCCGGTTTATCTGGCTCCCATGGGTCCACAGGCGGTGGACTGCGTGGGAGTCTGCCGCCTATCAATAGGCCCGAGGAGGTACTACGTACTAAATTAGCACACGATTCAATATAACCATCTTTTCTTTTCTTAAGGCCAATGTAATGCGTTAGAGCGGGATCTCAATACATATTTTATTTCTTTTTTCTGTAGGGTGTCACAAGCCTTTTTGCACACTAGTGTTGTCCATTATCGATATTTTCTCGTATAGATAATTTCAATACACATAATTTGCTGATTTACGCATAGATACGCATTTTTTGTGATCGAAAGGTTCCGGGTACCAATCCCAATAACTACCTTCAAAACTATAACACCGATCATTTCTTAAGTCTGAAATGAGAGATGAAGGAGAAGAAATATTATTATATGATTTTATTTATACCTATGTTTAAATTTATTAATACTTAAAAAAGAAAATTACATACACCTTTTATATTAGTCTTCACTCGAATTTTTTCATCACACAAATGTCATATTTCGATAAGCGTCACACTTTCCGGTTCTTTTATTTTCATACGTAAACTTATTCAAAGTCACACATTTATCCATGCACAATATTGCGCGTTATTATGTTTTTTCCGCAGCAAAAAACACAAAAATCCTGACCTACATCATTGTAAAATATGTTGATGATGATTGTTTAACTAGAACAAGTAAATGTTTTGTAAACGAGTATTGCCAGTCTTGTGTAGTATGGAGTATCGTATTGTCGATGTTAGATTTATGCACGTTTCATGCACTAGGAAAGACATTTAAATGGCATCTGTCATTTTAATCCAACCAAGTTGGATTGGAACACAATGATACCAAGAAAAGGAACTATGACCAGATATTTAATTTCATAGTATTAAAAGACATCAGTTTAACACTAATGACACTCATTTAGTGACACCACGATAAAACCAACAACAGAATACGATTACTTGTTTCAGTAACTCATATAGCAAAAATCATTTTCGCCGTGCGAGTAAGATTGCTAATGTCAGTTATTACTTAAAATGACTAAATAATCAGATATCTTTTTATATCTCTTCTCTCTGTTCCGGACGCGCCGACTTGGAGGTGGCTTAGACGTCCCCGAGGAGGGGCTGCTTTGGCGGCCAGCCGCGCCGGGGTTCGCGGTTGTATTTCTGTTCCCGTGTCCTCGGCAAAAGCGGTTGAGATGGAACTCCGGAGGTTTTTTAGTGGGCAGGCACGCCACTCTGGCATGGAGTCCCTCATAACTCGACAGCCTCCCCCGCAGGCTGACGGGTATCCGTAACAGGAATCTTTCCTCCGTAAAAAAAAGGTGTGTGAGAACGTGAAGCTTTTCTACGCACATACGCCAAAAGTGGCCGTTTTTCGCAATTGTGCGTAGAAAAGCTTCACGTTCTCACTTTAAACTGTAAACAGTAGTTCATAAAATAGTTTAAAGGATTATCTAGGACCTGGTCAAGACAAAATTTTATTTGATGTCTCCGTTTCCTATCAAATGAATTATTTCAAATGGGGGCAGCACTGGACCCCGAAAAATTCAGGTATCCCCTTAAGACGTCTAACTTAGCTCAATAAATGTGATTTAATAACAGTAAACATTATCCGGATGTTAGTCTCTCCGTTATTTGAGATAATGTTTTTTATTATTTCAATATCTTACAAGCATTTATCATCACAATATAATCACGATGTATCACTAATAATTATCTAAGAATCACGGAAGTTACTGCGTTTATTAACTTTTACGGACCCTGATTAAATTTGTCGTATCTATATTATCTATCTTCAAAAGATCCTCAATCAACTTTTCCTTTTAATTTATTATCAGCAGAGATCGGAATTACGGGTGTTATTGCTGTCAAAAGTATGGATATGACTAAAAGCTTCGGGATTTCTCGAGAATCTAATTGGGTACTAAGTAAATAAAACAATCATAATTATGTGATTTCAAGTTAAGTATATTTTTCTCGATTAAAATATAAGCTGAAATCACATGATTATGATTGTTTTATTTATAGATTATATACCAAAAAAACATGTCTACAATATCTAACATATAATCTACTAAAAAGTTTATGAAACACTTTTCTTCAAATGAGTCACATTTTTTAATAATCTTTAAAAATGTTTGATTGTGCGAAAAAGCCTCTTAAATAGGTGCTCCAAAACGTTTCTAGTATACATTCTGGTATAAATTTCGTCTGTTTTCTCTCAGTTTTTGCCATTTTTATACTTGGACTTGTTATTGTTCTGGGTGCAATTGAGAGGCCGTAAGGCATGGAGTTGAATTCGTACATGATCTCTGAATCATTATCTTTAAATTGAAATCGTAAATATTTTCGGTGTTTTCTCGCGATAGGTACGCTCAGATACGCTTAGACCTCAAGTCTATGGTGGCCATGTAGCAACTAGGCGAAATCATTTTGGAAGCTGTTCTGTAGTCTTCCATCTTAAAATGTGATTTCGTAACAAACTCATTCAGAGATTTAATTTAGATTTAGAATAAAACGATGGCCACCACTTGATTTAGGAGCAAGAAATTTTTTTAATACGAATTGATCATTTTTAAGCACACATGTACGTATTGCACCCAGATCAAGCATATTTTTAATTGCTAAACGCATATTATCCCTTTCAGTTTCTAAAGACAAAGAGTTTTGGAGTATAAACTTTTGTACGGGTTTTTTCTCGAAAGGTATAGGGAAACCATTGCGAACCCAATCGAGGATAACTTTATTGTCAGTAACCTTGGTCCAGCAATGATAAAAGTGGCAAATTCTGCCTGCATGTACCTTATTTACTGCTGAGTTGTTGCACGGGTTTTGCTCGTGGCAGAACTCTTGTTGTTGTTCTGCGTCTGGGTCGCAGGAGCCCGGCGAGTGTAGGTTGTCTTCCGGCCCCCCCGCGCTCCTCCCTGTTCGACGGGTAACGTGAGGGGCCCGCCCAGTTTTCCTGGTAGCGGGGCCTTGTTGCGGTAGACTGAGAGGTTGATGCCGAAGTCTTCTGCGTGGACACAGTCTTTTTAATTTGGAGGCCTTGTTTTTTAATGACCTTGGAGGCTTTGATTTTCTCTGATAGCTTTGCGCCGAACAAATTCTCATCCCTGTCTGTATCTTTTATTATATTTAAAAAGGATTTATCTAGACCAGGGGTAATTAATTTAGTACGAGCTTTTGTGTTCATATAGTGAAGGTCCGATAAAATTTGGTACCCATCGCTCAAAAGTTTGATTACTTGAATTTTGTCATCGCCGCCTGCAAGAAGAAGTGACAAGGCCCTGTTTATGGCGGTTAACCCAACACCTAATTCCTGCTAAGAAATTTCCATTTTGTGACATATCTGTTATAGCGGCCGAAAATTCCGCATTTAGTTTTGGTGCATACAATAACGGGCAATTGTCGGGAATAAGATATTCCTTAGCAATTTTTTCTTTCATGTCTTTTAGAGTGCAATTTAAAGGTTGTCTTGCCTAATAAATTGCCTAGGAATGTTGGTCAAAATCGAGTCGTTTGGGGGGAACGAACGCTCGAAGAAATAAATATTTATCAGAAGGAATGTCACGAAAGATTGAGTGTCATCGATTTGCCTTGTGAACTTCGCAGTTGTAGTGATAAAATGTGTAGCAATCCTCGCCATAAAATGTTATAGATACACTTTACACTAATATAGTGGAAGCCCTTATGGAATCCTCGAAAGTAGGACGTGAGTGTATGAATAAAAAACCGAAGGTGGTTGCGGGTTGGAACAAGTATGTGGCCGAGGTTCATAGGGAGGCTAGGCTGAAATTCCACCGGTGGATTTGGTATGGTAGACCTTCTTCAGGTAATATTTATGATGAAATGTGTGAATCCAGAAGAATTTTTAAGTCGCGTTTAAAATGGTGCCAAAGTAACGAGGATCAAATTAAGATGGACATTTTGGCCTTTCACCACTCAAACAATGATTTTCGTTCCTTTTGGAAGCACACCAATAAATTGCAAGGTAGGCCTAGACTTCCTGTGAGCTTGTGCGGTGTGAGTGAGCCCGATAAAATAGCTAATTTTTTTATGTACCACTTTGCAGTTGAGTCGCCTCTTGGGCCCTCACACACGGTGCTGGAGGCTGTGCCCGGATTAGGCAGGGAGATAACCTTCACAATCAAAGATATTGCTTGTGTGATTCAATCAATGTCCAAAGGCAAATCCCCGGGCCATGATGGGCTCAGTATTGAGCACCTTAAGTATTCCGGCCCGCATCTCCCACGAGTACTATACTTATTGTTCAATCTTTGCCTCGGACATAGTTATATGCCTGTAGATATGATTCGTACAGTCGTTGTACCCATTGTTAAAAATAAAACAGGAGATTTGGCGGATATAAACAACTAAAGGCCAATCTCGCTGGCCACTGTTATTTCGAAAATATTGGATAGTATGTTAACGTCCGACCTCAAAGACAATGACGATATAGAAAGAGAGAGGAGAGCGTTGTCAGTAAGGGCAAATATGTTGGCACGCAGGTTTGCACGCTGCTCACGTGATGTTAAAATCACTCTATTCAGAGCTTTTTGTATTTTTTTTCTATACGTGTAGCCTGTGGGCCAACTATACTCAAAAATCTTGTAATGCCCTTCGTGTGCAATTCAACAATGCTTTTAGGGTGTTGATGAGGTTGCCTCGCTTTTGTAGAGCTTCAGGGATGTTCGCCGCGGCTCACGTAGACTGCTTTTACGCAACAATGCGTAAAATGTGCGCATCCATGGTACGCAGGGTGCGGGAGAGCACCAACGGCATCCTAAGCATGTTTGCGAGCAGATTAGACAGCTCATACGTAAATCGTTGTCGTGCCATATCCAGTGGGGTGACTCGGGTGTGACATGTCAATTATCAAATTCTTTAAATAATAATAAATTAAGTGTGTGAAATTAATTTTATTACTAGCATAGTGTATAAGCATTTTACTAACAAAATGAGTTTTAATAACTCGAATAAAGAATTATTATTATTATGTTGGTACGCTTTTCAGCCACGGGTCCATGGGGACCCGGTCCTTTGAGGCGTTCATGGGGCCAAAGCCAACATGAAGAGGCCTTTTAGTACCTTTTTATCTAAAATGTGAGATGGCTGCATCTATGGAGGTCTATCCCTTAATGTACCATTGAGATGCACCAACGGACAGTCCTCCACAGCTGCTGAACTATTGCCAGGGAGGGATTTACTTGGTTTGGGCTTTATGGATGGGATGTTAGTGGACCGGATGATTGGGTTATGGAGTGAGATACGGACATCTACCTAAAAAATCTCTCACAACATTTTAGCCTGGTAGATGGTGAGTCGCTGCTCGTTGGCTACACTGCCTGTGGGCACCCTAATTAGCCACAAAGATGCGGCCAGGGCGCAACACAATGTGAGCAGCTGAGGGTGTCGAGAGGTGCGGCTCCGGTTTCACCATCACGGGGCTTACCCCCGAGAGCGGGTTTCCCCGTTATTACGCCATTACGTGCAATACACTTCTACCCTGGAGCGTATGTTCTGCTCTTGCGACTCCACTCTGGCCGGCCAGTTAAGGCAAGACAGAGGCGGGGGGTGTGTAACTGTGTGTATGTGTGTGTGTAAGCGCATGTGTGTATGGTCCCCCTGGAGGTAGGGTACGTGGTGTCGCCACTCACCACCAGCTCGCCACAAGCTGCCCTGCGTTGACTGACTGCACTGGGAATCCAGCGGGCGATGGATTATTATTATTATTATTATTATTTGGGGAGCCCTTTCTTAAGAATAGGGGTTCATCTTTGTGCCAAGTAATTATGGATAGGCGGTCCAAATTTGGGACTTTCATCGGTGGGCTCGCTAAGCGCCATTAAAATATCTGGGTCTAATTCAGGAACTTCGGCCGGTTCATTGGTGCCCTCGGGTTCAGGTGGTGCTGCGCCTAAGTCGCCAGCAACCTCTTCATCCGGCCATAGTGCCTCCTCGGCGTCTACGAGCAAGAAATAGCGTTTCGTTAATATAGTAACCCATCATAGTAAAAATGTAAGATTAATGTCGCATAATTATGGACAAATTGTGCCATCGTGTTGACTCACGGCCAACCCCCCGGCTTTTTATCGTTTGCAGAATGTGTAAAAACCACTATAAGGTATTATTTATTTTCTGCTTTAATACCTTCGTATTGACTCACGGCCAATCCCCAGGTTGTTATATTGCCGTCGTGTTGACTCTCGGCCAACCCCCAGGCTAACTCGTCACCATTAGGACCACTTTGTAATAAATCACTTTTTACTAAAGAGTTAAAAAGAACGTAAAATTATAACGATTACTTACCGGATAGTTGATCCACGTCCGACTCGGATGATTCAATCACCATGCGCGGCCGGCGTCGTTCCAATCTTTGAATTTTCCGCCGATAACGTTCAATTTTATCGTCTGTAGTGCGTTTAGGCATTTTCACTAACACTACGTAGGGTAATTACAATATGAAATTCACTAATGTGCGTAACAAATTAATTTAGTAGCACAAGTGCGTCTGTTGCCTCGCACAGAAAAAGAATGAGCAACCAACGGTCAGTGTTCCGAATACGAAATAAAAAAAAAATGAGGGTATTTCTTTAAAAATGCGATGTTGCCTTGACAAGTAGAGGAACTACGTTGTATCTGTTTATATATCGAGAATGAAACAACGAAGTATAATATTAATTTTTTTTGTAATAATTTCTATGTTTTCAATAAAATGTTGGTATGTGCTGTAAAGTATTGTTAAGTAAGTATACATTTATTTATCAATCAGTTGTTTAAAATAACGGTGAAAGTTGTACCTACCTACTTATATTTTAATTTTACTTAGTTATTATTGTTATTCTCATATTTGGTGCAAAAAAGACGTTTTATATTATCTTATTTAATAAAACAACAAGGTAATTAAAGTCTGATTCTCAATACAAAATAATCATAAATAGGACTGCATAGGACAATCTTATCTAGTCTAGCCATGAAGTCATTGTTAGTGATTGCTGTATTTTTCGTGGTCCCATGCGGTAAGCGATGAAGTATATTTTTTTACAATTATATTTATTAGATTTTATAAGTGTTGAGTGATGGATGGATGAGGGATTGTTTTCATTATATTAACAAAATAATTCATAGTATAATTTCGGTCGATATAATTACAAGATGTCACTTAAATAATACAAGTTCTTAAATCATATAAGTTCCGCAGTTTTCCCTTCTATAAATGCAGCTACGTTCAAAAACAACACATGCAATAAATTATCGAAACAAACAAAGTATAAGGTAGATAAAATAAACTCAGTATATATACTGAAACAAATAAAAAAATACAAAACGTATTAAATACTAATAATTATTAAATGAAAAAATCTAAAAATTCATAATGAATTGGGTAAGTAAAATTGAATTAATAAAAGGAAACAAAATGCATTTCTGTCATCTAAATTTAACTTTTTATAAAAAATATCATCATCATCATCCGAGCGTATTCCCGGTTGCATCCTCAGCAGTAACGCTTCAGAGCCCGGGGTCCGCTACCTAACCAAGGAGATTTGACGAGGTTTCTGGTTTTTACACAGAGCGACTGCCGTCTGACCTCCACAACCCAAAGGGCAAACCAGGAACCAATCCTTGGATAGTTTGATGATCAAACGCTAGTTGGCGTTCGGGACCCACAGCCTTCCGAAACACGGAATCATCTTTCTTTTCGGATAATCAGGTGATTCAAGCCTGCAATATCCTATCCAGACTGGAAACAACTTTGCACAAAGTAGGTATATTTCCCAGTGGGAATCGAACCCATGACCTCCGGGTCACAAGGCGAACGCCTTGACCACTAGACCACGTAGGCAGTCAAAAATATTGACAATAATAATATATTATTATATTTAATAATATAAACAAACAAATACAACCACGAATTGCAGACGATCTTAAATAAGGAGTGGTCAGAAGTACCCGTAACTGGCAGGCATGCATGAAGAGAGTGATGATTGTAGAAGAAGCGAAGGAGGTCTGTCAGGATCGTAGCAAGTGGAGGTCCATAGTTTCTGCGTACCCATGTGGGAAACAGGCAATAATAAATCGAAACAGCATCAAAATCTAAAGTCATAAGAACGTAACGGTTTCTCGGTTTTTACTCAGCGCTCTCACTCACTATTATATAGGCATTGTATATGAAGAAGACGCCTTAAGCGCACACAATATTTGTTTAAAATCTACCCTATTCAATTAATATATGTGTGATTTGATTTCGGTCCGGGTCATATTGTTTGAACTTTATTATGTTATTTATAAATCGAGCTTAATGAAATGAAAGTAAATTATAAAAATTATTTTCAAACTAGTTAAAACAGTCAAATCAATGTGACAAATTTTTTTTTTGAAACGAAATTTACGCTGTATGCTGGCAGCATTCTACAGCTCACCGGACGCGGTAATGTGACAAAATTTATCGAAATACCTATTATAAAGCTCAAATATAACAATAGCGTGATTCAGAAAAATCACTTTCATATCAGCGACATCTAGTGACATATTTGTAAAAAAAAGCAATATTTATTTTCACCAAAATGCATATATTAGAAAACCGGCTGATCGGATTTTGATGTCCTCTACCTGAATGCTCTACCTGCCCCAATAGCGATTAAGATGTAATATGTATGTATGTATTACATTGTCAGAATATTCTGTAATCTTAAAAAGTTATATTATTACAGCATTCCAAGATGTTTGGGACAAGTATGGTAGACGGTATGAAGATTTTAATAACTCAGACGAAGTTGTATTAAAAAAGAAGATCAACGAGCAATTAGAAGAAAAAAATGTGCCTGAAAACAATGAAACCAAAGCATATCCTGTACCTGAATCAAATGACGATGATGATATTCCTAGCGTTCAATTGGGGACACATACTTTCAAAGCGCTTCTGGACGATGTTGTTGTTAACGAACAAATGGAAGCAGAGCCAGTCGTGGAGATCTGGGAAAAGTTCAGGATGATGCTTGCTGACATGGCTACCATGTACATCAACGCGAATCGCTACATGGACATGCACGTAACGTAAGTTCTTATTCTTTCATAGCTGTACATTTATCTTTTTTAACCGTTATTTTGAAAATAAACGTCTTCAATAAGCATTTTCTTTTAGTTGGTCGACATCTGTTTTTAGTTATTTTGTTTTAAGTGGCTACATGAATTTTCCGGGGTCCAGTGCTGCTCCCATTTGAAATAAATCTATAGATAGGAAACGGGGATTTCATTTAAAATTTGGTCTTGATCAGACCCTAGATAACCCTTCAAACTATTTTATGAACTACTGTTTACTGTTTAAAGTGAGAACATGAAGCTTTTCTACGCACATACGCCAAAAATGGCCGTTTTTCGCAATTGTGCGTGGAAAAGCTTCACGTTCTCACTTTAAAGTGTAAACAATAGTTCATAAAATAGTTTAAAGGGTTATAAAGGGTCTGATCAAGACAAAATTTTAAATGAAATCTTCGTTTCCTTTCAATAGATTTATTTCAAATGGGGGCAGCACTGGACCCCGGAAAATTCATGTAGCCCCTTAATAACCGAACTATTGAAATGTTTTTGATAATTAAATTCTGGTCGATTTATAATTTGCTATTTTGTGCTCAGTTAGATAAAAGTTGTTCAAGTTTATAATTACCTCTTTGACAGCTTTTCATCAAACATAGCTGAGAACCACCGCAATGGAACTTGCTTTTATGAGAAAGAAACCGCATCAAATTGTTTTAATCAAGACAGACGCACAGACAGACAGACATTAGGGTCAAACTTATAACATCCCTGTTTTTAGTCGGCGGTTTAAAATATTTTTTTAAGGTCTAAGGTAAACAACCTAGCAGTTATGAAAAAAGAGAAATTTTTTAAATAGCCTATTGATGCATGTTCAGAAACACATTTTATTTTATTAGCAAGCAGATGATTGAACGTCAACCTCTCTTCGGATCTTGGCTATAATAAGCCTAAAGAGGGCGCCATATTCAATGTCAAATAATCTATAACCAGTGAACAGCCATAACTTTTCCAAACATACCACACTTGTCAAGGTATCATGGATACCATTGAAAATATGAGGGAACACAAACATACATACATATAATTCTGTATTTTAGATCACGATATATTCAATTTACTATGCCATCAAATTTAAAACTGCCCAATATCATATAATTCATGCTGATCAATTTAAATTATTGGTTTTTAACAACATTACAATGCTCGGATAATTATCCAAATTAAAACATGTGATGAAAAATTTCGCCACGAGTGGGATTCGAACCCGCGTCCCTCACGTTAACGCCGTGAGTGCTCTACCAATTGTGCTATCGTGGCTTCGAATCTTCCTGACGAAATTTTTCATCACATTGTACACGGCGTTAACGTGACGGACGCGGGTTCGAATCCCACTCGTGACGAAATTTTTCATCACATGTTTTAATTCTGATCAATTTAGTTATTTTTTTACGAAGCAGCTCAATTTGTATTATTTGCTGACAAAAATATTATGAGCTGTCCGAACCTTTAGCTTATTTAGCTGACCATTTGAATGATAGTTGATTTATTTTATGATCGTTGTTTCTTGGATTTTTCTTTACCCCAAATAGAGTAACAACAAGCACGGGTACGGCAGCGGCAACGGCAACAGCAACAACAACCGCAACGGCAAGAGCAACCACAACGGGAACGGGAATGGGAGCGGCAACGTCAACCTCAACGGCAACGGTAACGGAAACGGGAAGAGCAAGCGCAACATCAACCTCAACAAGCGCAGGAATGGGAACAGCAATAGCAACGGCAACGGTAGCGGGCACGGGATCGGCCAATGCAATGGCAACCACAGAGGGTAGGGGAACGGCAACATCAACGGCTACGGCAATGGTAGCGGGAACGGGAACGGCAACTGCAACGGCAACAGCAACGGCAACTGGAACGGGAGCCGTCACGGCAACGGCAATGGCAACAGCAACTGCACCGGGAGGGTCAACAGTTACGAATAGGGTCTCGGTTACGGGAATGGGAAGGGCAACGGCAACGGTAACGGCAACGTTACCGGGAAGAGCCAGGTTAGCTAGTTTGAAATATTTTATTAGTAATAATAGTTCTTTATTATACGTACATACTATACCTTGCAAACGCTGCATTATTTATACCTGGTAAACAAGGTTTTTGTTATACCTAATGAAACTTACATCTGCTCTCAGGGTTCCGTTATTAATTATTTTATATAAGTATGTTTATTGTATTGATCATCCCGAACTACCTAATTTCCCATCATTTTTTATGATTCCGTACCCAAAGAGTGCCAACAGGACCCTATTAATGAGACTGCGCTATCTGTCTGTCCGTCCGTCTGTCACAGGGCTATCTCTTGAATCCTAATAGCAAGTCTGGTTAATAGTGTTCATGTTAATAGGCGATGTGGCAAGCAAACCATCACTATTTTGATTCCTTTTCCCAGCATCACGCTTAACGTGGCCTTTGGGTCTTATAAGGGATACAGATCTGATAGTATATGCAAGTAAGCATGTAATAGACACTTTAATTTTTACTGTGACTACTATAACAATAAATAATACAAAATCACCGGCCAAGTGTCGTATATCTATAAAAATCACGTTTGTTGTATAGGAACAACAAAAATGTTTTTAGTATTTGATGTTATAGCGGCACCAGAAATACATCATCTGTAAAAATTTCCACTGTCTAGGTATCACAGTTCATGAGATACAGCCTAGTAACAGACAGATAGACGCACGGACAGACGGACAGAGGAGTTTTAGTATTAGGGTGCCTTTTTTACCCTTTGGGTACGAAACCCGAAAAAAGGTTGAAGTTTAAATTAAAGGGGGTCGTCATACAAGAAACGTGTGTGTTTTTAACGTTTCTAAGTCGATCTTAATAGTATTTACTAGATAGATACTTGAAATTTTCGCCGATTATGTATTACTGTGGCCGCTATACAACATATAAAAAAAAAACAACAATTTTAAAACGGAACCCTTCATGATTGAGTCTGACTTACAATTGACAGGTTTTATTAACTAAGCAGGTATGCAAATGACGAATCCGGCAGTATAGTAGAACTGAGACATATTCTCAGTTCTAAATTTTATGATATATTTGTATAGGAAATAGCATCGCAAATTAATGAAATGTAGTAAAATAATCCCCTTATTCAAAAAAGTAGAAAAAACAGACCCTGGCAACTACAGACCTAAATCTACCCTGCCAGTTTTAAGTAAGGTGTTCGAAAAGATAATGTTCAATCAAATGCTACTTTACTTCAAGTCCTACAAACTATTCCATAGCCAACAGTTCGGCTTTACTGGCAAAAAATCAACCACTGATGCAGGAGTGGCTCTCATTACTCATATTTACAACGCATGGGAGAGCAAAAATGATGGGATTGAATCTAATGTTAAAATCGGCGTACCACGAGGTTCCATTCTAGGACCTTTTCTTTTCTTAGTTAATGTAAATGACTTGCCTTACATGGTTGAGAAACAGGCAGACATAGTGCTGTTTGCTGATGACACCTCGCTAATATTCAAAATTGACCATCATAGCACAGATGCTAGCGCGGTGAACATTACCTTGTCTTCTATTTCTGATTAGTTTACTGCCAATAACCTCATGTTAAATGCGAAAAAGACCCAATGCATTCGATTTTCTCTTCCCAATGTGAGGCAAGCTTGCGTCGACATACTGATAGATGGCGAAAAACTCAATCTTGTTGAAAGTACTACCTCCCTAGGAATTACGATCGACTCGAATCTTCAATAAGGCGCTCATATATCTAAACTTTCAAATAAGCTTAGCTCTGCGGCTTATGCTTTTAGGAGAATAAGACAATTGACAGATGTAGCAACTGCTAGACTAGTGTACTTTAGTTACTTTCATAGTTTAATGTCATACGGCATACTGCTATAGGGGAGTGCAGCCGATATTCAGACTATATTCATTTTACAAAAAAGGGCAATTCGTGCTATCTACGGCTTAGGATCTAGAGACTCACTCAGAGAATTATTCAATGAAATAGGTATCCTAACCTTACTATCACAGTATATATTTGAAAACATACTGTATGTAAGGAAAATTATTTCCTCATACAATAAAGTAAGCGATTTTACCGTCAGAAACTTACGCAATAAGGGTGACTTAGTTGCCCCGTATTATAGGCTCTATACAGTTAGTAAAACGTTTGTGGGGAACGGTATACTTTTTTATAATAAACTGCCACAATCGGTCCTTGATATGCCTGACA
Organism: Acrobasis suavella; assembly: GCA_943193695.1. Lineage (NCBI taxonomy): Eukaryota > Metazoa > Arthropoda > Insecta > Lepidoptera > Pyralidae > Acrobasis > Acrobasis suavella. The sequence goes on from OW971950.1 coordinate 14,844,916, forward strand.
AAAAGTTTAAAGCTTATGTAAAGAAGGTACTCTGTGAGAAGGCTTATTATAGGACCGATGACTATCTTAAAGACAACAAAGTCTGGCTTGAGCTAGGCGCGGGTCCCTCTTAAAGGCTTGTATACTCAGAAATGGTTATAATTTGGTACATACCTAATGTACATACTGAATCTACAACTAGATTTGAGATTATTTTAAAATTTCGACTAAAAAAAAATTATTTAAATTATGACAACAAACAATGTATACTCTGTCCACATATCAACTATAAATATTAATTTCATTGTGAGTTAACGTTCTTGGAGAAAATGCTGCAGTGCAGTTTGTTACCGCTTCTTCTGCACTAGCGCTTTGGAGGCGGCAGTAAACTTAGCTCTAAGTTACTTTTTGACGTCAACAATTATTGTGAAACTAAACAAAGTGACGATTATTAAGAGATATTATAAATATCCTATGATAATAAAGATATATTTGAATTGAATCATCGAAAATTTCTTTGCAAAAAAAAGGTCACAACATGATTCAATACTGTTTTAAAGAAAAAGATTTGAACTTAATTTTGCATTCTCAAGATGATTTTCATTTTTTGTTAAAAATAAATAACTGTTTTATAAAAAAATTATAATTTAATTCAGGTCTCTAAAATCATTTTTAGGGATCCATAGTAAATAAGGAACCCTTATGGTTTTGCCATGTCTGTCTGTCTGTCTATCCGCGCTTTTGTAAAAAGACTATTAGTACTAGAAAGCTGCAGTTACGCATGTTAGGTGGGTTTTTGTTTCTCGTCTTTCATAACTATTATGAGTTTGTAAACACCATTTTTCAATTTAGGGATCCGTTTGTGAAATATTTGAGTGCAGTGTCCCCCTCCATCAGCTAAACGGTTGTATATGGACGCGTGAAAAATTCATTTGACTTACATAAAACAAAAAAATAAAAAAAACGTGTGGCACTTGGGTAATGCCGCGGTAAAGCTATTGCATAGCATTCAAGATTTTTTTTCTGTGATTTGAATTCAAGTTTTTTCTTTGATATGAATTCAAGTTTTTTCTTTGATATTAATTCAAGTTTTTTCTTTGATATTAATTCAAGTTACAGTTTTTGAGCGTGGTGACCGATAAGAAAACATGTTTTTTTTTCTTTTATTGAATAAATGAGAAGTTAATATCGTTTAAAATATTTTTATTATCTTACAATTCATGTAGGTTATTCAGGAATTTTTATTATGAGCAGTTAGCTGCCAGTTTACACGCATAAGTCTAGTCGCACGCACACAAACACCGTGCCGAAGTCTGCCGAACTGAAACGATGTTAGACGATGCACGGCTTTCAACGCCGCGCCGCTGTGTGGGCGGAGTGGGGGGTGTTAGGTTTAATTTTCGTTACGGAATTTCTTGATTCGGTCGCCGCACTCAAAAAAAGCTATGCCTAAGCTTAAAAAATATTTTTTATTTGATTATAATCAAAGTAATTTTTGTTGACTTACATATATTATAATGCTTAATAAAGCTTGTGACCTAAGAATGTCTAGTCACGTGCTGCAGTGCACATGTCCCAGTATCTCAGTAATCATTATAATTAGCAAAACACTATTTTCATCATCTAAAACTGAAAACGATATCGATGTTTATGTGTATTCAAATAACGATTGATTGATTTGTAAACTTTCCGTCCATTTCTCTCGTAGCGTGTTGCATATAACAAGAACGGATTAGATTTCAATTTTACAATTTACAGAATAAACATATTCCCTTAACGAGTATGCTAACAGCTGTCACTGGTGTTAGATCAAGCTGCCAAAGTAGCTAACGTAGCTCAATTACCTTCATCGAGTACTTAACAACAGTCACTATCCAAAAGTTCTTTATTTGAGGAAATAAATGAAGGTGTTGCGTTCACTTACTATTTCTAACGTATTCTCTTTCTTATTTATTATTCTTTGGTTTATTAGATCAATGAACTTTTTTTCTTAATTTATTTTCAGTGACGTCATGATTGAAAACTCGCGCAGCTTCTACTCTCTATTAGGGATCCCTTTGCAGTCAGGCTCAGAAGAATGGTCATCAGTGTAAGTATTTAGTATATTAAATATAGCAAATCTGGCGCTTGAAATATTTTCCAAGCGTTGAATACATCCAGCCATCAGGCCATGAACTGTCGTAGATAGACAACCTTCGTATCTTGTAATAGTACTTTATCTATAGATCTAAGTAAAAATACCTATTTAAACAATATTGAGAGAACCATCAATTCGGTGTGGTTTTTGGGTTGTGTATTGTGAATTTGTCATAAGACATAAACTGCTCCCACACAGCAGTTATATAACGTTATAAAACATTGTGTAACAGGATAACATTCTATAACAATGTGTAAAATTTTACTACAAATTGTTATACAATGTTATATGTTATAAACACTCCCACACTGGTTGAACTCGTTGTATAACATAATATAACCTTCTGTAACAATCAGTTTGGGTCTGTCTTTCGAAATAGCTGGTACTCGTAGCGTTAGTGACTCAATGAACATGAACAGTGAATGAACCGACTAGAGCTGTGTATGTGACAGAGCAGGTAAAGTACAAACGAAGCGCGCGAGCAGCCTCTCCGCGCCCTTCCGCTAACTTCCCTCTGAGGCTCGGATGATGTTACAAAAGTTATCATTTGTTTCATCATGTTGTAATTAGTTGTATAACATTCCGTTGTATGAAGTTATATAACATTACTAACAATTTATAACTTTTGTTATAATTTGTTATAAAATGTTAGACTGTTATAAAATATAGCTGCTGTGTGGGAGCACCTATAGGTATTTGATGTTTCAAGTTTGTTTTGTTCTGACTTTCTGTAGGAATTAAACACTTATTTCTCCAGTCACCACTTTTGTTATTTTTATTTAACCCTTTATTTATACCTATATTAGTTTTACACATTTATCCTTATACAGGGTTACTGGTAACTAACGCAAAACCTTTTAACATCAGAATCAAACTCCCCAACACATTATAGATCTGCAAAAAAAAAGGCAAAAATTGCAGAAAGTAAAATTGGCCTCCCATACAAATTCACTGATCACCTGGTCTAGTTTCTATGGGGATTCCAATTTCTTTTCTTAGTTTTTTTTATTTTTTTTCTTGCAGATCTATATTGTTAGGATTTTGATTCCGATGTTAAAAGGTTTTGGCGTGTACAATAAAAAAATAAATAAATACTTATACCTACAAGAAACTTAAATTAATTAATAAACATACCTAGACGTACGTAAAATAAACTTACATAAATACATAAATATATACTGATATTTACAATTAATGAATGCATAAGATAATATTTCTAAATATGTATGATGATCAGGATGATAAAGACAGATAGTAATCTTTTACTCGTTTCTTAAACGTTTCTTAAACGGTAACAGGGTTTTTGTTATGTATAGGGAAAAATCAATGTAATTTTTCCCTATACATAACAAAAACCCTGTTCGATCCTTGTAGGAGCAACTCAGACCGTCAATATGAACAACTTTTCCTATTGTACCAAAGCTTGAAACTCGGAAAAAAATCGACATTTTCATACAGAAGTGTTCGACCGGCCCGGCAATTCGTATGAAAATGACGATTTTTTTTCGAGTTTCAAGCATTGGTCCCATAGGAAAAGTTGTTCATATTGACGGTCTGAGTTGCTCCTACAAGGATCGGACAGGGTTTTTGTTACATATTGTATATTTATTTATAAATAATTTTTATATCAAAATTTATTTAAGTGTGTAATGTTGACAAATTCATAACGAGGCAGTTTATAGAAAGGATGACTAGTACCGACATATTTGATTAGGTAATAGATTTCGTTCGTTTGGTGTCATACCTACATTTTATTTTTTGTGCCAGGCTCATGATGATGAAGAGCTTCCCATGCTTTTCTGTCTTCTGTTCTATTTCATCGATTTGCTATATTATTAAGCTGTTGCATAGCTTTTATCGCGGGCCTCTGGCGCGGCAACCGAATTAGGGAATTTCGTAACGAAAATTATACCTAACACTCGTCTAACGTCGTTTCAGTTCGGAAGACTTCGGCACGGTGTTTGTGTGCGTGCGACTAGAAGTATGCGTGTAGAGAGTTGGACATTATTCGAATAAAAAATTATCTAGATAATTATTCGAATAAAAATTTATTCGTGGAAAATTATTCACGAATAATTTTGTCACGAATAAAATATTATGATTTTATTCGTTATTCTAAATAACGAATTCTTTTTTAAACTTACCCTTCTCTTTTTAACCGATTGCGACTGGAAGAGTTACATTTTGGAGTGTACGAGTGTTCTCTTTTTAACCGATTGCATCGAAAAAATTGGTCGTCATTATGATTTTTTTTTTCACCGGACTAATTGCCTTCAAAATCGATATCTGGACGGCACTGTGGTCCCTCATATTGAATCTATGCTCAAAATGTAAAAAAAACTGGCTGCCATTTTTACTTCTTTGTTACTGCATGGATATCCTACAAAATCGATATCGGGGGGCTCTTGTGGTCTTTTATAATGAATCTATGCTCGAATTTGAAAAAGGTAGCCGCCATTTTGAACTTTTTTGTTTCAGGACCGATTGCCTTCGTCGAATCGATATCTGGGGGTTAGGTGTGGTCTCTTATAAAGAATCTATGCTCGGATAGAGTCAAAACGCGAACTGAAGTGCTATTTCTTAAACGCGGAGTCACCCAAACGAATGGTTTTTCCATACAAAAACCGTGCGTTTACTGACTCCGCCTTTGAAAAATCGCACTACTGGTTCTAGCGAGCACTTGATGGCGCCTGAGCCGATGACGTCACGGCCAGTGATGCGACACTGTACCGGTTAATCGGTTTATTCGTAACAGATACAAAATTCGCTTTCTTTTTTTGTACATACATATTATAACGTCTTTATACCTTGTGGGGTAGACAGAGCCCAAGGTCATTACACTAAAGAGCCATGTTTAGCGTTAGTTGTCAACTACCGATAACCTTTTTTCACCTATACGTCAGTATAGGTGAAAAAAGGAATCAAAATAGTGATGGATTGCTAGCCACATCGCCTATAGTCATGATTTTTAGTGTTTAGTGTATATTTATTCTCCACTTATTTTATTCGCGAATAATTCAATTCATTCGCGAATAATTTTGTCACGAATAAAATATCATGATTTTATTCGTTATTCTAAATAACGATTTTTTTAAACTTACCCTTCTCTTTTTAACCGATTGCGTCGGGAAGAGTTACATTTTGGAGTGTACGAGTGTTCTCTTTTTAACCGATTGCATCAAAACATTTGTTCGCCATTTTGAATTTTTTTTTCACTGGGCGACCGTCTGGTCCCTCATATTGAATCTATGCTCAAAATGTAAAAAAAGACTGGCCGCCATTTTTAACTCTTTTGTTACTGCGCCGATATCCTTCAAAATCGATATCTGGGGGTCCCTGGGGTCTTTTATAATGAATCTATGCTTGAATTTGAAAAAGGTAGCCGCCATTTTAAATTTATTTGTTTCTGGACCGATTGCCTTCAAAATCAATATTCGGGGGTCCCTGTGGTCGTTTATAACGAATCTATGCTCAAATTTGGAAAAGGTAGCCGCCATTTTGGACTCTTTTGTTTCTGGACTGATTGCCTTCAAAATCAATAGATATCTGGGGGTCCCTGTGGTCTCTTATAAAGAATCTATGCTTCAAATTGAAAAAAATGGCCAATTTTGGCCAACTCTGAGACTAAAGTCCACGTCATAAGAAGCTATAAATTATGTAAACAAATGTTCAGGGGTTCACAACATTCAGATGAAAAAAAAATATATTTTTTTTGTAATATATTTTTTTTATATTTAAGAATAGTTTTAGATGATTCTGTTGCCCGCCACTTCACCCGCGTGTATTGATAGATTGATTAGCTATAGTATTATTGGAACGAAGTTCCTTACGGCAGGCTTGGAGGAGATAGGGATTTTGCTGCGCGACCGAACTGAAAAAAATGTGATAGTAAAACCGTAAGGATGACCTCGTTAAATAAAACCGTTAAATGAGACGTGCGCAGGCGCGACAGTCGTATACACAAGCGAGTAGTGTATAATACCTTTCTCTTCCTTTGAGCACGATTTTTCTTTTGCAAATTGTGTCGATTCTACATTAGCCGAAGGAACTTCGTTCCTACCTGGTGTCCCACGACACCACATTTCTTTTTTCTCTCATTTATCAGTTTCAAAAGTGAAAAGGTAAACCAAAGAAGAGATGGTTAGAATTCTGTTTCCGTAAGGAATGGAGGGAGTTGGCAGGCGACAGAATTAATTGGTAACGTGAAGAAGCTTTTGCCCTACAGTGAGACTTAATAGCTAATAAAAAAAATACAGCAAAAACTGTTGGAATTAGAAACTTTATTATAAATCTCAAGATGCACATCTATTCATCGTCTTCAGATGATTCGGAGTATTCCGTTTCAGAATGGCATGGCATGGCTGGCTCGTCTACTTCAAAATGGTGGACCAAATGTTTACATTCACGGAGTCGGACTCGTTCCTGTACCATAAACGTTGAGCGACAGCGCTTTATATCTTTAAAATATAACCCGACTAATTGGAATTGGTCATTAGTGTAGTATTACCCGTATAGTAATTTATGTCATTGTATTTGGTTAACTTATAATATTGTCGCTAGGTAACTCTCCAACTCAGTAGAAGTTATTTGATGTACTTAATTTATAGCTTCTCGTGACGGGGACTTTAGCTGCTAACTGCTCATAATGAAAATTCTTGAATAACCTACACATATTTTAAGATAAAAAATATTTTAAACGATATTAATTCTTCATTTATTCAATAAAAGAAAAAAAAATGTTTTCTAAGCGGTCACCACGCTCAAAAAGTGTAACTTGAATTAATATCACAGAAAAAACTTTAATTAATATCCAAGAAAAAAAAAACTGCATAAATAAAAAATGAGTCAATAATTATATTGCATAAGTTGATAAAAAATGCTATGCAATAGCTTTACCGCGGCTTTCCCCGAGAGCCACAAGTTTTTATTTTATTTTAAATAAAAATGCGTCAAGATATGCGTAAGGGCAAGAGAAGGTAAGTACAGCAGTAAGATTAAGGTTTAGGAGCAGTATGTAGAAGTAAAAACAGATTTTTAGTGAAAAATTAAGTAAGAAATCGTCCAAGTATAAAAATGGCAAAAACTGAGAGAAAACAGACGAAATTTATACCAGAATGTATACTAGAAACGTTTTGGAGCACCAATTTAAGAGGCTTTTTACATTTGGTTGGCTGTCTCGCTCGCACAATCAAACATTTTTAAAGATTATTAAAAATGTGACTCATTTGAAGAAAAGTGTTTCATAAACTTTTTAGTAGATTATATGTTAGAATTGTAGACATGTTTTTTTTTGTATATAATCTATAAATAAAACAATCATAATCATGTGATTCCAGCTTATATTTTAATCGAGAAAAATATACTTAACTTGAAATCACATAAGATTGTTTTATTTACTTAGTACCCAATTATATTCTCGAGAAATCCCGAAGCTTTTAGTCATATCCATACTTCTGACAGCAATAACACCCGTGATTCCGATCTCTGCTGATAATAAATTAAAAGGAAAAGTTGATTGAGGATCTTTTAAAGATAGATAATATAGATACGACAAATTTAATCAGGGTCCGTAAAAGTTAATAAACGCAGTAACTTCCGTGATTCTTAGATAATTATAAGTGATACATCGTGATGATAAATGCTAAAAAGATATTGAAATAATTGCGGCAAATTACGCGAAATGCGACTAATTACCCGACTACGGCAAAGCAAAAGGAGGGTTATGATTTTGACAGGCTATGTATGTATGTATGTATGTATGTTCATCTGTTCCCTCGTAACTTCTAAACTACTTATCAGAATTCGACAAATGACATTTCATTAGAAGCGTCTTAATTGTCCGCTGGTTATAGGCTATATGGGGTTTTACAAAATCTAATGTGGTGCCCTCTAGCGGACAAAACATACAGAGTAAAAAAATAAAGTTAAGATAAATATGCCGTGTTTGGTATCATTTGAAAGGGCTTTACTTGTACATTTTGAATATATATATATTACTAGCATTTGCTTGCGACTTTACCTGTATTCACATCTTTTCGTTCATAGCTTCTTTACTACTTATTTAGTTCATCAATTTAACTTTTGTTAATATTATGCGCCACAAATACACTTTAACACCAAAATAGTACAAATAATAAAAAGTTAAAAAACTGAAACCCAACTACGACAAAAAACGACGCTGAAAAAGTATAAAACAAGATTTTCAGAATACTGAACTGAACAAAGTTGCTAATGTAGTTGCAAGTAAATGGACACAGTAGACTCTACCAAGATGCCTTCGTTGTAAATTGACAATAATGTCATACAATACTAAAGGCGTAGTCACACGTTGTCAAAGTGCTACGGTAGGTAGGTATATGTAACGTGTGACTACGCCTTTCCAAACATGAAAATTTATCTCTACATAGTGAATATTGCATACTTCAGAATAGTATTGTATGACATTATTGTCAATTTACAACGAAGGCATCTTGGTAGAGTCTACTGTGTCCATTTACTTGCAACTACATTAGCAACTTTGTTCAGTTCAGTATTCTGAAAATCTTGTTTTATACTTTTTCAGCGTCGTTTTTTGTCGTAGTTGGGTTTTAGTTTTTTTACTTTTTATTATTTAAAGGATAAAATTTGTCGCCCTAATCATACTTGCCTCGCAGGTCCGAGGATTATTTTGTCTACGCGGCGATGGGATGGCCTAGTTATGCAGGTATAAATACTATACTCGATTGTGACCACTAATGTGTGTGTTATAAGGTTCACTTTTTGAATGGACTGTCAGATGGTTTAGTAAAAAACGTGTGTGTCAATGCAAGTGTAAAAATCAAAGATGCATGTGCATTATATTAGAATTAGACAAATCAATATAGGTATATGTATAATTATATATATATATATATATATATATATATGTATATGCACGCCGATGACCTCAGTGGCGTAGTGGTCACCATGCTAGTCCGCCACCCAGAGGTTCCAGGTTCGATCCCCGGTCAGGGCAAGTTGCAAATGGCCATTTTCAAATTGTCCTGGGGCTTGGATCTTTATCTGTATTTATTATATGTATCTGTCATATAGTGTAGTATTGTTGAGTTAGTATCCCATAACACAAGTCTCGAACTTACTTTGGGGCTACCTCAATTAGTGAAATTTGTCCGTATATATTTATTTTATTAAAAATAAATATATATATCTACACTACTCTTTATTGCACAGAATAAATAAATACAGGACATAATCATCTTAATAATTGGCCAAGTGCGTAGTTTAGGGTTCCGTATTTATGAATACCAACTTTGAGTTCATGCCACTAAAAACGTCTAAAAACTAATTTTCTATTGAATTTATATGAAATTTTCCCTTGGCGAGTACATTTTATAAGTTGATCGCCTATAACTTTTTAATTTGCAAACCCTACTTAGCTCTGATAGTTTTCCTTTAAATTTCTTTATATTAACTATGGCTGTGAATTTTTTCACGTTTCCATATATAACCGTTTAGCAGATAGAGGGGGGGGGGGACATAGTCTCTAACAAAAATTTTCACTTTAAAACCAAATAATTTAGCATCGGATCCCTAAATCGAAAAACGGTGTTCACAAGCTCATACTATTTTTGAAAGACTTATACAACGATATCCCACATGATTGGTTAGTCGACACAATAAAATTGACTTTTGACTTTACTTGTATGGGAGCTACACTAAAAAAAAAATTTTATTTTCAATATTTTATTTTACCACTTTTTCCAATTTGGTATAGGTATGTATATTAATATATACATACCTATACCAAATTACAGCTTTCTAGTACTTATAGTCGCTGAGTAAAACCGCGGACGGACAGACATGGCGAAACTATAAGGGTTCATGTTTACTACGGAACCCTAAAAACTAGGAAATGCGCAAAATACGAATATACATACATATATATACAAAACCGACAAAGGAACTCGTCGGGAATCGGCTTAACAATGTACTTAGTATATAATATGAAAATCGGCTTCTAAAAATGCTTAAAAAGATTATTGTTCATCTTATAGATCGTGCAATTAACAAATTTTATCATAATTTATCTTATCCAACCAAAAGACGGTAATTTCAACCTTATCCTCAATCCAAAATACTCATAAATACGACTGCATAGGACAGTCTAATCGAGTCTAGCCATGAAGTCATTGTTAGTGATTGCTGTAGTTTGCGTGGTCCCATGCGGTAAGCGATATACTAAGTATATTTTTTAACAATTGCATTTCGTATATCAAGTGATTTTGCAGGGTTTTAATGTGGAATGATAAGGGATTGTTTTTATTATACCAACAAAATAATTCATTGTCAAACTGGTAAATATAATTACAAGATGTCACTTAAATATTATAATTTCCGCAGTTTAACTTTCTATAAACAGCAACAACGTACAAAAAAAATATACATGCAAATTTTAATAGACACAATTAATTAAGGAAATAATCAAAATAAAAATATGTATGAAGCAGAACAAATAAACATATTCATTTATACTAAAATGTATAAAATTTAATTATAGTTTCAAAAAACTGTAGCAACTAAATTATACTTAAAATTATATTTAAATATAATGAGAAAAAGAAATTCTTATGAATTAAGTTACAATATTATAATTAAATAAAAGAAAACAATATACATTTCTGTCATCTTATTTTCCTTTTTATACAAATTAGTAGATATTGGCACGGAATAAAACAGCGTCATATACGAAACACGTTTATTGCGAGACTGGGGGCACCGCGCCTCGTCCTATTCACTCCATAGTATTGCTATCTCGCTTGCATACACAACACCTCAACACTTAATTAACAATAGATATATAATAAACAAATTTAAGAACAATTTAATGTAAACTATGCTTGACTCTTTACACAATTTATAAGTAGGTACATCTTACACTGTACATCATCTTAAGCTTAGGACATGTAAGTAGCATAATGTATTATTACATACCTATATGATAAGTTATATCTACTTAAAAGAAAACTACACTATTTTATTATAATCAATTTCTAGACCATATCGCTTAACTGGGTATCTTACACGTTTATTTGGTACCGTCTGTGGTGGCTCATTACGTAACTCTGAGTCGTTATTAATGCGGGGTGATGTGGACTCGGTACGGGCGGACACCGCTGCAGGCGGAGCGGCGACGCTGGACTGTGAAGATGGTACTTCAGAACTACACTGCGGAATATAAGCTTTCTTACCACCTTCTGCGTTTGGTAATGTTTCAAATAATTGCCTAGTTACAACAGTTGAACCTGATGAATTTCCTTCCTGACCACTCTGACCTTCTTTTGAAAAAGACGAATCTACGGCTATGGACCTCCTCTTTAGTTGGTCGATATGTCGATGTGTCTCCCTACCTATACTGTCCCTTACCTTATAATCCGTTGAACCAATTTTTTGTAAAATTTTTCCTGATATCCACTTTTGTTTATTACTAAAATCCCTCAAGTACACCTGGTCACCCGCAAGTAGTTCACGGTGCGAGCCTTCTGCTATTTCTGACTGACGCTGTCGTTGTTTTAACACTCTCATGTCCCTGTCTGGTTTTAAAGCATCTAGTCGAGTTCTCAAATTCCTACCTTGTAAGATACAAGCAGGGCTGTCACCGGTCGTAGCGTGTTCTGTATTCCTATATAATAATAAGTACCTATGTACCTACGCAGTTTCAATATCGATATTGTCTTTGATAGCCTTTTTAATAACGGATTTACATAATTTGACTGCATTTTCTGCGGCTCCGTTTGAAGACGGATGATACGGGGCCGAGAAAGCTTGCTGAATTTTATTTCTTTCTAAAAATGTTTTAAAAGTATTGCTTGAAAATAGGGGACCGTTATCCGAAACTATCATTTTTGGTAAGCCGAATTGTGAAAATAAACAGCGCAATTTTTTTATAACTTCTAACGCATTAGTACTTGTCATTTTGAACGCTTCTACCCATTTTGATGTGGCATCTACTACAATAAAAAATTTGTAATCATTTATGGGTCCCAAGAAATCTATGTGTAGCCGCCGCCAAGGCTTTCCGCACCAGGGCCAGGGCTGGGGCGCGTGTGCGGGCGACGCCGCAGCCAGGGCTGCGCAGGTGTCGCAGCCGCGGAAAACCGCCTCGATCTCCTCATCCAGACCGGCCCACCATACTGGCTTCGAGCTAGGCCTTTCATTTTAACTTTGCCTAAATGAGTCTCATGAAGTTCTTTAAGTACTTGACTACGAAACGTTTCTGGAATAACTACTCTATGCCCCCACATTAAACAACCTAATTCTAGATATAATTCCTTCTTACGATTATAATAAGGCTGAAACTCACTACTATCTACATTTAACGGCCAGCCATCTTGAACGTAGCTCACGACTCTTCCTAAAATTGGATCCTTTTTTGTTTCTTTTTTTAAATTCTTGATAATCGAAAAGTAATGCGTCCCGAGCAAAATGCAAAAACGTTTGTTCCGGTTCTGATAACTTATTACCTTTTAAATCCGACGGTAATGGCAATCGCGACAGCGCATCTGCATTATTTTTATCCGTTCTTACGTATTCTATATCAAACGTATAAGCTGATAAGATTATTGCCCACCTCTGAAGACGGCTAGCAACCATATTAGGAACTCCTGATTTCGGACCTAAAATTGTGACTAATGGTTTATGGTCAGTTTGTAATAAAAAATTTCTACCATATAAATATTGATGGAATTTTTTTACTGCAAATATAATAGCGAGTGCTTCACGCTGAATTTGACTATACTGCCGCTCGGCCGGTGTAAGCGCCCGTGACGCATAGCTGACGGGCCGCTCCTGGCCGTCGGTCGCGCACTGAGACAACACCGCGCCTACGCCCAACCCGCTCGCGTCGCACGTCAGTATCAACCGCTCACTAGGATTATAGTGCAGGAGCACGTCTACACTAGTTAACATTTTCTTTACTGAATGAAATGCAGAATCACACTGAGTATTCCAGTTCCACTTTGTCGATTTCTTTAGTAATTTGTACAATGGAGCTAAGTGAGAACTCAAGTTTTTTATAAATTTCGCATAAAAGTTAACCATACCTATAAAGGATCTAAGTTCCGATACATTACTAGGTTTAGGCAGTTCGACTATGGCCTTTATCTTCTCAGGATCAGTATGAATACCATTTTTATCAATAATATAGCCTAGGTACGAGACTGAATCAGCAAAAAATGTACATTTATTTTTGTTTAACTTTAAACCATTTTATTGTAATCTTTCAAATACTTTTTCTAGAGTTTTTAAATGGGTTATCCTATCTTTAGCCGTTAAGAGCAAATCATCCATAAATATGGCTACACCTGGGATACCTCTCATCACATTTGTCATTATGCGTTGAAATATCGCTGGACTGGAAGCTAATCCATACACTAGACGGTTATATCTAAATAAACCATAATGAGTGTTGATAACCGTATACTTTTTCGAATCGTCTAATTCAATTTGATTATAGGCAGAGGATAAATCAATTTTTGAAAAGTGTTCTCCACTATTTAAATCTGCAAATAACTCTTCAACTCGAGGCAAAGGATATTTATCAACCAACAAAGAGGGGTTCAGCGTTACTTTAAAATCAGCACATAATCGCAATTTACCATTACGTTTACTTACTGGAACTAAGGGAGTGGCCCATTCAGAAAAATCAACCGGTTCAACCGTTGTGCAACATGGTGTCTAGCTCCTGGTCTACCTTTTTCTTTAAGCGCGTAAGTGCCGCAACAGACGGGACGCAAGTTGCGTCGCGTAACAGCTAGAGATGGGCAGTGGATAGTACTCAATCTACCCATTTGAGTATTTACTCACTAGATTTAATAAATAGAGTAAATAAAGTGTGCTCATATACTGACATCGGATTTGATGTCTGTTTACTTATTTTAACATAAAATTACGTCTTTGCACACCTCCCAGCAAAAAATGATAATTGTATTTATCATGTATCATGTATTTTAGCGTCGCATTTAACGTTTACCGACATTTAAGCATATTATGGCGTATGCACACACTTTCCGACAAGAATTACAAGTGTATACTAGATTTAAATTTCAAAATTGTCAAGAAAACATGAAATAATGAATATGAATATAAATATAAGTCGCAACTCATATAAATCAATCTCCTCACCAAATGGATAAATTAGGATATTTATCGGGTATTTACTCAATCTACTGAGTAAATATTCAAATGGGTTGATTGAGTACCTATTTATGCAACTCCCATCACTAGCTGTTACGCGGCGCAACTTGCGCCCCGTCTGTTACGGCCCTAAGGCAGCGGCCGCGCCCGATAGTAAACCGGTTTTGCACCTTCTCGCACATGCAGCGTTGCCCGTCCGCCCGTGTACCTCCCCAGCTGATTGTCGAACAATTCTTTATACCTATCGAGTAAACAAAATATATCATTAGACTTAGTTTGCATGCTTAGATTGTTATTATTTTGGAACATAGGAAGTTTAATACATAGTTCTGATAACCATTGCCGACCTAATAACGAAGTTGTTCCACCATCAATTACATATAAATCTAATATCTTTTTACAATTTCCATACTTCACTACTGGCTTAATAATACCCAAAGGCCGAAAAATACCTGGTATGTCGCTTTGCTTAAACATGATAAGGCACTTCCTGTATCAACTTCCATCAGTAATTCCCTATTTTCTATTAGTACTGACACGCTTACCGCTGGATAATTTCTTAACGACATCTGGTATATCGCCTCTTCATCCGACGAGCCGTCATCATTATTGCTGGTACTCTCCTCCGGTTCTGCAAAATGCTGGCTGAATTTACTATCACGCCCCTGATTACGCTTTCCTTTATTCGCATTATGTTTTCCGGCTCCCTTAAAACTGTTTCTTTTGTTTGGGCACATACGTTGTAGGTGACCTGGTCGCTTGCATAAGCTGCACACATATGTGCGAAAACGACAATCACTCATCTTATGGAAGACTGACCCGCAAGTTGAGCATCGATCTGAACTACCGCCCTTTTTCTTATCACTGCTACTATTCATGGATAAGTTGTTCAATTCCTCACTTAACTTGACTTCTGTTGGTTTTTCTACTGCTGCCGCATCTTTTTCCGCCGCCTCTAAGGCCGTAGCTAACGTAATAGCCCTCGTACCTATACGTTAACTTTGTTTCTGCGAACAGCCTCTGCCGAATGATATCGTTGGCTAAACCACAAACCAGTTGGTCTCGCATGTTTTCTTCCAGTGCTGTTCCAAATCCACAGAATCGCGACAGACATTTTAACTCTGCCACATAATTTGCAACGCTCTCGCCTACCCGCTGACGCCGTTGACGAAATTTGTATCTCTCCGCCATTTCTGACGGCTTAGGCTGCAAATGGTCGCCGACTATCTTCACTATTTCGTCAAACGAAAAGATTGATGGTTCTTTTGGGCTTGTTAAATTTACCATAAGCTCGTATGTTTTATCACCAACGGTTGCTATCAACGTAGGCAACTGCAATTCCGGCTTTATATTGTTCACCAAAAAGTACATTTTGACACGGTCACAATACGTCAACCAATTTCCGTCCTCTAATTTAAACTCTGATATCTTTCCGATAGACATAGTTCGTTGTTTAAATACAGTCTGGATGCACGCACTTTACTAACACTCCGAATTTATTTACAATCGTCGCCAAATAGTAGATATTGGCACGGAATAAAACAGCGTCATATACGAAACACGTTTATTGCGAGACTGGGGGTACCGCGCCTCGTCCTATTCACTCCATAGTATTGCTATCTCACTTGCATACACAACACAAATAATACCCAATTAATAAATTATATTAAATAATATACCAAATTTAATAAATACAATTAATTAACAATACAATAATAAACCGAAACAACATCAAGAAAACGCCTCAAGCGCAAACAATTTTTATTAATTGCGAGCGAGGTCTCTAAATCGAGTTGGGGCAAAAACACATTGTATGTATGCATGTTTGTACCGCGATAGCTGCCGAATCGAAGGTCTGATTTTGATGAATTTTGGCAGGCATATAGGATATATCAATAGAATTTTCAAATTTATTGGGCATCAAAATCGGCTCAGTAGTTTTTGAAATATTAATAAAAATATAGGCGATTATGTAGCAAACAAAACCATAGCTCGTTCTAACTTTGGATAGCGCCATCTAGGTGTTAGTTAGGGAATTGAATTATGTTAGAATAATAATCGCGAGGTCTAAGTTCGCGGCGAACTATTAGTATTAATACGTGTGATTTGGTTTCGCTGGCCGTCACATTACATACATTCATACATATTATCACGCCTGTTTCCCACAGTGGTAGGCTGAGACTATGGACCTCCACTTTCTACGATACTGACATACCTCTTTCGCTTCATTTACGCTCATCACTCTCTTCATACATGCCCGCCGGTTACGGGTACTTCTGACCTCTCCTTTTTTAAGAACGTCTGCAATCTGATCGTGCTACGTTCGTCGAGGACGACCCTGTTCTTCTCTCACATTCCTTTCAGTCGTATTATGAAATGAAGATGAGGACTAACTTTATGTCTTGGTTTAAACCATTATTCACCCATATAAAGTTGACAGTGACGTAAGAGAAGGTGACATATTGTGGGAGGTCATCTTGTTCTGGGCGGATAATGGTTTAAACCAAGTACTAAAGCTAGTCCGTGTTTTATAATAAGACGGAATAAGTAAATCGCTTTTTATCCATCCTTTCTAAATGTCCGAACCATCTCAAGATTCCTTTCTAAGTTTTTGTTACTGCATCTTTCAGTCCACACCGCTCCCTTGTGTCAACGTTTCTCATCTGATCATTTAAAGTAACACCACATACTCCTCAGCGCTCTCATTTAAACTACATTTATTCTTCTTTCGTGCCTTTTCTGCCATACCCAACTCTCACTTCCATACACCAGCGTCAGTATCAGCATTCCGTTATTATGAACAGCCAAACGTGCTATGTTTGACACATCCGTGCTGTTCATTAAGGAGTGCAGTGCCCCGTTCACTTGATTGAACTTTATTATGTTATTTATCTACACCCATGCTATAAAATCTTCTATAAAAGTTTCTTAAACAGTCAGTTTATTGCCAACATTAATAGTTATTTATGCAAGTGTGACATCGCGCGGGCTCCAGCACTCCTCCGCCCCTCTTCGGCGCAGCGGCCGGCGCTCGTCCTCTTTTTCTTCGGCTGCATCTCCAGCTAAGTAGTTCTTCTACCTAGAAGGGCTACTCAACGGATCTAGTGCCTATAACTCACGACCCTGACTACCTAATCTGTACCTAGTGTTCTTGTAAATCTTTGTAACTAATGTAATGTAATAGTTGTTCATTATACCTATTTCATTTGCCAATATCTAGTCTTTCCTTTATCTCATCTATCCTCCTAGATCCTAAATCTAGGTTTTACTAACCATAACGGTACACAACTGTAGTATAATAAGGGGTATTAATACACGAATGTGGGTTTGTGATAATTTTATCACATGAGTGTTTTAATACCTAATTATTACAGTTGCATACAAAACTTTATCTATACCCATAATATGAATCCTCTATAAAAGGTTCTAAATCCATAGGGTGTTGTACAGTGTTGTAAGATCTCTATGTAAATTCCTAGTGAGTTTATTGCTGAAAATCAAATTCAAATTATGTATGTATAGGTAATAATGAAATTATTTATTGTAATAATGATTTAAGTTTTAGATCGTACAATTATGCTTGGGCCGCACCTGCACCTATCGTCACGAAGCTTCGTGCTATTACACGATTCGCGCAAACGTGACCGGCCGTTATCGGGTATCGTCCCGAATTTTCGGACTTCGTCTTCGTTATCGCGCGGGTGGCGGTACATCAAAGGGTTTCAGCGCGCTAACAATTCACTCTGCGTGGTCGGACTAGGTTTTCAACTTGTTCAGACGCGTGCTGTGCGACCGTGCCACGATTGTTAATGCGTAAAAATGGAGTGGAACGATAAAATGGTGTTAAAAATTTTATGGTTTTCTTTCTAGGTTTCTTTTAAGGATGCAATAAATGCATTATGTAATTGTTAGCACACATGTTAAAGTAAAGAAAGTAATCGCCCATATTTAAAACACGTAGATGACGCCATCTTGGATTATTGCCCGATAGTTCGTGATCCGTATCCGATCACTTTTTAGTGTACAAAACCTACGAAGCTTCGCCACGCATTTCTTCGGGGCGACATACGCAGGTGCGGCCGAAGCATTATTGGAATGCAAATTATTTATGTTCGATATTAGTAAATATCGAACGACATAAATGTCGCAATGTATCACAAAGAACTTACACGCGAACTAGAAAAACTACGAGTAATAATTTCGTAAAAAAAGACAACATTGAAAATTAAACCTAATAAGTCATAATGCTTATGTTTAAATACCTAACGTTTCCAAAAAATATACCTAAGTTCTCTCCATCCCTTTCTCGTAAACTGCTAGTGTAATAATGTAGAAAGGGACGGTGATAACTTTAGGTATCTTTTTCGGGAACAGCGTACGTAAGCTTACTAGATTGTTTGTAATTTCTTTGGCTGCAATTGCTGCAAAGCAGACTAAGAATGAGAGTGCTTAGCGACTTCGCTCGCGACGAACCGAGAGAGGTATACATACGGTGGGTGTGGTTAAGTCTGTCAATCCCGGAGCATGCCCGAAGCAGCCCGAACGGGCCGCTTGACACAGGCGAGTCTCAACCTTATTACATTGACATAAAGTTCATTTTAAAGGGCGTGTACAAAGGTGTCATCACGGGTGTCGAAAGTTAACTCGTTTTTCCCTACGTTAAAAAATGCTTTCCGTGCATGTCCAACGCGCCTAAAGAAGTTTTCACTTCAATAAAATAAATCAAATTCATATTTATTATAACGATTATAAAGTTAATTTTAAATTATTAAAATGTATAGTCTGCTTAGAGTTGCAACCCAAAATGCCCTCTCCAGCATTTTGGGTGTTGCTAATATATTTTTTTATAGACGTGATAGTGTATTGTTTGTATGTATTAGTGATGTGCCGGATCGTCAAAAATGTTGATCCGCGGATACGGATCTGAATACGGATATTAGTGTATATGCCCACTGACTCAAAACAAAATCTAGTGGAATTCACAGAATGTCTTAGTGAAATAGCTGCTATTATTGAAAATCATAACGTGGAGACAGTGTCTAGGCTGGGGGATTACAACGCGCACTCTGGTGAGTCTTTTGATATAGAACTTTTGTCGTTTTGTTCGGAACAATTGTGGTCGTGTGTGGACAGAGACTTTTTACCACCGAATAGCTATACGTTTGTGAGTGACGCCCACGGAAGTCGGCGCTGACTTGATCACGTCGCTGTTACGGCTGCAACGCGACCCACTGTACTTTCGATGTCGATACTTTACGATACTTATTGGTCTGATCATATTCCTGTATTAGTAGAGTGTAATTTTAATGTTATAATACCTAAATTAGTTTGTCCAAACGCGGACAGTTGTATAAATAAAATTGTTTGGGGAGAACGTGACCCTGACCAAATAACAAAATACCAAAGTGCATGTAACTCTCAACTAAGAGAAATAGATTTCCCGGTGGAATTCTCAGACTGTTGTGATTCTATGTGTAACAATCACCACCATAGATTATTGTTAGATAACATGTACAATAATATTATACGTATACTGTCTGAGGCCGCCATGTATACTTACAATGTTAAGGAGAAGCGAAAAGGCAAATACATACCGGGCTGGAATATGCATGTTCGTGGGGCACATGAGAGGGCTCGACTTAGTTTTCAGACGTGGACGTTGCATGGTAGACCACAATCTGGTCACTTTTATCAGGAAATGTGTGAAACAAGACGTATTTTTAAAGCAAAACTGAAATGGTGCCAAAATAATCAGCAACAAAAAAGAAATGTGGTGTCGTGGGACACCAGGTAGGAACGAAGTTCCTTCGGCTAATGTAGAATCGACACAATTTGCAAAAGAATTGTGTATACGACTGTCGCGCCTGCGCACGTCTCATTTAACGGTTTTATTAACGAGGTCATCCTTACGGTTTTACTATCACATTTTTTTCAGTTCGGTCGCGCAGCAAAATCCCTATCTCCTCCAAGCCTGCCATAAGGAACTTCGTTCCAATAAAAATGAGTATCAATAAAAAGTTTGGTCAGTTTTGGAAGGCCACTAACAGGTTGAATCCGAGGTCAAGCCTTCCCATGAGCGTGTCGGGAGCTACGGAGCCGGGTGATATTGCCAATTTGTTCAGACAACACTTTAAGGTAGAATCTCCCCTGGGACCTCCGTCATTTAAACATCAATGGAATCAAACAAAGCGTCACTTACCGAGAGTCTTTATTCTTTAATCTTTGTATAGGACATTCTTACCTACCTGACAAATTAATGCGAACTGTGGTTGTGCCCGTTCCCAAAAATAAGACCGGAGACTCATCAGATGTGTCTAATTATAGGCCGATTTCCCTAGCGACGGTGATTGTAAAGGTGCTGGACAGTTTGCTTAGTAGGCGGTTGAATGAGCACGTTTCACTTAATGACGCGCAATTTGGTTTTAGACCGGGCCTATCGACTGAGAGTGCCATCCTGTGTGTCAAGCAAACTTTCCACTACTACACTTCGAGAAAAACGCCAGTGTACGGCTGTGGTCTGGATTTAACTAGGGCATTTGATCTTGTGTCATATCCAATTATGTGGGACAAAATGAAATCTGAGACGGACCTTCCTGAGGAAATCATTTTACTTTTTAAGCACTGGTATAGTAACCAAAAGAATAGTGTAAGATGAGCCGGTACGTTATCCGATAAGTACAGATTGGAGTGCGGGGTGAGGCAGGGCGGGGTGAGTTCTCCCACGCTCTTCAACCTGTACATGAATAAACTGATTGAAGAACTTAGCAATACTGGCATAGGTTGTCATATAGATGGGGTCTGTATGAATAATATATATTTTGCAGATGACATGATTTTGCTAAGTCCTTCTAGCGGAGCTTTAAAGAAGCTTTTGAGTATTTGTGAGTCGTACGCCGTGGCTCAGGGGCTCAGATACAACGTTGGTAAAAGTGAACTCATTATTTTTAGACCTGACAACAAGCGTTACACTAGTGTGCCCGAGGTGACGCTTTATGGTAATCCATTAAAAAATGTTAAGAGTCTTAAATATTTGGACCACTGGGTCACAGACGACCTGAGTGACAATCAGGATATCGAGCGGGAGCGGAGGTCGCTGTCTGTTCGTTCTAATATGTTGGCTCGCAGATTTGCCAGGTGTACTGACGAAGCTAAGATTACGCTTTTCAAAGCCTATTGTCAGTCGTTTTATACCTGCAGTCTGTGGGTCAACTATACGCAGAGAACATACAGCGATCTTCGCGTACAATATAATAACGCGTTCCGGGTGTTGATGGGGCTGCCGCGTTACTGCAGTGCCTCTGGCATGTTTGCTGAGGCTCCCGTAGACGGGTTCGCTGCGATCATGCGCAAGCGTTGCGCTTCTCATCTCAGGCGCATGCGCGACAGCCCCAACACTATCCTGCGCGCGCTGGCAGACCGCTGGGACTCACCGATGCTCGCTCGATGGATACAACTGCATGCAGTTAAAACGAAGTGGTAGCTAATGTGGCGCCCTCATTTGAAATAAATTGTTTAAAACGAAATAAGGTGATAATTAAAAATTTGATTTGTATAATGTCTAGAAAGACCTTTAAACTATTTTATGACTAACCTTTGAAAGTAATATTGGTAGTCCGTCTAGTTTTAAAACTGTTTTTCGCCAAAAGTGGCCACTTTTGGCGAAAAACAGTTTTAAAACTAGACGGACTATTCGTAATAATTTCAAAGGTTAGTCATAAAATAGTTTAAAGGTCTTTCTAGACATTATACAAATCAAATTTTTAATTATCACCTTATTTCGTTTTAAACAATTTATTTCAAATGAGGGCGCCACTTTAGCTACCACTTCGTCTTAAGTAGGCCGTCCAGCTAGCATCGCTGAGTACTATGTATGTGCGTGCATGTCCGTCTGCTGTTTTTATTTTATTTTATTGTTACTAACATCCTAGTATTTTATGATCAATTGTAACTAACCCTTTGTATGGATCTTGTTGTCCAAAATAAACGATTTATTATTATTTATTATTATTATTAGGTGTCAAGATCCGCATATACGGATACGGATCTTAACTTTCTTACACAATCGGTGTCGGTGCGCGCGATCTAGAGTTGAGACATTTTCAACTTGCATTGCGCGGCGGGTCTTTCTTTTGTTTTGTTTTAGTTTAATGTGAAACTGAAGAAAATGTCTACAAAGAAGTTTAGTAGTGTAATTTGGAAATATTTTACCCTTCGCCTTAAAGAATTTTATCTATAAATTTAAAATTAATAAGGTAATTAGATCCGTAAAAGATCCGTCAAAAAATAACGTATACGGACACGGATATTGATTTTTCTTCTGCCTCGGATATCCGAGGATACGGATACGGATATCCGGCACATCACTAGTATGTATGACATTGGTAGTATATTCTGTAATATTAATAAGGTATTTCATTACAGCATTTCAAGATGTTTGGGACAAGTACGACAGACGGTATGGCGATTTTAGTGACTTAGACGATGTTGTAATCAATAAGAGGATCAACGGGCAGCGAGAAGCAGAAAGTGCAGCGGCCACAATGTTCCTCGACACGATTCGCATTCAACCGGATATGACAACCATGTAAGTTCTTGTGCTTTTCTTTTCTTGTACCTGACTTCGGGATAAGAAGTACATACGTTGACTTGGATATGTTTTATTAATAAAAACATAAACGACTTCAATAAATTAATTCGTTTTTTGGATGACATCTTTTCGGTTTAAAAACCAAAGTATTGAATCGATTTTGATAGTAAAATGCTGTACAGAAAAGTCTATTTATAATTTGCAATTTTTTGAGCACTGTTTTGTAAAAGTTGGTTGAGTTAATAGAATCCCCTTTTAGCCGAGTAACGTTACAAAGGCAACACCAGGGGTGTAACAGAAGCGTTGCCGGCCTTTCAGGAAGGGAATATGTAGGAGGAGGGGGGAGGGGAGGGGGGGGGCTCCGGCTCTCTCACTCACCGAACGAAGCATACAAGCGGTGACGCTACTACTCAGACGTCGATTTTCTGTGTGGTACTTCCCCGGACGAGTCGGCCCACTCATGCTACTAGCAAAACAGAGTTTTGCCGGTAGCGTGGCTCTATCACAACTTGTGATCTGTAAAATAAACTATAACACACGCAGTCTTTGCTTGTGAATGACAAGAGAGGTCACGGGCATTGAGACCACTTACTAGGAGGAGACACGTCAGTTTGTTGGTTTGTTTGTAAACTTTCTAAGTTAACATCGGGTGCCCTTTGCTTTGCGATACTGCCAACGATACCACACTTGTCAAGGTATCATTGAAGATACAAGCAAACAGAGGAACATACATGCATCCCTTCATATTTAGATCACTATATTTGATTTGCCATACCATCAAATTTAAAGCTGCCCAATATCACGATTTTTGCTAATCAATTTATTTATTTTGGCTGACCACTAGAAGCAGCTTAACTCACGTCATTTGCTGACAAAAAGCATTTTAGAGCCGACTTATTTTGTTTATTTAGCTGACTGTTTAAATTATGTCAATTTATTTAATGATCTTTGATTTGTTGAATTTTTCTCCACCCCAAATAGTGTCACAAGGACCGAGGGAAATGCATTTGCAACGGCATATGCATCGAGAAATTCAGTCGCAATGGCAACGTTAGTGGCCGCAGGAGTGGCCGGTGCAACGGCAACCACAGAGGGTAGGGAAAGGGGACAGGCAACGTCAACGGCAACGACTCGGGTAGTGGGAGCGGGAACGGGAACTGCAAGGGCAACCACAAATAATGCAGGACCAGGAACGGCAACGGCAACGACAACGGTAATAGGAGAAGGAATGTCAATGGCAACGTCAGACACAACAGGTCAAGGAACGGCAACGTCAACGGCAAGGGCGACTATAGACGGAAGGGGAACGGCAACTGCAACGGCAACTGCAACGGCAAGGGGAACGGGAACCGTCACGGCAACGGTATTGGCAACGGCAACTGCACCGGGAACGGCACCAGTCACGAGATCAAGAACAGTTATGGGATTTGGATCGGCGACGGCAACGGTAACGGCAACGGCATCAGGCGGGTAAAGGTTAGCTAGCTAGTTTAAAATATTTTCCTAACAATATATATATATATATATTTTCATGTATCGTTTTCATTACAACTCAAACCTTGTTTATCTACCAGTTGGAAAAAAAAGGTTTGTGTTGTAAAGAAACTAACACTGTTTCTTACTTAGTTTAACACGAATCGTTAACGTTCTAAATGTAATGAGATACTAGCTTTAACCCGCAACTTCGTCCACGTATGTAGAAGTCGAAAATGGTTCTAAGGAAATACCCCTGCGAAGTTTCGAATAAAATGGTCTTACCAATCTTGTTCGTCAATACAAACTTTGGACCCCCGTTTCACCCGATTAGAAATCCGGTCTAGGAAAGGATTTTTCAAAACTCATCCGAGTTTTGAAAAATCCTTTCCTAGACCTCATAAGGAACCTATGTGTCAAATTTGGAGTTACTAGGACCAGCGGTTTTATCATCTATCAATGTCAGACAGTCAGTTTCTTCTTTTATACGAACATACAGATGTAGAAATATGAAAATTTTATTTTTTCCAAACAATGATTTTGTCACTTATAAAAAAAATTACATTATTACCGTATTATAAATCAATCTTTGACAAAGTAGAACTCTTGCTCTTTACTTAATGCATTCATTAGTTAATTTAATATCAGTACGGAGATACTGTATATAATCTAGTAACAACAGTCATTATCCAGAAGTTAGTCACCGTTTTTTGAGAGAATCACTGAAAGTGCTGCGTTTACAATTTCGAACTTCTCCTTAACTCATATAAAATTCTCTGATTTTTTCAAATCTTTTACTTGTTCAAATCTTGACAAATCTTATACATTAATAATATTAATAGTATTATACTTGGCGAGGGCACTGCCGTTGCCCCCGCCAAGTCGAGCCAAAAAGCGGCACGGCCGTATCATCCTATATAACTTCATTGTAAATAAATGTAGAAGCCTGAATGTTCAGTAACCAAGCAGGCTTTGTATAAACATAGTATATTTCAAATTTCATTCAATTTGAAACGGCAGTTCAATAATTTATACAAATCAGTTTCTTAATTTTGTCACTGCCTGACTGACCGATCATCAAAAATCTAAGGCACTTCTATCAGATATAAAAGCTTTAAATTCAGAATACAATTAGTGTGCAGTGTATAAATCAAAGAAAAACTCTAATATTTTGGAATTTCGGTCCAGTTTTCTAGATACACCAACTGTAAAAATAACTCAGTGTAATCCTATACATTTATATGGGATTACCATATAAATGTATAGGATTACAGGGATACTTTTGCAGTGAGTGAATCAATATACCTGTATATGTGCAATATAATGGAATAACAGGTGAAGATAGGTACCTAGATATAAAAGATTAGAAGATGAAAGACAAAAAACAAATGAGATGCCATCAAAAACATAACTTGTAAAAAAAAAAAACAAGTCTCGCAATTTAGTTCTTCTGCCGTACAAAGTTCTGAGATCCATGTAATTAATTCTAAGTCGGTTAATTTATTTAGTCCCTTCATAAGGGACCTCTGTCTTAAATTGTTACGTACGAGTATTTAGCCTACCTAACAACGTCTTGTAGTGACCATATCAATATTAAAAATCTTTTGTGTTTTAATAAATAGATTCACCTGGCAATCGTACTAAAGAATCTAATCTATTTTCATATAATGTATTACTTCTGATTACACGTTGTGTTTCATGCCTTGTTTGATATTTAGTTTGTTTCGTTCTTACCTGCCATTTCAAGAGCTTTTTTGTGATACTTAATCTATTTTTTTAACGAAATTCTTTAAAAACTTCTTAATGAATCTCTTCGAAGGTAGGTAATAGGAAGGATGACCAGTACCTACCTAGTCTTTTTGCTAGTATTTTTATTAGTATTATTAGTTAATATTTACGTTTAATTCTTCTAGCCAGGCTCATGATGATGAAGAGCTTTCCATGTTTTTCTGTCTTCGGTTCCTTTTTACCAATTCGCTTTATTACTTTTTAACAAATACTTGCTTTCTCCTTACAGGAACAGCTTCAAGCCTCAAGACATCAACGTGGTGTAATGTCCAGCTTGAGATAGAAGAAGCTACAACTGAAAATTGTGATGTAACCTAGTATCTATTAACTTTATTGTAGTATATATAGCCTAATCTATCAATATTTTGCACAACAAATGTTGCTTTAATTGTATAGCAACATTTGTTCTGCAACATGTTGACAGTTTACCAAATACACCAGATGGAATCACAGACTTAGACTTACACAAAGTATAAAAAAAAATGTACTATCCTACTGGTAGTACACACAAAGTAACAATTTGTGATTCTGTATTTAATTCAGTTGTAAATTACATTTATATTTTTTGGATATTGTTTCTTTTATTAATAAATATTTATTTTAATTTTTATTTTATCTCTCCTTGATTTAATATTTTTAATTTTATTGCCTACATTCAACAACGATACTTTACTTTTAACAATGGAATATAATATGAAATGTAAATACTTAAATACTGTACAATAATATAATAATGCTTTTACTTCATATAATTATGCTTTTAGCGTTATATCCGCCAAATGTAAACAATTGTATATTGTATCGTCGAAAACCTAAATAACAAACACTGGAACCACGTTGACTCAAAAGATAATCCCGCTGACTTGGCTTCACGTGGAATGCTACTATCTGAATTTATAAACTATGACATATGGTGGAAGGCTCCGCGCTGGTTATCTAAAAAAGAAATAAATATTAGTAAAAAGGAAAAAACAACAGATTTAGGAAAGAAAACAATAAAAATAAATACTTACCTTAACACAGAAGAAGAATCTATAACAGCAGAATATGATAAATTTAACAATTTTTTGGAACTACTCAAGACTATAATTTATTGCAAAACATTTTTAAATTGCAAGAAAAATCCAACTATGATTGATGCTGATGAGACAACTCAAGAAAGACTACTACTAGAAAACTCATTGATTATTTGTATCAGAAAGGTCCAACATGAAGAATATCCTGAAGAAATTGAAAGATTAATGTCAAAACAACCAGTAAAGAAAAAGAGTCCATTGCGATTCCTCAACCCTTACATAGATGAAAAACAACTCCTCAGGGTGGGCGGTCGCCTTAGACACACAAACTTACCTGATGAAAGAAAACATCCAATTATTTTGAGCAATAAGAATAAGTTGGTACCATTGATAGTAGCCGATGCACATGCTAAAACACTGCATGGGGGATTACAACTTATGTTATGCTACCTGCAATCAAAATATTGGATCTTTAAAGTTAAATCAATGTGTAAGAAATATATTCACAAATGTTTGATTTGCACTAAACTAAGTGCCACTTTTAGATCACAAATTATGGGAGACTTACCGGAAGTGAGAGTGACTCCAGCCAGACCGTTTTTACACAGTGGCGTCGATTTCTGTGGGCCATATCAAATTTTAACATCCAAAGGAAGAGGCAATAAGACAGTTAAGGCTTACATCGCAATTTTTATCTGTATGTCCACGAAGGCAATCCATATTGAACTGGTTGGCGATCTCAGCTCAGAAGCGTTCATTGGTGCATTTAGACGATTCGTAGCCAGAAGAGGAAAATGCAGTGATATCTGGAGTGACCAAGGAAGAAACTTTGTAGGCGCAAACAAAGAGTTCTACGAAGCCTGGACGGAAGCTAAATCACAATTTACTGGGGAAATAGCGGAAACATTAGCCACTGACGGTACGCAATGGCACTTCATTCCAGCGTACAGCCCGTCCTATGGGGGATTATGGGAAGCAGGCGTAAAATCTATAAAACACCATCTAAAACGTATCTTAATAGCCCTTTTGACATTTGAAGAGATGACCACGGTACACTGTCAAGTAGAAGCCTGCTTAAATTCAAGACCGCTATGCCCTTTAGATAACAGCGATCCAGATCATACAAACCCACTAACTCCCGGCCACTTCCTCGTAGGAGATGCGCCAATTGTTATACCATCACCGGATTTGACGAACACACGAGTATCTGCCTTATCTCGTTGGCAACACACCCAAAAGCTGCTGAATGACTTTTGGAAGCGATGGCAGAATGAATATTTGACTAGACTGCAACAACGTCCTAAGTGGCTTAAGAAAGAGGAAGAATTTAAAATTGGAGATATAGTCCTAATAAAAACTGAGAACTTGCCACCTGGCAAATGGTGCTTAGGACGCATTATCGATAAACATCCCGGCTCTGATGGCTGTACTAGGGTGTACAGCATAAAAAGTGGAAGCACAGTGACAAAGAGAACTGTATCGAAACTGTGCCCATTGCCTGTAGATTATTCAAAATTTGCATGTTTTTAAGTAATCTTTTCATGTTTTCAATATCATATTTTTATTTCGGTTACTTACATGTCAAAGATTTGCCCCAGTCAATTTTTAAATTATCTCTGTTAAAAGTTCATTCTCATTTTTAAACTTTTGATTTTTTTTGCCATCAATTTATTGTCATCAAAATATAATTTTAGTCATAAATTGTTTGCCAAATTGTTTCATAGTGTGCCATCTGCATCTACTCAATTCATTGATACGGTTTTTTATTTCACAACTGTTATACTCACTTAATAGATTTTCATAGCCATTAGGTAATACTGTTTCAAATTACTTATTTTTTTGGTAAACTCAAACATTTTGCAAAATATTGTAAAAAGTGTTAAAACATTTTATTTTTAATTTATATGTTTTGTAACTTTTTATTTGCAATAAAGAGTTCAAACAAACAAACAAAGAGTAACATTTGTAGGAATTGCGCTATCTAGTGAATTTGGATGGTACTGCTGCCACTACTGTGGTCACACGAGGTTTGGTCTGATGGTTCTAATTTTTTATTTTGATTGGTCCAAGACGCTGCCAACGATATCACACTTGTCAAAGTATCATTGAACATACGAGGAAACAGATGAACGTACATGCATATATATTCAGATCACAATATTTAATTTGCTTTGTCATCAAATTTAAGTGCAATGGCAACTACAGAGGGTAGGGGAAAGCCGCCTGCAACGTTAACGGCAACGGCTCGGGTAGAAGGAGCAGGAACGGGAACTGCAACGTTAACCACAAGAAGTGCAGGACCGCGGACGGCAACGGCGACGGCAACGGTAATAGGAGCGGGAGCAGCAATGGCAACGTCATACACAACGAGTTAAAGAACGGCAACGTCAACGGCAAAGGCGACCTTAGACGGAAGGGGTACGGCAACTGCGACGGCACACGGATCGGCAATTGCACCGGGATCGCCACCGCACGTGAAAACAAGAACAGTTACGGGAATTGGATCAGCAACGGCAACGGCAAGAGCCGAGCTGAACCAGGTTAACTAGTTTGAAATATTTTTGTAGTAATAATAATTCTTTTTTATTCTGCGTCCCTTGCAAAAAATACATTTTATACTAACTGGTAAACAAGGTTTTTGAAGTAATGAAACTAACAGCTGTTTTTTACATAACTTAGTATAACACGAAATTTCCAAACAATGCTTTTGTTACCTCTAAGAAAAAGTAACATTATTAACGTATTATGCTTGCCCCTGACTCAAGGTATTTAATTCTATTATAAATAAATATTTTTCACAAAGTATAGTAACGCATAACCACAATCTTTGAGAGTATGGCATAATTTTTTTTTTGTTTTGATGGCAACACTATACCCGTGTCACACTCAGCGCTCCGTTTCATTTGCTTTTTTGTGCCCGGCCGCGTATATAGAAAGGCTTCTTCAATACGTACCCAACCGGCTAAGACGAACTGAATTAGTATAGGTACCTCTGTTTTTCTAACGATAAACATGTGTTAATGCTCCTCCAATATGTCTCAGAGAGGTATCTTCGCAAAAAGGAATCAGAGATGATAAACGATTACAATCCTGCTGTATTACTGGCATGGAATGGCAACATCGATATTCAATACGTTGATGAAAAAACTGCTATCCTGAACTACTATGTCACTAAATATACAACAAAATCAGAAAAGACGCATGCTTTGGTTGATTTCGATGTCATTAACTCTACAAAGAGCTTGTGAAGTCGGTTGTTCAACGTCGGTCTAAGATTGCTATCCAATCGCGAGTGTGGTGCATTAGAGGCCAGTAATACGTTGTTAGATATTCCACTGTACAGTACGGATCCCCATACGACTATAAGGTGGCTAGATGTTAACAAGCATCGGAATCAAAAAGTGAAGTCTAAAACGGAAATGACAGCGCTCAATCCCAATTCAAGAAACATATATTATGAATCCTGGATAGATGACAAATATCCAGCTAGGCCAAGAGAGATAGTCACCTGTTTAATTTTTCAAAATTCTAAGATGTAGTGAAAACGCGCCCTGATTCTAAACAAACAGAGTATGATTCACTAGACGGAGATAAATCTTACTTAAAAAAGGGACAGACCTTATAAACTTTTATATGTACGATGCCGAGCAAATGCCAGAAAAGTATTATTTTTCGATGCATTTATTGTTCAGACCATGCCGTAACCTTCAAGATCTCAAAATGGGATTTGAGACATACACAGAGGCTTTTAATTCTGTGAAAGATGAAATGAAGGATGAGCTCAGACATATCAATTTACACATTGATTTACAAAACCAATCAACAAAAGCGTTCGAAATGTTAGAGAATAAGCTGACTAAAATGAATAAGGAGAACGAAAATGTTGACGATAATGAGGGTCCTGATAATCCTTTAGATTTCAAGGCTCTAGAAGCTGTAAACGCAATGGAAGATTTTAATAATATAAAAGATGGTGAAAAATAAATGATTTGGATGATATGATGAATAAGCTTGATAGAGACCAAAAGAAAGTGTTTGATATGGTGACGGATACTATATCTAATGGCACGACTGCCTCCGTGGTCCAGTGGTCAAGGCGTTCGCCTTGTGACCCGGAGGTCATGGGTTCGATTCCCACTGGGAAACATACTTTGTGCAAAGTTGTTTCCAGTCTGGATAGGATATTGCAGGCTTGAATCACCTGATTATCCGAAAAGAAAGATGATTCCGTGTTTCGGAAGGCACGTAAAACTGTGGGTCCCGAACGCCACCTAGCGTTTGATCATCAAACTATCCAAGGATTGGTTCCTGGTTTGCCCTATGGGTTGTGGAGGTCAGACGGCAGTCGCTCTGTGTAAAAACCAGTAACCTCGTCAAATCTCCTTGGTTAGGTAGCGGACCCCGGGCTCTGAAGCGTTACTGCTGAGGATGCAACCGGGAATACGCTCGGATGATGATGATGACTATATCTAATGGCAAAGAAATCCTTCGTTGTTTTGTAAGTGGTACAGGAGGGACAGGTAAAAGTTTTATCATTAAAATTCTTAAAGTGTGGGTCAAAAAAAAATAGTTTTTTTTTTCATAATTGTACTAATGTTCTTTGGAGGAAGTTGTTCAGTATAATCAGTATAGGTACGTTCGAGAATATGGCAACGTTACAGATTTACACGGTGTATAATCTGAGAACTGCATCTTTAAAAAAAGAAAAAAGAAAAAAAATATGTTTATATATAAAAACAAATGTAAGAGGAAACATATATATTGAGCCGAAGCGGATTTGAACCATTTGTTATTTATTTTAAATTTATTAATGCCCGTGGTTTGATTTATTACGGGTTTGTCTCTTCCACGTGGTATATAAATTCGGCTTTTAAGAAGGCCACGCGACTGCTTAATTGTTATTGGTCATCTTATAGTTCGCGCAATAAACAAGTTTTATTATAACTTATCTAATCAAAAAGCATGATAATTTCAACCATTATCGCAATATAAAATATTCATAAATAGGACTCCATAGGAAAATCTAATCTTGTCTAGCCATGAAGTCATTGTTAGTGATTGCTGTATTTTGCATGGTCCCATGCGGTAAGCGATATAGTATATTTTTTAACAATTATATTGCGTATATCAAGTGATTTTGCATGGTATAAATAAATAAATATTAAGCGCTAAGGGTTTGTTTTAATTATATAAATAAAATAATGCATTGTTAAATTGTTTGATAATATAATTACAACATGTCACTTAAATATTATAAGTTCCACAGTTTTACCTTCTTTAAATAGCACCGAATACAACAAAAATATATAAATAAATTATGGAAAAACAAACAAAATAAAATATACACGAAGCACATAAAATAAACATTTAAAAAAGTAAGAAAAATACATCATTTTATTTCTTAATACTCTAGCAATTTTCAGAATTATATTTATTACTATTTTTTATAAAAAATATCCCTTTAATCTTCACCCTGCGGAAGAGTCTAGCAATCAATTAATTTACAAATAAATTTAAATTAGTGTGATATAATATTAAAAATAAATAATTATAAGTAAAAAAAAAACAACATATGAATAATAAATTAAGTAACAATAATATAAGAAAACAAAATGTATTTCTGTCATATAAATTTTACTTTTTGTACAAATATTTAGAGAAATAATAACTCGAAACAGCATCAAAATCTTTAGTCATAAGAACGTGATGGTTACTTACTTGATTTCCGCTCATCGCTACTCATATCATACAGGCTTTAAATAAACATTATGAATTAAGAAAATGCCTCAAGCCCAAACAACATTTGAGTAAACACTACCATATTTGGTTAATTTTAATACGTGTGATTTGATTTCACTTGCTGTCATATTTTTATTCTTTATTATACGTAAATTGAATGTTATTCCTTATGAAATAAAAAATTATTAACTGTACTTGGGTACGTCTACCTTTTTTTTTCGGAGGAAAGATCCCTGTTAGGATTCACCCGTCAGCCTGCGGGGGAGGCTGTCGGGTTATGTGGGACTCCACGCCAGAGCGACGTGCCTACCCACTAAAAAACCTCTGGAGTTCCATCTCAACCGCTTTTGCCGGGGACACGGGAACGAAATACAAACGCGAACCCCGGCGCGGCTAGCGGCCCCTCCTCGGGGACGTCTAAGCGCCCCCCCACTCACCAAGTCGGCGCGTCCGGAACTCACGGACGCGCCGGTACCTCCTCGGGCCAATTGAAAGGCGGCAGACTCCCACGCAGTCCACCGCCTGTGGACCCATGGGAGCCAGATAAACCGGCTCCCAGCGGCGGAGAAGATGATAGGCTCCGCCGCTTCCCACTCCCCCGCCGCTCCATTGGGCGCATCCCTACAGGCTCAAGGCCGAAGCCGAGCCCGCGGGAGCGCCCCTCTCCGGGTGGGGGGAGAACTTCACTGCTGGTAGACGACGGCAGGAGCGCCCCCTCGCGGGTTCCAAAAGATTCAAATTTAGATTCAAAAGATTCAAATGTTTATTCAGTAATTAGACCTTTACAGGCACTTTTACACGTCAATAAGTATAATTTATGTTACGTGTAAAGTATATTAAAATATAATTTATTTTTTAAAGAAAAGCTACCGATACCAGCGCTTCGTAACGACCACTGCTGAGAAGAAACGCCGAAAGAAACTCATTTTCACAGTATTGGTCGCCTACTCGCCAGAAGGGCTTTGTCATATTATTATAATTGTCTTTTAATTAATAAATACTTATAATATAATACAATGTTGACACATTATAACATGTTATGCTTGCGAACAAGTAAACTAACATAAATTGCGTAATAAAAAATATTAAGTAGTCAAAAAAAGCGAAGCCGAGCTGACCAGTCCCTCCCGGCAGCACCCGTTCACGAGTTGACGCACGGATCAGCCATCGTTAAACTCAACCATATTAGAGGGAATCCAACGACCCGACCAGCGACGCCACCACCGGATTGGACATTTTAGTGAGCATGAAAAACCCGAACTCGCAGACCTTGTCAAGAGAAAATATTAATTATATGTTGGTCACTTATTGATCGCAGAGCATTTACATGTTTTTACAGTAAGCTTATTATGGTAACAGAAAATGCAGCTATTTATGTTTCATGTGTGGAGTGTAATGGAAAATGTTTAGGAAGTATCCACGCGTTTTTATCTCTTAAATAATCATTGATAGTATAGTATGCATTGTTCAATAAAACTTTTTTAACATGTGTTTTAAATTTTGCCATTGGTAGGTTAACGATCGCTTCGGGAAGTTTATTAAATAATGTTATACCTAGACCTAAGAGTGACTTTCTAGTTTTAGCAAGTCGAAATTTAGGCGTATGAAGCTGATTTTTGTTGCGAGTATTATAACTGTGAACATCACTATTTTTCTTGAAATTATTTAACCTAGATTTAACAAATAGAAGATTTTCGTAAATAAATTGAGATGTCACAGTAAGAATATTTATAGATTTAAATAACTCTCTTAAGGAATCGCGTGATTTTAGTCCGTAGATCGACCGAATTGCTCTCTTTTGTAGCACAGAGATAGCATGTATGTTAGCCGCTTTACCCCATAAGAGCAAGCCATATGACATTATGCTGTGAAAATAACTAAAGTATACTAGCCTAGCTATATACTAGCCTAGCCTAGCCTAGCTTCCTCTTAGCTTCCCCGTGGCTCGAGGCTACCACGGGTACTGAGCCCCCCCGGTACGAAAAACCGGGAACCCATTGGGGGGGTGGGTACGTCTACCTACTTTATGATTTATTATAAGCATTAATGATAAGCATTTAAAGCCGTACTATTGCTAATATGCAACATTCTTACTGAAATTATTTCCATAACTGTTTTTTTTATATTAATGCAGTAAGTTTTGCTCGGATATTAAATTTTGAAAAATCATATTTAACCGTTTATTTTTTTCACTTTATTTGGTCAATCTCCTTTTGGTATCATAAATAATTTGAAAAATTTAATAGATAATTTCTATTTTTAGTACATTTTAGAATATGCAAAGTATGACAATGAACCGTAAAGCTCTATGTTGAAATAAAAGAAAATAGAAACTCAAAATTGACTTGCGATCCATGGCTGTTTCATTTTGGTTACTTTTTCCCATAGAAAATTTATAGGTCTATTCATTTTTCACCGTTTTACCTAACATCACGCTGTAAGTTCAAAGTGGCCTTTGAATCTGGCGGCTTTGGGCTCTGTCTGCTTAGAGCCGCATCACAGAAAAAGTCTGACCTAATTGTAACTAAAACTCGATAATACATGTATGTATTGATTACATTAGCAGAACATTCTGTAATATTAATAAGGTATATTATTACAGCATTTCAAGATGTTCGGGACAAGTACAACAGACGGTATGACGATTTTAATAATTTATACGACGGTATATTAGAAAAGAAAATTGCCGACCGACTAAAAGAAGAAAATGCGCCTGAAACAATACGGGACAACAAAAACAAAAAATACCCTATACTTTCAAATGACGATGATAATATTCCTAGCGTACTGGGGACTAATACTTTCAAAATGCTTTTGAACTATATTGATGTAAAGGAACAAATGGAAGAAGAACCTGTCCTGGAGATCTGGGAACAGTTCAGGATAATGCTCGCTGACATGGCCACCACGTACATAAACACGAATCGCAATGACCCGGAGATGACCACTACGTAAGTTCTACATCATTCTTTTTCTTTTGTCTGACTTTGGGAAAAGAGGTACATACGTTGATTTGGATATGATTATTGATAAAATTAACAACGACTTTAATGTATTACATATAATTATAAAGTTATTTCTTTCTTTTCAAAACTAAATAAAAGCTTGTGTTGTTAAAAACGTTTTTTCCACTAATTTATTGTATTTCTTTTTGTTTGTGATGGAAAAAGCAATCTATTTTTATACTTAAGTAAAAACTATATAAATATGTATTTACTTACGTGTATTTTTTTATTAAATCGCCTTTTTGAGGTTCGATATGACTATAATTAGAGACATTTTGTGTATGTATTACAAAATTAAGCAAGCCGTCTCATACTTCGAGGAATCCAAATTATGTGTTCTGAAAATTTTTGGAGATTGGATTTTTTTAAAACAGATAACCGAAAGGCGATGTTGTAAATAGTATAATCGGCTCATAAAGCTCCTTTGTTATATTTCAATTATGACAGGTTTCGGAAAAAAAATCCTATGAAAAAAAAAGTGGACGTCGTTACCGCCGGAGCAAGCGTTGAAGGAGCGGGACATTTTGCAGCTCAATTTACGTCATATGCTGACAAAAAAAATTGAGTGGACCAAAACTTAGCTTATTTAGCTGTTTAAATGATAGACGATTTATTTTATTATCTTTGATTAGTTTGATGTTTCTCTACCCCGAACAGCGTAATAACGTACACGGGAACAGCAATGGCAATGGCAACGGCATCGAGGAGTGCAACGGCAACGGCAATCACAACGGGAACGGGGACGCTAACGTCTACGACTACGTCATCGGCAACAGTAGCGGGAACGTTAACGGGAACAGCAACGGCAACGTCTACCACAACAAGTTCAGGAGCGGGAGCGGCAACGGCAACGGCAACAGCAGCGGGCACGGGCATGGGAACAGCAAGGGCTGCAGCAACCACAGAGGCTAGGGGAATGGCAACATCAACGGCAACGGCGACGGTAGCAGGAGCGGGAACGGCAAGTGCCACGGCAACTGCAACGGCAAGGGGAACCGGAACGGTCACGGCATCAGCAACGGCAACGGCAAATGCACGGGGAGCGATACCAGTCACGAAATCAATCACGGTTATAGGAATTGGAACGGCAACGGCAACGGTAACGGCAACGATACCGGGCAGGACCAGGTTAGCTAGTTTGAAATATTTGCCTAGTAATTAATAATAATTATTCATTTTTCATTATAATATATCCCTTGCTTCATCATTATATATATATCTCTTGCTTCATATTGTATCTCAAGAAAGTTTACTGGTAAACAAGGTTTTTGTTGTAATGAAACTAGCAGCTGTTTTTTACTTAACTCAGTATAATACAAATCCTCACAGCTCAAAAGTTTTTGATATCTGCAAATTTTATTATTCCCAAACAATGATTTTGTCACCTAAAAAAATGAATAACAGTTTTACCGTATTATAAATTACAAAGTAGAACTCTTGTTCTTTACTGCAACTATTAAATTAATTGTAATTTAATGTCAGTACGGAGATATATATATTTTTTTAAAGATTATACATTCTCCCTATACTATTTATTTATACTGTATTTTTTTTAATTGTGTATCTTTGCAAAAAAGGGGATCCTCTTATTTCTCATAAGTATATTAATCACATAATATGGTTCGTCATAAGGACTATGTCATTATTTTGTCATCATTAAAAATGTTACACAAAATGCTTATTGTAATAACGGTTCTGAAGCCCATAGTCGTAGTTTATAATACCAGGTTTTTAATAAAATGGGTTCTCATAATGACTTTGTCATAACTCTTCTGGTCTTAATACTTAAAACGTAATAATAATACGTTCCTATTTTTTGTAGACATAAACATCTTCTTTTTCCTTTCCTTATCCCATCATAAGTGGGGTTAACCAAAATATATTATTTATTATAATTTTAACTCTCACAATATTTTATTTATCCGTCCGGGCATTGTTATAATGCTTATCACCTATGTGGTAGAATAGCCGCCATCAGCAGACTCGTTCTTGCAGAGTCATGTAGACCCCATGATGTCAGGTCTTACATGACCTGGATGGTCTATAAAACTCTTCAAGAACGAGTCTGCTATTGTAACCTACAGTACAAGTTACGGTGCGGCGGCCAATAATTTGGTTTTGTGGCCCATTTTTAACCTTATTAATTAGTTATGTTCAAATATTTTTTTTATTATGTACATTATGAGTAATTACTTTTATGTATAGAAACATTATTTCAAACCAAATATTACAAATATTTTTATGGTAATATTTAGAGAGTTAATATTTAGAGAGAACCCCAAAAGAGATGGTAACTATCTATAAAAACTTGAAAACTTGAAAAGTTGAACTTAATTTTGCAACCTTAAGATGAATTCCTTCTTTCTTTTAAATAAATAGTAGTAGTTAAATAGTAAATCGTGTATTCTTTCAAATATACAAAATATTGAGTTTAAAGGTTCCAAAATTGGTGTTTTTAAGAAATTTGAGCTGACTAGAAGTTAACTTGGTTGAACAACAGAATACAAAAGTCTACTACAAACACCGATTTGATTTAATTCAACAAAAATTAATATAAACTTTTGTTGTCCTGTGATGCATGAGAAAGTCTTATGACCTAAGACTATACATTTTTAGACACATTCTGCATGTTCATGTACCAGGATTTCAGTAATCACTATAATTAGCAAAATATTGATAACATTGTCTATTAAAAATAGCAATTTCGATGTTTATGTGTATAAATCAGATAACAATTGCCATTAATAAACTTTTCGCCCATATCTCTCATCGCGTGATGCATATAACGACACCGGATTAAGATTTCAATGTAACAATCTGTTGTTTAGATACCATAAATAGATGCGACGATAAAAACAGTTATCGATTGTGTTAATTATAGCTAACAATGGTGTCAAATTATGCTGCTTAAATTATCTAACGTAGCTTAATTTAAGTGATTTAGTAGCAATTGTCAGTATCTAGAAGTTGGTCTCTCCGTTATTTGAGAGATTTTTTATTTTATTTTATTTACTTTAATATCTTACAAGCACTAATCATCACGTTATTAATCACGATATATCACTAATAGATAAGAATCACGGAAGGTACTGCGTTTCTAACTATTTCGAACGTAATCTCCTTTACTCATGTATTATTCCATGATTTGTCTTATCTAAATTTTCCATCTTTATAAGACCGCCAATAAACTTCTCCTTTTAATTTGTTTTCAGTGACGTCATGATTCAGTCTTCGCGCAACTTCTATTCTCTTCTAGGATTCCCTTTGCAGTCAGGCTCAGAAGAAAAGCCATCAGTGTAAGTATTAAATATAACAAATCTGGCGCTTGCAATATATTTCAAGTCCTCCTCCGTCGTAAGGCCATAAATTGCCAAAGATAGGCCACATGAATTCGTATGTTGTAAATTATTATACTTCTCTATAGATTGCAGTTAAAATTACCTATTCATACAATATTGAGAGAACCATCAATTTGGTGTTTATTTTGTGAATGTCTCATTATAAGTTATATTCAATGTGTTTCAGTTTGTTTTGTTTATTAACTCTCATTTCAAGAGCTTATTTATAACAGAAGTGATTGTTCCATTAAATATTTGATATGTTTGCAAAACCTGGTTAAATTTTGCAAAATTGATGATTTTTTTTATATATTATGTAAGATTACTTGTCGAAATTTTCGAAATGTTGCCATACATCATTTTTGTATCAACATTTCAAGGATTTAAGATATTCCATAATGAGACAGGTAATAGAAACAAGATATTGTTTAGATTAATAGATTTCCGTTTGTTTGGTGACATACTTACATTTTATTCTTCGAGCTAGGTTCTTGATGATGAAGAGCTTCCCATGTTTTTATGTCTTCATTTCTATTTCACAAATTAGCTTTTTTAAAAATAGTTTCTTGATTTTTCATTTTAGGTACAGCTTCCAGCCACGAGACTTCAACATGGTATGATATCCAGCTTCAGATAGTAGAAGCTACGTGTATATATAGCAACATTTGTTGTGAAACACGTAGTGGGCTACTTAATCATTGCCACTTCATATAATAATATGTAATATTATAGATATAATTAAGTCTTTATTAATGAACTGTTTGTTGTTCCTCAATAAATAAAATCTAAAATCTAAACACATTGACAGTTTTTTACCAAATGCACAAGATGGAAGCACACACCTTGACCAGTACAACGTAACAATTTGTGATTTTTTATTTATATTTATTTATTTTTTATATTGTTTCTTATATTAATAAATGTATATTTTAATTTTTTTTTATTACTCCTTGAGTTAATTTTTTTTTGTGTTTTGTTTTATTGTATTTTGTTCAACAATAGATAAAAATAAAATGAAACAAAATAATAATCGGAACGTGACGACCCCATCGCCCACTAGATTCCCAGTGCAGTCAGTCAACGCAGGTGAGCTTGTGGCGAGCTGATGGTGAGTGGCGACACCACGTACCCTACCTCCAGGGGGACCATACACACATGCGCTTACACATACACATACACACAGTTACACACCCCCTGCCTCTATCTTGCCTTAACTAGCCGGCCAGAGTGGAGTCGCAAGAGCAGAACACACGCTCCAGGGTGAAAGTGTATTGCACGTAATGGCGTAATAACGGAGAAACCCGCTCTCGGGGGTAAGCCCCGTGATGGTGAAACCGGAGCCGCACCTCTCGACACCCTCAGTTGCTCACATTGTGTTGCGCCCTGGCCGCAATTTCGTGGCTAGTTAGGGTGCCCACAGGCAGTGTAGCCAACGAGCAGCGAGTCACCATCTACCAGGCTAAAATTGTTGTGAGAGATTTTTGGGTAGATGTCCGTATCTCACTCCGTAACCCAGTTATCCGGTCCACTAACATCCCATCCATAAAGCCCAAACCAAGTAAATCCCTCCCTGGCAATAGTTCGGCAGCCGTGGAGGACTGTCCGTTAATGCATCTCAATGGTACATTAAGGGATAGACTTCCATAGATGCAGCCATCTCACTTTTTAGATTAAAAGGTACTAAAAGGCCTCTTCATGTTGGTTTTGGCCCCATGAACGCCTCAAAGGACCGGGTCCCCATGGACCCGTGGCTGAAAAGCGTACCAACATAATAATAATAATAATCTTTATTTCGGACATAATCCATATTATGTTAGTAATGAAGAAAGTAAACTTAATCTAGTGTTAGTAACAGGAAACAATAATAGGCACATAACACAGACAAAACAACACAACTAACAGCTAGGTTCCCACCCACTGGTCACCGGTATCTGGACATCAACCTCAGTATGAAGGCGCATCCAGTGGCCCAGTAGTGGGGAGTCCCATCGATCTGTGAACACGCGCAGAATACTATTTGAGCTAAAACGTAAGCGACCCAATAGCGCCGCACACCTCATTTTTTACGCACTACAAAAACGCGGCAGCCCAAACAATATTCTGAACGCGTCATTATATTGAACCCGCAAAGCACTGTATGTGCGCCGCGAATAGTCAGCCCACAGACTGCATGTGTAGAAGGACTGGCAGTAAGCTTTAAACAATGTTAGCTTAACTTCTCTGCTACACCCCGCAAATCTGCGGGCCAGCATATTGCACCGCACAGCCATTGCTCTGCGCTCCCGTTCAATATCAGTATTGTCACTAAACGTGTCAGTCACCCAATGGCCCAGGAACTTAAACTTATTCACTTTAGTGAGTTCCTTACCACACAGACTAACAGGGGGTGTGGAATAAGTTTTAGATCCAGATTTGAATATTAGGAACTCACTTTTGTTGGTGTTATATCTGAGCCCATGGGATTCCGCATACATCTCGCAAATATGTATCAGTGTCTGCAATGCGCCGATCGAAGGGCTCAACAACACGAAATCATCGGCATAACTGATATTACTAAACTAACCCCATCTATGTGGCAACCTATATTGGTGTTGTTGAGCTCCCCGACTAGTCGGTTCATATACAGATTGAACAGCTTGGGTGAGGTCAACCCCCCCTGCCTCACCCCGCACTCCAACCTGTATACGTCCGAGTGCGCACCTGCCCACCTAACACTGTTCCTCTGATTACTGTACCAATATTTAAATATTGATACAATATCCCGAGGCAGTGTTGTGTCATTAGTCATTGTTTCCCAGAGTACATCATACGCGACCAAATCAAACGCCTGTGAGTAGTCCAGGAAACAGGAAAAAACTGGTGTGTTCCTCTTCGTATAGTACTGCACAGTTTGCTTGAGACATAGGATCGCACTTTCTGTAGACAGGCTAGGCCTGAAGCCGAATTGATTGTCGTGCAACTCAATGTGCTCCCCCCAAATGTTTGTCAAGCAAACTGTCCAGTACTTTGGCTATTACAGTAGCGAGTGAGATAGGCCTATAGTTTTTAAGGTCTGAGGCATCACCAGTTCTATTTATTATTATAGGGACGACAACTGTATACATAAGATCGTCGGGCAGGTGACAATGACTGATACACAGATTAAACAATAACGCCAGCACCCTAGGGAGGTGCACTCCTGCGTGCTTCAGGTGCTCGATGCTGAGGCTGTCGTGTCCAGGGGACTTGCCTCTCTCCATTTTATTAATAATTGCAGATATCTCCTTCGCAGTGAAATGTACCTGTTGACCTGATTCATGACCGCTCTCAGCATCGCGACCCTGAGTCACTGGACCGAGGTTCGACTGCACCTGAAAGTGCCGCTGAAAAATATTTGCGATGTGACGTGGGTCACTCATGCCAGCTACGCTCACAGGAAGACTCGGCGTGGGGTTTAGCCTGTTAGTACTTTTCCAAAATTTTCCAAACTGCTTTTTAGTGTGATGTTGAGCAATTATATCAAGTTTTATTTGTTTTTCGTTATCTTGACAGAACTTTAACTTGGCCCTGAAAGATTTTCTCGATTCACACATTTTTGTATGAATATATCCCGAACTTGGTTTACCATACGTTAACCATGTCTTATACCAATACCGTGCCTCCCTATAAACGCCGCTTACATGTTTGTTCCAGCCAGGTACGCACTTAAATTTCTTATTATTTCTAGCGCCTTTATAGCTTACATCTGCAGCGTCCGAAAGAATACAAACAATGTTTCTGTACAAGCTGTCAAGTATTAATTTATGATTTTTATCCGAACACGATTTGTCAGCGCAATCTATAAATTCGGATGGAAAATCTATGTCTTTAAGCTTTGAATGACAATATTCACGATATCTATCTATCTGACAACTATCTCTTTCACCCCATTGCACTGTATTCCGCGGATTATTTGAGAACAACTTTTTAGGTTTAATTGCTTCAATATTACACTCTATTGACAATGGGATGTGATCAGACCAATATACACCATGAACTACTTCTGCATTCAATACGGTCGCTCAAGCCGCGGCCGTCCCCACGCAGTGGTCCAGCCACCGCCGACACCCGTGCACGTCACTCACAAATGTGTAGGTGTCACTTGGTAATAACTCCAAGTCAATACACGACCACGTCAGTTCATTACTCTCTAACTCGTCATCCTGCACACGTCGTCCTGATAATGTTTTTGTTTGATGTAGTTCGGAAACGGTCGGGCCGGCCGTGTGTCGCGGCTGCTTGGGCTCGGGCGGTAGGCATACGTGAGTCATCATTGCGGTACAGATGACGCGGGTCGCTACCGGTTAGTCAGCTGTGCGGGCGACGACGTCATCATCCTTTGATACACTTAATGATTGCGATGGTGCTTGTGTTTCTATGCTACCGTCTATTATTGACCGGTCACTGCAGGTGTTTTTTGACGAAAGATGATCATTAATTGATACGTCTTGCTCAATATCAACTGGAGGCAACCCCATGGGGCCACTATCACATTCAAAACTGTTCGCTAAACACGCCCCCCGTTTAGTGTTTATTTTATTTTGGAAATTGTTATCAAAGGACACTTTTTTAAGATTCTCAATCTCCAGTTTTAAATCCTCCAGTTGCCCTTTGGTAACATACTCCTCCATCACATAGTCTATGTCATAGCACATCCTCAAGTTGTCCTTCAATAACCAAGTCACATCGATATGATCAAAGGTAACTCGGGGCAATTTGTGCAGCTCTCTAGCAACAAATACGGGTATTTCTTCCGGGCGTAATTCCTTCAGAACACATATAATGGCGTCGATATCCCGTAGGGTCTTTCCTTGTCTCTTCCTTATCTTTTTGTCGTTGATATGGACTCAAACAAAAAATCCTTAGCAATCTTTATATCACTTTCCGAGAATCCTGTAGCACATAGACGACTAAGACTTTCCTCGTCCATCACTTCAATTTTATTTGATATGAATGCTAGCACTTCATTTATCACAATGTTACAAGACGAACATTTTAACACTTTAGACAATTTTTTTTTTTTTTTTTAATATGTGGACAAATAACACTGATTGAGCTAGCCCCAAAGTAAGTTCGAGACTTGTGTTATGTGATACTAACTCAACGATACTATATTTTATAACAAATACATATATAGATAAACATCCAAGACCCAGGACAATTTGAAAAAGGCCATTTTCCAACTTGCCCTGACCGGGGATCGAACCCGGGACCTCTGGGTGACGGACTGGCATGGTGACCACTACGCCACGGAGATCGTCAATTTAAACATTGTTAACGAACAACGACTATCACACTATGACTCACAGCACAGCCGTTCGATTGCGTGCGACGCGAGACTTTAATTAAATCTTTAAAATTTAATCAAAACTATACAATAAGCAAAAGTGAATTATATAAATTATTCTACAATTACTTTTTATGTGGTTTCTTTTTTTTTTACTTTATCATTAGGTCAAATATGATCTCCTTTTGGTAAGTGTCATAAATAATTTGAAGTGTTTAAAAGATAATTTTTATGCTTACTCATATAATTAT
Organism: Acrobasis suavella; assembly: GCA_943193695.1. NCBI lineage: Eukaryota > Metazoa > Arthropoda > Insecta > Lepidoptera > Pyralidae > Acrobasis > Acrobasis suavella. Next base: position 14,889,705 of record OW971950.1, read on the forward strand.
AACCCATAATATAATGTTTACTGCTTTTAAGACTATGCCAAGTCAACGATCTTGTGAAAATGCACCGTAAAGCCGACTTTCATGTATAGAACGAACTAATTTCTTGCTTATAATACTTCTGTTATGTTTATTGTTTTTAATTACCTAGACTGGATTTTAATTAGACATGGGTTTATTATAATTTAGACAACTATTAAAGAGATACGAATACCAGTGGTTAGGACGACATATTGTGTGTTAGTGATGTACCATGACAGTAGTGACGTGACATACCCATAATAAAATAAAGCAAATCCCATATGAACCCCTTGTCTTCCAAGATGTATTTTTTGTAAAAATTATTTCAAATCAAGTTTAGGAGTTTTCTTAAAAAATATAATTTCGGGAAAAAAATTATTTTGAATCTGGCGAAATCCGAGAAATTTCATGGCAACCCTAATTTGCATTGACGTCCTCTAGCAGTCTTTCCCAAAGTGGGCGATAACGTCCCCTTGTGGGCGCTGGAGGCTTTAAGGGGGGCGGTAACGGGCCCAGAATAAAGTTGGGGGGCGCTGATGTGATTTAAGCAATGAGTGATTTATAACTTCAGCTATTTCATATTTTAAATTTCACTGAAATTAAAATCCTCTTACTACACAACATCCATTTATTAGTTCATATTTATATCCTTTTTTATTGTACAATTATAAACTAAAATTGTTATTAATATTTATTATTTTAATGCGTTCACAACGCTATTTATATCGTTAAAGGAATCGAACACTGAAAAAATTTCGTGTTTTAAAGTTTCGCAGGTGAGGTTCCCACTTCCGATACTCTTTATTATTGTAAAATTGTATTATTATTGCTATTTTTTTATTTAAAATTAACAATGTTGATTATTGTTATTTTTTATAAAAGATACTCTAATGTACTGGTGTATGTATTATTATTGCTCTCTCTTGTAAAAAAAGTCTAGTTTAGAATATAGGTTGAATTAAACTACAGGCAAGACAAATATGTGATTCAGGTTTTTATGGTGATAAAAATGGGAGGCGCTACAAAATAACAGATTTTTTAAAGTGGGCGTTTGACAAAATAAGTTTGGGAACCTCTGCTTAATTTTAAAGCCTCCAGCGCCCACAAGGGGGCGTTATCGCCCACTTTGTGAAAGACTGATTTAGACGATAGTGTAAACACTGGCTACCTAGTTACGATCGCAATTCATACAAATCGTATAGTGTTTTACCCCGTTAGGGTGGATATTTTAATGCGCTGCTTGTATAATTGTTGGAAAAAATTAATGCATATAGTTTTATTAAAAACCGCCACAGAAACTCGCCGGGTATCGACTTCACAGAGACTGTTTAATTATTGCTCATCTTATATTTCGTGCAATAAACAAGTTTTATCAAAACTTATTTAATCAAAAATCATGGTATTTTCGACCCTCTCGATACAAAATACTCATAAATAGGACTACTTAGGACAATTAGTCGCGGGTTTGAACTCACACGTGGGCGCGGCCTAAAAGCATGCAAAGAAAGTTGAAAAAGAAAGTCTTTTTAATGGCTTTTTATTTTACTACTCTGTATCCGCACAGACAAAGTTTAAGGTGTGACAAAATGGTATCGTGTTAAACTTTGCATGTACAAAAAGTGGAGGAAATCCCTTCCGAAATTTGTATAGAAAAGTATCGACTAGTGCAACCTTAATAGGAAAAGTCCGTTGACTGGAGGTTTCTTTGCAGCTTGATTGTGGCTGAAGTAAGGGCGTAAGAAGAATGGTTTTTGTTTTGGTGAACATAACAATTACATATCTAAAAGTGAATACCAATTTATAGTCCATCAGACGTAACTTTGGTAAATATCCTGCTGGCTGCAGGTCGGTTAGAAAAGTATTTCCGTTTTTATACAGAACAAATTCTCCCAGACATGTGATCCAGCTGGGTGTAGACACATTATCCCACCAATAACATAAAAATGGCAGTCAAGTTCAACATCCGACAAAAGAATTGAGATCTGAGTGGCCGCCAAGTTCTTTAGAGAATATTGAAATTTATTTATAAGAATCTTAACATTTGACATGACTCTGATGTAAAATAACCCCGTATTTTGTTGTGCAACATATAGATAGTTTACCAAATGCACCAGAGTCCAGATGGAAGCACAGACTCAGTTTATTGTACAAAGTACTAAGGGTGTTCAATTTTAATCGAGATGCAGGTTGGAGCTTTCCCCCTACCTGGAAACCGGTTCTTCAAGAGACGCATAATAGATGCTATGTACAGCCGACAGTCTCTGACACAGTGAGCTTTTTTCACACACGGGCATCATCACCAGCAGCCGACGATGAAGAAGATGATATTGAGGCTCCCAGTACATGCGCGGGAGTCGTCGACGCAGAAAACCAGCAATCCCCACCACTGTCGCTACGAGCGAAGCGAGCGATCGCCCGCGCCGTCCGCGCGACCCACCATTAACATCAGTGTGTCGGGCGGCGGCTTTGTGCACGAGCGCGTCACATTCGCCCTGATGAAGACCTCCGGATGAGGTCGAAACATGTCGGCCAGTAGCTGACTCTCTACGTGAGTAACCCGTGTTTTATTAATGATGTCTGAGTCTCACGTTAGTTTTAACCAAAAAAAAGTGTTCAATAAAAAGTGAGAATGAGTATGACGCAATTATTTTTTATTAAACGTAATATTATTTTTCGACGTAGTCAACTTTCAGGTTTATACAGTTGATATATCTTTTTTCTAAAGCTAAAATTCCCTTTCGAAAAAAAAAAATATTCCTCCTGATCCCTTAAAAAATCGTGTACGGCGGCGACTACTGCGTCTTTTTTTAACCGTGGAAATAGGTAGAAATCACTATTAGCAAGGGCCGGTGAATATGGAGAATGTTCTATCAATTCGAAGCCACCTTCTTGAATTGCAGCCATCGCAACTCTTGAATTGTGCGCGGGGTTATCTTGGTTATCTTGGTGAAACAAAACAACTTAAGCAAGTTTTTTTGTTTCACAAAGATACAAAACAACTTGCTTAACTCACCAAGTTAGCTGTCCCAGAAAAAAGAGCCCATGTCTTAACGGCGTATGGGATCACATTAAATTTCTTCGGTGTCGGAGATGACGGACTCTTCCAAGTCATGGAATGTTTTTCATTTCCGAGTCATAATGGTCAAGCCATATTTCATCCATAGTTATGAATCCAGCCAAAAATCGGTCAGGATCTTGTAGTATCAAATCCAAACAGCTTTGTGAAATTCTCTGTCTCGTTTGTTTCTGCGCGTCAGAAAGCATTCTGGGCACCCAGCGCCATGACACTTTTTTCATACCCAAATGGTCGCATAAAATATTATGGACACGGACTATCGAAATCTTTACTTCTTCAGCTATAAAACAAACGGTAACACGACGATCTGCCAAGAAAATGTTTTCAACTTTTATCATTTGGTTAGTTACTGCCGATGTATTGGTCGTCGTTAGTGAAAGTTCTTCCTCGCTTGAACTCAGCACACCAACGCGCTACCGTAGAATATGGAAGAGCATGAACCCCTAATGTTGCTCTCAAGTCTTGATTTACCTGCTCTGTAGTAATTTTTTTATGCAGAGATATTTTATTACCGCTCGAACTTCAATTTTATCCATTTCTAAGACACGTTCTCACACGGCGCAAACAAAAAAAAAAAAACGAAATAGAAGTTCTGTAATTATATATAATTTCTTTTTTTATTATCATAACTAGCTGATGCTCGCGACTTCGTTCGCGTGGACTATATGATTTTGGTGTAATAATTTATGTAAAAACGAACTAATGTTGAAACATAAGAAAATACTTTTAGCAGTGTTAAATGTAAAAGTCAATTCCCGAAATACTTGGCAAAGTTGTTTCCTCTGAAGATGAGCTTATACGTTCAGTATTTCCGGAACTTCAGAGCATAACAAACCAGGAAAAACCATGGTTATGTGAATGCTGTTCGAGAACATCAGGCCGCATCTCGCTCGGCGGAATCTCATTCGGATCACGAAGCACGACTCAGTTCTGATCGTGAGAGTATAAGCGTCGTCTCGCGTTTCAGAAACTTACACACAGAGAGAATCACGCCTGAGTTCTCAGCGTGTTTACGCATCTACGCCCAGGTCTCTAGAGACCAGTGAGGAACGTAAAGCGCGGCTAAAGTAACTAAACGTATGGAAAAGCCGTTCGTTTAGGTGACTCACTTCGTTTCAATGAGTCACTTCTGATCGAATTTGTCATGCATTGTCTCGCGATTTGGAAACATTCACGAACAAAGAATCACGCTTGTTCTCAAACAGGCATCAAGTCTTGACGTTCTACATTCGATTCTTGGAATCTAATAATCCACAACATTTTGGCTGCTTTTGAATGTTGTGAAAGATATCACCTCTTTCTAGGCAATAAAGAGAAAAGATGACAAAAATATTTTCTTTACAAATCTAAGTGATTGCTCCCCTGCGTAACCGGGAAGGCTGCCGTCACGAAGATAAAAGGGGAAAGAAATTAAGTAAGCAATCAAAAAAATAAGCCCGAAGGCATATTCTATATAAATAAATGAAAGTTTTAGCCAGTTTAGGCAAGTGAATATCAAAAATGAGGCCTAAACTGTTACCGCCTTTACCACGTGGAGTTACTCCCAGTTTATGTTACTATATTATGCTAAACAAATTTAACTTGATCTCTTAGATATCCTTATCAGATATTTATCGATTTTTGTAAACACATGTTTATGCAAATAAATTCAACTTAATTCTGCATCAGATGTTCCATATTTTCGATTTTCATGCGTTTAACAAAAATGCTCATCAGGCTAAACAACTTTTGCTATGGTGTAATTTTTATATTTCTTGTAGTTTAGCTGGACCATTATAGTTCTGCATTCGATCTAACAACTTTAACCTGATCTCTTAAATGTCCACATCAGATTACCATCAATTTTTTGTATACACATGTTTAGGCAAATAAATTTGACTTGTTCTGCGTCAGGTGATCCAGATCTTCGATTTTTATACCATCATTTTTTACTGGACCATTCTGAGTCTTCATTAGGTGTTCTATTTTCTAAAACAATTTACCCTATATGTTGCGCACGCTTAAGAGCTATATGACAAAAAAGGTTCATTTGAATCCGTCCAGTATTTGACAAACAAATTTTTTTTTTAATTCTTACACTGACACTATGTCTCTATCGCCCCAAATGTTTACTTGGAAATATATTTAATGTGTATTGTTATAATAGCATTTTTTCCATTAGATATAGTTAACCATTTATTTTTAATGTTAAAAAACAAATGGAGAATTATCGAATTATTCGAATGCTCCAAAATACTGCACAATAAGTGATGTAGTTTATGATACCATCATGAAGTCTCAAACTAGGTACACAGGTAATGTTCTCGAGGTGTTTCAAAGATTACATTATACTCATAGGGAGGCACTTACTTAAATTATTTGTCCAATCATGCCAATTAATAAAACACGGGACCAAGACGTGCGCCCGCGTAGCTTCCTAAAAATAATTTATTATGGTAATATTTTTCGTAATTTTCCCTAAAAATCCGGCAATTTTAACATTTAGTATTTATTTAGTATTTACTTATTTTATTTTTACAGGTTTGTACCCAATACAATACATGAGAATACGGCAACTATTTGTCAGAAACCACACCTGTCGCGAGTGCCCAACCGGATGCAACCCCTACATCCGACGCATGACTGTTTGCTCCTTGATCGTTTGCTTTAACAAAGAACGTGTTGTTATTAACCTTCCACTATCACTTCGCACTAAAAACAACAACTTCGCATTATGACTAATCAAATCGCGAGTTAAGCATCAAAAATATTCATCGTTTCCTTGTATAAAAAATCGACAACGCACTAAGCCCGTCCAGACTTAAAAATATGGTTATCTCAGCTATATACCCACGCTTGGGTATTTACCCAATATGCACCGTGTAATACCCTTATCTACCCGTTTGGGTGGGTAGATTCAAATCGCGAGTTGAGCATCAAAAATATTCATCGTTTCGTTGTATAAAAAATCGACAACGCACTAAGCCCGTCGAGAGTAAAAAACATGGTTATCTCAGCTATATACCCACGCTTGGGTATTTACCCAATATGCACCGTGTAATACCCTTATCTACCCGTTTGGGTGGGTAGATTGGGATATTTATTTAAAAATGAATGCAAGTCCCCTAATTATGTATAGAAATGAATAAACATTTGAATCTTTGAAACTTTGAAACAATGGGCCGATTTGGATAAATACCCGGTGTACTATTCTGTGGAAAACGTTACTGTGGAATACTATTAAGTATAAAAGAAAAACTCGTCGAGAGGAATATCTTTTGTTCTGGGACGAACACCGGAACAAATAGTTTTGGCTCTTGGATGAGCAGTCAAAAAATCTTCTCTCCTTATACGTACTAAGGCAGTTATTTATCGAAATCGAATTTGATGTCTGTTTGCTATTTTAACATATTATTATGTCCACAAACATTTGACATCAAAATTTTTTAACTTAGACCCTTCAATTTGTATGTTTCCATACAACGATTAAGTAGATTCGGATTAATACCCGGCATACTATTTTGTGGGTAATGTTATAACAAGTTGAAGGGGGATCAAAGAACTGATCGATAGGAATATCTTTTGTTCCGAGACCAACCCCGAAATCAGCAGTTTTGGCTCTTGGATGAGCAGTCAAAAATTACTCCTTCATATTATGTATGAAGGTAACCTTTATACGAGTATGTTGAAATTGAGTTTAATGTCTTTTTTACTTATTTTAATATTTAAATATGTCTTTGCAACTCTCCTAATATTTATACTAGGAGATGATACTAGGATAATGATAATAAGTCAAAAAAGCCTACTTTCAATGTATGATTAGTACGGCATTTTCAAATACTTTAAAGCATTGGCACACACTTTAAGAATGAAGCATATTATAGCATTGGCACACATTTTAAAAGAAAGAAGTAATTACCCATATTATTGAATCTACCCACCAAATGCGTAGATACGGGTATTTATCGGGTATTTAAGCAATCTACCGGGTAAATACCCAAATGAGTAGATAAAGTTACTCACCGCCCGTCTCTAGTCTAGACCATAAATAGGACTGCATAGACCAGTCGAGTAGAGTTTTATATCAAGATCGAAATGAAGTCATCGTTAGTAATTGCTGTGTTTTGCGTGGTCCCTTGCGGTAAGCGACAGATATTATTTAAATTATATTTCGTATATCAAGTGATTTTGCAGGGTTTTATAAATGTGTCGTGATGAGGATTTTTTTAATTAAAAACAAAATTATTTATTGTCAGATTGGTACAAATAATTGTTTTAAAATAAAATAACTTTTCCTGCCATTAGAGGCATCGTATATTTATGACGTTTATACCTACAGATGGAGTCTAGTTATGTTTTTTCAACAATTTGATAGCATATTAGAATCTAATTGGACACACTTTCATTTGCACCTATGTACTAGTACTCGAACAGAAATCTTACTCAGAAAAGAAATTCAAAGAAATATGTATTTAATGTGGTTAGCGCTATGGTTTAATTTAGCTCGTGTCGAAAACAGTGTGCAATTTTTTTTTATATAACATGAAAAAAGGCTTATAAAAATTAAACAAAAAAAAACTTTTTTTTTGGAGCATGTTTTTTTTTCAAAATTACAGAATTTAAAATTGATAAGGCAGTTTCCGTAAAAGATTAATACTCAATAGTTTATAATTAGAATTTTTTATTTATTTATGAACCTACCATACTTTTTTAGTGGAATAGTACCAAGTTTTACATGAATATATTGGCAACATTCAAACATTCAAATTGTTCAACAGGATTCCCGGTACAACTTGGTACAAACATAAACCGAACGGGAATTTCCCAATCCGGGAGTCAGGGACATTCATTAGTAATGAACCAATTAAACAAAATTTTAGTCTAAATAAATCAATAAAGTCTAAATTAAGTAATTTGATATGTAATTTTAGTAAAATAAGAAAGCAATGAAAGCATACATCAATAAATTATTCAATTTTCTATAGATTTTATTTACTAAAAGAAAAAGAAACAACGGTACTAAGTATTTTTCAACATCGTGAAAAAAAAAAAACAAATTTGTTTTTCCTCATTTTGCATCCCTAGTCAGAACTCCTCACCTCTTCATCTGGATATCTAAACATCCATTGCAAGCCAATTTCATTCTTATTACTCTGGACAAACGATGCATGTAACTGTGTTTGCCCCTCCGGAGCGGTCGCCGCGCGCATAGTAATAATATATATTTTCGATACTTAAACGGGGAGTGACACAGGCCTGGTATGTAATATTGTTAATATCTCTTTTTAACCGACCTCCAAAAGAGAGGAGGTTATCAATTCGTCGCGAAATTTTATGTTTTTTACATGTATGTTCACCGTTATTCGAAGACGCCTAGACCCATTTAATGCAGTCATTGAAGCATTATTGCTCCGAATTTTTTTACTATGAACCGAATTGCATACAATTTTGGAATTAGGTTCATCTTACCCTTAACTTCAAAAGTGAAAATTATTTGAACCCCGCAACCACCCTGGGAGTGGTTGCCAACCCTCTCGGGGGTGAATTTTTTTTCAAAATAACGGTTTCGATATCGATAGAAGGCCTAATTTTAAGCAAAAAATCATTATGAAGTTTTTCGAAAAATCCAATACTTTTCAAGTTATTGGCAATTGAAAATTCGAATATTGGAATTTAAAAAACTCTTTTTTGTTTGTTTTTTTTCGTGTGTGTAAGATTTTTCAGGCTGCCTAAACGCATCTGTCATAGCTTGACGATGCCATACAATGATGACAGCCGGGACCAACGGCTTATACGTGCCTTCCGAAGCACGGAGGAGCTCGAGAATTTTTTATGCCACTTTGTTTGTTTATGCCTTGTGATCACAATTTCCAAATTTCAAATACCAATTTAACGATGTGCAATACTGTTTACATCATTGCTAAATTATTTAAAAAAAATGGACTTATTACAGATTTTTTGCGGGTCTGTATAACACCATACAATGTGCGCAGTACACAATGTATGGGAAGTATTATGGTAACTTAAATCTTTATATATCTCCATAGATAAAAAAGGTGTAAAGGTAAAACAAATTTTGTTTTGATTTTGAAGGTTGATTACATCATTTAATGTTACAAAATTAAATAACCTGTACAGAGGCTATTTACTATAAATAAATAAATATATCAAAATTTAGAAAAAATCGGATGTTTGATATAACATTATTCCCAATTTTGACCTCCTAGAAAAAATAGTAGATTGTGCTACAAGGGGCTAAGGTAATATTTTGAAGGCGAGGGCGCTACTTTGAATCCAGAGCGAGGGATTCATGTATATCGCCCGAGATAAAAATATTATCGTACCCGAGTAGCACACTCTACTTTTCATCTCCGTCTGTAAGAAAAACTAGCACATACAAAACAGAATATAAAGAACAGTAGAACGCCTACAATACCTAACAGACTTCAACCGACATTTTAATACTAACCTTTGTTTGGTGTCCTTTTCATATACAATAAATACTAAGAATTATTTTTTGAAGACCACCAACTTAACATAAAATGTTCACTCATAACTTTGTTTGCGTGGTTCTTCATATCTTTTTATTTTTATACATAAACTTGATAACTATTCACTATTGGCTTAAACTCACAAAGAGTATTTACATTTACATAAATAATTAAATTTTCAAAACAATTAACCTAAAACTTCTGTAATTACTTGAATGAAAGGGAAAAATTGCGCTTTTTAATTATACTTATTTCTTTTGCAAAGAACATAACAATTTTAACCTACATTCATCCATGTTGAAGACGATATGTATTCCAAATTTAAAAATCACGAAGTCTGTGCCGATTATTTTTTATTTTAAAACAAAATTCTTTTTTTTTGCTGGGCTGCCAACATTATTTTTGATTCTACATAGATTAAACTCGCGTTCTGTTTTCAAATTGTTTTAATCCCTAGAGATCTTCTTTTTCACGTTTTAGTCCCGAGAGAATAACCAGTAACTTTAGCTCAAAATGTTTTGGGATGAAAACATAGTTTTTTGAGTAGATGAGATGAAAAGTAATTGTAATGAAAAGTAAGTATGCCCATATACACTATACAAAAATCTGTAAGAGACAATTAGTCTTATTCCAGTGGCTAAAAAAAACGTAAAATTTTGTCGACCAATTATAGAAAACAAATATATTTGCAAACCTATTCATGCACTTTTTTTTGACATTTGCATTTCACAATAAAATTAAGAAACATCACTTTCAATCCATTTTCACTCCATCCATCCATTTTTGTCATCATCATGTAAGGCTCCACAGCCGCGTGGTCTGGGCTTGGTCAAGTATTTTCTTCCAGATAGTTCTATTTTTGCTTTCTGTCTCCAGCTTTTGACGCCGACATTTTTAAGATCCTGTTCGACGCCATCCAGCCATTTGGGTTTGTCTCGGCTTCTACGACCCTCAGGTCAAGTCTCCCAGAACATAATCCATTTTTGTACTTGAAGGTTAAAACCAAACATGTAAATAAACGTTTCGAAAATAATTTTAGTCAAACAGAACAACAACAAACGTGCGTGCCCTTGACCCCGCGACCGTCAAAATTGGCGGACCACGACGCAACTGCGTTGTTTACCTTTTAGCAGGCAGTTTGGTATTAAAAACAATTAACATATGTAGGTACCTATTCATTCTATTACCATCAAAAACAAATTACGTACTTATTCATCTCCAATGTTTATCAATTTCTAATAAAATTCTACCAATTTTTATCAAGTAGACATTGAGGTAGTTTTCGATCGGCATTTGTGAGTCGAGGTAAAGTAAATACTTACTTACAAAACATCACACAAATATTATAAGTTATATAAAACATCACACAAATATTATAAGTTATATATACAATGTCCTTTTTAATTAAGTACAAATATTTTAAGGGGTGATTCAGTCCATCATTTTGAACAACTTTTCCAAATATATATCGAAATACGAATTTTTTTTTGCATTTTTCATAGTAACGATATCACGTGACTACTTCGATCTGTATGAGAACCTAAATTTTTTTTTTCGTATTTCGATATGTATTTAATGGGTAAAGTTGTTCAAAATGATGGACTGAATAACCCTATAGCGAATAAACCCTTAAAATATTTGTACTTAATTAAAAAGGACATTGTATAACATCACACAAATATTATACCCTCTATAATACAATGTAAACCTATATTAGTTAGAATTCCATAATACAAGTCTCGAACTTACTTTGTGGCTAACTCAATCAGTGTGAATTGTCCATATTTATATTTATTTACTAGCTGTTTTCCGCGACTTCGTCAGTGGGATAAGAATGGGTATGGAAGCTACCCAAATAAACTTTTTTTATGACTTTGAGAATCGTATACATACTATATACATACATAGGGGATTCCTCGAAAACCGAATGCTTATGCAAGAGGTAGTGACTTGCTGTGCAATACATGTATGTATGTATGTATCTATTACATTATTTACATTGAGAATGTAATACATAAATACATACGAACACTTTGCTCTAAGAAACAAAATTACAAACAATTTTCGTAGCGCATTTTTTTTTAGGCAAATTTCACAGATTTAACTAGCCCCAAAGTAAGTTCGAGACTTGTGGTATGAGATACTAACTCAACGATACACAAATTCATATATAGATAAACATCGACCCAGGATTTGAAAAAGGCCATTTTCCAACTTGTCCTGCATGGGGATCGAACCCGGAGCCTCTGGGTGGTGGACTAGCATGGTGGCGCCACGGAGGTCAATTCTCATTCGATTCAAAACTCATTCGATAATTGTATTGTCTTGTTCTTGAAAAGGTATCAATCTTATTTCGTTTTACACTTTTTTACTTTTTTCATTCATTACTCATAATGTTATACATTCGTTGACGTTCTGAAAAACAAATTGTAAAAAATTACTTTAAAAAATCCTTACATCGCATGCGCTGCACAAACTATTGATGATAGAACAAAATATTGTACGACAACTTTGTAGAACACATCATCATCTACAGCAGTCTTTCCCAAAGTGGGCGATAACGCCCCCTTGTGGGCGCTGGAGGCTTTAAGGGGGGCGGTAACGGGCCCAGAATAAAGTTGGGGGGCGCTGATGTGATTTAAGCAATGAGTGATTTATAACTTCAGCTATTTCATATTTTAAATTTCACTGAAATTAAAATCCACTTACTACACAACATCCATTTATTTATTATCATATTTATATCCTTTTTTATTGTACAAATATAAACTAAAAATGTAATTAATATTTATTATTTTAATGCGTTCACAACGCTATTTATATCGTTAAAGGAATCAAACACTGAAAAAATTTCGTGTTTTAAAGTTTCGCAGGTGAGGTCCCCACTTCCGATACTCTTTATTATTGTAAAATTGTATTATTATTGCTATTTTTTATTTAAAATTAACAATGTTGATTATTGTTATTTTTTTTATAAAAGATACTCTAATATACTGGTGTATGTATTATTATTGCTTGTAAAAAAGTCTAGTTTAGAATATAGGTTGAATTAAACTACAGGCAAGACAAATATGTGATTCAGGTTTTTATGGTGAAAAAAATGGGGGGCGCTACAAAATAACTGATTGTTTAAAGTGGGCGTTCGACAAAATAAGTTTGGGAACCTTTTTCTACAGTGTTGGGACAGCATATGTCTAACTGTCATAGTTCTGTCACAATAAAAGTTATTTTATTTTAAAAATTTAATTGACATGCCACCGATATAAAAGGCTGTTTAGTTGTACCTTGGTGAGAATCCGTATCAAAATAATTTAATTCCTATTCAAAACTGTTTCAATACCTTTATATAACTTTTTGAATCATGAAATTTGGACATTCCATTCGAAAGATATCACGAGTTTAATTTTTAATTTAAGTAAAAAAAGTCGCGTGGTCGCCGCTCACCCCGCTCGGCTACTCGTAGTTAGGCAGCACTGAGATGTGTGATGCGATGTATAGTAGGCACTAGGCACAGGGGTAAGAGAGTAAAATTTGTTAAATACCCGTGCGATGCCGAGGCGGGTCGCTAGTGTCGTATATACTAGTATTTATTTCGTATCCGCTACTTAATGGGCTATTTGGGTTCATGGGATATTTTATTACAGCATTTCAATATGTGTGGGACGAGAACCAAAACCAGAACCAGTATAGCGATTTCAATTACGACACAATACAAGACACGGACCCCGTGTCCATCAACACGAACAGCATTGAACCGGAGATGACCACCACGTAAGTTCATGTTTTCATAGTTTTTACATGTTTTTTTCTTTAATCTGATTTGGGATAAGAGGAACATACAATACCCGGCACGTAAGCTAAACAAAAATGGCGGCCGTCAGCGCATGTTTAATTGCAGATAAAAGTGTTAAGGGGCTACCTGAATTTTTCGGGGTCCAGTGCTGCCCCCATTTAAAATAAATCATTTGAAAAGAAATGGAGACATCATTTAAAATTTGGCCTTGATCAGACCCTGGATAACCCTTCAAACTATTTTATGAACTACTGTTTACATTTTTAAGTGAGAACGTGAAGCTTTTCTACGCACATACGCCAAAAGTGGCCATTTTTTGCAATTGTGCGTAGAAAAGCTTCACGTTCTCACTTTAAATTGTAAACAGTAGTTTATAAAATAGTTTGAAGGGTTATCTGGGGTCTGATCAAGTCAAAATTTTAAATGATATCTCCGTTTCCTTTTAAATGATTTATTTCAAATGGGGGCAGCACTGGACCCGGAAAATTCATGTAGCCCCTTAAAAGAGATTTTTGGTCTTGCTCCAAAGCCGAAATCATTTCTATCTGAAGTTCGGATAGAAATGTTACAGAAATGTGATTCTAACGGAAAAACAACGTTCAACAACGACCGCCATTTTTGTTCAACTTACGTGCATTATACGTTGATTTGTATATGTTTTTTTAATAAAAATAAACATATACTAATTCTGTAAAAAACAGTCAATTTATAATTTGCAATTTGAGCTCTGTTATATAAAAGTTGATTGAGTTTATATAAAATGTGGGATGAACACACCCTTATAAATCAAACCACGGGTTGTACTAAATCACTATAGTATAATAAAAATTAACTAACAGTCAAAAAGCAAAAAAAAAGACATTTCCACACAAAAGTGTGCAGTCACTTTTGTACGGAAATTCCTTTTTTTCTTTTTGACTGTTATTTTATTTTTATTACACTTTATTAGGCTACCAATACTACGAGTTTCTTTCGTCGTTTCTTCTCAGCAGTTACGAAGCGCTAGTATCGGTAGCTTTTCTTTAAAAATAATTAAATTTTAATATACTTTACACGTAATGTAAATTAAACTTATTGACGTGTAAAAGTGCCTATGCAAAGATTTAAATGTTTATTCCGTAATTAAACCTTTAATAACTAAATAAACATCAGAACTAATTGAATCTTTGAATCTTGAATCAAGAGAGCTCGCGAGCAGTGAGACCACATACTACCTAACCGGTGAAACGTCAGTTTGGTGGTTTGTTTGTAAACCTTTTAAGTAAAAGTATTTTGTTTCAAGGCAAAGGTAAGCAACCTAACAGTTGCATACAGTGCATGAAGCATGCTTTTCATTGAAACTTAGTTCCTTCGACAAGCAAGTCAGTGAAATTAAAAAAGAGATAAGTAATTACATATTAAATTGTTAGAATTGGTAGATTTCGCACTACATGGTTTGTTCTTTTGGGTTTATACCATAAAGCACTGTTAATAACTGAAACTTTATACATTTAGTGTTAAAGTATAACCAATAATTTCGCACACTCAGTACCAAGCCTGAATGGCGAAATGTTTAACGTAATCGGATCAAATCAACAGGTTCGGATCCGCTTATTTGCAAACATAAAAGTTTTTTTTTTTAGATGACGCTATATTTACAGCTTAAATTGTTGGCAGAAAAATAACGCGAGAGAGCTCTCTATTTCAGTTATTTTACAGAACATCTCACGAGATATTATTGCTATATTTCTCTGTACATTGGATATCAAAATTGTTTAACCAGTTTCGGAGATATTGAGTTGAAACCTGAAATGTGAGGGGGCGTCCATTAATTTCGTGAGATGTTTAAGGGGGGAGGGGGTCGAGTCAAATCTCATCTAATCTTACGTGGGAGAGGGGGGGGTCTCGGCAAATATCATCTATCACAAGAGCTGCAGAGCACAGGCGAGAAGTCCACATTGCACAAGCTAAGCAAGCGCGTATGTTCTGCAAAGTGCGACCCTCACGGATTGTCACAAAACGAGCTAATGAGTTAAACAGGAAATTCAAAAAAACACCTCACGTAATTTATGGACGCCCCCTGATGAAAAATTACCGTAGTGTTAAAAATAGTTATATCTCCTTAGATGAAGATGGTAGACGGATATTCGATACCAACGAGACCACACTTGTTAATGTATCTTTGAAGATACGAAAAAATCGATGAACAGACATTCATACATATTCTGATCTCGATATTTAATTTGCTATGCCATCAAATTTAAAGCATCTCAGTATCACGACTCTTGCTAATCAATTAAGTTATTTTGGCCAACTACTAGAAAAAGCTCAATTTACGTCATTTGCTGACAAAAAGCATTTTGGAGCTGACCAGAACTTTATTTTATTTAGCTGAAGGTTTAAACGATAAACGATATATTAAATGATCTTTGATTTGTTGGATTTTTGTCCTCCTCAAATAGCATAACAAAGGCCTCAGGACCAGCAACGGCAACGGCATTGGCAATTAAAACAGCAACGGCAACGGCAAAGGTAGCAGGAGAGGGAACGGCAACGGCAACGTCTACCATAATAAGTGCAGGAACGGGAACGGCAACTGCAACGGTAGGAGGCGCAGGAACGGCAACGGCAACGGCAAATACTGAGGGTAGAGGAAGCGGAATTTCAACGTCAACGGCAACGGCAACGGTAGCGGGAGCGGGACAGGCATCGGCAAAGTCATACACAAAAAGTGCAGGAACGGGAACGGCAACGGCAACAGCAACGGTAGCGGGAGCGGGCCCGGCAAGGGCAACGGCAACCACAGAGGGTAGGGGAAAGGCAACGTCAACGGCAAGAGCGACCGCAGCGGGAAAGGGTTCGGCAAGTGCAACGGCAACTGCAACGGCAAGGGGAACGGGAGCAGTCACGGTAACGGTAACGGCAACGGCAAGTGCACCGGGAACGGCACCAGTCACGCATACAAAGACGGTTACGGAAATTGGATTGGCAACGGCAACGGTAACGGCAACGGCAGGGCAGGACTAGGTTAGCTAATTTGAAATATTTTCTAGTTATAATAATTCTTTTTCATTATTTATCCGTTGCTTAGATCGTATTAAATGATCTAAGATCCGTTGCAAAAGAAAAACATATATTTTAACCGGTAAACATGGTTTTTCTTGTAATGAAACTAACAGCTATTTTAATTATCTTTTAAGTATAATGCGAATCCTTACTAACTTTAAATTTATTGTTTTTAAACAAACATTTTGTCACATTAAAAACATACATTAATAACGTATGATAAACGTTGACAAAGTAGAAATTTTGTTCTTTACTACAACTATTAAATAACACTGGTCAACAAGATTTTGTCACAAGGATACTTACAGCGATTTTACAAAAGAATTCAGTAAAAAAACATGAACCTGGTTATAAAAAATGTGTAGGACGTCAAAATTTTCAAATATTACACGTCAAATTTTCAAATTTCTTTTTTTTTTTGGCAATTTCAAAATTAAACCATAAATTCAATAAGGTGATTTTCAATTTTCTAATAGCAGCTTAACACTGTGCAAACCTTACATTTTACAATATTTTTTACATCATTGCTAAATTATTTATAAAAATGACTTATTACAGATTTTTTATGGGTCGGTATAACGCCCTACAATGCGCGCAGTACGCAATGTATGGGAAGTATTACGGTAACTTAAATCTTTATATATATCCATAGATAAAAAAGGTACAAAAGTAAAACAAATTTTGTTTTGATATAGAAGGCTGATTACATCTTTTTTTGTTACAAAATTAAATAACCTGCGCAGAAGCTATTTACTATAAATAATTATAAATATCAGAAATTGGGGAAAATTGGATTTTTGATATAACATTATTCTCAACTCTGACCTCCTAGAAACAAAAGTAA
Source organism: Acrobasis suavella (assembly GCA_943193695.1). Taxonomy (NCBI): domain Eukaryota; kingdom Metazoa; phylum Arthropoda; class Insecta; order Lepidoptera; family Pyralidae; genus Acrobasis; species Acrobasis suavella. The sequence continues at coordinate 14,906,951 of OW971950.1, forward strand.
CTTTCTCCAGTGGGAAAAAAAATCTAAAATTTTGTCGACCAGTGTAATTAGTAAATTTAATGTCACGAAGATATATAAGTTTTTGTTGAAGACTATATTTCTCTATGCTATTGCACAGTAATTTTAGATTGTGTGGCACATAAAATTTAACTTCGCATAACTGAAAAATGATGGTAACAACATGACACATTATTGTTTTGAAGAAAAAGTTTGTTGCCCTGTAATGAATGAGAATGTATTGTGATCTAAGATTAGAAATAATTAGATGCATGCTGCAATGCCCATATATCAGTATCACAGTAATAAATAAATAAATATAAACGTACAAATCACTCAGATTGAGCTAGCCCCAAAGTAAACTTAAGCTTGTGTTATGAGATACAAACCTTTTAACATCAGAATTAAACTCCCCAACACATTATAGATCTACAAGAAAAAAGGCAAAAATTGCAGAAAATAAAATGGGCCTCCCATACAAATTCACTGATCACCTGGTCTAGTTTCTATGGGGATTCCAATTTCTTTTCTTAGATTTTTTTATTTTTTTCTTGCCGATCTATATTATGTTAGGATTTTGATTCCGATGTTAAAAGGTTTTGCGTTAGTTACCAGTAACCCTGTATAAATAAACACCCAAGACCCAGATAAATTTGAAAAAGGCCATGTTCTAACTTGCTCTGGCTGGGGATCGAACCCAGAACCTCCATATTGGCGGTCAGGCATGTTGACCATTACGCCACGTAGGTCGTTAATCACAATAATTAGCAAAACATTGTTGACATTGTCTAGTACTGATAATGATTTCGATGTTTGTGTTTATTAATCAGATAACAATTGTCATTAGAAAACTTTCCGTCCATTTCTCTCAGCGAGTGCATATAACGAGACCGGATTAGGATTCCAATGTAACGATCTAACAATCTCTTATTTCGATACCCTAAATAGATGCAACGATAGAAATAGTTATCGATTATATAGCTAAAACTCAGGTGTCAGATCAAGCTGCAGCAAGGCATCTAACGTAGTTCAATTATTGTGGTTTAGTAACAACATTCAGTATCCAGAAGCCAGTCTCTCCGTTATTTGAGAGTTTTTTTTTTGTTTTATTTGTTTGAATGTCTTAAAAGCTCTAATCATCTCGATATATCACTAATAATCTGAGAATCACAGAAGGTGCTGTGTTTACTAACTATTTCAAATGTATAGTCCTTATCTCATTTATTATTCCCTGATTTGTCGTATCTATACAATCTATCTGTATAAGACCCTCTATCAACTGTTCCTTTTAATTTGTTTTCAGTGACGTCATGATTTAAACCTCGCGCAGCTTCTACTCTCTTCTAGGCAGTGACGTGCACAACATTTTCGACAGGGTAGGCACAATGTTAACTTAATTACGAAAACGGCATCATATCAAACAAATTTTCCGCTAGTTTTTCGCTAGTATACGTTATTATATTAGGTGGTACAGGGTAGAAAAATTCTATGAGTCTATATGAAATGCACGCTACTGCTTTTGGGGTCGCTTGCAATATATTCCAAGTCATACATCCAGCCGTCAGGTCATAAACTGCGATAGATAGGCCACATAAATTCGTATCTTGTAAATTATAGTCCTTATCTTGGACGCCGCTTACGCTTTGTTTATTTGGTAATTTCCTAGTGGATTGTAAAGGTGCTGAAGAAGCAAGCCTGCCGGGAGCTGAATGATAGATATTTTAGGTTCTGCAACAACTTGTATTTAGAAGTCCAAAGTGAGCAGAGTACTATACAAAAATTAGTATTCTTACAACAGTGGAGACTTGCATACAATCACGGGGTGACAGCGAGAGAAGAAAGAGCGGCATAGAGCCGCTTCTTTATGCACGCTGACTTTTCATTTGTTTTGGAAAATAAATAAATTCCTTTATCCATTTACGTAATCCAAATTTGTGTATGAAATAAGATAAAAATGTTGCAAAAATTGTATCCGATCGAGACCACGTAGTTACGCCCGTTCATAACTGACGCGTGACCACGATGAACTCGAAATCTAGCCGGCGCGGCGGCGGTACTACTAATTGATCTCAAGAATATACTTTTAAGTTTTAGTCAACATTTTTTGTTCCTGAATTTTTATTTTGACTAGCTAATTAAGTCTTACTAACGAATCTTATGAAGTGGCTTTTGGCTCCGAAACCAATGAAAAATCACCGTGTATAGAGGCAGCAACGTCATGCCAAAGACAACATTTTTACTTCTTAATATTTACGGTTCTGATAGGATGATATTTTTATTTTGTTTACAATCTATAGATCTACGTTAAATTATCTATTCTTTCAATATAGAGAGAACCCTCAATTTCGTGTGGTTTTTGGTGTGTGTATTGTGAATGTCTCATCTCATTGATTGTGTTGCAGTTAATTCATTTTTACCTTCCAATTCAAGAGCTTATTTATTACAGTGATTTTTTTCTCATAAGTTTAAGTTTTTTGACAAAATTTTTCAAAATGTTGCCATACATCATTTTTGTATCAACATTCTCAAGAGATGTGGACATTCCATAATGAGACAGATAATAGAAGGGAAGACCAGTACCTACCAAGATATTGTTTTATTCTTCGGACCAGGCTCTTTATGGTGAAGATCTTCCCATATTTTCTATTCTGTTCCATTTCAGCTATATTGTTTTAAAAACACTTACTTGTTTTCTCATTACAGGTACAGCTTTCAGCCACGGGACTTCAACGTGGTGTGATGTCCAGCTTGAGATAGTAGAAGCTACGTGTAAATTGTGACGTAACAACGTATCTACTAATTGTAGTATGTAAGTAGTCAGTATGTTGCACAACAAATTTTGCTATAAATACATAGCAACATTCGTTGTGCAACATATTGTCAGTTTTTTAACAAATGCACCTGATGGAAGCATAGACATAGACTTGCACAAAGTATTTTTTTTTAATTGTTTCTTTTGTTAATAAATGTTAATTTTAAATTATCTTTTTTTATTTTCCTTGATTTAATATTTTTAATTTTATTGCCTAGTATTTGTTTTCAATAATGATAGTTTTCATTTTTACATGAAATAAAATACCAAATGTGGGTACGCAAATAATGCATAATAAGTAAGTACGTATATTTTCCTTTGATGCAGTTCACGATATCATTGCGAAGTCTCAAACTAAAAAGTTATGTTCTCGAGATGTTTCAGAGAATTTATTATAGGGTTGTGAAGAGAAATAGGTGTGTAATTTTTACCATTTTACTACGGTAGTCCTTCTAACTCCTAGCGTAGAGAGGAAAACTGACACCTCGGATGAGATTAATAATACTTTGTCGCAAGTTTTGGAATGGTTTACGTCAAATAATTTAGTAATAAATGCAAACAAAACTAAATGTGTAAAATTCTGCTTACCGAATGTTACAAAAGTTCCAACACGTTTACTTATTAATAAGGAAGCAGTAGATGCGGTAGATAACACAACGTTTCTGGGAATAACGCTTGATTCCGGATTGCAATGGGGTGCCCATATTAAAACATTAGCTGGAAAACTTAGCTCTGCAGCCTACGCGGTTAGAAGAATTAGGCAGATGACGGACGTTGATACGGCGCGTTTGGTATATTAGTTACTTCCATAGTGTTATGTCCTGTGGAATATTGCTATGGGGTAATACTGCAGACATAAATACCATATTTGATTTAAAAAAACGCGCTGTTAGGTCTATATGCTAGATTGTCACAAGACGAGCTAATGAGTTAAACAGGAAATTCAAAAAAACACCTCACGTAATTTATGGACGCCCCCTGATGAAAAATTACCGTAGTGTTAAAAATAGTTATATCTCCTTAGATGAAGATGGTAGACGGATATTCGATACCAACGAGACCACACTTGTTAATGTATCTTTGAAGATACGAAAAAATCGATGAACAGACATTCATACATATTCTGATCTCGATATTTAATTTGCTATGCCATCAAATTTAAAGCATCTCAGTATCACGACTCGTGCTAATCAATTAAGTTATTTTGACCAACTACTAGAAAAAGCTCAATTTACGTCATTTGCTGACAAAAAGCATTTTGGAGCTGACCAGAAATTTATTTTATTTAGCTGAAGGTTTAAACGATAAACGATATATTAAATGATCTTTGATTTGTTGGATTTTTGTCCTCCTCAAATAGCATAACAAAGGCCTCAGGACTAGCAACGGCAACGGCATTGGCAATTAAAACAGCAACGGCAACGGCAAAGGTAGCAGGAGAGGGAACGGCAACGGCAACGTCTACCATAATAAGTGCAGGAACGGGAACGGCAACTGCAACGGTAGGAGGCGCAGGAACGGCAACGGCAACGGCAAATACTGAGGGTAGAGGAAGCGGAAGTTCAACGTCAACGGCAACGGCAACGGTAGCGGGAGCGGGACAGGCATCGGCAAAGTCATACACAAAAAGTGCAGGAACGGGAACGGCAACGGCAACAGCAACGGTAGCGGGAGCGGGCCCGGCAAGGGCAACGGCAACCACAGAGGGTAGGGGAAAGGCAACGTCAACGGCAAGAGCGACCGCAGCGGGAAAGGGTTCGGCAAGTGCAACGGCAACTGCAACGGCAAGGGGAACGGGAGCAGTCACGGTAACGGTAACGGCAACGGCAAGTGCACCGGGAACGGCACCAGTCACGCATACAAAGACGGTTACGGAAATTGGATTGGCAACGGCAACGGTAACGGCAACGGCAGGGCAGGACTAGGTTAGCTAATTTGAAATATTTTCTAGTTATAATAATTCTTTTTCATTATTTATCCGTTGCTTAGATCGTATTACATGATCTAAGATCCGTTGCAAAAGAAAAACATATATTTTAACCGGTAAACATGGTTTTTCTTGTAATGAAACTAACAGCTATTTTAATTATCTTTTAAGTATTATGCGAATCCTTACTAACTTTAAATTTATTGTTTTTAAACAAACATTTTGTCACATTAAAAACATACATTAATAACGTATGATAGACGTTGACAAAGTAGAAATTTTGTTCTTTACTACAACTATTAAATAATTAGTAAATTTAATGTCACGAAGATATATAAGTTTTTGTTGAAGACTATATTTCTCTATGCTATTTGCACAGTAATTTTAGATTGTGTGGCACATAAAATGTAACTTCGCATATCTGAAAAATGATGGTAACAACATGACACAATATTGTTTTGAAGAAAAAGTTTGTTGCCCTGTAATGAATGAGAATGTATTGTGATCTAAGATTAGAAATAATTAGATACATGCTGCAATGCCCATATATCAGTATCACAGTAATAAATAAATAAATATAAACGTACAAATCACACAGATTGAGCTAGCCCCAAAGTAAGCTTAAGCTTGTGTTATGAGATACTAACCCAACGATGCTATATTTTATGATAAATACATACATAAATAAACACCCAAGACCCAGATCAATTTGACAAAGGCCATTTTCCAACTTGCTCTGGCTGGGGATCGAACCCAGAACCTCCATATTGGCGGTCAGGCGTGTTGACCATTACGCCACGTAGGTCGTTAATCACAATAATTAGCAAAGCATTGTTGACATTGTCTAGTACTGATAATGATTTCGATGTTTGTGTCTATTAATCAGATAACAATTGTCATTAGAAAACTTTCCGTCCATTTCTCTCAGCGAGTGCATATAACGAGACCGGATTAGGATTCCAATGTTACGATCTAACAATCTCTTATTTCGATACCCTAAATAGATGCAACGATAGAAATAGTTATCGATTATATAGCTAAAACTCAGGTGTCAGATCAAGCTGCAGCAAGGCATCTAATGTAGTTCAATTATTGTGGTTTAGGAACAACATTCAGTATCCAGAAGCCAGTCTCTCCGTTATTTGAGAGTTTTTTTTTTTGTTTTATTTGTTTGAATGTCTTACAAGCTCTAATCATCTCGATATATCACTAATAATCTGAGAATCACAGAAGGTGCTGTGTTTACTAACTATTTCAAAGGTATAATCCTTATCTCATTTATTATTCCGTGATTTGTCGTATCTATACAATCTATCTGTATAAGACCCTCTATCAACTGTTCCTTTTAATTTGTTTTCAGTGACGTCATGATTTAAACCTCGCGCAGCTTCTACTCTCTTCTAGGCAGTGACGTGCACAACATTTTCGACAGGGTAGGCACAATGTTAACTTAATTACGAAAACGGCATCATATCAAACAAATTTTCCGCTAGTTTTTCGCTAGTATACGATATTATATTAGGTGGTACAGGGTAGAAAAATTCTATGAGTCTATATGAAATGCACGCTACTGCTTTTGGGAACCCCTTTTCAGTCAAAGAGGAATGGCCATCTGTGTAAGTATTAAGTGTATTATATATAGCAAATCTGTCGCTTGCAATATATTCCAAGTCATACATCCAGCCGTCAGGTCATAAACTGCGATAGATAGGCCACATAAATTCGTATCTTGTAAATTATAGTCCTTATCTTGAACGCCGCTTGCGCTTTGTTCATTTGGTAATTTCCTAGTGGATTGTAAAGGTGCTGAAGAAGTTGAGAAGCCTGCCGGGAGCTGAATGATAGATATTTTAGGTTCTGCAACAACTTTATTTCAAAGTCCAAAGTGAGCAGAGCACTATACAAAAATTAGTATTCTTACAACAGTGGAGACTTGCATACAATCACGGGGTGACAGCGAGAGAAGAAAGAGCGGCATAGAGCCGCTTCTTTATGCACGCTGACTTTTCATTTGTTTTGGAAAATAAATAAATTCCTTTATCCATTTACGTAATCCAAATTTGTGTATGAAATAAGATAAAAATGTTGCAAAAATTGTATCCGATCGAGACCACGTAGTTACGCCCGTTCATAACTGACGCGTGACCACGATGAACTCGAAATCTAGCCGGCGCGGCGGCGGTACTACTAATTGATCTCAAGAATATACTTTTGAGTTTTAGTCAACATTTTTTGTTCCTGAATTTTTATTTTGACTAGCTAATTAAGTCTTACTAACGAATCTTATGAAGTGGCTTTTGGCTCCGAAACCAATGAAAAATCACCGTGTATAGAGGCAGCAACGTCATGCCAAAGACAACATTTTTACTTCTTAATATTTACGGTTCTGATAGGATGATATTTTTATTTTGTTTACAATCTATAGATCTACGTTAAATTATCTATTCTTTCAATATAGAGAGAACCCTCAATTTCGTGTGGTTTTTGGTGTGTGTATTGTGAATGTCTCATCTCATTGATTGTGTTGCAGTTAATTCATTTTTACCTTCCAATTCAAGAGCTTATTTATTACAGTGATTTTTTTCTCATAAGTTTAAGTTTTTTGACAAAATTTTTCAAAATGTTGCCATACATCATTTTTGTATCAACATTCTCAAGAGATGTGGACATTCCATAATGAGACAGATAATAGAAGGGAAGACCAGTACCTACCAAGATATTGTTTTATTCTTCGGACCAGGCTCTTTATGGTGAAGATCTTCCCATATTTTCTATTCTGTTCCATTTCAGCTATATTGTTTTAAAAACACTTACTTGTTTTCTCATTACAGGTACAGCTTTCAGCCACGGGACTTCAACGTGGTGTGATGTCCAGCTTGAGATAGTAGAAGCTACGTGTAAATTGTGACGTAACAACGTATCTACTAATTGTAGTATGTAAGTAGTCAGTATGTTGCACAACAAATTTTGCTATAAATACATAGCAACATTCGTTGTGCAACATATTGTCAGTTTTTTAACAAATGCACCTGATGGAAGCATAGACATAGACTTGCACAAAGTATTTTTTTTTAAATTGTTCCTTTTGTTAATAAATGTTAATTTTAAATTATCTTTTTTTATTTTCCTTGATTTAATATTTTTAATTTTATTGCCTAGTATTTGTTTTCAATAATGATAGTTTTCATTTTTACATGAAATAAAATACCAAATGTGGGTACGCAAATAATGCATAATAAGTAAGTACGTATATTTTCCTTTGATGCAGTTCACGATATCATTGCGAAGTCTCAAACTAAAAAGTTATGTTCTCGAGATGTTTCAGAGAATTTATTATAGGGTTGTGAAGAGAAATAGGTATGTAATTTTTACCATTTTACTACGGTAGTCCTACTAACTCCTAGCGTAGAGAGGAAAACTGACACCTCGGATGAGATTAATAATACTTTGTCGCAAGTTTTGGAATGGTTTACGTCAAATAATTTAGTATTAAATGCAAACAAAACTAAATGTGTAAAATTCTGCTTACCGAATGTTACAAAAGTTCCAACACGTTTACTTATTAATAAGGAAGCAGTAGATGCGGTAGATAACACAACGTTTCTGGGAATAACGCTTGATTCCGGATTGCAATGGGGTGCCCATATTAAAACATTAGCTGGAAAACTTAGCTCTGCAGCCTACGCGGTTAGAAGAATTAGGCAGATGACGGACGTTGATACGGCGCGTTTGGTATATCAGTTACTTCCATAGTGTTATGTCCTGTGGAATATTGCTATGGGGTAATACTGCAGACATAAATACCATATTTGATTTAAAAAAACGCGCTGTTAGGTCTATATGCTAGATTGTCACAAGACGAGCTAATGAGTTAAACAGGAAATTCAAAAAAACACCTCACGTAATTTATGGACGCCCCCTGATGAAAAATTACCGTAGTGTTAAAAATAGTTATATCTCCTTAGATGAAGATGGTAGACGGATATTCGATACCAACGAGACCACACTTGTTAATGTATCTTTGAAGATACGAAAAAATCGATGAACAGACATTCATACATATTCTGATCTCGATATTTAATTTGCTATGCCATCAAATTTAAAGCATCTCAGTATCACGACTCTTGCTAATCAATTAAGTTATTTTGGCCAACTACTAGAAATAGCTCAATTTACGTCATTTGCTGACAAAAAGCATTTTGGAGCTGACCAGAACTTTATTTTATTTAGCTGAAGGTTTAAACGATAAACGATATATTAAATGATCTTTGATTTGTTGCATTTTTGCCCACCTCAAATAGCATAACAAAGGACTCAGGACCGGCAACGGCAACGGCATTGGCAATGAAAACAGCAACGGCAACGGCAAAGGTAGCAGGAGAGGGAACGGCAACGGCAACGTCTACCATAATAAGTGCAGGAACGGGAACGGCAACTGCAACGGTAGGAGGCGCAGGAACGGCAACGGCAACGGCAAATACTGAGGGTAGAGGAAGCGGAAGTTCAACGTCAACGGCAACGGCAACGGTAGCGGGAGCGGGACAGGCATCGGCAAAGTCATACACAAAAAGTGCAGGAACGGGAACGGCAACGGCAACAGCAACGGTAGCGGGAGCGGGCCCGGCAAGGGCAACGGCAACCACAGAGGGTAGGGGAAAGGCAACGTCAACGGCAAGAGCGACCGCAGCGGGAAAGGGTTCGGCAAGTGCAACGGCAACTGCAACGGCAAGGGGAACGGGAGCAGTCACGGTAACGGTAACGGCATCGGCAAGTGCACCGGGAACGGCACCAGTCACGCATACAAAGACGGTTACGGAAATTGGATTGGCAACGGCAACGGTAACGGCAACGGCAGGGCAGGACTAGGTTAGCTAATTTGAAATATTTTCTAGTTATAATAATTCTTTTTCATTATTTATCCGTTGCTTAGATCGTATTAAATGATCTAAGATCCGTTGCAAAAGAAAAACATATATTTTAACCGGTAAACATGGTTTTTCTTGTCTCTCAAGCGTGTTGACCATTACGCCACGTAGGTCGTTAATCACAAAAATTAGCAAAACATTGTGGACATTGTCTAGTACTGATAATGATTTCGATGTTTGTGTCTATTAATCAGATAACAATTGTCATTAGAAAACTTTCCGTCCATTTCTCTCAGCGAGTGCATATAACGAGACCAGATTAGGATTCCAATGTTACGATCTAACAATCTCTTAATTCGATACCCTAAATAGATGCAACGATAGAAATAGTTATCGATTATATAGCTAAAACTCAGGTGTCAGATCAAGCTGCAGCAAGGCATCTAACGTAGTTCAGTTATTGTAGTTTAGTAACAACATTCAGTATCCAGAAGCCAGTTTCTCCGTTATTTAAGTGTATTTTTTTTTGTTTTATTTGTTTGAATACAAGCTCTAATCATCTCGATGTATCACTAATAATCTGAGAATTACAAAAGGTGCTGTGTTTATTAACTGTTTCGAAGGTATAGTCCTTATCTTATTTATTATTTCCTGATTTGTCGTATCTATACAATCTATCTGTATAAGACCCTCTATCAACTGTTCCTTTTAATTTGTTTTCAGTGACGTCATGATTTAAACCTCGCGCAGCTTCTACTCTCTTCTAGGCAGTGACGTGCACAACATTTTCGACAGGGTAGGCACAAATCTTAACTTAATTACGAAAACGGCATCATATCAAACAAATTTTCCGCTAGTTTTTCGCTAGTATACGATATTATATTAGGTGGTACAGGGTAGAAAAATTCTATGAGTCTATATGAAATGCACGCTTCTGCTTTTGGGGACCCCTTTTTAGTCAAAGAGGAATGGCCATCTGTGTAAGTATTAAGTGTATTATATATAGCAAATCTGTCGCTTGCAATATATTCCAAGTCATACATCCAGCCAGTCAGGTCATAAACTGCGATAGATAGGCCACATAAATTCGTATCTTGTAAATTATAGTCCTTATCTTGAACGCCGCTTGCACTTTGTTCATTTGGTAATTTCCTAGTGGATTGTAAAGGTGCTGAAGAAGCAAGCCTGCCGGGAGCTGAATGATAGATATTTTAGGTTCTGCAACAACTTTATTTCGAAGTCCAAAGTGAGCAGAGCACTATACAAAAATTAGTATTCTTACAACAGTGGAGACTTGCATACAATCACGGGGTGACAGCGAGAGAAGAAAGAGCGACATAGAGCCGCTTCTTTATGCACGCTGACTTTTCATTTGTTTTGGAAAATAAATAAATTCCTTTATCCATTTACGTAATCCAAATTTGTGTATGACATAAGATAAAAATGTTGCAAAAATTGTATCCGATCGAGACCGCGTAGTTACGCCCGTTCATAACTGACGCGTGACCACGATGAACTCGAAATCTAGCCGGCGCGGCGGCGGTACTACTAATTGATCTCAAGAATATACTTTTGAGTTTTAGTCAACATTTTTTGTTCCTGAATTTTTATTTTGACTAGCTAATTAAGTCTTACTAACGAATTTTATGAAGTGGCTTTTGGCTCCAAAACTTATGAAAAATCACCGTGTATAGAGGCAGCAACGTCATGCCAAAGACAACATTTTTACTTCTTAATATTTACGGTTCTGATAGGATGATATTTTTATTTTGTTTACAATCTATAGATCTACGTTAAATTATCTATTCTTTCAATATAGAGAGAACCCTTAATTTCGTGTGGTTTTTGGTGTGTGTATTGTGAATGTCTCATCTCATTGATTGTGTTGCAGTTAATTCATTTTTACCTTCCATTTCAAGAGCTTATTTATTAGTGATTTTTTTCTCATAAGTTTAAGTTTTCTGACAAAATTTTTCAAAATGTTGCCATACATCATTTTTGTATCAACATTCTCAAGAGATGTGGACATTCCATAATGAGACAGATAATAGAAGGGATGACCAGTACCTACCAAGATATTGTTTTATTCTTCGGACCAGGCTCTTTATGGTGAAGATCTTCCATATTTTCTATTCTGTTCCATTTCAGCTATATTGTTTTAAAAACACTTACTTGTTTTCTCATTACAGGTACAGCTTTCAGCCACGGGACTTCAACGTGGTGTGATGTCCAGCTTGAGATAGTAGAAGCTACGTGTAAATTGTGACGTAACTACGTATCTACTAATTGTAGTATGTAAGTAGTCAGTATGTTGCACAACAAATTTTGCTATAAATACATAGCAACATTCGTTGTGCAACATATTGTCAGTTTTTTAACAAATGCGCCTGATGGAAGCATAGACATAGACTTGCACAAAGAATTTTTTTTTTAATTGTTTCTTTTGTTAATAAATGTTAATTTTAAATTATCTTTTTTTATTTTCCTTGATTTAATATTTTTAATTTTATTGCTAAGTATTTGTTTTCAATAATGATAGTTTTCATTTTTACATGAAATAAAATACCAAATGTGGGTACGCAAATAATGCATAATAAGTAAGTACGTATATTTTCCTTTGATGCAGTTCACGATATCATCGCGAAGTCTCAAACTAAAAAGTTATGTTCTCGAGATGTTTCAGAGAATTTATTATAGGGTTGTGAAGAGAAATAGGTGTTTTATTTTTACCATTTTACCCTAAGTAACGGTAGTCCTACTAACTCCTAGCGTAGAGAGGAAAACTGACACCTCGGATGAGATTAATAATACTTTGTCGCAAGTTTTGGAATGGTTTACGTCAAATAATTTAGTAATAAATGCAAACAAAACTAAATGTGTAAAATTCTGCTTACCGAATGTTACAAAAGTTCCAACACGTTTACTTATTAATAAGGAAGCAGTAGATGCGGTAGATAACACAACGTTTCTGGGAATAACGCTTGATTCCGGATTGCAATGGGGTGCCCATATTAAAAAATTAGCTGGAAAACTTAGCTCTGCAGCCTACGCGGTTGGAAGAATTAGGCAGATGACGGACGTTGATACGGCGCGTTTGGTATATTAGTTACTTCCATAGTGTTATGTCCTGTGGAATATTGCTATGGGGTAATACTGCAGACATAAATACCATATTTGATATACAAAAACGCGCTTTTAGGTCTATATGCTATAGAGTCTCTAAGGGAACTTTTTAAAGACATAAATATTTTGAGTCTCCCTTCGCAATTAATCTATGCGAACATTATGTACGTGCGTCAGAATAAACATACATATAAGAAAAATTATTATATTCATAGTATTAACACTAGAAATATAAATAAATTTGCTATCTCAGCTTTTCGGTTAGAAAAAGCAAAAAAGTGTTTTGTGGGTCTCGGCTTGCGTCTCTATAATAAAATTCCAGATAATGTAGGTTTCCATTAGTAGGATTATAATGTAGGATAATGTCCATTATCTAGGTTTAAGACTGCCGTTAAAAATAATTTATTAAAAAATGCTTATTATCATGTAAATGACTATTTATCTGATCAAAATTCTTGGAAATAGTTGACTGCAAATTATAATTGTATTAATTAGATGTATAATATAATGTATACTGAGCTTAAGTGTAAATCTGTATTGTAACTGAAACATAGCCCATCAGGCTGGGTAGGGACCAATACTGAACTGGGTTTCTTTCGAATTATCTTCCCAGCATCTTTTGCACGAAAATAATATTTTAAAAAATGACCTTCATTATGAGATAAATTTATCCTACATTTAATAAAAAAAAATTGCTTTAGACTTTTACTTTACTTACATATTTACATAATAATGCAATAGTAATGCAATTTTTAATGTTGTACATTTATCAACAAATAAGTATTTCAAAACGGCTGATATTCAGTTCCACTTCCTTAGTGAATACGATATTAGAAGTAATGAATACTACCGTCAGGGTAAGAAGTCTTTTGATAGAAGGCAGAAATTGATTTCCAAAATTCCTGATTTAAGACGGCCTTCCTGTGCAGCCTTCATCTAGCTTTTTTCCGTTAACCTTATACGTACCTTTTCACTGGATTAGGTTCTTTGAACGTTTGTTAGCTGTTCAAGCGTCAAAGCTTTGGAACGCCCTACCAATTAATATCCAGGCTCGTACTCGTGTGTGCAGTACAAACTGCAGTGCGTGTACATTTTCTTCGGGAAACTAAGATTGCGAAACTTATAGTTTTGCAATCTTAGTTTCCCGAAGATAAGAAGGGTTCCTTGTCTACTATGGAACCCAAAAATTATCTTTAACGAGTGATCAAATCAAGTGATCATCGAAATCCTACATTGAATAAAAAAAATGACTTTGACTTTTTGAGTTCAGGCTCAAATGGCCTGAAAAATTATAAAAAAAGCAAGTGACGTCACATTATGTTCCCTCAACACTACAAGTACTTATCTAATTTTCATTTTTTTCTTGTTTTTTTTCTACTTCTCTATTCTACTCATGCTGTAATATTCTTACAGAATATAATATTTCGTTTTTTTTATTATGAATAAATTAAATATAGGGAAAAATTACACAAATTTAGCTAGCCCCAAAGTAAGCTTAAGCTTGTGTTATGGGATACTAACCCAACGATACTATATTTTATGATAAATACATATAAAGATAAACACCCAAGGACCATTTGAAAAAGGTCATTTTCCAACTTGCCCTGGCCTGGGATCGAACCCAGACCCTCCGGATGGGTGGCCTAGCGTGTTGACCAGTACACCGCGAAGGTCATCAATATAATCTATGTTATACGAGTGCTAGTACCTATTGTGGGGAAATACCTATTAGGTAAGTTAATATGTATTTATACTGCGCCAACCCCTAACATTTACTCAAATCACTATTAACCCAAAGTTTGGCAGGAAAAGAACTTATTCATAAGCCCGCCTTTAGCTACTTATATTTTAAGTTTACTAAATTATCTTTACTAAATTATCTATTAGGATGATACAAAGAAGTTATATCTTATCTTATCTAATTAAAAAACATGTTACCTAATTTGACCCTGATTTGAATAGGACTACAAAAATTGAAAAAACTTATTGACAAGTCTATTTGCCAGGCAAATAAAAAACAACTGACTATTAAAAACATCATCTGGTGATGAGATCCTGAACTACATATTATAATTAATCTTATTATATAATTAGTCTTTAGCGCCATCTATTATTTGATGGGGAAAACTCTGACTTTCAAGTGTAAACGGCTAATCAATTTTCATTGAACGCAGCTAAGGCCCAACGCAAGGAAAATTGCTTTTATGAAAGAAGATGAAAATTGACCATTGCCCCTGATCGCCGAAACTACTGAGCCTAAAATACTGAAAAAAAAAAAATACTTTGGCCACTGCCAAAGTATTTTATTATTTTTTTTACGGAACCCTTTCCACGCAAATTAACTCACACTTGGCCACAATATCAATTAAAAGATAATGAAACTAAAACTTTAAAATTAAAACGAAACGATACACTAAAATTATAACTAACTGGTTAAAAGCCAACTGGAAACGGTGTCTATGATCTGGAATCCCAGCGAGGCTAAGTATAGTCTCATGTTGGAAAAAGTTCAAAATAAATTTGTTAGGTATTGTTTATTGATTATTAAGGCATACACAACAGAGGGGTTACTCCAATAGCGGTACGCAAGACGGACGTTACTGCGTAACCGTGTTTCAGTGTCAAGCAACATTGATCCCTAGCGTACGATCATAAAGTCTAATTTAGTTTGACATAGAAATAGGACGTCACTTTCGTACGACTAACGTATTATTTTGTGGAGTAACCCCCCAGGTCACAATCACTTTTGTATAAATCTAAAAATGTAAAGACACTTTGCTCTGGACTGAGACCCAAAAAACGTGTACACACAGCATGACAGGCAATGTAAACATTGTTAAGCTCAAGATACTGACTTAAATTGACAGCTTATTAAAAAGTTACATTATATACGTTACAGCAAGTATTTAACAATTGGTGTTACTTAAATTGTTTAGAATTATGATAACAGAAATTGAGCCATATTTATGTAAAATTTACCATGAAAAAAGGTCAGAAAGGTCAGTGGAGGGTACGCTTGATCTGATGTTTAAAAGTATTAGTGCGGGTAACCGCATAAATGTCAATTGAGTCATTAGCCAAGCAAAGTTCGTTATACAAACGACACATCCGTACAATTGGGTTATAATATGAGGTGTTATTTTTGTAGACAGCCAATAAAAATACCGTCAGACGACTTCGAGAGGGCTTTTTAGTGTTGAAATTGAGAAGGGATAACAGTGTCGAAGAATCAATCTTGAAATGGATTATTTTGTGCAGGTTAATAAGGTCCTGCTGTTTACGTCTGGTTTCCAAAGAAGAGATTTGAAAATGAAGTAATCTATCTGAATAAGAAGGTAGTTCCCGGCTACGGCCTTTCCTAAAGCATAAAAGTTTAAGAAACTATACATGAGACTAAACATAGTCTATCCTTTCTACCCCTTAATGTATCCTACCCTATTTGTTTTCGGTACGGTTGGGTACAACGAATTAAGGGTTAGAAGGCACCTGGCTACCATATCATATGTTTTTAAGGTGATCAGGGGCAAGCAAAACCATCCGGATGTGTTGTCACAGATTGGCCTATATGTCCCCCCCATGGGTTCCCGGTTTGTCGTACCGGGGGGGCTCAGTAGCCGTGGTAGCCTCGAGCCACGGGGAAGCTAAGAGGAACCCGCGAGGGGACGCTCCTGCTGTCGTCAACCAGCAGTGAGCGCCCACATTGGGGCGGCGGGGGAGTGGGAAGATCTCCCCCCACCCGGGGAGGGGCGCTCTCGCGGGCTCAGCTTCGGCCTTGAGCCTGTAGGGATGCGCCCAATGGGGCGGCGGGGGAGTGGGAAGTTCTCCCCCCACCCGGGGTGGGGCCGCCGGGAGGGGAATGTTTCATTGCCCTCCCGGCGCTTCAGGCGGGGCCACACCGCCGTGGCTGTGGAGGAGGCGGAGTGTCGGTGTTACGTTGCCGCTCTCCCTGTCCTCCGCGACCGAGCGGTGCCGCACCGCGTTTGCGGCGAGAGGTAAGCGGCGGAGCCTTTCATCTTCTCCGCCGCTGGGAGCCGGTTTATCTGGCTCCCATGGGTCCACAGGCGGTAGACTGCGTGGGAGTTTGCCGCCTCTCAATTGGGCCGAGGAGGTATGGCGCGTCCGTGAGTTCCGGATGCGCCGACTTGGTGAGTGAGGGGGCGCTGTGACGCCCCCTAGGAGGGGCCGCTTTGGCGGCCAGCCGCGCCGGGGTTCGCGGATGTATTTCCGTTCCCGTGTCCCCGGCAAAAGCGGTTGAGATGGAACTCCGGAGGTTTTTTAGTGGGTAGGCACGTCGCTCTGGCGTGGAGTCCCACATAACCCGACAGCCTCCCCCGCAGGCTGACGGATATCCGTCACAGGGATCTTTCCTCCGTAAAAAAAAAAAAAAAGATTGGCCTATATGTGCCACACAAATACGTGCGGCGCCGCCGCTGCCGGCCGCGCCCCGAGCGCGCACCAACCTGCTGCGGGAAGCACCACTGACACAAGCGCTGCGCACACTTACCCCCTTATTCATAAAAAATTACAAACGTTAGCTAAACCTCTTTTAGTTAAAATATGTTTTGTCTCGTTCTCGCTATGTCAAATATTAAAAAGAGGGAAAGGGACAAAACATGTTTTATCTAAAATAGGTTTAGCTAACGTTTGTAATTTTTTATGAATTTGAGGGTTAATATTGTAGCCAATAAAATCGACATGTTTAATACTACTCTGAATGAATTCACACGGGTATCATTAATGATAATTTGTTATGGTAAAGTACTATCGCATTAGGTGTCAACCTGTAATGATATGTACCGTTATATTGACAAATACATAAAATAAAAAAATAAATAAAAAAGTATAAGTAACAATTTTTTTTAATTAGTCTACGTTTACTGTTTATACTGTTTGTTTGTTGTTGTTTTTTTTTTTTTACTATAGGTGGTCAATTATAATCTTCTTTTGGTAGATATCATAAATAATTTAAAGTGTTTAATAGATCATTTTTATTTTTACTGATTTTTAGTCTATGCCAAGTGAACTTTCTCGTGACCGAATACTAAGTATGTTGAAACCTTACGAAGTGAAAAAATTCTTGGTGTATGGTTGAAACAAATGGCATGGTTTGACAAGAATTCAATGTATATAACTCACTTATTTCTTACTAACATTACTTATGTTTATTGTCTTTAATTATGCTAGATTTTAATTCGACAAGGTTTTATTATTATTTAAACAAATAATAAAGAGATACGAATATCAAAGATTAGGAAATAGGGCGACATATTTTGTGCTAGTGATGTACCATGACAGAAGTGATGTGACATACCCATAACAAATTAAAGCAATCCCCATTCCCCCAACCCCTTAACTTCCCGCCAAAAACTTCTGGAAAATAGTCCATCTATTTCCGTTCCTAAAACACGCTAGTACGAATGAATGAATGAATGTGTGTCAAATCAAGTTTAGGGGTTTCTTCTAAAACTTTATCATTTTGGAGAAAAATAATTTTGAAACTAGTTAAATCCGAGTAATTTCATCTGGCAACCCTGATTGGCATTAATGTCCTCTAGCAAAGGATGCAAATTAGGATAGTGTAATCGCTGGCTACCTAGTTAGGATCGTAATTAGAGAGTTCTTACAAATAACCCCTTTAGGATGGATATTTTAATGCGCGGTGCTTGTATAATTGTTGTAAAAAATAAATGCATATAATTATAGAGTAGTTATATTAGAAACCGCCAAAGGAACTACTATGTATAAAGAGAATTTTTGATAAATTCTACCCCCAAGGGGATAAAATAGGGGATGAAAGTTTGTATGAAACTTTGTCAATTTCAAACCGATCGGGCTGAGACTTTGCATGCATAAAGCTACTATGACGTAGGCATTCCCCAAGAAAGAATTTTGATAAATTGCACCGCTAAGCGAGCGAAGCCGCGAGCAAAAGCTAGTTTTTTAATATAGTTTATTTACATTTAACTAAAGTATGTAGGTACCATTTTGTTCGATAACTTTTTGCCATCTTATAAGTAGGGACATGATCCCATTGCTATCGAAATTTTGGGGCTTCTGATCAAAAAACTGCGTCAAGTAGTTTTGGCAGTCCTTTCGTGATGTAAACCTGACACTCCCTAAAGAATTCTGAAGAGACCGAAACAGGTGGAAATCTGAAGGTGCCAGGTCAGGACTATACGGCGGATGCATTAACAACTCCCAGCCAAACGCTCTTAATTTTTGCTAAGTGGTTAAAGATGTGTGAGGTCTAGCGTTATCATGATGGAAAACCACACCCCTTCTGTTGATAAATTCCGGCCGCTTTCTCTCAATTTCTTGCTTTAATCTTATCAGTTGTTCGCAGTCAAGTTCTGAATCGATGGTCCTGCCTGGTGGTAACAGCTCATAATGAATAAATGCCCTTCCAATCCCACCACACACACAGCATCACCTTGTTGCGAGTTAACCTGGGTTTCGCCGCAGTCTGTGAAGCCTGACCGACCTTTGACCATGACCTTTTTCGCACGTTCTTGTCGTACGTTATCCACTTTTCATCACCAGTTATCAATTTCTTCAAAAATAGTTCCGTCTCATTACGTCGTAATAAAGAATCACAAATGAGTACACGGTTCATTAGGTTTCTTTCAGAGAGCTCGTGAGGTACCCAAATAATAGCTTTTTAGTGTACCCATTTTTTTTTTCAAATGCGCCAAAACTGTTTTGTGGTCAATTCCCAGTTCTTCAGCTACGTCGTAACTACTGATATGCCGATCTTGCTTCACTTTTTCAAAAATAGCATCCATTTTATCCGTAACAGGGCGACCAGAGCGACGTGTATCTTTGACATCAAAATTTCCGGATTGAAAACGCTTAAACCAAAGTGCTACTCTCACAGACACTGGGGGGTTACTACATCATGTTACGACGTCAGTCGTACGCGATGCGTGCACATGCGAGGCAATCCGAAA
The DNA here is from genome assembly GCA_943193695.1 of Acrobasis suavella. Lineage (NCBI taxonomy): Eukaryota > Metazoa > Arthropoda > Insecta > Lepidoptera > Pyralidae > Acrobasis > Acrobasis suavella. The sequence continues at coordinate 14,926,622 of OW971950.1, forward strand.
CACATTTCGTCATGACGTCAGCGGTCGCTTTCGTACGTATTCAATGCGGACGCAACGACTTTGACAGATAAGCAGCAAAACGGTACTCGATTTGCGCCAAAATGTCTACTTGACAGCACGCGAGTCGTCTGAAAATGCCCCCCGACCCTTCCCGCTTCACCACCCCGCCAAAGTCACCTCTTCTAGTTACGCATTCGTTTCGTCCGAAACGGCTTTGGGCTTTTATTTGTTAGTTTCAGTTCAAAATTTTTACGTACCTACCTACCTATACAATTTATCAAGTCCAGCTGTGGGCTGTGGGTGAGCCGCTATTTTGCTGGACTGGAGTATAATGAGTTTTGCACTCGACGGACTTGCGTTTAAGGTTATAATGTATAAGTTGATGGATTTAGCCTTTGAAGGAACAAGAAATAAGAATGCATGGAGCTCAGAGAGGATTGTTTCGCCTCCCTCATCGTCCGACTTGTAATAACTCCAAGCTCCAAGGTGATGGAATGTAAACTCATTGTGAATTTAGATTAATTTTCTTTTGCGATGTCATTAAGTGTGTGGTTGGTATATAACCTCTTATCGGTTACTACATTTTTACAGATATTAATTTGCTCTTGCATTTTATGGAACGGCAGTTACAAGGAGGATGTGGCTATAGTTGCATCAGACTGAGTCTCGGTGTTTGCGGCAGGTGACAGTGTGGGTCTGTAGTGCATGCACACTATGGTGTATAGAGCCATAATGCTTTATTTGACAAAATAGCCATATAAATCATCCAGCGAAGAAGCTATCTAACTGGGTATGTCAATTGTACCTACATATGTTATCACTACACTTTGTAAGGGCTTACTAGGTGCTATTCCCTTTCTACTTGTTTTTAACATATCTACCTACATACATACATGTTGCATTTTTTTCTTATTTTATAGGAGATTCTGGGTACAAGTGGTGCGGCTTTGGACCAGATATTTAGTTTAACAAACCCAAACAAAATGCCCCATCGTAGACAAACTGGAACCCCTAATGAGATTAGATGAGGCCGCATACTATCAGCTCAAAAGCTCCATTATAAACCAAGATGTGGCTAAAATAATTATCAGTTGCTTGCGCAGGTCAGTACAATTTTTTTTCCCATTATATTGTTAGGTCCAGAGCTAAAAAAAATTATGAATACATGTACTTTTGTTTTCCAATAGTACAAAAATAGTTACTGACCTGGCATACAAGATGTAAAATGATACAAACACTTCAAGCGATGACTAAGAATACCTCCACCCTACCGTAAGGTTAAAAGTGACATTGTGCTCTTACGGCCATAGAGTCTGCTGTCTACTTCGTTAAGGATGAATATTTGATACTGTAACACTATACTACTTGAATTAATATTTTACAGGTTCACCCAAGGCATCAATGGCGAATGCAGCATGTTGAACTAACGGAGGGAGATGTACAGAGCAAGGCAGAAGAACTACTAACAATTACTAATTCAATCCACAATGTGATTACAATCAGCCAGGATTTGTGGGCTCCGACTGATAACATCCATGCAGTGTTTTAATATTATTGATATGTTTATAATACCATTTAAAATTAAGGAATGTAAATAAAACAATATATAATTTTATTAATATTTTAATTTTGATTTTATTCATGAATGAAGCCACGATTTCTTTTAAATTTGTTTTTATTAATCTTTAGGCTAGGTTTTAGAATATGTTTTTATAAGTACATAAAAACATTATTCAAATGCCTACCTATTTGTGATGCAGGTACAATAAACCTACACAAATATATAAATAAATAGGGACAAATAACACAGATTCAGCTAGCCCCAAAGTAAGTTCGTGACTTGTGTTATGGGATACAACATCAACGATACTATAATTTATAACAAATACATAATAATAAACATCAAAAACCTAGGCCAATTTGAAAAAGGCCATTTTCCAACTTGCCCTGACCGGGGATTGAACCTGGAACCTCTGGGTGGTAGACTAGCATGGTGACCACTACGCCACGGAGGTCGTCAAAACAGATAAAGCATTTTAAACCCACTTTAAGCATGATGGTGGGTGAGCAAAGGTGGAAATAGTAATATATACAGTGGCATTGGCTACTAACTTGATTAAAACTCGCCCATTCCCTAGATCGGCTTTATAGTCTGTACAAGAAGAAAAGCATCAGCTACATTCCAAGCCTTTTCTTTCAGACCAGCATGTGAGAGCCTACACAACTCACTAAAACATCCTCTGCAAAAAGTAAAATTGAATTTGAAGACTTCTCGCACAAATTTAAACAAAGTACACATCCTACAAAAGATTTTCATTTTAGCTATGCAACCAATCTGATACACATGACTTGTGTTTTTAATATTTGTCTATTCTCTCTAGTAATTGCTAGCATTAAGGGTACCTAATTTGAGTAATTACAAGAAATTCAGGCGTTGAAAATAATTTGCTTTATAAAAAAATCAACATTTTTACATCAAATAATAATATATTTGCATAGGTACAATGTATTGTCGCTTATGAAATACATTTTCCATCCATTGTATAGCTAATATTACAGTCATTCTCGAAATAAATTATCAATCACAAGCTTTCACAATCTGGAGGGTTACAAAATTCTTTTATTTTTTGGGATTCACTGAGAAGAGCGTATTTTTGGCATAGGTGACTTAGAGCAGCTGGAATGTTGTTCTGAGAAGTTCTTTGCTTTGCTAGTTGCTGAAGATGAAGGTCGTAGCGCTCCAAAGTTACTCGGAAGCAAAGTTTAAACTGTAGAGGTTATATTTCGGCGTGAATCCTTCCAATTTTCGTTGGGTCTCAAAATTTGCCTTTTTTGGTTTGTTTGGTAACAATCGCCACCTTTCGAAATAAAACTGGAGAAGTTTTCTTAAAACAAATGGAAATAAAAGTATATTACCCATAGGTTATGTTTATGTTTACATGTCATGTCATACAAATGTCATATTTGAAGTTGACATGTCTGTGATACGACTTTTTAATGTTTTTATGGCCATGGCCTCTAGGATATTGAGTCATACCGATTTTACGATACTGAAATAAATTACTTTTTATTATTATAAAAATGTTTTTTGGTTCATATTAACTTAAAATGTAAGAAAAGAAAGTAAACTTCTCGTATTTAATAACCAATCAAGATAAATTAATTATTTTTGAAAGTACCGTCATAGTACCGATAACTTTAGCAACAAAATTCACATCACCGGTATCGATGTGCGTTGTCTATGGGAACGAAAAGAATACGTGAGCAGGTATCGTCATCCAGGGAGTGGGTAGTAGGCACGACTCACGTTACGTCGGTTTCTTTCAGACGTGATTGCGTTGTATGATTATGGAGTAACCCCCCTGCACTAGGTCCATAAACATCGCAAATTTTTTCGCGGCTTGCGTTACGTTTTTCCTTTTTGGTAGTAAAATTTTAAAATGTATCTAATTTCTTCATTAAAGTCACTCATCTTGACGGTAAGAAAAACAAATGAAAATCATTTCGTATTCTATTCATTCAATCATAATCGCATTTTCTAATTTGAATTTGGAATTATCTTCTCTAAAATTTAAACTTTTAAATGATACCAAAACCAGCCAGGTACAAATAGTATAGCTAAAGTGGTTTTATGACAAGTTCATACATACCATATGTGTATATATATATATATATATATATATATATATATATATATATATATATATATATATATTATATATATATATATATATATATATATATATTATATATATATATATATATATATATATATATATGAAAATCGTCTTCTAAGAAGCCGCGCGACTGTTTAATTGATTATTGCTCATCTTAACAGTAAACAAGTTTTATCAAAATTTAACTTATCTAATCAAAAAATATGGCAATTTCAACCTTATTTTTGATACAAAATACTCATAAATAGGACAACATAGGACATTGCTGTATTTTGCGTGGTCCCATGCGGTAAGTGATATACAATGTCCTTTTTAATTAAGTACAAATATTTTAAGGGGTTATTCAGTCCATCATTTTGAACAACTTTGCCCAGTAATTGTATATCGAAATACGAAAAAAAATATTAAGGTTCTCATACATATCGAAATAGTCACGTGATATCGTTACTATGAAAAATGCAAAAAATTTTTTCGTATTTCGATATATATTTATTGGGAAAAGTTGTTCAAAATGATGGACTGAATCACCTCTTAAAATATTTGTACTTAATTAAAAAGGACATTGTATAATAGTATAATTTTTAACAATTATATTTCGTATATCAAGTTTAATAAATAATAATTTTGCCGGGTTTTATAAATGTGGAGTGACGAGGGATTGTTTTCATTACATAAATAAAATAATTCATTGTAAAATTGGTGGATGTAATTACAAGATTTCACTTAAATGTTATAAGTTCCGCAGTTTTAACTTCTACAAATAGCAACTATGTACGAGGAAAAAAAATATTTAATTTAAATATGGCAACAAACAAAATCAAAATAAATACAAAGCAGATAAAATAATCATACTTGGATAACTAAAACAAATAAATAATTCAAATATAATATTAACAATAAATCATTATAATATGTACAAAAGAAAATTGCAGCGTAAAAGCAGTAATTGTGGTAGCGGGGTGAAATAAGAAGCGGCGTGCAGGGTGGTAAAGTGAATAAGTGTAATGGCTCCTCTTCACTATCGGCGATGACAGACGATTACAGGCGAGCGATATGTAGACCATTTTAGTTTTTTTTTTTTTTGAAAGAAAAAGAAAAAGATAAATATTTTATTCTGTGCAAATTAGTATACATCAGTAGGATTACTAAATAATTAAAATTAGTTTTACACCGAAATGGCACCACTCAGCATAGGGCAATGATGTGCCTTTACATCATGCCGCTGGTCTTCCGTGGTACCAAAAGATAAGAGAGAAAGCACTACCAGATATCCACTGACAAAGATCATCGAAACCATGTGATGAATAATACTATTGCCGTTAATAATGATACATATTTAAGTGATACTGACGTTGTTTAAAGTATATAGTTAAAATTATTAAATTATACATAGACAGAGTAGATGTAATTAATGAGTAGTATAATAATGTTAGTTTTAAGTAATTCCAACACAATGTAAAAATTGTTAAATGGAAATAAATGAATGAATGAGCACGATTATGTAGACGGCCTATTCGTCTGTACTAGCGGGAGAACACGTGTAGTCACATGCGACCCGTGACGAATGTGTAGACGCTTGCACGATGATTGTGCTGATTGCATACGATCATCGATAGTGTGATGGAGGCATTATAAATAAATATATGCAAGCGAGCAGGGGAAATGCCTCGGAAGTGGGTGACAGGCAGCTGACTAGTGATGTGCCGATTCAAAGAGATTCAAATGTTTATTCAGTAATTAGACCTTTACAGGCACTTTACACGTCAATAAGTATAATTTATGTTACGTGTAAAGTATATTAAAATTTAATTTATTTATAAAGAAAAGCTACCGATACCAGCGCTTCGTAACGACCACTGCTGAGAAGAAACGCCGAAAGAAACTCATTTTCACAGTATTGGTCGCCTACTCGCCAGAAGGTCGCCGAATACGGTGTTACTTGAGCTTTACTCGATTCCTACCGTGGACTCGATGTCTCGATTACAATTTTTATTAGATTCGAGTCTAGCCGAGTCTGACGGATACGTGTCTAGCTGGCTCGATGTCAGTACTCAATTCTGACGGACTCGATTCCAGAATTCGAGTCAGCCTGGCTCTATTCTTGTACCTACTCGTCTCTGGCTGACTCGGTCGATGTTGATGCGGTTTTAAGAATAAATACGACGTTTATTCCGAGAGATTTATGTACCTATATAATCTGAAGGTAATTTGTGAGCTATGATTATGCTTTTATCAAAAAAAAAATCGGAAGCTTCGTCAGGTATTTTCATGGCAAACGCTGCCTGGCTATTTCCAGGATTCGAATCCTGGAGTCGAATCTCGTACTCGAATCCTGGACTCGAGTCTAAACTCGAATCCTGGACTCGAGTAAGGATCCGAACACAAAATGACTCGAGTCGATTAGATTTTAAAGTGAGAACGTGAAGCTTTTTATAGCATTTTTGCTAAAAGTGGCCGTTTTTCGCAAAAATGCTATAAAAAGCTACACGTTCTAGCTTTAAAATATAAACTGTAGTTCATAAAATAGTTTGAAGGGTTATCTATATATCAAAACCAAATTTTAAATAATATCTCCGTTTCTTTTTTAATGATTTATTTCAAATGGGGGCAGCACTGGACGTCGAAAAATTCAGGTAGCCCTTTAAGAATCCCCTTACCCTAGACTTTTCCATACAAACATAGTCTAGCTTTTATTTTGAAATGACATGTGGGATTTCGGTAGTATTTTGTAATTTTAAAGAAATTGCATATATCTAGGCATATAAATAGTTTTTGACAAACAAATATGAACTTGAAAGATAATATGCGAGTGTAGAAGTTTTTCATACTGATGGCCAAATATGATATGATACACTATATTCTCTTTAAAGTTCATATTTTGACATGTGAACACTAGTTATGTGCAATTTCTTTGAAATTACATAATGTCGCCAATATCTGACATGCCGTTTCAAATAAATAAATAAATATGCATGGACAAATCACACAGATTGAGCTTGCCCCAAAGTATGCTTAAGCTTGTGCTATGGGATATTAACCCAACGAAATATTTTATGATAAATACATATATTGATAAACACCCAAGACCCAGGACAATTTGAAAAAGGCCATTTTTCAACTTGCCCTGGCTGGGGATCGAACCCAGAACCTCCAGATTGGCGGTCTAACATGGTCTAGCACTGCGCCACGAAGGTCGTCAATCTGGGAAGTTTAACTAAAATATGAAATTTTACATAATTTTTACATAAATTGACTTTAGGAATTTTACATGTTTATGTAATTTTTTACATGTAAAATTACATATCTTATAACAGTGTATGTTATATTAATGAAGTATATTATTACAGCATTTCAAAATAATTGGGACAAGTATGGCGGACGGTACGGCGATTTCAATATCACAAATCGCGATGACCCGGAGATGCACGTCACGTAAGTTCTTATTGTCACATAGCTTTAACATTATTTTAATTAAAACGACAAAAATGGAACCCTTATAGGATCACTTGTTGTCTGTCTGTCTGTCTGTCAAGACCCTTTCTTTATCTAAAGAGGTCTCTAATTAATCTCATAAAAATATTTGTATTATTTGAAATAATGGTTCCATAATTTATATTCCACAGGTATAGTCATATATATACATATATATATATATATATATATTGTTATATTTGTAATGTCATAAATACAAATTTTCATAAATAGTTAAACTCTTGAAGTTGTAAAAATTAAGATAGGCCGTTTATGCCGCAAAAAACGTATATTTCAACTTTGTCAAGGGCATTAAAATTCAAAGGATACTTTCCGTTGACCTAGAACTATGAAATTTGGCAATTAATAACTACAGCGATACAGGGAAAAGTTTGAAAACTATACATTTGTAAATAAATTTATAAATATTTAAAAAGAACGTGACATTCCGGGAGTGCTGACAGAAGTGATAACTAGTGTCGGTTTTGGTAACAGTGTCGCAAGTTCAATAGCTTTTTCCCATCTCAAAAAATGCCCAACGCGCACAAAGATTTTACTTAGAAAAAACCAGGGTCTTTATGCAAGGACAGGGGCTCAAATTTTAAAGAGATTTAACCATGTCGTCTTGGGTATCATATGAAAGGGTTTCTAATTGGTATAACCTTAAACAGAGCAAGGAACCCTCAGTGGGCGAGTCCGTCTCGCATTTGTCCGGTTTTTCTATTATCTGACTTCGAGATAAGAAATCAATGTATACCATTGATTTGGATATGTATTATTAATTTAAAAAAAAAAAAACTTATAAACAATGAAATACGCGTTTAGTGAATGATATTTTTTTCAATTATTTTGGTTTGAGAAACATTGAACCGATTTTGAAAATTTGATTCTGTAACGAACAGTAGATTTATAATTCGCAATTTCGATAAAAGTAGTTCGAGTTTATAAATAACCCTTTTCACCAACGAACGTTAAAAGTAAAGATGAGATCTGAGGATAATTTTTCAAGGTAAATGTATGGAACCTGACGGTCGCATACTGTATATGTTGTATGATTTCCATTGGAATTTAGTTCCTTCAACAAGCACGACAAAAAAGAAGAGAATTTAAAAAGTTAGAAAATGGCCTCTTTCAAATTGTCCTGGGTCTTGGATGTTCATCTATATATGTATTTGGGGAATTGTGAGACCCAGCCAAACACACTAGTAGGTAATCCAAATCGTTTATTGTTTTTATCACCTTACAACAACTTGATAGCAATATGTACGTAATGGAATCGAGTCACAAAATACATAGAAAATAAGATTGCGTACGAGTTTTTGACGTAAGTGCAAAAACGTGTCGTATGTAGTGCGTGCGTGTAAAACAAGATGGCGTGCCCGCCGGATGTCCGGTAGGGGTTGCCGTATGCACAATTACCGTGGCGATTGTGGCGCCACATGTATTTGTTATAAAATATAGTATCGTTAAGTTAGTATCCTATAACACAAGTCTCGAACTTACTTTGGGGCTAGCTCAATCAGTGTTATATGTCCCTATATATTTACTTATGATTAAGTAGCCATGTCCATATATTTTACGGCAAGCGTATTGTCATATGTTCAGGAACATGTTATATTTCATCTCATCCTAGCACTTCCCCCGCCCACTGCTGAGCATAGACCTCTGTTCGTCGACGCCACCCATTTTATTTGATAAAATATAATTTTCAATCGATAAGCTGATGGTCGACCTCTCTTTTGATCTTAGATTATTACGGCCTTTACCTAGAGGGCGCAATACTGAATTCAGTGTCATTTATCCTACCAGCGGACAGCCAAGATCTTTCAACAAAACCTCACTTGTCAAAGTGTCATGGAAAAATATCATTGAATATTGACAAAACACATTTGAAGCTGATTTTGGCTCATTTACGATTAGCTTACCGTTAAAATGATAATAATTAAAATACCGTTTTAATGATAGCCGATTTATTTAATGATCTTTGATTTTTTTTCACCCAAATAGCGTAATAACGTACACGGGAACGGCAACGGCAACGGCATCGGCAATAACAGGGGCATCAGCAACGGCAACCACAACAGGAACGGGAACGGTAACGTCAACGGCAACATCAACGGTAGGGGCATCGGGAACAGCAAACTCAACTGCAACCACAATGGCATCAGGATCGGGAACGGCCGATTCAACGGGAACCGTAACGGTAGCGGGATCGGGAACGGCAAGGGCAATGGCAACTACAATTGCGAAGGGAACAGGAACGGCGACGTCAACGGCAACGTCTTTGGTAGCGGCGACGGGAGATGCAATTTCAATTGCAAAAACAACAGGAAAGGATACGGCAAAAGCAACCGCAACGGCAACTATAGGAAGAACGGGAACGGCAAGTGCAATGGCAACTGCAACGGCAATGGGTACGGGAACAGTCACGGCAACGGCAACGGCAACTGCAAATGCACCGGGAACGGAACCAGTCACGAGAACCATCACAGTTAGTGGATTAGGATCGGCAACGGCAACGGTAACGGTAACGTTACCAGCCAGGACCAGGTTAGCTAGTTTAAAATATTTTCTTAGTAATAATTAATAGTTCTTCCTCATTATACCTCCAATATGTCTCTATATAATTATTTATTTATTTATATCGTCCCTTGCAACAATGCTTTTTTATAATGCATGAGAAAATTCTCAATTTGAGAGAGAAAAGTGCACTTTGAAGTTGAGCGGCAGGCGGCAGCGGCAGCTGCAATTGCCGCAGCGGCCGGCGACGACACTAGTAGTTACTATATGCAATTGCCCCTTAATCCTTCAAGCACATAAATTGCAGACACAATTGAATTCAATTGTTCTTTTGACCCGATCGGGCCAATCGGTGCTTGAAGAGAAAGCACAAAAATGTAATCTTATACTTGAATAAATTTAAAGAAAAGAGGAAAACACAACGTAGTTGATGTATCAATAAAATTGAATTTGTCAGAATGCAATATACTAACAATCTTGCTACCGTTACAATAAAATAAATAATCAGCTAGAGATATTATATACTCAACAACATATCATAATATTAAAATAATACTTTAGCTACTGAACCTAATCTATTCTGAAAGAGAAGTTCTACTAAATAGGCTGCTGGACATAGGCCTCCCCCAAGGATTTCCAAACCGACCGATCAGAAGCGGCCTGCATCCAGAGCCTCCCTGCAACCTTGCTCAGGTCATCCGACCATCTAGCACAGTCTTTCCCAAAGTGGGCGATAACGCCCCCTTGTGGGCGCTGGAGGCTTTAAGGGGGGCGGTAACGGGCCCAGAATAAAGTTGGGGGGCGCTGATGTGATTTAAGCCATGAGTGATTTCACTGAAATTAAAATCCTCTTACTACACAACATCCATTTATTAGTTCATATTTATATCCTTTTTTATTGTACAAATATAAACTAAAAATGTAATTAATATTTATTATTTTAATGCGTTCACAACGCTATTTATATCGTTAAAGGAATCAAACACTGAAAAAATTTCGTGTTTTAAAGTTTCGCAGGTGAGGTTCCCACTTCCGATACTCTTTATTATTGTAAAATTGTATTATTATTGCTATTTTTTTATAAAAGATACTCTAATGTACTAATGTATGTATTATTATTGCTCTCTCTTGTAAAAAAGTCTAGTTTAGAATATAGGTTGAATTAAACTACAGGCAAGACAAATATGTGATTCAGGTTTTTATGATGAAAAAAAGAGGGGGCGCTACAAAATAACTGATTTTTTAAAGTTGGCGTTTGACAAAATAAGTTTGGGAACCTCTGATCTAGCAGATGGGCGTCCTACGCTGCGCTTGCCGGTACGTGGCCGCCATTGGAGAACCTTTCTGCCCCATCAGCCATCGGTTCTTCGCGCTATGTGCCCCGCCCACTGCCACTTCAATGAGCTGATTCGTTTGGCTATGTCGGTGACCTTCGTTCTCCTACGAATCTCCTCATTTCTGATTCGATCGCGTAGAGAAACACTGAGCATTACCCTCTCCATAGCCCGTTGAGCGACCTTGAGCCTTCTTATGAGACCCATAGTAAGGAACCACGTTTCAGAGTCATAAGTCATCACTGGTAAACTAACACTTAAGTTTCAATTTCTTTAAATTCTCAATAATTTCTTTAGAAAACGGATAAGTACCTATGACATGCACATACACCTAAACATACACACATGCGCAAATTACACATTCTACTAAACACACACACACATACACATATCTACTTATACAAATACACTTACATACACCTACGTACTCTTACCTACATGTACATGATGCCTAGTTATAGTAACTGTTTATAGTATTCTCAAAAAAAGCTTTTTTATAAAGAACTCCATTTGATCACACAATGTTTAATTTAACATGAACTAAAAATATCATTATTGAAAAAATTCAATAAAGTAATTTACAAATTTAAAATAATCCTAAAAGGGTTTCTTTTTAAAATAATTTGATAGCCATTGAGTTTTGGATAGGACATGCATGACATAACAAAATCGGTTGCTAACGAGCCGATCTGCAAACCGTTTAAGGGAATACGACATATTTCCAGTCAACCTTGAGTAAGTATCATATTACACAGGTTTAAGCTTATTTTGGGGCTAGCTCAATCATGTGTTTTGTCCCTATATATTTATTTACCAATTTATGTACACAGAAAATTTATAGAGAGAATACATCAAATAAAAGTTAACAAAGACACTACTTATCTCAAAAGAGATCTCTTTCAGTAGGCCTGTGAGAGGAGATGTTTATGTAAGAGAGGCATACAGGCGTGTTTATACATGAGATAAAGGAGGAAGAAAATTTATATGAAATAAAACTACACTAGCTACAAATAAACATACATATATTACACATATATTTAAACTAGTAGTTCTGTGAGAGAAAAGTAGACCTCGCGAGCCTTTATAACTTAACAACCATGGAAAAACCGATATTTTAATCGTTTTCCTTGCTTAACAAAAGCCACTTGAGGGTTTTAAAACTATACTGTTGGGAAGAAAGAAGACAGGCCCACCGCCTATCCTTTACGCATAAGCCATTGAAGTATACCCCTCCTTACTAAACCCATTACCCACCCCTTACTTATGCTAGCTTATTCAATCTCTTTTCCTTCTCTATTCTTAAAAGAAGAAGTTTCACTGTACCTGTTCTGGTGAGGCGTCTAAATTAAATAGCTCCAGGACTATGTCCGCTAGTCGGCGAGAACGAGAGAGGGCAACGTACGCACATCCCGCTGCTAACTCACAAGTTCCTAAATGGACAAGCACCCTTGGCAATGTCAAACCCTGCGATTTGTGGATGGTCACTACCCATGCTAATATAAGAGGGAATTTGGTTCTAAAACAAGTGATCTCTTCAGAACGCCAAGATCGAGTAACGGCCGCTATAGGCACAGAATTGGGCCCATTGTAGGTGTCAAATTGCACCATTATCACCAAAGGTTTATCTGTAGGTGGGGAGCAATTCGGGGGGTTAACCAATTTAGTAACAGTGCCTTATGCACCATTCACTAAGCCCTTTTAAACCACAAATTGGTCTTAAGCATGACTCTGCTGCCGGCACATAGGTAAAATTAAAAAGAAGCTGCACAAGCAGCTTCTTTATAGTTGTGGTTAGCCGGTAATTTCGTTGTAGGCCGGTTCAGAGCTGTTAGCCTTTTAAAATTGTAATTTTGAACACTTTTGTTATCAGGATATAACCGCATGCAGTCCTTAAAAAGATCTAATTCTTTTTTATTGAGCTTACTTTTCTCCCGAGACATCAACGTTTCCCAGTCAGTCTTTGTTGATCTCCCCATGCTCAACCTATCAAGACTGATCTACGCCTGCTTGTTGTTATGACGCCGATAACACCACGCACGATGTGATACTTTTAAATAAAAGTTGCTCCTGGTCAGCTGCAAAAGACAACATCCCACCATGCTCATTTTCATCCGATTCCTGTGCCCTAATAGTTACCTGTTGTTTTCTGTCTCTGGACAACCGCTCAAATCTAGTTTGTAGATCCGACTCTCGTGCTTTAACAGATACCTTATATTCTTTATCCCTAGATAAATTACTTGCCTTTTGTTCTTGGCTCTCATTTAATCGTTTTTTAGCTAATTCCTTGGATTTGGTAGCCTCACTCTTTTTCTTAGGTAAAAACCTTTTGAACGAAGTTCCTTACGGCAGGCTTGGAGGAGATAGGGATTTTGCTGTGCGACCGAACTGAAAAAAATGTGATAGTAAAACCGTAAGGATGACCTCGTTAAATAAAACCGTTAAATGAGACTTGCGCAGGCGCGACAGTCGTATACACAAGCGAGTAGTGTATAATACCTTTCTCTTCCTTTGAGCACGATTTTTCTTTTGCAAATTGTGTCGATTCTACATTAGCCGAAGGAACTTCGTTCCTACCTGGTGTCCCACGACACCACATTTCTTTTTTTTTAAGTAGGTAATGGTCCCTTTTCTTCTTGACCCACAGCATCTATTTTGGGTGTAAGCGACAAACAGGCAGGTGTATGGTAAGCAATGGCAGCGCTTCTGGTAATGGGTGAATTCTCGCTCGTGACTTAGCGGGTGTCATTACAATATTTGGCTCAGGGAACTGATAATAGCATAGACAGAGTTTCAACTGATTCCGCCCTGTACAGACATGCCGCACCTGATTGGGTATCAAGTCCGAAGTGTTCAGTATCAATTCTATGAGTGTCCAACAAAAAATCTAAGATTCGCTTCCAAACACCCACTGCCATCCCCTGTGTCGTGAAAGTAAATCCTTCCTCATCAACAAATGCTTCCCAAAGTGCCTCTAAAGCTTTAATATACAAAGTCCCCGACATATATAACTTTGTGATATGGTCAGCAATATCCCCCAGTTTCAACAATAAATGATCGTGTGAGCCTACCTTGACGCATTTCGATTAGTGAGAGAAGATCATCGGAACACAGTTGTACGTTATAATTTCCCTCGTGCCTCATTTTTTCTTAGCATTTCCTATAGTAACGATCCCCTGAATGCAAAACGTAATTGATATCATAATTTTGAAAATGTATAACTTGACTTTGGCCATAAATTATACCAACTATAGCCATTTCGAAACATTTTTCTTATAGTGGATCAAAACCGTTAAAAAATTGACTGAAAACTCCTTTTTTGCCTCAAAATGCATGGTACAGTTGGTTTTAGGTAATTTGCGCAACAAAATTAACGATTAAAGTTCAATCAAAGATTAGTAGGTAACTATTACAAGTATGTATTTAATTACTTTTTAAAATATGATTCTACTCGTACCTTCTAATACCAAGCAAAGCAAGCAAATAGCAATCCAATACACGACACAATTGAACACAATTAACCGATCAAACAAATAAATCAAAATTTTAAACAAACAATACAACGAATTCTAAAGAAAATCATGTCAATCTTCTAAATTTATGAAAAAATAACCATAGCGATTTCTACGAATTTCAAAATTTTTGTTTCGTCATCTATTGATTTTTTTGTGAACTATATGGTATTGAGTGTACGCAACAAATGTATGACAACTTTCTTCTTTTCTTAAAAATAGTGGTCCTTGTAACTCGGAAGTCGCAGGTTTGAATCCCACGGGAGACATGCATTTTTAAGAAAGTTGTTCAGTAAACCGGACTGAATTCACCCTTAAGGGCTACATGAATTTTCCGGGGTCCAGTGCTGCCCCCATTTGAAATAAAAGGAAACAGAGATTTCATTTAAAATTTTGTCTTGATCAGACCCTAGATAGCCCTTCAAACTATTTTATGAACTACAGTTTAAAGTGAGAACGTAAAGCTTTTCTACGCACAAATGCGAAAAACGGCCACTTTTGGCGTATGTGCGTAGAAAAGCTTTATGTTCTCACTACAAACAGTAAACAGTAGTTCATAAAATAGTTTGAAGGGTTATCTAGGGTCTGATCAAGACAAAATTTTAAATGATATCTCCGTTTTCTTTCAAATGATTTATTTAAAATGGGGGCAGCACTGGACCCCGGAAAATTCATGTAGCCCCTTAAATAGTTTCAATATATTTTGTAAAAAGATTTGTATTGTATATCCGTCACGGCTCAGTCAGCTAGACTTCGCGAGTCACCCTAAACCCGTTCAAGTATAACGTATAAAAAAGTTATTAAGACAAAAAAGTTGTTCAAATAAAAAAATGCGTTTTATAATGGCAACAAAAAAGTCTTATGACATTTTTGAAAATATTTTGAAATGGCGGATATATGACAGTTTGAAAATTTTAAACCCCCATATTTCCGCCATTTCGAAAAACTGGCTCGACAAAAAAAATATATTCAGTCTCTGAACCTGCTTACAAAATTTCATGAGAATCGGTTAAGAAATGCGACCTGTATACGAGAACAAACAGACAGACAGACAGACATACGGACAAAAGAATTTTTGGCTAATCTCGAAACTGAGACGCTTCGCTCGCTTCGCTCGCTCCGTCAATAAAAACATATGTCTATTTAGAAAGAAATATAATATATACTTAATGTTAACAATTTGTTTATTTCCAGTGACGCCGTGACTTTCAAATCTGATGCCGCTTCTCCTCTCCTAGGGATCCTTATGCAGTCAGGCTCAGAAGACTGGCTATCCGTGTAAGTATTAAGTAATTATAATAAATATAACAAATCTGGCGCTTGCAATATATTCCAAGCCATACATCCAGCCATCGGGCCATAAACTGCGAAAGGCCACATGAATTCGTATCTAGTTTATAGTAAGTACTTATCTATCGATCTAAGTTAAATTACCTTTTCATACAATATTGAGAGATCTATCAATTTATGTGTGGTTTTTTGTACGTATTGTGATTGTCTCATAGTAAGACATATTTGATGTGTTTCCATTTGTTTCATTCGTACCTTTCAAGAGCTTATCAAAGAAGTGTTTGTTATACAAAATGTTTTATTTTTTACAAAATCTCGAAATTTTTTTGACGTTATTCGACGGCATAATTTTTGTTATAAACAGAGGTCGGAATTCGGTAGAGTTATTTATGTACTTGCATCGGAATGTTGATATTAATATGGATCTTACCGGGATTTCTAACGGACAATCCCGTGTTGCCAACAATATTACAAGTAAATAATAATAAAAACCTTAGAGACAGATAAGACAAATAAAACAAAGTTAATTAAAATACAGTTTTTATTAGTATATACGAGGGGGGGTCAAAAAGTTCGCGGAATGGAGGGGATAGCGGGGGGTGGGGGACCTGCCGCAGGTAGTAACTAATGAGCAACTCTTTGTGAGTATATATGCCAAGTTTGAACCTGATTGTGTCAATAACCTTTGACCTGTCGTCGATCAAACAAGTGAATCCGGAAGAAAAACTTGAACATGGAAAAAATCGAGTTTCGTGCCGTCATAAAGTTCCTCACTAAGCAAGGAAAACCACCTCAGAAAATTTTGGAAGAAATGTTATCAGTATACGGGGACTCTTGCCCTGGGAAAACCATGGTGTACAAGTGGAATAGCCTTTTCAAGCAAGGCAGAGAGTCTCTTGAAGACGACCCTCGCTCAGGACGGCCGATTGAGGCCACCACCTCAAACATCGTTGAAAAAGTGGAGAATCTTATACTGGAGGATACTCGTTTGAAGAAGAAACAACTTGCAGAAATGGTTGGAGTATCACCTACAACCATTTTAAATATTCTACACGACAATCTTGGGATGTCAAAAGTCAGCGCAAGATGGGTGCCAAGAATGCTCACACCACCACAGAAACAGCTGCGCGTCGAGTATTCAAAGGAGTTTTTAGACCTCTGTAGCGCCGACAAGGAAGGAATTTTTGCAAGACTTGTTACTGCAGATGAAACTTGGGTTCATCATTATGAGCCTGAGTCGAAGCAAGAGTCTATGCAGTGGCATAAAAAGGGTCAGCCCCCCCCTAAGAAATACAGGGTGTCACAATCGGCTGGAAAAATCATGGCAACTGTTTTTTGGGATACAGAGGGTATTTTATTAATAGATTATAAAGATAAGGGTGTTTCTATAACGGGAGAATACTACGCTAATCTACTAAGACAATTAAAAGAAGCAATCAAGGAGAAAAGGCGGGGAAAGTTGACAAAGGGTGTGCTGCTTTTGCATGACAACGCACCGGTACACAAGAGCCGCGTTGCGATGGCTGCCCTTCATCACTGTGGCTTCGAAATGTTAAACCATCCTCCCTATAGTCCAGACTTAGCCCCCTGTGATTATTTTTTATTTCCCAAATTAAAAAAAGAGCTTCGGGGGAAGAAATTTTCCGATGATGAAGAAGTCAAGTCGGCGATTTCGGCCTATTTTGAGGACAAAGACAAATCATTTTTTTTCGACGGTATTAATAAGTTAATAGAGAGATCTGAAAAATGTATTCGACTTAAGGGGGAATATATTGAAAAAGAAAAATAGTACAGTATTTTATTTCACCCCCCTTCCCCTCCGTTCCGCGAACTTTTTGACCCCCCCTCGTACATTAGTATTTTTAATCGTTTTTACATATTGTCAAGGTCGCGCGTGCAGTGGTTTAAATTGTGTAAAAGTAAATAACTTTTTTATTTAAGAAATCACGGGATTTGTTTGCTCTTTTAAATTAATCCCGGGACTTAAGGCATATCCACTTTATTCTTTCGCTGTATGAAATCAGTTTTATTACATAAATAACTCTACCTAAATCCGACCTTTGGTTATAACATTTTTAAGGGATGTTGACATATGTATATCTAAGCAGAGAATAGAAAGGATAGTATTATATAGATTAACAGTTTTTCGTTTGCTTGGTGTTATACCTACATTGTATTCTTCGAACCAGGCTCATGATGATGAAGAGCTTCCAATGTGTCTCTTTTTTCCGTTCCATTTTACCAATTCGCTACATTTTATAGTGCATATTATTTTTTATACAAAACTTACTTTCTTACTACAGGAACAGCTTCAAGCCTCGAGACCTCAACGTGGTGTGATGGTCTTCTTGAGATAGTAGAAGCTACGTGTAAATTGTGACGTAACCTCTTTTCTTTTATAAATATATCAACATTTGTTGTACAACATATTGACTGTGTACCAAATGCACCAGATGAAAGCACAGACTTATATATCGTAAAAAGTAGAGTTAACAATTAAAAAGAACTGTTGTATATGTATTAAGTTTACTTGTTAATTATTCATTTACATTTTTTTATATTGTTTCTTTTATTAATAAATGTTTGTTTTTTTATGTTCTTTCTCATTTCTCCTTAATTAAATATTTTTAATATTATTGTCTAGTATTTTTAATTAAATTTTAACATTTTATTACAGAATGAAACATTAAATGAAAAAGTATTTGAGTAATCTAAAATACTGCTTATGTAAAGTATACCTGTCATACGGTTACAGTTTGCGATATCATGACAAACTATACAGATAAGTTCTCAAGTTGTTTCAAAGAGTTTATTATAGGGTTGTGAAGAGAAAAAACATTTTTTTTACCATTTTACCCTAATTATAAATAATTTTTATTTATATAATTAAATTAGCCTTTATTGTACAAAATACATTTCGTAAAGCACAATATGCGGACTTAATGCTAAAAGCATTATCTAACAGCCAACCTTTGGGTTGTAAGAGAAATTAAGGTGGATGTGAAATAATAGGATAGGTAAAAGGATAATCATAAAGTTATTGTAGTTAGTTTTTTTTTTTTTTTTTTTTTTTTTTCACTTTCTTAACGTACCTATATACTGTTCAATAAGTACGCTAATATTATTACAATCTAGCCTATTAATCTAAGACTAATTAGTAATTTTACATTGACCTAGTTTTATAAGCAATAGTATAAGAATGTGTCCATCGGCACTTTTCTTACTGTCTCTATTAAGGGGAAGGCACTTTGTTCGTGTGTCTTTAATTATTGCACTATGACCGCACTAAGTATTTTTTTTTTTATTGTCACTACACTACACTAATTCGAACGGTTTAGTTCGTTTAAGTCTTCTCACTGTGTCCGTGTTGTCGAGGAGCTGGATTGCCTCAACGTTCACATGATGAAGCAATCGATACTCGTGTGCTTCTGCATATTTTTTAATAACTTTATCGACGAACTGCATGTTAAGGTCCCGGTGCAGGTCAGCATTTCTAATGTACCAGGGTGCATTGACAATGCTCCTGAGTACTTTGTTCTGGAATGTTTGGATCATACTGATATTGCTCTGTTTGGTACAGCCCCACAGCTGTATACCATAAGTCCATACTGGCATCAGGACTTGTTTATACAAAAGTATTTTGTTGTGCACTGACAAGGCAGAGTTTCTCCCAAGCAGCCAGTGCATCTTTTGAAACCGTATTTCGAGCTCTTCTCTTTTCTTTTTGACGTGCGCTTTCCAGCGCAGCTTTGTATCCAGAGTCATACCTAAGTATTTGGCTGTATTTTCAAATGGAACTTGCTTTCCATTTATATACACGGGACATAATTGTTCTTGCTTATTCGTAAAGTTAACATGAGTTGACTTTGATTCATTTAGCTTGATTCGCCACTTCTTTGTCCATTCAATAATTTTATTAATTGCTATTTGAACCTTTTCTGCTGCTTCTTCATGAGTACTTCCGACAGCCATTATAGCAGTGTCGTCAGCAAAGGTCGCCATAGTATTGTCATCTATATCAGGAATGTCCGAGGTGTATAGTAGGTACAGGACCGGACCTAAAACACTTCCCTGAGGCACTCCAGCTTTTATTTCTTTAATTTTAGAATACGCATTTTCTTGTCGCACTCTAAAAGCTCTATTGGTTATATATGATGTAATTATATCTACGTAGTTAGTGGGTAACATGTTTCTAAGTTTTATGATGAGTCCTTCATGCCACACTTTATCGAAAGCTTGCGCTACATCTAGAAAGATAGTAGAACAGACTTTTTCATTTTCGAGGGTATTTTCAATTATATTTGTTATTCTGTGAACTTGATCTATAGTTGAATGCTTTTCTCTGAAGCCGAACTGATGTGGTGGAATAAGGTTTTTGGTTTCGATGATAGGTTTTAGTCTTTTTAGTAATATTTTTTCAAATAACTTTGACATAACGGGTAACAATGAAATTGGCCTGTACGACGTCGTCTCATTTGGCGGTTTTCCCGGTTTTGGAATCATTATTACTTCAGCTACTTTCCATAAATCCGGCACGTATTTAAGTCTCAAAGCAGCGTTTATGAGATTAGTTAATTTGACTAAAGCCTTTCTCGGGAGATTGTGTAGCAGTTCTCCTGGTATAAGATCAAAGCCAGGAGATTTCCTGGGGTTGATATGCTGTTTTATTTCCCTCATAACTTCTTTTGGAGTTACAAGCTTTATATTTATTTCTTCATCATAATTTTCGCTGAGTTCCTCAGTGATATCTTCAACGATGCCTTCTGATCTGTCATTTGGTTTGAAAATCCCTTCGAGGTGTTCGGCAAACAAAGCAGCTTTTTGTTCGTTGCTAACCGCCCACTTTCCAAATCCTAGTTTCAAGGGAGGAATTTGGTTTATTGGCCGTTTCATGTTCTTCGTAGCTTTCCAGAGAGAATAATCTGTACTACGGTCACTGGACAGTTTTTGGAGATACGTATTTGTGCACTCATCGTTATGTTTTTGGATTGCCCTTTTAAGCTTTTTTGTGAGGTTATTCAACTTTTTTTTATCGTCTGGCGACCTAGTTTGGTGCCATAGTTTTCTTTGTCTTCTTTTTTCTTTTACCAGGTCTTTTATCTCTAATGGGTATGTGTTTTTCACTGTCCTTTTCTTACTCTTAGGTGTATTATTCCAAGCAGTATGTTGTATTAAGCTGACAAATTTTTCTAAATCTATATTTAGTTGCTCTGGAGTCTTTAGTGGTACTCTAAGGTCTACATGGCTGTCTAATTCTATTTTAAAACTATCCCAGTCTGTATATTTATTGACTAGAGTTAAATTATCTTCCTTAAATATAACTTTTTCGTTTATTTCTAAATAAATGGCTGAGTGATCGGAGTTCATATCATAACTTTGATTAGTTTGCATGTAGTTAGACGACATGTTTTTATAAATAAAAAAGTCTATGAGATCAGGGGTTTTTGATGGGTCCGTTGGCCAGTATGTAGGTGAACCTGTTGATGCAACACCACATTTCATTTCTGTGATGGCGCACATAAGTTTTCTTCCTTTTGTGTTCGTAAGTCGGGAACCCCAATACGTGTTCTTAGCATTGAAGTCACCTCCCAATACAAATTTATCACCAAGTGTGTAAAGTACGTTCTTCCACAAGTCTTTCTGTATTTTATGTCTTGGTGGGCAGTATATGGCAGCCACAGTAAGAGGACAACTTTTTGTATTCAATCTGACTGCAGCACATTGCACCTGAGGAATTTCATGTTTAACATGTTCTTGATGTTGAATAGTTTCTTTGATGATAACAGCACTGCCACCTCTACCTTTGTTTGCTGGGTGCAATGCATTATATACTTTGTAACCTTTTAATTTTATGTAAGATTGTTTTGTAAAGTGTGTTTCAGATACCAGGCACACATCAATATTTTCTATATCTAGGATTACTTGTAACTCATTTTTGTGGTTAAGTAGCCCATTGCAGTTCCATGCCATGATTTTCAGTTGTTTCATCATTTTTTATTCTTGGTAGTAATAGCGGGTTTGGTGCTATTTTCTAGTTTTTTCAAGCGCTCGTCTAATGATGACATAAGCTTTAGTATTTCATCTAACTTTTTCTCTTGTGGGTTTTGAGTGCTTTCATCTTTGCGTTGGGGTTGGCTTATAGAATTTTTCGCAACCGTCTGAGCGTAAGAGATATTTGTGGTTACTTTTGATACGGGCTTATTGGTAGGTTTCTGCAGTTTGCTCTGAGCAGTATTTTCATGACTGACTACATTTTTTTTAGCAGACTTGTTTCTTATCTTCTGCATCTCTTTAGCTATCATGCAACCTCTATAGTTCGCAGGATGACTTTCTCCGCAGTGCACACACTTCGGTTTTTCTGTACTTGGTTTTTTACAGTCCACGGTCAGATGTTTTCCAGTGCACTTTACGCATCTTGGCTCTTTGGCACAATACATTTGTGTATGGCCATAAGCCTGACATCTCTTGCATTGCGGGATAAGTTTGGAAGATTTGAGAGGTTGTATATCAACCACGCACCCCAAGATAGATTTAATCTGATAAATTTTGCCAATTTCTTCCTGGTTTTTGAATGTCAGCATGAACATATTTAAGGGCTCTTTAGTTTTCCAACTTAATTTATTCACAGCGTCTTCAATTTTGCTTTGATCCTTTGCTTTGAGGTCTTCAATAATCCTGTCCGGTTTACACGTAGAAGGCAATTTTTTGGCCATCACCCTGATTGGCCTGTCCTGTTTGTTCTCATATGAATGCCAAAGGCAGTTGTTGTCTGTGAGTAGCTTCGTAATAGCTCTATATGTTTCTACGTCGCAAGCATTTATCTTAACGCTAGCGCCATGCAACATCTTAACTGTGAAGGTGCTAGCGGGTTGATCTCGTGTCAAAAAGTCATAAAAGTTTTGGTAGTTCCCCACACCATCCACCACGATAGGAGGAGGTGGGAGAACTTTTTTTGCTTTTTCAGATATTTGGCATTCTTTTGCCTGAGGCGAGAGTGTGGGAGACGTGTTCAACTTCCTCTTTTTCCTGGACTTTGTTCTAATCCACTCTGTCTCTTTAGCCAACTCGTCTTCGTCAGTAGTATACTCAGCGTGAGGCGCTGATGTTTCCGTGCTAGTGGTTGCTTGGGCTGTAGCTTTTGATTCAACAGCGCATTGCAACTGTTTTTGAAGAACCGCAATTTGGCTCTGTAATTCTTCGATAAGGCTCTGTTGTTTTAGCCTTTCATTCTTTTCACTTCTATAACAGTCGTAAAGATAGCGTTCCGTTTCAGTTTTGATCTGAATGGATTTAGATGGCGTCGTACTCATTTTGAAGGCGGGGAGAGTGTCACCTTAACAACTATCGTACGTAAACATAGCAAGGTGCTATGACTCACCAATGTAGGTCATCGCGGCCGGCCGAAGATACGTGACATTGATAGACTTTGGTTTGATGCGTTAGCACTTTCACTGCACTGTATTAATGCGCGTCATATGTGATTGTGACACAACTGCTCTAATCGAAGATTGAACGATCATTGTAGTTAGTGATATAATTAGGAAGGAACCTACTTATATTGTATGTCCAATCATGCCAATTTATAAAACGCGGGATCAAAAGATGCGCCCGCGCAGCTTCCTAAAAGTAAATTATTTTGGTATAAAACGTTTTTCCGTTGCACATGAGCAAACAAGCGCATATTATCAAAACTTACACGCGATATCTTACTCTTTTTAGTTCAGGCTCAAACGAGAAAAGATAATAATTTAAAGAACTACGTATGACGTTACAATATGCCCCATCTATCTGATTCTCTCTACTTTTCTTGTATTTTTTTTCTGCTTCTCTATCCTATCCATGGAGTAAAATTCTTTCAAATTACTATTAAGCCAAATATTGACCTTGGCGATTAGCCCATCTTTGTATTACTTATATTTTAATTAATTATCTTTATTAGCGGGTGCATTAAAGAAGTTTTTATCTTATCTTATCAAGAAACATAGTAATTTCAACCTTATTCTCGATACAAAATACTCATAAATAGGACTACATTGGACAGTCTAGTATAGTTTAGATATGAAGTTATTGTTAGTAATCGCTGTATTTTACGTGGTCCCATGTGGTAAGGGTTATAGTATATTTTTTAACAATTATATTTTGAACATCAAATGATTTTTCATGGTTTTATAAATGTGGAGTGATGAGGCATAAAAAACAAAATAATTCATTGTCACATATATATGACAAATGATATGAAATGAAATTAATTCGCTTATTTACCTTCTATCGTAGAAGGAACCTACTTTATGATTCATTGAACATTACTGATTAGTATTTAAAGCCTCATTGTTGTTTTTAAACAACGTACATGCTGAAATTATTTTTGTAAATATTTAATTTTATTAAATTTCATATATCCTTTGTCTTTGCCTTCAATTCAATTCAATTCATTTATTGCACGATTAGTCTTAGTATCATAAATATTTATACCGTTTACCAGTTTTTAACTCACGGGAAAAAGAGGGATGCTATAAGGTTGAAGCTAATGTTTGTTCGTGTCGTCTTAGCGCTCGAACGGATGGACCGATTTTGATGCGGTTTTTTTTTATGTGAAAGCACGTTTCGTTGCGGTGGGTTTTAGTTATGTTTAATATCGGTTCAGCTGTTTAATGCAAAATTGGGGATTAACGGTTGAAAGTCTGGGATTTCTCTAGCAAATAATAGATAGCGCTACGGATATCATGTCCTATTGGTAGTTCTGCTACTCATCAATAGATAGGGTTCTTGGCATTAAGGGTTTTTTAATTAAAAATAAATTTGTAAGTCTATGCCAATTAAACTTCTTCGTGACAATAAACCATAGAGCCGAAATCTATGTTGTATTTTAAAAAAATAAACTCAACATTGTCCGATCGACATAGTGAAATAGATATAATTGATTTCTAAGTATATTTTGATAAACATTTATAAAAATTATTAAATTATTAAATTAAATATTTTTAAGGGGGTGATGGGGTTTTTAGATTGATTTTTCTTACTTTATATCTTTCGGTATGATTTAATATGATAAAAAGTAATAATCACTATTTAAATTTGCTAACTATAAATAGTGTCGGAATGACCATTGCTAAAAAAATATTAACACTGTTTATTTACAGCTTGTCTAAAATTAAAAACGTTTACCTACTAATAATACAATTTTAATTAGAAAATTGTAGATGTTGTGAATTCTGATGTTTGTTACACAAACCCCCAAAAGCCCTCAAAGTTAAAGTCAAAAGTCAAACATTTTTATTTAATGCAGGATATCTCTTCTTGAAGGTCATTTTCTTAAATATTATTTCAGTGCAAAAGCTTAAAACTACTAGCGTTTTGGAACCCTCTCTTTCATCTCAGCTTATTCTGAGTTACATTACACCCTCAGCTGTAGGTCATGCTATGGAGTGTGAGGTCCACTTTCCGGCTTCTTTTTTCTAAACTTCGCACTGTCTTGAGCAATGCAGCATCTTTAGTCTGAAGACCATTGGCACGCATATCATTCTTGACGATTTCAAGCCAGCAACGGCATGGCGGCTATACATTAGTTTCTCTCTTAACTTGCCGGTTTCCGCAAGAAATGACCTAGCACCTCCGTGGCGTAGTGGTCACCATGCTAGTCCGCCACCCAGAGGTCCCGGGTTCGATCCCCGGTCAGGGCAAGTTGGAGAGTTCTTTTTCAAATTGTCCTGGGTCTTGGATGTTTATCTATATATGTATTTGTTATAAAATATAGTATCGTTGAGCTAGTATCCCATAACACAAGTCTATAACTTACTTTGGGGCTAGCTCAATCAGTGTTATTTGTCCCTATATATAAAAAATGCCATAGATACCTAGTATATGCCAAACTTGTCAAACATTTATATATTTTTCTTTGTTTATTTTTGTATTCTACATCGTAAATCGTCGTAAAAAGATAATTGCATGCAACGTTGTATGAGTACGTCAAAAATTGCTCGATGACGTCTCTTTGCGATGCTCGCTAAGGCTCGCATCGTAACCTGCGCCACTTGCATTTTTTGACCATCCTTATACAACTGTTGCATAAAATACTATATTATAATGATAATCATACTGAAAAGTATTGGACATAATTTTTTTAGTAATATTGAAACGCTTACCTATATTAGGTTGAACTGTGTTTATCCTTCTAATTAATAAGCATTTTGTTATGAGTCTTAAAACTAAATACACATACTTGTTTTAAATACTAATAACTATAAGCAAACCTTGATATGTCCGAACATAAAACTTTAAATGAATAAATAGTTTACTATCTAGTTCAGATTTTCATTAAAAATATTATATTGGTAAAAATGCGATTTGGAGAAGTTCTGCAGTAGGTACATATACCTATCCCTCATGGTCCTTATAGTCGCCAAAAGGAGTTTGTTACCGCTTCTTCTGCGCTTGCGCTTAGGAGGCTTAACCACAGTAAACTTAGTTGAAAGTAAGTAAATGATCTTTCGTCAAAAACTAGCTATTAAGAAATCGAAAGATAAAGAATTACAATTATTAAGAGATACAAATATCCAAAGATAAATAAATGATTTTTGACTTTTGTTTTTTGCGAATCACGTGCTATTTTTTTTTTTTCACCTTCTCGCTCTCCATTATGCTAAAACTGTCGCCATTAGGTCCTGCGGCCCTGGGTTCTGGTCCGTTCAAAATGCCCTGTCTGGGCCAATAGCGACTAAGACGTGAGAATGTATATATTACATTGGCAGAATATTCTGTAATCTTAATAAGGTATTATAAGCTTAATAGTATATTTTATTACAGCATTCCAAGATGTTTGGGACAAGTATGGCAGACGGTATGGTGATTTTAATAACTTAGACGTCGGTGTATTAAAGAAGATCAACGACCAACTGGAACAAGAAAATGCGCCTGAAACAATACAAGACAATAAAAATAAAGCATATCCTGTTCCTGAATTAAATGCCGATGATGATATTCCTAGCGTACAATTAGGAACAAATACTTTCAAAGCGCTTCTGGACGATGTTGATGTTAATGAACGTATGGAAGGAGAGCCAGTCCTGGAGTACTATGAAAAGTTCAGGATGATGCTCGCTGACATGGCCACCACGTACGTCAACACGATTCGCATTGACCCGGAGATGACCACCAAGTAAGTTCTTATTCTGTCATTGCTTTTACATTTCTTTTATCTGACTTCGGGATAAAAGGTACATACGAGTACTTACGTTAATTAATATGTTTTAGTAATAAAAAAAGATTTCAATAACCATATTCGTTTAGATGGGTGACATATTTTTCAATTATTTTTGTTATAAAAACAAATTATTAAACCTATTTACATAATTTAATTCTGAGGCTACCAAAACTTAGCAGTCTGTTTAAATGATAGCTGATTTATTTAATGATCTATGACTTTTTTGAAATTTTCTCTACCCCAAATAGCGTAATAACGTACACGGGAACAGCAACGGCAATGGCAACGGCAACGACAGCGGCAACGGCAACCGCAACCACAACGGGATCGGGAACACCAACGGCAATGTCAATGGCAACTGTAGTGGGAACAGGAACGGCAAGGGCAACGTCTACTTCAACGGGAATAGGGTCGGGAATGACAATGGCAACGGCAACGGCAACGGTAGCGGGAGCGGGAACGGCAAGGGCAACGGCAACCTCATCGGGAAGGACAACGGCAACATCATCCGCAACGGCAACCGTAACGGGTACGGGAACGGCAAGTGCAACGTCCGCTGCAACGGCAATCGGAACAGGAACAGTCACGGCAACGGCAACAGCAACTGCAAATGCACCGGGAACGGAACCAGTCACGAGAACCATCACAGTTAGTGGATTAGGATCGGCAACGGCAACGGTAACGGTAACGTTACCAGCCAGGACCAGGTTAGCTAGTTTAGAATGTTTGTTATAATGATATTAACAGCTGTTTGTTTGACCGAGCGAACAAAGCGACCGAGATCTGCAATTCAAGTTGGTGCGAAAAAACTTTGCTTGTTTGTATGTTCCGCGATAACTCTCGAACCATTAAACAAAATTTGATGATATTAAAAATTAGTATAGCAATAATTTAAAGAATTTTTGAATTCATTGGGCATCAAAATCAGTTCAGCCGTTTTTGAGATGTACGCATTTTGGTGAAAATTATTAATGCTGAATATTTTCGAACCGGTTATCAGATTTGGATGAAACTTAACATTTTATAAGATAGTACTGCTATTTTTTATTGAAATTATTAAAATTGTTTAACTAGTTTAACAGAAATGTGTCGGAAAATTACTGTAGTGTTGAAAACAGTTAAAATCTCCTTAGATGAAGTTGGTGGATGTAAATTCTGTTACTAAATAAGCATCACCAAGCAACAAAAAATACCTCTAAGTTACTTTTAAACATCAATTACACATAATGTTTTAAAAAAATGTCACTAGATGTCACTGATACGAAAGTGATTTCTCAGAATCACGCTATGAATAATTTATATCACGGGTATCATTCTAATTATTTTGAAATAATAATTGCGAGATCTAAGATCACGACGAAACCACGAGTAATAAACTTAGTATGCAATATAAATAGTAAAATATGCCTGAATGCTCAAAATTTTATGAAATTTGATGTAGATAACTTTAGCTCTTACTTTGACTGTTTTATTATATGTATTGATTTAAAAGCCGATACGGCTTTTAAATGAATACATATAATAAAACAGTAAAAAAACAGTCTGTACATTGAATATATTAAAAAAATTGGAGCGATGGAGACATCGTAATAGAGGAAGAATTAATAATAATGTCTATCTGTTTGTTTATCTGTTTGTACACGCTAATCTCTGAAAATACTGGTCGGATTCGAATGAAACAGTTTGTGTTATATAGCTGTTAAGCCTGGCTAAGATAAAGGTTATAATTGATTTTGGAAAATTGAACACCTGATGCAGAACCATAATGGTCCAGCTAAACTATAAGAAATATCAAAATGACGCCTTAGCAAATTTTGTTCAGCCTGATGAGCATCTTTTGTTGAGGTATAAAAATAGAATATCTAGAACACCTGACGCAGAACCAAGTTAAATTTATTTGCATAAACATTTTTTTACATGAAATCATCTGATGTGGATTATCTAATACATGATATTTTCTTATGTATCCACACATTAGTTCGTATTAATATTAATGGTAATGAGTGGTATTAAAATTAAATAAATAACATAATTAATATAAATAACAAACACTGGAGTCATAAAATCCACACGAACAAAGTTGCGGGCATCAGCTAGTCATAAATAAAGTTTATGTCAGTACGGAGATATGTATATATACCTATAAGTTTTTTCTGAAGACTCGATTCCCTATACTATTTGCACTGTAATTTTTGCACCGACAATAGCATCGCAATTAAACTTCGCATATCTTTTCAAAAAAAGATGGTAACAACATGATTGAATTTTGTTTTGAAGCAAAACATTTGGTTGGACTTAATTTTGCAACCGAAGGATGATTTTTATCTTATATGTTAAAAATAAATATAAACTCGTTTAAAAGAAACAAAAATAACTGATTTTCAAGTTTCCAAAATCGTTATTTTTTCACTAATTTGAACTTGGTTGATACACAATTACAAAAGTTTTCTGTAATATAAATTTTTGTGGCCTTGTAATGCATTTACTTCCATGCCCCAGTATCTCAGTACCTAATCAGAATAATTAGCAAAGCATTGTTAACATGGTCTGATTACCATTTCGATGTTTACGTGTATTAATCAGATAACAGTTGCGATTTAAAAAAATTCCGTCCATTTCTCTCATCGCGTGATGCATTCCTATAAAGAGACCGGATTTAGCTTTTAATGTCACAATCTAACTATCTGTAATTTCAATACATTAAATAGATGCAACGATAAAAACATATTGCCTTGTCAAGTGTATTAATAGCTAAAACTGGTGCCAGGTCCAGCTGCCTCAAACCAGTAGCTCAGGGCTCTTCCCGGCCGCTCTATCGTCAATGCGAGCATGGTTTGAAAAGCTTGTTGTTTCATCCAGGGCAATGCTAGAAAATGAGGCAAACCAAAATAAGAGAGATAGCGCCTAAGAGTTCGGTTTGCATTTTTTTTATTGAACGAAATTAGTATTATTATGAACAATCCATTGACCGAATATTGACTATTCATAATAATATAGGGTGCGGAAATTTCATAAAACTTGTTTTTTAATAAGTATTACAAGTGTGTGAAATAAATGTTTTTTATTTTAAGTTTTCATTACATTTGCGAGGTTTGTATCGAAATATTTTCTTAACCTTTACAATTCATGAATACTTTTTAACGGTCGAAAATCTAATAAAATTTGTGCAAAAAAGCTGATTTTTAGAGCGTTACATAATGTGTTTGTTTTTCCAAATTTTAATTTTTTTATTTCGATAGAAACCTAGGAATAGCGCACAAGATACCTGTTAATTCAAATGTTTGCAAGAAGGATTAGTTTCAACGCCATAATCACGTATGAGAGTTTCTATGAAAAGTAATAAGGGTTGGCCGCTCTTAATGTCATCTAGTAACAAGTTATCATGCAGAAGTAGTCTCTCCGTTATTTAAGAGAATCACAGAAGGTGCTGCGTTTAATTACTATTTCTAACGTATTTTCCTTAAATCATTTATTTTTCCTTAATTTGACGTATTTATATATCTTTCTTTACTAGACAATCAATCAACGTTTTCTTTAAACTTATTTTCAGTGACTTCATGATTCAATCTTCGCGCAATTTCTATTCTCTGCTTGGGATCCCTTTGCAATCAGGCTCAGAAGAATGGTCATCTGTGTAAGTATTAACCCGTCAAGCTCATAAATCACATACTCGACTCTTCACCAATTCGTTAAAGAACCAACACATTTTAAAATTCAGCTACTTAGATCGACGTCGTTTGTAGTAATGTAAAACTTTGTAATGTTGTTGTTGATTATGTACCGGACCTAAGTCACCATGCTTTTATTTCATTCGAATTGAACATTCAAAAACAAAAACCACGTTGGATAACGTACAGACCACTCAAGAACATAAATATGGAAAAGTTCGATAATGATTTTAATTCTATAGTATGGGAGGATTTATTGTGTGATAATGTGAATGACTCTTACTGCTTTTAACAAACAAGTACATCTTTTGTTCGATCGTCACGCTCCTATAAAAACATCATATATTAGTGAACAGAGTTACCCATGGATTACCCAAACTATAAAATACATGATGCAATTACGAGATAAAGCGTATTCCAAAAGTCGTTTAACAAAACTTGAAAAAGATAAAGAAGCCTATAAAGAACTAAAAAAACTCAATGTAGCTCTCCATTATGAAAAATCAGCCTATTTCCGCTTTAAAATTAACCAAAATTTGAAAAATTCACGTTGCCTTTGGAAAAGTATAAAACAGAATATTGTTTTTCATAAACAACATAGTGACCTGCCTTATAATATTAGTCCCTTTAGCATTAACGGCCACTTTTTAGATATGCCGGATAACTCTTCTTTTGATATGTACGTGGTACGTCTCAATTAATGAACCTCTGGTTTAATAGATTTGGCTCATCAGTTTTTAATTTAAAACAAGTTGATGAAGCAACCATTTTTGATATTCTTAAGAAAATAACAACTAACGCTGAAGGTGTGGACGGCATTACATCTAACATGATTATTCTAACACTAACGCGCACCTTGCCAGTCATTACTGCTTTAGTCAACATGTCTATTAAAACTGGCGGATTTCCAGACTTGTGGAAAAATGCAATAGTTCAGCCTCTTCCGAAAGTAAACAATTCTCAAGAATATAAAGACCTTTTGTCAAAAATATTTGAGAACGTGGTTTGCAAGCAACTGGTAGATTATTTAAATGCTAATAACATCTTGCCCTCTAAGCAGTGTGGTTTCGTGCTGCTAGAAGTACAACTACTGCTCTCCTAAATGTAGTAGACGACATCCTTGCAGGCAGAGACGTGGGTGAAGGTTCTATCTTTGTGTCATTAGACCATTCACGTGCCTTTGACACGATTATTTCTACATTACATATAGCGAAACTATGGAATTGACGGTCCTTCTTTGAAGTGGTTTTCCAGTTGTTTAACTGATCGTCGTCAATGCGTACTAGTTACCTCCAATCATGGTACCAAAAAGTATTCTGAAAATATCCCTGCAAATAAAGATGTACCACAGGGCTCAATATTAGGACCTATAATTTTTCAATTCTTCGTCAAACATTATTTGTAACACCGAACATCATTTGTATGCGGATGATACTCAAATATATAAAATGTTCAAGCCTTATGACACAAATTTAGTAGTAAATAAAATAAATGAAGACTTGGAATGGGTAGCAGAATGGTCAGAAGAATGGCCTGGTTTTAAATCCATTCAAAACCAAATACATTATTTTAGGAACTAAGGCTCAAATTTCAGACATCAAAAGTCACAAACCAGATGTAAAGATAAAAGATATATTATACAAATCGAACAGATTGCCGAAGCTAGAAATTTAGGGATTGTCATGGATAGTCAACTACAGTTTTAAAAGCATGTTCATAATACAGTAAAAAATTATTACTATAGACTAAAAGTGTTGTATCAAATCCGGGAATAACTTAATGTAGAATCTCGCATTTATCTTTGTGAATCTTTAATATTGTCCAAACTTAATTATGCTGATATTGTAACAGGTAGTTGTTTACCAGCTCGTACTAAAAAACTGATACAGCGTGTCCAGAACTCTTGTGCTAGGTTTCGCTTCCCCATTCCGCTAGACCTCATATTACTCCCTACCTGAACAATAACAATCTACTTAATATGGAGTCTCGGCGTACTCTGCACTTCGCAGTATTACTTTTTGGTGTTATCAAAAAGAAAACTCTTTCCTATCTTTTTAACAAGTTGAAATTCACGCAACGTCTAATTTGCCCATCACATAAAACTGCTGCTTTTCGCGGTAGTTTCAGATATTATGCTACACGTTGCTGGAATGTCATCCCGTCTCCTATAAGCAATTCACTGACAGTTAAGACCTTTAAAATGAAATTAAAATCTTATCTTAAACTCCCAAAAGTCCTAAATTTGCAGCTCCGTGTAATATTCATTTTTTAATATAATTTTCAATTATTATAGTTTCTTATGTTTAATTAGGTTCTTATATTTAATTAAGTTGAAAGAGCACCTCTGTATAATTTGCTGTATTTTTTAAATATTTTATTTTATAATTACTTTTATTGTAATTTCATAAATGGTGTCCGCGGAAGATCAGCGTTGTAGCTCACGCTTCGACATATGCTGAGCGGAGACCATTTTGGTGGAATATTATGTAACTATCTCGTAGTTTCTATTTTGTTGTTAATTTTTATTTCTGCCAAATAAACATATTTTCTTTCTTTCTTACTCAATGAATTCAATAGTTCGGTCGGATCCAGCCGATCGGTGACTGAACGATATTATATTAGGTTGGGGAAAAAGTGTTTTCGCATATAGTATGTATGAACTTGTTATAAAACCACTTTGGCTATACTATTTGTACCTGGCTGGCTGGTTTTGTATCATTTAAAAGTTTAAATTATAAAGAAGATAATTCAAAATTCAAATTAGGAAAATGCGTGACTTTCATTTGTTTTTCTTACCGTCAAGATGAATGAATCTAATGAAGAAATTAGATAAATTTTAAAATTTTACTACCAAAAAGGCACAAATGCAACGCAAGCCGCGAAAAAAATGTGCGATGTTCATGGACCTAGTGCAGTGTCTGTGAGAGTAGCACAAATTTGGTTTAAGCGTTTTCAATCCGGAAATTTTGATGTCAAAGATGCACGTCGCTCTGGTCGCCCTGTCACGGATAAAATGGATTCTATTTTTGAAAAAGTGGAGCAAGATCGGCATATCAGTAGTTACGACGTAGCTGAAGAACTGGGAATTGACCACAAAACAGTTTTGGCGCATTTGAAAAAAAATGGGTACACAAAAAAGCTCGATATTTGGGTATCTCACGAGCTCTCTGAAAGAAACCTAATGAACCGTGTATTTATTTGTGATTCTTTATTACGACGTAATGAGACCGAACCATTTTTGAAGAAATTGATAACTGGTGATGAAAAGTGGATCACGTTCGACAAGAACGGGCGAAAAAGGTCATGGTCTAAGGCCGGTCAGGCTTCACAGACTGTGGCAAAACCCGGGTTAACTCGCAACAAGATGATGCTGTGTGTGTGGTGGGATTGGAAGGGCATTATTCATTATGAGCTGTTACCACCAGGCAGGACCATCGATTCAGAACTCTACTGCGAACAACTGATAAGATTAAAGCAAGAAGTTGAGAGGAAGCGGCCGGAATTAATCAACAGAAGGGGTGTGGTTTTTCATCATGATAACGCTAGACCTCACACATCTTTAACCACTCAGCAAAAATTAAGAGAGTTTGGCTGGGAGGTGTTTATGCATCCGCCGTATAGTCCTGACCTGGCACCTTCAGATTTCCACCTGTTTCGGTCTGTTCAGAATTAATTAGGCAATGTCAGGTAAACATCACGAGAGGACTGCCAAAACTACTTGACGCATTTTTTTATCAGAAGCCCCAAAATTTCTATAGCAATCGAACAAAATCGGCAAAAAGTTATCGAACAAAATAGTTAAATGTAAATAAATTATTTAAAAAAATGTTTTGAATTTTCATATAAAATGCGATAAGACTTTTTATATAACAAGTCTGGCGCGTTGACTATATTGCAAGTCCTAAATTCATCCAGCCGTCATGCCATAAACTGCTATAGATTAATTTTTTATAATAAAAATAAATTTGTTCAGATTTTTTTTTAATGTTTTTATACACAAGTTTTGCATCAATATTTTTAAGGGATGTAGAAATTATGAGGCAGGTAATAGAAAGGATGACTAGTACCTAGATATTATATAGATTAGGAAATAGATTTGGCATACATACAATTTATTTTTCTTGATGATGTCTGACCATGGATATATCATGATGATGAAGAGCTTCCCATGTGTCTCTGTCTTCTGTTCCATTTCACCAATTTGCTGAATTATATAGTTTAATAAAATTATTTTTTTATAAATACTTTCTCATTACAGGAACAGCTTCAGGGCTCCAGACCTTAACGTGGTGTGATGTCCAGCTCAAGATAGTAAAAGCTACGTGTAAATTGTGATGTAACTTCGTATCTACTATAATTTAACAACATTTTTATGCAACATATTGACAGTGTACTAAATGCACCGGAGTCCAGATGGAAGCACGGGCTTAGTTTATTGTACAAAGTAAAGTTAATAACTAACAAGAACTGTTGTGAATATTTGATATTGTTTATTTTATTAATAAATGTTTATTTTGAATTTTTTATGAATGTTTATTGTGAATATTTGATATTGTTTATTTTATTAATAAATGTTTATTTTGATGAGAGTGATGAGTGTAGATGAAGCGAAAGAGGTCTGTCAGGATCGTAGCAAGTGGAGGTCCTTAGTGTCTGCCTACCCCTGTGGGAAACAGGCGTGATAATATGTATGTATGTAGTGTATGTATGTATTATTCCTTGATTAATTTATTTTAAGTATTATTTTCAAGTATTTTTTTTTTTTAATAAGAAAAGTTAACTTTTACAATAGAAGATTAAACAGAAAAAAAATTGAGTACTCTACAATATTGCACAATAATTCATGCAATTTCTGATATCATCACACAGTCTCAAACTAGGTATACAGGTTATG
The DNA here is from genome assembly GCA_943193695.1 of Acrobasis suavella. Lineage (NCBI taxonomy): Eukaryota > Metazoa > Arthropoda > Insecta > Lepidoptera > Pyralidae > Acrobasis > Acrobasis suavella. The sequence continues at coordinate 14,962,185 of OW971950.1, forward strand.
TTCTCGAGCTGTTTCAAAGAGTTTATAATATTGTTTATTACATATTGATAACATTTTGTTATATCTCAATATTATAAAACTTAGAATTAAACATCACATAATGTTAGCGCCTTTCTGGCGCTGACACTTGCAACACCGTGTAGCGGCTGGCAACATCGTAATGCAGCGGGCAACCCTATCAGATGGATAGCGGTACGATATTGCGCATGCGCCGTCAACGGTTTTCTGGATTCAAAGCTTGCCGCGTAAGGTTGTGTCAATCCATATTTTATAACTTATTGAAGTAATTATAGATATTTCATAAAGTTCTAGTGATCAATGTATTAAGCTTAACGGTTTACCTAACAAAATAAATATGTATTACGTATAACTGTGTCTAGTATTTATATTGCTCACAATAAGTACACTTAAGATTAGGTGTAAACACACATGTGTTAGTAACACACAATTAATGTCATCGAATTAAATACATTTCATTGGCAAAGTTCATCAAATGAGTAGGGGACTAGTTCTATCAGCAATATTTTAACTTTATTATATTCAAGATTTTAATATTATCAGCTGCCGATCTCCTGCGGCAACCGATTATACACTGTCGGACCCAGGACGTGCGTTAATTAACCTGATTGGAAGTGGTGAATGAATTCACATTGCTTGGTCTAATATTAGATACACATTTAAATTGGACTCTCTCTCTCTCTCATCTCAGCGTTTTCCCAGTTGCGTCCTCAGCTGCAAGCTGAGAAGCCCGGGGTCCGCTTTCCGACTTTTTCTTCTCCACTTTGCACGGTCTTGAGCATCCTTGGTTGTAAGACGATTAGCACGCATATCATCTTTGACGACGTCAAGCCAGCACTTCTTCGGTCTACCCCGCCTGCCGGGCCCCGGCGGAGGCGGCATGGCTATACATTTGTTTCCCACGTAGCTTGCCGGCTTTCGTAGGACGTGACCGTACCAGCGTAGGCGACTTTCCTGCAGTTTGTCCGCTATGTCACGGACATGAAGACTGCCGCGGATGCGGGTGTTTCTAACACGATCTCTCCGTGACACTCCGCATTTAAATTGGACATCACACATAAACAGTATAAAACACAAAATGTCAAGTTTCGCATATGCGCTAAGAGAAATAAAGAAAACAACTGACGTACAAACAGCTGTATCTGCACACTATGCCTACGCCTACGCTTGGCTAAGCTACGGCGTGCTGCTATGGGGAGATAGTACCGAATCAGAAAGTTTACTCAAAATGCAAAAAAAGCTAATAAGAATAATAATGAATAAAAAACAAAGAGAAAGTTGCAAGCCTCATTTTCAAAAACTACAAATCTTGCCCCTTCCATGTATAATATATATTAGATATATTCAAATTTGCACATCAAAACTTAAACTTCTTCAAAAAAAGAATGGAAATTAATACTAGGTATGAATTAAGACATAAAAACAAATTACAACTACCAAATTCTAAACTAATGCTACACTCGGATAGTCCTCTAGCTATGTCGGTTAAGATATATAATAAACTTCCGGAACATATAAAAAATGCGACAACTGTAAAGACATTTAGTAAACAAATAAAAGAACTCCTACTTTCTAAATGTTACTATTCGGTGTCGGAGTACCTTGAAGATAAACTTAAGTAAAAATATATTAAATATATAAGCAAGAAACAATAAAACATAATAATAAATGAATAAAGAATATAATACCTAAATAAAAACTTTATAAATATAAATATAATTATAAATATGTAATAATTGAAATTGATTGTAAATGACTGAAATAGCAAAATATAACTATATGTAATTGTGAATAATTGACAAGATTCCTCCTCTCTGCTTTGCAGTGCCCAGCAGGGTCCTTAAATGAGTGTAGAATCGTACAACAATGTGTATAGTATAACACTATGTATCTGTTTAGTCTGCATGTAATTTGAGGAGCAATAAAGTATTGAGTATTGATTTTTCATATTTACATGGGAATAATGCAAGTTTGTCAGCGTTTCTAAGTCTCATTGTCAACTTATTATCACTTCTTCTTGGAAACGTCTGAATATTTTGATACACACATACTGCGATTTGAAATATAACTATTGCGGTAACACGAGTAGGGTTGTGAAAAGAAATATTTTATTTTTACCATTTTGCCCTAATCATACAGGTTATGCAGTACCGGATCTAGTTTTTTTTATGAGGCGGGGCAAAATATGTGTATATGCCGCCCCTGCTTGATTTTGTAGCTTACTTGATTAATAGTACCTGAACAGTACGCGTACACGGAGGGAGGTTGCAGACAGTAATGGTAAGTTGTTGTTTGTTTTTCGGCCAACACTGGTGTCAGATTTTTCAGGCTGCCTAAAGGCATCTGACATAGCTTGACGACTGCCATACAATGATGACAGCCGGGACCAACGGCTTTTACGTGCCTTCCGAAGCACGGAGGAGCTCGAGAAATTTTTGTGCCACTTGTGGTCACCCATCCAAGTGCGGACCACGCCCGGTGTCGCTTAACTTGCGAAAGCGCTAGTAATGCGCACTCCCGCCGGGCCACCGAGCTCCTCAGTAATGGTAAGTTAAGATCAAGATCGAGATGCGATTGTACATTTTTGAGTAGTAAACAACTTTTATACTTCTTCCAAAGTAACCAGACGGCGCCCCAATTCCGTATCGGTAGCAAGGGAGGAGTGGATATATTCAATTTTGCCGCCCCTGTGACTTCGCCGCCCGGGGCATCGGCCCTGGCTTGCTTCCCCCTAGATCCGGAGCTGGGTTATTTTAGTCATATAAAATAGATAGGTACTAACTTTTATCATTTGTCTAATCATTCCAATCAATAAAACACGAGATCAAAACGTGCGCCCGCGCAGCTATCTGAAAATAAATTGTTTTGATACAAAACGTTTTACCCGAGTGCACATTAGCAACAATATGTCACTTTATCAAAACATGTATACGGCATACCTTATTCTTTCAGTTCAGGGTCAAACGGCAAAAATAATAATTTAAATAACTCGGTATGACGTCACATTATGTCCCCTCCATCTGATGGTCTTCATCCTTTTCTTGTTATTTTTTTCTGCTTCTTTGTTCTTCGTATCTTTTGACGCCCTCCGTAGCGTTGGTGGTTAAGTTGGAAAATGGCCTTTTATGAATTGTCCTGGATCTGGGGTGTTTATCTATATAATCAGTGGCGGATTTACCAATAGGCTGAGTAGGCTAAAGCCTAGGGCGGCACATTTTGGGGGCGGCAAATTTTAGGCCAGTTGCACTAGCCACCCCCTTCGTGCATCACGGCAATCAAGAAGGTAGAATGGTGCTATTTAACCGACTTCTAAAAAGGAAGATGTTATCAATTCATCACGATTCACCGATTATTCGAAGACTCCTATTTGGAAAATTCTTTTTTGTTTGGAAGAGTATACTTGTCAAGTGGTCCTATAGAAATTTTTAGGGCGTAACCCTGGACCGCTCTCTAACATACAAACACAAATGCCGTGACCTGAAGTCCAAAGTTAGTTTGAGGAACAACATTCTACGCCGCCTCACCTGCACCCATTGGGGTGCATCACCTCAAGTCCTCCGAACGAGTTAACGACTTAAGTTATTCGGCGGGAGGATACGCAAGCCCTGTGTGGGCTCGTTCCGCACATACAAAAGAGGTTGACATAGCTGTTAACGTTTCATGCTGAACCATCACAGGCACTCTTAAGCCCACACTACGGTCCCACCTGTACAGTGTACACCCTGTCGGGTATTGCTCCGCCAAGTGTCAGACGTGATGTGGCATGTGCGGTGGAAAAATTTAAGCAGTCAACCGATAACAGGAACTTTCTCTACGGACACACTCCGGCACCTGCACGTCTCAAGAGACGTAACAGCTTTCTTAGGCAGTCAAACATACCAGCCACAGAAACTCCTGATGCAAGAGTTGCGCAAAGGATAAACAAATATCCACCGTACGGGCCAAATCTACCACCTGCGGAGCAACTCCCACCTGGTAGAGACCTCCCCTGGTCAGTCTAGAAGTCTCTCAAAAGACTCCGGGTTGGTGTTGGGAGATGTCGAGAAAACCGAGTTAGGTGGCGTCACGGTGATAACGTCCTTTGCGACTGCGGTGCCACTCAGTCGATAGACCACCTTCTACCGTGTCTAAATTGCCCTAGGTCGTGTACCATCGAGGACTTAAATAAGGCTAACGACAGAGGGATCGCCGTGGCCACATACTGGCCAAATGACATTTGAATTAGAAACTATACTGGAACCATTTATTTGACTCGACAAGAAGATATATTTTATCCAAATAGGTTGTGTAATTTAGGGGGTGAAGTTGGTTCTTAGATTTGAAAAATTATACATACATACATATTTTCACGCCTGTTTCCCACGGGGTAGGCAGAGACTATAGATTTCCTCTTGCTACGATCCTGACAATATCATAATATCATAATATTTCGATTTTGTAAACGCAGTAGGGGCGGCGGCAATATATGAAGACTACTGGCGGCAAATGTGTAAATCCGCCACTATATCCCACCAAAAACATACATGTTAAAAAGGGGGCCAAGTTCCTATCGGCTAATTGTTCACCTAAAAAAGGGTTGAAATCCAATCCAATGCCAAGTTAAGATGCATTTAAAAAAATATCTAAAATTATAATACTTCTAAATTTGAACTTGGCAGGTTTTCGTGCTGTACGTAACACTTGATTAATTGTATAGTTAAATGTATTATTTATATAATTAAATTAACCTATTTATATAATTAAATTAACCTGCCAAGTTCAAATTTAGAAGTATTATAATTTTAGAAATTTTTTAAAATGCATCTAAACTTGGCATTGGATTGGATTTCAACCCTTTTTTAGGTGAACAATTAGTTGATAGGAACTTGGCCCCCTTTTTTACAGGTATGTTTTTGGTGGGATTTCAATACTTTTTTTCAAGAAATCGTACTTATTTTATCTTTTATAAGATATCAAAATATCGTAAGTGTAGAAAGAAATGCCCATCGATTTCTTATCAACTTTTCATATAGGTATACTGCAGACGAAAAACACAATATCGCGTTTCAATTATGCCGCTAGTGCCATCTATCAAAACTAATTTATAACAATAGAAGCCTGATTTTATAGGTAAGCAGTATTTAATAATAAGCTATACATTGTGCATTATGTATACATGACAATATTTTATACCCCCTCCCCCCTCCTCATCGTATTCTCATTATATCACTGGTTCATAAATATTTTTATTAAAAATGTGATATTCGATTGAGCCAACACACGCTTGACCGATTTCTCAAATTTCTTAATTTTTGTTCATCTACATATAAAACACGACCTGCATGCCAAATTTCATAACGCTAGGACAATTTGAAGTGGCCTAGAGGTTTTGATTACCGGTCAGTAGTGAGTCAGTCAGTGCCAAAATTAGCTATTTTCACAGGGTCATATTTCAGGATCTACTGAAGCAATATTTATGAAATTTACTGCTTTAGTACTAGTATATAATTACGTAATTTCAATTTTATCTCTGTACTTGCAATAGGCACTGAGTTACAGGGGGTCAAAAGTGGGTCGAAACGGGCCTGTTGCTGGAACTTGGCCTGCGCACTGCCGTGCGCTTAGATGTATTTGTTATTACTACTAGCTCACTCAGTGTAATTTGTTCCTATACATTTATTTATTTATTTATCCAAATTTGTCTAGAAAAACCAAAACTTAGAGATAAGCCCGCCTTTGTAGCTACTTACATTTTAAGTTTACTTAATTATCCTTATTAGTTGCTAAAATGAAAAAGTTTTATCTTATCTTATCTAATCAAAAAACTTGGCAATTTCAACCTTTAATCTCAATAGAAATACTTATAAATAGGACTACATGGGACAGACTAGTCGAGTCTAGTCATGAAGTCATTGTTAGTGATTGCTGTAGTTTGCGTGGTTCCATGCGGTAAGCGATATAATTTATATTCTTTATAGCAACTTTATTTCGTATCTCATGTGATTTTTTAAATACTCATACATTTGTTTACATAATTCATTAAAAAATAAAATACCTATTATTAAAATAAACAAAAAAAGAACTGAATTAATACATTAAATCGCTGCTCCGAGGTAATGTGCCAGAAGGCTGGCAACATTGCCGTGTTGGCAGTATTGCCACGTTGCATGGCAATGCTTATTTTTTAGTAATTTCATCAGGGTTTCATAAATGTGGATTGATGAGGGATCATTTTCATCAAAAACAAAATAATTCACAATCACATAAATATTATAAATTTGCAGTTTTACCTCCTACTTTATGATTTATTAAACATAACTGTATTAAAAGCCGTAATGTTGACAACATTATGTTCTGAAATTATTTTTGTAAATAATTTATTTTATGACATTTATATTAAATAAATGTTTGAATCTTTGATTTTTTAATTTAATTTGGTCAATCGTAATCTCCTATAAATAATTTCAAGTTTTATTAGATCAATTATATTTTAACTGCTTTATAGTCTTTTCCAAGTCAACTTTCTCGTGACCGAATACCATGTTGAAATAAATAAAAATTTAAACTCAAAATGTTCCTAAAGAAATGAAACAAAATATACTTATAGGCATATAATTGATAACTAAGTATATTTTGATAATAAAAATTTAGAAAAGATGAGCCAGAGACAAAAACAATTGGAAAATATTGGAAGAGGCTTATGTGTCACATGACACCCTGATTACACAATACAGCAACAGGGCTTTATATTTTGATAAAACCATTATAAAATTAATAAAATAAAATAATTTTTAACGTTGGGATTATTTTAAATAATTTCAGATTTTTTAACAATATACATTTTTTTTCACAATATTGTAAATTTTATTGGATTTATTTAATTAATTTACGCCTCAACAAAATCTCTATTTATCCCTATGGTTGACTGGGAATGAATGCTTCTAGCGTTAACTCCGCCAATTGTAAACATTCTACGTGTTATCAGGATTTTTTTATATCATTTTAAAATTTGCACCGGAAGTGACGACACACAGCAATCAAAGTTTACATTTTTCCTATGCCTGCACAAAAAAAATACAATGACAACGGTCATCTGTCAATATCACCTGTTTAAATTATTTTTGTTATGTTGGTTGTAGTCGTTTGACATATATTGTTATAGGGAGATGAGTGACAGTGACAGTACCATGGAATTATATGTACTTCATTAGACAGTACAGTACTGAAAGCGGAAATTGCCAATCTTCATCGTGACTTCACTTCCTCAAATAAGTTGACCTTGCTTGAAAATGAAGGTCATTTGGAGTTTTGCAAATATCTTAATAACAAAGACCTTATTTTAAAATCTGATTAGAGAAAGCTTCTCCTAGAGGCTATTCCTCGAAAAGGGTTTGCGAATTAGATCTTTTTTCAAATTACTTGACAAGCGAATTTAAGATTAAAATGACATGTTTAATAAAATCTAATTAATTATCTTATCTTAATTTTATATAATGCAATTTATTTATTATGTTTCACATTGACTTGAATATGAATTAATGTATAAAGTAACATATTTAGGTATCAATACAAATTTTGCATGCTGGAAACAGCTAAGTGTAACCACGCTTAAGCGAAATAAATCATTTCATTTCATTTCACAGATTATAATGTAAATATGAATGTAAATTATTGAGAAAAAAAAAATTCTATCCAAATAAGTCATAAATAGTTTCGGAGCGAACATTACTGAGAAAAAATTAACACAGTTTATTTACAGCTTGTCTAACTATACAAAACGTATGTAATCCTGCTTATATTATAAATGTGAAAATTATGTCTGTGAATTTTGGATGTTACTTACACAAACTCCCAAACACCTCTTTTCTCAGCATATTTCCAGTTACATCCCCAGTTTTAATGCTGTGCAATACATACATAATTTACATTGCCAATGTAATACATAAATACAAACGACAATTTCACGCTAAGAAACAACGCTACAAATAATTTTCGTGATGCTAAATGAATGTAGACTTATTACTTAATAGCATGACTGTATGGGTTAATGAGGTGTTTATTACAGCATTTCAAGATGTTTGGGACAAGTATGGCAGACGGTATGAAAATTTTAATAACTTAGAAGACGATGTACTAAAGAACATGAGAAAGATGAACGACCGACTAGAAGATAAATATGCGCCTGGAACAATACAAGACTACAAAGACAAAGCATATCCTATACCCGAATTGAAAGACGGTGATGATATTCCTAGCGTAAAATTGGGGACAAATACTTTCAAAGATGTTGATGTAAGCGAACAAATGCAAGGAAATACAGTCCTGGAGACCTGGGAAAAGTTCAAGATGATGCTCGCTGACATGCAGCACGAGAATCGTGCTGACCCGGAGATGCACGTCACGTAAGTTCTTATACTTTCATAGCTTTTACATACGTTTCATATCTCAAAAGGATAAAAACGGAAGTCTTATAGGATCACTTTCCTGTCCTTCTGTCTGTCAAGACCCTGTGTCTGTTTATCTCGGAAACGCATATAGGTATTGACTTAAAATTAAAACATACTCGGGGTCTACAGTTCCATGAAGCTGTGAAAACTCAAATTTCTAAGTTAACGTAAAAATAAGATACGGCCGTTTATGACACAAAAAACGTATATTTTGACATTCTTAAGGGAATAAAATTTCATGGGGTAGTTTCCAGTAGGCAAGTAATATAGTATTATTCTTCAAGTACAGGAAAAATTCTGAAAACTATACGTTTGAAATTGAATAAAAAACAAGGTTTTTATGCAAGGGACGGGTGTCCAAATTTTGAAGTGAGTTAAGAATGTTATATGGGGTATAGTGTGAAAGGGCTTCATTGGCTTAAATAGAGAAAGGAAGTCTCGGTGGGTGAGTCTAACTCGCACTTTAAAGGTTATTTTCTTTTATCTAACTTCGAGATAAGAGCTACACGTTGATTTGGTGGAAAGGTTGATTAATGATTATAAGATAAAAATAATAAATAATAAATAAATAATGAATAAATAATAAATATATAGGGACAAATTACACTGATTGAGCTAGCCCCAAAGTAAGTTCGAGACTTGTGTTATGGGATACTAACTCAACGATACTATATTTTATAACAAATACTTATATAGATAAACATCCAAGACCCAGGACAATTTGAGAAAGGCCATTTTCCAACTTGCCCTGACCGGGGATCGAACCCGGGACCTCTGGGTGGTGGACTAGCATGGTGACCACTACGCCACGGAGGTCGTCAAATAAAACAACTTCAATAAGCAAATTCGTTAAGTTGGATGACGTCTTTTTCAGTTATTAAGTCAAAAACCCAAGCTATTGAACCATCATTATCATCATCATATCAGCCACAGGATGTCCACGGCTGGACATAGGCCTCCCCCAAGGATTTCCAAAACTACCGATCGGAAGCGGCCTGCATCCAGCTATTGAACTGATTTTGATAATTTAATTCTGTACAGAACAGTCGACTTATAATTCGCAATTTTGAGCTCAATTAGATAAAATTTTCTTTGAGTTTATAAATATCCCTTTTGACCAACTAACGTTACAAAGTAACTGAGGATAATTTTTCAACGTAAAGGTACAACCTGACGGTCGCATACTGTATATGTTTTACGCTTTTCATTGAAACTTAGTTCGTTCGACAATCACGTCAAAAAAAGAAAGATAATTTTAAAGCTACCTAGCCATGATTATATTTTTTATGGCAGGCCTATTGGTTATATATTCAGGAACATATTTTATATCATCTCATCTCATCCCAACCCTTCTCCCGCTTACTGCTGAGCATAGGCCTTTCTTCGTCTACGCCACCTATTTTATTTGATAAAATATATTATTCATCCGATACGGTGATGGGTGAAGGTCGACCTCTCTTCGGATTTCTAACTAATATAGCCTATACTATACCTAAAGGGTGCAATATTGAATTTAATGACTTATAAACAGCAGACAGCTCTCCCAACGATACCTCACTTGTCAAGGTATCATGGAAAGATATCATTGAAGATACGAGGAAACAAACGAACATACGAATGTATAATTCAGATAGAGATATTTAATTTGCTTATCAACTTAGTTGATTTGGCCAACAACTAGAAGCAGCTCAATTTACGTCACTTGCTGACAAAATATGTATTGCTGACCAAGAGTTTGTCTTATTTGGCTGACCGTTTAAATGATAGCCGATTTATTTAATGATCTTTGATTTGATGTTTTTTTCCCACCCAAATAGCGTAGTAACGTTCACGGGAACGGCAACGGCGACGGCATCGGCAATTACTGGGGCATCGGCAACGGCAACTACAACGGGTGGAGGAGGGGCAACGTCAACGGCAACGTCAACAATATCTGCATCGGGAGATGCAAGGTCAACTGCAACCACAATGGGATCGGGAACGGGAGCGGCGTCGTCAACGGGCACGGTAACGGTAGGGGGATCAGGAACGGCTAGGGCAACGGCAACCACAATAGCATCGGGAACAGGAACGGCATCATCAACGGCAACGTCAACAGTAGCGGCAGCGGGAACGGCAATTTCAATGGCAACAACAACGGGAAAGAACGTGGCACAAGCAACGGCAACGGCAACGGTAGCTGCATCAGGAACGGCAAGTGCAACGGCAACTGCAACTGCAACGGGAACGGGAACAGTCACGGCAACGGCAACGGCAACGGCAACTGCACCAGGAGTGCCATCTGTCTCAAACACGCTCACCGTAACGGGAATTGGAAGGGCAACCGTAACGGTAACTGCAACATCACCGAGCAGAATCAGGTGAGCTAGTTTGAAATATTTTCTTAGTAATAGTTCTTTCTTATTATAAGTCCATACAATGCATAATTTACGTTATGCATTCAAAAGTCCTTGTAGAAATTGTTGACATCGTCTTATGTTCTTATAACGATTTTAATGTTATGTGTATTCATCACATAATGATAACGTTTTAAAAAAAATCGTCAATCTCTATCACCGTATGATGCATATACAAGATTTATTGTCGCATCGACAGTAAAACATATTCCCTATCGAGTGTGCTAATAGCCACTCTGGTGTCAGATCAGCTGTCTCAAGGCATCTGACGTAGCTCAATTACAGTCATCTAGTTACAAAAGTTATTATTACATACTAGTTAACTAGTGTGCAGTCTGAGTAACGAAAACAATTCGTTTATTTTCAAACTTTTCCCATCCTATTTAATATTCATTTACCTCCATACTGGTATAGCTGCAAACATCTAAAATGTTCAAGCTGCTTCTATACTCACACACTCGTCTTAATTTGGGATCTACAAACATAATCCAGAAGTTAGCTTCTTCGTTATTTGAGAGAATCATGGAAGATGCTGCGTTTCTCGTACCTATTTATACATATCTGTCTTTATTAGACCCATGACATGCCTGTGTCACTCTCCGTTTATCAAAAATATACATACATTATTACTATGCGCGCGGCGACCACTGCGAAGGAGAAAATTCAGTTACATGAATCTTTTGTCCAGAGTAATAAGAATGAAATTGGCTATCAATGGATGTCTAGGTATCTAAACGAAGAGGCGAGGAGTTCAGACGCGAGCTAAATTAAACCATAGCGCTAACCACATTAAGTAGATATTTCTCTGAATTTATTTTCGGAGTAAGATTTCTGTACGTGAGTACTAGTATTAGTTATTCTAGTTTATAGACTATAGTTATTCTATGCCCTCGATTAACTTTTTCCTATAACTTACTTCCAGAGACGTCATGAGTCTTCAATCTCGCGAAACATCTCCGCTACTAGGGATCTTTTTGCAGTCAGGCTCAGAAGACTCGCCATCAGTGTAAGTATAATAAATATAACAAATCTGGCGCTTGCAATGTATTCCAGGTCATAAATCTAGCCGTCAGGCCATAAACTGCTATAGATAAGCCACTTGAATTCGTATCTTGTAAATTATAATACTTATCTATAGATCTACGTAAATTAAGCAACGTAGAGAACCATCACACCGGAGGTCCCGGGTTCGATTCCCGGTCAGGTCAAGATGGAAAATTACCTTTTTTAGATTGACCTGGGAGTTAGATGTTTATCTATATTTGTATCTGTTATAAAATATAGTATCGTTGAGTTAGTATCCCATAACAAGTCTCGAACTTACTTTGGGACTAGCTCAATCTGTGTGCTTTGTCAATATATCTTTATTTATTTATTATATCATTTTGGTGAGGTCATCATTTTAGCCGCATAACGTCCAATGCTGGACATAAATGCCTCTCCCATCAATGTCTCATAAAAAGTTTATATTTAATGTGTTTCAGTTCTTTCGTTTTTACCTTCTGTTTTCTAAGTGATTGTTCCACTAAATATTTGATGTATTTTTTCAAAATCGGAGTAAATATATTCTTATGACAATATAATTTTTAAATTTTTACATGAGTCTCGAATTTTTGGACGAAATTCTTCAGAATGTCGCTCTACATAATTTTTGTTATTAAACTTCTCTTGGGATATAAATATTTACAGGGAATAGAAAGGACGATATTTTATAAACCGTGATAGTTATTATATGTATCGTTAGTTTTCCGTTTCTTTGGTGTCATTACCTACATTTTATTCTTCGAGCCAGGCTCATAGCAATGAAGAGCTTCCCATATATCTCTGTCCTCTATTCCATTTCATCAATTTGCTATATTAGTATTTGCAAACATTTTTTTTAACAAATACTTGCTTTCTCATTACAGGAACAGCTTCAAGCCTCGAGCCCTTAACGTGGTTTGATGTCCAGCTTGAGCAGCAGACACTACTTTTGAATTGTGATGTTACCTCGTATGTACTATAATGACCTATAACAACATTTGTCGTGCAACATATTGTCAGTTTGTCAAATGCACCAGATGGTAGCATAGACTCAGTTTATTGTACAGAGTTAACAACTAACAAGAACTGTTTTAATTTTGTATTTAGTTCCATTGTAATTTTTTTATTTATATATTTGATATTGTTCCTTTTATTAATAAATGTCTCCTTGATTAAATATTTTCAATATTATGGTCTAGTATTTTTAATTAAATTTTAACGATTTTTTCTTTTACTATAGAAGAAAATGTTAATTGAAGAAGTATTTGAGTACTCTTAAATACTGCATAAGTGAGTTTACAATATCTTCACAAAGGAAATTTCAAACTATACAGTTATGTTTTCGAGTTGTATCTAAACATACATAGTTAGTTTGTATTAGATACTCAGCAATTTAACTTACCAGGAATTTACATGGACATCTTACAACACCCTATGGATTTAGAACCTTTTATAGAGGATTCATATCATGGGTGTAGATAAAGTCTTGTATGCAACTGTAATAATTAGGTATTAAAACACTCATGTGATACTGTTATCACAATCGGCTTCGCTTCGTGTGATAAACCCACATTTGTGTTTTAATACCCCATATTATACTTCAGTTGCATAAATAACTATACCATTTTACCCTAATCATGAAGTTATTGTGGTCGCATAATAATGGACAAGCACTTACATATATTATTTGTCCAATAAATTCATTCCATGCTGGTCGCAGGTGCCGATTGAGGTTGGCCATACATAATTTTAAAGTTTATGTAAAGAAGGTACTCTGTGAGAAGGCTTATTATAGGACCGATGACTATCTTAAAGACAACAAAGTCCGGCTTGAGCTTGGCGCGGGTCCCTCTTAAAGATTTGTTTGTATACTCAGAAATGTCATAATTTGGTACATTAGGTACATACTGAATTTACAACTTTATTTTTAATTTGACGAATTCACCACCTCCGTGGCGTAGTGGTCACCATGCCAGTCCGCCACCCAGAGGTTCCGGGTTCGATCCCCGGTCAGGGCAAGTTGGAAAATGGCCTTTTTCAAATTGTCCTGGGTCTTGGATGTTTATCTGTATATGTATTTGTTATATAATATAGTATAGTTGAGTTAGTATCCCATAACACAAGTCTCGAACTTACTTGTCCCTATATATTTATTTATTTATTATTATTTAATTTAAAAATTTAATTTAAATGATGACAACAAACAATGTTTACTCTGTCCAAATATCAACTATAAATATTAATCTCATTGTGAGTCGACGTTCTTGTAGAAAATGTACAGTGTAGTTTGTTACCGCTTCTTCTGCACTAGCGCTTCGGAGGCGGCAGTAAACTTAGCTCTAAGTAACTTTTTGACGTCCATAATTATTGTGCAACAAAACAAAGTTACGATTATTAAGAGATATTATAAATATCCTATGATAATAAATATATATTTGAATTTCAAAATAATATTAATCTTTATTTATCAAACTTACACTAAAAGGTGATCATACAAAAATTAAAAAATAATATAAATTTGTTAATTAAAAATGCCCCCACGGATTGTACCTGGCTCAAAGGTACCCATTATGCTAGCTGCATTTCCTCTTTGAATAGCAATGGATATCCTTTGAACCAGGTACCAGCCAGAGCGGTAGTCATAACCACGGTCTCTTAAGCGACGTCCTATCTCATTAATAAAGTCCCTTGCCTCCGGACACCATGGGCCAGCAGTCTCTACGGCGACAGGCACAAAATCATAATGTGTAGATAACATTGAATACTATGCTCTTTTTTTGGTAGCAGCAGCCTGCGCAGCTGCCCCAGGTGATCGCGTGGTGCTAGTGAGATAAGACGCTGCGTAAGTGCTGACGCATGTTGCGTCCCACAATTAACTCCGTCCTCTCTGCCACTATTGTATTTGAATTGAATTGGCGAAAATGCAAATGATGTTATTAGGCGATGCGGCTAGTAATCCATCATTGTTTTGATTCCTTCTTTCACCTTACCACCCATCATCACGCTAAAAGTGGCCTTGGAGTCTTGCGGCCTTAGGCTCTATCTGCTCAGATCCACAAGACCCAAAACGCTCTGTCTGTCCTGTTAGAAATAGAGACGTGATAGATGTATAAAAACATGCGCCCGCGCAGCTTATTAAAAATAAATTTATTTTGGTACAAAACCTTCTTCCCATCCTCTTTTATCTCTATTAAAATATCACTGATAATCAGAGGTCGGAATTAGGTAGACTTATTTATGTACTTGCATCGGAATGTTAATATTAATATGGATCTTCCCGGGATTTCTAATGGACAATCCCATGTTGCCAACAATATTACAAATAAATAATCATAAAAACCTCAGAGATAGATAAGACAAATAAAACAAAGATAATTTAATACAATTTTTTTTTTATTTACCCAAAGCCTGGGCTTGGTTCAGAAGACGACCTTGCGTCAAACCAAGAGGCTCACCTTAGGCTGCTAAGTGCTGGCCCACAACACCGACCAACCTCAGCTGACCACCCTTCACGGATTCGGGACGAGAATAAGGGCGGTACCTCCTTTACTTGTTAGTTTAGAAAACGGCATAGGGCCTTTATATCCCACACCCCTGTTATTAACTTTTTTAAATAAAATCTTTTAGTGGTTTTTGACTTAGGTACGTGTTTTTTTTTTATAACGCCTCATATACTTTGCATCAACAAATAATGAAACGGACATTACTATCTCTCTCTCTCTCTCTCATCTCAGCGTTTTCCCAGTTGCGTCCTCAGCTGCAAGGCTGAGAAGCCCGGGGTAACCTTTCTGACTTTTTCTTCTCCACTTTGCACGGTCTTGAGCATCCTTGGTTGTAAGACGATTAGCACGCATATCACCCTTGACGACATGAAGCCAGCACTTCTTGGGTCTACCCCGCCTGCCGGGCCCCGGCGGAGGCGGCATGGCTATACATTTGTTTCCCACGTAACCTGCCGGCTTCCGTAGGACGCGACCGTACCAAGTCGCCTGCGCTGGTACGGTCTGCGCTGGTACTTCTTGCAGTTTGTCTGCTATGTCACGGACATGAAGGCTGCCGCGGATGCGGGTGTTTCTCATACGATCTCTCCGTGACACTCCGCATATCCAACGCAGCATTTGCATCTCCATGACACGCAATTCCTGCTTGTGCCGCTCAAGCAAAGGCCACGCCTTCACTCCTGTCCACGACCTGTCCCTTCAACCTAACCGGCATTTTGCGGTCACAAATGACACCAGTCACCTCCCGCCACTTTGCCCATGCGGCAGATATACGGGCCTTGACGTCGGCATTGATGTCTCCGGACGCATGAAGTACAGATCCCAAGTATTTAAACTGGTCCGTACGATCGACCAAGTCTTCGCCTATGCGTACGGGTGGGGGATCTGTAGCATTGCAAGCCATGTATTCAGTCTTCGTCACATTTAGCTTCAGACCACCGTTTTCAAGCAACTCCCTCCACACATTTGCGCGTCGCACCAGTCTCACTCTGTCCGCATCCACCAGTGCTGCAATAACGAATGATGTTTGTAGTCACTCTGTATGTTGACGTCGGTGTCCATTAGTTAGCGTTATGGTTGGGAGTGGTGATGGAAACACGAGAGCCGTTGATTGTATTTATTCCATCTATTTAAACCTACTCCTTTCATAGTGACGACTCTAACTCTATTGACTACATCTAAAGCTTATATACTATAATGAGTCTGTTATCTTAAGGATTCCAACGTTTACCGGAAGGTGCAACTAGCACGTATTACATATTTTCACGTTACTATGATAAGCAACTATTTTGCATATCATCACGTTACCACAGTGCGATATCATCAGCATACATAAGCAGCCACATAGGTTGCTCGTGTGTGTCTCTTATGCTGTTAGGCACTTCGCCTAATATTACACTGAACAGGTATGGACTGAGAACCGAGCCTTGGTGAACCCCGACTGAAACGGGGAAGGGTTTGGAGTCACCAACAGCAGTCCTAACTATGGACTCGGAATCGCGGTACGTATCGCAGATCATGTCAATATAGATCTTTGGCATCCCTTTGGACTTCAGAGCCCACCAGATCATCTCTCGGAGAACACAGTCAAAGGCCTTCTCCATATCCAATAATTTTTCAAAACTAAAAACCGACTTTACTTTCAAACAAAAAAGAATTTTTCAAATCGGTCCAAGCGTCTTCGAATAATCGGTTAACATACATAAAAAAAAAGAAGCGACGAATTAATAACCTCCTCCTTTTTTGGAAGTTGGTTAAAAACAGGAAATGGAGAGGCGTATTCTTTGCCCTGTATTTCTCCATGATGACTCTTAGGGCAAATATAGGGTCCGTAGTGCTTAGGCCGGGGCGAAATCCATACTGACGCTCCGAGACTGTACTCTCCTGTCGGCTCCAAGAGTCTATTATTCTGTCAAAGAGTTTCATGGTCTCAAAGACCTTTACAACGCGGTAGTTGCTACACTCTTGCACCGATCTCTTTCCTTTAAAGACTGGAATTATAATACTCAGCCTCCATTGGTCAGGGATTTTACCGGTAATCTTTACCAGTAAAATCCATGCGGACATCTTAACAAACCTTTTTAGCCCCATGCGGTTAAAAAGGTTTGTTAAGATGTCCACACCATGAGGACTCATAGCCTTCCAGGTTTTGATGGGCACTCCATCGGCTCCGACAGCTTTCCGGTCCTTCATGCAGCGAAGAGCTGAGTGGACTTCTCCTTGATTTGGAGGGAGGTCCGGTGGCTGCACCTCTTAATGCTGCTGGTTCAGCAGCTTGTGAAAATATGAGCGCCATCTCTCCTTCACCGCGAGGTCTTCGCATAAAAGGTTGCCGTTAGGGTCTTTAACACAGCGGCACCTGGAGATATCCTGTGCTGCTTTGACCCTGGAACATGCCAACTTATAGATAAGCTCTTGCCCCTCAGGCGACTCCAATCTATCATACAATGGCTGTACGTGGTGACGCCTGACCCGGGCAACCGCTTTTTTAGTGGCCTGTTTTGCAACCCTGTATGCGTCGTGGTCTTTAGGAGATCCGGACGCTTGCCACGTTTTAAAGTGCTTTCTTTACTCTTACTCTTACTCTGGTCTGTGTCGTTCCACCACCAAGTTTCCTTGTCACACTTGCGTCCACCCTTTGAAATGCATACGGATAATTACGAATATAAAAGGGAAAGAAACTTGCCAACCACATTTTAAAGACCTTGAAATATTAACTTTGCCCTGTATTTACATTTTAGAAGCATGTAAATTTGTACGCAAATATCCCCAGTTTTACACAAAAATTGAAGACTTACCAAGACGATATCCCACACGACAAAAAAAATAAACTAGTGACACCCGCTTCCAAGCTAGAACTTTTTAAGTCTGGCTCGCTAGCTATGACGATAAAAATTTATAATGCCCTACCCGACAGCCTAAGAAATGAAGAAAAAAGTTCCTTATTTATAAAAAAATTGAAATTAATTCTAGTAAATAAAACGTATTACAAACTGGACGAGTATTTTAACGATAAACTTTTTAATTAAAATTGACAATTCAAAAATACCTACTTAACAAATAAACTTTGACATCACATTTAAACTTATAACTTGATAATAATTTACAAATAATAAATATCACACAATCTTGCTAATAAATACTAATAATAATAATAATATACATATACTATTCAATAATATTTTGTAAACATTTATATTTATAAGTTAACTGCATGTCATAAATGTCGCTTGCCGTTCCACTTTTTGTTTTGCGATACCCGACAGGGTTCATAGTGTACCTATTATAGAAGACAGTGACTTTTAATAGTTAGAACTGTTGTACTTTATGAAATGCAATAAATGATTTGAATTGAATTGAATTGAATTGACATACGCCGCCGCAACACTGATAGCTCCTTGAACCTTGTCCCAGTGAAGCTGGACTGGTTCGCCATCGGTTTTGTCACATTTGTAACCGATCGCAGTTGCGAACTCTTGGGACTTGGATTCTCCAGCCACCACCACTTGATTTGGCGTTGACGGCGTTCAGTGGGCTTGCCAGTAGGCTTTATGCGAAGATCCATGACAAGGAGGCGGTGGTGCGCAGTGAGACTCTCGCCGGGTATGACTTTGCAGTTGGTTACTTTGCCAATATGGTCTCTTCTGGTTAGGAAGTAATCGATTTGGGTAGCGTGTCCCCAGCTCCTGTAGGTAATTAGGTGCTCGGATTACTTTCTAAAAAACGTGTTCACGAGCGCGAGGTCGGCCGCCGCACTCGTTGAGAGGATTTCTCCACCCTCCAGATTGCGACTTCCGTATCCCATAGCCACCATAAACACGCTCAAATTCCTCACACGCCTCACTCACATGACCGTTCCCAAAACCGTGTCTTTTCGGCGTTTCCACAGCCAGCCTGTGGCGCGTAGGCGCTTATCAAAGGAGTCATAATTAGATTAATTAGCATGCTATCATGATTAGCAAAACACGTTTTGGCTATTATTTTTAAGTAAGTAACATGTAACGTACCATGTTTTTAATTAATTAATTAAAGATCTTATCTTATCTTTCCCGAATGCACATTAGCAAACAAGTGTCACATCATCAAAACATGTATAGGGACGCGATATTATTTTCAGTTCAGGCTCTAACGGCAAACATTTGATTAAAAGTAACTATAGTCCATTTCGTTAGGTATTCAAAAGAATGTAAACAATCTTGACATATCTTTTTATTGAAATATATACTTTATAAATCAATAACTTTGCAAATTACAAATTATTTATTTTATATATTACATAATTAATTTGTAATTTTCAAAAGTATTGATTTATAAAGTGTATATTTCAAAAAAAGGCATGTCAAGATTGTTTACTTTCTTTTGAATACCTAACCAAATGGACTATAGTGACGTCAAATTGTGTCCGCTCTACGAGTATCTGAGTCTCTTTGTTTTTCTTGTTTTCAGGGTTCCGTACCCAAAGGGTAAAAACGGGGCCCTATTCTATAGACTCCGCTGTCAATTTGAATGTAGTGGTCACATAAGTCTCAAAAAGGTGATAGATCCTGTAGTACAACGAAATGGTTATTTTGGCCACTGTGAAAATATATTAATTGCCATGTTAACGGACGATCGAAAACACATTAAAGAAATTGCCCTTCGAAAAATTTTAAAGATACGTGATCGTTCTACTGGATTTACTCCTTTGCGTGTGTTTAAATTACCACAGTTTAATTTTGATGCACAAGATTATACTGATCTAATACATTGGGAAATTTCTCTTACTGAACCACCTCTTATGAAAATGATTCCCACCGAAGTGATTTTAGAAGCCTTGGCAGATCAGCAAAAAGTAGATTCTAAAATTTTATCACGTTTCCGCGAGATCCCATGTCACACTCAAGCAACTGAAAGATGCATAAAATTAGTTACAGAATCTTGTTCAGCAGTCTGTGGACCGTTAAGAAGAGAAGAATGGATCAGGAATAAGTTGGAGTCGTGTCGTATTATGCCCTCGTTCAATACAAAAAAAGAGTACAAAATTGAATAAATTTTGTCACTTTCATGTCGTAAAACTAATTCTTATAATTATTATTTTTTGTTTAATCTAGCTTCCTAACATGTTGTTAAATAGTAAACTATATTATTTTTAATAAAACATATTTAATTAACTAACTAATTTAATTGTCCTCATAATAAGTTTTAAACCTGATACCAAGATGCAACTTTTCCGCTATCTGCCATTTCAAAAAACTAAAAAAAAGAAAAACGCTCCACCCTAATAATCCTAATATATAGGTATCTTGGTTAAAACGGATATGCGGACATATCCCATATCAGAACGGCCGAGGATATTAGAACTTTGTCAGTTAGAAAGTTATGACATAAGTATCATTATTATGTATCATAAATTATCAAGAGAACATTTTGAAGAGATAAAGAGTAAATACTGGGTTCATGGAATATTAACTTATGATGTAAATATTTTTTCTTCTTTTCGTATTTTGTATAAAAGACTTCTTTAATATGTATAAAAATCAGAGAAAGTACTTAGTCAATATAAATGTTGAATATATTCTATGATTAATGCATAACGCTTGAAGATCTTCAGTATGTACCTAATTAAAGACCAAGCTGGAAATGCTAAGTCAAAATATTGTAGTTACAATAATATTTTTGTTATTCTCTAGCTAGGTTAAAGCAGTTAGGGCATCAGGAATAGGGACATTCCTGTCAGCAGAATGGCCGTCTGTTAGCATTTCCATAAATCAGCCGTGATTTTATTAATGCTGGCAACCCAAAATGTAAGAAAATGGTAACACCGGCCACGCTGCTGTCAACTGTCAAGTTTGACATAAGAACAATTGCCGCGTTTTTATCAGGACTCGAGATGATTGTGTTAAAGTATTGAAATGTATTTATGATACCAATACAGAATATATAAGATTTATACGAGCTCCCAGGTTTTATTTAAAAGTACCCGAATGAGGAAGTGTGTGATACCCAGACGATCCGGAGATCGTAACACTATGTACCTACCTAATTCATTGAATGGGGCCCTCTCCTTGTAAAGGAGTTCAACTAACGTTGATTTACTTTTTTAAAAAGTACTTAACTAACACGTAGACGTACAGGTTGCGACTTGCGGCACGTAAGCGACATGTGGAGAGGATACTGTGCACGGGTAGGTAAGGTACCTATTAATTTTTGACTTCTGCGCAAGCAAGATCAGCGCTAGAGTTTCGTGCCGTTACCTGTATGTAGGTACAAAACAAATTTTACACAATTTTATAATAATAAAGGCAAAGGTGCTTGCGGCCTTCATGGACTGGGGGCCCTCTCCGACCGGCGGCCTTTGGTATATTTCTTGTCTTGCCACCATTGTTACGTCACTGATAGTTTTCAAATTGTTCTAGAACAAACATCTCTCTATACTACGTAACAGTGTCGCTGTCGAAACCTGATAAAAATCTCAAGCTTTACTATCCAAAGATTTAGAATATATAAGTAGTGTTACTATCCTAGGTAAGTGACGTCTACTATTCCTAGCCTGTTTAGGCAAAGGTCAAAAATTGCCTGAAAAACTGAAACTTTATATGTCAATGTAATAAGGTTGAAGTTCGTCGGTGTCGATTTTCCCCATGGGTCCGGTCGGGAAATGAGAGGCGGCAGTTTTTCCAGCGAAATGATTCTAGGTGATGAGCATGTTGAAACTTGCATACTGCCTACCATTATTCAATTACCTATCTACAAAGTAGCGCCCACAATACGACAATAAATTAAAACATGGTATATCCAATGACGTGTCCGTCCATGACAGTTCTCATCAGTGAATAAATATTTACAAGATGTTTCCATTTTTACCCGACTACGGCGAAGCCAAAAAGAGTTATGATTTTGGCCTCTATGTATGTATGTTCATTTGTTTCTCGTATCTCCTAAACCACTCAACATAATTTGACTTAGGACATATCGTTTCATGCATCTCGACTGTCCGCTCGTTATAGGCTATATGACGTCACACTAAATCCAATAAGGCGACTTCTAGACGGTAAAAACTACACAAACGTTATCAAAAAGTTTTTTTTTTAAATATATCGAGTGTAGTATCAACTTTTCTAATGAAATTTGTGGATGGATATTAAAAGATTAAAATAAAAATTTATGAACTTTTTCTAGTTATGTACTTATTTCATTGTAGAAAATTGAAAAATAAAATAATACAATAAAATCTAAATACATGTTTTTTAAAACTTCTATTTCATTATTTTAGGCGGTTGACTTATGATGACTATGCAGTGCTATCTGGTAAAATAATAACTCTCTTTCCGCAAGAGTCAGCTAGTACATATTTTACCCGGCCTATTAAAAAAAGTGATTCACACAGTGGAAGATCAGTACCAGCTAAGGGAAAACTTATAGATAGAGTGAGAAACTTATTATTTCAATCTGGGGAAAGAAAACGCAAATCAACCATTAATAATGACAATGAAAATGCGCCACCAAAAAGAACAAGAACGATAGAAACACTTAGTGGTAAGTAATCTAGTAAAATATTTTTTTTCCTGAACCTTTATGTATCATCTTTATTTTTAACTAACAGCCCGCCCGGCTGCGTCCGGGGTATATTTATTATAAATAAACCTTATCCGATAAATACTCTACATGCCAGTGAAAACAGCATCAAACTCGGTCCAGTATTTTCTGAAATTAGCCTACACAGACAGACATATATACAAGACAAACTGGGGGACTTGTGCTTATTGATTGATGATGATGATATGTATTGATTCAACTTGTATTTTAAAGTTTTTTTTATTAACTATAGATATCACAACAGAAAAAAGTCAAGAATACTTCAACTGGTTAAAAGAAAATCAAGAACCCTGGGGGGTTACTCCAGAAGCGGCACGCGAGACGGACGTTACAGCGTATCCGCGATTCTGTGTCAGGCAACATTGAGCATTAACGTCTAATAATAAAGCCTAATTTGGTTTGATATATAAATGGGACGTCACTTTCGGACGGCTATCGTATTATTTTATGGAGTAACCCCCCTGGTACGAAGTAGTTGCAAAATGGAAAGCTACTGCCCAATTTAGACATGAGCAAGAATATGAGAATGTTGCGCAGTTCATTCAGAAGTGGAGTAATTTAACAGCCCAAAAGCTGTGCAACTCGTGAGTACCTACTGCTATAATTAACATGTTATTTTTTTTTTTAATTCATTGAATTATTTTTTCACAGAAATAAACCATCAAGAAGTTATCTTTAAATAATATTATTGGGCTATTTGATAGACAGCATCCTCACACCTACACAGGTACCTACAGTGTTTGTCATGTGTTTTGTTTATTGGGTTTGAGAAAAGCTATGTTGCGCTGTTTTGCCATCTGTTGCAATAATTAACAACTTTATTCAACTGCTTGATAATCTAACTTAATGCTATGTTGTTAGCGTTTGGGTGCAAAATGTCCAATTCGCAAAATGTACAATTTGCGAAATGACCTATTCTCAAAATGTCCAATTCGCAAAATGTCCTATCATCATCATAACGTCACCCTTCAATCAATTATTAAGTTATGAAGACAGATATTCTTGATTTCGATATAAGATCAATTAAAAAAATTATAACTATACTTTTTAAATTTTTATCGTAATTGAAATTAAAAATCAAAAGGGAAATTTGAAGATCTTTAAGATTTTTTGCGATATTTGAAAAAAATCCAGACCCCTATTGTCTTTTTCAGTAAAGTATTTGTAACTTTTGACATTATGATAATATTGGACATTCTGCGAATTGAACATTTTGCGAAATGGACATGTTACGAATCGAACATTTTATGCCTAAACAATTGCTAGTTTTTTTGGGTGTGTATACAAGTAATTTCTAAATGACTAAGTGGCTGTGTATGAAAATGTTGTGAATGCCCCCCGGTTCCATCAGTGGTATATAACCCGAATTTCACTAAAACGTATTACGTTTTTACTCAATGTTCTTTTGTTTCCTGCAATGATCTTTTGTATCAGTCAATGTGTGTGATTGATCTTTACCTGTAAGAAATAAAAACATAGTCAGAGTGAAAATGTAGTGGTGGTACCATGGGACATTCATCGAAAATTATTAGTTATAACAACAAATTATGGCTTATACCAGTGGTGGATAGCTATAACAATCAATTATGGCTTATACCAGTGGTGGAATGCAAGCACTTGTTGGTAAGAATTTAATCTAAATCTAAGATCTTAATAAATTGTTTATTTTTTCAGATTGATGAAGATTTTGATTTATTATTCCCTGGTAAAGGAGACATATTCAGACAAAATTGGCAAGCGTTTTGTAAAAAAGTATTTGAATTGAAGAAATCAGAAATAAAAAGCGATGAATACAAAGAAGACTTGTTAAGTTCACTAAGCCGCTTAGACACTGATGGTAAGCAAACACCCAAAATTCTACTGTCTACCAATTAATATTCTACTATAATTATTGACGATTACCTATATAACAATTTGTTGAAATGGTTTAATCTTACTGAAATTATGTAAGCATTCTTATGTTAATCATTGATGTGTCTATCACCACTTGTAATGTGGTTTCCCCAGGTCCTAGCTGTTACTCTTGTTTGGCCCACTAGTATGTCTCAAAAAGTTACTATCTTTGTTCAAGACAAATGGAACAAGTAAAAAAAAATTTGCTGTTCCTTACATTTATTGCCTGTTAGGTACCGAGAAATGTATGAAATAGCTGATTTTTTTCTCGCGATTTCACCGTAGGAATTTTTTTTTCAGTATGATGGTCTGAGCATGTGGTTAAATTCATAACGATGATGTCATTAACACATAGTACATTTCAGTAGAAATGTTTATTTCATTATATCGCAGTTACATTTGGACACTTTCTATTTCAGATGAGAAAATACCATCAGAACTGACTCTTTTGGTTCATTTAATTCCACCAAAAGGACGATCATCACAAAAAAAGAAGTTGTCAACACGGGAATGCTTAGAGAGCATTATGGTCATTGTCGAAGTAAGTAAATCTATATCAAATTATTATCAGTATTATCAGCGCTGTCGCGAGCTCGCATTTCACATTTTTGAAGTTGTAACTTATTTTAAATAATAAATTTGATACTTACTAATACACATTTTTCAGAATCCTGGAGATATTAACCAGACTGTGGAAGAGAAAAAGGAAAAAGCGCGAAAACTACGGGTACCTGTACAGTCATACCTTATTTTACTTGGAAATCTTCAGACTTTTAAACAGTTTTACCTAGTGATTGACGAGATAAAATATACTTTTGACTCTGCAACATCTGCCTATGATACACTTTTTAAATTATATCAGGTCTTCAATGCGAAATATAATAAATCAAGTGAACATATCATGTTAATTGTTCAGAAATGCATCTACAATATTACAACCGAGTATGACAACCCGGTTCCCTGCATTTCTGATGTATTAAATTTGACATTTTAAAAATAAGTATTTATAAGTAAAACAATTTCTTAATTTTCATAATGATTTGCCCTAAATGTGGAAATGTTTTTAACGATTTTAAAAAATACTCATTCCATTTGAAATTTTATCACAATGTTAATGATTATTATATCTGTCCCATAGGCACATGTAATAGATTGTATCACAAAAAATATTGTATCATAAAATATCCATGTCTCAGATTGTCGAGTTCCCATAATTTCCAATATTCCTGACAGCGTTTTTTAATATTTTATATTATTTTTTTAATAAATTAATAAAAAGATCAAAAATTTATATTGTATTATAAAGAAATTTGACGAAATTTAATAGATTTTGACGAAAAACTTGACTACAGATTAAAACACCTTACTAGGTAAGTAACAAAAACTAGGTTAATGACTTCATGTTATCATGAACTTTGGAAACTCTGAGAAATGGACATTTTGAGATAAAGTAATTTTGTTACATTTACATTCTGCGAAATAGACATTTTGCGAACTAGACATTTTGCGAATTGGACATTCTGCGCCTAACCTGGAAAAAAAATGATGATAATAAATATTGCTAAAATCAAAGGTAATGGTCAGACGGGATACAAAATGTTGGTAATGCTCCTCACTAAAGTGTTAATAATATTGTATTGTGTAATTTAAGTAAATTTAATCTTGTCTACGTATTTCAACATTTTTTAAGGTATAAAAATTATTGAGTAGTTGCAAAAAGATAAAAGACCATTTTGGTATTATAAACATTACAATAGATACCGTAAACAAGAGATCTGTTTTCAGTACCTATTGTAATGTTTAACTACTCAAAAATTAATTGACAGATGTCAATTAATTTTTATTATTTTTATTATATAATTAATATAATTTTTATTATTTGACGAAAAAGGGAGATCCCTTTTTCGTCAAATAATTAATTTCAAATGGCGGCGCTAGTGGACCCGATATAGCCCCTTAAATAAAAAAGAATTGTACCATTTGTGATTAAAATAATAAACTTTTCAATTAAAAAATGTGGTTTTTATTGAAACATAACAAACTCTTCCTTAAAGGCAATCGGAATTTCCATTCAAACTCTCAAATTCAAATCGAAGTATTACTAGTATTAATCGAAGTTCACATACATTGAATCAAAATAATTATTGTCTTGACCCAGAATACTATAAATCAAAACAAACTAATTTTGTTTTCTGGCAAAAGATTCAGATTTTGGTAAGTTTTCATCAAGTTAATACGACAATTTGCTGTAATTTAAGATGCATTCAGTTTAAGAATTCTCATCTATTAATCTAAAACGACTAAGGTATTTTATTAAGAAAGATATATCTTGAGATAAAATAGCAACGTGTTTTAGAATTATATTTTTATTGTTTTTATTCAAATGATTTTGATATTTTGAATCAAGTTCTGACTATTTAGGCCAAAGTCTTAATTTTTTCATCGTGACACGATATTTTCTTAAATTTAGCATCTCAATTTCCAATGAACAGACCTAATAATCATATGAAGAACAGTAAATTTCAGTAAAAACTTATTATTTTAATGGAAACTTACGATTCGTTGTAAATATATTTAAAAATTCTTGCCGTAAACAGAATGTCTTAAATTAATAAGCAGTTAGTTTGATCTCAAGCAAACGGTTATCTTAAATTAAGTAAACGCTGTAGCTCTATATAAGTAAATGACATTAATTTGACACAAACTAATTATAATGGCTTCAATGAAAATTACTTGTTATCTTATAATAAAACAACACTTTCTTAAAATAATCACCTTTGAACTCATTGGAATAAATAAATATTAGTTTATCTCAAGGTAATTATTCCAAAAACACGGAATTTTGAGATTAAGAGGATTCATGATTTCGGATATATATGAATTAATATTTTCTTGGTAAAAATCCATTTTCTTTTAGTTGAAGAAATCCTTTTTTACCGTGTACCATTGAAATCTTAATCCGGTCTGGTTATATGCATCACGCATTGAGAGAAATCGACGGAAAGTTTTCAAATGACAATCGTTATCTGATTAATACACATCAACATCGTTATCAGTACTAGACGATGTTTTGCTAATTATTGTGATTACTAAAAAAACATTTCCAGTCTTAGGTAACCAGACTTTTTTATGCATTACAGGGCAACAACAATTATAGTGTAATGAAATCAAATCGGTTTTTCTGTAAGACTTGTGTACTTTGTGTATCAAGCCAGTTCTTTTTCTTCTAGCCAGCTCAAATTTGAAACTTGAAATTTAGGAATTTTATTTTTATACGAGTGTTATTTATTTTTAACAAAAGATAAAAACCATTTTTGATTGCAAAATTAAGTAACACTTTTTCTTTAAAACAAAATTGAATCATGTCTTTGCAAACCGTCTTTTTTTGCAAAGACATGACAATCACTTCTCATGTCTTTGCAAAAAAAGACGGTTACTACAACCGTCTTTTTTTGCAAAGACATGAGAAGTTAAATTTTATTTGCGATGCTATAAAAGTAATACAAAAATTACAGTGCAATTAATATAGGGAAATTATAGTCTTGAGTAAAAACTTATGGTTCTCAAAGGTTCCCAAAGTAAAAGAAGCTGTGAGTTTCATAGCAATAAGAACCTTGTTTACCATGCGCGGGATACAAAATTAAGGATAATTATTATTACTAGTAAAATATTTCAAACTCGCTAACCTACCCTGCCGTTGCCGTTACCGTTGCGGTTGCCGATCCAATTCCCGTAACCGTGC
Source organism: Acrobasis suavella (assembly GCA_943193695.1). NCBI lineage: Eukaryota > Metazoa > Arthropoda > Insecta > Lepidoptera > Pyralidae > Acrobasis > Acrobasis suavella. The sequence goes on from OW971950.1 coordinate 14,990,758, forward strand.
GTGTTCTCCTAACTGGGGCCATGTTCAATGAACGTGCTGTTGCCGTTGCCGTCGCCGTGACTCTTCCCGATCCCCTTGCCGTCGCAGTTGCCGTTGCACTTGCTACTCCGGCCCCCACTACGGTCGCTATAGCATTTGATGTTGCCGTTCCTTGACTTGTTGTGGTTGACGTTGCCGTTGCCGTTCCCGCTGCCCCGACTATTGCCGTTGCCGTTCCTGTTCCAGTTCCTGCACTTGTTGTAATCGCCCTTGACCTTGCCGTTCCCGCTGCCATTACCGTCGCCGTTGCCGTTGACGATGTCATTCCTCGTCCCCTACCCTCTGTGTTTGCGACTGCAATTGCCGATCCTGCAGCGTCTACCGTTGCCGTTGCCGTTCCCGTTCCTGTTCCTGCACTTTTGGTGATTGACGTTGCACTTGCCGGTCCCGCTCCCACTACCCGAGCCGTTGACTTGCCGTACGTTGCTCTTGCGCTTCCCCCACCCTCTGTGTTTGCCGCTGCTATTGCCGTTCCTGCGGCCCCTACCGTTGCCGTTGCCGTTCCCGTTCCTGCGCTTGTTATGGTTGACGTTGCCCTTGCCGTTCCTGCGGCGTTTACCGTTGCTATTGATGTTGCCGATGTCGTTGCCAGTGCCGCTGCCGTTGCCTCTCCCGAGACCTTTGTAACGCTATTTGGGGTGAAGAAAGGCCAACCAATCAGGGATCATTAAATTTTATTATCTGTCATTTAAACAGCTAAATAAGCGTTTTAACATACAATGGCGTAAATTGAGCTGCTTCTAGAGGTTGGCTAAAATAACTAAATTGATTAGCAAGAATCTTAACATTGGGCAGCTTAAAATTTTATCATCATCGTCTAAGGCTCTGCAGCCGCGGGTGGGCCTGGGCATACAATTTTATGGCATCATAGCAAATTTAATATCGTGATATGGGTTTTGTGTATGTATGTCTGTTTATCTGTTTCTCATATCGTATAATTCACTAATACCTTTGCAAGTGTGGTATCGTTGGCAGCTTCTTGGCTGTCCGCTGGTTATATGTTATTATGATGTCATACTAAATTGAATATGGCGCCCTTTTTAGGCTATAATAGTCTAAGATCCGAAAGCAGGTTGACCTTAGCGTTGCAAGCAATAGTATAAAATTTCGATAGTTTATCGATACTATCCTGACCTCGAAAACAGTCACAATATCGATAGGGCTATCGATACTATCGATACCATCGATAGTATGGATAGTTTTTAATTTATACAATTGATAGTATCGATAGTAAAGGTACTATTTGTGTTAAAAACTATCGATAGTATTGAGACGAATATCGCTATTATAATACTATCGATAGTTTTAAGTTCAAAAAGTAGTTACAGTTTCGATACTTTGGATAGTATCGATAGTATGAATTAAAAACCTTCGATACTATTGATAGTATCAATAGTATCAATTAAAAACTATCGATACTATCAATAGTATCGATAGTATCTAAATGATGTAATACGTGAAAGGTGTGGGGTGAAAGAGAAAATAGTAACAAAAATTAAGAAAGGAATGTCAAGGTGGTTTGGATATGTTGAGAGGATGGATGAAAGAAGACTAACTAAAAATATTTATCATGCGGATGTGGATGTGAAAACTGGACCGGGTCGACCTCGAAGAACGTTCTGCGACCAAATTGCAGACGTTCTGAAAAAAGGTGAAGTAAAGAGCACTTTTAACCGGAGAGCATGTATGAAAAGAGTAATGAGTGTTGACGAAGCAAAAGAGGTTTGCAAGGATCGTAGCAAGTGGAAATCTATAGTCTCTGCCTACCCCCATGGGAAACTGGCGTGAAAATATGTATGTATGTATGTAGTATCTAAATTCGATGGTATCGATATTATCGATAGTTTTACCTTTCATCAATAGTATTGAAAACTATTGACAATCGATAATCCTATCGATATTGGGACTGTTTTTCTAAGGTCGACTATCGACAGTCAAACTGTCGATTGTTTCGTGCCTTCAAATTGGAAAATGGCCATTTCCAAATTGTCCTGGGTCTGGGATGTTTATCTATAAATGTATTTGTTATAAAATATAGTATCGTTGAGTTAGTATCCCGTAACACAAGTCTCAAACTTACTTTGGGGGTAGCTAAATCATTGTTATTTGTCCCTTTATATTTATTTATTTATGAAAGCATAACAACTTACATGCTGGTCATCTCCGGTTGAATGCGATTTTCGTCGACTGCGTTATTAAAATCATCATATTGTCTGTCATACTGGTCCCAAACATCTTGCAATGCTGTAATAAAATACAATTAAATAAGATGCGATGGATCGCAAGCCAATTTTAAGTTTCGATTTTACCAAAAAAAATAGTTATCAGATGCAAATCGCCTGAGACACGACATTTAATTTCGGCCAGGAAGCACACAGGCTTTTGTATTTGAAATTTACACTCTAAACCCCAGCCGATTTCTCTACAGGCAATTCGAGTAAGTATTATCAATCAAGTGAGATTACAAATGCTTGTTGATTTCGGCCATAAAGCCCACAGGTTTTTGTAGTTGAAACAAACACTCGAAACCCCAGTGCAGTTAGGCCGGGCTGAGCCCTATAGTTTGTTGGAGTAGGAAAATAGTGTTGATGCAACTACAAATCTCCGAGTAGCTCATTCTTTAATACTCGGAGCTCATTGGTCCGCGTTCGGTCTAATGTAAACAGCAAGTGAAAATGTTACATTATTTATTCAAAGAGATAATGCTATTGTCATTCTTTAACTTTAAATAATATTTTTTTTTTAATAATGGCTTATTTTTACTAATAATAATAATAATGTGTTGCGCCCTGGCCGCGTCTTCGTGGTTAGTTAGGCCCCTCGCCCACTGCGACTTTTAGTAGGGATGCAGTCGCGCGTTTATGAAACGCGCGACTGCATCACTACTAACGCGCATTAGTCGCATTTGCTACGCGATACTGTAGTGATGCTAACGCGCTACAGCATCGCGAGTCGCGACTGCATCCATGCTGACGCGCGATCGTGTCGGACGATATCGACATCGACTCTCAAAGTTTTTTTGTATTTAAACGTTATAACATAATATCCGCCAAGTAATCTCTCTTTATTAAATGAGTGCATCCAATATTGACGCTGCTTCCGTTGCCCACGCTTCGGCTAATTACGTAAAAGCAGTACCAAAGAGAACGTGACTAATGAGCCTCAACTGAGTCCATTTTGTAACTGTGACGATCGCAAGCATTTTTGTGCCGTAAGTGAATCGCGCTTTCATCGCGACAGTAACGCGTTTGCATCGCGTCGGCATCGTGTTGGATTGAGTCGGTCCCATACAAAAAGTTGCTCATATTCATGAGTACTTTCACCAGTAGAAAGGATGCCAATGATTTTAAAAACACCCTGTATGATCAAACTTACGTAACCCAAACACATATTGAACATACATGTACAAGTCACTCCAGCTTGTCAGCCAATTTTTCCGTGAGATCCAGGAAGCCTCTGGCCTTCCTGACAATAACGAGCGAGCCAGAAGCGCTTTAGTTTCAGTAGGCAGGAAATTCTGCAAGCGTCTTAACGAATGTAGAGAAACAAAAATTTTCCGGCTAAGCTCATTGATTTGCGGGGCCCAAGACAGAGTTTCGTCCATGACAATACCCAGGTTATTAACAACCGAAGAGAGAGTGATGTTATTATTTCCTAAGACAATATCCGGAAACGCTATGGACTTAAATTTAGATATGAAATAAGAACTGCTTTTAACGATGGCTTGAGATTTTGCAGCGTTGACCATGAGCCCAAAGTTCTTGGACCATTATGCGATGATCAGGAGGTCGGAGTTAATGAATGTATCTGGAGATCATCCGCACACAAATGAAAAGAAGAAGAGAGAGAGAAAGGCGTAATGCCATTAATGAAGATAGAGAAAAGGATGGGTGACAAAATTCCTCCCTGGAGAACACCTGCCCTGAGATCTGACCAATCAGAATGCCTGTTATCCACTCTAACCAACTGTCTTTATCCAGACAAATGGGATCGAAACCAAGCGACAGTGACAGGGGAAAAGTTAAACGACTGCATTTTTGCACCAGTAGCAACTCAAAATCCACTATGTTGAACGCACTGGTGAAGTCCAATAATACGAGGAGAGTAAGGGCATTATTGTCTATATTCCACCGAATGTCATCGGTGATTATAAAAGGGCAAATATCGTACTATACCCTGCACGAAATCCTGATTTAAACGGGTTTAAAAGATTACGCCTAATGAGATATTTAGATTAATATGTTATTTTTATATTTAGTTTTATATGACTTTTGGAACGAAGTTCCTTATCGCGCGTTGTAAAAGGGAGCTAGACGGAAAAAATTAAGACCAAAAGTTGTAACGACACTTTTTGTTCATTCAAATTTATGAAGATAATAAAGACTTGATTTTAGAACGAAGAAAAGAGTTTGAATGTAATTTAGACCTATTTATATTTTACTTGGTTCCATCCGGGTGTCCCTTGACACCTCTCAAGTTTTTTTTAATTTAATATTTGAGAAAAATACTTAATGAAAACGATCCCTCATCATTCAATATTTACAAAACCCTGCAAAATCACTTGATATACAAAATATAATTGTTAAAAAAATTACTATATCGCTTACCGCATCGGACCACGCAAAATACAACAATCACTAACAATGATTTCATGGCTAGACTACATTTGATTGACCTGTGTAGTCCTATTTATGAGTATTTTGTATTGAGAATAAGGTTGAAATTCCCATGTTTTTTAATAAGATAAAACTTGTTTATTGCACCAAATATAAGATGAACAATAATATTGAGGAAAATTTAGAATATGAGTAAGTAGGTAAAAAGTTTGTCGACAGTTTTGACAACTGGTTAATAAAAACATAAATACAATCCCCAGCACGTAAGTTGAACCAAAATGGTGGTCGCCGGCGCAGATATAGTTGGAGGCAAAAGTGCTAATGGGCATTCTTCGTGGTTGCCCGCGAAATTAACAAAATAAAGATTCATTTTTTAATTAACATCATATTAAAATAGGCATGATAACTGAAAAGCCTGTTTGGCCCATCAAATACATTTTTTTTTCTGACGGGCTAATAAAATTATAATCCACTAATCACTATTCTCGTTTCAGAGTTAGTTGTGTATGAGACATATTTTCTTCCAACCAACAGCACAACGGGGCATGGGAGTGCGCGAAGGAAGAGGCAGCTACTGCGCGCGTGCGCGGAAGGATGGTGTCACTACGTTGATACACGTATTGTCACGAGAGTGGGTTGGGGATAGGAAAGGAAACAACAATCCTATTGAATGGTGCCTTTATTACAACTCAAGCAGTATTCACAATTGTCAGCGTCAGTCCTCTTTGCACTCCAACTGTCACTTCACTGTCAGGCCCGCGGAAACGTCACAGCACTGACACGCACGCGGAAACGTCACTGCACTGTCACACGCACGGAAACGTCACTGCACTGTCACACGCGCGTAAACGTCACTGCACTGTCACACGCGCGGACTTCACTGCACTGAACACTTCACTTTCACTCACTACTTCACTTTACTCACTGTTTCACTTTACTCACTACTATTATTTTCTTGTCTCTTTTCTTCCTTCTTCTTCGGATTTCACTTTCTAACTAAACTGCCCCAGGCGGCGCCTGGTTCCGTTTATATACCCCCCGAATTCGAACAAAATCGCATCAATGTTCGAAACTCAAATTACTAATTTTCTATCGCCTTCTCTCTCACTCATTTTCTGTCCCGTATTTTCTTTTCCATTTAGTCTAGTATAATCTAGAAACTTCTTTCAAAACTTCAAAAAACACTTAGTGGCTGTGATTCGAACCAGCGGTCTCTAGATTCACAGTCCATCGCTTAGACCACTAGGCCAATCTTGTCCTGACGCTATTGACGAAATTTTCCTTCAGTTGAATTCTTTTTGTTTGAATTCGTGACGTTGACAATGTCATTCATCTCCTTACGCGACAATATATTTACGGGCTCTATTACACGTATAGGTCAACTTATGTGCCGGGGATTATACTATATATATACATTTTATTTTATATCAAAATCTATTAAAATTGAAGATTTGCCATTGACGCGGGTGCCCTTTATTTTTGAACATATTGCAAAAAAATGATTCTATTAATATTGTTGTACAATGTACATACATACTTACATAGTACCACGTCTTTATCCCTTTTGGGACAGACAGAGCAAATCTTGCGGTCACATTTAGCGTGATGGTAGGTGAGAAGTTGTTAAAAGGAATCAAACAGTGATGGGTTGCTAGCCGCACCGCTTATTAATATGCTTTAATTTTTTGCCCTGACCCTCGATCAGCTTCGACATTCTGCGCGGGAAGAAAAGCAACTGATATATTCTGAGTTTCTTTTTCTCTCCCAGACCTTAAACACAAACAATAATATTAATGTGATTCCACGCATTCTCATTTCAGCTGTCTTATCCGTTTATGCCGCAAATTTTCGACACTTGCAAGGTAATCACAACCTACAGGGTTCTTCCCGTGAACTCAGGTTCTTGAAATTTGGTACGAAGCAACGTTTTATAGCACAGATAAAAAAAAATTGCGAAAACCGTAATTTTTTTGTTACATCACATAATAAAAATAATTGTAAATTAAAATATTTTTAATATTTTCGTGATGTGTGAACTTTTACTTATATACCTATAGGTTTGTACGGAACTTTCGATGCGCGAGCCCGACTCGCACTTGGCCGGTTTCTTTTAATTCAACATAGAGCTCTAAGTTCAATGTCACGAGAAAAAAAACTTGGCGTAATCTAAAAAGTAGTAAAAATAGAAATGATCTATTAGGCTTGTATGACAAGGCGGACCGCTCGGCGCACCTCAGGGGGATCGCGCCCCTGCTCGCCCGCCCGCCGGACCGCAAATACAAGCCCTCGCCCCGCGACGCCATCATCTCGTTGCCAGCCGAACCAGGCGCCGCACCAGCAGCGCCAGAACCGAACCCCTAGGACCGAAGAAACCTGACGTGGCCGCCACGGCCACTACCTTGTGACCCGCCTGTCGTTGCAGGCAGCGGCAGCTATCCGCGCTGAAGAGGGCCACAGCCCTGAGCAGCATCCCCACTGCCCAGGGCTGTGGGCACAATAGAGAGTAAAACGTTGTATTGAATTGTGTTATCTGCGGTGTGCCAACGGACAAATCAGTGAACGGAACTACAAGGAGCCTCCAGAAGAAAAGAACCATTGTAAAATAGTGATTAGGCTAATTTGTATTCAGCCAGATCGGCATAGCGAACGGTGTGTAATAAATATCTAGTACTACGAACTCTTTGTTTAATTTGAACTCAAGTCATACAGTCCACTATAGCGCGTGAGCTATCGTCAACAACAAGGTTAAATAAGTATACATAATTAATTCTAATTAGTATGTATTTTAGATTTATCAAAAAACAATGGACTCATATTTTTCAGTTTGACAATAAAATTAAATTCACAAAAATACGAAGCATTAAAGTTCCGGAGTGGGGGCTTGCGACGTCACCTCTATGTGAAAATCGTACGTAGTCATGACGTCATGTGAAATTGCAATACGAGTATCTTTATAATTTTTTGTTTCTCAGAGAAAAGAAAAAATACGTGCACAAAGTATTTTTTAATAACCGAACCTAAAATTATTTTTCCATTCGTCATGCCTATTGTGTATTTATATTTTTTGATATTGTTAATTTAATTATAAAGTTTTATTATAAATTTCGTCTTTATTTCTCCTTTATTAAATATTTTGTCAAACAGCCAATTAATAAAACAGGGGATAATAACATGCGCCCGCGCAGCTTCCTAAAAATGAATTGTTTTGGTACAACACGTTTGCACATGACCAAAAGCGTCACATTATCAAAACATGGTTACGCGATATCTTACCTTACACTCTCCCCCTGCGGCCCCACCGACACCGTGCCAAACACCATGGCCGCGCTTGGTCGCGGAGGATAGGGAAAGCGGCAATTTAACCCTAACACTTCTCCACGGCAGTAATGGAAGGAACTTCGCCCCCTTCCCTCACAGCTAGACCCACCTAGAATGGCCTCCACTCGGCCCGGGGAGACCGAGGTCTCGAGACCCGGGACCCGGGTTCCTCTTAGCTTCCCTATGGGTAAGGCGACCGCAGGTATTGAGCCCCCCCCATCGCTACAAAACGGGAACCCGGTCGGGGAATTCGGCGAGTAACCTAACTAGAAGTGTGAAGAAGGGTGGTATTTTTCAGGCGTTTTCTATTACTAGGTGTGACGCCCAGACTCGATGCCGGGGTCTGTCTACCTCGTGGTGGGACGAGAACGTGACAATCAATTTACGCTCCCGAAGTTTGTTATGCTGTTAGAAGATCATCCATGTAGGCACTCAGTTTTTGGGCTTTTCGAGATGTTTGGCACTGCAAACTGGCACACGCGCTGGATGCAACTCAAATATCAAAATAAGTTACAGTAGCTGTTTATATTTTAGTAATATTTGATCGATACCAGCCATCTGATAACGCCGCAAAGGGTAAACGCAATATTATAGATTAGATTAGCATTCAGAATATTTGGGTTGACGGAAAAAGCTAGACGAAGGTAGCACGGGTAGTTCGTCTTAAGGCGGCTCTTCCCGGCCGCTCTGTTTTCAATGCGAGCATAGTTTGAAATGCTCGTTGTTTCATCTAGGGCAATGCTAGGAAAAGAGGCAAACCAAAAAGAGAGAGATAGCGCCTAACCCTTGTACAGTGGCGGCGCAAGACCTAAACTTAATGTGGGCAAGCTACACTTCGCGAGGCCCTCTGATGGTGCAAACCGAATTTCTACTTATTAAACACGTGTTAAAATTTAAAAATATATAACTATTATTTATTTTAAATCTCGCTAACGTTTGGCCACGAAAACTGCTCATCCAGCAATGCCATACTTCCCGTCCTCTGCAGTAATGTGCTTATATTAGAAAACCGATTATTTCATTCACATTCATTTCGGGCGCCGAAGAGTGGAATATCTTTAAGTTGAGAATTAATTTTAATGTACGAGTATTTATTGTAAGAGAAACCTTGTGGCGTGTCCTTTTGGATTTTTTATACTTTTTCAAATTTTATGCGCGAGGCCCTTTGCACAGCGAGGCCGTGTGCGGTGGCCCACACCGCCTACGCCTTTCGCCGCCTCTGCCCTTGTACCGTCGCGGCTCGTTTCCGGCTCGCGCGTAAACAGTCTAATGGCCGGCCGAAAATTTTCCAAATTTTCCGCGCAGCGTAGACATACGATATCTTGAAAATTTTGTATGATGACTATCAAAAAATCTTAAATGTATAGGATCCTTAGAAAATAAGCTATCAGATTGTTATATATTAGTAGCAATCTAACGTGTATTTCTATTAGTTATTAAGAGTTAAAAAAACGGTTTGCTATTTTTCCCAGAATTCTGTAGAAAAGTGTAAATAATAAAATAAAAATACAATTAATTCCATATTCATTTTATTTAGTAAAAGATACATGTCTCATCCTATTCAAACAATAAAAATACCGACCTTCTTAAAATATTTTTTGTCTACACTGTTTACAAAACATGCCTCACATCTGGGCCATTCAAACACGTTGCAAAAAATGGTCTGCTTACACTTGAGATTCCGAGAACGATATCAGAGCAGAGTGGTACGAAAATATTTATTGTTAACAGCTTGGGTGTTGTATTTACCACGTGCAAAGTACTGACTAATATAACAGTTCTATTTATGAGTAACAAAAAAAAAACAAACACTAAAAAACGTTGCTAAAAACATCCTCCCAAACTTGACGTCAAACATCACATTCTGTAAAAGTAATTTTGTTTATGAATATATACATCTAAAATATATTAAATATATTAACAGATAACATTAATATAAAACTTAAAATCAAATCACAATATTATGTAAATATTTAATAAAAATGTGCAATTTACGCACTTCGGTCGGTGGTCTCAGTGTAATGTTCGGGTGTCGCGAGGAAGATTCTTGAGAATGACGACAGCTTTACTTGTAGGAAAATATTATATTTATGACTACAAGTAATACAATTAACACTTCACAATAAGGAACTAGTTGTGCACAGGAGGATAGTGGCGACTGCTCTCTTGATGAATGACTCTCGTTGAACACCTCTAGTAGAATAAATGTGGTTGAATGTGTTGTCATTGTTTATTGTTAGTTGTCTTATTTATATATATTTCCTATAATACATGCGTAGACATTTCATTAATATATATTGTATATTTTAACACTACATATTTTTGTTATATTTAATTCATTTTCGTAAAAGTTATTGATATTTAATTTAAATAGTTCTGAAATTGACTTAGTACCACGCATTGGCCGCGCGCCATGACGCCAGCCAATAGCGTGCCTTTTGTGAAAGTAGGGCAGAGGTAGGGAGGCATCGTTAGAGCTTGCCTAGGGACAGCGAGGCATTATTGCGTCGGACGCCTAGCAGTAAACTAAGTTTAAGGGAATCTGTGTCACGCTTAAGTCCAAGTTATTATATTACTATTTAAGTATTAAGTACGTGTTGAATGTTTGTGCTATTAAGTGGAAGTAAAAGTAAAAAGAATTATATAAAGACGACAGTTGTTTCAATTAAAAGCCCCGCTTCAGAGATAACGGCTGTAGCCAACATCTCAGAAGTGGGATATCGAGGAAACGCCCACCAAAGTATAAGTACGCAAATTTATTTTTATTTTATTATTTTCTTATTCATGTTGAAATTAAACTTCATAAAAATCATATTTGTACCAATTTTAGATTTACATTTTCCTTGTGAAGGTAGATTTATTTCCCCCTTTTCACGTGGAATTGGAGAATCAATGTGTGAAATCGTTGCTTGAAAGGCGGCTTAGTGATGGTAATTGATCAGGGTACTCCCTGTATTACTCTCTCTTTGCTGAAACTTATGCAATGGTTTGGATATAGCAAGGACAAGCACTGCTATTATTCAAAGCATGCATGCAAGCATACATTAGTAACACGTGTTTTCCTATTGTTCTTGAAAACTGCGAATCTTATATTTATCTAATAAATTGGCTGTTTTTTTTTTTTCAATTTTATTTACCTTTTTACTTTATCGACCATTAACGTGATTTCCTTATTGCGCGATGAGGGTAATTGATCGGGGTACTCCCCGTATTACATTTGCTTCGTTGTACAGTAGTCATGCTATATCCTCAGCACATACCTTAATGGCAAATATTTTTTCTTTTGCATTTTTTGGACAATGGAAGAGTAATAGATCGGGGCACTCCCCGTGTTACTTTTTCTTCGTCTAGAAAGTGCTTTTGTACTGACATGGCTGGAGTTACGCCCAGTTGTGTTTGAACTAAAGCATGGTTAGTTTTAGAAGTCAAATCTCCGTTCATTCTCGATTGTCGCGGATTGAGACTGAACAAAGATTGAGTGTTACTTTGCAAACGACTGGGGCCTTCTGGTTAATTTTAAATTGGGTGATGGTAGACTATTCGTAGGCAATCGAAAATGAACGATTGTATTCTCTCCTTTATAGTCGGTGCATTTGTATAACTGTGTGTACGCTGACTTTAATGCATTCTATTTGTTTTTGAATACAACCATGGGCAAACACAAGGACAAAAGACGTAAGGGACACGGGTCGAGCACGAAAAGAACTGCATCGCGCCGCCGTGATGATGCTGCCGATGCTGTGGAAGTTCGCACCCGTAGTCAACCTCGTTGCCAAACGCCACCACGGACCTCGGAAGTACGGTCAGGACACAGAGATCGAACAAAGCGATCCAGAAATCACCATTCACGCCATTCACGAGCGAGAGCGTCGAGATCCAGGTCGAGACAACCAAGTGAGTCTTTTAATAATACTACCGATAGAGAGATGTCTCCTTCACAGAGGTCGAGATCAAGGATTAGATCTCGTTCGCCTATGCCACGTGACGACGAACCGTCGCTGTTCGCCAACAAGCGGACTGATAAAGACGATCAAATTATGTTCTTTAAAAATGTTTTAGATTAATTAAGAAATTAGGGTCTAAGAGTGGCAGTGACAAATTTCCCGTTTTGAATGTAGTGCCAGAATTTGATCCTTTGAACAAGGAACAGACTGTCGACTCATGGATTCATAAGGTTGATGAATGTGCCCAAATCTACGGTTGGAATGATAAACAGATAGTCCACTATGCGATGCCTAAGCTTAACGGTATTGCCAAAACCTGGTATCAAGGTTTGCCTTCGGTCTTATATTCTTGGACCGAATGGAAGTCAAAGCTACTAGAGTTTTTTCCCACAAGGGAAAACTATGCGGATTTGTTAATGGAAATGCTTGATAAAAGAGCTCGTTTCAGAGAATCATTAGATTTATACTTTTATTCAAAAATGAATTTGTTAAACCGGTGCGAGATTTCTAGTAAACGCGCAGTGGACTGTCTTTTAGCAGGCATAGAAGATCGAAATGTTCGGGTCGGTGGCCAAAGCGAAGAGTTTACAGAACCTGAGCAAGTGCTTAAATTTTTAAAATCTATTAAAGTAGGACAGGACCGTAATAATGACGCCGTTAGAAATAGGGAAAAACGTAATAATAATAACCACCAATCAAACGATAAATTGGCGAACAAGACTCCTAACTCTTACCAGAAGCCTGGTGCTACTAAGGCATGCTACAATTGTAACGAAACAGGGCATCCATTCTTTCGCTGCCCAAAACCCAGGTTACGTTGCGACAATTGTAAAATGCTAGGCCATTTAACTAAGGATTGCCCAAAGTCGAAGCAGGATGACCTCACCGGGGACAAAACTAAAATTGTGTTAAACATCGAAAGCGGATTTGATACAAGTGTTAAGTACAAAATACCAATTAAGATAAACGGTAATTTATTATATTGCATCGTTGATATGGGTAGTGAGGGCACCCTGATTCGACTCAGTGAAGCTAACAAATTGCAATTGGAATGGCAGGAGGTAGAAGGTCGGTTGCTCAGAGGAATAGCTAACGCAACCTGTCGACCTGTTGGTTCAACTTATGTTTCGGTAGAAGTGCAAGGTATTATCGAGCACAATGTACACGTACTAGTCGTTGATGATCATGTTATCCCCTTTCCATTTCTATTGGGTCACACGTTTACAGAAAGACCAAATATCAAAATAGTCAAAACAGATACTGACGACATATTTCAGAAAATGGAACTACAAAAATCCGTTAAGTTGCCTCTAATCTGTGCATGTCCAACTTCGCTTGAAATCGGTGAGATAAAAGCGGTACCAGTTAAGTGTTCCACTAATCATACAGGCAAGGTTTATGTACATGGTAGTATAAGACACACTCCAAATCGTAAGCATTATTTGTTGCCAGGCGAGTACATATTAAAAGAAGGCTTAGGCACTATTCTTATACAAAATATAGGTTGTCGCGGTTTCATGATACCGGTAGATGAACTAATTTCTAGAAGTCATTCCGTAGATAATTTGAATATTAATTACTCGAATTTTGCTGCTACAAATAATGTTGATAACAATGTTAAATGTGGGGACACTTTGTCCCAGGTCCAGCGAATTCAGCTTCAAAATGTACTCGATAAATATAAAAACAGTTTCTCGTCTAGCCTAAAGGATTTAGGATTCACTACGGAAACAGAAATGGTTATAGAGCTAACCAATTCCTCTGTAAAACCTGTAGTGTATCGTCCCTACAGATTATCGTACGCTGAGCGTGAGAATGTTAAGAGCATGGTGAAAGAAATGTTGGACAGCAATATTATCAGAGAGTCTAGTTCTCCCTACGCTAGCCCTATCGTACTGGTTAATAAAAAGTCTGGAGAAAAGAGATTGTGCGTTGACTACCGTGCTTTAAACCGGAAAACAAAGCGTGAACATTATCCTCTACCAAGGATTGAGGACCAGCTTGACAGACTCTCTGATAGTAAGCTGTTTATAACATTAGATTTAGCCTCAGGCTACTACCAAATCCCAATTACGGAACAATCACGCGAGCTTACCTCATTCGTGACTCCTGATGGTCAATATGAGTATAATAGAATGCCATTTGGGTTAGTAAACGCCCCATCAGTCTTTCAGCGCACGATGAACAAAATTATACAGGGCTCTCCAGTAAATGCTTACGCACTCGTGTATATGGATGATATACTTATACCCGCCAAATCCTTGAAAGGCTTGAGGCGACTAGAGGAGGTTTTGGAGTTGATTTCGCAAAACGGTTTGACATTAAAATTAAATAAGTGCAACTTTTTCTTTGATAAAATTGAATATTTGGGTTTTGAAGTTAGCTCAGAGGGTGTTAGGCCTGGAACATCAAAAACCATGGCTATCTCTAACTTCCCACCGCCAAATAATATCCATGAAGTCCGTCGTTTCTTGGGGCTTGCAAGCTTCTTTAGAAGATTTGTAAAGGGTGTTTGGGGTGTGTGTTGTTGTAGTTAAATGTTAAACCAATGTTAGTTAAACTCCGTTTATTATGCGTCACAAAATGTAACAATTAAAATGTTGGGTTGAATGCACCCGCCCGTCTTACGTATCAAAAGTGCACTGATTTACGTAAATACCTATGATTGTGACACCGGCCGGCTCGCCGACGTCACAGGTGTTCGGTTACACCGAACATGTTCCCGAGGGGCAAGAATGGCGAAGGGGTGCATCCATTACAAGTATGTTAATGTTAATGTAAGTAAAACGATATTCAAAAAGTTAAACCGAATGTTCATCAAAAACGATCTTGTTGAAAACCACTGGCTTGGCACGCGGCGCAGGGTGGGGTTCCATTTCTATGTCCACCAGGGCTGGTGAAGGCGCGGGCACCGGTGTGGCGGCGTCATTGCTAGGTGTACTCCAACTTCTACAATTTCGGCGATAAGTAATGATAACGGTTGTTAAAAGCATCACTCCTACGAGCCCATAGATTAAGGCGTAGTGATGTACGTTATGAACTGAGACGGTATTCAAGTTATCATTCATTGCAGTCTTCAAGTTTCTTATCTTTTCGTCCATATCCTTGTATAACTGCTCTGTTCCATTCATCTCGCTGTCCTTTTCTTCCTGACCAAATGTTATGTTTAAGACGTGATTTATAGATGTTATCACGGGCTTTTCGATGTTATACAATACGCTCAGCTGACTTTGATAACGTTTGTGACCATGAATAGTAAAGTCATCGGCCTTGATGACGCAGTCGTCCTCTAAGGTAATAATGTTGGCATGCGCAAGCTCATGTGCGGTAACCCGATCTCCGCATATTGTTCTCAGCTGGCATGGCTCACAGCAATAATAAAAATACTTATTTATGTTTGCCAATCCTATCCACATATTTTTGCATACGGTTTTACTTGTTTCGCAAAAAATATTCTAGTTCAAGATGCAAAGATCTCTGTCTGTCTTCATTTTATATATCGGATTGTTTTGAAGGCACATATATGTAGAGCTGTCGCGAGATATACATTTTGCTAAATTTCCTTGAGATATTCGTACATAGTTGTCTTTCTGTAAGTTGATAGCCACATACTCAGAAACGGGTGTAATCGTTATAATGCTCTCGTCTTGTTTCTTCGGAATAGGTATCACGTAGTACAAGTCAAATGTTTCTCGGCTGATGAGCGGGATTCGAATTTCGAATAGAAAATATTGTTCAGTCATTCTGGCTTTGACCATCAAAATTTTATATATTTCATGTAAATCCGAGTGTATGTCGACTGGTAAGGTGGTATCGCCTTTCTGAAGCCCTGCTAAAACGTTGAGTTGTTGTTGTAATTGTTGAGGGGACAATAAATGTAGGTTAAATCTTCCGTGGAATATATCCGAAATAGTATCCAGCATCATATTCTGTATATTCTTCAAATGTTGTATCATGTTACTAGCTGTCAGCGCAGACATAGCAAAATCTTCTCCCAAACTCAATCTGTTGACTTCTCCTTGAAATATTCTAATATTTTCGTCCAAATTGTTTAAATGTTTATTAATAATTTTATGTTGTTTGTTCATAACCTCCTCTGTTCGTTTTATCAAATTATACTCCGATTCTACTATAGACGTTTGGTTGTTCCACAGTTGCCTCAGATGTCCTTGATCTAGCTTAATCAGTTCTATGTCTCGTGTATACTGTTCTGCGAATTGTTGGTCCAATACGCCGAATAAGGTGTTCGCGCGAGATCCCACCACGTTGATAAGACCCCTGCGCCGTCTAGAGTGCTCCATAAAGTGTTGGTTTAGCAACAGCTGATTATAGTGGTGCAGTTCGGTACATTCGTGAAGTAGTTGAGGTATGATCATATTACATTTGTTGTCCGGTTCTAATTTATGGCATATTTTTGCGACATAATCCAGTAGTTTCTCTAGTGCTGTAGTTCCTTCCCAGTATGGAGACATATCATAGTAGGCTACCAAAGTCCATTGATCCTGTATGAACTGCATCTTCGCTAATGGGTCAAAGTAAAGGGCTTGATTTTCGTTTAACTTCGTAATGTTATTTGTTCTGCTCGCATTCGATACCAGTGACATGAAAAATAGTAAGGCCATAGCAACCGTATACAGTGTCGAATTACATTTGTGTCTTTGCCTTCGGTTCGATGTTTGTTGTGGCGTTTTGTAGGTAGCGTCTGTTTTACGTAGCTCCGACTCAATTGGCAGGATACATAATTTTACTATGGGACGTTTTATGAACCCATTTTGTGTTTTTAACGTGACCACACGTACATAACCGTCTCGTCCAGGGTGTAGCTCCACCACCCTTGCCATAGTCCATTTTCCAGGCGGAAGATTTTCATCTTGTATAGTGACCAAGTCTCCAATTTGTATATTTTTCTGCGGTTGGCGCCATTTGTTTCTTACGTTCAGTTCCGATAAATACTCCGATCTCCATTTCTTCCAAATCTGTTTAAAAAGTTCGTTTGTCATATGCCATCTCGTCCTTGCATCCTCTGTCGTTTCAATAACAGTGACTCCAGCTCGTCCAGTAATAAAGTGGGCTGGGGTCAAGCATTCCAAGTCATCCGGATTCTCTGTTAGGGCACATAGGGGCCGAGAGTTTAGTACAGCCTCTATTTGTGCCAACAACGTTGAGTAATCTTCAAATGTTAAACGTTGATCTCCTACAACTCTCTTAAGGTGAAATTTGACACTTTGTACAGCCCGCTCCCATAAACCTCCAGCGCTCGGAAAGCTCGGGACGTTATGATGAAATTCGATCTCCATACTCTCCAACACGTCCAAAAAATCGTTATCGAATGTTTGTTTGATTCTCTCGTATTCCTCTTGCAAAATCCTGCTCGCTCCGACAAAATTCGTCCCGCAATCACAGTAGATGTGTCGAGGAGTTCCACGTCGAGCAGACATTCTCCTCAGCGCAGCTAGGAATGCCGAGCTACTCAAATCAGTGACTAGTTCCAAGTGTATGGCTTTGGTCACC
Source organism: Acrobasis suavella (assembly GCA_943193695.1). Classification (NCBI taxonomy): domain Eukaryota; kingdom Metazoa; phylum Arthropoda; class Insecta; order Lepidoptera; family Pyralidae; genus Acrobasis; species Acrobasis suavella. The sequence goes on from OW971950.1 coordinate 15,008,186, forward strand.
ATACAAACGAAAATAGCTATGTAACCCTTCATCGACCCAGCATTCCTTGTTTTGTTTGCCTTTACATACAGAAATCCTGAGTAGTCCAATCCAGTTTTAAAAAATGGTGGCGCAGTCTCTGTTCGTGCCGCAGGGAGGTTTCCATTAAATGATGTTGCTTCACTGGATCATTCTTCCTGCAAGTAACGCAGTTTCGTAAATGTTTTTTGACGACGCTAAGTCCTCCCGGTATCCAATATTGTTTCCTCAAATTTGCCAAAGTCAAGCGGGGGCCACCGTGAAACGTAAATAAGTGAGCTTCGTTTATCAAAAGTTCGGTAAGACGACTGGTCTGCGGGATGATCTTTGGATGCTGCATCTCGGTGTTCAAACTACTGTTCTGTAATCGTCCTCCCACACGTAAAAGACCAGATTTATCAATAAATGGATTTAAGTTAGATAATTTACTTTTTCTATCAACTGTTGTATATTTCATTAGACTGTTAATTTCCGCTTCAAATTAATTTTGTTGCACGTGCTTTACAATCAGCATTTTCGCGGTAGCGAGTTCTTGTAATGTGAGAAACGTTGGCAATTGTTTGCGCATCAGTGTGAATGCCCTTAAAATCCAGGTTAATACTCGTACCGTTTTGTTAAATGTACTGTAATTATTTAATAAGTTATCAATCAAGTGATTTTCTTTACTCTCTTCCTTTAAAACGTTAGTTTGTTTCCCTTTCCTTTCTTCGTTCGTAGTATATGATTTTATGTGTTCTTTTCCGTCAAATGTCTTCAACCACTCGGGCCCATTCCACCACATTGTATGTTTCTTCAGCTGTTCAGCATATAATCCTCGACTAGCCGCATCCGCCGGGTTCTCTTCTGACTTCACATAGCGCCAGCACGCGCTCGGCATGACTTCCGTTGTTTTTTCAACTCGATTCGCAACGAATGCTTTCCATCGGTTCGGCTCACCCTGTAGCCAACCAAGTACCACCATAGAGTCCGTCCATCCATATAACTCCAGATGATGTTGAGATAAAGCCTCCCTAATTTTATTTATTAATTTTGACAGTAAATGCGCACCTAATAATTCCAATCTTGGTAAGCTTATCGCCCGTTTATGAGGCACCAGTTTTGTCTTTGCAGCTACCAATATTATTTTTGTTTGACCTTTGACCCTTGCATACACGACGCATCCGTAGGCTTCAATGGAGGCATCTGAAAATCCATGAAGTTCTATTATGTCCTTTTTATAACCTTGAATCCATCTCGGTATCTTATATTTATTAATGTTCGGCAAATCATTTTTTATTCTCATCCATTCTTTACTTAAGTCTTCCGGTATTTCATCATCCCATTTTAAATTATATTTCCATAGTTTTTGAAAAAGTAGTTTCAGCTTAGTAGATAAAGGTGCCATCCATCCAAGTGGGTCAAATATCTTCGATTTCTCCGATAGTAAGACTCGTTTTGTTATTGTTGAGGTTGATTGAGGAGGTTTGTATTGAAAGGTAAAATTATCTTGAGATGAATCCCAGCATAAACCCAGTGTTTTGGAAACATTGTCCGTTTTAAAAGTGAAAATGTTATCTCCCGACTTGTCGCATTGTGTATTTATGTTCTGTAGAATTTTCTCCTCGTTAGATGACCATTTTCTCAGATCAAAACCGCCAGATTTCATCAATGAAATAAGATCAGCTATAAGTTTCTGTCCAGACTCTATTGTTTCTGACCCGTACACTAAGTCGTCCATATAAAAAGCCTTCTCCACTACTTCTGCAGCCTCCGGATACTTGTTACGTTCATCTGCAGCTAACCTCCGCAAAGTCATCATGGCTAGAAAAGGTGCAGGTCGCGTGCCATAGGTAACTGTTGTTAAGTCGTACGTTTTAATAGGTTCATCTGTTGAATACCTCCAAAATATTTTTTGAAATTTCCTGTCCTCAGGATTCAGAACAATCATCCTAAACATTTTAGAAATATCAGCCGTCCATCCATACCTATACTATCTCCAGCTCAAAAGAAGGATCTGAAGATCTGTTTGCAAATTGGGTCCCGTGTGCAGCAATTCATTTAAACTATAATTTGAAGATGGTTTATGTGACGCATTAAAAACTACTCTACACTTAGTAGTCAGAGAGTTCAAATTTTCTACAGCGTGGTGTGGCAAATAGTATTCGAGCGTTGCGTCATCGTCGCGGCCGCTCGACGGTGTCATGTGTCCCATTGTTTCGTATTCTTTCATAAAAGTTTTATAATTATTTTCTAATTTAGGATGTTTTTGAAGTTTCTTCTCCAGACTTCGAAATTGAGCTAATGCAGATTGTTTTGATGATCCCAATTTGCCAATGTCTTCCTTCAATGGTAGTCTCACTTCATAGCGTCCATCCCTTAATCTTCTTGTTGTTTTCGAATAAAAATCGATACATTTTTGATCTTCAACTGATAAATCCGATGTTTCGTTAATTTCTTCAACCTCCCAAAATTTTTTGATCTCGTCAATGTTGTGTAGTAAAACGTTGCATCTATATGTTTTGGCTCCTCCACACAGTAACCACCCAAGTTTTGTTTGTTGCACGATAGGATGACTCAAGTCCTCTCCTTTAATGATACCGCCAAGTATAATGAATGAGTAAACATCAGCCCCGAACAGGATGTCGACCGGGCGGCTGACGTAAAACTTGGGATCCGCAAGAGAAATGTTTTCTATAAAAGGCCAGTCCGGCTTTTTAAATGTTTGGTTAGGTAGATTTCCAATCAAGTTATTCATAATTATGACCTCCGTCTGAAATCTGTACTCGCTGTAGATAGAGTTGCAATCAATTGTTAGTAACCCTTTCCCACTGTTTTCTCTCTCTCCAACGCCAAAGACTGTTCCTTTACACCTCTGTCTCTTAATGTTTAGTAGTTGCGCAGCTCTTTCTGTTATCAAGGATACTTGAGAGCCTTGATCAACTAGGGCTCTCATAGTATGGTAAGTGCCATCGTCGGCCTTCACTCTTATTAACGCGGTTGATAACAAAACCTCTTGATTTTGTTCTTGGAGTTGTGACACATGAGAACTGTTGTTTGTGTTATTGTTATCTTGTTGGGTAGCAATTAAGCTAGACCGCGTTGGCGCCGGTTTGCTCATCGCGTCATGCAAGAGAGTGTTATGTTTCTTCGGACATTTCCGACATGTTTTGTTTGAAGTGCAATCATTGTTACGATGTATAAATAAACAGTTGATACATACCCGTAAGTCACGTGTGGTTTTAAGTTTCTGATCGTTTGAAAGTTGGAGAAATTGTTTGCAATTGTATAATCCGTGATCATTGCCACATAAAGGACAAGTAATAGAAATGACGTTGAACGTTGATTTGGGCGCTGATTTGTTCGTGTTGTTCCATGGATTATTATTTGAAGTCACTCTCCCGTATGATGTTGAAGGCTGCTGATATTGACTGTTATGTGACCTGGACTGTTGTTGATCGCCTTTACGACGTGCGGATTCTAAGGCGGTGAATTTTTCCTCTAAAAAGTCAAGAAAATCCTTAAGTACAGGCAGCTCCCGACGATCTTTCAACGACTCTATATACTCAGTATGACTCTCAGCATCCAATTTCTGATCTAAAATGTGAACTATCAGTGGGTCCCAAGTGTTAATGTCTACTCCTAGGTTTTTAATAGCATTGAGACACTCAATCGTGACGTCATGCATACGTTTTATCAAAGCCAATGATTGATGTTTCATTGTAGGCAGATCCAGAAGAATGTTGATGTGCGATGAAAAAATAAGTTTTTTATTGTTATAACGGTTATTAAGTATCTCCCAACATACCAGGTAGTTGTCAGAACTGATGCTCAGATGTTGTATCAGCCGCACAGCTTCCCCACGCACTTTACTCTTCAGAAACTGCATCTTCTGGGCCTTGGATAAAGATGGATTATTATGTATTGCCTCACAAAACAAATCTTTAAAAGAACTCCACTGATTGTAGGTCCCAAAAAAATTTGGCACCTCAAGACGAGGGGTTGTCTGATCTCTGTGTTTCTCCGCCCACATTCTTTTGTTAATGCTCTTCTTCATGTTATCATACTGCTTTTCGTACATGTTGTATAACGACTCCAATCCCCCGTCATCTTTACCTCTCATCTCACTCTCCATCTCCCAGTGAAGATTATCAATTGCCGTCCAGCGCGAATCTAACTTTTTAATTATGTCTTCCAACTCCCACTTTTCTGTTATGCTCTCAAGTTGAATATTTGACATTGTTCTTTGAAACGCCTTATAGTTAGCTGCTTGTCTTCTAAATTTTTCGTCTAAACTGTTAGTTAATGTTACTCTTATCTCTTCTGCTTGTTGCACCTCAGTAGGCGATGGTTCACTGCTAGTCTTTGATGTTTCCGGTTGTATTTTAGGCACCTTAGGAGTTTCTTTCTCTTGCTCTGCTTCTTCTATCTTCAAGTGTTTGTTAATGAACGCCACTGCCTCTAAGTAATATTTTTGTGTTGACTCAAAATGTTTTCCCACAAAATACTTGTGCGTCCTATCTCCAGATTGACACAAACGAGCATGGTTTAGTTGAAAATCCGTAAAAAGTGTAGTTAATTCGTCCAGTTTTCTCGCCGCCGTTGCATGTCTACGCGTATAACCCTCTCTCTTAAAGTTGGCTAAAAGTTTTTCGATAGCTGTTGTTATCTCCGATTGCGACAATAGTAGATCTTCCATCTTGTTCAAATGTTGAATGTAAAATGTTAATGTTCACTCTCCCTTCACACACCCCGATGTTATGCTAGTTCTTTGGAATTTTTTGATAAGTCCAAGTGTAATTTAAGCACCGTCTCAATCCGTTGGTGAGACCCGCTTGTGGGAGGCCAACGAACCGATTGCTAATACACGTTAAACTTACCAAGGACACTCCAAAAAGGCTCGAAGGACCAATGTTTGGGGTGTGTGTTGTTGTAGTTAAATGTTAAACCAATGTTAGTTAAACTCCGTTTATTATGCGTCACAAAATGTAACAATTAAAATGTTGGGTTGAATGCACCCGCCCGTCTTACGTATCAAAAGTGCACTGATTTACGTAAATACCTATGATTGTGACACCGGCCGGCTCGCCGACGTCACAGGTGTTCGGTTACACCGAACAAAGGGTTTCGCTGTTATAGCACATCCCCTGACGGTCCTTCTTAAAAAGGATACCCATTGACGATGGGAAAGCGATCAGATTAAGGCTTTTAATACCCTAAAGCAGATATTAACTGATAGACCAGTGCTGGCAATGTACAACCCTGAACTAGAAACTCAGCTACACACCGATGCGAGCAAGGTAGGGGCTGCGGGAATTTTGATGCAAAAGGATTTAACAGGTATCTTAAGAGCCATTGCATACTTCAGTAGACAGACTACTCAGGACGAGCAAAAACTTCACTCCTATGAGCTCGAGACCCTTGCGGTTATATCATCACTGAACAAGTTCAGGGTGTATTTGTTAGGAGTGAAGTTTAAGATCGTCACAGACTGTAATGCTCTTCGAACAACCCTAACAAAGCGAGACTTGATACCACGTATAGCTCGCTGGTGGTTGCAATTCCTTGAGTACGATTGTGAGATAGAGTACCGGTCTGGAGAAAAGATGGCTCACGTTGACGCTTTGAGTAGGAGCCCTATTGCAGATGAGCAGGATCGTAGCCACTTACTGGAAATACTAGTCGTAGGCACTGATGATTGGCTTACTACATACCAGCAGTCCGATGATGAAATAAGGCGTATAGCCAATATTTTGCAAGACCCAAAGACCAAAGACTCTGTTGAAATATTTAAGAACTACAAGCTAGTAAATGACCGTGTATACTGCATTCTTGAGGATTGTAGTATACGTTGGTTGGTACCTCGAGGAGCAAGATGGCATTTGTTAAAAACTAACCATGATGATGTCGGACATTTTGGTTATGACAAGACATTGAGTCGTATACAGGCAAATTACTGGTTTCCAAAAATGAAACGTTTCATTAGGAAATACGTCGCTGCATATGTAGAATGTGCTCATCACAAATTACCCAGTGAGAAAAAGGCAGGTGAATTACACCCCATCCCTATTCTTTCGATACGATACATGCCGATCATTTAGGGCCATTCATTAAAACAAGAAAAGGCAACACGTATATTTTGGTGATCGTAGACGCATTCACAAAATTTGTAAACCTGTATGCTGTACGCAACACAAAATCTTCGACCAGCGTAAAAGCACTGCGTGACCACTTTAGTTACTTTGATACCCCAAACCGTCTCATTACTGATCAGGGTACCAGTTTTACTAGTAACGACTTCAAAAAGTTTATTGAGGCCACTGGTATAAAACACATACTTAACGCTGTCGCGACACCTAGAGCCAACGGTCAGGTGAAGCGATACAACTGCACCATCTTGGCTGCTTTAGGTGCCATGAATCATGACAAACCAAATGGATTATGGGACGAACACCTCCCAGATATCCAACTAGGAATTAACACTACCATCCATGCTACAACGAGAAAAACTCCAACAGAACTATTGTTTGGGAAAACCGTCACTAATCCCTCACAAGGTATATTCAATGAAATTATTGCTGTGACTTCCTCTTCCAATCAAACTTCTTTGTCAGAAATGAGGTCAGAAGCCAATGAGCTGATCAAAGTTCAACAAGCTAAAGACAAAGAAGTTTATGACAAACGCCGTAAAACGGGTATTCAGTACAAGGAAGGGGATCTAGTTAGAGTTGTTCGTGCTACCGCTGGTATCGAAGGTCAATCAAAGAAATTAGAGCCCAAATGTAGAGGGCCGTATCGAATCAAGAAAGTCCTCCCTAATGATCGGTACGTAGTGGAAGACACTCCAATAACGCGAAAAGGAAAACGTTACGAGGCTGTCGTCGCCGTAGATAAAATCTTCCCTTGGCTTTCGGTTACGCAGTCTGTTTGTTCAGAGAGCGATTCAACTGATGAAGAGTCCTATCAAAGTGAAACCAACCACTGATAGATTTGTCACTACAACTCTTAGTTGAGTCTTAAGTTTTGTCACTGCTAATCTTAAGAATTTTAAAGTTTATTCAAATAATAAGGACATAAAGATCATAAGTTTAAAGTTATAATTTTACTTTATTTTTGTTAAAATGTAAAAGTAAGAAAAAAAAAATACATGCACACATGCAACAATGTTGTAGCTGATTAATAAGTGATAATGATTTTAATAGTAGAATGAGAATAGTACGATGTCTTTGGATGATATGCATGAGTTTTTATTATAAGTGTTAGTAATAATATCTATTGAGGATATTGATCAATAAAATATGGTAGTTCCGTTGTGAATCAACAATAACTCTCTTGCCGGTAACGGTCAATGTCATGGACCGGGCAAATGCTCCCAGATCTTGCCGGTAACGGTCAACGTCATGGACCGGGCAAATGCACTCAGATCTTGCCGGTAACGGTCAACGTCATTGACCGGGCAAATGCTCCCAGATCTTGCTGGTAACGGTCAACGTCATGGACCGGGCAAATGCACCCAGATCATGCCGGTAACGGTCAACGTCATGGACCGGGCAAATGCACCTTGATCCCGCCGGAAACGGTCAATGTCATGGACCGGGTAAATGCACCCAGATCCCGCCGGTAACGGTCAACGCCATGGACCGGGCAAATTAATTAGAGAAGTAGATTTTTAATTAAGATGTCTAAAATGTTCATGCTATGTAACTGTCAAGTAATAATGTAACAGTCAAAGTTACCTATGACATTTTAGTGTTTAAGTATAATATTATTAAACTTATTTTAAATGACTAGTAAACATGTGTGACTAAATAATTTATTATAAGGCTTCTAGGTTGGAATTGATAACCATTTTGATAAAGCCACCCATTGTGTTTAGAAACCAAACTTAAAAGCTTTTGTTGTTCGCATATACTTTTAATAATAACGCTATAATCTAAGGCCTATAAACATTATGGTCGTGGCTCTCACTTGTATTATTATTCAATTGATGAAAACGAACCGAAAATAATTCTTTGTAATCAAAATAACGAAGGGACTCGTAAATGGTCGGACGGCCGAGCTGTTGTCATTGTTTATTGTTAGTTGTCTTATTTATATATATTTCCTATAATACATGCGTAGACATTTCATTAATATATATTGTATATTTTAATACTACATATTTTTGTTATATTTAATTCATTTTCGTAAAAGTTATTGATATTTAATTTAAATAGTTCTGAAATTGACTTAGTACCACGCATTGGCCGCGCGCCATGACGCCAGCCAATAGCGTGCCTTTTGTGAAAGTAGGGCAGAGGTAGGGAGGCATCGTTAGAGCTTGCCTAGGGACAGCGAGGCATTATAGCGTCGGACGCCTAACAGTAAACTAAGTTCAAGGGAATCTGTGTCACGCTTAAGTCCAAGTTATTATATTACTATTTAAGTATTAAGTACGTGTTGAATGTTTGTGCTATTAAGTGGAAGTAAAAGTAAAAAGAATTATATAAAGACGACAGTTGTTTCAATTAAAAGCCCCGCTTCAGAGATAACGGCTGTAGCCAACAAATGACTGACTGTTAAGGGTGGAGGTTGGTTTATATACACTAGACTCATTAACTAAGACGGGGATGTCTACGTGACCAATGTCGTAAACAACTCAGAGAACAGTACACAATAACAAAGTGATTAGTAATGAGTTAACCGATATTAGGATGTGAACTGCAAATACTATCGAGAACAACAACTCGTTACTGTATGTTTACAAAATACTTAGATAATTTGTTATTCACATCCTTTAATACAAATCTTGTTTTTACGAGTAAATTTCCTTACATTACATCAGTATGGCTTCACCGACCTTGGACATGATGACGCACGATAGAATGTAGTATGGGAGGCGGACTCATAATTTTGACGGAATAGTTTTACACATCAATATTTTTATTCACTTATTTTTTTATAGTCTTAAATTAATAAATACATACGTCTTTATCACTTACGGTGTAGTCAGAGCCAAGGGCCGCGTATAACTTATAACTTCAATATTTTTAATCACTTATTTTTTTAAAGTCTTGAATTAATACATACATACGTCTCTATCACTTACGGTGTAGACAGAGCCAAGGGCCGCGTATTATTTATAATATCAATATTTTTGTTCACTTATTTTTTTATAGTCTTAAATTAATACATACATACGTCTTTATCACTTACAGGGTAGACAGAGCCAAGGGCCGCGTATTATTTATAATATCAATATTTTTGTTCACTTATTTTTTTATAGTCTTAAATTAATACATACATACGTCTTTATCACTTACGGTGTAGACATAGCCAAGGGCCGCGTATAACTTATAACATCAATATTTTTAATCACTTATTTTTTTAAAGTCTTAAATTAATACATACATACGTCTTTATCACTTACGGTGTAGACATAGCCAAGGGCCGCGTATAACTTATAACATCAATATTTTTAATCACTTATTTTTTTAAAGTCTTAATTTAATACATACATACGTCTTTATCACTTACGGTGTAGACATAGCCAAGGGCCGCGTATAACTTATAACATCAATATTTTTAATCACTTATTTTTTTAAAGTCTTAAATTAATACATACATACGTCTTTATTACTTACAGGGTAGACAGAGCCAAGGGCCGCGTATTATTTATAATATCAATATTTTTGTTCACTTATTTTTTTATAGTCTTAAATTAATACATACATACGTCTTTATCACTTACGGTGTAGACATAGCCAAGGGCCGCGTATAACTTATAACATCAATATTTTTAATCACTTTTTTTTTTAAAGTCTTAAATTAATACATACATACGTCTTTATCACTTACGGTGTAGACATAGCCAAGGGCCGCGTATAACTTATAACATCAATATTTTTAATCACTTATTTTTTTAAAGTCTTAAATTAATACATACATACGTTTTTATCACTTACGGTGTAGACAGAGCCAAGGGCCGCGTTATAACATCAATATTTTGGTTCACATATTTTTTTTATAGTCATTTTAATACATACATACGTATTTAACACTTACGGTGTAGACAGAGCAAAGGGCCGCGTATAATTTATAACACAAATATTTTTGTTCAATTATTTTTTTAAAGTCTTAAATTAATACACACATACGTTTTTAACACTTACGGGGTAGACAGATCCAAGGGCCGCGTATAATTTATAACATCAATATTTTTGTTTACTTATTTTTTTTATAGTCTTATATTAATAAATACATACGTTTTTATCACTTACGGGGTAGACAAAGCCAAGTGTCGCGTATACCGTAAAAATAATTCATTTTCCAAACATGTGTTACAAGATATTCACGGGTGTGCAAATTTAGTCAGAACGGCTATAATTTTTTTACATTGGTACGCAAGTACTTTGAAGTCCGAACATTGCTCGAATACAGCGCTTTTGCATTTTGAATACTAAATGGGATCCGTATTAGTCAGTGGAATTTCGCCAAAAAATTACACCATATCTATGGATCGACACCACTAGGCATCGTGCATCAGTATTTACTTCATTCGATAGTCTATACAGGGCATATGAGGAACTACCTACTAATTCTTTTGCAAAGACTTTCAATTTGTTCTTTTCATTTCCCGTACTTTAAAGTCCGATCATTGCTCGAATACAGCGCTTTGCATTTTGAATACTAAATCTTCAGTATTAATCAGAGAAATTTCCCCAAAAAATTAATGAAATGGTGCCAAAATAATATGTGAAATGGTGCCAAAATAATACACAGAATGTAGAAACTCTTTTTTTACACACCGCACATTTCCTTCGAAGCTTTTCGCCTCTGGGGCCTATGCGAGCCTCGAATTCAGAAAGGCGGTGTGTAATGTCGACTACATTCTGTGTAGGCGCTGGTGTTTTGAGGCGTGCGTGGGATGTGTTTTGTTGTGTTATGTGTCCATGTCTCTCCATAATACTGTCAACTAATTGTATACGGTAGTCCTTCTGATGTGAAAATCGTGTTGTGTTTTTTGTTGTTGTGCATGTGGATAATGTTCGTGTTGAATATGGATACGTTAAGTAGTCGTTTAAATAATTTTTTATACCACACCGTTTACGCTCGACCGGGAAGCCCGCGCACATCTGATCCTTTTTGTCTACCCCACCCATCGCAATATTGTAATCTTCTATTAAGATGGATTTGGTAGACTCGAGGTCTCTAACGACGGCGTTGCCATGGTACGTAGAGATTAATGCCACCCTATTGGCTATTCGACCTTCTTTATTGAATTAATTAATAACACCTTGGTTGGTATTTTGTAAGAATTTACTTTTTATATTTTTTAAAAAAGAATATCAATTGTCATTGCATGTTTGTCATTACATAAAATATATTTGGTTTTCTCATAGGGACAACTGGTATTTTTATTTCTAAAGAAATGGATTATCAGTAGGGGAGGTGCACTTTAAAGCTGCTAAAAGAGTACTACGGTATCTTAAAGCTACAAGAAATCTTAAAATGACTTTTACAAAAGAGCCATCTCCGAATTCTTATCCAGTAGGCTTTGCAGATGCTGATTATGGCAACAATATAGTAGATCGTCGCTCATTTACGGGATATGTTTTTATGATGAGTGGTGCTTCAGTGTCTTGGGAAGCTCGAGAGCAGAGAACAGCTGCGCTCTCTACGACAGAGGCCGAGTACATGGCTCTTTCAGAAGCTTGCAAGGAAGCTATTTATCTCCGCACTCTCATTAAATCCATTTTTAACATTGATCAGGCCATCACCATTTACTCTGACAATCAAAGCTCTATTAGACTGACAGCTAACGACACGTATCATTCGCGCACCAAACATATAGATATACGCCATCATTTCATTCGCGATAGTTTAGCTCACAAGTATATAGAGATCAAGTACATTTGCACCAATCATATGACTGCTGACGTTTTGACTAAACCTCTTTCAAAACTTAAACACTGTAAATTAACGCAGTTATTAGGTGTTAAATAAACTATTTCTTTTATACTTTGTTTTGGCTGCTTATATAATGAAGTGAAATGTAACTGTAATTTTGTACAGGGTGTTCCAAATTACGGGGAGGTATTCGACCTTCTTTATTGAATTAATTAATAACACCCTGGTTGGTATTTTGTAAGAATTTACTTTTTATATTTTTTTAAAAAGAATATCAATTGTCATTGCATGTTTGTCATTACATAAAATATATTTGGTTTTCTCATAGGGACAACTGGTAGTTTTATTTCTAAAGAAATGGATTATCAGTATTGGCATCCCTCCATACCATCACATCAACCTCGCCAGAGGTAAGGCCCGTGAACTGTCCCGGTCGCATAGTCTGTTTTGTCAGTTGGTGCAGGGCTTTCGGAACAAACAGACGGTTTGTCCGCAAAGTCCCTGCACAGTCAAGCCCTATTGATTTTAAATGACGGGCCAACGCTGGAGAATTGTAGTAATTGTCCATCCACAGAGTGTGGCATTTGTTTTCGAGGCCATTGACAAGCCTCAAAACAATAGCCGGCGTGGACGTTTTAAATATATCTCCAGGCTGAGTAACGGCACCTTTCTTTTGAGCGAGTTAGAGTGACCATATCTGTCCAGACGCCCGTAACGACCTCATTATGAAGATAACAACCCTTTTAAGCACTCATCCCTTGCATTAACCCTGAAAGCATCCCTGAGAATCGATGTCCTATCTTTTTCCCAAGATCCTAAAAATACCTTTCCAAATACCATTCCCTAACCCTCGGGAGGTCTTCAATATAAATAAGCACCTTGCATTATATCGAAGCATTAGTTGTTTACTCGCCGTCCAGGGCAGTATACTGTAATCACTATGTTTATAAAATAAACTTTTCCTTTTTTTTGGTTGACGTCGTTTCGCTAAAGTTAACTAGCGTGAATCTCAAACCGCCACAAATAACCGGTTTGAGATTCACAGATCTCAAAAGATTTGATGCCGATAGCTGCAGCTTTATTGGGAATAAGCTGGTTAATTTCTAACCGACCCTTCCACAACAGAAGAGACTCGTCAACCGACAAATTCTGATTAAGGTTATACAAACTTTGAAATTTGTGGTTCAGGTGAACGATTATAGGGCTTATTTTAAAAAGTTTGGCCTCAGCATAACTGAGGCCGGCATTAAACATTTCATCGTTGTTACGGAAATGAAGGCACACACTTAATAAGCTAAAACGATTGTACGACATATATAGTCGGACACCAGCTGTTTCGTGAACAGCTGATTTCCTGGACCAGTAATCCTCAATGCAAGTTCGTTGCACAGTCCCCATTGCAATTAACAACCCAAAATACACAAACATTTCGTCGATATTTGTATCTTTCCACTGACTAATACGGCTCCATGGCTTGAGGGTGCCATTCTTAATCATGCTGGCGACCCTCTGCTGGGCATATCTGTTTGTTTCATCTACAATATATTGCATTATGTCCTGATCCCATACAGAAACAAAAAGTTCATATGGGTCGGTCTAAAATGTTGTTGGACCGACGTTAGTGCCAGAAAACTTTTCGCGCCGCGATTTTGGGTCGATTGGCGAAGACGGGAAACTCCGCCAATCAAAAGAATACAGGTCCTGCGGCTCGTTTACTTTGTCTGATGGAGGTGGCGGTGGAGAATCAAGGAGGTCATGTGTTCCATGCCAGACGGCGGTGGGGACTCTGGCGCAGCTGGCATGGAACACATATTTGGCAGAACATTTTCTGTTTCAGAGTCCGACGGCTCATCAAATGGCGTCTCCTGCAGCACAGTCACCCACCGTGGCAGGTGCACCGGTACTGAGTAGTCGTCGTCATCGTCCGAGTCCGAATCGCCATCACTTCCTATAACCAATTTTTTTCATAATTCTCTTCTTGAGAATCAAAACTACACTATCAATTATACTCAAACGTGTATTCTACTCACCGAAGAAGAGGGACTCGGAAATTTGGTCTTCGGTGAGATGACCATGAGGACCCGGATGATTTCCACTGCTCGGGCCGGCTGTATCACATTCCATGTACCTAAAAGACAGGTCGTGTCATTGAAACGCCTAAAAAACACTAGTATATGCAGAACTGAGATAGAAAATTCTTAATGTCACTTACGCTGCAGGAGACGGTACTGCGGGTGAAAAAACGATGGCCGCCAAAGAAGGACCGGGTACAGGTCTAGAACAAGAAAAAAAACTTTAGAAACCCATCAAATATCAATTTGTAGAATAAATACACAATAGTTTGTATGTAGCTTACATTGGTGAAAACGGCACTGGCACCTCAATATTTATTTCCACCGTTTCTTCGTCCGCGGGTAATGGTATTAAACTCAAACAAGGAAAAACAACCCATAAAATATATATTTTTTTAAATAAATACACTATAGTTTGGGGCCCTTATTATTCTTGATTTATATGAATTGCGTACATAAAATAGGTCTAAAAGGTGATGTCACAATGTATGCCGATGATACCTGTTTATTTTATTTTGGATCTTCCATAGATGATTTAATGTCCGATGCACAGAGCGACCTAACTTTACTTAATACTTGGTTTGAATCCAATCTCCTAACTATTAATGTTTCTTAAACGAATTTTATGATATTCGCTCCAAAAAACAAAAAAATTCAAGATATTCCAACGTTGAGCATAAATAACGAAAAAGTCCAAAAAGTTAAAATAGAAAAATATCTGGGTTTAGTACTGGATTCGCATATTACCTGGAAACCTCATATAGAGAAAATCAAATCAAAACTTGTGTCACTATCAGGACTAGTAAGGAGTATTTCTAAATTTATTCCACTCCAAATTCGATACACTATCTATAACACCCTTATAAAGCCACACATAGACTACCTAATTGAAGTCTGGGGTAACGCAGCCAAAACCAACTTAAAAATATTACAAATTGCTCAGAACAAACTTATTAAATCTCTGTTTCATTTAGACTACTTGACACCTAGCCAAACAGTTTACAGAAAAACAAAAATTATGCATATCAAACGAACATATGTTTACTACACATGTTTAATAGTACGAAAAATACTCAACAAAGATATCCACTCACAAATAACTTTCACAAAAAAGAAAGAATATCAAAAAATTAAACTTCGGCGTGCCAGTGACATCAACCTTCACATACCCAGAACAAACTATGGTAAAGCGAAAATCTTGTATGAAGGCGCTCAGCTATATAATAAACTACCTAAAGATATAAAGGACTGCAAAACCTTAAGTACTTTTAAAAAATCACTAAAGCACTATGTAATAAATAAAATAAATACTATTATTTAAAATACTTATCTATTAAAATATATATATATATATGTGTATGTGATGCGTGTGTGTGTGCATGTGTGTGTGTATGTATGTGTATATATATATGTGTGTGTATAATTCAAAATCAACTGTGAAAACTAAACTACATAATATATACACCAATCACTGAAACATACATACCATCAACACGCACATTGGAAAGAAAAAGAATAAACAAATAATAAAACAGTTTAAAATTAATGATAATGATGTTCGTATCGCAAGACACATCTAGTTGCGCTTATTCCGTTTCGTTATTTTCATACAAATTGCCGGGCCGACCGAACAATCTTGTATGAAAATGTAGTTTTTTTTTCGAGTTTCACGCATTGGTTCCATAGGAAAAGTTGTTCATATTGACGGTCTGAGTTGCTCCTAAAAGGATCGGACAGGGTTTTTGTTACATATCGATATTCATATACACATGAACCCCAAACACATTAAACTTCGCTTTTCGGCAGTCGTGTAAAAATTTACTGTAAACCAATTTGAAAAAAAACCTGATAAATAGTAAAAATATAAATAAAAAAAGAAATGTGGTGTCGTGGGACACCAGGTAGGAACGAAGTTCTTTCGGCTAATGTAGAATCGACACAATTTGCAAAAGAATTGTGTATACGACTGTCGCGCCTGCGCACGTCTCATTTAACGGTTTTATTTAACGAGGTCATCCTTACGGTTTTACTATCACATTTTTTTCAGTTCGGTCGCGCAGCAAAATCCCTATCTCCTCCAAGCCTGCCGTAAGGAACTTCGTTCCAAAAATAATTAATGTGCCACATTCTTGCCACCCTCTCACCATAGCAAACAATAACAAAACAAAACATGTATTACAAAAAATAGTCCGCCGTAGCCCATACTAGCAAACCGGTCAGGAGTATTAAGTGGCAGAGACATTGACCTTGAATTCAAAATGGCCGCCTACGACTTTCACTTGCGAGTTGCGTAGTTTTATTTTACAGTTTGCGAATTGTTTTTGGAATATATTCAAGATTAATGCATGAATATATTTGTAAAAATAAACAAATTGAAAGATTATATGCACAATTACCAAGGTACCAAATACCAATTACCAATATTGCATTTTTACCTTACAACCACATAAAAATGTACTCCAATTTCGTGAATCGCCAGTACCATGTGTGGTATTTATTATTTTTTACAAAGTAATCTTGTGTAAATACACATCCATGGAATTAAAAACGCTTTAAAACTTACCTGTCCATAATTAATTTCACTCAACACTTCACAAAACACACAGTTTTTTACGAATTATCTGATTTTATTCGTACGGTCCGGCTGCGAGAAGTGAGTCACGGTCACTGGCGTTGTGGTGGCTAAAATAACAATCCCAGCGCCAATAAAATGAAACTTTTGCACCTTATAATATGCTTGCCTTGTCTTTCAATTTGAACGCGTCATAAGTTAGAACAAGATTTAAGGGGTACCTAAAAAAATTATGTTTTTTATGTGACTGTATCGTCCAATGTGGACGATGAAAAAATCTGAATTAAATATATATTTTAATTGATTATATACCCGAAGGCCTGGTGAAACTCAAAACATTTTAGCTTATAATTTTCTTGATAGAAAATAAATCCAAAGTTCCCTCTCCTTTTTCTTTATGTGACTAGGGCACATAAATGACGCATGTTTAACCATCGAATATTCGTTTAAAACAACGGCCCCTGGTGTTTCAAGAGCCTGATCAAAATAAAATTATTTTAATAAATATATTTATAATTTATTCATATTCGGCCACTAATGATAAAATGCCATTACGAACCCTAGGCACGAAATAACTTTGCCCAAGCTAACTAAAATCTCCCTACCTCTCTCTTTACTGTGCGAAACCCATAAACTGGTCTCTTTCGATTACTTTCGAAAGCACCGGCCAGTCGGCCATTTAATGTTGACGAGGTTGGACGTGCGTTCGATTTCGTCAGGTGCGAATTATGATTTTTACGAAAGATTTCCATTGGCACAATGCTATCTTTAATTTCGTCAATTACGTAGTAGCAATAATAGCGCTGCGGTCTGTTTTGTTATGGCAAATGAGGGCATCCGTGCGGCCCCAGGATCGAATCCCACCATGTGGTCCTTCAATTTTTTAATTTTTTTGTTATGTAGGTTCCTATTATTATTATTATGTGAATTTACACAATAATAGCTTTTTATACGATAGGTATGATACTAAGTAAGATAGTTATACTTTTTTATAATTTTAATTTTTTGTGGGAAATATGACAAAATAATTTTTTTCAGATAAATTTTTATTTCTTTTTTTGATTAATTCTGCATAAAAAAACACGTCATGAACACAAATAGAACATATAACATTTTAATTATTTAAAAACATTTTAATTATTTCCACAATATGCAACAAAAACTCTATCCGATCCTTGTAGGAGCAACTTAGACCGCCAATATAAACAATTTTTTCTATGGGACCAATGCTTGAAACTCGAGAAAAATATCGACATTTTCATACAAAAGTGTTCGGCCAGCCCGGCAATTTCTATGAAAATGTCGTTTTTTTTTCAAGTTTCAAGTATTGGTCCCATACGAAAAGTTGTTCATATTGACGGTCTGAGTTACTCCTACAAGGATCGGACAGGATTTTTGTTACATATTGTAAACACACTTCACATCTTACGCAGTAATATTTGATGATAAATTGGTTGCAGAAATAAAATGTCTATACATACAAACCAATTTTTGACCGACATCGAAAAAAGAGGTCATCAATCGGTTTTTAGTTTTGAAAATGTATTCGTTTGTAAAATGTTGTTGGTAAAGTAAATTATTAGTTTTGAAAAATTATTTAAGCAAGTAGTAAAAGTAAAACGCACCTAATTCGCGTGACAATGCAATGTAACATGGAGCTGATCTGATGCTGGAGAAGGTGGCAATAGGAACTTGGTAATAAAACGACATAACTCCATCAAATTTGGGCGCGTTTGATTCGTCTTGACGAGTACTTTGTCATCAGATGGTTTCCAGAGTCTGATAATGGAGCTGGAAGGTGGCCATTGGAACTTCGTAATCAAACAACATAACCCCATCGAGTTTGAGCCCGTTTGATTCGTCTTGACGAGTACTTTGTCATTAGATCGTATTAAGGGTCTGATGATGGAGCTGGAAGGTGCCAAAAGGAACTCGGTAATGAAACGACATAACCCCATCAAAGGGCTCGTTAGATTCGTCTTGACGAGTATTTTGTCATCAGACGGTATCCAGAGTCAGATGATGGAGCTGGAAGGTGGCCCTAGAAACTCCGTAATCAAACGACATAACCCCATCGAATTTGTCCTCGATGATTCGTCTTGACGAGTAGTTTGTCTATAGATAGTATCCAAGGTCTGATGATGGAACTAGAAGGTGGCCATAGGAACCCCGTAATGAAACGACAAAACCCCATCGAGTTTGGGCTCGCTTGATTCGTTTTGACGAGTACTTTGTCATCAGATGGTATTAAGGGTCTGATGTTGGAGCTGGGAGGTGCCAATAGGAAATCGGTAATGAAACGACATAACCCGATCAAATTGTAGCTCGTTAGATTCGTCTTGACGATTACTTTGTCATCAGATGGTATCCAGGATCTGATGATGGAACTGGAAGGTGGTCATAGGAAATCTGTAATAAAACGATATAACATGAATGAATTATTCGCAAATGAATTATGTATTCCACAAATAAATTATTTGCGAATAAAATACTCCTCCAATATAAATGTCTAGGTAGTGTGTAGGTACAGAAGGTAGGTTAAGTGGTGCACTGCAGTGACCATCACAATGTCAATATCGTCGTGTTCATTGAGGTCAATGTTAAGGTCGTCCAGGGCGCCGAGGTCACTAGTTGACCTCGGCGCCCTGGCGCCGAGGCCTGCCGCCTCGCGCGTCAACGAGGTCTTCAAAATCGCCAAGGCCTTCGAGGTCGTCAAGGTCTTCGAGGATATCGAACTCGTCAACGTCAACGAGGTCTTCAAGGTCGTCAAGGTTGACGAGGTCGTCAAGGTCGTAGAGCTTGATGTTGAAGTCGTTGAGGTCGTCGTAGTCGCTGAGGTCGTCGAGGTCGTCAAGGTCATGTCGAAGTCGTTAAGTTCGTTTAGGTCGTCGAGATCTTCAAGATCGTTAAGATCTTAATTAAGTCGAACGTCATCGAGGTCAATGTCGAGGTCGTCGAGGTCAATGTCGAGGTCGTCGAGATCGAAATTACTGCGTTATTGACAACCACGACGACCTCGACAACCTTGACGATCTAAGGAATTCGATGACTTCGACATCTACCTCGATGACCTCAGTGACCACGAAGCCCTCAACATCAACCTCGACGACCTAGACGACCTCAACAGCCTCAACGATCTAGTAGACCTCGCTGACCTCGTTGACCTTGACGACCTAGACGACCTCGACTACCTTGACGATCTTGAAGGCCTCGTTAACCTCCTTCTGTATCCGTGGTCAAATGGCATTGTAAGAAATAAGATCGATCTACGACCTTGACGACCTCAACGACCACGACGACATTGACGATATTGACATTGACATTGTAATGGTCACTGCAGTGCACTACTCAACCTAAATCAAATCAAATCAAAATCAAATCAAATATCTTTATTGTGGAACACAGGTTTACAAAGTTCTTATAAGTATTAAGGAATCACTGTGACCTATCCTTATGGATATACAATAATATAATGGTTATATTTACATTGATCAAAAAATTAAATAATTATAAAATTCACATTAAATTAGAATTATATTATAACATGCAATAAATTATATGATCAAAATATCGTTGAAATAATCTTTAACATTATAATAACATTTTTCAATCAGGAGCAATTTCAATTTCTTTTTAAAAGTCAACATGTCTAATTTTTTTAAATTATCTGGCAATTTATTGTAAATAGTAGGAGCCATACCTATTACATTTTTATTCATCATGGCAGTTTTATGTCCGCCCATTATCAACTTTTGTCTGTATTGATTTCTAACATTATTTGATCTCATTCTTGATTCCGTGAATTTAGGAAATAAGTGTGGATTTGCTTTTACAAATAGACACAACTCCATGATGTATATACTGGGTAAAGTCAATAGATTTAGAGATTTAAAAAAAGGTACACAGCTGTCTCTAGAATTTAAACCACACATTGACCTAAGACATCTTTTTTGGGCTTTAAAGACTTTGTCATTTTCCTGTGAGTTACCCCAAAATATTACACCATAGCTCAAATGAGGTGAAACCAAGCCATGGTAAGCTACCAAAGCAACTTCTAGTTTAACTTTTTTAGTTAATCTAAATAAAGCATAAGCCGATTTGCTTAGTTTTGTACAAACTTCCTCTACATGATAAGTCCATGTTAAATTGCTGTCAAGTGTAAGGCCAAGGAATTTTGTTGTCTGGACTTCTTCAATTGTCTGATTATTATAAGTTATTTGAAGTTTAGGAGGAAGTTTTTTCTTAAAAAATGCATAATTTTAGTTTTCTTTAGATTAATTTTCAGATTATTTTTATCTAACCATTCTATAATGTCACCCAATGTATTATTTATGTCAAATTCATATCCACTTGGGTCGTCACATGTAATTATGGCTGTACTATCATCGGCAAACAGCACCATTTTTTTTCTAACATTTTGAGGCAGATCATTAATATAAATTAAAAATAGCAAAGGTCCTAATACACTTCCCTGAGGAACCTACTCGTATCATCCATACCTACACACTACCTAGACATTTATATTGGTGGCGTATTTTATTTGCAAATTATTTATCCGTGGAATACATAATTCATTTGCCAAATAAATAATTCATGTTATGTCGTTTTATTAGAGAGTTACTATGGCCACCATTCAGCTCCACCATCAACCCTGGATACCATCTAAACACAAAGTGCTCGTCAAGACGAATCATACGAGCCCAAACTCGATGAGGTTATGTCTTTTTACTATGGAGTTCCTATGGCCACTTTTCAGCTTCATCATCAGCCCTGGATATCATCTAAAGTCAAAGTGCCCGTCATGTCATACGAGCCTAAACTTGATGAGGTTATGTCGTTTTATTACGGAGTTCTTATGGCTACCTTTCAGCTCCATCATCAACCCTGGACACCATCAAAAGACAAAGTACTCGTCAAGAAGAATAATACGAGTCCAAACTCGATGGGCTTATGTCGTTTGATAACGGAGTTCCTATGGCCACCTTCCAGCTCCATCATCAGACCCTGGATACCATCTGATGACAAAGTACTCGTCAAGACGAATCAAACGAGCCGAAACTTGATTGGGTTATGTTGTTTTATTACCGAGTTTCTATTGCTACCTTCTAGCTCCAGCATCAGATCAGCTCCATCCATGCCGTTAAAATATTGCATTGTCACGCGATATACGTGAGTTTTACTTTTACTACTTGCTTAAATAATTTTTCAAAACTAATAATTTACTTTACCAACTACATTATTATATGTTTGTTCGTTTGTTTATAAAGCTTTATTGTACATAAGAAAGAACACAGTTACAAATCAGAATAGTAAACATACAACGGCGGACTTATCCCTTATAGGGATCTCTTCCAGTCAACCGGCCAGTAATTGAGAGGAATGTTTACTTATTATGCGTTTGGGGCAGAAGTGGAACAGTACAATATAAAATTACACAATGATACTGTACAAGTAATATATAGTATAGATGTAAACTACATGAATACAACTAAGAATAAACTTACATATAAGTATACATAAATATACATACTAATATACCTTATATATATATATATATATATACGTATCAAATATTTAAAATATAAACTAAAAAAAAAATTAAGTGATTAGGTAGCTCGGAGAAACTTAGGATTCTGAAAAGTTCAATATTTTGTTTTTAAAGGAACCCAAGGACGATGCCATTTTAGTATCTAAGGGGAGTGAATTCCATAGGTGTGCTGCCATCACAGAGAAGGATTTAGAATAAGACTGCGAAGAATGAGGAGGTATATCAAGAAGAATATTGTCAGCGGAGCGTAGGCGGTTGTCAATTTGACGAAAAGAAAATTTTTCGCGAAGGTAATTAGGACAGGAAGGGTTGAAGAGAGCATTGAAAAGGAAATATTTATAAAATTTCTATGGGACCACCTGACACCTGACCTGACCCTTTCAAATAAAAAAAGTATATTCCAAATTGGTCCAGGTCCAGGCTTCTTAAAATAATCGGTGAACATACTTAAAAAAGAAATAAAAGATCGCGACAAATTGATAACCTCCTTCTCTTTGGAAGTTGGTTAAAAATTGGTTTGTAAAGGCATTAGGTATATTTTAGCAACCAAAATCAAATACTGCGTAAGATCAAGGTGTAAACTGTGTATCAAAATAATAAAAAAAATATTCGAATGTTTTTTAATGATTAAAATGTATTTGTCCATTTTTAATTTAATTGTGATATTAAAAGTATTGATGTGTTTACTATGTTTCTATCAGACGTGATAAATTCATCAAAAAAAGAGATAAGAATTTATATTTCAAACTAAAAAATTAAATATAAATAAAAGTATACCTATTTTATAGAAAGCTTTTATTATGTAAATATAAAAATAGGTACGTAACAAAAAATACAAAAATATAAAATTGTAGGACACTTGTCGGGATTCGAACCTGGGCCTGTACAACCGCAGTTATTGCTGTAGCAAAACAGACCGCGACGCCATTAGCGCCACTAAAAATGTTATGAAATTAAAGATAGGATCAGTCTATCTTATAGTTTTACTAAAATGTCGCCACTGTCATACGATGCGATGAAATGAAATGGCTATATATCGAAATACCACGATTTGAGGGGAAGCGGGGAAAAAGGCGGAGTTTGGAAATAGGTATTTACTAGTCATGACTGGCCTTAACACAGTTTTGAGAGTGTTGTTTATATTTCTATAGCGCGCTCCACACTTCGCGCGACATCCTCGCCGATAATCTCGGCAAGAATTTAAGCGATGATCATGGCGAGAACTTCTTTGGGTACACACTCGCAAGGTTCTCAATACAGTTCTCGCGCTCGATGACGATGGACGTAGAATTATCTGTTGCAACTAGTTTATTGCTATGCACATTTGCATGTTATAATTACGCTTATATTAAAGATAAGAAACAAATTAAAAATAAGTTATTTTCATACCCTCTACAGCTTGCTAATAACTTTTTTTTTGATGTCATTGACGGGTAATTTCATCAAGGTAATCCTAATAC
The DNA here is from genome assembly GCA_943193695.1 of Acrobasis suavella. Taxonomy (NCBI): domain Eukaryota; kingdom Metazoa; phylum Arthropoda; class Insecta; order Lepidoptera; family Pyralidae; genus Acrobasis; species Acrobasis suavella. Next base: position 15,031,721 of record OW971950.1, read on the forward strand.
GCTTGTAGCCACTACATCAAGCTGAAAATACATCTCCATTTTTGGCCATCAAGCACTAGCACTCGCCCGCGCCGTTGGTCATTACCAAATTAGGAAATCGAATAGGACCCAGGAGCAGTAGCGCGCCGCGCCATCCAATCACAACACAGTAACGAGAACCCAACCGTATAAGGCCATTGTTTTGTCTCTTATCGAGTGTATAAAAACCCAAATTTTGTAAATAAATTATTTCTTCGACTTTTTACTAAGGAGCTAAGAACACGCTATTTTATTTAACCCCTGTATACACGTAACCTACTTTCACACACCATATGTTAGCATCATATGCTACACGCTGCTACATTTGCCACTCATCGTGGTTTTTCAGTATATTTTTATTTTTATATTTTTATATATATATTTATATATATATCTTTTAAATTTGTATTCAAAATAATCGTTGTGGTATCGTTTAGTTAGTATTCCATAACACAAGTCTCGAACTTACTTTGGGGCTAACTCAATCTGTGTGATTTGTCCCTATAAATTTATTGGAACGAAGTTCCTTACGGCAGGCTTGGAGGAGATAGGGATTTTGCTGCGCGACCGAACTGAAAAAAATGTGATAGTAAAACCGTAAGAATGACCTCGTTAAATGAGACGTGCGCAGGCGCGACAGTCGTATACACAAGCGAGTAGTGTATAATACCTTTGAGCACGATTTTTCTTTTGCAAATTGTGTCGATTCTACATTAGCCGAAGGAACTTCGTTCCTACCTGGTGTCCCACGACACCACATTTCTTTTTTATTAAAATCGGTTCCGCTTGAAAATATTCTAAGACTATCAGTTCTAGCTCGTTCGCCCAAATTCCACTCATTTTGATGCTCAGTCTCATTAATTACTGCACACACCTGTTCTAATCGGAAACTCGCTCGCTACTGAGAAACTTGCGAGTGTGGAGTGAATACAAGTTCTCATGTTCTTGGCTCTTTTGTCTCGCGCCAAAAAACCGACAAAATTGGAGAACAAGGCAAGAATCTGCGAAGAATATGCGAATCGGTTCCACATTCTCACTTCTCGTGTTTTTCTCGCGTTCTCGCGAGATTCTTGCGTGAGTGTGGAGCGCCCTTATGATGCGCGATCGAAGGAGCCGTTATACGGTTATAGACTTTTGACGCTCAAAATGGCGTAACCGCTATACGGTCATAAGCGCGCTCCACACTTCGCGCGACATCCTCGCCGAGAATCTCGGCAAGAATTTTAGCGATAATCTGGGCGAGAACTTCTTTGGGTACACACTCGCAAGGTTCTCAATACAGTTCTCGCGCTCGATGACGATGGACGTAGAATTATCTGTTGCGACAAGCTTATTGCTATGCGCATTTGCATGTTATAATTACGCTTATATTAAAGATAAGAAACAAATTAAAAATAAGTTATTTTCTTCCCCTTTATAGCTTGCTAATAATTTTTTTTTATGTCTTTGACGGGTAATTTTATCAAGGTACTAATACGCTTGTAGCCACTACATCAAGCTGAAAATACATCTCCATTTTTGGCCATCAAGCACTAGCACTCGCCCGCGCCGTTGGTCATTACCAAATTAGGAAATCGAATAGGACCCAGGAGCAGTAGCGCGCCGCGCCATCCAATCACAACACAGTAACGAGAACCCAACCGTATAAGGCCATTGTTTTGTCTCTTATCGAGTGTATATAAACCCAAATTTTGTAAATAAATTATTTATTCGACTTTTACTAAGGAGCTAAGAACACGCTATTTTATTTATCCCCTGTATACACGTAGATAACCTACTTACACACACCATAATTATGTTAGCATCATATGCTACACGCTGCTACATTTGCCACTCATCGTGGTTTTTCAGTATATTTTTATTTATAACTTTTAAAGTATTCAACAAAATTGTTGTGGTATCGTTTAGTTAGTATTCCATAACCCAAGTTTCGAACTTACTTTGGGGCTAACTCGATCTTTGTGATTTGTCCCTATAAAAATGTATTTATTAAAATCGGTTCCACTTGGAAATATTCTAAGACTGCCAGTTCTAGCTCGTTCGCCAAAATTCCACTCATATTTGTAAGATTGGAGTGTCTTGTACAAATAAAAGATGGCAATCTTCTGAATCCGTGTATTCTTAATTAATACTTTACACATAACTTTCGCAAAACCAACAAACTTTTTATATCCCAATCGCGAATTCCTTCATCCTTCATAAGTTTATTGACAACAATGACAACTGACTTATCCCTGACGTTTTTATTGGCGGGCTTCAATACACAATTCTTTATATCAGTGTTGCCTGCCCAAGTGGGGTGGCCAGTGTTATTAAAGGTCGCCTATAATACTAAGCAATTAGTAAAAGATGTTTATTAATTTAATACTTGATTTTAACAATCTAACAGTCTATCAATCTAACGCCCTTCCTGACAATAAAGTTTGTCCTCAAACTAGGTACATTAAGATTCACATTATTTTATTTTGCATACAAAAGGCTAATTTTATATCACATATATTTATAATCAATTAATTAAAAATATAACAATAGTTCATCTTATTAAGTATACTCTATCTTTACATGGTTAATTGATTACTCTTTAAATTTACTAATTACTTACATTAACAATCTTGTAAAATTTAAACTTTTATCTGAACAACCAAACAAATCGTATTGTTGATGAAGTATTTAAACATGTACTTAACTCAAGATTTAACTCAAGACTATCAAAATACTTTCTATCTTGAATGAAGTTTTCATGAGATCACACTAGTTAAAAACATTAAATACACTTGACATTTTAACGTGAAACCTGAAGAATTCCCAAGTCATTAAACAAAATACTTTCTTACTTGTTCATTAAGTTTTCATGAGATCATACTAGTTAACGAACATTAAATACAATCCCCATATTATAAATCATACAAACTTACATTATATTACTGAACAGCATATAGGTTATCCCTTTAAAACTCAAAATTAAACGTAATTACATAAGAACAAAATAATACACAGCGTTAATTTTCACCATATTGTTTATCCTTGATAAAGAATAACTTTATATATCTATTACAAATTAATTTACTTCACTTTTAACTCTCTGAATAACTTCACATGACCATCTGGCACAGAATAACTTCCTGTTCTAACATATACTTAAAACTTTGACACATGGAATAACTTCACATGTCCTAGCACGGAATAACTTCATGCCATATACTTTAAACTCTGACATATGGAATAACTTCACATGTCCTAGCACGGAATAACTTCATGCCATATACTGTAAACCAGTCTTTCGCAAAGTGGGCGATAACGCCCCCTTGTGGGCGCTGGAGGCTTTAAGGGGGGCGGTAACGGGCCCAGAATAAAGTTGGGGGGCGCTGATGTGATTTAAGCAATGAGTGATTTATAACTTCAGCTATTTCATATTTTAAAATTAACTGAAATTAAAATCCTCTTACTACACAACATCCGTTTATTAGTTCATATTTATATCCTTTTTTACTGTTCAAATTTAAACTAAAAATGTAATTAATATTTATTATTTTAAATGCGTTCACAACGCTATTTATATCGTTAAAGGAATCAAACACTGAAAAAATTTCGTGTTTTAAAGTTTCGCAGGTGAGGTCCCCACTTCCGATACTCTTTATTATTGTAAAATTGTATTATTATTGCTATTTTTTTATTTAAAATTAACAATGTTGATTATTGTTATTTATTTATAAAAGATACTCTAATGTACTGGTGTATGTATTATTATTGCTCTCTCTTGTAAAAAAGTCTAGTTTAGAATATAGGCTGAATTAAACTACAGGCAAGACAAATATGTGATTCAGGTTTTTATGGTGAAAAAAATTGGGGCGCTACAAAATAACTGATTTTTTAAAGTGGGCGTTTGACAAAATAAGTTTGGGAACCTCTGCATAAACTGACATATGGAATAACTTCACATGTCTTAGCACGGAATAACTTCATGCCATATACTATAAACTCTGACACGGAATACCTTCACATGTCCTTCTAGCACGGAATAACTTCGTGCCATATAGTATAATAACTTTATGCTATATACTACATAATTTAATATTTTACATTTTACAATAACCTTATATGCTGTACAGACTACAGAATATTGTTATTAAAATTATTTGCTTCAATTACTTATTTTGTGTCACACTTACACTAAACAATAAATATAATTTACTTGCTAAAAATTGATGATAATTATATCTATTTTGTACCCATATTGTTCATTAAAGTACTGGACCGTCATTGGAAGCTTTTAATATGAGATAGCATTTCCGTTTCCGTCGATTTCTTATCAGTTTTCGTACTCTTTAGCCTATAAGTTCCGGTCCTGTGGCGCCACCTGGCGGCGTATCACGTTTAGTTTACTTGAAAAACGTGCTGCGCCATTTTATTCATTGGCGTTTTGTATTCCGTCGATTAAACATCAAGTAGCAGCTCTGCTCAACGTCTGTTACAAAATAAGAAGTATATTTAAGAAGTGAAGTGATCAAATCTAGTTACAAAGTGAGTGATAATAGTTTGCAGTGCAGAAAACCGTAAGTACTGTTATAATTTCTAGATTAATGATCGAAAACGAGATATTCGTGTTGTTTTTGTGATCTTATTTTAACGGTTTTTGCCGTTCGGATCACAAATAATTATTCGTACTCTGTACATATACTTTAAATTATATATATACTTATAATTCGATACATTGTTCGATCCTACAAATCCTTTCTTTTGACAATACCCTCAGTATTATTAATGTATAAATAATTTTAAATCGTACCGTCTCTGATTAGATTATGGACAATTCTGAAGCCGGCCCAAGTGGCGAGGCTCGCAAGCGTAAGTGGGCGTCTAGCAGCTCCAGCTCCAGTAGTAGCAACGACTCGTCTAGCTCTGGGAGCGGTGAACAAGGCAAGCGGTCGAAGCGCATCCGGTCCAAAAAGTCCAAACGCAGTCGGCATTCTAGGCGAATGATTGACAAACTTTTTAAGGAAATGGGTGAGTTGCGAAAGCATTTGTCAAATTCTAATAATAAAAAGTCAATTTGTCATGATCACGACAATGTATCACTTTGTTCAGAGGTTAGTGGGGCGTTATATGAGGATGATAACGTTGCCTTCACATGCGATAATCCTGCCTTCGCTTCCGATAATGGCGATCTCACTTCAGGCTTAAACCCTGAAGTGTCGAACACATCTGATTTCACCTTTGATTTAGAGACAAAGCTAAAAGAACCATCTGTCCCCAAAACCCCGGACAATTATTTAGAAATGCTTAAAAATGTACAGCGTCTGGGCTCTACCACATGGTCGGACGTAAGATATTCTGACACGCAAAAATTATACAATCACACTCCTGGTTTTATAGACTTGGAAGCCAATGAGGAAGTTAAGATGTATGACATTAAGCGTCATGCTGCCTATTCTGACAAATCGTATGCGGCTTTAACTTACTGTGTACTAAAGCAAAAAGAAACCTTACAGGAAAGCATTCTTAATCTTTTGTCTTGGGTTAAGAATTCTGATTTTATTAGCTACGATAATTTGAGTGCGAAGGTTGAGGAGTTATTTCAAAAGGGCGATTTGCAAAGGGTTTCCTCAGACCTACTTCAGTTAGTTTGTGGTCACCGGGCAGAAAGTATCGAAATAAGACGCGAATCCATCTCAAGTCAAATTAAAGACCCACTGATTAAAGCAGCAGTTAATAGAATACCCCCTTCACATACCCATTTGTTTGACTCTGACCGACTCACTGCCGTTTTAGAAAAAGCCGGGGGGGTCCGTAAAGCCTTTTGGCCTGTTAGAACTGAACCTTCCTCTCAAGCGAAATCTTGTCAATCTATCAGCCGTCCCTCGCGGGGACAAGGCGTGCGACATCCAACAGTTCCATCGCGTGGAACTCAAAATTGTTTTTATGAACCAGGTTCATGCACGTACAATATGCCACTGCAGGCCTGTAATAATACACCCTCGCGGGGTGGACACCAGCGATATAACTCTGGCAAAGGGCAATCCTTTCATAACCAATATGAACTGCCTTTTTTCAATGGAAGAGGCTCATATCACAACCACAACCGAGGCTCGCGGCCATACCGTGGTTCCTTTCGAGGGCGTTCAGGATCCAACAATCATAAAAGTGCCAAAGGCAACCAAAAATGTCAAAAACAATGACTCGAAGCCTTTTCGAGCAGGTCAATTAGCTCAATACCTCTGACAGTGGATAGAGATGGGAGCACCAGAAATAATTTAAAAATTAATTCAAGGTTACAGGATACCATTTATTCGAAAACCCCCTCTAGTATGCCCTACTGTAGTCAAAAGTCACATTCAAACTCCCATGTCGGACGACATGTCTTCAATTATCCACAAAATGAAACAGCAAGGCATTCTAAAAGTAGCTCAAGTGTCACGAAGTTTCATATCCCCGATGTTCTTAGTTCCCAAATCGGACGGGTCAGCCAGACCAGTTTTCAACCTAAAAGCTCTGAACAGATTTATAAATGCCTTCCGGGGTTCCTACAACCCAGAGATTACATGAGCAAAATAGATCTGTCTCAAGCCTATTTTCATTTGAGCGTCAAAAAGTCGCACAGACGCTTTCTTCGCCTAATTTACGATCAAGAGTTATTGGAAATGACTTGCCTACCCTTCGGTCTGAGTACAGCGCCAAAGACCTTCTCAATCCTCACCAATTGGGTTGCTCAAACGCTAAGAGAGAGATGGAATATCCGCATTCTAGTATACCTCGACGATTTTTTAATTGTCCACCAGGATGCCAACATCCTTCGAGAGCATATACGTCTAACTTTACAAACCTTAGTAACACTAGGTTGGCAAGTCAATTTCGAAAAGTCTGTACTTTTCCCTCAGAAGAGCATTGTTTACCTCGGAGTAATGTGGAATCCCTGGGACAATTTAAAAGCCCTGCCATCGGGGAAAAATGCTGTCATCATCCAAGAAATACAGATAGTTCTGCACGAACAGAAAGCGACCCTAAAAACTCTTCAAAAAATTGCCGGGCGGCTAAATTTTGCAAGTTACGTTGTTCCGCGAGGACGACTCAATCATCGCCACTTACTAAGGTTCATGCAAACGTTATCGGAAAGGTCATCGAAGACTTACCCAATACCTCATCAAGTATTGGAGGAGCTAAGATGGTGGACAAACAATTGTCATTTATCAACTCTCTTGCACTTCCCTCCTCCGATGAACTTTCTGACAACGGACGCATCGGACTTGGCGTGGGGTGCACAGCTAAACAATGTGGCGTTGTCAGGAATCTGGACCCACAAAGAGCAGTGCCTACACAGCAACCAAAAGGAAATGCTGGCAATATTGCACGCCTTACAGAATCAAGTTCATTTCCTGAGGGGCAGCTCAGTACTCATACAATGCGACAACAAGACTGCGGTTGCCTACTTACGAAAGGAAGGAGGCACCAAATCGTTAGCGTTGATGGAAATTACACATCAAATTTTGGATTTAATAGATCGCAATCAAATTTACATAGACATACACTACATCCCAGGGAATTACAACAAATATGCTGATCATCTGTCACGTCATCGCCCTCCTCAGGAGTGGTACCTATCCCCATCATGCATGAAAAGAATATTTGCCAAATGGGGAACCCCTGTTATAGACTTATTCGCCTCAGCAACGGCTCACGTCGTAGAGAATTATGTGTCTCGAGACCTGAGGGATGCGGGAGCCATTTTTCACGATGCCTTCAGCGTACCCTGGCACTATCCCCTGGCGTGGGTGTTTCCGCCGCCATTTCTGGTCCCGAAAGTAATAGCACACCTAAATCAATCCACGGGAATATATCGGATCGTTGGTTGTCTTGGTGTATTACAAAAAAGGTTGACGTCAAAAACCCTTCAGGTTCACAGCTTGCACAGTTTCTATCCGACTTACATTTAATTAATAACCTCTCATATAATACCATACTCCTTCACAAGTCTGTGGTTTCTACGTTGTGTAACACAGAAACATCTGGTCATTTAAGTTCACACGTATTAGTTAGGCACATTTTAAAGTCGATATCTATTAAAAGTCCAAAAACCTCTAAGCCACCAGTTTGGGATACCAGTAAAATAGTCTCGTTCATATCTACATATACAATCGATAGTAACAATTTGTTTCAGACGGCTCGTCATACTGCTATATTGTTGCTCTTGTGCTCAGGAAGGAGAATTCACGATTTAACTCTGCTTCAAGTTGATCCTAGTCACTATATAAAATCAGAGAATAGTATTATTTTTTGGCCCCAATATGGATCCAAAACGGATTGTCATGACTATCAGCAATCCGGATGGAAAATTATCAAAAATAATAGTAATCAGAAATTAGATCCTTTCTTTTGGATAGAAAAGACTGTGACTATCTTAAAAGAAAGACGCGAAAAAGCAGGATCTCTTAATTTATTTGTTACCATTAAGGGTGAGCCAAAATCTGCATCACGTGCAGTAATAGCCAATTGGATTAAAACTCTTTTCAAGGAAGCTAACATTGACGCTCCTCCAGGAAGTGTTCGCTCGGCTGTCGCTTCCAAATGTTGGTGGGAGAATCATTCCCTTGATGAAATCATGGCTCGTGGAAATTGGCGATCAGCCGACACCTTTAAACGTTTCTATAGACGAGAAGTGAATCGGGACGTTGATTCGATTAATGTTTATAAATTATTCCAACCAATAAATTAGTAATGACTTGGTTTTGGACAGTTGATGCATAACATATACTAAAACAAATATGTAATAAACTTGATACAGTAATTGAATTATTAAGATTAGGAACATTTTATTTTGATTATAATATCATATACGTTATATTGTCAATACAATGTAAAAAGAAACATGAATAAAATGAATGGTTCTAGTAAACTATGTTTATTTTGCTACTAAATCACATTGGCGTTAATCAATAGCTTTCCCACGTAGTGATTATATTATCTTTGATCTTTCCTCATGTTATATGCATCACATGTGTGGCGTCACCAGGCGATAACAAACAGGTCTCATATTAAAAGCTTCCAATGACGGTCCAGTACTTTAATAGCAGCGTTTTACCTGAAATAAAACGCTTATTAAAATACTTACCTCATTGGAAGCTTTGGCTTTAATTTCTGCCTGGTTAATTGAGCCAATGAATAAAATGGCGCAGCACGTTTTTCAAGTAAACTAAACGTGATACGCCGCCAGGTGGCGCCACAGGACCGGAACTTATAGGCTAAAGAGTACGAAAACTGATAAGAAATCGACGGAAACGGAAATGCTATCTCATATTAAAAGCTTCCAATGAGGTAAGTATTTTAATAAGCGTTTTATTTCAGGTAAAACGCTGCTATTCATTCGCTTAACAGTGTGCAGTACACTTATAAGCCATCCTGGGAAGGAAACTATATAAAAATATAAAACATGTTTTGTAAATCATTTGCTTATAAATAGGTCAACAGAAAATCAAAATACATATTAAGTTTATCCTCACAATCACTAAATACGTATTATAGTAATAAGTTGAGCTGTAGAGATCCATGTTAATAACAAATAAATAAACAAAACTATCAGCACAATGCTGGTGCATTGGTATGTTTCAGATAAAGCATGCTCATCATTTGGGCAAGTATGTAAGTAACACTTTATTGCACTACAAACATATAAATAGTTAACAAAAGATATGCAGTAGGTATACAAATGGTACAAGTAAAATAATCATCCTTATACTACATACACATTCTATATATTTTTTTTAATAAATCTTTGTTTTTATATTTAATATAATTTAATAGATACAAATACATTTGTGTTTGTATTCATAGTAATTTTAACTTAAAGTTAAAAAAGGGAATATTTTCCCCTCGTAAATTTTTGCCCCTAATATATTAAAGATTTATTTTATTTAAACTCCATAAATTAGTACCTAGGAGTAGGTACTTTCTTCATATAACCACTATTCCAAGGCTTATAGTTTTTGTTCCTATCTCTTATTTGAGAAAGGTTTCTATACCGAAAACCTCGGCATCTAAGTATTATAACAATTAATTTTGTGTGTCAAAGTGTCAAAGTGTCAACATATTTATTTTATAATAAATAGTTATTTAAAATATTATGATCAAAAGTGTGCATCTATAATTCGTTTTATATTGATATAAATATATCTTTTTCTGGAATATTTCAAGTTAATATGGAAAATATGTACAATTGAAAAAGATTAAGAAATTTTTACTTTGGAAATGACGGATGACAAGTCAGCTGATAGCTGTGATTGTAATATAATTTGTGATTTTGGTATTTTTTAAAGAAATAAAGCAAATTACTATAAAATCAGTATTGAAATCAGTTATAAAATGGTGTTTTGGGCTTATGGTGTTGTTGACAAAACTCGAAAATTACTAAAATAGCACTGACGGCTGCAAAGTGAGGAATAAAGCCATTACATGGAAAATTGCATCTTCTGGGATTTTCTGCTGGTGCTACTTCGGTGGTAATGACCCGGGCAGCAACTCATACCCAAAAAAGGGACCACACGATGAATGAATGGCAGATCAGTTGAACAGTGTTACATAAATAATTTGCAATTTCGGTGTTGTTTTTGTTTGAGCAAAATTATATGAAATTCGGTAAAAACTATTATAAATTATGGACTTGCGGTATTGGTGGTCTTTTTTTGTGACATACCTACCAATTTAGTTTATAATAATTTAATTATAGATTTTTATTTTTATAGTATTATTTTTAAGATATAAATCCCCTATTATTTTAGGTAGATAGGTATGATGAGTCAGATATCTCAAGCTCCTAATCGGGCTATGACCGTTAGTCAGTCTGGTGCAGCAACGTCCCAAGAATCCGTGCAATGTATGGATTGCCCTCAACCACGTTTTTTCAAGGGACAGAGAGGCCTACATATCCATCAAAGTAAGTGCCACAAGGGAAGCAATATTTTAACAAGCATTCAAGCTAGCCAAATTCGGACATCTCCCCCTTCCTCTACTAGTCCATTGTGGCAAAAACTGAATAAATATAAGAAAAACATACCCGTTGTTAGACGCATACCACGCGGCGCTAGGCGCTGCGTAGCTGCCTCTCTGTCCTCTTGTATAAAAAATGTAGTAGAAAAAAATGACAAGAACGGTTGGGAGTCTCTTCTTTTTTTTACATACAACATTCTTAATGTAAGTAAGGAAACGAGTAGTAGCGGTACGCTAACTCAAAAAATTAAAGACAATTGTTGCCCCAACATTAGGCCAGAATTAGGTACAGATCAGAACAAAAACACTAAGCACAAAATTTCTAAATTAATTGAACTAAAATTTAACGATGGGGACATGAAGGGTGCTGCTGACCTCCTTTTTTCTACTGACGTAGTTGCTCCAGACACTCCAGAGACCTACGCCGCCTTGTCATCGAAACATCCTCAACCTTTAGTAACATCTTGCTTGCCAGATGCCCCCGGACCTGCGGGCGCACACTAGAGACTACGCCGGAAGAGATACGAGCCGCGATTATGTCCTTCAGAAAGGGCTCTGCTGGCGGACTGGATGGCATGACGCCGCAGCACCTTAAAGATCTTGTCTGTGGTACATCAGGTGACGCTGGCACGGCCCTACTGGGAGGACTGACGCGGCTCGTAAATCTTATGCTTTCGGGTAAGGTATGTGAAGACATACTAGAAGTACTCTATGGGGCCAACTTATGTGCGCTTCGGAAAAAGGACGGTGGCATTCGCCCTATTGCTGTAGGTAACACAATCCGCCGCATAGCTTCCAAAATCTGCTGTAGGCACATCATTCACAATCTACAACAAGAGTTTCAACCAACCCAGTTAGGTTTTGGAACTAAAGGGGGGTGTGAGGCTGCCGTTCATGCGGCCCGCACCTTTCTTAATTGTGGCGGAGGCGAAGTGTTCCTAAAGGTTGATGTGAAAAATGCTTTTAACTCCTTGGATAGGGGCGCTCTGCTGACTGAAGCTAAAAATTTAATTCCTAGCACTTATTCTTATTTGTGGCAGTGCTACGGTAAACCAACCAGCTTGGTATACAATGGCCAGCTCATTGAATCGGCGGTCGGCTGTCAGCAGGGTGACCCACTCGGACCGGCTATTTTCAGTTTGGCTATACATCCTTATATTAAAGTTTTGGCTTCAAAATTCAACGTTTGGTACCTGGATGACGGGACCTTAGGTGGGGATGCTGCATCAGTTTTATTAGATTTAGACAAAATTATAAAATCATTTGGCAAAATCGGTTTAGAACTAAATTTTTCAAAATGTGAATTATTCATAAGTGACGACGTCTCTCTAGAATCTCGGAACGATCTAAATTCTAAATTCAATGTATTGGCTCCAGGTATAAAAATTATAAATGAGCAGTCACTCCGCCTTCTGGGGTCACCGGTGCTGGAGGATTCCTTCACAAAATTTGTAGAAGAAAAATTAATAGCTTTTGAAGACTCCTCCAGACGCCTAACGGACATCAATCCCCACATGGCATATTCGATCATAAAATTCTGTCTGTTTATACCCAAGACTACCTACACACTCCGTTGTACACCACTTTGGACCTATAACCATCTTTTGACTGTGCTCGATCTAAAAGTCCGAAACACTTTAACCAATATTTTAAATTGTAAACTAGATGACACAAGTTGGATCCAAGCAACACTACCAATTCGCCACGGTGGTCTTGGAATCAGAAAAATTTCAGGTGTAGCACTTCCAGCGTTCCTGTCCTCAGTCTATAGCACGGCTAACCTCGTCGGTAAGATTTTAGGCCCGTCGCTAAGCGACGTAGGGGTAGCCGGCTTAGCTGTGGCCAGGGATGCTTGGATCGGTGCAACCGGTCCGGGCCAAGCTTTACCCTCGAATCCGGCTTCGCAGCGGCAATGGGATGAGCCTCTCTGCCTACTTGTTCAGAAACAACTATTAGATAATACGAATAGTGAGGTGGAGAGGTCTCGCCTCTTAGCCAGCTGTGAGCCGGAGTCGGGTTACTGGTTAAATGCCATACCGTCGGCAAGTATAGGTACCCTCTTGGAGAGAAATACATTTACTTTAGCGGTCAGTCTACGATTAGGGGCTAGAACGAATGAGCCACATCGCTGTCGTTGTGGTGGGGATGTCGATCCCCTGGGTCACCACGGCCTGGCTTGTCGTCGCAGCGCAGGGCGTATTTCGCGTCACGCCACCTTGAATGACGTCATCCGTCGGGCTCTTGCCAGTGCCGGTGTGCCAGCAATTTTAGAACCGAATGGTATCACGCGGGACGATGGCAAGAGACCCGATGGCATGACGCTCATCCCTTGGAAGAACGGGCGGTCGCTTGTGTGGGATGCTACATGTGTAGACACTGTAGCTCCATCCCATGTACGAGCGACTGCTCGAAAAGCGGGCGCGGCAGCGACGGCAGCGGAAGCCATCAAGAGGCGCAAATATTCGGCTCTAGGGGAGCCGTATATATTTGTGCCTTTTGCAGTGGAGACCTTAGGGCCTTGGGGTGCGGAAGCTCGTCAAATTTTTAAGGAAATTTCCGCACGCCTGATCGACGTTTCGGGGGACCCAAGGGCCGGCGCGCATTTCGGACAGCGTCTAAGTATTGCTATTCAACGCGAAATGCCGCCAGTCTCTTGGGTACTTTGCCCTGTGACGGCAGCGATTTGGCCTCCATTTTTTATATAATTTAATATAAGTTTTTATTATTTAATTATTTTTATTTTATTTAGGTAGTTTTAATTGAAGTAGGTAGTATTTTAGTTTGTTTAGTTTTAATTAAGTGTTTTTTTTTGTTTTCTTATATTGTATATATTTTTGTGTGTTTAATGAAATATAATATTTTCAGTATTATAACATAATTATTTTCTTTTAATTATTTATTTTTAATTTACACCATCACTGCAAAAAAAATGTGTACTAACTTAGACAAAATCTTTTTTGCTATATGTCAGCGTATTAAAAGAGGGGATTACGTATTTCGCCACTATGTATGGATGTAAATATGTAAGGTTTGTATGGCGCCCACTATGGCCCAAAAATGATGAACCCAAAAGTAAAATAAATAAAATCATACCACAATCGGTATCAATTAACAAGAGTTAATAGGCAAAATTTAAAAATATATACATTACCAGCTGCCACTCCCTGACATGCCCACACCAACTGGACACGCTCACTTTGCAGCTTGAATATTCTCATACTCTGTTAATATTATTTTTTTAAATTAGGTATTATAGAAGCCAAATATCATTTATTCATCTTTGGATTTTTATATCACCCGAAAATTGCCAATTCCTCCCTCAGAATAGATGTCGACCTTAGACCACTTACTTATAATCAAGTTTTTTTTTTTGCCTTTATCTTGTTCTCTATATAAGTATTTGTGTCTCTATATACTATTACCAGTTGAAAAAATAAACATGATCAAATCTTTTATTTAGTAAAATTGACGTGTAAAAGTGCCTGTAAAAGTCTAATTACTGAATAAACATTTGAATCTTTGAATCGACTAACAATGACATCAAATTCTGTATTCGACTTTAAATTTTGTTCTATTAAAATTGATTAAGATTATTAAGTTCAAATAATACGATGGTGAGAAGGGCACAGCGAGAAGGGCACAGCGAGAAGAGCAGTATTTTTTTTTTGTTCTGGATTAGTACTTAATATGAAACTGTCTTTTGAGCTGATACATAAGCTATCAACACGTGTTGTATTTATATATATTTATATATATATAATGATGTATATATTTTCTTTACATATTATGGTTTCTATTGTTTATTGTCTATGTTTAGTGTAGCTTCTAAGCGCCTGAAACACAGGGTGTTTTTCATCCTAGTTCAGGCATCATTTATTTTTGTAATTTATTTAATGTGTGACTATAATGTTTATATAATGATTTTTAAGAAATTGAATAAAATAAAATAATTTATTATTATTATCAGTCAATAATATCTATTAAACTCTACATGAAAATTTTAAATCTTTTAAGGTTGACAAAAATCTACAACTAAATAAAATAGCACCCATCATAATTTAAATATAACAGATAACTATACACTATTTTATTTTCAAGGTTGCATAGGATAATACACATTTTTCAATTTAGGAAAAGTAACATGTAAGATTTGGATTGTTGAATGTATAATAAAAAAATATTTTAAAATTTTACTAATTAGCAATAAGTAAATTTAGTAGATACATTTTAATAACTTGTTACTTGTTTAAGTGTGTAAATATTAAAAATATTTTTTTTTACAGATATGAAACAGTGAGGATATGTTCCTTTTTTTTTCACTTATCTCATTGAAATAAAACGTTTAGAACATTCACACCATCCAAATGCGAATGTATCTGTGTCTGTCTGTCTGTTACCTCTTCACGCTTCAACCACTGAACCAATTTAGATGAAATTTTGTATGAATATAGTTTGAAACCCTGGGAAAGACAGACAGTTTTATTCCAAAATAGTCATGGGAAGCGGAACCCGCAGGCATACCTAGCTTTCATCTTTTACAAAGCATGTCCGTTCATAACTGGCTAGAGTAAGTGTCCGATGGTAACACCTTCTTTAATAAATATGGACAAATCACATAGACTGAGCCAGCCCCAAAGCAAGTTTGAGACCCATGTCGTGGGACACCAACTCAACAATACCATACTTTACAACAAATATGAGTGCATATATAAAAAAAATGTTTAAGACCCAGATCAATCCATAAAAGATCAGATTGGGATGTAGCAACCTAACCATGGACCGAACCCGGGATCCTAGCATGAGAGTCTGGCATGATTACTTACCACCAGGCCACAAAGGTATATACATATATATAAGCATATGAACTTACCATTTTATCCAGCTACAATGAATGGAATGTAAGTAAACCTTCATACCCCTGTTAAGCATGTACCATACCGAGGTAATTCATGGTATGCTGTTTGCACATTAGACCAGTTACTCATGTCACATTACACACAACGTCATGATCATGTACGAGCGTTTGTATAAAAAGTAAGACGGGAAGGCCGCTCTTAAATCAGAAATTCTGAAAATCCATTCCTGTTTTCTACCAAAAGATTTCTTGCCCTGGCAAATTTACTCATTACTTCTCAATCGTATTTACTTTGGGAGTTAGACTAAATATCAGCTGTTATGAAATATCTATACACATTCATGAATAATGAAAAGATGCAAGCCGCTCTTGATCGGTCATTTTGGAAATCCTTGGGTGAGGCCTATGTCCAGCAGTGGACGTTGTGCAGCTGAAATGATGATGATGATGATTATTGAAAAAACTACGGTGAAAAAAAAATTGCACCATGCTTGGACTTACGGCGTCGAAGAATTTAAAGTGCAATATTTTAAATTGCTTATGTTATATATATCGGAGGAAGAATCAAGCCAACTCGATTGCTGTTTGAATAACGATAATTGTTAAAAGTTGATTGTTTTCATATTGAATATTTTTTAAAGTCTTCATTTAGTTAAATTAGATTTATAAAATGATTTACATGGCTTAACTCCTACCAATTACTTAAAAGTTATGATTTCTGCAATTTAAGTCATTACCAATCAGAGCGGAGGGTAAGCCCAGAGTCCGGGCGCCATCTTGATTTTTCTCGTGAAAAACGTAAGTTGTGTTGCGGTGGTTGGGTTAAGGTGGATCCTGAAGATATTTGGTACTGGGAAAAGTGAGATCGGTGTCCTGAACCCGATGTTAAAAATTAATTCAATGGCTTTGAAATTATAAACCACAGATTGTAACAGTGAAGTGACAAAGCCTGTAATTACATGGACAGTGAAGTGACAAAGCCTGTAATTACATGGAATAAAATTGTATGAAAAGCGATGACTTCTGTTGTTTTGTGCTCGCATACAACCCTGATACGCCCACTAAACCCATGATGGTTGAAAACGTATAGGAAGATATGTTTATTCCGACAAATATATTTAGACATTAATCTTGTATTAATTAATAATGATTGGACCAATAATTATACGCAAGTACTTCAAAAGACGACAATTGTTTAGTGATATGAATAAAAGAAATATTTCAATTTTTATTTACAACCCTATAATATATATCAATCTGAACACAAAATTTTATAAATATTTAATACACAATAAACTTTTTAAAATAACTCGTGAACATAACCCGTACAATTAGACACTTCGTGATGATGTCGTGACGTACATCAAAGGTATATTCTTACTTATTATACATTATTACATATTTGAGTATCCACATTTAATATTTTATTCCATTGTAAAAAGTAAAGTATCGTTGTTGAAAAATACAAGGCAATCAAATAAAAAATATGAAATCAAGGAAGAATAAAAAAGAAAATTTTAAACAAACATTTATTAATTAATGAAATAATATAAAAAAATATGATTGTACAATTAACAACTGAATTAAATAGAAAATCACAAATTGTTACTTTGTGCTCTAGTGTACCTACTACCTACCAGTAGTTAAGAACATTTTTCTTGTTTCTTTACACAAGTCTTAGTCTGTGCTTCCATCTGGTGCATTTGGTAAACTGTCAGTATGTTGCACAACTAATGTTGCTATATAATTATAGCAACATTTGTTGTGGAACAAACTACGACAATTAACCTATGAAGTTGATTAGAAAATGTGTAATATTTACTGATAATACTTTCACCCTTTTCTGTTGTTGTTGTTGTTATTCAGTATAATTAAATAAGCTTCATTTATTCTGTTATTGAAATTTGTATCCAGAAGTGATAGCTGGAGATCTGTGCCACAGGCCCAGCATCCCACAGACTCCAGTCTCCACCAATCTGAGATGACAACCACAACCTGTATATTACTGTTTTGTATATCTACTTGTAATACGGGTGACGACAGGGTTATAAAAGTAGAATCGTAATTAGTCCAACTTTTTAATTATCCAAAAACAATTGACCTGTATTTTTCAGTTTGCCAATAAAGTAAAAATTCACAATGATACAAAGCATCAAAGTTCCGGAGTGGGCGACTTCACCTCTGCGTAAAAATCTTACGTAGCCGTGACATCATGCGAAATTTAAATGCACTGCATCTCAAATTTTTTGTTACTCAGTGAAAAGAAAAAATACGTGTACTATATTTTTTAAACAATCTAACCGATGGACTAAATATATTTCTCCATTCGTCATGCTATTTGAGATTGTTGGAAAAAATAAACATATTTTTATGTTTATCTCATCTTATACTGACTGTTTACACAATTTTCATACTGCAATTAATAGATACAAGTTTACATCGCAATTAACACATAGCTTCTACTATCTCAAGCTGGACATCACACCACGTTGAGATCTCGAGGCTTGAAGCTGTTCCTGTAATGAGAAAGCAAATAAGTACCTATTTGTTAAACGAATAATGAAGCGAATTTGTAAAATGGAACAGACGTCTTCATCATCAACAGCCTGACTCGAAGAATAAAATGTAGGTATGACACCAAATAAACGGAAATCTATTAATATAAATAACATCTTTTCTGTTATCTGTCTTATTATGAAAATGTTGATACAAAAACTATGTATAGCAACATTTTAAAGGATTTCGTCAAAAAATTTACTTATGAAAAAAAATTCAAATAAGTATTATTTAATCAGATTTTGCAAAACTATGACATATTTAGAGGAACAATCTCTCCAAGACAAAAGAGAGAGCAATGGAACGCTTTAGCATGGGTAGTAGGTTACCACATTTCATCCTTCTAGGGGTTGAATTTCGAAAAATCCTGAAACACTTACTTACTCCCTTCCGCCGGGAGTGTTCTTGCGAAGTTTCTAATAAAATGGTCAAACTAATCTTGTTTCTCCATACAAAGTAGTTTCCTTGGTCTTTGGAGTTTTAAAAAATCCCTGCTTAGTGCACTCTTAGACCTCATAAGGAACTTATCTGCCAAAGGAGTCTCTAGCTAAGCCCGGCGAGTCTCGCTGCGCCAGGCGACCCGAGCGCGCACTGCCCGCAACGCTCCGCGCTCGAAAAATTCAATTTTGTGTTCATTTTTATGTGAAAAAATTCATAAGTACGGAACGGAGGCACCTATTGCCTTATAAAAATTATCAAAAAGTGCGCGGTAATCAGCTCTACAGTAATAGTGAAGTGACATATACCTGGATTTTTTCCTAGTATTTTTAAAGTGCGAAAAACGCCAAACTTTTGGAGCCCTGTACGATAAACAAATCAATTAAAAAATCATCCGCAGTCGTACAGAAATAAAACCAACACTGCAGCGTGCTCCAGATCCCAGCGCACCTAGATATACAAAAAACAGTGTCCCTACCCCAAAATTGGAACTCAGGGAGCCACGGCAAAAAAGAAGTTTTCAAATTTTTAGCAAAAAACGCGATTTTCTCTGAAACAAGATCGGCAACCCCACAATTTTCAACTGTGGGTCTGTGTATCCTGATCACCTGCTGACTTGACCACAGTTTGAAGATTTGTTGGTAACGCATCGAGGCACCAGAGCCCAGAAACGGTTTCAACCAATCACCGATTTTCTCCAAATCGCGGCGAAACCCGGGTGAGCACACTAGTGGCGTTATCACCACCTGGATTGCCCCGGGAAGACGCATCGGGAGGCACCAAAACCGTTATTCTGGGTTAAGGAATTCGGGAGCTACGGCCGGTTTTGTCTAAGAAAATCTGCGGCGAGCGACTTCGAGGGACTTTGGACCCTCCCACGCACGAAAATCCAAGGACTAGAAAGACCACCACTAGATAAGTACACAGTGCACCTAATTCCCAGTGATTGTTCTAAATTTGAGATTTTTAGGATAAATAGTTTTCGAGTTATAGAAATTTTACCAAAACATAGCAAAATTACCGGCCCAGTTTACGTAATTTCAAACCCAAAAATCACTTTTTAGTTACGGGGTTTTTTGGCAAACCAACCCCTAACTTCCGAAGACAGGACCTAAAAAATAGGTCCTGCGTTGTTTTCAAAATTTTTGTACAGTTAGTTTTAAAGATATTGACAGATTAAATTCGGTGAAATTCTGGGAATTAGATGTATTGTTTTGACCCTTTTCCCTTAAGGAAAACATATATGTGAAAGTGTAAATAGTGTTATTTTAGCCTTCCCTTTAATATTTAAATAAGTGATTAAACCAACCTAAGATTTAACCCCCTCAATTCCGTTGTCAACAAAATCCCGCCATCTATTAGCAAGTAGCGGAACTATATGCAAAATTTTTCAAAATTCAAATTCATCCCAAAAACCAATTGTAAATCATAGAATAGACTCCCCGCCCCCCTTTTATTAGTTTAAGGTATCCCTTAATATAAAAATTTCCGTAAATATTTAAGTTGTAGACATAAAAATTTGCTGACTACAGAAATTTATTATAAAAAATTAGTTAATTGACGAAAACTGTACTTATTTTATATCATATCGTTGACTGGGACCTCCGCTTCCCGTTAATCACCAAAAGGGTCATTTACACTGTTTATTTTATAAGAATATTAAGTTATAGTGGTGGTCTTACAAAAATTTTGCAAAAATCTTATTCAATTTAATTTGTTTTATTTTATATTAAGTATTCTTTTAAACTGAATGACATTTAAATAATTTTATGAACGACCATTACAATTTTAAATAATTTTAATAGTAATTTATAGTGAATTAAGATTTATTTTGTAAAATTTTTATTTAATTTAATTTAGTTAAGCCGTATTATAATTGTTTAGACTGTGTTTACAACTTATACAAAATTTTAGTATACTTTAATGACATACAACCTCAGCTCCCTTATACAGAGCTAAGGTAATAGTACCTTAATTTATTATTCATTGTAATTTTTTAACTTTACTGTATTTTAATTTTATAATTTTAATTTTACTTAACTGACGCAAACCTCCAACAAAAGAAAATGCCTCTCGCGCACTCCCCACCAACTACCAGAAAGGCACCTTTTAGTGGGACACCGAAATCGGTGACGTTTGCTGATCCACAAAGGTGCCTTTCCTTTGAGGACACCAGCGTAGATGCCTTGGACACCGTCGACAATGTCGTGTCGATGAAAGCCGGATTCACAAATAGAGGTGACCCAAACATCACGCCATATGCCACGCCTGGATCCAGAGTGTACCGGTTAACGGATGATGATAGGGATGATCTGTTAACGGAGTGCAGGGAGTTCATTAGAATAACTTTAGAAAAATTAGAAACGGCCCGTAACCTAAAAACAGCTATTAAAGATTTTGTTAAAGAAACGCTAGGGAATCTTGAGGACAAGCTGTACATATTCGCCACGTGTGTAGAGGCCAAAAATATCACTCCCAACCCCTGTATACGCACCCAAACCTCCCCAGAGGCCCTACCCAGCCCACGCCAAGTCGAGTCTGCTCTATCTGAGTTGATGGAGGAGCAGGCTCGGCTGATCGGCGAAAACACAAAAAGGCTGGAAGAAATTAAAGAGCTCATCGCAAAACAGTCTGGCCCCTTGTCCTACGTAGACGTGGCGGCCCGCCCAGCCTTGGTGAAACCGACCGAGCGTGGAGCCCTGCTGTCCCTCGTCGTCACATCTAAGGATGCGTACGACACGGGAGAGCAGGTGCTCGACAAAGTTCGGGAAGCGGTGGATGCCAAGGACGGGTGGATCCGCGTGGAACGGGTGCGGAAGGCGAGGGACCAGAAAGTTATCATGAGCTGCGCGACAGAGGCCGAAAGGGCCAAGCTACGGCAGAGGCTAGAGGGGGCAGGCAAAAACCTCGCTGTCGAGGAAGTGAAAAACCGGGATCCACTCCTCATCCTCTGGGGCGTCAACATCAGATATACTGATTAGGACGTCATCGGAGCGGTGAGGAGACAAAACCCTGAGGTTTTTCATGACCTCGACAGGGAGGAAGACCGCCTGCACATCAAATACAAAAAGAAAGCGCGGAACCCACAGGTGCATCATATTGTAGTCAGCACAACACCGAAGGTATGGAGGAGGGCAGTTGATGCCGGGACCCTCCGCGTGGACCTCCAGCACGTTAGGGTAGCCGACCAGTCGCCCCTCGTTCAGTGCTCTCGCTGCCTGGCTTACGGCCATAGCAGGAGGTACTGCAGTGAGGAGGCGGACTCGTGCAGCCATTGCGGAGGTCCACACCTTAAGTCGGGCTGTGCTGACTACAAAGCAGGCATTGCGGCATCCTGCCGCAACTGTAAAAAGGCGGGTATTGATAAGGCGGATCACAATGCCTTCAGCGGAGACTGTGCATTGAGGAGGAAGTGGGACGCGATTGCAAGGTCGGCAACTGCTTATTCCTGACCTTGCAATCGGCGCAGACCCATCGGTGCGTGGCCTGATCACTGATGCCCTGAAACCGTAGTACATTCAATACCACTTTTATTTAAAAGTATGATTGTAATGACTAGTATAGGTAGGAACTAAGCAGGGCACCATGACTAGGCCGCGCACAGTTATATGCACGGCCCTCGGCGGAGGTATTGTGACCCGCGAGACATTAGGTATCTTCCCTCCTCAATATTAAATACAAATGTATTATTATAAAAAATAATCATTTTATTTAAGTAAATAATTAAAATGAGTACATAACCAAGAGGGAAATACCTATGTTAATACCCTGGTACACACCAAGTAGCAACCAACACCAAGCCAAAACGTATAATAGAATTGTCCCTTAGAAATGTAAAAATTAATAAGTTAAATTAAAAATAAAAATAAACTGTGATAAAATTATATAAGTAAGAATAATATTGATAGACATAAACTGTGATAAAACTATAGAAGTAAGAATAATATTGTAAATTAGATTTTAAAATGTAAAAATTTTGGAATAGTTATAGAAAATTTAAATAACCAAATGTACAAGTAAGAAAACATGCAAAAATGTAAGCAAAAAAGAAAAATTGTCTAGAACCTATTTATTGCCTTGACCCATTCCAGAGTTGAAAAGAAAAGAGAACAAAAATAGAAATAGTCAGAGCCACATTAGATAGACGGGAGTCCCACCCGTACAGAGTATAAAAGGTGATGTATGAACTTGGCTAGAATGAAGAATGATAGTACGAGAGGTATAGTAGCGAGAACTGGTATGAAAGAGTACAAAGCAAAAATAGGCTCCAATCACGTTGGAGGTTGCAGTATAAAAAAAAAAAAGCTAAGCCCGGCGGTTTGGGCTGTGCTTTTATATGTCAATCAGTCAGTCATTCATTCAGTTTCTTCTTTTTATATACAACGGGAAAGGGACATGCCCGTAATAAATTTAACCACGGGATATACAAGTCAAGAAACAACAATGAATTTGGGCATTTCAAAGTGTGTAGCCGCCCGGGTAATTTGTATTATAAAATGTCGATTTTTTTTTTTTTCTTAGGAAATCATTCTTTCTTGGGATTTCATCTTTATTATCAAAAACAATAATAAATAAATGAAAGAATAACAAATAGAAAACTTTCAAGGCACCGCATTGAAGCTTTTGTTTTTTTGACTGTTATTTTTATTTTATTGTACTGATTTAGTTTAGCCTGTGGTTCGATTTATTACGGATATGTCCCTTACCGTTGTATAGATATAGTTATACTTAACACTTACACAGGTGGCTATTCCTCTGAGCCTGACTGCAAAAAGATCCCTAGTTGAGAGTAGCCGCGCGAGAATTTCATCATGACGTCACTGCAAATAAATTAAAATAAAAAGTTGATTGGGCATCTTATAAAGATAGATAAATAAATACGACAAATCAGGACAATAAATGAGTTAAAGAGAATACGGTCGAAATAGTAAACGCAGCACCTTTCATAATTTTTAGATTATTAGTGAAACATCGTGATGTTTAGTGCTGGTAAGATAAAGTAAATAAAATAATAATCTCTCGAATAACGGAGAGACTATATCAAGATATTGACTCTTGTTACTAAATCACATTAATTAAGCTACGTTAGATGCCTTGCTGAAGCTTGATCTGACACCTGTGTTGGCTATTAACACAATTGACAACTGTTTTTAGGGTATCCAAACAACAGATCTCGTTATAGGTATGCATCACGTGTTGAGAGAAATGGACGGAAACTTTTCAAATGGTAAGCGTTATCTAATGAATACACATAAACATCGAAATCGTTATCAGTACTAGACGATGTCAACAATGTTTTGCTAATGACTGATTACCGAGATACTGACACGTCACTGCAGCAAGTGTCTTAAAATTACTAATCTTAGGTCATAAGACTTTTCATGCTTAACAGGACAGGAATATAAGAAAAAATATTTTATTGTTTCATGAAATCAAATCGGTGTTTTTAGGAGTTGTATTCTGTGTATCAAATCAACAGAGTTTTGTTCCTTTTGGCAACTAATCTGTAACGTGATATTTTCAGGTAAGAGAATTGGTGAGATTTATGTTTCTTCTAGGTAGCTCAAATTAGTTAATTATTTTTAAACTTGTAATTCAAAAATTTAGTATATTTTAATTTAGTATAGGAGTGCTTTTTGTTTTTAACAAAAGATGAAAACCATCCAAATTAAGTTCAACTCTTTTACTAAACAAAATTGAATTATGTTGTTACTATAATTTTTCGCAAAGATATGCGAAGTTAAATTTGCGATGCAGTTTTATAATTTCTTCTAAAATTAAGTACACTGCATATAGTGGAATATATGTAGTTTTTACTCTACTGACAGTGCATTTTCTAATAATTTAATAGTTTTAGAAAGGAACAAGGATTCTACTTCAACACACGTCTATTTATAATACGGAACGGTAATAATGTATTTTTTTATAGATGACAAAAATTATTGTTTGGAAATAATAAGACATGCAGTTTTCTACACCAGATATCATACAATTTTGAGCTTGATTCGTATTATACTAAGTGAAAAAGAGCTGTTAGTTTAATTACAATAAAAACCTTGTTTACCAGCTAATGCATAGGTAATGCATTTTTTGCCAGGGATGATGAAAAGGAAACGTTATTAATACAAGGAAAATATTTCCAACTAGCTTACCTGGTCCTGCCCGGTAACGTTGCCGTTACCGTTGCCGTTGCCGATCCAATTCCCGTAACAGTTCTTGTTTTCGTAAGTGGTGCCGATCCCCTGGCATTTGCCGTCGCTGTTACCGTTGCCGTTACTGTTCCCGTTCCCCTTGCCGTTGCAGTTGCCGTTGCAGTTGCCGTTCCCGTTCCCGCTACAGTCGCCGTTGCCGTTGACGTTGCCGTTCCAATACTCTCTGTGGTTGCCGTTGCCGTTGACGTTCCCGCAGCCGCTACCGTTGCCGTTGCTGTTGCCGTTCCCGTGCCTTGACTTGTTGTCTTTGACGTTGCCCTAGCCGTTCCCGCTCCCGCTGCCGTTGCCGTTGAAGTTGTCCTAGACGCTCCCGTTCCCGTTGTGATTGCGGTTGCTGTTGCACTTCTCGATGCCGTTGCCGTTGCCGTTGCCGTTCCCGTGTACGTTATATCGCTATTTGGGGTAGAGAACAATTCATCAGTCAGCTAAATAAGCTAAAGTTTTTGTCAGCTTCACGATTTTTGTCATAAAATGACGTAAATTGAGCTGCTGCTAGTGGTCGGCTAAATTAACTAAATTTATTAGCAAGAATCGTGATATTTTACAGCTTAAAATTTGATAGCATAGCAAATTAAATATCATGATTTGGATTATACGTATGTTTGTCTGTTCATCAGTTTCCTCATATCTTCAATGATACCTTGCCAAGTGTGTTATCGTTGGCAGCGTCTGGGCTATCCACTTGTTATAGGTTGTTGATGTCACACTAAATTCAATATGATAGTCCAAGAACTGTAAACAGGTTGACCTTTACCCATCTGCTTAGTGGATGAAAATTATATTCTATCAAATAAAATGAACATATATTACAGCGTAAAAATTTTAAGTTTTAAGGTGTATTCTGTTGTAACCAGCTGAAAATTTGCATCCGTAGCGTAGTACTGACCATAATATGGATTCAAACTCCCCGCTCCTCCTACGCTTGCTCCGGTGGAAATGACGCTATCAATTTTGTGTATAGGAATTTATCTTTTTTTTTTCAAAAACCTATCATGTTTGATATAAGAAAAGAGCTTTACGAGTTGATTCTAAAAATATTCTACACCATCCGGCTACCTGTTTTTTAAAAATCCAAGAAATATTTTCAAATCATGCCAAGTTTGGGCTTCTCCAGGTAGAAGACCAGACTGACGTGTGTCTTGCAAGCCACTCGTAGTATGCTCTCATTGCTCGCGAGCTTTCTTGACATTCACGAACAAGCACTGTGTGTTATAGTTTATTTTATAGATCATAAATTCGTCTTAGTTACGCTTGTTTGCCATAATTTTTCAAAACTAAAAACTGGCTTCACTCCCAAATTATACAACCGATGTCAAACAATAATTTTCTGTTCAGGCATCTTGTAATAATCGGTGAACAAAACATATCTTAATCAACGTACGTACCTCTTATCCTGAGGTCAAATAAAAGAAAAAAATATGTAAAAACTATAAAAGCATAAGAACTTACGTGGTGGTCATCTCCGGGTCAATGCGAATCGTGTTGACGTACGTGGTGGCCATGTCAGCGAGCATCATCTTGAACTTTTCCCAGTACTCCAGGACTGGCTCTCCTTCCATTTGTTCGTTAACATCAACATCATCCAAAAGCGCTTTGAAAGTATTTGTACCTAATTGTACGCTAGCAATATTATCGTCGCCATTTGATTTAGGTATAAGATATGCTTTGCTTTTGTTGTCTTGTATTGTTTCAGGTGCATTTCCTTCTTCAACTCGGTCGTTGATCTTCTTATTTAATACATCGTTGTTAAAGTTATTAACATCGTCATACCGTGTCTCGTACTTGTCCCAAATATCTTGAAATGCTGAAATAAAATACGATTATTACAGCTCTACGGTTCAGTCACGGTGGTCACGAGAAATTTGACTTGGCATAGTCTAAAAAGTAGTAAAAATAGAAATTATCAACACGTTCAGTTCGGTATCGGATTAAAAAAGCCTGATGCTTAACTGTCATCATAAATGATATCAATAGCCATCTCATGGTGCGGGGGTATAAACATAGGAAGTTTGCAGTAGGAAAGTGACAAATATATTTATCATTGCTACTGCGTCATCAAATAATAGCCAATAAATAGTAGATTGTGCTACAAGGGGTTAAGGTAACATTTCGAAGCCGAGGGCGCTACTTTGAATTCAGCGCGATACGAGGGATTCCACTGTTGAATCACGAACGTAGCTAGTGATTCTTCTGTGGAATTCTGAGTGAAGCGAGGGATTCATGTATATCGCCCAAGATAAAAATATTACCGTACCCGAGTAGCACACTCTACTTTTCATTTACATCTATGAGAAAAACTAGCAAATACAAAACAAAATATAAAAAAAAAATTAGAACATCTACAATACCTAAACAGACTTGAACCGACAATTTAAAACTAACCTTTGTTTGGTGTCGTTTTCATACAATAAATACTAAGAAATAATTTTTCGAAGACCACAAACTTACGATAAAATGTTCACTCATAACTTTGTTTGCGAGGTTCTTCATATCTTTTTATTTTTATAAGTTAACTTGATACCTATTCACTATCAGCTTTAACTTAAAAAAGTACATTTACACAAATAATTACATGTCAATACAAATAACCTAAAACTTCTGTAATTACTTGAATCAAAGAGAAAAATTACGCTATTTTAAATATAGGTACTTATTTATTTTTCCGAATATCATACTTATGTGATTTAATTCATATTATGTATATTGAAATATATTTGTAAATAATTAGTTGCTACAGTGTTAACAAACATTTTTTTTACTTTACGCACGTATTTTATTTTGTTTGTTTCTTTAATTATTTTGTGTACTTTTGTTGCACGTGGGTGCCATTTATAGAATGTAAAACTGCGGAACTTGCGGAACAATAATATTTAATGTGCCATCTTTTAATTAAATCCATAAATCATACTATGAATGATTATATGTTTTAAAGAAAATACTTCCTTATCACTCAACAGTTAAAAATCCTGCAAATTCACTTGATATATGAAATATAATAGCTAAAAAAATAGACTTTATCGCTTACCGCAAGGGACCACGCAAAATACAGCAATCACTAACAATGACTTCATGGCGAGACTAAGTTATATTTTCCTGTGTAGTCCTATTTATGAGTAATTTGTAATGAGGATAAGATTGAAATTACCGTGTTTTTTTCATTAGATAAGTTGCGATAAAATTTGTTTATTGTACGAACTAGAAGATGAGCAATATGTGGCCTTCGTAGGTATAGGTAAGCCGATTTTCATATATACAATATATACCTAACAAAAACTCTATCCGATCCTTGTAGAAGCAACTCAGACCGTCAATATGAACAACGTTTTCTGTGGGACCAATGCTTGAAACTCGAACAAAAAATCGTCATTTCCATACAAATTGCCGGGCCGGCCCAACACTTTTGTATGAAAATGTAGATTTTATTTTTCGAGATTCAAGCATTGGTCCCTTACGGAAAGTTGTTTATATCGGCGGTCTAAGTTGCTCCTACAAGGATCGGACAGGGTTGTTGTTACATATTGTATACAAAGTACTTTGTGAAGCCGATACCGGGCGAGTTCCTTTCGCGGTTTCTAATTTACTATATTAATTTGTAACTTACAACAATTATATCAGCGCTCCTCGCATTAAAATATTCATCTTAAAAGTGTTATTATTTAAATATACGATTTGTAGGTACTCTAATTACGAGTAGCCAGTAATTACACTATCCTAACTCGCATCCTTGACTACCAGAATTTTTCGTGGTCAGTGCTGCCCGCATTCGAAATAAATCATTTGAAAGGAAACGGAGAGGAGGTAGGCCCAAAGCGGGCACGAGCCTAAAGCGAGCACCCGATCCAAAATCAGGGTTAATAAACTCAAAGCGGGCGCGCGTCTCATTAGCGCTTTCCCGCGTCCCGCCCCAGTCAGCGGCAGTCGTCGTTCCAACCTCGGACGAACAACGCGGCGCGTGGGCGAAAAACATTTATTTTGACAAATTTATACAAAATAAGGGAGGTATGTAGCAAGTGTTTTATAAAATAGTGAGTAAACTACGTTATTTTCAAGATATAAGCAGCATATTGTGTTTGTCTTACTTCCATTTCATCATATTAACATACAAATAATATCGTTAATTTTAGGTTCGGTTTAGTAAGAACGTAAGAGTTCCCCAAAAGGCAAAGCGAGCAGGGCAAAGTGAGCATGTCTATTTTGAAGTTAGATAATTATATCTCAAAATTGCTAATAAAAACTTTATTTTTTTGTTCAGATTGCAGTCATATAGTAGTATATTAATAAAAGTATTTTTTTAGATGGTGAATTAATATAAAAGAAAATCACAACAAGGTTCTTGGAGTGAAGATGCGATGAAAAATGCAATAAAAGAGGTGACAAAATTCAAGAAGGCAATAAAATCCACGGCCTCAAAATATGACATCCCTCGCGCCACCTTACAGAGACACCTTAAAACTGGTTCCTGCAAAAAAAAATTAGGAAGATCCGAAACAGTTTTTAATGAAGAACAAGAACTGGAACTATTAAACTATATTTTTGAAATGGACAGTGTGTTTTATGGTCTTAGCAAAGAAGAGTTTCTCCAACTTGTTTTTCAATATGCTGAAAAGAACTGTATCCCTCACCCATTCAAAGATGGTACTGCTGGAAATGATTGGTATAAAGGTTTCACTACAAGACATCCCGACTTGACGCTCAGGAAACCAGAGCCAACGTCTATTGCAAGGGCAAGGGGTTTTAATAAACCTCGAGTCTATAGATTTTTTGATATATTAAAAGAACAAATAAAAAAATACAATATTGATCCTACTCGCTTATATAACATGGACGAAACGGGGATACAAACTTCCTCCAATAAGCCACCCAGAGTGTTGACACAAATTGGGAAACGTCAAGTTGGCCTAATTGCAAGCAATGAAAGAGGAAAAACTACCACTGTAATTTGTTGTTGCAATGCTGCGGGGTCATTTATACCACCGTTTATGATTTTTGCTCCCAAGAAAATGAATTCACGCTTACTAGACGGAGCACCACCAGGTACCCAAGGAACCTGCACTAATAATGGATGGATTAATGGAGAAGCATTTTTGGAATGGTTGAGATTTTTTATAGAAACTGTCCGACCGACATTAGAAAAACCAATAATTCTTGTTTTAGATAATCACGAATCCCATAAATATTTACCGGCATTGGAATTATCCTCTGCAAAAAATGTTGTGTTTATTTCTTTGGCACCTCATACGACACACCGAATGCAACCACTGAACTATTGTGTGTATGGGCCGTTGAAGACATACTTTGAACAGTCAGTTGCTAACTTTCAGAAAAGTCATGCTAACAGGCACATCAGACAAGATGATATTGCAAGTATTTTCTCTTTTGCTTTTATGAAAGCTGCTACAGCTCAAAATGCAATAAAAGGCTTCAAAGCTACAGGACTATTTCCGACAGACCGGTACATATTCGATGAATCTGAGTTCAAACCAGCGACTGTTACAGAAAAACTATTAAACACAGACAATGCTGGACTTGAAAAATCACAGACAGAAGTAGTGGTTGACCCTGGCAAAATACCATCTTCTCCTATAATTAATCCTGATAGGACACCATCTCCATCTACGCTTGACCAGTTTATTCAATCTCAGTATAATAATGTAGCTCAACTTGAAGACATACCCACAATAGATTCTGTTCTTCTAGATGATCTTTCTGTAAATGTAACCAGCGCAGATGCAGATGACATAGCCGCTTTAGACGCCGTAGATACTGTTACTCCAGATCAACTTAACATACCTTCTACCAGCAAAATTGCTCATATACCGCACACTTGGATACAGGCTAAACCAATGACACCGAAGAAAAGAGTTCCCTTGATTAACACAAGTGATACCGCTTCTATGCTGGACGCTTTAGTACAAGATACGCCATTGATACCGGCAAAAAGTATCCCTTTAAATGATAGAAGTAGTAACATTACAACTGTAGATTTACACAGTGGACCGAGTACGAGTATGTGCCACTTTAGTCCCATGGTTATTAGACCAATACCAAAAGTGGGTCCGAACAAAACAAACAGACGGAGAAAAACACAACAGGCGGAAATATTAACAAGTACGCCTATTAAAGACGAGCAAAGAAACAAATTGTTGAAAAAAATGAAACCTCAGAAAGTAGAATCCAAAAAAAAGGTTACGAAAAATCTTAAAAAAGCGTTAGAAACTGAAGGAAAGAAAATTAAGAATAAAAAACTAAAGAGATCATATTCTGAAAAAGAAAATACGCCGTGTCCATGTCTTGTATGCAACGAGCTATATGTAGACCCTCCTACTGAGGACTGGATCCAGTGCGACGACTGTAAAATGTGGGCTCATGATGCCTGTACATCATATTCTGGTATTGGGGCTTTTTATTGTGATATTTGTCATGAGATTTAACTGAATTAATTTGACTTTTTGAACAACTGATGTGTCTGTGCTGATTTATAAAGTTTGATAAGATTTCGATTTGGTTAGTTTGAAACTATTTCATGATATGTTTAGGGTGTGGAAGCATTTGTATTTTGTGTTTTTGCTTATTTAATTAATATATCACAAAACTTGTTGATTGTTTGAAGAGATTTTTTAATAAGTTTTGTTTTGTAAACGGTAATAAAAAGTTCCTAATGCAGAGTACTGATAAGATTTAGATCTGTAATATTGTTTTTGTTTTTAGATTTTTTGCTGAATGTTTGCAGGAAAACTTGTTCAATTATTTTATAATTTTGCAATAAATATTTCTGCTATAACCTATAGATTGTATTATTAAAAAAGTAAAGATATAAATGTTTATTTTTTTATAAAATAACTATTAAAAAGTATGCTCGCTTTACCCCCTGCATGCCCACTCTGCCCATATACCCATGCCCGCTTTAGGCCACCCTCCCGGGAAAACAAATATTCGAAGGGTTTCCCTATTTGGGTACCCGTTTTATAAATTTGAGACCAATGTCGAATTTGAACATAGATAACCAAACTACAATAAATTTGCAATGAAATAGCAATAAAAGTTTTTCCTGGATTCGTGGTAATTTACATAATTCTCTCACATAACCTTAAGGTGCTCACTTTGGGCCCACCTCCCCTATAATTAAATTTTTTTGTCTAAATCAGTCAATCAGGTCAACAAAAAATCTTAGATGTGAGTAGGTTCACTGAGGTTGGTCCGCTACGCTATGCGCGTAAGCCCCGACATCCCTGTACAGCAGCCTCCTTCGAGAACACTTCGGTATTTCATCCTCCAGCGTTATCCATCCAACTTCTCCACCTTTTTGAGCGTTGGGAGATGGACGGCTTGCTTTAAACCCAGCCGTAGTTCCCAGATACGGGATACAAGTTTATTAAAGAAAATGACAGATTCTTTTACTCTTAAAAATACTTATATGAAGCCAAAAAAACTTAAACAAAAATATATTCCTGACTATTTAGCATAGGAAAAGATAAAAACAATTTATTGATTAATTGTAAGTTACCCAGTCCTACGAGTACACACACAGCAGATGACATTCAGTTTTTGCGAGAATAATGTACAATGCAACACAAATAAGTTGAACAAAAATGGCGGACTTCAAACCATTTTTGTACAAATTTCATTGAACTAAAATGGCGGTCGTTGGCGCATTATTTGTACCTGCGCTAATAACCGCTATTTCGGTTCAACCTACGTGCCGGGAATTTGTATAATAATGCTTTGAAGTCCGCCATTTTTGTTCAACTTATTTGTGTCGACTTTCAAGTGACT
Organism: Acrobasis suavella; assembly: GCA_943193695.1. Lineage (NCBI taxonomy): Eukaryota > Metazoa > Arthropoda > Insecta > Lepidoptera > Pyralidae > Acrobasis > Acrobasis suavella. Next base: position 15,064,547 of record OW971950.1, read on the forward strand.
GTGATATATTTATTGGAGAAAAATTAATGGAGATGGAGGTTTTTAGTATTTTTATCAGAATGTTTGTGGTATAAATTCCAAATAGGGCCAATTAGAAGTTTACATAGAAAACTTAGACAGTAAATTAGTTTCGTCTGTATATGTAAACACTTTTTGAAAAATCACTCCGTTAAAATGCTAAATTTAACAAATTATAACCTAGTAAGACATTTTCTTAGAACAAATAAGGCTAGAGGTTGATTAATGATTTTAGCTAGTAAGGGCAGAAATGTAGAGGAGGTTAAAATATGTAAACAGCTTAGTGAACTTGAACATTTTGAATTGTGTGGCATAAGAGATGTTGATAATAATATGTTTAATTTTTGTTGCTATAATAGTAATACAAATTTCAATGAATTTATTGAAAAACTCGAAATGTTTCTACAGCACTTCTTCAGTAAGAAATGTGTACTTGTAGGAGATTTCAATGTAGCTCTACTGAAAGATATCACAAATAGGACTAAGTTTTTGAATTTACACACTTCCTACAATTTCAGGCATTTAGTTAAAGAAATTTCATTTACTAGAAACGGTGCAGAATTTTGTATAGATGATATATTAACAAATCTCCCTGAAAGCACTTCAATTACTACTGAAGTTGATCATAATGGTCTGTCAGACGGCCATGCATGCATTGTTGCACATATTACCGATGAAAAAGAAATAGACGGTAAATGGAAGTGTAGCAGCTTCTCCATTGAAAAAATGTGCTTTAATAAGAAAAATGAAAATGAGTTCAGACAAGAAATTTCACGCGTCGATTGGTCAAAATTAGGAATTAACAGTTTCATACATACCTTAGGTAGTATTTTTAAGAAATGCTTTAAAAAAAGAAATTTCGTCAGAATAAACGTGGATCAGCAACCTTCACTAGTCCGCATGCGTGAAAACTCCTCGGGGTATAGGCCATAGAATTATAATAACCCATAGCGCAGGCTGAGGCGATGATGGTTTTGATCATTGATGAGCTTTGTCTTGATTGGTCTGCTAATGCTATGTCGGAAAAAGTGCTTATGCCAAGAGTCTCTAGACCCAGCGGTTTGGGCTGTGCGTTGATATGTCAGTCAATGTCTTCTTGTATATATTTAGATGGGAAAAATAATATAAATACCTAAGAAGTAAGAAAGACTACAATAACTTTATGATTAGGGTAAAAGGGTAAAATAAAATATCTATTGACTTCTCTTGACAACATTATATTAAATTCTTTGAAACATCTCGAGAACATAACCTGTAAAGTTTGGGACTTCGTGATGATATCGTGAACTGCATTAATGGTACTTACTTATTATGCAGTATTTGAGTACCGACATTTAAAATTTAATCCATTGTAAAAAGATAAAAAACGTTATTGAAAAGATACAAGGCAATACAATTAAAATACAAACTCAAAAAGAAATAAAAAATATAATCAACATTTATTAATAAAAGAAACAATATAAATGAATAATTTACAACTGAACTTAGTATAAAATCACAAATAATTCTCAATACTTTGTGCCCTAGTGTACTACCAGTAGGTAAGTACATTTTTCTTGTTACTTTATGCAATAAACTAAGTTTGTGCTTCAATTTGGTGCATTTGAAAAACTGTCATCATGTTGCATAACAAATATTAGTTCATAATTATAGCCAAATAATAATTAAATATATATACTTATTGACCAATATATATCCTAAAATTAGTAGAACATCACAATTTGTACGTAGCTTCTTCTAACTATCTCAAGCTGGACATCACACCACGGTGAGGTCTTAAGGCTTGAAGCTGTTCCTTTTATGAGAAAGGAAGTATTTGTTAAATTAATAATAAAGTGAATTGGTGAAATGGAACGGAAGACAGAAAAACATTAGAAGCTCTTTCTAATCATGAGCCGGGCTCGAAGAATAAAATGTAAATGCCAACTAATAAATAAATAAATATATAAGGACAAATTACACAGATTGAGCTAGCCCCAAAGTAAGTTTAAGACTTGTGTTATGGGATACTAACTCAACGATACTATATTTTTATAACAAATACATATAAAGATAAACACCCGAGACCCAGGACAATTTGAAAAAGGCCATCCATCTTGCCCTGACCGGGGATCGCACCCGGAACCTCTGGGTGGCGGACTAGCATGGTGACCACTACGCCACGGAGGTCGCCAACCAATAATAACCAAACAAACTTTGGTTATTATTGGTTGGTCCTGGTCATTCTTTCTATTTATCTGCCTCATTATAGAATATCTACATTCCTTGAAAATGTTGTAACAAAAATGATGTATGGTAACATTTTAAAGAATCTCGTTAAAAAATTAACTTATTACAATAGAGCTCTTGAAATAGAAGGTTAAAACAAAACAGACTAAAACACATTAAACGTCACATGACAATACATGCATCAAAAACCACACCAAATTGATGCTTCTGGATGTATTGACGACTTGGAATATATTGCAAGCGCCAGATTTGTTATATTACTTATACTTAATACTTACTCAGGTGGCCATTCTTCTGAGCCTGAATCAAGACGACTCTGAAAAAAAAGGTGGTTGAGGATAATATAAAAAAACATAACTTGTCAAAAAAACCAAGTCTCATAACTTAGTTTTTCTTCCGTAAAAGTTGTGAGATCCATGAAACACCCTTAATTTATTCAGTCCCTACTTTAAGGGACCTCCTGCCTTAAAAGTTATTACGAAATTAGCTAACCTATCTTATAGTGACCATCTCATGTTTTTTTTTTTGTAAATAGCCTTTTATGTCAATTGAATCAGTGTACCTGTACATGAATAATATACTGGAATGTAGATAAGTAATCTACATTCCAGTATATTATTCATATACAGGTACACTAATTCATTCACTTCAAATGTAACTTTGTCATCCTATACTCTTATACGGGTTTACAAAGTTATTAATGCAGTTGGTGTATCTAAAAAAACTAGACCAGAATTGCAAAATAATTAAGATTTTTCTCAATCCGTACTCAAAACGCTAATTGTATTCTTAATTTGAAGCTTGTATGTCTGCATGAAGTGTATTAGAGTTTTGATGATCAGTCAGTCAGTCAGTGAAAAAATTGAGAAATTTTTATTAGTCTAATTCTCAAATGCGAAAAAGACCCAATGCATTCGATTTTCTCTTCCCAATGTGAGGCAAGCTTGCGTCGACATACTGATAGATGGCGAAAAACTCGATCTTGTTGAAAGTACTACCTTCTTAGGAATTACGATCGACTCGAAACTTCAGTGGGGCGCTCATATATCAAAACTTTCAAATAAGCTTAGCTCTGCGGCTTATGCTGTTAGGAGAAGTAGACAATTGACAGATGTAGCAACTGCTAGACTAGTGTACTTTAGTTACTTTCATAGTTTAATGTCATACGGCATACTGCTATGGGGGAGTGCAGCCGATATTCAAACTATTTTCATTTTACAAAAAAGGGCAATTCGAGCTATCTACGGCTTAGGATCTAGAGACTCACTCAGAGAATTATTCAAGGAAATAGGTATACTAACCTTACCATCACAGTATATATTTGAAAACATACTGTATGTAAGGAAAAATATTTCCTCATACAATAAAGTAAGCGATTTTACCGTCAGAAACTTACGCAATAAGAGTGACTTAGTTGCCCCGTATTATAGGCTCAAAACAGTTAGTAAAACGTTTATGGGGAACGGTATACTTTTTTATAATAAACTGCCACAATCGGTCCTTGATATGCCTGACAAAAGTTTAAAGCTTATGTAAAGAAGGTACTCTGTGAGAAGGCTTATTATAGGACCGATGACTATCTTAAAGACAACAAAGTCTGGCTTGAGCTTGGCGCGGGTCCCTCTTAAAGGTTTGTATACTCAGAAATGGTCATAATCTGGTACATTAAGTACATACTGAATTTACAACTTGATTTGACATTATTTCAAAATTTCGACATTAAAAAATTAATTTAAATTATGACAACAAACAATGTATACTCTGTCCACATATCAACTATAAATATTAATTTCATTGTAAGTTGACGTTCTTGGAGAAAATGCTGCAGTGCAGTTTGTTACCGCTTCTTCTGCACTAGCGCTTCGGAGGCGGCAGTAAACTTAGCTCTAAGTAACTTTTTGAAGTCAACAATTATTGTGCAATAAAACAAAGTGACGATTATTAAGAGATATTATAAATATCCTATGATAATAAAGATATATTTGAATTGAATAAAGTATTAGTTCAAATTGAATGAAATTTGAAATATACTGTGTTTATACAACGCCTGCTTGGTTGCTTAAAATTCAGGGTTCTACTTTTAGGGTTCTACTTTTATCCTCAGTGAAGTTATAAGGGGGTCGAAAATGGCCTGAACTGCTTCAAAGAAAGGATGGTACGGCCATGCAGCTTTTTTATATAATACGACAAATCAGGTTATAATAAATGATTTAAGGAGAATATGTTTGAAGTAGTAAGTAAACTCAGCACTTTACGTGATTCTGTCAAATAACGGAGTGACTAGAACTTCTGGATACTGACTGTTGTTACTAGATCATATAATTGAGCTACGTCAGATGCATGTTGGCTACGACAGTTTTAGCTATTATGTGTAATAGCTGTTTTAATCGTCGCATCTATTTAGGGTACCTATCAAAATTGTTGATTTATATTGTCACGAGAGTGGGTTGGGGATAGGAAAGGAAACAACAATCCTATTGAATGGTGCATTTATTTACAAATCAAGCAGTACTCACAATTGACAGCGTCAGTCCTCTTTGCACTCCAACTGTCACTTCACTGTCAGGCCCGCGGAAACGTCACAGCACTGACACGCACGCGGAAACGTCACTGCACTGTCACACGCGCGTAAACGTCACTGCAATGTCACACGCGTGGACTTCACTGCACTGAACACCATTTTTACTCACTACCTCACTTTACTCACTGTTTCACTTTACTCACTACTATTATTTTCTTTTCTCTTTTCTTCCTTCTTCTTCGGATTTCACTTTGCAACTAAACTGCCTCAGGCGGCGCCTTGTTCCGTTTATATACCCCCCGAATTCGAACAAAAGCATCAATGTTCGAAACTCAAATTACTAATTTTCTATCGCCTTCTCTCTCATTCATTTTCTGTCCCGTATTTTCTTTTCCATTTAGTCTAGTATAATCTAAAAACTTATTTCAAAACTTCAAAAACAATAAGTGGCTGTGACAATAACAATAACCAGCGGTCTCTAGGTTCACAGTCCTTCACTTAGACCACTAGGCCAATCTTGTTCTGACGCTATTGACGAAATTTTCCTTCAGTTGAATTCTTTTTATTCGAATTCGTGACGTTGACGATGTCATTTATCTCCTTACGCGACACTGCCCCCTCTTAAGACATAATCGTCCCGATCATCATTACTTCCGCAATAACGTGCCAACCGCTCCACATGGACTATTTTTGCTGGACTGCGAGGCTTACGCTGAATCCGGAAGGTGACGTCGTTAATTCTGGTGACTATTTTGTAAGGTCCTTCCCAGCTTGGTTGTAGCTTTGGATATTTCCCTTTCCGCCTCACAGGATTATGAAGCCAGACCAGAGTTTCCCCCTCGAAACTGAGACCGTTAGCTCTTCGATCGTAGGGGGTCTTCATCCGTTCACTAGCTTTACACCCGGCCTCTCTAATCTGCTCATAGACGTCAACCATCTTAGTCCGAAGATCATTAGCGTAGTCGGATAGTAAATCAGCTGGTAATCTCAATTCTCTTCCAAAATTGGCATACGCTGGAGTGACTGTAGTAGTCTCATGAACCGCAGTCCTATAAGATAAGAGGAATAGCGCAATATACTCGTCCCAGTTTTTCTGATGGCTTTCTACGACTTTTGCCAGATGTCGTTCCAATGTTTGGTTAAATCTCTCAACCATTCCATCTGACTGCGGGCGATACGGCGTGTACTTAACCACGTTTTAACCAAACTATAGAAACCTGCCTATCTATTTTAGTAGGACAAGATCAAAGAAATTGGTCTAAATACCTACCTCTAATCCAGCTATCTCTGAATAGCACTGTCAACGTAGTAACTGGACACACACCATTTTTGCTAGCTAAAGGTCGAGAGATGATGAAGGATTGGCATGTTGCATTATTTGAGAGGTGGCATTCCAAATTCGTTGGACGACCTTCAAATTTCCAACCGGTCCGAAAGAGCGACGGCTCTTAGCGAGCTGGCAAATATTTTCCAACGGGTTACCGATGCTTTGACCAAAGCGTACAAACAAAACGCAGGACGATATAATTTACGCCGAAAGGAACTACGGTTAAGCGTAGGTGGCATCGTATGCTAACGTAACTTTGTACAGTCAAACGCAGCTCACTTCTTCTCTACGCTAAACTGGCACCGCGCTTCCTGAAATGTAAAGTTGTCAAGAAGCATTCAGATGTCGTTTATGATCTTCAGGAGATAGACACCGGTAAAATTGGAAACTATCATGCCAAGGACATAATTAAAACAGCACGAGGTGAGTCCCCAAGTTGACAAATTTGTTATTTTGTACTTCATATTTTGGATTGGCACAACCAATAAACATCCTTATTTTTTGAGTATGATCATACTCTTTGACCCGAGAAGTCAAATTTTTTTGTTTGTAAAGCGTTCCTGCAGGAGCCTATTTTTTGTATAACTACACACCCTGAGACGTCGAGGTAGCATAAAGATATTGACAAATAGTCCTTGACTTGTAAGTATAAAAGGAAATTAAGTTTGTTCCTTATACTATCGAGCACTCACACTCGAATTTGAATTAGCTTGAGAGCCATAAATTGGCATCTGCTGTAAAAACTATTACAGTTTTAAATTGTAAGCAATCTGCTGAACCAAGTAGAAATGCTATATTTAAGGGCAAGTTATAAACTAAATGCGGGCGCATTTAGTTTATAACCTAGCTATTAACTTAGTTAGCTATATTAATTACTGCTAAACATTATTTTAAGAATTATTAGTTGCATTACTAGGTTATTCAAATCTAAGGGATGTTAAAACACTTAATACCCTATTTAGATTCAATATATTTATATAAAAAACTTGTTAAGTGAGAATTATTAGTTATAAAGTTAGATATTTACTTAACTTAAAAAGTATTTCTTAACTGATGTATTCTTGGTTGGGTTGTTGGAATTACAGCGGTTTGGCCAAATGCTGTATTTCTTAAACTCAACAAATATTGGGTGCTCGTATCGAGCCTAATTAGGCTAGAACACGAATTTACTTCTAAACAAACTATATTTCTAGTTTATATAGGTCTAGTTTTAGGTTTACTGCTGTATTTATAGGTAGTCTATTTTTTCTCCGGTTACCCCGGCTGTTTCGGTTAAGTACCACTTAACCTCTTTGCCGAAAAGGGGGGTATTGTAGTGATAACTACTGTTATCATCTACTAAATCTGCATGCACAACCTACCAGCTTGAAATATTGTATTTCTCACATAATGGTTATTGTTATAAAACACTATTTACCTGGTGTGTTGTCTACACCCCAGGCTTTCTGTATGGCAGCGTAAAAGGCTGCCCAACCTACTAAATCCCATACTTTCACATAAGAAAGTACAGCCGCACTTGTTGAAACTTAATTCATTGATCACATAACATTTAGCTATAGTTTCTCGTTGACACAAACATTAATGCATTCTTCACGTCAAACTGCAAATATCCATACTAATTACTTATGGTATTTTGGCGTACTTTCACCATTATATGTAAAATTAAATTTCCAAAACATCGGCATATTTTCTACCAAAACAAGACATTATCTATTTTGACGTCTGACATTGACAGCTAGTGAAAAACGTTCCTTGGTTAGCTTCGAACCGATTTTGTTAAACGAAATGAAAATAAGAACTCGTATTAAATTCTTTTAGAATTCTAATTATTATTGGATAGTATTGTTGCCTTACGATAATACTAATATCAATACTTAAAACATTTTATTAAACATTGTTCGATTTGATAAACATTAAGAGTTGGTTTGGCACGGGACTGAATTGTGTGGAACGAAACATGTTTTTGGGAGATTTGAGCGTCACCTTGATAGAAAAGCTCTCTTCGCTTGGGGATTACGCAACCAAACATGGCTTGAATTTGTTCCCGGAGTTTTTTGGTAAAAAATCTCCTCAGCCGCTCCGCCATGGAGCATTTTGTCATAATTTAGATTAGTTGTTGCGCGATCCGTGCGAAGAGCAAAGAAGATCTCCTTATTTCCGCCGATTCGGACACATATCATTTGCTGGCATGATGGCGTGCACACAAGGGACAGCGCCATAGAACCTCCTAGGCGCAAGCGCTAACCACAGGGGGCAGTTTGAGAGGCCGTGGACTGCCTGCCGCAGCACCCGCCCGTTGCTGCTGGCGACCCCAAGGCTCATCACGCGGATCCACATTCTTCACCCACGCTTTTGGTTCCACGCGTGAGGCTGCACCTCTTCAACCTGGCTTGGACCGACACCAGCGCCCATGTTCGCCGCCCAACAGCCCTGGAAACACCTCGCGGACCGCGTCCCCCAGGATCAACCATCTACAACGTATAAGCGACACGAGCGTTAATAAGCGTAAGCCTGGCCAGGTGGATATATTATGTAAGTCGTTTTCTTAGTTTGCGCAGTGCACAACCTTGTAACTTAATATTTCGGAAAAGTAATTGTATTCCGCCTTCAGCGGTTGATGGTATACCTTTAGTAGTAGTTCAAGTAGCATAGTTATAAAATAAGCCTAGAGCAATACCCTATGTCTGCCTTCAGCAGGGCGAATACCGTTTTGTGATATAATATAATAAACATTATATTTGAACTACTGACTTTGTATCAAAGATATCATCTTTGCCGAACCCCTCGCAACCATTGGTTCATACTCAGCTCAAGAGGTCCTTGTACTCCAAAAGTTGGTGTTCTGCTCTGAGCGTTATCCAGGTATTTGCTTCTATTAATTTCAGTATCTGCATAGCCACACCATACAATAATTGATTGTGTATAATATCCTCTTACCCGCGGCAGTTTCCACACGCACACACTCACATTCACCTCCTGCCCTCCCAACCAACAAAACCATCTTTTTTCTTTTTTTTTTCAATTTTTTCTTTTTTATACACGACAGGCGTCGTTCGAGTCTTATGGATTCCCATGATTTCACAGACTTATCGGAACACTTGTGACCCAAAGTTTCGCCCCTGATCACTGTGCATCTCCAATGGCACGCCAAATCTACAGAACACTTCGTTCACAAGCTTCGTCGCTACGGTGGTAGCCTCCTGATTTGGTAGTGCAAATGCTTCAGGCCATTTTGTGAAGTAGTCCATGACTACCAAAATGTACCGGTTGCCAGCGTTCATGATTAGAAATGGTCCGGCTATGTCAAGAGCTACCCGCTCCCAAGGAGCTCCAACATTATACAACCTCATGGCTCCTCTGCCTCAGTTTGGGGTCCCTTAACAACTTCACAACTCTGACATTTACGACACCAGTCTTCTACATCGTCTTGGCAGTGTAACCAGTAGAAACATTCTTTAATTTTTGTAAGAGTTCTTCTTATTCCCAGGTGTCCGCCCAAAGAACCATCATGAAAAGTTTTTAAAATCTCGCTTAGCTTTGCTCTAGGAACGACCAGTTGTAAATGGCAATCTTTACCTTGAGGACTTTCCCACTTTCGATAGAGTAATCCATCGTGTAGCACCAGGCTGTCCCATTGCGCCCAAAGACTCTTTGTAGCTGTACTGTATTTGGCCACTTCTGACCATTTCGGCTTTGTGGTTCCACTTCTTAACCAGTTCAATAGTGGTTAAAAGTCTTTATCATCTTCCTGAGCCTTTTTCATGGCGTCGTTAGTCCAATTTTCATTTATGGAATCAGTACGGATTAGCCTTATTTTTACGTTTTCCTTCACCTCCTGCCGATTGCAATGCTTGCAATCCTCCAAGCAAGGTCTTCGAGAAAGGGCATCCGCGTTGCCGTGACTCTTCCCTCCTCGATGTTCAATTTCAAACTCATACTCTTGGAGTAGCTCAATCCACCTGGCTACTTGCCACTCAGGATTTTTAAATTCTAATAACCATTTTAATGCAGCGTGATCAGTCCTTACCAGAAATTTGCGGCCGAGCAAATATTTCTTAAAATGTTGCAATGCCTTTACCACGGCTAATAATTCTCTGCGAGTTACGCAATAATTTCTCTCCGGCCTTGATAGGGACTTGCTGAAATAGGCGATCAGGACTTCCTGATCTCCTCTCTGCTGAGATAAAACACCTCCAATTCCGGTGTTACTTGCGTCAGCGTTCACAATAAATCTGCCTTTGATATCAGGATATCCGAGGATTGGGGATTTACACAAACGCATTTTGAGGTCCTGGAAAGCTTGCTCACAATCTATATCCCAAAAAAAATGCTCGTTTCTCTTTGGTCAACCGATGTAATGGCTTGGCGATGTCGGAAAACCCTCTTACGAATCTTCGATAGTAAGAGCATACACCCAAAAATGCTCTCACCTTTGTCTTATCTGTCGGCGTTAGCCAATCTTTAACTGCACTTATTTTAGACGGGTCAGTTACGATACCTTGTTCTGATATGACGTGACCAAAGTAGTTGACCTGTCATTGAAAAAATGAACATTTCTTTGGACTTAGCTTCAAATTTGCATTGTGTAGTTTTGAAAATACGTTTTCAAGCTTCTTGAGATGGTCATCAAAATCTCTTGCCATTATAATGATGTCATCTAAATAGACCAAGCAGCTTTTCCTGCCATACCTGCCAGCACATGTTCCATCAACCTTTCAAATGTTGCTGGCGCGTTACATAGTCCAAATGTCATAGTTTTGAACTGCCATAAACCCTTGCCGGTCGACAATGCAGTCTTCTCTTTATCCTTGGGATCCAAATCTACCTGCCAATACCCGCTTTTTAAATCAAGAGTAGAGAACCAAGTCATGCCGCAAAGTGAATCCAAATTGTCGTTGATTCTAGGAAGCGGGTAACTGTCCTTTTTTGTTACATTGTTCAGTCGCCGATAGTCGACACAGAACCTAGTCGATCCATCCTTCTTTTTCACTAATACAACCGGAGAGCACCATGGGCTTGATGAAGGTTCTATCACACCATTCTTCTTCATCTCCTGAATCATGTCCTCAACTTCCTGCTCACGGGCAAAAGGAACACGTATTGGTCTCTGCCGGATGGGTGTTGTATCTCCAGTATCAATTTTATGTTTCACCAAATCGGTTCTGCCAATATCTTCATCATTTTTTGAGAACAAGTTAGAATATCTCAATAAGAAATTCCTTGCCTTTATTAATTGCAATTTAGTAAGATTACCTTTGCAACCCTCCGGAAGCTTTGCTACATTTTCTTCCTGATTCGTGATTTTCCGCTTTTGTCCCTCTTCACACTTCCTCAACCAAGCTACTTCGTCACAGTTTCCGATAATCGTTCCCTTTTGCAGTCTTTGCTCCAAGTCATGAGGGTTGAAAACAGGTACTAAGGCAACTTGGCCACTTCCCACTAAGGTTCTGGCCGGGATCCATGGCGCATCTGAGATTCCTCCCTCTATAATGGCACATCTCCGCGGTTTCCTACCATTAGTAGGCGGTAGTATCATAGGAACCATCGTCTGGGATCTCGGGTTAAGGATAGTGTCCCTCAAACATAACACCTTACCGAAATTTCCTCCTCTTATCGGAATTTCATCATTGCCATGTTTAAGAACACCATTTTTCAAGTCAATATTGCAGTGATGATTTTGTAGGAAATCCAAACCGATAATGCAGTCTCGTCAAAGATGCCTGCGATAATCACTCTTTGCCAATAAAGTGTTTCTCCGATCTTAATGGCCACAATTTTCTCTCCTTGAGATGGGATTCGTTGGCCGGTAGCAGTAGTTAACGTGAGATTTTTACTCGATTGAATATACCGACCTCCAATATTCTTAAGTTTGTGGTTGCTGATGACTGTCCGTGAGGCTCCAGTATCTAATGTCAGTTAGCAAGGTTTCCCGTTGATTAAACCGCCTATCACTAAAGTATTTCCGTCGCTTGTCTGCTTCACAAGAATTCTTGGGGCTTTGCTACTACCGGCCAGCGCTTCCACCACAGCCCTGGCCTTCTCTTGTTTTTCCTGTGGCTGCTCCGACGTCGAAATCGCCGCGTCCACCTAGCGTCGGACGTAGTTGTACGTTCACGCTTCGGGCAAGTGCTTCGAATCTGGCCCCGTTCTCCACACTCATAGCACATTGGGTTGTAGGGTCGTCGTCTGTTATTTTCTGTGACTACAGCCTCGAGAGTCATGACGCACCGCTTCTACTTCCAAAGCGTGAGCCACTGCTTCTTTTAAGCTGGTGTGGTGATCCAGTCGCACAGCTGCCCTGACTTCGGGATCCCGTATTCCATCGATGAAAACCTGCAAGAGCATCTCCTCGACGACGGATGGTGATCATTGATATGCCTTGCGCACCATTCTTTCCACTTTAACGGACCACTGTTGTAAGGTCTCGCTAGCCCGTTGACAACGATCTTTGAGTTGAGCCCTATTGAGTTCATTTGCTGTAAGAACGCGTTAATTTTCAATGGAGCGGCTGATGGAGCGGCCGCCGTCGTGGTTGCGGCGTCTCCAGGATTGGACTCCTCGAGCGGCTGTTCCTCTGCCGCTGCAGCTGCCGCCCGGGTGGTTACCCCTTTCTCATTTCTAGGCACGACTGGCATCTTTCCTATCCCACTTCTGACACCAATTGTCACGAGAGTGGGTTGGGGATAGGAAAGGAAACAACAATCCTATTGAATGGTGCCTTTACTTATAACTTAAGCAGTACTCACAATTGACAGCGTCAGTCCTCTTTGCACTCCAACTGTCACTTCACTGTCAGGCCCGCGGAAACGTCACAGCACTGACACGCACGCGGAAACGTCACTACTGCACTGTCACACTCACGGAAACGTCACTGCACTGTCACACGCGCGTAAACGTCACTGCACTGTCACACGCGCGGACTTCACTGCACTGAACACTTCACTTTTACTCACTACTTCACTTTACTCACTGTTTCACTTTACTCACTACTATTATTTTCTTTTTTCTTTTCTTCCTTCTTCTTCGGATTTCACTTTCCAACTAAACTGCCTCAGGCGGCGCCTTGTTCCGTTTATATACCCCCCGAATTCGAACAAAAACGCATCAATGTTCCAAACTCAAATGACTAATTTTCTATCGCCTTCTCTCATTCATTTTCTGTCCCGTATTTTCTTTTCCATTTAGTCTAGCAAAATCTAGAAACTTCTTTCAAAACTTCAAAAACAATAAGTGGCTGTGATTCGAACCGGCGGTCTCTAGATTCACAGTCCATCGCTTAGACATTGACAGACTATACCGATAGGATTGGTTGGTAACCGGCAGACTATGGACCTCCACTTGCTACGATCTTGACAGAACTATTTCGCTTCATCTACACTCATCACTCTCTTCACGCATGCCCGCCGATACTATCGATAGCAACAAGAGTAAAGTATTGCTCTAAAACTCGATACTATCGATAGTCGGGCATTTTTATTGAAAAATCGATTGTAATACTATCGATTTTTCGGCAGCACTAATCGAGAGCGATGATTGATGAGTGATGTTGCTGCGATGAGTGATGAAATCATAACAATATTTAAAAAAAAACTATTTTTTTTTTAAATAAATTTGACAGTCAAAGGCATGCGAAACGCGCTACCAATATATGTTTGATTTCAAATGATTTTGATTTAAAATAAAATGGGAGTTTTATTTTCTAAGTTTTCAGAAAAAAATTGGTATGCGTACTGATAAGTAAGTAAACATATATTTATTTATAAATCAGTTGTTTAAAATAACGGTGTAACTTTTTATCTACTAATCTAAATTAAAAGTTTACTTAAATAAATAATTATTATTGTTTATCTTAATAGATGTGACTCAAGCCTAATGTTATGTGTTCAGTTAATATATTATTTTGATAAAATAGAATTTTCATCCAGTAAGCAGATAGTGCCATATTGAATTAGTATCATAGGTACAACCACCGCATAGCCAAGGCTCTCTCAACGATACCATAATTATCAAGGGTATCATGGATATCATTGAAGATACGAGGAAACAGATGAACATAAATAAAAATAAATAAATAAAATAAATATATCCCGACAAATCACACAGATAGAGCTAGCCCCAAAGTAAGATCGAGACTAGTTTTATGGAATACTAAATCAACGATACTATATTTAAAACAAATGCATATATAGATACATATAACGATCACGAAGGTACCAATGAAACCCATTGGATCTGGTTCGATCCATCACCGTCTACAGGCCAGGAGTGGCAACGGAATAATGGATAATTTATTTGAATTAGGAAGAGTATTTATACAAAAACATTGTACAGTGTTATGTTGAATGTACACGTCCAGTTAGTACGTGATGTGCTAAATTAACAAAATAAATAATTTGCTTATTCATTAAATATATATCCTAGTTCGCATCACGTACTACTATAAGGATGCTGCCATAATACACATCCAAAACCCAGGTCAATCTGAAAAAGATCATTTCCCATCTTGACCTGATCGGGGATTGAACCAGGGACCGCCAGTGCGACAGCCTGGCATGATGACCACAGGCCACAGAGATCGTCAAATGTACACATATACATATAATTCAAACCGCGATATTTAATTTGCTATGCCGTCAAATTTAAAGCGGCCCAATATCATGATTCTTGCTAATCAGTTTATTTATTTTGGCTGACCACTTTAATCAGCTCAATTTACGTCATTTGCGGACAAAATACTTGTTTTGGGCTAATCAAAAATTTAGCTTATTTAGGTGACCGATTCAATTTTCGTCGATTAAATTTATGATATTTGATTTGTTGGATTTTTCCCATCCCAATAGCGTCACAACGTACACAGGAGAGGCAAAGGCAACGGCAACAGCAACGACAGACGCTTCGGCAAAGGCAACCACTACGGGAATGGGAGCGGCAACGACAGCGGCAACGTCAACGGTATCGGATTCGGGAACAGCAACGTCAACTGCAACCACAACGGAAACGGGAATGGTAACGTCAGTGGCAACGGCAACGGTAGCGATACAGGGAAATGCACGGTCAACTGCAACCACACTGGGATCGGGAACAGGAACGTCAACGTCAGCGGCAAAGGTGACGGTAGGGGGATCGGGAACGGAAAGGGCAGAGGCTAACACACAGGCATCGGGAACAGGAACGGGAACTTCAGAGGGTAGCGGGAACGGGAACGGCAACTGCAACCGCTACTGCAACGGCAACGGGATCGGGAATGGTCACGGCAACGGCAACGGCAACGACAACAGCAAATGCACCGGGAATGGCACCAGTCATAAGAACGCTCACCGTGACGGGAATTGGAACGGCAACAGCAACGGTAACGTCAACGGCACCGAGCAGGAGCAGGTTAGCTAGTTAAAAATATTTTCTTATTATTAGTTCTTCCTCATTATACGTTTATACCATCCCTTGCAACATTGCATTATTTATAAGGCATGAGAAAGTCCTTAGTTTGTGACCTTAGCTATACTAAAAATGTTTAAACACGTGCTCGTGCACGTGCGTTAAAGCATGTACCGTATCACAGTAATCACAATAATTAGCAAAACATTGTCGATGTCGTCTAGTACTGATAACGATTTTGATGATATTTCAAAACTTTCCGCCCAATTCTCTCATCGCGTGATGCATAAAACGAGACCGGATTAACGTTTCAATTTTACAATCTGAAAATCTGTGATTTCGATAAGATCCAAATAGATGCGACGCTAAGTGTATTTAATTAGATATGACGATAAAATCATATTTCCTTGTCAAGGGTGTTAATAGCTAACACAGGTGTCAGATCTACCTTTTTTTTCGTGTGGAAAAGACCTGCCGTCTCGCCCACCCAGCCACGGGAAGCCGGTTGGGTATGTGGGGCTTGTACCTACTAAAAACCACACGGTGTCACCGCCACAACCGCTTCCAGCCGGGGCCGTGTGCTTCTTGATGCTCCACAGCCCCGACGCGGCCAGCCGCTATCTAAATCAGCGGCTCCAACTCGCACGTGGCACCCTATGCTTTAGTCAAAGGGGCCGGTGCAGCCATCGGCTTAGCCTCTCAGCCCGACAAGGACAGGCGCGCTGCCACGACACGCGCCTTCCACTCCGGAGGGCTGTCTTTCAGACGATGGAATCCTGATTCCACCGTCCAATCAGCCCTCATGATTTGGAGCCTGCAGGCCATGGCCCCGGTCCACCTAAAGACGATCGAGACCCACCCAGCAGACCGCAGAGGATAGGGACAGCGGCAACGTAACACTGTTAGTCCTCTTTCCCTGCGACCTTTACTGCGGCTGTGATAGAAAGGAGTTCACCCCCCTCCTCACAGACAGGCCATTCCCATCTGGAAAGGCCTCCGCCCGGCCTTGGGTTTCTTTTCGCTAACCTGCGGGTGGCAAAGCCGTAAATACTGAGCCCATAGCTACAAGATAAAAACTCGGTGGGTTTAAGATCCAGACCAATCTTTTTTTTTTCGTAGGAAAGATCCCTGTTACGGATACCCGTCAGCCTGCGGGGGAGGCTGTCGGGTTATGT
This sequence comes from Acrobasis suavella, assembly GCA_943193695.1. Taxonomy (NCBI): domain Eukaryota; kingdom Metazoa; phylum Arthropoda; class Insecta; order Lepidoptera; family Pyralidae; genus Acrobasis; species Acrobasis suavella. Next base: position 15,081,192 of record OW971950.1, read on the forward strand.
GGGACTCCACGCCAGAGCGACGTGCCTACCCACTAAAAAACCTCCGGAGTTCCATCTCAACCGCTTTTGCCGGGGACACGGGAACGGAAATACAACCGCGAACCCCGGCGCGGCTGGCAGCCAAAGCGGCCCCTCCTCGGGGACGTCTAAGCGCGCCCCCCCACTCACTAAGTCGGCGCGGAACTCACGGACGCGCCGTACCTCCTCGGGCCAATTGAAAGGCGGCAGACTCTCACGCAGTCCACCGCCTGTGGACCCATGGGAGCCAGATAAACCGGCTCCAGCGGCGGAGAAGATGATAGGCTCCGCCGCTTGCCGCTCGCCGCAAACGCGGTGCGGCACCGCACGGTCGCGGAGAATAGGGAGAGCGGCAACGTAACACCGACACTCCTCCTCTGCGACCGATCACCAACCACAGCCACGGTGGTGTGGCCCCGCCTGAAGCGCCGCCGGGAGAGCAATGAAACATTCCCCTCCCGGCGGCCCCACCCCGGGTGGGGGGAGAACTTCCCACTCCCCCGCCGCCCCATTGGGCGCATCCCTACATCCCTACAGGCTCAAGGCCGAAAGCCGAGCCCGCGGGAGCGCCCCTCCCCGGGTGGGGGTAGAACTTCCCACTCCCCCGCTGCCCAATGTGGGCGCTTACTGCTGGTAGACGACAGCAGGAGCGTATACACGTCGCTTATAAATGTCGCTTGTCGTTCCACTTTTTGTTTTCCGATACCCGACAGGGTTTATAGTGTACCTATTACAGAAGACAGTGACTTTTAGTAGTTAGAACTGATGTACATTATGAAATGCAATAAATGAATTGAATTGAATTGAATAAAGAGAAATGCCTCAAAACCATACTGGGAGTCAAATAAAAACAAAAATAAAATATATATTTATTTAATTACAAACCTAAAGTGTAAAAATATCACAATAAAGAAGATTATGACATATTTGATGTTAAAAACACTAACTAAGAGACACGCACGCACACCATTAAACAGAAATATCTGTCAGTGCAAACCACCATTACTCCCGAGGCAAAAAGAGGGGTGTTTCCTTTATATTTGAATCATGTTAATGAGCTATGCGGCTAGCAACCTGTGCTATAGCAACCTATCACTATTTTGATTCCTTTTCCCATCTCAACGCCCACCATCACGCTATGCGTGGCTTTTGGGTCTTACCCGTGATCTGCCTACCCCATCAGGGATAAAGTAGTGAAAATATATCTGTATCATAGAATATTATTATTTTTACCCGCCTGCTCCAGAAGGAGGGTTATGTTTTTCGAATTTGGCACGCTCTGCAGCCTGAACGGCTCGGTGGGTTTTAGTTTGAGAGGTGTCGTTAGATTCGTATTTATTGTAAGAGTGACACTGGGTATATCAAAATAATCATTAAAAAAAATGGCGAATTTTGGCACCAAATTCAATTGTTTGGCACGCTCTGCAGCCTGAACGGCTCGATGGATTATAGACTGAGAGGTGACGTTAGATTCGTATTTACTGTGAGAGTGACACTGGGTATATGTACAAAAAGGCAGTCGGGTCTTTTGTTACTTTTTTTTAATAATGACTACTTGTTCAATTGAATAGGGGTGACGACGGGTCTTTTAAATCATACAAAAATAATGGACCCATATCTTACAGTTTGCCAAAAGAGTAAACATTCACAAAGATACGAAGCATCAAAGTTCCGGAGTGGGAGCTTGCGACGTCACCTCTATGTAAAAAGCGTACGTAGCCGTGACGTCATGCGAAACTTTAATGCGCTGTATCTTTGTCATTTTTTGTTTCTCAGAGAAAAGAAAAAATACGGGTATAATTATTTTTAACAATCTAACCGATGTGCTAAACATATTTTTCCATTCGTCATGCCTATTGTAATGTGTAAAGCTTGGCATAAATAAAGGGTTATTCACTCCAAATAGGAAAACATCGAGAAAGAATTAATCAACCCTTATTAACATCAATAGAGAAGTTCTCATCTACAAAATCTCTATCCCTGACAGAGCCTTGCAGCGGGTATATCTCTTCCCACACCTTGAACCGGTCTTCGAACATCTTCTTGTGGATGGAGAAGTCATTGCCGATGCGGAGGTACTGGCGGGTGCCTGACGTCATCGGCGGCCATTTTAGAGAGAACAGCTCAGGGAGGGGTGCGTCTGGGGCGTTGTTGGGGTCACTGAAAAATAAATACAATTATAATTTACTGGGTTACTTTTAAAAAGTATATAAGTAGTATAAAAAGGTAGAATAAGGTCTTAATGAGTTTGCTGTGTACCTCTTTTTATGGCAATAATGATTTTATTATTAAAAAAAAAACCAGCAAACTTTTTGGAGCAAGTTTACTACAAAATTTCACTACAAAATCTACTTGGCTGAGCGCTAATTTATATAAAAGTCGAAATTTTTGTTTCGTTTTTGATAATTGTTCTTAGTGGAAAGTATTTCAGTATCAAGGACTAAACTTGCTCCAAAAGGGTTGCTGGAGTTTTAAAGTAACCCTGTATACAATATGTAACAAATCCCTGTCCGATCCTTGCAGGAGCAACTTTGACCGTCAATATGAACAACTTTTCCTATGAGGTCAATGTTTGAAACTCAAAGAAAAGATCGACATTTTCAAACGAAATGTCGATTTTTTTTCTTCGTGTTCCAAGCATTGGTCCCATAGGAAAAGTTGTTCATATTGACGGTCTGAGTTGCTCTCACAAGGATCGGACAGGGTTTTTGTTACATATTGTATAGCATACCTTTGCAATACCATTTGGCGCGGGTTTGTATGAATATGTAACGTCGTGAAGGAGTAATGTCAACGCCCACAGAAAGCTCTTGAAGTAATATAGAAATGGGATGGTGAGATCTTTGCTAGATTTAGTAATAAAGCATGTGTGATAAATATTATATATAGGGGAAAATAACACAGATTGAGCTAGCCCCAAATTGAATTTTACACTTTGGAGCTAGCTCAATCTGTGTTATTTATATAAATAAACATCAAAGCCTCAGGGCAGTTTGAAAAAGAACACTTTCCAACTTGCCCTGGCTGGGGATCGAACCCAGAATTTTTAACCGACTCCCAAAAAGGAGTAGGTTATCAATTTAAGACGAGACTACTTTTACTGAGACGAGATTTTTAAACCGATTTGAAGAATACTTTTTTTGTTTGTAAGGATATACTTGTCAGGTGGTTCCGTGGAAATTTTATCAAAATCGGTTGTGTAGTTTGGGAGCGATGTCGGTTTTTAGTTTAGAAAAATTATTACGATTAAACCTGGTTGAATTGCAACTGTAAAAGCATAGACTGGGGATGTGAATGGGTAAAATTTATTATTCTATTTAGTCCGTTAACTAGATTATCCAAAAATAAAGGACCCATAATTTTTCGTTTAACTAAAGAACTAAACGAAAAAGTAAAATTCACAAAGTTACAGGCTGTAACTTCGAAGAGCTGTAACTTACAGCGCTTCGAAGCTTCGAAATGGTGATAATTTATTGTTTGAAACTTTATCAAAATTGGTTAAGAAGTTAGGCGGTGACGTCGGTTTTTAGTTTTGAACAAAAAATCAGCTTCATACGCCTAAATTTCGACTTGCTAAAACTAGAAAGTCACTCTTAGGTCTAGGTATAACATTATTTAATAAACTTCCCGAAGCGATCGTTAACCTACCAATGGCAAAATTTAAAACACATGTTAAAAAAGTTTTATTGAACAATGCATACTATACTATCAATGATTATTTAAGAGATAAAAACGCGTGGATACTTCCTAAACATTTTCCATTACACTCCACACATGAAACATAAATAGCTGCATTTTCTGTTACCATAATAAGCTTACTGTAAAAACATGTAAATGCTCTGCGATCAATAAGTGACCAACATATAATTAATATTTTCTCTTGACAAGGTCTGCGAGTTCGGGTTTTTCATGCTCACTAAAATGTCCAATCCGGTGGTGGCGTCGCTGGTCGGGTCGTTGGATTCCCTCTAATATGGTTGAGTTTAACGATGGCTGATCCGTGCGTCAACTCGTGAACGGGTGCTGCCGGGAGGGACTGGTCAGCTCGGCTTCGCTTTTTTTGACTACTTAATATTTTTTATTACGCAATTTATGTTAGTTTACTTGTTCGCAAGCATAACATGTTATAATGTGTCAACATTGTATTATATTATAAGTATTTATTAATTAAAAGACAATTATAATAATATGACAAAGCCCTTCTGGCGAGTAGGCGACCAATACTGTGAAAATGAGTTTCTTTCGGCGTTTCTTCTCAGCAGTGGTCGTTACGAAGCGTTGGTATCGGTAGCTTTTCTTTAAAAAATAAATTAAATTTTAATATACTTTACACGTAACATAAATTATACTTATTGACGTGTAAAAGTGCCTGTAAAGGTCTAATTACTGAATAAACATTTGAATCTTTGAATCTTTGAAAAATTAGAGTAAAGGTCCTGTATCTAGCAGTAAACATTTGACGGTGAAGCGGATTTAAAATCTTACCCGTATCTAGCGAAGTTGTACCAGATAGCTGTCATCTTGTCGACCAGCGTGGAGTCTGGACTGTCGCCGACCTCAATAGTGGGGAACCGGTAGCTCAGCGTGAATAGGTAGATCAGGTCGTCGTGGTGCGCGGCGCCTGGGGAAATAACTTGTGTAAGAAGTGTACAATACTCCTCTTTACCCAAAGGCACAGAATAAGTACTAGCAGGACTGTGTCACTCCCCGCTTACGTATCGAAAATATACCTACATTAGGCTGAGAATCCATGTACGGAAATTCAGAGACTGATTTTATATACATTGCTGGTTTTGTAATGATACAATTTTGACCGATCTTTACAAAACAGGCAATGTATATAGAAACAGTATCTTAATTCAGTATAGTGTATTCCCAGCCTTATTATTATGCACGCGGCGACCATTCCGGAGGAGAAAATTTAGTAACATGAATCGTTTGTCCAGAGTAATAAGAATGAAATTGGCTTGCAATGGATGTCTATAGTATCTAAACGAAGAGGGGAGGAGTTCTAATGCGAGCTAAATTAAACAACAGCGCTAACCACATTAAGTAGACATTTCTTTGAATTTCTTTTCCGAGTAAGACTTCTGTACGTAAGTACTAGTACTGATTCTGTGGTACTAGTACTCACGTACAGATTCAAAGAATCTACTCAATGCGGCATCTGAACTCAGCACCTATTCCTTTAGATACCTAGAAATCCATTGCAAGCAAATTTCATTCTTATTGCTCTGGACAAACGATTCATAATAGTTAAGTACAGTGAGCGGCGGATTTTTGATTTCTTGTACTGAATTTCCGTCTCCGGAGCGGTCGCCGCGCCACGCGTAAAAGATATATTGTCGATAGGTACCTAAGTAAACGAGGAGTGGCACAAGCCTACCAAAGGTTGCCAGAAAGAAATCGCTTTAGTAAATCTAATCGTTCAGACATGGAATAATAACAATTGTACGATATAAGTGCGTTATGCTGGTTACAACACACTAGGCGGAATAGAGCCGAGTGAGTTTAACTAATATACGCACGTATATCTTACGTTTTTCTATACACTTGGGAGGAAAAATACCCAATAAACTGAACTTTTTGATTTCAAATAAACTCAACCATAAAACTCTTATTCAATCAGTGTTATTTGTCCCTATATATTTATTTATTTTTCAACACTTTAGCTCGGAAAGTGCTATTTACCACACTGATTTTAGTTATGTAATGCCATTCATTACGCACACATTCGAAATCGTGCGGTAAATATTACTTACCGCACAAGTGTGGTAAAGTGTTTTTTAAATGTTTTAGGAATAAGATTCTATAAAGCCAAAATATCGAATATTGTTTTTGAAACATATAATCTCTGCATGCAGCCAGCCTAGACTCATTACCAAAACCTTGTTTTACTCAAGTTATTCCATTTTATATATTAATTTAAATACTTGTAACAACACTAAAGTGAAGTTATAAAACTGCACTGTTTAAAAAAAAAAGAAAACTTTTTTTAAATAGTCATTTGGATGTTGGTGGATTGATTTCTGTGTCTTACTACAGATTCGCGCATGCGCGAAATGCGCCTGGCCAAGAAAATCCAAGCGCGCCATATTTCTAATATTCTTTAACGAGATTTATTGTACGTTTAAGTGAAGTGTTTTATTATTGAAGAGTTTTTTCCTCATTAATGTGTTGAAAAACGTGATATGGCACACGTGTGTATTGTTCATCACAAGTCTCGGCTCCAAAGACTCACGCGCGGGCTTCGCCCGCTTGTGAGTCAACCCGCCTCGACTGTAATGAACAACTTACCACACTTGTATCATAATAGTAGATTATTAACCAAGGGGATAAAGCAGTGTCTTCTGTCGCGGGTGACGATTTAAATCGTGAGCGCAACGAAGGACTCGAGGTTTACTCCCGAGCGGAGCGAAGGTGTTAAATACTTAAATCACGAGCGAAGCGAGGGATTTAGGACGAGTCCTGAGTGTAGCGACGGATTTAAGTTCACCCAAGACAAAGACAGCTTTATCACCGAGGAAAATACTCTAATTTTCGTACCATTTGCGAAAAAATAAAGACAATAATATCAAGAGACAAGCATTTATTAAAAGATATATTTTAATTAATTTTTATCCAGTTACATAAAAGATACAAAATGTTTTACGTTGTAAATAAATATAGGTACGCAGAAAACTTGGCTGTATGTATGAGACGCAAATGACCCTTTGCTTTTTCTTTTTGAAAAACTAAACAGTTGGTGTAAACAAACAATGACATGACTTGATTTAGTTTTTTATTTTATGAAATTTAAGTGATTTTGTGGACTTTGCGGATACAAGTTGTCGATTCAAAATCGTTATTTTTCTACGCTTAACAATATAGAAATGAATTCAGTTCAGTATAAATTTCGGTAAGTATTCCAAACTTAAACCACATTCTGCCTCTAGAGGATGAATGAAATTCAGTACAATTTTCTTTCCCTGTTTTCATTCTTGGTCTAGAGCCTGAATGAAATTCAGTACATTTTTTTTTCCCTGTTTTTAACAGATTAATAATAACTATTGTTATGTTCGCTTTTTGTGCCATAGAATGTGCCTTTTTTGAGCAAGTGGTACGAAAACTACTATTTCCGCCGTGTTACTTTTGAAATGAGCGCGGCGCGCTGCCTGATGCGAGTACTGGCATACAGTTCCAAATTTGAAAAAAGCAAATAGTGCGGTTATAGAATATAACTTCACTATGAGCGTTCATAACGCACGCGTGTTTTATGAGCTGCTTTATATATCTAAAACCAGTGAAATAAGAACCCCTTTACAAGCAAGGGTATTGAAAAGTAGATTAAAATAGGTAAGTACCTGTTGGTTTCTTGGTGGTGGCGTCTTCATAATGACTGTGGTTGCCGACGTATGCGAATTCGTAGTAGAACACCTTCTGGGGGGAGTGCCTCGACATCATGTTCGCCATGCTGAAAGAAAAGAAAAATTAGTTTTAACCGACTTCCAAAAAGGAAGAGGTTACCAATTTGTCGCGCCCTTTTTTATGTATGTTCACCGATTATTCGAAGACGCCTGGAGCGATATGGAATTTTTTTTTTTTTTTGTTTAGAAGGGTATACTTTCAGATGGTCCCATAGAAAATCAAAATCGGTTGTGTAGCTGGTGAAGTTGGCTTTAGTTTATAAAAACTATATTACAAGCTTTTACCTGTTACGTTGTCTGTCTGTCTGTCTACTTGTGATCAAATCTTGCAAGTTAAATTTGACCCATTTCCCGGTTTTCGATTTTGCACGCATACGTATATGCGTACACGTAACGCTTGACAATGCAATATTATGATGACATAGGTAATCTGATGATGGAGCCGGAAGGTGGCCATAGGAACTCTGTATTGAAAGGATGCAACCCCGTCAAGTTAAAGAGCACTTTAAACTTTTAAGTTTATTGTTTTAAATAAAGGCTTGTTTTAAAAATAATTAAAAGTTACTTGTATTCTTACTAGCTGAGCCCGCAAGAATTTCGGAACGGAAACTATCCTATGTCTTTTCCCGAGTCTCAAAAACTTCATCTGAATCGGTTAAGTGGTTAAAGCGTGAAGAGGTAACAGACAGACAGTTTTGTATCGCGCGTACACGCTCCCGGTCCCGTTCTCATTCCCGCCCCCCGCACTCCTTCTACCCTCCTCTTATTCTACTTCTGCACTCTCTTTTCCACTGCTGCTCCCGCTCCCGCTCCCGCTCCCGTTCCCGTTCCCGCTCAAAATTCAAAATTCAAATGTTTATTCAGTAATTAGACCTTTACAGGCATTTTTACACGTCAATAAGTATAATTTACATTACGTGTAGTTTATATTGAAATTTATTTTAAAGAAAAGCTACCTATACTAGCGCTCCGTAACGACCACTGCTGAGAATAAACGCCGAAAGAAACTCATTTTCACAGTATTGGTCGCCTACTCGCCAGAAGGGCTTTGTTATATTATTTTTATTATGTCTTTTTTTAAATAATAAATACTTTTAATATAATACAATGTTGATAAATTATAAAATGTAATGCTTGCGAACGAGTTAACAAACATAAATTACGTAATAAGAAGAAATACTAAGTAGTCAAAAAATCGACTCCGAGCTGACCAGTCCCACCCGGCAGCACCCGTTCACGAGTTGACGCACGGATCAGCCATCGTTAAACTCAACCCGTTCTCCTTCCACCGTTTGTGGATCAAAAAAAATCTATATAACCAAGCGGTGGCAGGAGGCTCCGCTGACGCGGGCGTTGCGCACACTAAACCAAGTAGCTGACGAGACCGACCTATTTGTTGCAGTCTGAGTGAGTTCACAAAGGTATCTCTAAAGATAATTTGTTACAAATATAATTAACTGTAAAGCAAGCATGTCGCATTAGGCTAAAACCTGTAAAGACAGCTGTTTATGAAATAAATAAATACTAAAATACTAAAAATACTAAAATATAAATAAAGAAATAACTTACACATGTACTGGGTATCCAATAATGGCGTCTCCGTACAGCTTGCCCAGGGCTCTGGCGCTAGCTTCGTCATCGACCAGCGGCTTGCCCTCCAAGTAAGCCTGTCTTAGCTTCTGCTTCTCCTCTGCAGTCGTGTCCGGGGTCAGCTGGAAGGAGATGGGCGCGATGCGGTCCCACTCCTTGTTCATTGTGTCTAGGAGAGTCTGGTTCTTCAGGACAGCTGGAAACAATACTCGAATTAAGTAGGTGCCTAAGTATTTCCTCTTCTAAGCTGTAATAACGCTGAGGAGTCAGTATCTTTTCCCATATTAAACAAACAAGGCCAAAATTTAAAATAAAGATTCAAATCATGTTTCAGATTTTGCAGGCACTTCAGGTTTGATGACTCATCAACACCATAGCGACGCAGGAAGTCCTCTGTGGAAGTGAGTTGATGTGAACCCACATCCATAGTCAAAGTCAAAAATAATTTATTTATCTTTGGATATTTGTATCACTTGATAATTGTCAATTTTGCACTACATACTTACAGGTACTACGATAGTTTGCTGGAAGCTACTTAAGAGGCTTCCTGAATTTTTCGGGGTCCAGTGCTTCCCCCATTTGAAATAAATCATTTGATAGGAAATGGTGACATCATTTAAAATTTTGTCTTGACCAGGCACTAGATAACCTTTCAAACTATTTTAATAACTACTGTTTACAGTTTAAAATGACGACGTGAAGCTTTTTTACGCACAATTGCGAAAAACGGCCACTTTTAGCGTAAGTGCGTAGAAAAGCTTCATGTTCTCACTTTTAACTGTAAACAGTAGTTCATTAAATAGTTTAAAGGGTTACGTAACGCCTGGTCAAGACAATTTTTTTAATGATATCTCCGTTTCCTTTCAAATGATTTATTTGAAATGGGGCAGCACTGGACCCCGAAAAATTCAGGTATTCCCTTTATATCTAGGTGGATCTTTCCTAATAATTATTTAGGTATAGAAAAGTGCCAAATTGGTATATTGTTCAAGTTATGTAGCAATGCACCTGTTCCTGAAATAATATGATTCTATGAACGATTGTGAGCTCAATGAAGTACTATGTGAGTATTGATAATACAGGAAAAGTGTCCGAAAGAGATGGCGTGATCTTGACCCAGAAGGTTAGTCAGTGAAAGCAATAGACAGACCTCATTGGAAAATACCTTTGTCTAGCAGAGAGATAGTAAATATAGACAAAAAACATAAATGAGTCAAAATCTACTTACTGAACGCCTTCCAGAAGAACTCGTCAGTGGTCTGCGAGATCATGTGTGGCACTGCGTACATGTCGTTGGTGCTGATGGACTCGGCCGGGTCCTTGGTAAGGAAGCGCTCCTGGCCAAAGTCACGCTCCACCACTGGCATCCATACTCCCACGGGATCATAGCCAAACTGGTCCTGGGGACGTAAGGAAATAAAGATGTTACAATAAACCCTATCCCTTATGTTCTTACATATCTCCTTTCTCCATCATTTCATTCTGTCCACCTTTTCAAATTTCAAGATCTAAATTTTTGACACGTTCATTCCATCTTCACCATTCTGGCTCATTCCTCCACCACCTCTGATACAATCAACTTGAATTATATAATTTTATCAGTGCTGACAAGTAAATGTAAACTTGTCGTGTCTCTCTCTCTTGCTCTACGACTGTTTTGAATCTAAATAATTCATGTGGGAGCATACCTACTAGACGGTACAGGTCGAGTTCCCACAAAGATAGATGAGAAAAACAAGCCTTACATCCAGGAGGTAAATCAATTTATAAACAAGTTCCTTATATGCACCATCATCATTTAGCCATGGTCGTTTGCTGAATATAGGTCTCCTTAACGACTGATCATAAGAGGAGTTCACCCAGTGTTTTCGTGCAACTTTCCTACACTTGTGTGGCCAACCAGTAAGTTAGTATCCTACGCTCCGCTTATTGGGACGTAACGTAGATGCAACTCGAAAACCTTTCCGCCCCATCGGTAGCTGGAGGAATCAGTTTCGCGTCACTCTCGAGTCTAGAGTCGACAATGATCTCCATTACCACTACATGCAGAACGTAATCTCCTAGGGTCTTATGCAATATGCACCCCCGTTCACAGACCTCGTACCTCCCTCTCCGTTCTCGCCTCTTCGAGTGCGTTGGGGAGCGAACACACACATTTACGTGTGCACGGATATCTAGTTTCGTTTGTAGTTGTAGGTAGTAGGCATAAATGATACTCCGCTTCTATAAAGCCACACCTGTGCCATAACACTGCAGATAGCATTAAAGAAGCATAATAAGAAACGAAAGAAAACAAACACACTTACGAAAAACTTGGGCAGTGAATCGCCCAACTCCTTGAAAGTCTTAGTCTTCAGGCAGGAGATGATGGCTTCAGACGTGTTGGTTTGAGGGCAGTTCAGGATCTTGGCCTGTTTCACAGCTAGATCAAACATCTCCTGACGGAGGGGCCCCTTTCCTACAGGAGATGCGCTCATGGATATGCCGCGGTGGAAAAGGCCTGCAAATAGTTTAAAATATATAAAGCGCTACCTCTGGCTTGGAGGTATGTAAGTACACAATTTTTACGGGGGTCATAGATGCGACTAAGGGAGAAATAGTTACTAAAGAGAGGGCAGTAGTCTTCTGTGTAGAGACTTTATATCATCTTTCTATTTGAACATAGCATCCGCAGAAGACGAGCATTCGCTGAGTGGAGACTATTTTGGTGCATTTAATATATAGGTGCAGTTTTGTTGTAGGTTGTAGAACATCATTTGTAATTTTTTGCATCAAATGAATATTATTTCTTTCTTACTTTTTTCTGCGGTCACTAACTCGCTGCACATCGTGATAATTAAGTGGCTACCTGAAGTTTCCGGGGTCCAAAATTTTAAATGAAATCTCCGTTTCCTTTCAATAGATTTATTTCAAATGGGGGCAGCACTGGACCCCGGAAAATTCAGGTAACCCCCTTAAGGGGAAAATCCTCCTTTTATTGGTATTAAGTCCACCAGTGAACTTATACATATAAGTTTCTAAGGCTGGTAAAGAAACAATTTACTTATTTGCTAGGCAAATAAAAAAGAACTCTTTTCTTTAAGAAGGAACTGTACCGATACGACTTGATGTCCGTAGCGCTATAAAGCCCTGACTTTCAAACATTAACCCCTAATAACTTAAAAACGCCCGCACCGATTTTCATCAAACATAGCTAAGAACCACCGCAAGGTAACTTGCTTTCACGTAAAAAATTTGTTTAATGCGTTCGCTACGATATCACAGACAGACAGACCGAGAGACGTTAGCGTCAAACTTATAAAAATTTTCTTTTTTGTCGGGGTTTAAAAAAATACTATTCTATTACCTTTGGACATTGGAGAGACCATATGAAGCATGACACTGATAGACCCAGCGCTGCAGCCACTGATGGTGACGAGATCTGGATCTCCTCCGAAAGAGCGGATGTTCTTCTGCACCCACCGAAGAGCCACCACCTGGTCTTTGAAGCCGTTGTTGCCAGGAGCGAGCGCGTCGCCCGTGCTGAGGAAACCTGGAAATATCGGTCAAGTAGGTAAGTAATCCAAAATCTGAATAATATACATTTTTTTTCGTCATAACTAACGTGAGATAAGATTTTATAATCTGTGCGCCTCGTGTTCCTGTACCTACAGGAACCTTAAGGGTGTCAAGAAGGAGTTAAAGAAAACGCAGCCGTTGCCTGTCCCAAATCTCAGATCTATATTTTATAATTAGGTAACATCAATTAAAAGTCCAACAGCACATCTTTGCGCCATCTACCGATCTTCCTACAATACAAATACGAATCGATATAAAGCAAACTTAAAGAGCATACTTGTGGATACAATAGGCAGCTAGTTCATGCTTACCGCCGTAGATGGCGCTGTATCGACTATGTGCTCTAATAGCTCGTAATATGTACTTATTAATTATGTGACAGCATCGTACGCGTATCTCAAGTCACATTCGCTCTAAAGAAGACCCCGAATCATATCGGCCAGTAGCCAACAGCCAGAGCGTAAGTAACCAGATCCCACAGAGTAGCAGCCGCAATGGATGAAGAAGATAACTGGTACAGGCTTGGTGCTGTAACGTTTGAAGTATAAAATCAACTTACCAAGAGATCCAAGGCGGTAGTTGATCGTGACCAGCACCACATCGCGGTCCAGAAGGTAGTGAGGCCCAGCCAAGTCACTGCGGCCGGTCATGGAGTAGAAGCCACCAGCATGGATGAAGAAGATCACTGGGAGAGGCTTGGTGCTGGGAAAAAATTTAAAGTTATAGGACCTCGTACTCCTCAATAGATAAAAGAAGTAAGGATAGATAAAGTTTAGTGTTTTTATGATAGCTTTTTGGACCCCAGGGTAACATGGTTAAGCTATCCCTGTGATAGCTTTTTTTACCCAAGGGCTAAATAGTTAAGCTATTTCTGTGATAGCTTTTTTACCCTAGGGCTAAATAGTTAAGCTATTTCTGTGTTGTGATAGCTTTTTTGGACCCTTAGGGTCTTACAGACGAGAGACCACGTGCCTGGCGTGGGACCCATATAAATAAGTGGTAAATAGTTATAATGTTCGTAAAATATTTTTTTAAACAAGTTTTTATATTTTTATAACAACGAACTAAAAAAATTTTTAGTTATGTTATGTAAATTCTCTATTGTACATAAAGGACACTACACAAATACAAAAGAAAACAATACAAAGGCGGACTTATCCCTTTAAGGGATCTCTTCCAGTCAACCCAAAACCAAAGGAAAGAATGACATTTAGTAAAGTTCACCTCAAGACGAAGGTGGGGTAATTTTGTTTCATCATCACAGAGATACCATGACCACCTTCCAGCTCCGTCTCAGATCATTATCATAATTAAATTTTACATTGTCACGTGATATACGTATGCGTGCAAAACAGCCCAATCGGAACCCGGGAAGTGGGTCAATTTAACTTTCAAGATTTTATTACAATTACAGACAGACAGACAACGAGACAGGTGAAACTAAATAAAAGCTTTTAAAAACTTGTAAGGAGGACCCTTACTCCAAAAGTGTAATGACCACGAGGTACGTCCACAGGGTACGACAGAAGTACGCACGAGTCCACAAGTGCCAATTGGCTTGTCAACTAAATAATAAAATAGTTTTGTAGATGATTTTAACCGAAAATATAGTCAATTTTAACAAGGTAATTTGAACAAAAACATTCTAAGTATTATCAGGATTCTTCTATATAATTTTAAACTTTACACTGGAAGTGACGACACGCAGCAATCGAAGTTTACATTTTTCGTATGCCTGCAAAAAAACAATGACAATGGTCATCTGTCAATGTAACCTGTGTTTAAATTACTTTTGTTATGTTGGTTGTAGTCATTTGATATATATTGTTGTAGGGAGTTGACAGTGACAGTGATAGTACAGTAATGAAAGCGGAAATTGTCAATCTTAATCGTGACTTCACTTGCTCAAATAAAGACTTTGCTTGAAGATAAAGGTCATTTGGATTTTTGCAAATATCTAAATAAGTAAAACCTTATTTTAAAATCTGATTAGAGAAAGCTTCTCCAAGAGGCTATTCCTCGAAAAGGTTTGCGAATTAGATTTTTTTTTCAAATTACTTTACAAGCGCATTCGTAGCCAATATTAAAACGCAGAGTTACCTCAACAAATGATTTTTTCATACAAGAACCCATTCGTTTAGTGACTCCGCGTTTGAAAAATGACACCACACGTTTGAATGTCAAGCAATATTTAACGGGTGCTAATTAAACAAACTTCTTTTTAATAGCATTATTCGCCTCTAAAAATCTACGTTGCCTTCTAAATTACTAAGTATGCCACAACCAACGTGCATCTGAATAATACTTTCCTAGCCACTAATTTTCTTCTATGTAAGCCACTCTACATACAACTCAGCATGGTGGTTATATTTTAGCATCTAAATTTGTATCATGCGTTCAAGCTATAAACTTCTAAAATGTTAATATATGGCACCAAAAAAGTAATTACATTACCTTCTTATTTTATAACTCAGTATCTTTATAATGTGACTCATCCTACATTAATTGATAGTCAAACTTTAACTAAAATTGTCATCAAATAGTAAATTATGGCCACTAATATACTCGGCCTCGGAACTATTGAGGGGAGACAGAAATAAAAACTTTATTTTGGTAAAAATTTCCATTATGGACCGTTGATTTAGGGGTTGAAAGGGGACGGCAAGGAGGGAAAGAGAAAGAAAGGGGAAGGCTAGGTTACCGATGTATGTAACTAAAAACTAGCAAGCCGAGACATTGTTTTATTTCTTGCCAAATTTTATCTACGGATATTTTGAAACGTAACACCTCCGGCGCTGCAGGAAGTGCAGCCCCTCCGCCCTTGCGTAAGAAAACGCAGGCACTCATGCTCGCCTTCGCAGCTTGCTTAGGCTTGCTGGTCGCCTTCGGCGACCAGCCTTAGCCTTTACGGCTCGCATGGTGCTTGCGTTTTCTTACAGCGGGCGGAGGCTGCCCTCCCTCTGCGCTTCCGGCGGAGTATACAGCAAACAAGACTACGTGAAGTCGGGGTTGGCCAGTTCGGATTTGCCCATAACTTTCATGTGAATAAAATTGGTTCTGTGTTCTGGGACCATTTCTGACATCTATCCTGTTCAAGTTGAGCTATCTCTTCCGAGGTGGGGTTCCTCAGTCTTCCAGTAGAGCCACCAAAAACTCCAGTCTCCTCATCCTCCGATGAAGTACCAGCGGTAGCGGTGGATTTGGACAAAAACTGTTTAGCGATAACCCAACCTCAAAACTACTCTAGTTGTCTCGCGCACTCGCGCCTAATTGTGCAGTGCAGTGGCTATTTTCACGATAAAAGAATATGAAAGTATTTTATTTACGTGCTAAATTATGATATATGATGATGGCTATTGAGGCTTGAATTGTATTTTTTGAGGAGCTAATATTGAAGGTGTAAAACGTGAAATAGTGGTGAGCTGTTAAATCCGGGGCTGAGTTAGTAAATTCGGTGGCAATGTATAAATCAGAAGGACAACTTAAAATAATTGCTGATCTTTATTTGACGCTTTCTTTAGAATATTTAGTTGGCGTCGTACAAAAGACGAATTAGTTTATTAGAGGCTATCTCTGTACGGTCCAGGACCATATACCTTAGATTTTAAGTTGAGTTAAGATGTTAAATAATAGATAATTTGAACTTTACACTGATTTGATTTATTTCCGATATAAAAATGTTAAATGAGTGATATGAATGGGTGTTGAAAGCTGACTGAGTAAAAAGTATGAAATACGTAATAAGTATGTAACCCGAGTAGAATACCTAAGTGTACGTGCCTCGTACATGTTCCCGGGGGACAAAGAAAAAATAGATAAAGAGAAAAAGAAGAGTTACAAAATTGTTAGTATGAATGAATGAAAGTGCTACACAGATGATACGCTACAATTTGTTTTAAATCTAAATGAAATGTTAGTTTTTATATAAACGTTCAAAAAAGATGATGTTAAGAACTACTTTCATCCGTTAAGACTTGTACAGATCGGAGCACTGGCGAAGTGCCTCTGTCTCGTTTTATTTTCCGCGCGTGTCCGCTCGGTCGCAAGTTTGTTACACTTTTTTCACTACTACACTCTTTTAAATCGCACATCACTATGCTTTCACACTTGTCACTTTGTTTGGGCTGCTGGGTCTGCTCCTGTGCAGTGGTCGTTAAGTGACGATGCATTCTTCTCCAGGCAAAAAATACTCCAACAGCTGCGATGATGGCCACCAACACATAAATAGCTACATAGTGGTGTATGTCGTGATAAGATACAGATTCAATCAACGGGGTGCTTTGATGTAAGATATCTATTTGTTTTTTAATGTTTTCTAGTTGTTTACTGTTTAAGCTTTCTTCTAACTCGGACGAATTGCTAGTGAGGTTTTCGTGAGTCATATCAATGTTCAATATATTGTTAATCGGAGCTATCTCGAAAGAAAACGTATCAGGTTTGGTATGCAATTATATATATTATACCAAAAGATCATCTGGAGATACGAGGAAAATCAGCCTCTCCAAAAATACCAGTTAACCACAGTCACTTACGGCACCAAAGCTGCACCTTTCTTGGCGATGATGACATTAAGACAACTGGCAGCTGACGAACGTAGTACCTTTCCCGAAGCAGCCAAAGTCGTGGAGGAGTCATTTTTCATGGATGATTTGGTCCATGGTTGCTCAGATATTAATGAAGGGAAAAACATGATCAAACAACTCCGATTTCTCCTATCATCTGGAGGTTTCAATTTACGTAAATGGTCGTCAAACGAACCTAAACTATTAGAAAATATTAGTGAAAATAATGAACAAGAGATATTCAACTTTAAATCCGAAAATACCTCAAAAATATTAGGCCTTGGTTGGAACCCCAAATCTGATAACTTTGTACTAAAATATGATGTAAAACCTTTGTCTGGAAATTTTACAAAACGAGAAATTTTATCAGAAATATCGAAGTTGTTTGATCCCTTAGGATGGCTTACACCCCTCACAACAAAACTAAAAATATTATTTCAAAAAGTTTGTTCTTTAAATATAGCATGGGATGACGTCATATCGGACGACATAAACAATGAGTGGTGTAAGTTACGAGCAGATATGTTAAACATAAATAACTATGAAATACCTAGATGGATCGAATGCAGTAACAACGATAACATTCAGCTTCACGGGTTTTGTGACGCGTCGCAAAACGCTTACGCTTGTGTCATATACGCCCGGCTAAAAAATGCAAAACAAATTGTGATGGTAGCCGCTAAGAGTAAATTAGTGCCATTATCCAAAACAACAAAAACATCATTTTCTATCCCTCAATTAGAACTTTGTGCAGCTCAGTTGCTATCTAAATTGATGAGAAAGGTGATAGAAAGTTTAAAACAACATAATTTGGAACTTTATGGTTGGAGTGATTCCATGGTTGTTTTAGCATGGCTGCAGAGCGATCCTGGACGCTTCAAAAATTTTGTAGCTAACAGAGTGAAGGAAATATTAGATGTAATTCCGGAAAATGCATGGCGGTACGTAAAATCCGGCTCGAAGGACCACAAAGATGTACGGTCCAGGACCATACACCTTAGATTTTAAGTTGAGTTAAGATGTTAAACAATAGATAATTTGAACTTTACACTGATTTGATTTATTTCCGATATAAAAATGTTAAATGGGTGATATGAATGGGTGTTGAAAGCTGACTGAGTAAAAAGTATGAAATACGTAATAAGTATGTAACCCGAGTAGAATACCTAAGTGTACGTGCCTCGTACAATCTCATTTTCCCGTTGGTTAGTTATAAATTAAGAAGCTTTATCACGTGGCCAAAAAATATTATGTGGCTTGACTTATTATTTCTCATATTTAACGTCACCAAATAATATTAAAGTCTTAATTGGTTTTACGTAAAACAGACGATACTATCGCTCGATTAACGTGTAATTTTACGGAGTATAAAATCTTGGTTTTTAATAGAGACATACACATTTACCACTTCTCGTTACACAAGTTCCGGCGGCAAATAATTATTTACTTAAGAGGCATTTCACATTTTTAAAGATTATTAAAAATGTGACTCATTTGTAGAAAAGTGTTTCATTAACTTTCAATATAATTATATGTTAGATATTGTAGACATGTTTTTTTTATTGTTTATGAGTGTGTATATCGAGAATGAGGTCATCAAAAATTTAAAATTTTGATGACCTAATTTTCGATGTAGTCAATGTCTACACAATATAGAAACATGTTTGAAATATCCACAATATAATTATATTGAATGTAAATGAAACATTTTCTTACAAACGAAACGGCCAAGTGCGAGTCGGACTCGCGCACGAAGGGTTCAGTACCATTATCTATAAAAAATCACGTTTTTTGTATGGGAACCCCACTTAAATATTTATTTTATTCTGTTTTTTGTATTTGTTGTTATAGCGGCAACAGAAATACATCATCTGTGAAAATTTCCGCTGTCTAGCTATCACGGTTCATCAGCCTGGTGACAGACAGACAGACGGACAGCGGAGTCTTAGTAATAGGGTCTTTACCCTGCCCTTTGGGTACGGAATCCTAAAACCTAGGAAATGCTCAAAATTCTATACTTTACCTGTTATTGTTGGGAGTGTAAACGTTGATGGTGAGGCAGTCCTCATCGACGTAGTAGGTGGGGGGAGCGGGCAGGGGACACGCAGGTCCCTCTTGACTAGCGTCTACCTCGCTCTTGTATTGGAGGATAGGCTTCGGAGGCTGAAACAAAGGAAAACACATTTGTTTGTTTTCTTTTTCGTGTGTATAAGTCGCCAACACTGGTGTCAGATTTTTCAGGCTGAAATTTGTTTGTCATTTTAATTTCATTATACTATAATGATCTAGTTTAGCCCTTGGTTTGATTTGGGTATGTTCCTTCCACGTTGCATAGATAAACATCCAAGATCAATCAGAAAAAGAAAATGTTTCCATTATTTTCTGACCAGGGACCGAACCCGGGACCACAAGTGTGACATTTTGACATGATGACTTCTAGGCCACAGAGGTCGTCAAATTCAATTTTATACACATTTAATTAAGATCATTCCTCACCTGGAACCTAAGTTCTCCAACGGGTGGTTCAGCGTATCTGATTCCCCTGTAAGCCTGGAACTGCCTGCCGCGCCGGGTGTTCATCCAGGAGCCGCGGATGGAGCCCGAGGGGGTCACTGTGAGGGGACCCTCGGCTGATGTGGTCGCCGCTGAGGGGAACAAAGGTATTATTGGAGCTTGCAATATGAAACGAGCAAGCGAATTTGAGTGAAGTCTCTGAAGAGACTACTGTTGTTTTAAAGATGAATTTTGCATCCTCAGCTGTGTTGCTCCAAAGCAAGCCCGGGGTACGCTTTCCTGCTTTTTCTTTTCCAAATATAATAGCATGTCAACAGTCATTTGGTTATTGTTTTGGCTATAGCTTAAAGCTTGGCCAACGCACCACGTCAACCCTCTTTTGGAATGCAGTTGTAGCATCGATGAAGATTTAATCCAATAGTAAATAAGATAGTTTTAATCCAAGAAAAATATCCTTCGAAAGGAATGAAAAGGGAAGTGGAATTTTGTTAGGGAAATCCTATTTTGCGATCCGAAAGTAGGTAGGTACTTAATTTACGCAGACGAAGACGCGGGTAGAAGCTAGTGTAGGTAAAATAAATTAGATTTCTTTGTACTCAGAACACGTAACATTATTTATTTTCCTCAAACTGCTGTGGATCAAAGAGACAGGAAAAGTTTTTTTTAATGCTATAAGAGGAAAGTTATCAGTGCATTGACTATTAGGTACCTTTGTGAGGTAGCTCAGTACCTTACTAGTTTTTATTTTCTTGTTTTCTTTTACTGATTGAAACTAAAGGGGGCATCCATAAATTACGTGAGGCGTTTATGGAAAATTTCTTTATTTTCCTAGCCTGTTGTTGTGTGAAACATGCCAGTTTATCGTCTGAACAACTTTTTTATCCGATAAACTTTAACTGGTCTGGGTGACTCGCGAGGTCTGCTGCTCACAGAGCCACTAGCCATTAATAGACTGATCCGGCTGATGCGATGAATGTCGCAAATACCACACTATCGTTGCATATAGGTACCACATTGCACTTACCATTTTTCTCAACTGGTTTCTCACCGCCCTTGGAGCGACATCCCAGCGCCCCAACTACCAGGCACACCAACACTATTTTAGACAGCATCCTGCACGAATCTCCACACGACACTGGCGGGAGGGGGGCGGCAGACAACTTATATAGGTAAAAGTACAGCTCATGTGGCCAAGCGTGAGTGGTGACTAAGGTGCATTAGACATCACTTAGGAAAAATAAGTACCTACAGGCCAATGAGTCTACAAATAATAGGTAGGGACGTCGCAGTGCGGTTACTATAGAGTTTTATGCGCCCGGTGTGAAACTTAAACCATCTTATTATAAAAACCAGACTAACTTTGTTACTAGGTTTAAACCATTATCCGATCAAATCAAGTTGACATCTAGTAATATCTCACCAGCCAATATCAACTACATTTTGGGCGGATAATGGTTTAAACCTAGTAACAAAGTAAATCTGGGTTTTATAATAAGACGCAAAGACTCCTATTTGCACAGGGGGGAGGGCCCCCTGTATCCAGAAATAACGGGACATGACTTTTACCCGTGTAAAAATGTAAAGAAATGTAAAAAAGTCCTTCCTATTTGCACCCCTCCGTCTTATTCAAACTTTTGCCGTAGCCTTCCATGCTGGCCACGGAGAGAAGAAATAAGAAATAACCAGCCATCTCTGAAAATTTCAACTGTCTAGCTATCACGGTTTATGCGATATAGCCTGGCGACAGACAGACAGAATGACAGACAGACAAACGGATAACTTTTCGTTTTACCCTATGGTATACGGAACCCTAAAAACGTAAATTACCAATACCAGCTGTTTCTCTCCCAAAAAGTCAGTCAAAGATGATGATTACGAGGAAGTCGGGTGAGGATGTGGATTAAAAAAATTAGCTCACAGTAATTATTAAAATGTATGCTTTAGTTACGTATTTTTTATTTTCTCTGATTAACAAAAAATTTACGAAGATACAGCGCATTTAAAATTCGCGTGACGTCACAATCAGCTACTATTTTTAACCAATGGTGACGTAAATCACCCCCACTCCGAAACTGTTTCATTGTGAATTCTTATTTACCTACTACATACTAAACGAAGTAGGTACAATGTGACACAAATACACGTAAATTGTACCAAAATGGCGGTAGTCGGCGCATTATTTGCGCGCCGATAACCGCCATTTTGGTTCAATTTACATGCCGGGAATTTGTACAAAAATGCTATGAAGTCCGCCATTTTTGTTCAACTTATTTGTGTCGCGTTATAATAATGGTACATTTATTTTTAGACATTCTAGTTGACCGAATAAATTTTAAAAAAATGCCCAGTCCATATTCCTGTAATGTAAATTTAGGCATTGTAGGTGTAAATAAGTAATTATCAGTAGGTACTTTGATTGATTATAAAATTCTTTAAAAAAAATTAAACTGGTTTCGAAATACAAAACGAAACTAGTAAACAAGGAAAATGCAACTTCAAGTAGGAATTTCCCGTCACACATACCTATACCTACATACATATACTTACCTGCTAAAATAAGTAGGTATTTTCGTCCTTTTGTCTTCTGATGTAGGCACAGTACAGTCCGTGGTACAGTCACGAGTTGAGAACAGGATGAAGCAAATTATTGTTATTTTACAGATTTGTCACCTTATTCTCAAAAGTTGAACTGGAATTGTTACTTTGGAAGGCTAGGTCATTGACATCATGTATATTTTGTTGGTTTTCGAGCTATTTTGGTGGGCAAAGGTCTCTTTTAACATCTTCCACTTATGTCTGTTCCGTGCAAGACCAGACCATTCTATTTGGATTGCATCAAGAGTCCAAATCGACGCTAGCGTGTTCTTGGCCTACCCGGGCGACAGTATCTAACCATCTTTAGGCAACCACTCCGTTGCAATTCGGGCCCAACTTGTTGGCTCGCTGTGCATTCGACACGATGCTATAAAATCCCAGTACAAGTAAATAAATGATGTTTGTTAACTACTTATTAGCTTAATTAATAAAAAATAAAAAGTAAGCACATTATATTTAAGATAGTAAAGCAAAAACTATTTATTTGAAAAAATTGTGTTTTCATTCCTATATAAAATAGACTTGCAAGTTACATAACACAGTGGTCTATCTCTGTCACCAATGTTATTTATGAAGATGTCAATGAAAGTTTATTGTATTCTTTAACCGTCTTATTTTAAAACCAAGACTAACTTTGTAACTAGGTTTTACCATTATCCACCTAAAATGAAGTTGATATTGACAGATGAGATAGTGTGATATTACTAGATGTCAACTTGATTTGGTCGGATAATGGTTCAAACCTAGAACAAGGTTAATCTGGGTTTTATAATAAGATTTTAGGGCTTAATTTATTACAATGCTTCTTTAAACGCCTTAGAGTTTTAACCAGCAAAAGCGCTAGAAGCAGCTAAGGACGCAGGTAGGTAATCGGGAAAGAGCAAAGTGCTCTGCGGAACAAAAATCTAATTGCAAAATGTTAAATAAATAAAGAAGTGCTTTTTTACAACAGGTGTTCAAAACCTAAAACAGACATCAAGACCATACTAAAACCGATTTTGATAAAAATGTTATGGAACCACCAGACAAGTACCTATGCTCTTTCAACCTAAAAAAAAAAAACAAATTGGCTTAGGCGACTTCAAATCTAGATAATTGGGAAACATATTTAAAAACATAAAAGTAGAGTAGTGTTTTTAAAATCATTGGCATCCTTTCTACCGGTGAAAGTAACCAACTTTTTGTATGGGACCGACTCAATCCAACCGAAAAAAAAATCAGCTGTTCCATACATTTTAGGATTCTAAGTATTGTAAAATAGTATGGAACAGCAGATTTTTTTTTTCGGTTGAGTTGAGTTGGTCCCATACAAAAAGTTGCTCATATTCATGAGAACTTTCAGTAGAAAGGATGCCAGAGATTTAAAAAACACTTTGTATAAAATATTAGCTCATATTAATTAATTAAGTCAAATCTCTAGTCGACTGGAATTACAAATTCAATACAATACAAATCAACTTTATTGCACCATAATAGACACACAAAAGTTACAAAACAACAAGAAACAATATAGGCACAAAGGCGGACTTATCGCTATAAATGCAATCTCTTCCAGCCAACCTTTGGGTGGAGGAAAAATTTATTTGAAACAAGGTGGGCGCAGTACTAATTCTATTTTACCTACTCACATATGAATATATACCTAAATACATATACACACATATATAATACATAATAAATATATATATATATATATAAGCATAAATAATACATACTTATATGATACATAAAAATATTTACATAAATACATATAGTAACACTGAACAGAACTGATTATATCGTCAGGTAATATTTATAAAGGCCATTTTTAAAGATTGTTTTAGTCTTAGCAGTCCGAATTTCAACAGGGAGAGCATTCCAGAGATAGAACAGATCCTGGTAATTATAGACCTATCTCCATTTTGCCAGTTTTGGGCAAAGTGTTTGAAAAGATAATGCTTAATCAAATGCAACATCACTTTATCACCCATAACCTTTTTCATAGCCAGCAGTTTGGTTTTACTGGAGGGAAATCGACCACCGATGCGGGGGTAGCGCTAGTTACTCACATTTACAACGCATGGGAAAACAAGCATGATGCAATCGGTTCTTTCTGCGATCTCTCAAAAGCATTTGACTGCGTAGATCACCCGACACTTTTGCTCAAATTCCGTCAGTACGGTTTTGACGATGAATCTATAAACCTCATTCAATCATATTTAACGGATAGGCTTCAGACTGTTGATATAAATGGCATAAAGTCAAACGGATCTCTTGTCAAAATGGGTGTACCTCAAGGTTCTATCCTAGGACCGTTCCTCTTCTTAGTGTACGTCAATGATTTGCCTTACGCGGTTGAAAAACAGGCTGGTATTGTGTTGTTCGCCGATGACACGTCTCTTATTTTTGAAATAGACCGTCATAGCGAAGATGCTACTGCGGTGAATGATACATTATCGGCCATTTCTAATTGGTTCTCTGCCAATAACCTTCTGTTGAATGCAAACAAGACCCAATGCATTAGATTTAGTCTTCCTAACGTGAGGCAGGCCAATGTTGATGTGCTACTAGACGGTCAAAACTTAGATCTCGTTGATAATACTACTTTCTTGGGAATCACAGTAGATTCAAAACTTCAGTGGGATGTCCATATTTCTAAACTCGCTAATAGGCTCAGCTCAGCGGCTTACGCTATTAGAAGAATCAGACAATTGACAGATGTAGCAACTGCTAGACTAGTTTACTTTAGTTACTTTCATAGTCTTATGTCCTACGGGATTCTTCTCTGGGGGAGTGCTGCTGATATACAGACTATTTTTATTTTACAGAAAAGGGCAATTCGTTTTATTTATGATTTAGGATCGAGAGACTCCCTAAGAGATTTTTTTAAGGAAATTGATATACTCACTGTACCATCTCAGTACATATTTGAAAAAATAATGTATGTGAGGAAAAATATTGCCTTATTTAATAAAACAGGTGATATTACGGGTAGAAACATACGTAACATAAATGTTTTAGTTACCCCGTATTATAGGCTGAAAACAGTCAGTAAATCGTTTAAGGGAAACTGTATAAAGTTTTATAATAAATTGCCAGAATCGGTCCTTGATATGCCAGATAGAAAATTTAAAGCTTATGTAAAGAAAGTACTTTGTGAGAAGGCTTATTACGGAACCGATGATTATCTTAAAGACAAAAACGTCTGGCTTGAGCTTGGCGCGGGTCCCTTTTAAAGGTTTATATTTGTACACTCACAAATGACATAATTTGAGTACAATCAGTACATGTATTTTATACAAACTGACATTAATTTCAAATTTGACATTTTTAATTAATAATTATGACATAGCAATGTATTCTCAGTCCACACATCTAATTTTAATATCAGTATAATTGTAAGGTTGACGTTTTTGGAGAAAATGCTGCAGTACAGTTTGTTACCGCTTCTTCTGTACTTGCGCTTTGGAGGCGGCAGTAAACTTAGTTGTAAGTAAATGATCTGACGTCAACAACTAACTATTAAGAAATCGAAAGAAAAAAGAAATGACAATTATCAAGTGATATAAATATCCAAAGATAAATAAATGATTTGACTTTGACTTTGAATAGACAGCTTGTACTGTAAAAGATTTGGAGTAGAATCCGGTCGAATGAATAGGAATTCTGGGATAAGTCCACCATTTTTATAGAGCTCACAACATTAGACCGGAATAACCTTGGCCGAGCAACTGTTTAACACATACCACTGTGTTTAAAATTATGTGTAATCAATTTATCTTATTAGGTACAATAAAGTTTTTTTTAATAATTACACTAATATTATAAAGGCGAAAGTGTGTGAGTGTGCATGTTTGTTATAAAATTATTTTTTAATCAAAATTTGTCCAGAAGCACTCGCGCAAACGGCCGATTCAATTTTGATAAAATTTGGTATGCAGGAAGCTGACATCCTGGATTAACACATCCATAGGCTACTTTTTACATATACCGCGGGTAACGCCGCAGGGCGAAGCTAGTACTTTATTTTTCTTTATTTCTTTATTAATCGCTTACATGCACTCATACAGAAGATGGTTGGTAGGTAAGCACATGAACCCTGGCAGGGCGTTGCGAACTTATTGAAATAAGAATAATAATAAATAAAATGTTACTCGAATGTAACTGAGGTATATTCTGTTAATAAAGTGCTGTATTATTTTATAATATATTCCACAAGTACCTAAAACAGCTAAAACTGTAAGAGCAAGAACTTAAGAAGTCATTACTGGTTTGATGCGGCCTAGCCTACCACTCAACGATTAGCTTTTTCCAGTAATAAGACCAAAAAACCACTCTCACAAATAGCTAGCCAAACTACTAATGATTCAGATTCTCGCCTATTCCCTTAATCGGCTTTTACTATCTGCGCGGGAGAGAGCGGCATAAATATTCTTAGATGTTTTATTTTTCTCAGACCACTATGGAATAAATAATAATAAATGTCATTTTTGTCCTTTACAAAGGACAACTGAAAAATGAAAAGTCGAAACAGTAAATTATTGGTTTTTAACAATGCTCGGATTATTATCCAAATTAAAACTATGTGATTCTTTAAACGTTTTTAAAATGTAAGGGAGACCAAAAAAAATTGTGAAAATTTCCGATATTTTCCCCGTCTCCGCTCCGTCATTTTGAACGCTTCGCACTTTTTCGGTCCATATTCTTTTTGAGAATAAATCATTTGAAATAATGTATAATATATATAATGTAATAAAGAAAACACAAGAACAGAGTCAAGAGCCGAGTTATTCGGTACTTAGATAGAATACTAACATGACTTACTAAATATTAACTATAAGTGTATTTGTGGAGTGTAATAAAAACATTTTGTATTTGTATAAGACATTATTTTCTAACATTAGTATATGTACAATACAAATAGTATCCATACGAATTCTAGTATATACCTAATTTCGAATAATTTAATAGAATGTAACAATTAAAATAAGAAACAAACTTATAAAACGTTACTTTTTTGTTCTAATTTATCTAAATCAAGAAAATCTGTGTCATTTAAAAAGGACTTCACATACTTTATAACTTTCCAAAGTTAAAATTATTAGCATATAACGTTATTCCCTTCTTTTCTTCTCTTGTCTTCGCTTCTTTTCTTTCTTTATTTTTCTGTTTCCTTTTTCTCTTTTCTTCTTTCTTTCAGTCTTTTTAAAGTTCGGTCCTTCTTACAACTAGTTAATATTATTATTGTTTTTGCTGGCCAAGACTGTGCTAGTCTTGGCACACTTGATCTTGCCGTCAAGCATTTTCCTCCACAGATCGAACTGCTCGTGGTACCGCACCATGTGGACAGCTATCCCTCGCTGCACCGCACACGGATGCGTTATCTTCCTATTGTAGAACTCTGGGGCATGCTGCCTTTTAATCCCCAATTTACTTACCAGCACACCCGTGATGAAAACATCTTCCAGCCTAAGATACGGCTCGCTTGATGCCGCTGCTAAAAGATCTCTGATCACATCAGTCGTCAGCAAATACGCTGGACCAGTCGTGAAATCCGGAAACGCCTTTCCTGGAAACTGTTGTGGTGTAATGGAATGTTTCGACCTACTTATCCGCGACGGCAGCCACTTCTTTAACACCTTACCCCATATCGTTTTCGTTGCGTTTATCCTATTCGGTGCTTCCATGAAGTCCATTAATCTGGATACATTGATGAACATATCGTCATCAGTTTTGAGCATTCTTGGAACTCGCGGGCAGTAAGTGTCCACCCATTCAAACTATCATGTCGCCATACAACGAATCCTCAGCTTCGATCGCTGATCTGATAGAATCTGGAGGAGTTCCGATGACAAAGGCGAAAGACACGTCGGATCGGACTGCGTAATGACCCCAAGTCATGCGAATGGCTTTTCTAGCAACGGAGTGCGAGGGTGCTGACGTTACGAGTATTAAAAGTCTTAATTTAGCGCCCAAAGAAGGGCACAGCTCCGAATGAGGTCTCTCATGACCTGCTACGTAGACATCACCAGTCAAAATTGGTAGCGATAAATTTTTGATAATGGAAACTTTAGGGGGACTAGAAACAGATTTCACTGGGACTACAGCTGCTGTCGGTGCTGGGACTACGGTGGTAATGTCTAAGATTGGGGTGTGTTGAAGTGGTACAGTAGATCTCTCGTGGTGAATGAGTGGCGCAGGTGGTGGTGGCATCGCGGCCGGCGGGGGGCGGCGCGGCAGCAACAGCACCAACGTAGCAAAGGCGGCAAACGCCACCACGTGCGAAGGCCGCACCGCTTCCATCGCGGCCTTACCTCACTGCCGATATAAAGATCCGCAGAAATCGTGAAAAAATAATTACTAAAAAGTAGTTAATTTAACAAAATGAGAAGTTCTAAATAACTATTTACCACCATAACGTGCTCATACATTATTATAATGCTTATCACCTTTGGGCAGAATAGCCAGACATAGTGTTCTTTTAGAGTCGTATAGGTCACCCAGATCATAAAGTGTAGGTTATCTAGATGACCTGTGCATAATACGGAGTAGCCAAATTTGTCTCTTTCGTCACTTGGGCGATAGACGTCGTATAAATCAACTGTAAGTGAACGTTTAATGAAACAACACTGCATTTTAAATTAAACTTGTCACAATACACAAGAGATAACCGCAACCGAATTGATTCAGCCGTTTCTGAGATTAGTGTGGTGCACAAAGGCACAGACAAACAGAAAAAAATCTAAAAATCATAGTTTTATGTTCCATTGCGTTGATAAAAGCCCCCAACAATACTCTTTCGCATTTATCTTCTATGTACAGACAACGATCGGTTACTATTTTATAATATGTATTGATGATTGAATGAAACCAAATGAAGAATCTTGAAAACGATATTATTATACAAAAATAGAATAGGTTAGTTCGCCTGTCCGAGGGGCACAAACATAGACCAAGATTTTTAAAAATTTCTTCATAAATAACATAGGTGCAGCAAATTATCTTCAACTTATCTATTTTTTGTGATGTCTCCATAGATATTTCTCGTGAAAAATGCACTAAAAAGGCGTCATTTGAAGCCTAACCCGCCGCAATTCCAATAAAATTTAACTTTTACTTACATCACGCGTATGTAAGGCTTGATGGTCCAATCGTCTTGTCTCACGATATTTGGCAGGTAAAATGATCTTTCACTACAAAATCTACAAATATCATTACGATTTTTCAGTGACACCTGATTAAAATTTATTCAGGTGTCACTGAAATGTTGTGATACCGATTTACCTTGAATACCTAATAATAACTTGAATACCTAAGAATTGTCCTTAAATACTCTCTTCTCACATCACCTCACGAATTCCAATTGATTTCTTTATTTATAATTTTTCAAAACTAAAAACCGACCTCAACTCTAAACTAATCAACCAATTCAATTCAAATATATCTTTATTATCATATGTTATTTATAACATCGTTTAATAACCGTCACTTTGTTTTGTTGCACAATTGTTTAAAACTTTAACCCGCGACTTCGTCCGCGTAAAAGGCGGAAATGTTTCTAATAGGATTTTTGTTTGATTTGTACGTAATTAATTTTGATATAAATAACATAAATAAATATATAATGATAAATAACACTGATTGAGCTAGCCCCAAAGTAAGTTCGAGACTTGTGTTATGGGATACTTACTCAACGATACTATATTTTGTAATTGTTTTTAACGAATACACATATAGATAAACATCCAAGACCCAGAACAATTTGAAAAAGGCCATTTTCCAACTTAGGGCCGGTGATCGAACCCGGGACCTCTGGGTGGCGGACTAGCACGGTGACCACTACGCCACGGAGGTCGTCAAATACATATGAATTATTATGTTAAAATATTCGAATACTCATAAAATATATTGTATATTTTATTACAACGAACTTTGTTCCGTCCTCTCGCTCTCGCTCTCCCTCCCCCTCCCAGTCCCGGGTTCGATCCCAGGTCAAGATGATCTTTTCAATCGTCAAAGATCATTTTCGCCCCTTCCCTCGATCAGCCTTTACAATCTGCGCGGGACGAGAAGCAGCCAGTACATTCACGTTATTTCTTTACTCCCTTCTATTTCTTTCAAGAGCTACTTTCATATATCCAAAGTTCTTTATCATATATTCACCAAATTGACATGGAACCAACTTGGTACTCCCAAGCTTTTAAATAAAAAAAGAATCAGCAAAATCGGTCCACGGTTGTCGAAGATATCTAGTAACATACTGAGTGTTGACGAAGCAAAAGAGTTTGCAAGGACCGTAGCAAGTGAAAATCTATAGTCTCTGCCTACCCCCTTAGGAAACAGGCGTGAAAATATGTATGTATGTATAATTTTTCAAAACTAAAAACCGGCTTCACCCCCAAACTACACAACCGATTTTAATAAAATTACTATGGGACTACCTGGACAGTATACCCATTCAAACAAAAGAATAATTTTCCAAATCGGTCCACGCGTCTTCGAGAAATCAGTGAACATACATAAAAAAAAATAAAGGATCGCGACGAATTGATAACCTCCTCCTTTTTTTGAAGTCGGTTAAAAATGAACATACAGACAAAAATCATTTATTTATCTTTGGATATTTGTATCACTAGAATTGATAACCTCCTTCTTTTTTGCAGACGGTAAAAAAAGCAACAGTTTAATACAGAAACGAAAAGTACGTCTATCCAATAAACTGAAGTTTGTGTACCTGTTTTACGTAATGAGATTCTTGCCCATTTCCTCGATCGGCGTTTACCATCTGCGCGGGAAAGGAAACAGCTTAACAGCAGCAACATTCAACTTTTTTCTTTTTTCCCAGAGCACCTCGAAAGATCGATACGTGTCAATGTAATGTTGTTCTTTTTATAGAACAAAAATAATTTTGATATCCTTATCGAACAGGAACATAGTATTAACATTCCAAGGCTTAAATGATTATGAAATTAATTATGATGAGAAAATAAAAGCCCAAGAGAATTTTTACTTATATATTATAATAAATAGTCATTTTCCGAGTTGATCATTTGATATCATTTTAAATGGAATAAAAACAGATTCAACAAGTACTTACCTAATTTCTAAAAACCGACTTCAATAATTTGTCATCAAAATATTGAGTACATAATATAAAAATATAAATAAAAAATAAAACAATCGAACCAATACTTTGAGATGTATGTTTCACCATTTCGAAAATACAATAGAGTAAATGGTTATACTCGAACACATAAAATCTAACAAAATATACTGAAACTATTTTATGGTTAGATACAGTACATGATACTGAACAACTGTTGCACAAATACACAAAGAAAAATAAATTCTCTTAAAAATTTACTAATCAGCTAATCTGAATTGCCTCTAATAATTTCAGAGGAAGAGAAGTTGTTCAGTGTGACGAACTTAATCTACACTGACAAAATAGTTTCATTAAAGTTCGTCAAAATGTTTATTTACATACAATCTAATTATAAACCACCTCCTCTTTGAAGTTGGCTATTAGAAATATAAAAATAATGAGCAACACATGCATTGTCGTGTACAATACAAGCGCTAAGTGATTTTGTACTTGGAATACAAACATTAAATCTAGTAAATACATATTAGAGATTCTTTACTAACATTCTTATAGATACAATAGAATGTTACAATAATAATTATCCTCTCTATGGCATCATTTGATCGCAGTTCGTAACACAACCTAGAAACATACTTATAAGACATAACATTTTATTTGTTCTAATTTATCTATACCGATAAAGTCTGTGTCCTTTTAAAAGGACTTCACATTTACCGCCAGTAATGGTAACTTTTCAAAGTTCAATTTTAAATTATTAGCGATACAACGTAGGTCTTACTCCCATCCTTCTTATTAATAGTAGAATTTGTCGACGAAAAATTGCAAACAAAAATAGAATATGTACAGATTTAGACGATAATAATTTTGTAAGCACTAAGAGGCTATTACCAGCAGTGGGATATAGAAGTCTGCCAGCATGATGATGATTATGAATAAGTTTTGTTCTAGTATTCGTGTTTGAGTATTCGTTTGTTATAATTACAAACCATGAGTAAAAAAAATATATTATTCTTAATATTAATGTTATAATTAATGAATGATGTAGAATGAATTAAAAGTAACAATTTGTTGGCAGTTTTTGATTGGAATGGATTATTTCAGTTTACATTTGTGAACGCCTAGATTTGAATAGGCTTTTAATGTAAAGACCAATTAAAATGATCTCTCATAGCCGCGAACTGGCTGACACAGATGAAATTTTGGTTATACACTGTCTTATATAAGTAACCTAAAACAAGTTGACATAGTAGGTGAGCAAGTACAATTCGGTCATATTGTTTGCAGATGGTCGGCGCGATACAAATGCAGCGGCGGTTATTTTAAAGCCTGTTTAGCACGCCAATAGTCTACAAACCATTTAAACGACCAAACTGTAACATAAATATAGATGCTATTAAGTTTCATATAGGTTATAAAAATTTTAAACTTAAGACTAATTTCTAACGTTTATTCATTTTTTTAAATAAGACGACGAAGAATTACGCAACACTATGTCTCATGTTTAATCGTTTACATTTTTTCGTCGCTATTTTTTTTAAGTATACGACAGTAAAGGTGATAAATACCATTAACAGTAACACTGCTAAAATGGCGAAGTTATTCACTCGCCTCTTCCCCGTCACCTCCAATAAATATATTTTAATAAATAGCAAAATTTCATACATCACTGAATTTAATTAAATTTATCCATACTAACTACAATATACTGCTCAAAGTCCTCGTCTATGCTATTCTATTTCTAGTTTCGACTAAGTACTTCAGATCCATTGATACCGTACTATACTTCCCCCATATCCATAATAAACCTGCTCTCCTAAATCAGTCATATAGTAAGTATGCTACAAATCTAAAGAGTGCAGACATTTTCGTGCAATTAACAGATAAACAATAATACTTAAATGAGTAGTAGCGTTATACTACATAACTAATTTAAGGAGTAGTTTTTTATGAATATAGCTGCTTAAATATACTGTCAACTAATAAGATCCATTATTAAAATATGTATTTATTGCGAAAATTTATCACATGAAATATAAAAAATAAAAAATGTTTGAGTATTATTTGAACTTGGAATTTCTCAAAGCTTATTTCATACGTTTTATAATATTCATTGCACATTTTCACACAATTGAATTATTGATAACGTCTACATATAAATACTTAATTAAGTAACGGCGTATGACACAACAATCATTAAATATTAAAATCTTAATCGGTTTCGTTCCCTAGAGAACATTGCAAAAGGCTAGATTTTAAATGATTCTACAATAACATCCTTTTCAACATATTTCATGTTTTCTCGATGCAAATAGGTCGTATCAAAAGGACATTAATTTCAAACAAGCCTGAAAAATAATATCAAAATCGATATAAATTCGAGTATAAGTTTAAAATCTTATCTAATATTGAGTAAAAAAATTAAGAATAAATGCATGCGGAGTGTATGTTTTTCGGAATGAATTTTGTATTATCTTTACCATCTAGCTACGACACATATATATTGATACAACAATATTTAATCACATACATAATTTTGATAATTATTGCTCTTTTAATATCTTTACTAATCTACTAAGTTTCACGTTACTACCTAAATGTTTACTTTTACAATACATAGATTTATATACATATACGAAGCAATGTCTAACATACTTGAGTTTCCGATTCCGTCGCCGTATCAGTTCGTATATTCATTGCAGTATACACTTTATGGATCTTATTAGTTAATTTAGATTATAATAAGAATTATAATAAAACACTAGCAAATTCGACATAATTCTTAACTTAATTAACAATAAATAAGCGATCTATTCACAGGACTTTAGTGGCAAGTGTCATAAGTATATTTCTAGTTAAAAATTGGGTAAATAAGTGACGCAAGTGGAAACGCTGAGTATAAGATTGAGAAAGAGTACCAATTTTTCATATTTGTTCGTTTCCTTTAATGCAGTTTATCTTTTGTCAATAGATAGCAGTTTCATGATCGCCTCTTAATTGATGATCCTATATCCTTGCTTGATTCTTCTAGTCATGAATGAATGTTTCTTGTTTTCATTCAACATCCAGCAAATATGCTTGACAAAAATTATTAACAAAAGTAGCCTTTCTGACTATATCACGTGAGTAAACCGTTTAAAATACTAGTTTTAATAAAAAAAGAAATATTGGCAAAAGCTTGATAAAAAATTGCTAAATAGTATAGAATACACTCGCGTCAGCTATTCGCTTTAAAAGGTCTCCATTCCAGACAATATCGAATACAAAAATACGATTCAATTTAAATAAAAAGTAAAAATAATACCAATATACAAATTGTTCGAGATTCAAACGCGGCGAGCATCCCGAACTCGCGCGCAGACTAGCTCGCACACTTCATCTTACCGTCGAGCATTTTCCTCCACAAATCAAACTGCTCGTGGTACCGCACCATGTGAACAGCTATTCCTCGCTGCACCGCACACGGATGCGCTATCTTCCTGTTGTAGAACTCTGTGGCATGCTGCCTTTTAATCCCCAATTTACTTCCTAGCACACCCGTGATGAAAACATCTTCCAGCCTTAGATACGGCTCGCTTGGTGCCGCTGCTAAAATATCTCTGATCACATCAGTCGTCAGCAAATACGCTGGACCAGTCGTGAAATCCGGAAACACCTTTCCTGGAAATTGTTGCGGCGAGACGTAATACTTGGACCGACTCGTCCGCTTCGGCAGCGACTTCTTCACCACCTTACCCCATATCGTTTTCGTCGCGTTTATCCTATTCGGAGCTTTCGCGAAGTCTAACAATCTGGGTACATTGATGAACATATCGTCATCAGTTTTGAGCATTCTTGGAACTCGCGGGCAGTAAGTGTCCACCCATTCAAACATTGAGAGAGTCTTGAGCGTGAGATTCGAGTAAGAGTCAACGAATCGCCCTACTATAATGTCACCATACATCGAATCCTCAGCTTCGATCGCCGGTCTGAGAGAATCTGGAGGAGTCCCGATGACAAAGGCAAACGACACGTCGGATCGGACCGCGTAGTGTCCCCAAGTCATGCGAACGGCATCTCTAGCAGCGGAGTGCGAAGGTGCCGTCGTTACGAGTATTAAAAGTCTTAATTTAGCGCCCAAAGACGGACACAGCTCCGGATGCGGTCTCTCATGACCGGCTACGTAGACATCACCAGTTAAAACGGGTAGCGATGAATTTTTAATTATAGAATCTTTAGGAGGACTAGGAGGAACTGGAGGAACTGGAGGAACTGATTTCACTGGGACGATAACTGAAGTCGGCGCTGGGGCTGGGGTGGTTATGTTCGCGCTTGGCGTGTGATGAAGTGGTACGGTAGATCTCTCTCGGTGTATGAGAGGCGCGGGTGGGGGCGGCATGGCTTTTGGCGGCGGGAGGCGCGCCAGCAGCAGCAGCAGCAGCGCGGCGACGGCGGCCAGCGCCGCCACGTGCGAGCGCCGCACCGCGCCCATCGCAGCCTCACCTCACTGCCGACACGAGCCGAGGCTGGAATTGAGAAAATAATATATTAGTAAGATACTTCATTTTGCCAAAGCGAAAAGTTCCGATACTCTTTTGCACCTTTACGAACATCATCACGCAAAACATCATAAGGCCCTAATCTTCATCTACTTCCTTAGGGATATAAAGACGTAATAGTGTATCTAACATCTGTATTCTGAAACGCCAGTTTATAGAGTCATTACGAAATTAAACCAATTTCAGAGATATTAAAATCAATCAATTTTCTGCCTATTATTTAAATTTGAAGTTCTGTCTCTAAAGATCCAGTCAGGACTATTTATTTATGTAAGTAGGAAGGAACTACGATATGTGTTTAATTAAATATTTACTTCGGAGACAACATTTACAAAATATGAATTAAAAAATTAATATTAGATATTGTTCTGGGGTTCGTAATGCTATTTAATTCAATTATTCAATTACAATATTGTGGAGACGGTGCACACTATTCAGCATAAATACTGCGACTAATTTTAAAAAAGACCTTTACTAAACCGTGCAAAGTTAAGAATAAAATATATGACCTTTTGTCCTTTTAAAAGGACCGAAAGGAAAGGTAAGGAAATATATGTACCTATAGTAACGTAAATATACTTTTATTTACAACCTAAATTATAACATGAAATTATAAACATATTATATTGATTGAAACTAATATGAAAAAGAAAAATGGCTCACTACTACTAAAAAATGCTATTAATTAAAGAAATACTTTAAAAAATATATATTTTTATTTAAATCGAAGACTGGTATTGTCGATTTGGGACGCAAAGCTGACAAGCTCAAAAGTAATTGGCGGGTCTCGTCTGCCGTATGCACTGAAGAAGTCGGGCGTATGTAACAAGAGAGGTATCCAGGTGGTCGTAAATATTGGTCGTAGTAAACCTGGACGGAAATGGGGGTGACCTTTGCCAAGCAATGGAACAACAAACGTTGGAAAAAAAACTACAATATTTTTACGATCGTACGTTATCGTGTCGTGACTACCGACTACTCATGTTGCCTTCAAATTAATCGTACGCACAAAGCGTTGATGATTAACTCACGATTTAAGGGGTTTCCGCCAATTTTAAATGTCTTTATTAAAATTTAAATGCACAACAGATGGACAATGATACATCACACAGATTGAGTCAACTTTGACGTAATTTGGATTAAAATAAATTAAACAATATAAAAGTTTAAAAGAACGTAAAAGTATTTAGTTGACATGTGTACCCATTAAATTTTGCATATTAATTAATTCTAGCCAAATCTTTATATCTGCGGAATGTATTTTGTATGTTAAAATTTAAACTTATGCCTAAGCGAATAAATGACTTATGATTATGACATATAATATAATCTCATGAGGATAATTCTTAGTTTTTAAATTAAACGAAATAAAAATAAAATCTTCATTTTTGCGATATACTAAAGCCAAACCAGTAATCAAATAATATAAAAACCACTTAGAAATCATTTTATATGCACAATACATTATTATAATTATAGAGAGTAATCAATTGTTATTACCTTGGTAATTCGATTTCGGTTTATTTGTCAATAAAACGTAAATTAAGGCTAAGTAATCAATCACATACTTAAACAAATCACTTTTACTTTATATTATAGTCTTTGAAATGACAAACTGGTAGAAAATATACAAGAAAATACCTTTTCAACACATTAGCTTGGAAAGTGCTATTTACCACACTGATTTTACTTATGTATTACGCCATTCATTATATACGCACATATACTAAATCGTGCCGTTAATATTACTTACCGCACAAGTGCGGTAAAGTGTTCTTTAAATGTTTTAGGAATAAGATTCTATAAATCCAAAATATCGAATATTATTTTTGAAACATATAATCTCTGTATGCAGCCAGCTTAGACTCATGCCAAAACCTTGTTTTACTCAAATTATTCCATTTCATATATTAATTAAAATACTTGTAACAACACAAAAATGAATTCTGACCTGAATTGAAATCTGACATGATAATTTTTTTTTTTAAATAATAGTTTGGCTATTGGTGGATTAAATTTCTGTGTTTCTCGCATCACTACAGGCGCATGCGCGAAATGCGCCTGAAAAAGAAAATCTAAGCGAGCCATATTTCTCATTTTCTGTTACTAGATTTATTGTAAGTTTAAGTGAAGTCTTTTATTATTGAAGATTTTTTGCCTTACTAATTTGTTGAAAAACGTAGTATGGCACACGTGTGTATTGTTCATCACAAGTCTCGGCTCCATAGACACACGCGCGGGCTTCGCCCGCTTGTGAGTCAACCCGCCTCGACTGTAATGAACAACTTACCACACTTGTATCATAAACTACTATTAAATACCCTTTGTCCGCGACTACACCGGCGTCCTGCAAGCCAAACTAATTCGCTATTTTTCCAACAAGTATAATCAGATACTTTTTTCTAAACGTCAAAACAAACATTCTCTATTGGATTTATATGAAATGCAGGCTAATGACGTCATAGTTTTCGTCTAATCATATAGCACTTGTTCTCTAATCTAAAATCACTTGAAAATGTATATGATCAATGACCTGTGACATTAATAAATTTAATGTTGTATTTTCTTAACAGTACCAAATAATTTATTTTTTAGGTATTATGTTACATTTTTTTTTTTCTCTTTAAAAAAGTTATGTTTTTATTTTTTCATACAAAAAGCTATATCAGGTTTCACTCCCAAACCTTATCGTAAAAAAAAAATTAGCAATAAATTAATTAAAACTTTGTCTATGTGTATACGTAGAAATTTAAATCTAAACATCCATGGTTTGCGCAAAAACTTCGTTAACTTTTCATATTATTATAATTGAATGGTACAAATTACAAAATGAAATCGAAAACGAACCTAGTAATACCAAAATTGGTTAATTAAGAGTTGAAAACAATTATTGTCCGAAATAATAAACTGATGTAAAATATTATACCTACGCCTTTGCCCGAGGGGCACAAATAAATTATTTTATTTTATTAGGAAGACCAACCACTACTTTTATTTACATAGACAACAATATAGACACAGAAAGTCCATTACAGGTCCCCATTGATAGAAAACATTGTATTTTAAAAGACTACGATCTCTAAACATCAAGTTGTCATTTACAATCTGCTCACGAGAAGCTGCAACTTTAAAACATCAGCACATTAAGAATCCCCTTACCCTAGACTTTTCCATACAAACGTAGTCTACGTTTTATTTTAAAACGACATGTCAGATTCGAAAAAAAAAATTTCAATAAATTGCAATTATGTAGGGTGATAATTGGTTTCCGAGTGTAAAATTATGAACTGGAAAGATAATATCAGGGTGTAGAAGTTTTCCATACTGACGGTCAAATATGATATAATACACTATATTCTCTAAGTTCATAATTTAACCGTGGGAAACCAATAATAGATAGATAATATTGCAATTTCTTTAAAATTACACATTCTAGATAATGATAATTGCAATTTCTTTAAAATTACACAATCTTGCCCATATCCGACATGACGTTTCAAAATAAAACGTAGACTACGTTTGTACGGGAAAGTCTGATTATGTCCAGGGCGACTCTTAAGTCTTTAATTAATTGATATGAAATATATAATAATTTGTGGGGTTGCTTGTAAGGAAGTAGTTACTCAAATTACTTACATCGCATTTAAGTGTCGACCATCGTTAACTGCAAGATACAGCAATGTATCTTGCAAATCAAATCGAAATTATTTACGGTGGTTTTAAAGATGATACATAATGTGGTATGTGTCAACAGTTTGCCCTTTCAGGCATGCAATATTGATACAACATTGTAATGTAAAAACATATTTAAGTAGGTTAACGAAATCATTTACAAGCAAAATAGTTTATATCAGATTAAAACATATGCTATATTGCTTTCCGTAATACCTTTACATACAAGTTCGTTGTCATAACTAGGTATTATTATATAATGGAAATTCGTTGACGAATGTCAGACAAAGTAGTGGAACTAAAATGCTACCTTGAGGAACGCCGACGATCGCATGTGCCTTTTTGGACTGGACTTCTTCTAGTGTTTTGTATTGCATTCATCAAAACCTGTTTCCTATTTTTTAGATATGAATAAATTAAATTGTATAGCAGTAACATAAGTAGACTTGTTCTTTTGAAATCCAAATTGATTTTCATTAATAACATTATATATTTTTTTTTGTTTATTTACAATTGATTTTAGTACATCACCATCCACAGGAATAAATAAATACTTTTTCTTCGTATTTGAGAGGAGGTTTTAAAACTGTTAGGTATATTATTGTGCTTATTGTTGTAAATGAAGTAATTATTTAAAGATTCAACCATAGCATCTGGCTTGCAACTACCGAATTCGCCACGTATCTTACGTACACACAAGTCTTAATAAATATTTCGCGTGTCAAGCAAACAATCAAACAAAAGGCGTAATTTGAAGACTAACCTTCGCGATTCCAATAAAATTTTAAGTTTACGTACATCACGCGTGTACTTAATTCGTATGAGCAAATACGGCCTTGATGGCCCAATCGTCTTGCCTCACTTTGTGAAAAAGAATTGCTAGGAAATGCATGTATTTGCTTTGAAATTACTTATGCATCCGTTGCATTTAGCATACTTTCAGTGGACACCTGAATAAATGTTGACTTTATTCAGTACTATCGGAAATATGATGTTACAAGCGGCCCGCTCCAGCACCGCACGCGTATTTTGCATATGTTACTGGCAATGTGTTGAATTTAGGCATAGTATACAATGCCTAGGCAATGGAAACATTTCATAGGCAATGTATTCGTGGTTTGGTTGTGCAGTGACCATATCAAAGCCAAAGTCAGTCAAGGTCATAAATATTTTTTATCAAGGCCCATTTGCCTAGGAAGTGTCTACATTGACTGGGCATTGTATACAATGCCTGAATTCAACACATTGCCGGTGAGACATATAAACCATCGTTAGATGAGACACTGGGTATTGGGTATTGCGTATATCAACAGTTTATAATGCTACTGGATGACTATCGCAGGAAACGTTATCAAACATATTCCGTCTTATGTCTTATTAATTATTAATATCAAACGCGGACTACCTTTGTTTAAACCATTATCTACTTAGAACAAGAATACCTCCCGAAATATGTCACATTCTCACAGAGACGACCTCCGTGGCGTAGTGGTCACCATGCTAGTCCGCCACCCAGAGGTCCCGGGTGCGATCCCCGGTCAGGGCAAGTTGGAAAATGGCCTTTTTCAAATTGTCCTGGGTCTTGGATGTTTATCTATATATGTATTTGTTATAAAATATGGTATCGTTGAGTTAGTATCCCATAACACAAGTCTCGAACTTACTTTGGGGCTAGCTCAATCAGTGTTATTTGTCCCCCTATATATTTATATTTATTCTCCTTTGCCACTGATTAAGTGATTTTATAAATTGATTCACATTTGTTTAGTGTGATAAATAATCATTGTATAAAAAAATACGTGCATATTCCCTAGCATGTAACTTTAACTTCCGCGAAGTAAGTGTACAAACTATCTATAGATACCTACATTTGAAATATTTTAATTAAACACGATGCATCTGCTTGGCGCGGGCACTCACCGCAATAGATTAGGCAAGTAACGGTAGCTGGTCAGAACAGAAGACCTGTTACTGTTTTATAACACCGGTGTGTGATAGACATGGCGTGTCCGACGTCCCACGTGGGACGTAAGTATAACTTCGAAGTCACGCCTTCCGGGGAATATAGATAATTAGGAAAACCACACTAATTTGGTAAATAATTA
The DNA here is from genome assembly GCA_943193695.1 of Acrobasis suavella. NCBI lineage: Eukaryota > Metazoa > Arthropoda > Insecta > Lepidoptera > Pyralidae > Acrobasis > Acrobasis suavella. The sequence goes on from OW971950.1 coordinate 15,122,832, forward strand.
ACCCTTTCACCGCGAGACTTTATATCAGTTGACGTGCCCCCAGCGCGAGGGGTGTGAAATCTAAAATATATACCTACAACCAAAAAGGGATGTGGATACTCAAGTTATGTGCAATACGAGCGGTTTTTTTTTGTCGGAAATATCCGACGCTCGCGGAATGGGTATGACAATGTTTGTCGGATAAATCCGACGTTCGCGGTGAAAGGGCTAAACAACTGTTTCCCACAGGGGTAGGCAGAGACTATGGACCTTAACTTGATACCATCTTGACAGATCTCATTCGCTTCATCTACCTACACTCATCAATCTCTTAATACATGCTAAAGAGGTTATCTTCTCTTTAACCGACTTCCAAAAAGGAAGAAGTTACCAATTCGTCGAAATCTTTTTAATTTTATATATATTCACCGATTATTCGGAGACGCTTGGATCATTTGAAAAAAACTTTTTTTTTTGTCACGTGTTTCCATAGAAATTTTATCAACGTCGATTGTGTAGTTTGGGGATGAACGCGGTAATTGGTCTTAAAAATTTAAAAAAAAAACCATAGATAATACGCTATTTTCCAACAAGTCCAATTAGATAATTTTTTCAAAACGTCAAAACATACAGTTTCTATGGGATTGGTATGAAATACTGGGTAATGACATCACAGTTTCTTGGACTCAAATCAGTTTTTCTGCAATGATAAATCTTAAATCGCGTCAAAATGAATATGTTCAAAGACAAGTGACATTATTTTGCGACGTTTTTTCTTTTATCGGAACAAAATAATTTAATTTCGACCTAGGAAAATACCCAATTGAATCATAGCAAAAGAATTTATCATGTGGATAGATGCACAAAGGGTGGAATTAATGCAAAAAGCATTCTGTACCATTCAACCTTCGGTTCCCTATTTATTTATTTATATTTTATTTAAGTTTATTGCACACAATCTTATGACGGATTGATTACAATGGGTCAAACTTAATGCTAATGCATTTATCTAAAAGTTAGCGGCGATAATAATGATGATGACGAAGTAATTAATATACAATTTTAACAAAGCAAAACTGAACCACAATAAATGAACAGTTATTTACAGAATCTCTGTACTTATCGAGATAGGTACGTGTGGAGATATTTTTGGAATGCTGCGGTTACATGCGGGCACGCGGCCGCACTCGCATGTTTACCGCAGAATAAATAAAATACGTGGCGTAGTGGTCACCATGCTAGTCCGCCACCCAGAGGTCCCGGGTTCGATCCCCGGTCAGGGCAAGTTGGAAAATGGCCTTTTTCAAATTGTCCTGGATCTTGGATGTTTTTGTTCTAAAATATAGTATCGTTGAGTTTGTGGCGACCTCTACGGCCACTGCAAGGAACTACAATAACTAACCTGTCAAGAGACAACCAGCATATATAGTTCACAAGAAGCATATGAGATGGCGCCAGCAGTATTCTACATCTCGATTCTACTCTCTTAGAGTTCGCCCGATTCGCTGCATATATACAACTTCCGACGATACACCGTCGGAGCCGCGGTTCCCCAGGCGCAACACCATGCCTGGCGGGAAGATCTTCCCTTTGTGGCGGTCGAGCATATCACCTCGCTCCCGCTACAAGTTAATATCCCATAATAATAATATAATAATATAATATAATAATAAAGCCTCTTTATTTTCTATAGTATTAAAATGTTACAATTTTATTATCTAATATTTCGAAATTTAATTTATAGAAACCCCTCTCGGGTATAGGCCTCCTCCAGTTTCTTCCATTTTTTTCTATCATTTGCTGTCTCTATCCAATTCTTTCCCGCTACCTTTTTTATTTCATCCACCCATCTTTTCCGTGGTTTTCCTATTTTTCTTTTTCCGAGTGGGCCACTCCATTTTGTGGTCTTAAAAGTCCAGCGTTGGTCGGTATACCTTGCTACGTGTCCAGCCCAGTTCCATTTTAGTTTAAGCGCTTGGTGTAAAGCGTCTGTAAGTTTAGTTTTTTGCCTGATTTCTTGACTTCTTACTTTGTGGATTTTTCTTAGTTTTAGAATGCTCCTTTCCATTGAGCGTTGGCAGCTTTTTATTCTACTTTTTAATTTTCTGTTCAATGTCCAGGTCTGGGAACCGTAGGTTAAGCAAGGCAGGATACAGGTGTCCATAATAGTTTTCTTTATTTCTAGGTCATAATTTCCTTGTAGTATCTCCTTATGCGCCCAGAATTTATTCCAGCTAGATGAAATTCGTCTGTTTACCTCGTCTTCGTTGTTTGATTTTCGGAAAGATACTTGTTTGCCCAAATAGACGTAGTGCTCTACATAATCCAGTTCTACGTTGTTGAGTCTGACTTTTCCTGGTTTTTTGCTGTTAGTCATTATCTTCGTTTTGCTAAGGTTCATATGTAGACCAACGAGCTTGCTTTCTTCATCGAGTTGACGTATCATGCGTTCCAGCTTCTGACGAGTTTCAGCAAAGATTACAATGTCATCTGCGAATCTAAGATGGCTGAGACGTGTGTTGTTGATCTGAATCCCTTCTGAAGCCCAGTTGACTTTGGTGAATACGCATTGCAGGACCGCTATGAAGAGTTTAGGGGATAACGGGTCTCCTTGTCTTACGCCTCGCTCTACTTTGAACTCGTCCCCTCTTGTTTCTAACTTGACTCTGCTCACACTGTTCTTATAGATGTCTTTTAGAACTGTTATGATTACTGGATTTATGTTGCATTCTTGAAGAGCTTGCCATATAGAGTTGTGGTGTATGCTGTCGAATGCTTTGGTATAGTCTATAAAACCTATGTAGAGAGTTTTGTTGAATTCTGTGTACTTTTCTATTACCTGTTCTAGAGCATGAATGTGGTCCATGGTCGAAAATCCCGAGCGAAAGCCTGCTTGCTCTACAGGTTGCTTGCTGTCTATTTGAAGGGCTATTTTTTCCTGCAGATATTATATCCCATAATACAAGTCTTAAACTTACTTTGGGGCTAGCTCAATCAGTGTTATTTGTCCCAATATATTAAAAAAAAAATATTGTATTCTACTCTACAACTTGTAAAGGAAAGGGGTGTCAACCCGAAAAGGGGTAAACATACTAATCAATGTGAACAAATTTTACTATAGGACCATCCCTGAAATCGTAGAAAAAAATGTGCAGCTCCATACATTTTGGCGCGGTAGGGATTTAATTTTGTATGGAGGTGAAGATTTTTTTTACAATTTCAACGATGGTCCCATAGTAAAAGTTGTTCACATTGATTAGTATGTTTACTCCTTTTTTGGGTTGAAACCCCCTTTCCGTTAATTTTGTTTACCTACAAGCTGACTTTTTGACCGCCAGCCAAACTTTTGAACATGTTCAATCCATAATACTACCTCCTACTTTCCACGAAAGCAATAAACGAAAAGCGGGAAAAAAGTTCGCCTTCCTATACAAATCAGCGGTCAACTAAACGGATTTTGTATGGAAGGACAAAATAATTTTACCATTTTTAGAAAGTAGCCGCAGGTAAAGTCACCTGCACTGCATGTTACAAAACAAACTGAACGGATTCCAATTACTTATAAAAGTCTTAAATAAATTGAGCGAAAAGGTAAAATGTTATTGGAAATAAGCGAGGAAATATTTGGTGACGAATTGAGGACGATAATAGAATGGAAAATAAATAAAAAGAAGGTGAAGCGGAATACACAGACACAGTTATAAGAAGCAAATAAAGAAGAAAGTCTTATAGTGTCTTACCACGATATGAAAAGTATAGCTGAAGACAGAAAATAATAGTTAATAGATTCAGGTGTTACTTTGCGGAAGTCAAAGTTACATACTACATGATTTGAATTACTTTGTGCAATTCCGCCACCAGTTAGTTCATGCAAACTATTGCCGGCCGGCGCCCACCCACTACTGTTAGTCCCAGCATACCTGCCACCAACAGCCCGTGTGCACCCGCCACCAACAGCTGATGCATGCTCCCTCCGATACTGCTGCATCCGCTGCGGCTGCAGCTGCAGCTAGATAGAAAGTTCGGGCAACTCCGCTCCCCCACCCTCTTCTCTAACAGTATAAAAGGATGGCAATACGGTGTAGTTTTATCAATTCGATACCTCTGCGGCTCCGAGTAGCCAGAGGAACCTCGCGGTCCGACCCCCCCGCATTCGTCGTAATCGAATACGTAGGCGTAGGAACATTAGCTCGTTCACTAGGTACCGCCCGGCGGTACCTGGACGATTTGCGTCCTAAGTAGGCCCTTCTGGCACCGTAGCTTCGGCCCTTCCGGCAAAACATGGGTGTTGCAGCACCCCAAAATTTGCCATAATCCCTAGCGCGCCCAAAGCCGAGGTTTCCCCCTTTGCGCTGCTGCTAGTAGTATAAAAATATAGGAAGCCGGGCCTCTGGCCCGCTCCTCAAACCTTGTCCGGGTGAAATAGGAAATGCCGTCCGAGGCAAACTATGTCTGTCACGTCAAAAAAAAAAAAAAAAAAACAAAAAAAAAAAAAATGTAGTTTTATCATTCGACGCTTGACTGCCGAACGATCAACAACTTGTTTGGTGCCTGAAGATGCCTCGTGGAGAGGCGAAACACGTGTCGCGAATGCGGTGTCCGATATTGCTGCAGCCGCAGCGGATGCAGCAGTATCGGAGGGAGCATGCATCAGCTGTTGGTGCCGGGTGCACACGGGCTGTTGGTGGCAGGTATGCTGGGACTAACAGTAGTGGGTGGGCGCCGGCCGGCAATAGTTTGCATGAACTAACTGGTGGCGGAATTGCACAAAGTAATTCAAATCATGTAGTATAGAAAATAATAGGAAAAAACCTCTAGCAAAAAGAGCTGCACTTTAATAAAAATTACAATGTAGGCTGTTAAGACACTCGACTTCGGAGAACGACCGGTTCTTGACCAAGGAACACAACAAAACCACAAAGTGTGACTAGACAGTGAAGCCTGCCAATTTATGTTACACTGCAAAAAGAAGTAAAATATAAAAGGTCAAGACTCCATTGATGCTGAGTGAGGATGTACTGTGTTTTGACACTCGAAGAAATTCCGATGTTACTAGACAGATACTAGATAGAACTTTATATATCTTGTAGTTTTTGCACTTAAAATAAAATAAAAAAATTACGTTCAATAAGAAGTCGTTCGTTAAGATGACGTTCCAAGAGATAAATGTTACATTTTTTTTCATCTTTGACTATTCATTTAATGTGTCAATGACGAAATACGGACCACGAATCTATAACTATTAAACTATTACTATTAGACAGCGAGGTCCTTCCAAAAGGACATTGAGATTTTCACAACCAACCAAAAGTTCCCAACCCTTTCTTTTTCGGGTAACGCGATGACCTTTTTAAAGTACATTAGGTACGTATTTTGAAAAAGGGAAGATCTTCATTTGAACACCATAAAGGCCATAGGTAACAGCTAGTTTTGAATAATCCACACACCACACACACACCCTCATACACACACACATAAACATATCTATCCTACCTCTCTGTCTTCATAATTGAGTAGTATAGATTTTCTGAAGCTGATGTTTCCGTTTTGTTAGTATTGGTTTAAACTTATTCCGTCTTATTATAAGACCCAGACTAACTTTGTTACTAGGTTTAAACCATTATCCGACCAAATCAAGTTGTCATCTAGTAATATCACACGATCTCACCTGTCAATGTCAACTTAATTTTGGGCGGATAATGGTTTTAACCTTGTAACAAAGTTAGTCTGGGTTTTATAATAGGACGGATTCCGTCTTATTATAAGACCCAGACTAACTTTGTTACTAGGTTTAAACCATTATCCGACCAAATCAAGTTGTCATCTAGTAATATCACACGATCTCACCTGTCAATGTCAACTTCATTTTGGGCGGATAATGGTTTAAACCAAGTAACAAAGTTAGTCTAGGTTTTATAATAAGACGTATTAAATTTTCCGCCCGCTCGTCCTATACTTTAAAAGTGCTTAATTTAGTGAATTTTTTGATTTCCCGCGCCAGGCTTGTGCCTAGTGCGGCACATACTCTGTATTTTCTACTAATTCAAAATAATACGATGACTTTGACTAAGTACATCATCATACGAGTATCAACATCACCATCTCAATTACTGTCTGTCTGTCTGCTAACTGATTTTTTCGTGATCTCTGGTCATGTTATGCTAATCCTCGTGAAGACGCCGGTCCTTCACCTCTAAGACCTTGTGCACATTCAAACTTTTGTTATAAACGCATGATTCATTTTAACCATAAAAATTGTTATAGTAAAAAAACGACATTTATTGTATGGGAGCCCCACTGAAATATTTTATTCTGTTTTTAGTATTTGTTGTTATAGCGGCAAAAGAAAGAAGAAGAAGAAGAAAGAAAGAAAGAAGCGGCAACAGAAATGCATCATCTGTGAAAATTTCAACTGCGTAGCTCTCACGGTTCTTAAGATACAGCCTGGTGACAGACAAGACGGACAGCGGAGTCTCAGTAATAGGGTCCCGTTTTTACCCTTTGGATACGGTACCCTAAAAAGCAGTGTACATAGTAAGCTACAAAAATATTACTGAACCCTTTCACCGCGAACGTCGGATTTATCCGACAAACATTGTCGTGCCCATCCTGCGAGCGTCGGATACTTCCGACAAAAAAATGCCCGTTTTGCACATAACTGAAGTATCCACATCCCTTTTCGGTTGTAGGTATTTATTTTAGATTTACTACCCCTCGCGCTGGGGGCACGGCAACTGATATAAAGTCTCGCGGAGAAAGGGTTAAACAAAATGTACACCGTCCAACTGGCCTAAAGGAAAAAGTTAAAAATCTGTAAGTACACTTAACATTTTTATTCAAGGAAGTATAGACAGCAGGAAGTGACGATAAAATAATTAAAATTAATTTCGGAAACAACGAATACAATCGTGAAAAGGGTTTGCGCCCTTGACTGGCGTCACGCTTCCTGACTTTATCACCTATGAAGCTCGCCAAGGTCGTTCAAGTCGTAATTCACTCCTCGTGATCTTCTGTGACCGTACGAGTATTACTTATAATTTTTGTATTAATCCTAAAGAAATAACATGGAATTGATGACAGAACATTAGGGCCGTAACAGACGCGGCGCAAGTTGCGCCGCGTAACAGCTAGTGATGGGTGATGCATAAATACTCAATTAACCCATTTGAGTATTTACTCAGTAGATTGAGTAAATACCCGATAAATATCCTTATTTATCAATTTGGTGAGTAGATTGATTTATATGAGTTGCGACTCATATTTATATTCATATTCATTATTTCATGTTTTCATGATAATTTTGAAACTTAAATACACTTACAATTCTTGTCAGAAAGTGTGCGCGTACGCCATAATATGCTTAAAATGTATGTAAACGTTTTATGCGACGCTAAATTATATGAAAATACCATACTAATCATACACTGAAAGTAGACTTCTTTGACTAATTATCAGGGAGGTGTGCAATGACGTAATTTTATTTAAAAATAAGTAAACAGACATCAAATGCGATGTCAATACATGAGCACGCTCTATCTACTCTATTTACTATACAAAAGTGTAATTCAGTAAAGAGTACTTCTAAATACTAAAATGAGTAGATTCAGTACTATCCACTGCCCATCTCTAGCTGTTACGCGACGCAACTTGCGCCCCGTCTGTTGCGGCACAAACACCTACTAATACTCACACCTACAAATAACCCTTCACCAATACTCACACCTACAAATAACCCTTCACCTGTTAAATAAAACAATAGATAAACAATTGACCTGTGACCAAATTCCTCCAAGTAACAGGTAAGGGGATAAGTTCGGACAAATCGCACAGATTGAGCTAGCCCCAAAGTAAGTTCGGGACTTGTGTTATGGGATACTCAACAATACTATATTTTATAACCAGAGATAGGAATCATGGATGCTATTGCTATGAAAAGTATAGATATGACTAAAAGTTCCGGGATTTCTCGAAAATCTAATTGGGATCTAAGTAAATAAAACAATCATAATTATGTAATTTCAGGATAAGTAATTAATTTTTTTTTTCGATTGAAATATATCCTGAAATCACATAATTATGATTGTTTTATTTATAGATTATAAATTTTGACAGCAATAGCACCCGTGATTGCGATCTCTGTGTATAATGAAATAAAAATAACAATAAATAATCCAAAAAAAATTACATTTCCATACAAATTGCCGGGCGGCTGCACACTTTTGTATGGAAATGCCGAAAATTTTCTTTGTGTTTTAGCTGTTATTTTAATTTCATTACTGTGATCAAGTAAAGCCTGTGGTTCGATTCATTACGGGTGTATCCCTTCCACGTTGTATAGATAAACACCCGAGACCCAGGTGAATCTGAAAAAGATCATTTTCCATCTTGACCTGACCGGGGTTCGAGCCCGGGACCTTCGGAGTAGCAGCCTGGCATGAAACCAACTAGGCCACAGAGATGGAGTCGAAGAAGACCTACGGAAGACGGGAAAGTACACGGCATGGAGAAGGCGGGCCAGTGACAAACCAACATGGCGACGAATCGTTGTAGAGGCCAAGTCCACAAAGGCTTGTCGAAGAAAGTAAGACACCAAATTGGAACTTGAATGAATTCAGAAATCCTTGAGAGAGACCTCTGTATGTCTAGCAGTGGACGTTATGCAGCTGAAATTATGATGATGATGAAAACTCCAAAGGCTAGTAATAACTGGCCAAGTGCGTGTTTCGTTCCATAATCTTACATGTATATTATAGGATGGACGCCTCCTTAGGTCATAAAAATGCTCAGCGTGGTAAGCTCTACAACTGGTGGTCGCAACATATGCTCAGATCGCGTATGTCGATTGACGACTACTGTAATGGCTCGTTTAGACAGTGCGAGCTAGCGTGCGAGTCAGCCTGCTGAGTAGCTGCCGTGCAGTGCAGTGCAGAGTTACTCGCACTTGCGATTCGGACAGTAGCTCGCAAACGGGTTACTTCAACATGTATTTTTTTCACTCGCCTCGCAACTCGCACATCACAGCAGCTTGGTCATCACTCGCATCGTTTGGACGCGTTCGGCAGTAGCTCGCCAATGCCAGCCAGGCAGTTGTGAGCGGAACCTGTGTTTTTTGGGCGCTGCGCCTATGTCGCGAACATCGCGACAACTCACAAGACTGGGCAGCACTACTATGTGTCGTGTAGACAGCAAAGGCGAGCCAAGCTCCTGGCGTATGAGTAGACAAGCCGAGTAGCTGTCTACTGGCTAGGCAGCAGCACGCACTGTCTAAACGAGCCATAAAAGGACCCCATATATCGACACCGCCACCTGCCTGAAATTAAAATTTCATCCACACCACTTGGATAGTTGGCAATCAACCACCATACGTTTTAAAAGGAACTTTTTACCACGTACGACCGAACTGTGGAATCAACTTCCTGCAGCAGTGTTCCCGGACCGATACGACATTGAAACCTTCAAAAAACGAGTCTATATATATCTTCCTGAAATGCCGGTAACGCTGCTGTTACACCCCTGGTGTTGCAGATGTGCAGCGGTGATCACTTACCATCAGGTGACCCGCTTGTTCGTTTGCCGCCCTATGACAGAAAAAAAAACACCGACAAATGAAGTGAGAACGACAATTTAACCCTGGCGTGGAATGTATCAACCTTTTCAACAATGAACCGTATCATGCGTGTTATGAATTAGCAGCCTGCGCCGGTAACCTGACCGCTGCACTCAGCATGCACCAGCGACAACGACCACAAAGCATACATAGACGATACAATAACCATGCCTACCCATCGTCTTATAAACATAATTATTTCTCTTCCTTGTCACTAGATGGCGCTATAAGTATTTACTAAAACGTTAAAATCTTTTATTACTTTTATGTAAATAAATTAGTACTCTAATTAATTAAATATTGTAATATTTTTTACAGCAAAATTGCTAAACTCCTTAATTTCTCCGTCCTTTATCTTATTAAATATGACTTATATGGAATCCAATAAATATTCACATTATGAGATTGAACCACTTCCCTAAGGAAGGTACTTTTAGTGGGAAAAGTTATTTAAAATGATGGTCTGAATGACCCCTTAAAATATTTGTACTTAATAAAAAAGGACATTGTACTTATATAAAGTTTAACCACAGAATAAGTACTAGTACTCACGTACAGAAGTCTTACTCAGCAAATAAATTTAAAGGAGTATCTACTTAATATGGTTAGCGCTATGGTTTAATTAAGCTCGCGTCTGAACTCCTCGCCTCTTCGTTTAGATACCTAGACATCCATTGCAAGCCAATTTCATTCTTATTACTCTGGACAAACGATTCATGTAACTGAATTTTCCAATTCGCAGTGGTCGCCGCGCGTATAGTAACAATGTAGGTAGGTATATTTTCGATACCTAAACGAACAGTGACACCGGCCTGGTTTAATGCATAAAAGGACTTACAATTCAATGCTTTCGATTCGATGAGTTCGAAGCAACCCTATTAAACTTAAAGGCAACTAATGATCTCGACATATTTGACATTTATTAACAACGACACAAATGATCGGACACGAATGAAATATGCATTCATATATATTTACATCAGCCATCGTAATTGCATAACCCAAGCACACTTGTGTAATCTATTCCTGTGTATGTCTATGGTCTGTATGCAGTTGAGGTTATTTGCATTCACAGTACTCGTTTAAATATGAAGTTACGAGGAAAATTGTTACAATGACAAGTCACATTCAGTACTAATTTTCATATTTTTATTGCCGTTCTTAAACAAGTACAAAATCAGTAAAAGACGAAACAATAAACCCGACGAGCGTGAAAAAAAACCAATAATCCGTCATTTTCCGTACCCAAAGGGTCAAAACGGGACCCTATTACGGCTCCGCTGTCCTTTCGTCCGTCCGTCTGTCTGGAGCCCAAGATGCAAGCTAACGCTAGATGGCGACATCTCACGACATCTCTCAAGCTGAAATCATGCAAGTCGTTTAGCTTGCAGGGCGAGCTAAAAAGTACATATAGGTACATGTACACTACATATACAGTATGTAACAAAAGCCGTGTCCGATCCTTGTAGGAGCAATTCAGACCGTCAATATGAACAACTTTTCCTTTGGGACCAATGTTTGTCCGTCCGTATGTCACAGCCAATTTGCTCCGAATCTACTGGACCAATTCAGGTGAAATTTGGTAGGATGGTGTAATCCTATGGCCCAAACACAGATGTGCAAAGTAAATAAATATTTTTTTTAAATAAGGTTCATTTTCGAGGGACAAATTACGAATTTTAAAAAAGAAAGTTTTGCAAATCTTACTCTGTCATATATCAAACGAAAGAGCTCATTATGAGGATATTAAAAATATTTTTGTTATTATTGTATAATAAATATTTTTGATTTTATTCATGAAACAAGACGAAAATTGACCATTCTCCCACTGATCTCCGAAACTATTTTAACACCTCTAGATGGCGCTATTATTAGTTAACTCGCGTCTAACTACGACGATTTTAAATGTAATATTTTATAATAATTTTAAAAAACTTGTATATTAATTTTAACATTGTACGGAACCCTCTCCACGCGAGTTAACTCTCACTTGGCCGGTTTTTTTCTTTTCGCCCAGATCAGTATGGAAGACAAAATTGTTATCATCTAATTTTGTCGTTGACTGTACCATAGACTGTACCAAGACCAAGCGTGAAAATAGACTATAAACTGTGGTTAATGGGATTGGACGTCACAGACGTAATTACGATCTGACCAATCAGGAGGCGTACTGAGAAGTGAGACAATATTATCTCAATGCTTGCATGAGCAGTTCGATTCGAGTTCGAGCAGCGGTAGAGATGGGTCGAAGGCAAAAACAAATTGGGCATAAACGGTCGTATTGGGCAAAGAGTTGATCGCTGGGCAGAAACAAAAAAATAAATTTCATTAAAAAGAATCAGGAACTTAATCGGGATTTCGTAAATCATAACTATAATAAAAATAATTTGGTCATAAAATAACGCGCAGTCACGTTAAAAATCACAATAAATCTAGCTTCTCCCAATAAATTCTAGTCATCTTGCGCTCGCGCTGCGTCGACTCGACTGAACAGCCGAAAGAGAGATATTTAGCCTACTCTGACTAAGTCATTAAACACAATATCAATTGCTTGTTTTTATATTGTCAATTTATTAGTCATAATCTAATTATGATTTGTGCAGATGTAGTTATTTGAATGAAAAAGTAAACAAAAATTTTGTTAATGTTTTTGCCCTGGCAATGGAAATTTATTCTGCATATACGGACTTTTATTCGGGTATATCCCATTTGTCACCACTGGTGGCAGCCGGGACAATTTTTACGTACACGTGTGCCAGATGCCACCACTCACGAAGCCCCCCACTGGTGGCGAATGGCAATCGCCAATCATTCACAGTCTCATTGCCCCCAGTGGTGGCGAATAGAACAAACTCTGGTTTCGATTCCCATTCGCCTCCAGTGGTGGCGAAAAGAACAAACTCTGGTTTCGATTCCCATTCGCCTCCAGTGGTGACGAATGGGTTTTTGTTCGTTTACATTTCCATTTGTTGGCACTGGCGGCAAAATGGACAGCTTAATTGCCTGGTATGGTTATTTACATTATGTCTGGGTATATTAAATGAAAAAGTTGATAAATATGAAGTAATATACATTATTGTTACCCTAGAACTTAACAGGCCATTTAAAGAAAAAAATGCCTGATAAATAAAATTCATTACGAATGAATTTTATGTATCAGGCATATGAACTACCAATTTTTGTTACATTTCGAGGTTATTTTTTGGTTACGAGATATTCTTATATTATTTAGTTTGAACCTTTTCTTATATTTCGCAAATCATTTACAGGACTGGAGGCGAATGGGAAGTTTGTTCTATTCGCCACCACTGGAGGCAAATGAGACTGTGAATGATTGGCGATTGCCATTCGACACCCAGTGGGGGCGTCGCGAGTGGTGGCATCTGGCAACACGTGATTTTAACGAAATTTGAAAAATTATCCCGTCTGTCACCAGTGGTGGTCGCCCCCAGTGGTGGCAAATGGGATATACTCAATTATTCGGCATTTATGCAATGCGCCCGATATGCCCGGGCATATAAAATAAACCCATCTGACCCAACACCGCTGAGTAGCGGTGTTGGTGTGGACCGTTTATCCATGTTTGCTTGTTTTTTACCCCGAAAAGAGGGGTTGTTATAAGTTTGACGCTAATATCTGTCTGTTTGTCGGTCTGTCAGTCTGTATGTCTGTCCGTGGCATCATAGCGCTCGAACAGTTTTGCGGTGGTTCTTAGCATGTTTAATGAAAATCGGTTTAACCGTTTTTTTTTTTTTTTTTTTAGTAGCAATGGCTTATCATGTCATCGTCAAGTATACAGCATAGCCCGCATGTGTCTGGACAACATTGTATGAATATCAGCTTATCTCGGATAATTCTAGCACATTAAATTTAATATAGAAAATAAGGACATAGGGGTACACAAACACATCGCATTATCTAATATTTATGTTTGCTTTGGATGGGATGTGGACGAGAGAACCGGACCGGGTCGAACTCGAAGAACGTTCTGCGACCAGACAGCAGATGTTCTGAAGAAATGTAATGTAAGGAGTACCCATAACGGGAAGAGCATGCTTAAAAAGAGTAATAATTGTTGACGAAGCAAAGATTCAAGATACAAACGTTTATTCAGTAATTAGAACTTTACAGGCACTTTTACACGTCAATAAATATAATTTATGTTACGTGTAAAGTGTATTAGAAATTAATTTATTTTCAAAGAAATTCTACCGATACCATTTCTTCGTAACGACCACTGCTGAGAAGAAACGCCGAAAGAAACTCATTTTCACAGTATTGGTCGCCTACTCGCCAGAAGGACTTTGTCATATTATTATTATTGTCTTTTAATTAATAAATACTTATAATATAATATTTTATTAAGCAAAAAAGGTTTGCAAGGATCGTAGCAAGTGGAGATCCTTGGTTTCTGCCTACCCCAAAGTTAACAGGCGTGAAAATATGTATGCGCGTATGTTTGATCATTGCTGGTTTTGTAATGCCACAATTTGGACCGATTTTTGCAAAACAGGCAATGTATCAGCAACTTAACCAGTGACGGATTAACCCTTAATCATATTAAGCAATTGCCTAGGATATCACGTCTGGGGGGGCACCAGAAGAAACATAAAAAAATCCGTCCTTAGGGCATCACGTTTCACTCTCACGTCACCAAAAACCACACCAAAAAAAGTTTCTAGGACTGATTTGAAAATTCGCGCTTTTTAGGTTGACAAAGAGTCCAACCTAGAGTCTTTTAAACCCCGCTCCCGCTTGCCCCTTGCACTTCGAATGCACCGGAATTGCAATCAGCCAATCAGAAACCACCCCTTCCGCGCGGGCCACCCGCCTCACATATTCTTTTTCAAAATTAAAAAATAAAGTAAAGGTTTATAGACTAGTTGATATGATAGGGGGGCCCACAGGCGTGGATTGCTTAGGGCATCTAGTAGTCTTAATCCGTCACTGATCTTAACCCGGCGTGAGGTCGGGTATGTATGCCCGAGAAAATTTTAAACAGATTATTTGATGTTTCTGTTTCCATGGAATTCCTGTCCTTGCAGTAGCTGGAGGTGTGGCTGTGAGGTTTAGGGTACAGTGCTGATGTTGCAACGGCGGCTACGGGAAATACACGTGGCAAACGTGGCTTGGGTACATCACACTCGTAATAGGTGTTTTTTTTTTTCAGTGTTAGATTAGATGTGACCTCGTAATACTTCATAACCTTTTTTCATCATACTAATCAGAATTTTCAAGTCGATTAATCAAAGTAATTGGAATTGCATACGAATTTTATGTGAACAGAAGTTAAACTACTCTCAAAGGAAAGTTTTTTTTTTATTTCAGTAAATAAGTCATAATTAAAACAAATATGTTTTAAAACAAGCTTTTATCCAAGGAAATCTCCAAGACGAATAAAACGAGCCCAAACTCCGTGGGGTTGCGTCGTTTCATTACAGAGTTCCTGTGGCCACTGTCCAGCTCCATCATCAAATCAGCAGATCAGATCCATGTCATAATATTGCATTGTCACGCGATATACGCATGCGTGCAAAATTTCAGCTCAATCGGAAACCGGGAAGTGGGTTAAATTCAACTTGCAAGATTTGATTACAGACAGACAGACCACGGGACAGGTGAAACTGAATAAAAGCTTGTAAAATAACGCTTATCGCACTTAGTGCTGGTACTTTATTTACTGATTTTGTTGTATGGATATTGGATACTATTATTAAAGTAACTCAAGAAAAAATCTAACGATACAACCATGATATCAAAAAAGAGTTTTAAAGTTTTGGGTATCTCCTTAGCTAGTGTATCAAAGTCAAAGTCAAAATTTTTTATTCAATGTAGGATAAATTTATTTCTTATTGAAGGTCACTTTTTTTTAAATATTATTTTAGTGCAAAAGCTAAAAACTACTAGGGTTTCGGAACGACCACTGCTGGGAAGCTTACGCCGACAGAAACCCAGTTCAGTATTGGTCCCTACCCAGCCGGATGGGCTATGTTTCAGTTACAATACAGATTTACACTTAAGATCAGTATACATTATATTATACATCTAAATAATACAATTAAAATTTGCAGTCAAATACTTCCAAGAATTTTGATCAGATCAATCATTCAATCCATCAACGCCGGGTTAAATTCAGCATGGTGCATCCCAGCCTATGGCTAGGCCCAGGCTATTTCTCATGAAACGTGATAGCTAAACAGTTGAAATTTTCACAGATGATGTATTTCTGTTGCCGCTATAATAACAAATACTTAACTCAGAATATCATTCACTCCATCAACGCCGGGTTAAATTCAGCATGGTGCATCCCAGCCTATGTCTAGTCTGACACAGTCCGACGCTGCCAGGCAAGAAGCTTGCACTGTGTAAATAAGCCTTTAGCATTACAGTACCAATAGCCGCGCGTTACGCCTAGTGTTGCCATCTTAACGCTTTAGGGCCGTAACAGACGGGGCGCAAGTTGCGCCGCGTAACAGCTAGTGATGGGAGTTGCATAAATACTCAATAAAACCATTTGAATATTTACTCAGTAGATTGAGTAAATACCCATTAAATATCCTAATTTATCCATTTGGTGAGTAGATTGATTTATATGAGTTGCGACTTATATTTATTTTAATATTCATTATTTTATGTTTTCATGACAATTTTGAAACTTAAAGTATAAACTTGCAATTCTTGTCGGAAAGTGTGTGCATACGACATAATATGTTTAAAATGTCGGTAAACGTTAAATACGATGCTAAAATATATGAAAATACAGTACTAATCATTCACTGAAAGTAGGCTCCTTTGACTAATTATCATTTTTTGCTGGGAGGTGAGCAAAGACGTAATTTGATGTTAAAATAAGTAAACAGACATCAAATGCGATGTCAATACTTGAGCACGCTCTATTTACTCTATTTATTAAATCTAGTGAGGAAATACTCAAATGGGTAGATTGAGTACTATCCACTGCCCATCTCTAGCTGTTGCGCGACGCAACTTGCGCCCCGTCTGTTGCGGCACTTAAGTGCTAGATGTAGCGCTTTTTTTCGGATTCTGGACCCAAAGATTTAGGACCCTATTTCTAAGACTCCACTGTCCGTCCGTCCGTCTGTCTGTCACCAGGCTATTTCTCATGAACCGTGATAACTAAACAGTTGAATTTTTCACAGATGATGTATTTCTGTTGCCGCTATAATAACAAATACTAAACTCAGAATAAAATAAATATATAAGTGGGTCTCCCATTCAACAAACTTATTTTTTTATAGATAATGGTACGTAATCTTTCGTGCGCGAGTCCGATTCGCACTTGGCCGGTTATTAAAAGTTTAGCGCGCATTTCCGAGAAGGTTTTCATACATTTCTTCTTCTTCTTCCAGTGCCATCTTCAACGAAGGTCGGCAATAATTACTGCGATCAGCACTTTAGAGACGGCTGCTCGGAATAGGGATAGCTTACTCTTGTCGTACCATTGCCGCAGATTTTTCAGCCACGACGTTCTCCGTCAAGGCCTCATTCTGCCTTGGATCTACATTCATACATTTAGCGCTTCTTTTTTGTACGTTTAGCGCCCGTGTACGAACGGTTTTCATGCAAAATCAAGAAATATAGAGCGTTCTTAAGGTCTTTTAGCGCGTTTTTGCCAAGAAAAGATGGCAGTAATGGTTACGCAACCACTTATAGCCAATTCGCACTTTCGACTTGACATTGCTACATCCAAATATCCTGGCCTTGTAGCGCTGTGATGTCAATGAGATTCAATTTAAGGATTCCGTACCAATGTGGTGAAAACAAAACCCCTATAAAATAGTGCATCCTATTATTCATCTGCACACAGCGCCCGGATGAACCGATTTTGATTCAGTTTTCTATGTTTGAAAGATAGCTTGATATTGATATCCAACGATAGGTTACAAAATCATTCTGCTAAAAACATTTTCATAATGATTAATAACTTATTCGTCACAATAATGATGACTTCTTAAATATAGTCAAGTCAAAGGCTAAAATCATTTATTTATCTTTGGATATTTGTGTATCACTTGATAATTGTCAGTATTTTCTTTCGATTTAATAATAACTACGTAGTTGTTGACGTCAAATCATTTACTTACAACTAAGTTTACTGCCGCCTCCAAAGCGCAAGTACAGAAGAAGCGGTAACACACTGTACTGCAGCATTTTCTCCAAAAACATGAACTAACAATTATACGGACATTAAAATTAGATATGCGGACTGAGAATAAATTGTTATTTCATAGTTACTAATTAAGAATGATGTTAAATTTAAAATGTATCGATTGTACTCAAATTATGACACTTTTATGTGTACAAATACAAACCTTTAAGAGGTGTCCGCGCCAAGCTCAAGCCAGACGTTTTTGTCTTTAAGATAATCATCGGTTCAGTAATAGGCCTTCTTAGAAAGTAATTTCTTTTAAGTATCTACTATAATAAAATCATTCAATATCGTACAGTAGACGTTGATAATTTTACTAGTATGATACACCATTATCTACAATTTTTTTTTTTTTGACAAATCACACTGATTGAGCTAGCCCCAAAGTAAGTTCGAGACTTGTGTTATGGGATACTAACTCAACGATACTATATTTTATAACAAATATATACCTATATAGATAAACATCCAAGACCCAGGACAAGTTGAAAAAGGCCATTTTCCAACTTACCCTGACCGGGGATCGAACCCGGGACCTCTGGGTGGCGGACTAGCATGGTGAATACTACGCCACGGAGGTCGTCAATGTTGTAAAAACAAAAGCCAGATGGCATGTTTATATACAAATGGGTTGTAGTAAGTAGTTACAGATTAGATGTGTGGATGGACGTTAAACAAAGCCAGGCCTGTGTCACTCCCCGTTTAGGTATCGAAAATATACCTACAATACTTGTATTACTATGCGCTCAGCGACCACGATAATTCAGTTACATGAAGCGTTTCTGAAACCAGAGTAATAAGAATGAAATTGGCTTGAGTTACATGAATCGGTTCTGAAACCAGAGTAATAAAAATGAAATTGGCTTGAGTTACATGAATCGTTTCTGAAACCAGAGTAATAAGAATGAAATTGGCTTGAGTTACATGAATCGTTTCTGAAACCAGAGTAATAAGAATGAAATTGGCTTGCTATCTAGGTATCTAAACAAAGAGGTGAGGAGTTCTGACGCGAGCTAAATTAAACCATAGCGCTTACCACATTAAGTAGATATTTCTTTGAATTACTTTTCTGAGTAAAACTTCTTACTTATACTGTGACAAAGCCAACTTGTAATGTTCATCATTCAACCAAATAATCTTGATTAAGGGGCTACCAGAATTTTTCGGGGTCCAGTGCTGCCCCCATTTGAAATAAATCATTTGAAAAGAAACGGAGACATTATTTTAAATTTGGCTTTGATATAACCCTAGATAACCCTTCAAACTATTTTATGAACTACTGTTTATATTTTAAAGTGAGAACGTGTAGCTTTTTATAGCATTTTTGCGATGTATACTTACACGCATAACACGTCAAACATCGGTAGTTAAGTATCCAGCCAAATGTGAGTCGGATTCGCGCACTAAGGGTTCCGTACCGTTATAAATAAAATATCAAGTTTGTTGTATGGGAGCACTTAAATATTTATTTTATTCTGTTTTTACCTCCGTGGCGAAATGGTCACCATGCTAGTCCGCCACCTAGGGGTCCCGGGTCGATTCCCGGTCAGGACAAGTTGAAAAATGGCCTTTTTCAAATTATCCTGGGTCTTGGGTGTTTATCTATAAATGTATATGTTATAAAATATAGTATCGTTGAGTTAGTATCCCGTAACACAAGTCTCGAACTTACTT
Source organism: Acrobasis suavella (assembly GCA_943193695.1). Lineage (NCBI taxonomy): Eukaryota > Metazoa > Arthropoda > Insecta > Lepidoptera > Pyralidae > Acrobasis > Acrobasis suavella. The sequence goes on from OW971950.1 coordinate 15,142,262, forward strand.
TGGAGCTAGCTCAATCTGTGTAATTTGTCCGTATATATTTATTTATTTATTATTTAGTATTTGTTGTTATAGCGGCAACAGAAATACATCTGTGAAAATTTTAACTGTCTAGCTATCAAGGTTCATGAGATACAGCCTGGTGACAGACAGACAGATGAACAAAGGGACAGCAGAGTCTTAGTTATAGGGTCCCATTTTTACCCTTTGGGTAAGGAACCCTAAAATTTGAACGTGAAAACATAAAAGTTAAGAACTTGGTGGAGAAAAGAGAGACATGGAAAGTACTCCACCAGCAAGAGCCCGCTCTTAAGAGTCCCCTCACCCTGGACAGAATCAGACTTTTTCATACAAACGTAGTCTATATTTTATTAGTTGAGTTAGTATCCCATAACACAAGTCTATAACTTACTTTGGGGCTAGCTCAATCAGTGTTAATTGTCCCTATATATTTATTTATTATTTATTTATTTATTTTGAAACGACATGTAGGATATGGGCGAAATTATGCAATTTTAAAGCAATTGCAATTATCTTGGGTTATAATTGGTTTCCGACGGTAAAATTATGAACTTAAAAGAGAATATAGTGTACTATATCACATTTAACCATCAGTATGGAAAACTTCTACACCCTTATATTTTCTTTCCAGTTCCTAATTTTAGTGTAGGAAACCAATCATAACCCTAGATAATTGCAATTTCTTTAAAATTACAAATTCTTACCGATATCTGGCATGTCGTTTCTAAATAAAACGTAGACTACGTTTGTATGGAAAAGTCTAGGGTAAGGGCATTCTTATGTGTGGTAGAGCCACGCTGTTGTAGAGCCACGCTACCGGCAAAACTCTGTTCTGCTAGTAGCATGTATGGGCCGGCTCGTCCGGGGAAGTACCACACTCTCACAGAAAATCGACGTCTGAGGAGTAGCGTCACCGCTTCTATGCTTCGTTCGGTGAGTGAGAGAGCCGGAGGCCCCCCCCCCTCCTACATCTTCCCTTCCTGAAAGGCCGGCAACGCTTCTGTTACACCCCTGGTGTTGCAGTTGTACATGGCAGCGGTGATCACTTACCATCAGGTGACCCGCTTGTTCTTTTGCCGACGGATGACGTACAAAAAAAAAGAAAATACAAAAAGAAGGTTATTTTCAAGCCGTCATTAGGTAAGTACAACAATGATGCTCAGTCAGTAACTGTCCATTGCGTAACATAATGTAACATGCACTGACACTTATAACTGGAAACCAATGTTAGCAACCATTGTGACTGTTGAACCAGATTATGCAATTGAGACATCATTTTATTAATTATTTTATTTATTTATTTATTTTATTTATTCAGAAGATATAAATAAATATAAATATATATAGGGACAAATAACACTTGGACTGTGTTATGGGATACTAACTCAACGATACTATATTTTATAACAAATACATATATAGATATAAACATCCAAGACCCAGGACCATTTGAAAAAGGCCATTTTCCAACTTGTCCTGACCGAGGATCGAACCCGAGACCTCTAGGTGGCGGACTGGCGTAGTGACCACTACGCCACGGAGGTCGTCAACAATAAAAATATACATATATAACAACTTAAATATCTATAAGCCGATAACAAATCTTCATAAATATAAAACTAAATACACATTTTTAATTTTAAAACTATAGACGTGATTTATATAATACATAGATATCTTACAAAATAAGTATAAAGAAAAACAAAAGGTATATAAGTACAAGAAACCTATCCAAGTAGAAATAACAAAAGATTTTATAATTGATTCGACCGACTTATGACAGATTGTAATTACTTTTAGGAGTTTCTTCCATATCTCCAAAGTTCTCATATCTTCACCAAATTAATATGGGATCAAAAAATAAAAAATAAATAAAAAAGAACATTGGATTAGGATTGGAAATGAATGAATAACAAAGCAACTTGTAATTTATATCAACTTATTTTACATTTTAACATTTTTGTAGCAAGTAATGCTTGCAAACAAGCAGTAACCGTAACAGATACAACACATTGTCATGTGTTTATCCCTAACATGGCTTAGCAGTAGTAGTCTAGTGGTTTAAGAGAGCAACCTACGTCCACAAGGTTCTAGGTTGGATCTCAGCTCAGCCAGACTTGTCCCTCTAAGTTTCGACTAGATCTTACTTGTGTACTCCTGTTCTTATTGAGTGCACTGGTAACCAGTGGCAGATTTACCAATAGGCTGAGCGGGCTGGAACCCAGGGGTCAGTTCAGACAGAGGAAAAATGCTTGAGGAATTTACTAACTCAATTAATTAAGATAAGTATAAACGTTTATCTGTTTAGCACTTCTTCTATACTTGCGCTTAGGAGGCAGCAGTAAACTAGTTAATTGTAAAATTGTAAGTAAATGATCTGAGGCCAACAACTACCAATTATAAAACCGGAAGAAAAAATTTAGACAATTATCAAGTGATACAACGAATAACCAAGTATAAATAAACAATTTTTGCCTTTTTTGAATTTTTTGTTTAAACATGAAAAATGCTCGCACAGCTTCGAGCCTGCGGGAGCATACTTGCGTTTTGAAGTCTATGCTAATAATAGCTTAAAGTTAATTTTTGAGTGTCATAAAAAACCTTTAGAGGGGCAGCAAAATCTAATATTTTCTACCCCTCCCTTTCAGCACACCCCTATTATCCCGCTAACTGAACAGAATGAGGGCATCAAAATCATTGCTTCCCTTGATTTATATTAGGCGAACTGATACCTTTATATTTGCTCCCCCCCCCCCCTTGCCATAACTATATGATGCCATAACTATATGAAGCATTAAAACACTCTAGATCTGGTGACAAGGGCAAATGTGTAAATCACCATTGGTAATCCTTAATCAAACCCTGGCACAATAGCTCCCACATTATTTTCTTTATATAAATGAACACCATTTTCTATCGCTCAGTTTGGGGGCAAGTGATACAGCTATTTTGATAATCTGAATCGATATAAAAGGAAGATGATTCACTCACTGACAAATATATCAAAAGTTTAGATTCATTCTTAGCTCTGCTATAGTGATTTTTGTAAATAATTATGAAATTAAGGAAGGAAGTATTTTTGAAGCTGCCTAAAGGCATTTAACATAGCTCAATGACTGTCATCTAGTGACAACAGTCATGCAGGTCTTCACAATGTTTTCCTTCATCGGAAGCAAGAAGTGGCTGATGGAAAATATTAAGCAATAAAATCTTTAGTTATTAAGCTGGTTGGGGATGGAATCTGGGATTTTTCAGATATAAGTTGAACTCTTTAACCACTAGCCTACTACCGTTTCCTGCTTGCCATATAACATTTGGTACCTAAGTATTCTGATATTGTTTTATAATTATAATAAATAATCATGTTTCATTTTTCACTGATAAAAATTACAAATTCAGTTGAATAAATAAATAGGTAGTTATCATAAATTTTTAGGTAAGTACTTAAATATATTATATATAGATTTATTAATTTTCCTCATACAAAATAAAAATTATTCAGAATTTAGACGTAAATAAGTAGGTACCTACTTAAAATATGCCTACAAAGCAAAGGTACAAAAATACTTCTTTCCATAGGAATGCTAACTCTTTCAAAGTACCTATCTATAACAAAACCAGACGTATCTAAGTGATAAATCCACCCATTTTTTGCCGCAATTATCCATGACAAAGAGTTTGATTCAAGGAAAACTTATTAGTCACTATTAGGCAAATCAGCGCGCAAAAAACGGGGGAAGCGGTGAAAATACAAAAAAAATATATTGTAGAACAGCGCAAAGGTACTTACCATAACTTGTTGAGGACTTCTGAGGAACGAAACGGTGGAATATTCTAAATTAGAACGGTGCACTTCACTACAAATTTAGAAGTATGACAGCGCGTCGAGGCGCCAACCCTGGTTTCTTCACATCTGGTAGCTCCTCATGAGTTGAGCAGATATCTTGCTCTCTGCTCCGGCCGCAGCCACTTTTATTTCGCGATCAAATCAATCAAAGAGATTGACCGACTGACGCACGCAGACACCCCACGGCCCACAACAACGAAATGACAACTGACAGACTGACACGCGTTTGACATTGACAGTCGCGTTTTGCTAACGTATTTAACATTCGTGACAAGCGTTTTGATTTTGATCCTGTATTTATTTTATCGACCAAAAAGGATGGTTTTTGTCAATTAATCAATAATTTATTTATTTGCATTTGAATAATTTATCAATTTACTTATTTCACAGAATTGACAAAAATACAGAGCTAATTTATTTTCGATTTCTGATGGAAATCCATTGTGTGGCGGGTGCGTCAACAGGACTATCAGCAGATTGATTGAGATACCTACTTAAGGGGTTCCCTGAATTTTCCGGGGTCCAGTGCTGCCCCCATTTGAATTAAATCATTTAAAAGGAAACGGAGATATAATTTAAAGTTTTGTCTTGACCAGGCTCTATATAACCCTTCAAACTATTTTATGAACTACTGTTTACAGTTTAAAGTGAGAACGTCAAGTTTTTCTACTCACAATTGCTAAAAACTGCCACTTTTGGCGCATGTGCGTAGAAAAGCTTTACGTTATCACTTTAAACTGTAAACAGTAGGTAGTTCATAAAATAGTTTGAAGGGTTATTTAGAGCCTGGTCAAGATAAAATTTTAATTTATGTCTCCGTTTCCTTTTTAATGATTTAATTCAAATGGCACTGGACCCCGTAAAATTCAGGTAGCCCCTTAACTAACTGTCATATTTGATTTAGTAGTTACTTATATACCTGCCCCACTCAGTCGTAGCTCGTAATCAAAGAGTGAACTAAAGTATAAGTGATTTGAATTTTATTTATGTTTACCAATAAGTATCAAATGTTTATTTTTAAACTACTAAATTAAACTAATCTAAATTACAATCGCCAGATCGCCACACAATCCTAGTGGAACTGGAAACTCTTTAAACGTAATAAAACTCTTAACAATATCCCACAGGCTGCCAGCGTAAAATTGCATTAGAATCATACGCACTGCCGCACACTGATCGAAACCCATTTGCGCCTTATCAACACCACGCAGCTGTGCCCACGAACCACGGTCCTACCGACTGCGCCATTTCTTGTTCAGTACTACATCGACTGCCGACTGGCATTACCTAAATTTAGTTGGTTAGTTTGAGAAAAAACTTATTTCAATTCACCGCTTGGGTTATTTGAGTTTGTACAAATAACGTTTGGTTTTCACGTTAACTTCAAAATATAACTTTAAAATGAGCAGTGAATCAACTAATGGAGCAATTGCATTCGCTCTTATTTATTTTACTTTCTTTTTGGACAACGTGCTCCTTACTGTTCTTGGTAAGTTCAGCGTTTGTAGGAACTGCAACAGCGGACGATGCGTTAAAAACTTCACAAACAAGAAATTCGGGACCATCAAAATTAATAAAAATTTTCAAAACTATAAACCGACTTCAGCCCTAATTACCGATTTTGATAAAATTTATATGGTACCACCTCACAAGTATATCCTTTTAAACAAAAAAGAATGTTTAATAATCGGTCCAGTCATCTTCGAATAATCGGTGAATATACATAAAAAAAAAAACAAAAGATCGCGACGAATTGATAACCTCCTCCATTTTGGAAGTCGGTTATTTAAAAAAAATACGTATTAATCATTTTATTTTTCATTGGCGTAATACACCCAAGGCTATAAGACCATCTTTTAACGTGTGTGATGATGGACGTGTAGGTAAAAAGGGGTTTGGGGATTTGATTGGGACTCAAAATAGTGACTGATTACCATCCGCATCGTCCATCGCTTTAAAGATCCTCTCTCTGCAAATGCCACTGAAAGACACTCCACAGAAATATAGTATTTCTTTCGTTTAGTGCCTATCATACCGGACTGGGTGCACGGTGAGGCCCTGGAGCTGTGGACGAAGCACGAGGCTCCTCTGGCGATCCTGCTGAACAGTACGGTCCACCAGATCCAAGCTGAAGATACCTCGGGTAAGACTGGAACAGTGGAACTCGAACGGCCGCGTTGGCTGAACGATTTTGTGCGAAAAAGTTTTTTTTTAATGAGATTTATGTTGTTATTCCCATTCGTTTCAAGTCGTTGAAACACACAAGTATGCAAATTTCTAATGCCTAATTTCAATGCACCTACTTACATAATTCAAAAAAATGAAATAAACTTTAGTGTGTCTCTTAAATTCTAGTAGGTACCACAAAGAGATTGTTACAAAGTGACTTACATGTCTAAACATGTTAATTAGTCACTCACATCGTATCAAAGGTTCCCTCTATTGAGATTTATATTGTTGTTTATATTCGTTTCAAGTCGTTCAATTCAAACACATAAGTATGCGACTTTCAAATGCTTAATTTCAATATACCTACTTTGATAATTATTTTTTTTATTTTTCTTTTTTTATTACCCTAAGTATACTGTCCCACTGCTGGGTAAAGGCCTCCCCTCTAGTACGCCACTGATCTCTATCTTGCGCGATGGATGTCTAACTCTTGTCAAAAAGTGCCAGATCATCACACCACCTTGTCCTTGGGCGACCTCTCTTGCGACGCCAGCCTACCGGCACCCATTCTGTAGCAATCTTGGCCCACCAATCTGGATGTATCCTACACACATGCCAGCCCAATCCCATTTAAGTTTGGCTGCTTTTTTCCCAACGTCTAAGTACTATTTTAGTTATGGAGCGAATGCTGGTGTTACGTACAGGATCTGTTAAGTTAATCCCTAGTATACTTCGTTCCATGGCTCGTTGGCAAACGAGTTTGGACTTTTGAGATAAGGTCAATGAAATTAAAAATATAATAAAAAAAAGAAATGTGGTGTCGTGGGACACCAGGTAGGAACGAAGTTCAAAAGTTCTTGTGTATACGACTGTCGCGCCTGCGCACGTCTCATTTAACGAGGTCATCCTTACGGTTTTACTATCACATTTTTTTCAGTTCGGTCGCGCAGCAAAATCCCTATCTCCTCCAAGCCTGCCGTAAGGAACTTTGTTCCAAAAAACTTTATTGTCGCGTCTCTTGTTCTAGTACAACATAGAGATTGTTACAAAGTGACTTAACCTACATATCTAAACATGTTATTTAGTCACTTCACTTATCATATCGAAGGTTCCCTCACTCGGCAGCTCACCATCGAACTAGGAATAAACCTGTATCTCGAGTGGCAGGTTCCAAAGACATGGATGATTAGATTATACAGTTCTCTTAATTTTAAACAAAAATCCACTTCATTATTTTAGTACGAATATGTGAGTCAAAGTATACGTGTATCGCTTTCGTCTGTGTTTTGTATGCAAAAATTAAAGTTCTTTTTATGTACGATGAAGGCGCTGTTACTTTCTGCATTTTATAATCTGAGGGGGTAAATCTCATTTGGAACAAATGGAATAATTTTCAGTTATGTGTAATTCGTTTGTTACCACCGCGTCGTCCCCACTGGGGACGAATGGGAATTTCTATTATTTCCTAGATCAAATCGGCCCCAGTGGGGACGAATGGGACAGACATCCATTACAGTTCCCATTTGACTCCAGTGGGGACGAATGACAATGAAGTAAATTCATAGAAATTCCCATTCGTTCCGTGCACGACGCGGTGATGACAAACGAAACCACAAAACTGAAAATTATCCCATTTGTCTCAAATGAGATATACCATCTCAGATTATATCCCATTTATACCCAGCGGGGACGTCCCCACTGGGACATATGGGATAAATTGATATGATGACGAATGTGATATAAGTATCTGAAACCACTTCTGATCTTGCAGTGGGAGGTTCCCAAGCCATAGTAGGGTTGGTCCTGGGAGCTAAGGCTGCAGCTCAACTGCTGACCGCCCCGCTGGCCGGCGCGGCAGTCTGCAGGCATGGCCCGGCAAGAGTGCTGGAGGTTGCCACGGCAACATTGGCTGTTGCTGCCACAGGTATTTAAGGGGCTACCAGAATTTTCCGAGGTCCAGTTTCAAGGGTTATCTAGGGTCTGATCAAAATAACATTTTAAATGATACCTCAGTTTCCTTTCAAATAATTTATTTCAAATGGGAGCAGCACTGGACCCCTGAAAATTCAGGTATCCCCTTAACGCTCAAGCGTTGTTAGTTGAAGTGCTTTCTGCAAAGCTTTCTATCGATAAAATACTAATTCGCCTAGTGGAGCTTTCAGAGAATCGCCTTATCTGCAGATAGTTGTATCCGTGAAGCATTTTTTTTAATTTTAACATTCTTTCGGCGAACCGAGCTGTCGGTAAAAAAACGCAGCGGCTTTAAATTTTCTCTTTGTACCGATGAACGGTGAGAAGTGTTTTCTATGTACAATTATATCGTTCAAGGGTAATTCTTTAAATTATTCGGAGCAATGTGCGCGCTTTTACTTTTAACTCGCGCCAAAAAAGAGTAAATAATTTAATGTTTGCTGATAACCATATTCCGGAATTGGGCGTAAACAACTGCAACACAGTTTTATACTATAGCGGTTTGTTTACGACCATATGTTAAATGCACCTATGTTTCAAATGTTCAAATAAATTCTTTAAAATTTAAATTCTTTAAATTAAAGTGGGAAAGTGAAGCTTATCTTCGCACATACCCCTAAAAGTGGCCGGTTTTCGTAATTGTGCGTAGAAAGACTTTACGTTCTCACTTTAAACTGTAAACAGTAGTTCATAAAATAGTTTGAAGGGTTATCTAGTACCTGGTCAAGACAAAATTTTAAATGATGTCTCCGTTTCTTATCAAATGATTTATTTCAAATGGGGGCAGCACTGGACCCCGAAAAATTCAGGTATCTCCTTAAACTGTAAACAATAGTTCTTGAAATAGTTTGAAGGGTTGTCTAGGGTCTGATTAAGACAAATTAAATGATTTCTCCGTTTCGTTTCAAATTAATTAAATATGATAAATTTAAAATGGGGCAGCACTGGACCCCTGAAATTTCAGGTAGCCCCTTAACTAAAGTCCATTGTATTGATTTATCTATAATGCATCCTGGCCTCCAGCCCATTCATGATACATGCATTGTTAAGTTACTATGTCAAATTTCGTGTCACATTCGTATGAAAAGGCCTACGTTAGGCTGATTTCGATTTTCCCTTCCAGTATTCATGCTATGTAGCGACCGTACTGGCGCCAGCGGAGCGTGGTGCGCCTGCGCCGGCCGCGTCACACACGGCGCCGCGGCCGCCCTGGCCGGCGTGGCCGGGCTGGCACTGGCTGCCGCCGCAGTGCCTCTCCACCAGAGGGACAAAGCTATTGGAGTTTTACTTGGGGCTGTTGCTCTGGGTACGTATGCACGAAATTTACGCAAAATTCAAATTCAAAATTCAAACTCCAAAATTCCAATTTCCAATTTTGAGTCTCTTTGCTGCGCCGGCCTTTGAATTGGTGACGTAAAGATAGGACAGTGCGAGGTTATATCCACAGAAGTAGCATCCCACACCAGGGGCCTTGAAAGTAGAAGACCCAAGGAATTTGATCCACACTTCTCTAACTATTCATAATTTTGCTTTTTTGATCACTGCAAGTCATCAAAAAACCTGGATTCGTTTTTAATCTTCAAGAATTTTTCATATTTTTACCAGGAGTGCTGGTGGGCTACCCATTTGGAGGCGCATCGTACGCTCTTTGGAGCCCTGGAGCTCCATTCCTGCTCATTTCAATCGCATTGTTAGCCAATCTCGGTAAGTATCATGAATTTAAATGTTCAATAGCCTCGTAGCTCCAGAAGGTCTACTGCGGATACAATTTGGAACAGCTTTATGGTGATGAAATAAATAGTTGAAGCTTTAAGAATTCGTGGTAGACCGACTGCGCCACATGTTTTTGTACAAAGATAAGTGCTACGCAGGGACGGACTAAAGTGTTCCAAAGAACTATTTAGGTAATAACTGTCCAGCGGTAACTGTCTCATTGGGTACTTACAGCATACAGTTACTTGCCCTGGCTTTCTTGTACACGTTGCATGAGTAATAAAACACATTTTCTGTTTCAGTCATGCAAATCATGTTCTTGGATAGTGAACAATTCAATCAGGTAACTCAACAGACTCCTCAGTATTTAGCCAGTTAGGACATGACCTAAGAATCCAAGTAAATTGAGAAAAAGCCTTCCTTCACACACTCGTGCGGGAGCATATTTGTCCCAAAGATCACGAATCTCATCCTTGTATAACCTTACAGATCTCTGCAACTCCTCAACCGATTTGGAAATACATGAGCTTGTTTTCAGATCGCCCCAGATTCGCCAAACATAGGCGGCATCTGTGGCTCAGCGTCAAGCATGCTGTCTGTAGCGAGGAAGGAGTCCGTCGCGGCGTGCGTGGGCGCCATCCTGCTGACCACCAGCGTTATGGCGGCCTTGGAGCCCTGCCTGCCGCTGTGGATCATCAACAAGTTCCACCCACAAGTATGATACTTACCGTAGCAGATTTAGAAAGGGACTAAAGATTCTCAAGCCCTCTCTCCAAAAGCATCTGAGTTCCTCCATGAAAAATATTTGAGTCTCGGAACGCAAAACTTGATCACCGAACTCTGTCGGGGTATACGGTTTGAAAATTTTGAATTAACGGGCCCTAATAAAACCTATCCTACAGAGACCATTATTTGAGTTGAAGACGGCATACCAATACACCTCTATGAAGATATATAACCTTATAATTGCGATTTCTATATGAGATAATTTTAGCCCCATAAGTAACATACAAAGTGTCCAACAGGCTGGATAAAGTTGAAAACTACGTTCTAGTCGGTGAAGAAGTTTCTAGGTGACCCTACCCTGAGCAATCCTTTTGATCTCCATATAACACCGCGTCAACTTTATTAAAACCATATTTTATAAAAAAACCATTCAACATCAGGGTTCAGATCAAAAGACGAATCATGAGAAACGCGAGTTCAGTTAAAGGGCTGACAGGTGTCAAACATATTAAGTATATTGTAAAATATGAGAAGCCAGACATCTGACACTTCCCGTTTAGGTATCGAAAATATACCTTGTACTACTATGCGCGCGCAAACCACTCCGGAGGGGAAAATTCAGTTATCACTTGTCATGAGTAATAAGAACGAAATTGACTTGCAATGTATGTCTAGGTTTCCAAACGAAGAGGCGAGGAGTTCTAGGCGTGTTCGCGTTTCAGTGTCAAGCAACATTGAGCACTAACTTATAAGAATAAAATCTGATTTGGTTTGACGTAGAAATGGGACGTCAGTATCGTACGACTAACGTATTATTTTATGGAGTAACACCCCGGTACTTGAGTACCCGTACTTACTCTGTGGTGAAACTAAACGTAGCAAGTCGTTCCAGCGCTGGCAGACGGGCGCCGTGTTCATCCCGGACAGCCTGGGCTACCTGGTGGCGGCCAGCGGGCTGGGCGGCGCGGCGCGGCGGCTGGGCGCCGAGCGGCTGGCGCTGGCCGGCCAGCTCGCCGTCGGCGCCGCAGCCCTGGCCGTGCCACATGCCCTGCACGTCAGTACACCCCCTCGCCTCGGCATTTAATTTTATTTTGATTTATTTATTGTCACAAAATCTTCACAGCTCTTAAATAAATTTACCATATTAATCTTACTAAGTACAGCACTGACAGCCAATAACGGATTTCCATTTGTTAGTTTATTCTTAAATACAAAACAAATATAATAATGCAAATATTATTTTACAAAGCAAAAATTTAAGTACAAGAAAAGACAATAAACCAACAAACTTAACTTGACATGTATGGATGAGTGTGTGAGGGTGTGTGTGTCTGTATGTATGTGTATGTATCGTAGTAAGTTGCATCCTTAATGCCTACTCATCGCCCATAATTATTTCTCTTCCTTGTCACTAGATGACGCTATCGATCTACGCTCGTCATCGTAGTAGGTTGCATCCAAAGATATAGGAGGAATATTTTTTTTTTGCTCTTTGGATGCATCCTTAATGTTTTTTTTTCTTCTTTGTCACTAGATGACGCTATAAGTATTTAATTAATCATTAAAATCTTTTATCACTATTATTTAAATAAAGTAATGCTCAAATTTATTTAATAGGACTTATATGAAATACAATAGATATTTTAAAAACATATTTAACACTTTTTTGCTAGTCGTGTATGTCACCATTTCTGTGTGCCTATCCGCAACTCTAGTTTTGCCTACTTACGGGCCCTCTAATAGTGTCTATGGCGTAGGGAATATGTTACATTAGTAATCATATTTTCTCCAAATATAATAAATATAATAAAAGCTTTCAATGGCCAACCAAGGATGTCGTACCGGTAAATAGAAAATAAGAAGAATAAGCCAAAATCTGACATGATTTGGCTGTGGCTTACGCAAAATTTTTTAGATATTTATTCATCTTAGCCGGATAATCACATTAACACATGACAATAATCATGAGAAACAGCGCTGGCGAATCGAGATTATGGTCCCGTGCACATTTCTGGTTGAACTACCAGCTAAAAAAAACCCCGTTGAGTTATACGTAACACGAAAACATTTCCATAGTGAGTTTTACAAATCTGCGGAATTGCACACCGCCATCTATCGGCAACATTAGGAACCTTATATATTTGAATATATCATGTAGCCCTTTAAATCCTCAGGTGGCAAGTCTGGCGCTGCCCCACGCGATCCTGGGCTGTGGCCTCGGAGCCACCGACGCGGCGCTGGTACCCGCACTTCTCGCGCGCCACCCTAACAAAGTCCCGCACTTGGCAGCGCTGCTGCAGTGCTCCTCCAGCCTGGCTTATGCCTGCGGTGAGTTTTGATATACGATTAGATATACTACTTGAAAGCATAGGACCTTCCTTCATACGACAGTCGTTCGATAGTGTCTTCATATTCCATATCAAACCAAATTAGGACTTTCCCATCATTTCACCTCTCAGCGTCAAATTTTAGTCAATCTCACCACGGGACCCTCACATTTTCCCAGGTAATTAATCTATCTATCTGCATTCTGCACGTTATTGCTATCATTTAATTTCAATCCATTTAACTGTTTCGGCGTGAAAGCGGAACAAACATCCAAACATTCATACATTGACGACCTCTGTGGCCTAGGTGGTCATCATGCCACGCAGTCACACCGGAAGTCCCGAGTTTGATCTCGGTCAGACCAAGATAGAAAATGATATTTTTTATATTGACCTGTGGATGTTGGATGTTAAATTTAAATGAATCTGATTAAAAAAAAATATAGTATCATTGAGTTAGTACCCCATAACACAAATCTCGAACTTACTTTGGGGCCAGTTCAATCTGTGAGAATGGTCCGTATAAAATAGTAGATTGTGCTACAAGGGGATAAGGTAATATTTTGAAGGCGAGGGCGCTACTTTGAATCCAGAGCGGAGCGAGTGATTCTACGGTGGAATCCTGAGTGTAGCGAGGGATTCATGTATATCGCCCGAGATAAAAATATTACCGTACCCGAGTAGCACACTCTACTTTTCATCTCCATCTACAAAAAAAACTAGCACATACGAAACAGAATATAAAGAACAGTAGAACACCTACAATGGGGTCAAAAAGTTCGCGGAATGGAGGGGATAGCGGGGGGTGGGGGACCTGCCGCAGGTAGTAACTAATGAGCAACTCTTTGTGAGTATATATGCCAAGTTTGAACCTGATTGTGTCAATAACCTTTGACCTGTCGTCGATCAAACAAGTGAATCCGGAAGAAAAACTTGAACATGGAAAAAATCGAGTTTCGTGCCGTCATAAAGTTCCTCACTAAGCAAGGAAAACCACCTCAGAAAATTTTGGAAGAAATGTTATCAGTATACGGGGACTCTTGCCCTGGGAAAACCATGGTGTACAAGTGGAATAGCCTTTTCAAGCAAGGCAGAGAGTCTCTTGAAGACGACCCTCGCTCAGGACGGCCGATTGAGGCCACCACCTCAAACATCGTTGAAAAAGTGGAGAATCTTATACTGGAGGATACTCGTTTGAAGAAGAAACAACTTGCAGAAATGGTTGGAGTATCACCTACAACCATTTTAAATATTCTACACGACAATCTTGGGATGTCAAAAGTCAGCGCAAGATGGGTGCCAAGAATGCTCACACCACCACAGAAACAGCTGCGCGTCGAGTATTCAAAGGAGTTTTTAGACCTCTGTAGCGCCGACAAGGAAGGAATTTTTGCAAGACTTGTTACTGCAGATGAAACTTGGGTTCATCATTATGAGCCTGAGTCGAAGCAAGAGTCTATGCAGTGGCATAAAAAGGGTCAGCCCCCCCCTAAGAAATACAGGGTGTCACAATCGGCTGGAAAAATCATGGCAACTGTTTTTTGGGATACAGAGGGTATTTTATTAATAGATTATAAAGATAAGGGTGTTTCTATAACGGGAGAATACTACGCTAATCTACTAAGACAATTAAAAGAAGCAATCAAGGAGAAAAGGCGGGGAAAGTTGACAAAGGGTGTGCTGCTTTTGCATGACAACGCACCGGTACACAAGAGCCGCGTTGCGATGGCTGCCCTTCATCACTGTGGCTTCGAAATGTTAAACCATCCTCCCTATAGTCCAGACTTAGCCCCCTGTGATTATTTTTTATTTCCCAAATTAAAAAAAGAGCTTCGGGGGAAGAAATTTTCCGATGATGAAGAAGTCAAGTCGGCGATTTCGGCCTATTTTGAGGACAAAGACAAATCATTTTTTTTCGACGGTATTAATAAGTTAATAGAGAGATCTGAAAAATGTATTCGACTTAAGGGGGAATATATTGAAAAAGAAAAATAGTACAGTATTTTATTTCACCCCCCTTCCCCTCCGTTCCGCGAACTTTTTGACCCCCCCTCGTACCTAACAGACTTCAACTGACATTTTAATACTAACCTTTGTTTGGTGACGTTTTCATACAATAAATACTAAGAAATATTTTTTCGAAGACCACCAACTTAAGGTAAAATGTTCACTCATAACTTTGTTTGCGTGGTCCTTCATATCTTTTTATTTTTAAACGTAAACTTGATAACTATTCACTATTGGCTTAACTCACGAAAAAGTATTCACATTTACATAAATAATTACATTTCAATACAAATAACCTAAAACTTCTGTAATTACTTGAATCAAAGGGATAAATTGCGCTTTTTAGTTATACTTATTTCTTTTTCAGAAGCAAAGAACATAAAAATTTTAACCTACATTCATCCATGTTGAAGACGATATGTATTCCAAATTTAAAAATCACGAAGTCTGTACCGATTATTTTTTAATTTAAAACATAATTCTTCTTTTTTTTTCTGGACTGCCAACATTATTTTTGATTCTACATAGATTAAACTCGTGTTCTGCTTTCAAATTAGTTTTAATCCCTAGGGATCTTCTTTTTCATGTTTTAGTCCCGAGAGAATAACCAGTAACTTTAGCTCCAAATGTTTTGGGATAAAATCATCGTTTTTTGAGTAGATGAGATGAAAAAATACATATTAAAGTGGATGAGGATAGGTTGTGTTGTGTGCCTATAATAATCCCTGTAATCTCTTAAGAACTGTACCTAATATCTGCTAAGTTGTCGTCCCCAGGGCCGATAGTCGGCGGCTTGCTGTCGTGGTGGGTCGGCTTCGAGACTGCGATGCGAACCCTCGGCATCCTGAACCTGCTGTACGCCGGGTTCCTGTACCGGGCGCTAACGGTGCATCCTCTTTCGGAACAAGTAAGCAGGCCCGACTAGCCCAGGAGATTAGCTCGTTCAAGTGGCATTTGCGACGAACCGATGGCCGAGGCAAAAAGATTCTCGATTGGCGACCACGCACTGCCAAGCGGAGCATTAGGACACCCACCCACAAGGTGATCAGACAAAGGTCGGTGGAAAGCGCTGGATGCAGGCCCGGCCGCTCACGATTGATCTTTTTGAAAATCCTCCTGAGGCCTAGTCCAGCAGTGGACTTTATGTGGCTGAAACGATAACAATGATGATAAAGCAAGCCCAGATCTAGGAGGGGCAAACCGGGGCACCAGTTTCAGGGAGCGCCAAAATCATCATATTTGCAACCCTCGTCACCAGAAATAACTCGGGCGCTATATTTAGATTTTGCTTCTCTTATAACATAGTCTAGTTCCGGCACTAGGTATAAAATTCCGGAAAGTAGGAATTACAAGTACTTACATCTAATAAAATTTATACGACTATTTAAGTCGTAAGTAAAAGAAAGAGAAAGCTGTAGGCCGCATTTTAAAAATTTAAACATACTGACATTGCCATGTGTATATATTTTAGAATGTTGCAAATTTTTACGGAAATATCCCCAATACTATACGAAAAAAGACGATTTACCGCGACGCTATCCTACAAGGAAGAAGAATATGTTAGCGAGGCCGAATAATACTCGTAATTTAGAAATGTTTAATTCTGGACCGCTTGCAATGACAATTAAAGTGTACAATGCCCTCCCAGACCTGCTTAGAGCAGAGAAAAAGGATTCACGTTTTAATAAAAGATTAAAAGCGCTGCTTGTAGATAAAAATTATTACACACTGGACGAGTTTTTTAATGATAAAGAATTGACAAAATATAAAATTAATGACGAATAATATAATATACAATGACATTTAAATAATTGTCATTTAAATTAATAAAAATAACAATAAGTAATTGAAATACATATTAAATAGATATTACATTACGTTAATAACGGAAATATTGACATATTAAACGAAATAAAAAATTGAAACATGAAAATTAATTTTAAGACATCAATAAAAAGAAATAACATTTTGCACATAATAATTATAAACTAATCAAAAATCCGCATGCCGTTCCATGGTTTTATGTTGCAATGCCCAATCAGGGTTCATGTTGTACCTACTACTTTAAAAAGTGTCTGTGTAGTGGAAACAAATAAATGTATAATGTGAAAAGCAATAAATAAATTGAAATTGAAAAAGTTCGAACGTGAACCAACTCTTTCAAAGGATTGCCGACATATGGGTAAACTACTAGTTGTAAAATGATTTCTCAATTAATTCTTCCATTTCAGTGGGGAGCCAGCACACCTGAAGACGACCCTGACAGCGAGGAGAACGAAGGAGTGCCGCTGAGACCGCAAATCTACACGCCTCTCAACTAAACCGATTAAATGCTCTTCATCATTTGAATTTTGGTTTTACCTTATCAACATATAACACCACTGCTCAGTGCCGGACCTAGAACTTTTTACAAGAGGGGCAGAATCTGAATATGGCGCCCCATCGTCCCAGTTATTTCTGGCGACGAGGGGTCCAAATAGAATAGGAGTCAACTCTTTACAACATTTAATTTGATAAAATCTAAATGTGTCGCCTCAAGTCCAGTTATTGCCAGGTACAAGCGGAGGGGCACCCGGGGCAACTCTTTTGCCCGAAATATTTGACGATTTTGGCGCCCACTGAAACTGACGCCCGGGGCGGGTGCCCCGGTTTGCCCCCTCTAGATCCGGGCCTGCCACTGCTCACCACATTTGGCACAGACAATGTAGGTTCCCTTGCAGTAGTGTTGCCGTTCGATAGTCCCCTATTGATAGACTATCGGTATTTTGAATAAAACCTATAGTAAAGATCCTGAATTCCTGACGAAGAACAAACCATCGATACTATCGATAGTTTTTTCGTCATCATAGATCGATACCATCGATAGCATCGACACTTTGTTCTTCGTTATCGATCTATACTATCAATAGTATTGTTGGTTATCAATAGATAGCGTTGCTCTAAAACAGCAATCGATAGCTGTTTTAGAGCAACACCAATAGTTTGGCATTTTTCGACTCAAACTGTCGAATTTTGTAACGGCAACACTACCTTGCGGGGCTTTCAAAAGCGACATGATACGACCTACGTACGTACGTAAGGACGTTCCAGTGTCAAGCATGTTGCGTGTTCAGCCCGTCTCTGTCACAAACTCTACTTGCGAAAAAGATAGCAGAATACGTCGCGTGATGCCGTGTCTCTGTCGGAGCGCACGTAGAGTTTGTGATAGAGATAGACTGAACACGTCGCGTGGTCCTGCTTGACGTAAACCGGCTTAGACCCCAAGTTAGTCGCAGCAAAGGGCAAAGAGACTTAACAGATGACAGAAATGTCTGTGAATTTAAGCATTTAAACCAGTCAATAGGCAATCCGTGGCTATGCTTTGGTCAGGCAGGTGATAGTTTTTCTACTCACTCTTTTCTAAACGACATATGGGGCTTTTTTGGGTTCCGTAGTAAACAGGGAACCCTAATAGTCCGCGGTTTCAATCAGAGACTATAACTACTAGAAAGCTGTAATTTGTTATACTTAGATATGTCTATTAATCATGCCAAATACGTGGTATAATAAAATATAGAAAAAAAATCTAGGTTAGCTCCCATACTTTACGATAGTCCATTGAAATATTTACTAGTTTGTAACTGGTAACGAGAATAAAGTAAATTTTATTCTTTTCTAACTGGTTACAAAATACAGTTACGTAGGCGGCTGATTTGTACGGTACGCTTCAAAAATGGAGTCATAATTCCTCCTCATACTAGTTGTAACGTACAGAAGTCTTAGTCAGAAAAGAAATGTCTACTTAATGTGGTTAGTGGAGTGGTCGCCGCTCGCATAGAAATAATGTAAGTATATTTTTGATACCTAAACGAGGAGTAACACAGGCCTGACAATGTTATCGACTTTAGGAGCGCTGATTTCCTAGTCAAATTAATTAAAAGTCTGCACTCCTTAAATTCGTGGATTTCTCATTATCAGATAAAAAAGGGCAATTTTTTTGTGATAACAAATTATGACTCAATTTTTGAAGCCTGACTGTACAAGTAGGTAGTCAGTTTTTTTTCTCGACTAAGCCATCGTATAGGGTATCGTTGAATAGGTACCTAACTTAATAGGTCCTTTCAAAAATATTGTTAGTTTGTGAACATCGTTTTTCGATTTAGGGATCCGTAAATGAAATATTTTTGTTAGAGCCAACGCAAAGTGTGCATTCACAACTACGGAACCCTACACAGCGCGTGGCCCGACACGCACTTGGCTGGTTATTGATTAAAAATAACGTGAGAAACGGACATTACTAACAAGCACGATGTGTCGTGTAGTGGCTTCGTGTACGCGCATCACATTCGCCCTGATGAAGACCTCCGGACGAGGTCGAAACATGTCGGCCAGTAGCTGACCCTCTCGTGAGGAACCCGTGCTTTTAAAAATGACATATTGGGGCATCTATCTCTCAGGTCAAAAACTCATCAATGTGTCCGGCGCGTATGAATTTAGAAGCTCCGTGGCCCGACGGTGGGGCGCATCATTAGCGCTTTTGCAAGTTAAGCGACACCGTGCGTGGTCCGCAATTGAATGGACGATAGGTGTCGCATAAAATAAATTGTAGAGCTCCTCCATGCTTCGGAAGGCGCATAAAGGCGTTGGTCCCAGGATTATTCCAAGCCTGGCTCTCTGCGCAACACGGAACGGACGTGATTGTCGTTATTTGGCAAAAATTTGCAAATGCAGATATAGGCAAATACGACCATCCACAACATGGCAGCCAAATAACAAACACACAAACATTTGAAAGAAAGAAAAATATTTATTTGGCACAAACAGGTTAATACAAGACAAATGCACATAACACAATATTTTGTACCAAAATGGTCCCCGCTCAGCATATGCCGTGGTGTGAGCCACGACGCTGGTCTTCCGCGGATACCATGCTTATACATTTGTCACGGTGTCGAAAAGTGGACGGTGCGCGCGCTTTTGAATATGACCAAAGTGAAGATATTATAAATCTTTGCAGTGAAGACGGTTTATTTGCGTATTTGCCTTCGACCTCTTTGTTGTGCCTCGAAAAACCGACAAGCACCTGGATACGCGTGTTTGGTATTGGCCTTATTTGTCAAATAGGCAAATAACTCCAAACATACTGTCTACACATGGTAAATGTTTGTAATGTATTGTCTATTATTATCTCTGATTTGATATTGTCACTTTAAATGTCTTGTATATGTCTAGTATCCTTCTTACTTTAATTAAACCAATATACTTTGGTTTATCGTTTTATTATTACAATTAATTATTATTATTAAAATTATTATTAACATTAATTACAACAAATGCTACTCCACACGAGCGTATGTTTCAACACCCCAGAATGTCACCGAATGGAGATTCTGTTCCTTCATGGTTACAATACGCCTGGACCTGTCTTGCTTAAGAGGTATGTAAGGAATTCGAAATACGATCCTTTAGTGGACGAAGTCGAACTTATACAACCTAATCCATTATATTCGCATGTGAGGCTGCCGGATGGACGCGAAACAGTCGTGTCGAATAAACATCTAGCACCTATGCCCCAACCTGAAGTGTAGGTTGACTCTGTTAAGGAAACACATGAGAACAATGATGCCGAAGCCGATGATGTAAATCAAGTCGAGCCAGGAGAACCAAGTGGGCTCCCGATTGAATGTCGTCGTTCCGGAAGAGACCGCCAGCCTCCTGCTTATCTAAAGAATTATGATTGTTCTTTTAAGGGGGGGAGACTGTAATGTATTGTCTATTATTAGGTATCTCTGATTTGATATTGTCATTTCAAATGTCTTGTATATGTCTAGTATCTTTCTAACTATAATTAAACCAATATACTTTAGTTTATCGTTTTATTATTACAATGTTTGTCAGCCATGCCAAGTACGCAAATACAAATAGCCAAGTGAAGTGCCACCATGAGATGATGATTATAAAATTTGATGTAGCAACATCATAAGGCAGCCACTCTGGTTGATCGGATTTCTAAAAAATAAGTGCTAGACTAACTTTGTTACTAGGTTTAAACCATTATCCGACCAAATCAAGTTGACATCTAGTATCACACACTATATCACCTGTCAATGTCAACTTCATTTTGGGCGGATAATGGTCTAAACCCACGCTGTTCCGTGGTCTAAACCTAATAACAAAGTTAGTCCGGTTTTTATAATTAGGCGGAAATGGTTTTTAACCGTGTTCAAAAAATGAGGAGAATATCAATTCTTCGAATTTTTTTTTATGTGTGTTCACCGATTACTCGTAGACGCCTGGACCAATTTGGAAAATTCATTTTTTGTTTGAAAGGGCATACATGTCAGGTGGTCCCAGTAGGGGGCGTAATTGGGCTGAAGTCGGTTTTTAGTTTTGAAAAAATGATAAGACTGTCGGCCCGGCACAAACGCCACGTCTTCGAACGGCTTTACCAGTGGCAGATTTACACATTTGACGCCTAGGCAGAAGCATAAGAGCGGCAAAATAAGAATAGCCTACTATTCATATTTTGCCGCTCTTATGCTGCGATCTATGAAATATCATATAAAAGCACTCTTTCCCCTTCTCAATTACCGCGATACACGAAAAGGGAGCGGGGGGGGGTTGCAATTGGCCTCAGATTTGCTACCTTGCGAAATGTGCCGCCAGTAAGATATTCATATTTTGCCGCCCCTAAGGTGCGTTCACTGAAATATCATATATAGAAGCACCTTTTTACCTTCTCGATGGAGAGGGTGCAATTGCCCCCCCCCCCCCCCCCAAATGTGCAGCCATAGGCTTTAGCCTACTCCCCTATTGGTAAATCCGCCACTGGGCTTTACTTGAATGCAATCTCTTTTCATGCCTTTTCATATATTTGACATTGAAATCCGTCTCATTTGTTTTGCAACATGACATAACTTATCGTGGCCGACGGAAAAATCAAAATTAGCCGTTTATTTTATACTTACATGTAAATAAATTTAAGTGTGTTTAACATCAGCAACAGATCATGTCTAGGAAACCATTGGGTAAGAATTCCATCCTTACTATCCAACTTGTTTATGAACATCCAGCCTAAGAATTAACCTCTGGTGGGAGGAATTCCCATCACCTCCTGGCTTCCTGGAACCACAAGAATATATCCGCTAGTCCGTCACTCGAAGGTTCTGTGTTCGATCTATCAAAAATTACCCCCGACTAAAAGAGTGGTGTTATTAAGTTTAACGCTAATATCTGTCAGTCTGTCTGTGTGTGTCTGTCTGTAGCATCGTAGCGCTCGAACGGATAGACCGATTTCGATGCGGTTTTTTTAAGTGAAACTAAGTTCCTTTGCGGTGTTTCTTAGCTATGTTTAATAAAAATCGGTTCAGGCGTTTAAAATCAATTGGGGGTTTTAGCTTGAAAGTCTGGGTTTTCCTTAGAAAATAATATGGCACTACGGATATCCATTAGGTATGATATGTAGTTCCGCTACTCATATGGCGTTTTTAACTTTCGAGTTTCTTCTAATTTGCCCAGCAAATAAACTTTTTAAATTGTCCTGGGTCTTGGTTGTTCACCTCTCTATAACGCCTTACAAAATATGGTCTAGGAGGAAGGAAATAATAGTGCATTAATAAAAATTGTTATACCTCTCTCTCTTCCATGCTGGTCTGGAAAAAAGAAAACAAATAATAAATAATAATAAATATATAAGGACAAATCACACAGATTGAGCTAGCCCCAAAGTAAGTTCGAGACTTGTGTTGTTGGATACTAACTCAACAATACTATATTTTATAACAATACATATATAGATAAACATCCAAGACCCAGGACAAATTGAAAAAGGCCATTTTTCAACTTGCCCTGACCGGGGATCGAACCCGGGACCTCTAGGTGGCGGACTAGCATGGTGACCACTACGCCACGGAGGTCGTCAAATAGAATGTACCAGCTGCTCTTTGCGTGAAGATCGTAGAAGCCGATTGAGGGAATGGGAGAAAATACGAATCGTGTTAATAGGCGATGCGGCGAGAGAACCGGCCATCACTATTTTGATTTATTATTCCACCTTTTTGGCCACGCGCTGAAATTGGCCTTCGGCTCTTGCAGCCCTAAGCTCGTCTGCTTCGAGCCGCAAGACACAACGTGCTCGATCTGCCTCCTGGATAAATACGCAGTGGTAGCGTTAGAGTAGATGTGGACGTCGGAGACATCTGCTTTGCGAGGCCTTTGCGAGATAGACTTTTCGAGGCAGCCTCAGTGGTACCATTTTTCAAACGCGGAGTTACTAAACGAACGGTTTTTTATCTCGAAAAACCATTCTTTTAGGTAACTCCGGGTTTCAAAAATGGCACTTCAGGCGCGAGTCGGAGGGCGGTGAATACGTGACTACAGGCATGGCACTTCTTAAATGCGGAGTATCATTTATGCCTACTACTACTACAAACACAAGTTTATTTGCTGGCAAATTAAAAAACCCCTGACGACACTATCTAGTGATAAGAGGCGGAACTACTTAATATTCTAATACTTAGCGCCATCTATCATTTTCTAGGTAAATTACAAACCCCAATTTTCAAGCGTCAACACCTAATAAATTCTATATGACTGAACCGATTTTCACCAAACATGGCTAAGAACCACCGCAAGAGAAGTTGCTTTAAAATCGGTCCATCCGTTTGAGCACTTCGAAGCCACAGACAGACAGACGTTAGCGTCAAAATAACACCCCTCTTTTTGTCGGGGGTTAAAAATTACACATCCGTGAACACGTCAATGTGTGTGTTCGCCCGCCAACACATCGACAAGGCGAGAACGTGGGAGAGGTGCGGGGACGGGGAACAGGAACGCATATTGCGCGGGGCCCTAGGAGTTTCCGTTTTGTATCTGTATGTAAATACTTATATTCATTCTGTGATGTGACTTTGTGTAGGTACTTATGCGTGCTAGCGGCTACCTTTAATTCAATCTCGACATTCTCGACCCTTCACGCAAGCAATACTCGATATGCTCTCTCTGTGCCATTTGGGCTACATCAGTCAGCACGGAACAGCACTGTCCTATGCTGCTATCCTTTTCTGTCGCTCAGAACCGTCATTCGCTAAAGCGAGAAAGAGAAAGAGAGAGAGAGCGACGGGACGCTTCAGCATGGCCGGGTGCTAAAGCGCTCTCTGCTGCCAGATGGTAGCTCAACCCTAGGACACAGAATAAATACTAGTACTCACGTACAGAAGTCTTACTCTAAAAAGAAATTCAAAGAAATATCTACTCAATGTTGTTAGCAATATGGTATAGTTTAGCTCGCTCGCGTCAGTACTTGACGCCTTCCCGTTTAGATACCTAGAATTTCAGTTGCAAGCCAATTTCGTTCTTATCGCTCTAGCTAGACACAAGATTCACCGTATGTAGGTACCTACACAAAGCCGGTTGAGTTAGAGATGTAAAGAACTCGAGCCTTTTGAGTCTTAAATTTTAGACTCGGCTGACAAATTGCACAGCTCGACTCGTTATACCAAGAACCCCAGACTCGAGCACTTAAGTCTAAATAAAGACACGAGCGCAACATGGCGCTCGAGTCTTGATTCGCGCTCGAGTCGTTTTACGCGACGAGTCGCGCTCAAGTTCTTTTCCATTTGGAGTTCCTTTATAAATAAACAGGAAATAAAATATGTAACTTTGTGAGATATAATAGTAATTTAATTATTTTTGTAACGTCTAATATTCTTAGCTTTTGAAAATCCTGCTAATATTATAAATGCGAAAGTTTGTGAGTATGGATGGGTAGAATATGTTTGTTACTCTTTCACGATAAAACTATTGGACGGATTTGGTTAAAACTTTACAGTAATACAGGTTATACGTCAGATTAATCTTTCCTATTAAATTAAAAGAGGTAAATATGACAAACAAAATTTAATCATCATGAAAATAATTCTTAACATAAACAAATCACATTAGGTATGTACATATTGTACATACTTAGTACACCTTTATTTTTTATTATATAAACGTTTAATCAAAAAAGTCTAACCATGATGCTAGACACATTGTGGCTTGTATGGTTTTATTACCGAGTCTGTTTCTTTTTTTTGTGATTAAATTACCAGATCTTGAAAATGCCTGTTCGCTCGGTACACTTGTTGCCGGAATACTGAGTATATCAAACGCAAATTTTTGAAGGTGTGGTAATCTATTAGCTTGTTGTGTCCACCATAATATAATATCAGTGTCTTCTGTTTCTATTGGCATCATTAAATACTCCTGAAGTTCATCCGTAATGATTGTTTTATTCCTATAAATGGTCGAAAAAATACTTTTCCTTGAACTGCCTTCGGTTTCTGACTGTTCATTTATGTTACAACGTTGATCGTATTTCGTATGGTAGAATATTTTCAATAACTGAAGTGGCTCATGTTCCTCTCTTTCAGAAAAATAATGATTTTTTAGTCGGGGGTCCAAAATAACTGCATATTTTGCATATTCTGTCCGCAACACTGATATGTATTGATTTAATTTGTCAGCCATAGCATGTGCACAAGCATTCAAAAAATTGTCGTCATCATAATTCTGTGAAATTTGATCCAACAGCACATCAATTATAGGTATCACGTATACCAAACTAGGGTATTTTGATTTAGAGAGTAAAAGGGTAGCATCATAATAAGGTTTTAAAAAATCAATCAACTTTTTTACTTGTCCCCAATCCTCAATTAGATACTTCTTGAATTCCTCAAAATTGTTGCACATATGATCCAACACGGCACGCATGTTATAGGCACGTTCCAACATTAAAAATGTGGAGTTCCATCTTATATGTATTTCTTTAAGTAGGGTTAATCGTGATATTTTCAACAAATCACAAATATCAAAGAACAGTTGTTTTTTCTTTGGTGAAAAATTAATAAAATTTACCAATTTCGATATATCTGACACGACATTATTCAATTTTTCTAATCCTTTTTTAACACTTAGGTTCAATATGTGCGCTAAACATCTGGTGTGAATGACATTTTCATAATCGCTATGAAAAAGTTGTAACAACTGCATAGTCTTTATATTGGTGGCCTCGTTATCTGTTGTTATAGACATAACTTTATTTTGCAACCCATAACAGTCAAAAATTTCCGTGATTTTTATTAATATTTCACTACTTGTATGCGGAAAAGGTATAAGATCGAAATCCAATATGATAGCATTCATTTTTGATTTATGAACAAAATGGGCTGTAATAACAATGTACGGTTTGTTCGTCACTGATGTCCAAAAATCAAATGTTAAAGACAATTTATTTATTGACTTTATGCATTCTATTAAGTTAGTTTTTGTGTTACCATAAAGTGTTTGTATATTCAGATTCAAACTATGGCGTGTTATTCCCGGGAAATTAGGCTTTAATCCTTTTATCATTTTAATAAAGTGTTCTTCTTCCACAACACTATGAGGGTGAGCACCGTGTATTACAAAGTTTAGAATCAGCTTATCGTACACAGAGTACTTACTTGTTCTGTTTTCTTTAATTGTTTCTTTATCGTGATGATTAGCAACGTGTCTTTTTAAAATTGTATGCGACGTTTTAAGTGAAAACTGTTTCATACATTTTTTGCATTCATAATGCAATGACGTTTTATTATAATTTGTATTCTTAACACTTTTTGCCCGTTTAAGTCCGAAATCCAACATCATTTCAGTCGGCGAATCAGTACTGGGAATCGAACACAATGAAGTACTGGCTTCTTCTTCCACGGACTCCATATTCATTCGTTGACACAATTGATTAAAACAGGAAAACTATAATCTTAAATAATATAATGTAAATAGTCTTTTATAATAGCTAATAAACCGTAACTGTGAAGTGATCCAACAAATACTATTTGACATTCACCACAATAATAAATATTGAGGGTAAAATAATAAAATGTTGGAACATTGTACCTTCATACGAAGTATTTAAGTTTATTGATTTGAAGCACAAGTAGTAATTGCATAACTACTTGTATTACTTGGTTACTAAAAGTATCATAAAACAAGGAAACCTAAATCTACATATTCGGGTGTCATAGTTTATTACAAGTGACAACATTTCGTTCTTTGAGAATTATTTAGATCGTGTCAAAAAGTGCGTTCATTTTTTTACAAAAATGTCCAGTGCTGACGGTGAAAGATCTACTTCTCCTAGTATTTTAACAGGATTATTTCGAGAGAAGAAAAGAAAATTATTAGAGTCGACCACTCCAGTAAAAGCCGATAAACAAACGCAGGTTACGTATGGAGATATCCTAGACTCGTATGTGTATAAAAGAAATCGCTGGGACTCGTCTGATGTACGCCCTTGTACAAGCTTACTAAAAGATATTGACTTTGGTTTGGAAAAACCATGTGATCCAAGGAATCAAGAGTTTTCTAAACTGATAGCGTTTGAGATGGATCGAGTACCCGAAGAAAAACGTACTTTGACTTACTCCAAGATATTAGACTTTATACGGAAAGTACGAGAGGAAGATAGCTTAAGGGATGTTAGTTTGCCTAGTTTCTCCGATTCTGAATAGCATAACGAATAACAAAGAAAAAATATTAAATATCATTGTGTTGTAATTATTTATTGTCTCCATTTTTATTCCAATAATTATAAATAATAACCACAGAAGTAAAAAGGTAAGTTAAGTAAAGATTCGTAAAATAAAAAGCAATAAATATTGTTCCGTACCCACATAACAAATAAGTGTCGCGTTTTTATCCCTCTTGAGGTACACAGAACATAATAATGCCATGCCTAAAGGCCACATTTAGCATGTTGCCACATAAACTATGTATTTTAAATAAATCAACCTTATTACGCTCAAGACTCGATACGCTCGAGCTCTTTTTAAGACTTGAGTTCTTTTTGAGACGTGAGTTTCTTTTTTAAGACTCGAGCTTTTTTGAAATACGAGTTCTATTTTGGCGCTCGAGTCTTCGAAAAAGGACTGGAGCTCGGGTCGACTCATAGCTCTGAGTTTTGTTAGCACACCGAGTCTTGTAAAATTGAGCCGAGTCTATCGAATTAAGACTCAAAGACTCGAGTTCTTTACATCTCTAGGTTGAGTGAGCAGTTTTTGGTCTGAGGAGCAGTTCGGCCAGGGTTGTCAAGATACTACTATCGCCGCTCGCCACCTAGCGTAATGCGCAGCGGACGCAGCGACTCGAGCTACCGCGCGCAGCGCCGCCGCGTGTCAGGCAGTTATGATTTTACGAATGATTCGTATATGATATCGTGTATACATCATTTTTTCGTAATAATAACCATATGTATACCAATATACCTTAGTATACCTATCATTATGATAATTCATAATACATTAAATAGAAACGTACGTGATTATTCAACAATAAAGTAGACCTTACTTTTCAGCGTCCTTAGGAAACGTAAAAAAAGTTAAATTTGGATCACAATCTGCGTTTATGCAATTAAAAACTGCACAGTGCTTTTTTGCGCTTTATCTTTTTGTTTCCATGATGAAATTGGTGAATACAGGTGAACGAACCTAGCGCGCATACGTCACTGCTCTCTGCTCGTTAGCGAGGCGTCCTTGCTGAATTTCCCCCTACGTCGCGGTCGCGATGCGTAGGTATAATTTCGATACCTACACGCGGAGTGAGACAGGTCTGCCTAGGATAAAGACTTGACAGAATATGTGGGTGTGTGCGCGTTTATTTTCCGTAGGAAGTTGTGTAGTCTTTAAACAACAAATGTTCCAGGCCCGGGGCCCGGCGCCTACCGGCTGCCGACCACGGTGGGCTTCAACATGCACGACCCATCCCGTTACCGGAACCCAATGTACTCGTTCGGGATGTCCTCCGGCTTCCGCAACAAGCCGCTGGGCCCGGGGCCCGCCTACAAGATTGACAGAGTCACGAGGGACGGCACGGTGTCGTCCCCGGCTTGGAGCTTTGGTGCAAGGTAAATACCGAATTCCGAATTATAAAGCTCCTCAAGATTTCTTAACGTAGATTGATTTGAAACAAATAATTTGAAAGGAAACGGAGATATCATTTAAAATGTTGTCTTTACCAGGCCCTAGATAACTCTTCAAACTATTTTATGAACAACTGTTTACAGTTTGTAGTGAGAACGTTAAGCTTTTCTACATACATTGGCCAAAAGTGGCCGCTTTTCGCTAATGTGGGTAGTGTACCGGGAGTTCCCGGTATGGACTGATAAGAGATAATAAAAGTTTACCATTAAGTAGTATCTAAATTCAATATTATCGATCCTATCGATAGTTTCACCTCTCTTATATAATATCGTAAACTATTGACAATCGATACTATCGATATTATGACTGTTTTTTGAGGCCAACAATCGATAGAAAAAGTATCGATAGTTATGCAAAGCTAATGTGTGTGTCAGGTTCGCGCAGCGGTCGACGCTGCGCACGCCGGGGCCGGGCGCGCACGCGCCGGAGCGCTGTCCGCCGATGAAGGAGCCGCGCGCGCCCATCTACTCCATGGGGGCCCGCCTCGGCTTCATGCTGAAGAAGGCGGGCCCCGCGCCCAACGCTTACGCCCTCCGGCTGGGCCCGGGGACACCCGCCTACACCATGGGGTACCGGGTCGGCTTCAATCCCAAGGCGAAGTCTCCGGGCCCTGCGGTCTACTTCCAACACAACACGGACGTTTATAAGACCAAGTAAGAATACACAAGTTCCTTTCATATTTTGATCTTGAACTGCCATCACATCACTGACTGCAGTGACTGCCTCCATGGTCCAGTGGTCAAAACGTTCGCCTTGTGACCTGGAGGTCATAGGCTCGAATCTCACTGGGAAGCATAACTCTGTGAAAAGTGGTTTCCAGGTGTGATTAGAATGTTGCAAGCTTGAATCACCTGATTATCCGAAAAGAAAGATTATCCCGTATTTCGGAAGGCACGTATAAACTGTGGGTCCCGAATCTATCCATCCATCTAAGCGTTTGATCATCAAACAATCCAATGATTGGTTCTGGTTTACGCGTTAAGTCTACAAGAAACGGCAAATTCAGAGGAGTCACAGAATAAGTACTAGTACCCACGAGACTTACTTAGAAAACAAATTCAAAGAAATATCTACTCAATGTGGTTAGCGCTATGGTTTAATTTAGCTCGCGTCAGAAGTCCTCACCTCTTTGTATACATCCATTTCAACTTGCAAGCCCATTTCATTCTTATAACTCTAGACAAACGATTCATGTAACTGAATTTTCCCCTTCGATGTGGTCGCCGCGCGCATAGTAATAATGTAGATATATTTTCGATACCTAAACGGGGAGTGACACAGGCCAGGCGGAGTCTCTACCTCAACGTTATATTTTCAGAATGCCTCAATACTCGCTGGGCGCGCGGCTGGACGGCGCGGGCAAGGCCACCAAGACTCCAGGCCCGGCTGCGTACCCGCCAAACTTGTACAACACTAAGAAGGTGAGTTTAAACTCATATAAGTGTTTATTTTAGCATTGATGCCATCATCGGCAGGCTTCCATATCCCACTGTTGGGAATAGACCTCTCTCTGTATGCCAACTACTTCGGTCTTGTTATGAAACCAATTGCGACCCGCGACTCTTCTTATGGCATCGCCCCTTCTAGCTCTCGGACGACCCACACTACGTTTACCATCTAGATTATTATACAACGTAGAAGGATGATACCCATATTAAATCAAACCACGGGCTGTACTAGATCACTGTAGTATAATGAAATTAAAATAACAATCAATTAAAAATAAAATTCCCATACAAATTGCCTGAGAGGCTGCACACTTTTGTATGGAAATGCCTTTTTTTTTTGCTTTTTGGCTGTTATTTCAATTTCATCACACTATAGTGATCAAATCTAGCCCGTGGTTCGTTTTATTACGGGTCCAGTACCCTTCGACATTGTATAAGTTCATTGATGTAGTATTAGGTACTAGGTACCACAAATTAGTGAACTGCTTTCCTAGTGTTGCCGTATGTCGATGTCTGGCCATGTGGTGGGACGGGACATACCTGATGAATGGGCTAGAAGCTGGGGATACAATGATGAATAAACCTGATGAAGTTTGACCCTGATTATATGTTTTGTCTTTGCCTTGACTAACCTGTACATAACACGTGATTGTGTCTAAGTTACGTGGAAAGCAGATTTTTTGTGTGTCAGAATACCCTTACCCGGATTTATCCGACAAACAATGTCGTGCCCATTCCGCGAGCGTCGGATATTTCCGACAAAAAAATGCTCGTACTGTCCATAACTTAAGTATCCACATCCCTTTTTTGGTTTTAGGTATTTATTATAGATTTACTACCCCTCTTGCTGAGGGCATGGCATCTTATATAAAGTCTCGCGGTGAAAGGGTTAAACGTTTATTCGTTTGCAGAATCCATACGCCTTCTCCTTCGGCACCAAACACGGGGACTACGCCCCTCCAATGATCATCAAGGAAGACACCATGGACTGCCTGTAAACTGTCCTATCACAATCTACCTCAAGCTCAATCTATTCACACATGCTGGAGTAGACACGGGTGGCCCTATTGTTGTGTTGGTTAAAGATGAAGTGTCTTTTGTAAAGACCATCCAGGTTTCTTAGACAACAATCATTTTTGCTGATAAATCAAGTGACGTTAAAAGTAAGTTCAGTCCACCAAACATAATTTTAGAACTTAGTCTGAAATTCCAAAAGAAATATCAACTGTTTCTTACGTTTGGTAAACTACGAACCTGAAATGATGGCGCCACCGTACGTATATTTATGTGTTACGGACGATTACATAGCTGCAAAAGCCCCATAATTTATCAGAAATAGGCGCGGTCTACAAACGTAATGGTTTTAAGTAGGGAACAGCTGGGTGTTTTTGGTTGCAATTTTTAGTTTTTGTACTGAAAGTTAGATTTGATGTGTTGAACTTATCTTTAAAGTTTGATTTACCAGCTAACAGGCTACATCAGATTTTCTTGTCGAAGCCTTGACGTAGCCAGACTTGTCGATACCTAATTTTTGTAAAGTGAAAGTAATGTTTTGTGAAAACGTTTTCGAGTAAAAACAGCATAATTCTAAAACGTTGTGGTGATAAAAAGCACTAATGGTGGTGCATTTCAAAATGAGTATGTAATGTAATCATGTGAAAATTTGTCTGTTTATAATGTTTTGAGATGAATACAATTATTTTTAATTGAAACACTGTATTATTTAATGTAACATTAACATTTATTTACATCTAACTATATAACAATTACACATTCATAAACATTGCTGGAGTCACGCATTTAAGTATAAAAAAATGCCGACGTAAATCTTTGTAATGAAGAGTATAACTGTCAACAGCCATTTTGTATTGTCATCCTTGTCATCTTCATAAGAAATGAAAAGGATGGCGATAAACCATTGACGGACTTACACATTTACACCAGTAGGCTATTTATTTATTTGAATTTATTATGTATCTCTTTTTAACCGACTTCTAAAAAAAAGAGGAGGTTATCAATTTGTCGCGATCTTTTTTTTATGTATGTTCACCGATTATTCGAAGACGCCAGGACCGATTTAAAAAATTCAAAAATAAAAATTTTATGGCATCACTTTGCCATAAAATTTTTATCAAAATCGGTTGTGTAGTTTAAAGTGAAGTCGGTTTTTAGTTTTGAAAAATTATAGATTCACGGGTCTTTCCACCCCGGTCCTTTGAGAGGCTTGCGTGGAAATACAGATCCAAGAAGTAGAGGCCCTTTGGAGCGGTTGATGTTATGTGACACTCACGCCAAAATCTCTTCTTGGATACACCTATAAAAAGGTGTACCCTTGAATAGGTTATTTTATTTATTCAAGAACACAGCTTATTAAGCTTACGCGTGTGCATCTTAAGGCGACTCTTCCCGGCGGCTCTATCATCAACGCGAGCATAGTTCGAAAAGCTTGTTTTTTCATCCAGGGCAGTGCTAGAAACAAAAAGCAAATCAAAAAGAGAGAGATAGCGTCTTAGGGCACGGTTTGCACTGTATTGAATGTAATTAGTATTATTATTAACTATCCATTGAACGAATATTGACTATTCATAGGGTGCGGAAGTGTCATAAAACTTGTTCCAGGTGATACGTTTTTGTCAGTAAGCCTACAAGTTTGTGAAATAAATGTTTTTTACTTAAAATTTTCATTACAATTGCGAGGTTTCTATCGAAATATATTTTTTTATTTTTACAATTTGAGTACTTTATAGTCGAAGTTCAGGTAAAATTTGTGCAAAAAAGATTTTTGGAGGCGTATACTGAACTTGTTTTTCCAAATATTCATTTTTTATTTCGATAGAAACCTAGAAATAGTGCACAAGATATCTGTTCGCTCAAAAGTTTTCAAGAAAGATCACTTACAACAACAGAATCGCGTACGAACGCTTGTATAAACAGTAAGCGGGAAGGCCGCCCTTAATGTTGGGAGATCTAGTTTTTATCAAGTCTTTCTAAAATAAATTCCTATCTTACCAAATAAAAAGTTGTATTGTTGAAAACGAAAAATAGTTTATCTGTTTCTGTTCTGTTGGAAAAATAAAATACTACGCCAAAATGTATGGAACAGTTTTTTGGGTGCAGCAAAATGTATGGTTGAGATACGTGTTCAAGGACTGAGGTTGGTCACAGAGCAGTAATATTGTTCATATTGACGAGTTTTTTAACTGATCCATAAGTACTACTAGGTTATAACACTAGGCTTTAACACTTCACTTGTGTCGCGTATAGTTTGGTCCTGGTGCAATCGGCCAACCAGCCAAGTGCGAGTCGGAATCGCGCACAAAGGGATCCGTACCATTAGCTATCAAAAATCACGTTTGTTGTATGGGGCCCACTTTAAATATTCATTTAATATTTTTTTTAGTATTTGCTGTTGTAGCGGCAACAGAAATACATCATCTGAAAATTTCAACGGTCCAGCTATCCTATCAGGGTTCTTAAAATATAGCCTGGTGACAGATAGACAGACCGGACAGCGGAGTCTTGCCCCCTTATTCATAAAAAAATACAAACGTTTGCTAAATCTATTTTAGTTAAAATATGTTTTGTCTCGTTCTTTCAATGTCCAATATTCAAAAGTGGGAAAGGACAAAACATACTTTAACTAAAATAGGTGTAGCAAACGGTTGTTGTTTTTTATTAATTTAAGGGGTAGTAATTAGTGTCCCGTTTTTACCCTTTGAGTACGGAACCCTAAAAGGAGCCGTCCGGTATTGAGTCCCACAGAATTAAGTTTTTTGAACTTGTGTCACGTTTCTCCGATCCCTAACCTGACCCCCAGGGGTGGCCCCCTAGAACTTCCGCATGGAGCGCAGCATGTTGTTCCTGCGCATGCCGGCGGCGCGCACGCGCAGCCAGTACTGCTTGCTGTCGGGGTCCAGCTCCTCCAGCGGCACGGGCGAGCTGCGCAGCTCCCACAGCCACGAGGGGTATTCGCTGTCGTCTTTTAACTGAAATCAGACATATTTTTCGTAGTACAAACATAATACACATAATTTTTCGATCGATACATATACAATATGTAACAGAAACCCTGTCCGATCCTTGGAGGATCAACTCAGACCGTCAATATAAACAACTTTTGCTATGGGACCAATGCTTGAAACTCAAAAAAAAAAATCGTCATTTTCATACAAATTGCCGGGCCGACTGACCATTTTTATATGAAAATGTAGATTCCTTTTTCGAATTTCAAGCATTGGTCCCATAGGAAAGTCCCCGGTTAGGGCAAGTTATAAAACGGTCTTTTTCTAATTATCCTGGGTCTTGGATGTTTATATATATGTATATGTTATAAAATAAAGTATCGTCGAGTTAGTATTTTTTTTTTTTTACAATTTATTGGTTTAGGCATTTGTCCTCAATCTCACCTGATGGAAAGCGACGATGAAGACTAGGATGAAGCATGCCTATCCAAAAGATACCCATAACACAATGTTGGTACGCTTTTCAGCCCTTTTCAGCCATGGGTTCATGGGGACCCAGTCCTTTGAGGCGTTATTATTTATTTATTTATTTATATTAGGGACAATCCAGTTGACGTAGTAAATAAAACGTTGGACAATCCAGTTGACGGAGTAAACAAAATGATAAATTTCTACGCAAGCCACGTCTTTATTGTTGCGTATGTATTTAGCTTTCTGTGACGGCCGCAGGGGTTAAAGTCTGTTTTTAGTTTAAAAATTATAGGATTACTTTTTAACCACCAGCCAAATTTTCAGAGCAAGCCCTGTATCCATGACCTCCCTTCTATTAAGATATTTATTATTAGGATATTTGAGGAGCTCGGTGGCCCCGAGTGCGCATTACTAGCGCTTTCGCAAGTAAAGCGACACCGGGCGTGGTCCGCACTTGGATTGGTGACCACAAGTGGCATCAAACTCTCGAGCTCCTCCGTGCTTCGGAAGGCACGTATAAGCCGTTGGTCGCGGCTTCGATCATTCTATGGCAGACGTCAAGTCTATGTCAGATGCCTTTAGGCAGCTTGAAAAATCTGACACTAGTGTTGGCCACTTACACACACGAACAGCAAAAAACCTTTTATAAACAATTGATGATTAAAGAATTCAACTGCCCATACAAATCAGTGCTCGGCCAAATTGATTTTTTATGCGAGAACGAAATTTTATAACCAATTTTTAATAACTGTTGTTTCTGCAGAGAGTCTTTCAGCATTATGGACTGAATCTGCTCCAAGAACTTGGCTGGTGGGCGAAGTCAACCGTCGAATAGAATATATTTTATTTCCATTCGAGAAGGGTATTCGGAACGTGCGCGCCAGTAGCGCCACCTTGCAAATGCAACGTTAGGGGCATATGTCAAAAAATTAATAACAAGAGCTTGTTTATTTTGCATAGATTGGGGTAAATAAAATTTATTTTGAAAGGAAATAAATGGTATATTTAGAGGAATTCGTTAAGAACTGTGTATGAAAAATGGACATTATTATAAAAACTGGTTTTGAGAGTGTAAAGCATACAATAACTTTCAGCCTCAAACTATGATAAAAGGAAATAAATTGGTATTAGCAGAACACGTAAGGAATGTTGAAGAACTAAGAACTAATGGCAATAGTTATTTAATACGAGCCACCATCATTCGTCAAACATCGGTGACCTCAACACCCTATAAAACAAGTTTAAACGTAAGTACTCCCCTAATCTAAAAACATGACAAGTTTGTTTTGCTGACCGAGCCCCTTTGGTTGCACATTTCTGCCGCGACAAGCGCAACAATCGTTTTCCTTACCCCTTCCACCCACTTCGCACGTTCCGAATACAAAATGTAATGAATTGCCGGGCCAACCAATGCTTGAAACTCGACAAATGTTGATTTTCGAGTTTCAAGCATTGGTCTCGTAGGAAAAGTTGTTTATATTGACGGTCTGAGTTGCTCCTACTAGGCGGGCAGGGCTTTTGTTACATATTGTATACATACAATGGCCTCAATACTAATCACAAAGTTACACCTAATCAGCCATTAACAATAGCATGCAAATCTTAATAAATAGTTTTCAAACAAGCTAATGGAATAAAATCAGAAATGGATCAAGATATTATACATCAAAATAATTTTAGTTATGAACAATTCAATTTTTACAAGGTACTAAAATTAAATAAATATAAATATATACATAAATATAAATATATAGGGACAAATAACACTGATTGAGCTAGCCCCAAAGTAAGTTCGAGACTTGTGTTATGGGATACTAACTCAACGATACTATATTTTATAACAAATACATATATAGATATACATCCAAGACCCAGGACAATTTGAAAAAGGCAATTTTCCAACTTGCCCTGACCGGGGATCGAACCCGGGACTTCTGGGTGGCGGACTAGCATTGTGACCACTACGCCACTACGCTAAATGTATGGATATGAAACGTATGGAGTAAAAATCCAGATCATACCTTAACATCCTCCCCTGTGGTGTAGATGTTGGAGCCGCACACATACTCCACCAGCCTCTTAGGGTCCGTCTCCACGGGCAACTGCTTCTTCTCCATGGTAGTGATCTTACCCGCTTTACCCTTCTTGCCCTTGCCCAGACCCATCACACCTGGAACCAATGGGTAATGAACACACAAACTGAGCTAGCCCCAAAGTAAGTTCGAGACTTGTGTAATGGGATACTATCTCAATCAATAGATTAACATCTTAGAACTTGGTCAATCTGAAGACATTATTAAAAAAAAATTCGACTCTTATAAATGTAGCTTAATGAATATTATAATATTTTCACGAATATACTTCAAATTCTAAGCTAAAACCTTACCTCCGGCAGCAGAAGTCGTCTTCTTTACAGCAGCAAAGCATACTGTATCCGTGTGCAGACTGTTAGTAGTTAGTTTAAGAATATGTCGCAATTGCAGCAAACTACGTGTTATTGTTAAAGGATACATTACTATTCGTTGTTTTTATTTATTATTTTAAAATTTTATTCTAGCCCAAGACAAAATAGGTTAGAAAATCTGTAGTTTAGTTGTACTTCAGTTAAACGTCAGTTAAATATTAATTTCCCGAAATGACATTAGCGACTTGTTTTAGACAGGCAAATGTAGCCAGATTTTCTGCCACAACACGATTCAATAACGTGGTTTAAAAAAATTGTTTCAGTCGCATGTCACAACGCAATACGCCGTCGCGTGCGCCATAGGCCGCAGCCTGCGCACACGCCTATATTCGTGACCGGGCGGTAACGATAAGCCGTCTCTAATCTAAAGTTAGTCACATCCATCGATATAAGAACTATATAAAATATAATACACTATATAAGAACTAGTGTCCGACCGAAACTAGTATTACGACCGAAACCGAAACCGAAAACGAATTTCAGCAACGGTCTCTGTTTCGGCCGAAACCGAAACTGAAACTTCCTTACAAGGAATTTATTTTGAGAGAAAATAAAGAAAACGTTATTATAACTAATAATTAATAATAAAACGGCAACTTTCATACAAAAATGCGGATATCTAGGAGGTACCTATGTAAGTTCTCTTTTAATTACTTAATTTATGTATTTATGTGTGATAATAATTTCACAAACCAAAATTGGTAGTACGTAAGTTAGTATCTATTGTACTTGCCACTTGGATACCTTGGTAATAAATACTAAAATGAATTTGAAACTCTGAATCCATAATATTATCACCATAAAACGCACTATAGTCATTACTAACTAAT
Source organism: Acrobasis suavella (assembly GCA_943193695.1). Classification (NCBI taxonomy): domain Eukaryota; kingdom Metazoa; phylum Arthropoda; class Insecta; order Lepidoptera; family Pyralidae; genus Acrobasis; species Acrobasis suavella. Next base: position 15,180,191 of record OW971950.1, read on the forward strand.
GTTTGTTTACGTATAGCATTTGCGAAAAAGTAAAGCAAACCAAAAAAAATAAAGGTTAGATTAAACTTGATCTTAATTTTATCAGTCATATTGAATATTGTTTTGATGTTTACTACCCGCTCTTATGTTAGAACGACATAAAACGAGATAAAACTTACCAAATTCAAAATGAATCACTCGAAAACTCGCCACCACAACAAAACAAAACAAAACACACAAGCACAACAAACAAACAAGCGAGTCACGACATGAGCTCTGATGGGATTCATTCGTTCATTCAACGCGCCGAACATGACCGATCACAGCGCGAATACTCCCGAATGCACATTCGGTTTCGGTCGTAGTTTCGGCAAGTTTGCCGCCGAAAACGAAACTAAACCTGAGATAAAACTCATTTTAAATCTCCATAGACAACATTTTTTATTGGAACGAAGTTCCTTACGGCAGGCTTGGAGGAGATAGGGATTTTGCTGCGCGACCGAACTGAAAAAAATGTGATAGTAAAACCGTAAGGATGACCTCGTTAAATGAGACGTGCGCAGGCGCGACAGTCGTATACACAAGCGAGTAGTAGGAACTTCGTTCCTACCTGGTGTCCCACGACACCACATTTCTTTTATATATTACTGTCAATTTGTCATTGTAATAATGTCGAATTTTTAAGTTAATTAAAACCTATGTAAAGGTTTTGTCTTATTTCAATTTAATTAACTTAATATTATCTAGTTTCAATCATGGAAAAATATTTGCGCCCCGAAAGGTTTGATATTGAGCCTTCTGACTCTTCTGCAGCACAAGCTTGGGAGCATTGGATGAAAACATTTGACAGCTTTCTAGTATGTTGCAAACCAGCCGCATTGGATAAAACACCAGACGCACAGCTGGAATGGACAACGCTCAACTCCATCTACTTATCAACCACGTTTCTCCAAATATTTATTCATTTATTAGTGAAGCTAAAACTTACGATGAAGCTATTAACTTACTGGACAAACTGTATGTAAAACCTAAAAACATTATTTTTGCCAGACATTCACTAGCAACCAGAAAACAACGTTCTGACGAAAACGTTGATACTTATTTACAGATACTTAAACAGCTATCCAAAGAGTGCTCCTTTACTCCTGTAGATGCGGAAACGAATCGAAATGACAACATACGAGATGCATTTATATCTGGATTATTGTCAAATAAAATTAGACAAAGATTACTGGAAAATTTGAGTTTAACTCTCGATGAAGCTTATAATCAAGCAATATCTTTAGAGGCAGCTGAGGCTAATTCATTAAGTTTTAATAATGTATCATCTGTAAATGCCATTCAAACTGAATCTACTCAAGCTGAGTTTAAGAAAGAAGAGAACTGTGCGGCTGCTGCCAACTTTCAGAAACGTAAATGTTTCTTTTGTGGAGGACAAGTTCATGTTCGTAAAAACTGTCCAGCATTAAAACTTTCGAAACTCGTGATTTTGCCGAAACTCAACTGAAAACGAAACCGAAACCGAACATTCGGTCTGACACTAATGCTTCGGCCGCACTTGTGCCTATCTCTCTCTCTCTCTCTCTCTCTCATCTCAGCGTTTTCCCAGTTGCGTCCTCAGCTGCAAGCTGAGAAGCCCGGGGTCCGCTTTCCGACTTTTTCTTCTCCACTTTGCACGGTCTTGAGCATCCTTGGTTGTAAGACGATTAGCACGCATATCATCTTTGACGACGTCAAGCCAGCACTTCTTCGGTCTACCCCGCCTGCCGGGCCCCGGCGGAGGCGGCATGGCTATACATTTGTTTCCCACGTAGCTTGCCGGCTTTCGTAGGACGTGACCGTACCAGCGTAGGCGACTTTCCTGCAGTTTGTCCGCTATGTCACGGACATGAAGACTGCCGCGGATGCGGGTGTTTCTAACACGATCTCTCCGTGACACTCCGCATATCCAACGCAGCATTTGCATCTCCGTGACACGCAACTCCTGCTTGTGCCGCTCAAGCAAAGGCCACGCTTCACTCCCATATAAAAGGACAGGTCTAATGATGGATTTGTAGACCTGTCCCTTCAACCTAACCGGCATTTTGGGGTCACAAATGACACCAGTCACCTCTCGCCACTTTGCCCATGCGGCAGATATACGGGCCTTGACGTCGGCATCGATGTCTCCGGACGCGTGAAGTACAGATCCCAAGTATTTAAACTGGTCCGTACGCTTGACCAAGTCTTCGCCTATGCGTACGGGTGGGGGATCTGTAGCATTGCAAGCCATATATTCAGTCTTCGCCACATTTAGCTTCAGACCACCGTTTTCAAGCGACTCCCTCCACACATTTGCGCGTCGCACCAGTCTCCCTCTGTCCGCATCCGCCAGTGCGATATCGTCAGCATACACAAGCAGCCACGGAGGTTGCTCGTGTGTATCTCTGATGCTGTCAGACACTTCGTCTAATATCACACTGAACAGGTACGGACTGAGAACCGAGCCTTGGTGAACCCCGACTGTAACGGGGAAGGGTTTGGAGTCACCAACAGCAGTCCTAACTATGGACTCGGAATCGCGGTACATATCGCGGATTATGTCAGTATAGATCTCTGGCACCCCTTTGGCCCTCAGAGCCCACCAGATCATCTCTCGAGGAACACAGTCAAAGGCCTTCTCCATATCCAAAAACAGGAAATGGAGAGGCGTATTCTTTGCCCTGTATTTCTCCATGATGACTCTTAGGGCAAAGATAGGGTCCGTAGTGCCTAGGCCGGGGCGAAATCCATACTGACACTCCGAGACTGTACACTCCTGTCGGATCCGAGAGTCTATTATCCTCTCAAAGAGCTTCATGGTGTGGGACATGACCTTTATACCGCGGTAGTTGCTGCACTCTTGCACCGATCCCTTTCCTTTAAAGACTGGAGTAATAATACTCAGCCTCCATTGGTCAGGGATTTTACCGGTGAAGAGTATGCGGTTAAAAAGGTTTGTTAAGATGTCCACACCATGGGAACCCATAGCCTTCCAGGCTTCGATGGGCACTCCATCGGCTCCGACAGCTTTCCGGTCCTTCATGCAGCGAAGAGCTGAGTGGACTTCCTCAGGCGTTATTGGTGGCACTAATCCTTGATTTGGAGGGAGGTCCGGTGGCTGCACCTCTTTATGCTGCTGGTTCAGTAGCTCGTGAAAATATGAGCGCCATCTCTCCTTCACCGCGAGGTCTTCGCATAAAAGGTTGCCGTTAGGGTCTTTAACACAGCGGCACTTGGAGATATCCTGTGCCGCTTTGACCCTGGAACGTGCCAACTTATAGATAAGCTTCTGCCCCTCAGGCGACTCCAATCTATCGTACAATGGCTGTACGTGGTTACGCCTGGCCCGGGCAACGGCTTTCTTAGTGGCCCGTTTTGCAACCCTGTATGCGTCGTGGTCTTCAGGAGATCCGGACGCTTGCCACGTTTTAAAGAGTGCTTTCTTCACCCTTGTCTCCCTCTGGACTGTGTCGTTCCACCACCAAGTTTCCTTGTCACACTTGCGTCCACCCTTTGACATACCCAGCACTGCCTTCGCCGCACCAGTGATAGCTCCCTGAATCTTGTCCCAGTGAAGCTGGATTGGTTCGCCATCGGTTTCGTCGCATTTGTTGCCGATCGCAGTTGCGAACTCTTGGGACTTGGATTCTCCGAGCCGCCACCACTTGATTTGGCGTCGACAGCGCTCAGTGGGCTTGCCAGCAGGCTTAATGCGAAGATCCATGACAAGGAGACGGTGTTGCGCAGTGAGACTCTCGCCGGGTATGACTTTGCAGTTGATTACTTTGCCGATATGGTCTCTTCTGGTTAGGAAGTAATCGATTTGGGTAGCGCGTCCCCCGCTCCTGTAGGTGATTAGGTGCTCGGATTTCTTTCTGAAAAACGTGTTCACGATGGCGAGGTCGGCCGCCGCACTCGTTGAGAGGATTTCTCCACCCTCCGGATTGCGACTTCCGTATCCATAGCCACCATGAACACGCTCAAATTCCTCACACGCCTCACCCACATGACCGTTCAAGTCGCCGCCCAAAACGATTGCCTGCGACAACGGGATGCCACGCAGCACGCCGCCGAGTAGGTCCCAGAACCTCGTCTTTTCGGCGTCTTCACAGCCAGCCTGTGGCGCGTAGGCGCTTATCAAATGAGTCATAACCCCTTCGACAAGCACCACCACGACCATTAGCCGGCTGCTGAAGCGTTTTACTTCCAAGACGCTATCCTGAAGCCCCTCTGACAGCACTACGGCCACCCCATCCTCGCCACCAGGTGCACCGGTGTAGATCAGCTTGTAACCATTCCCAATGGACCGGGATCTGCAGCCTTTCCACCGAGTCTCCTGCAGGAACGCCACGGCCACTTTTCGCCTGGAAAGTACGTCGGCCAGCTCCCTCGTGCGTCCAGTTAGCGTGCCAATGTTCCACGTTGCAAAGCGGAGTTTCTGGGTTGGGGCTCGCGTCTTTGGCCGTGTCCACCCCAGACACGGTAGCCCTGGCCCACTTGTCACAGGAGTCGGGCGGGGCTCCTGCGCGCCATTTTGCGGTGGCGCCCTATCCCTATGCCTGACTCTTTTATTTTTTCTTTCCATTTTTGATTTGGCTTTATTTTACAACCGGCCGCCTGCCTGACGTCAACCCTCCTTGGGAATGCTATTGTAGCACAAGCTATTAGTGCTTTTTTATTTTATTTTTTCCTTTAGTCGCCTCTTACGACATCCACAGGGAGAGATGGAGTGGTCCTATTCTAACCCGGAACCACGCGGGTTAAGCACTTGTGCCTATCGTCCCGAAGCAATTCGCTGCGAATCTTCGTACGTTTTGTACACTAAAAAGTTATCGCGATAAAGAGCTGGTAACACTAGCGCCTTCGTTATTTTTCACGAACTATCTGGCAATAATCCAAGATGGCGTCATCTACGTGTTTTAAATATGGACGACGACTTTATTTTCTTTAACATGTATGCTAACAATTACATAATGTATTTATTGAAACCCAAAAAGAAACCTAGAAAGAAAAAGCTAAAAATTTGAACACTATTTTATCGTTACACTCATTTTTACGCATTAACAACCGTGGCACCGTCGCACAGCACGCGTCCGAACAAGTAATGAAAACAAACGTCAAAATGAACAACGCAAGTGCGACCACGCAGAGCGAATTGTTAGCGTGCATAAATCCTTTGATGTATCGCCACCCGCGCGATAACTACACGAAGTCTGAATATTCGGGACGATACCCGATAACGGCCGGTCACATTTGCGTGTATCGTGTAATAGCACGAAGCTTCGTGACGATAGGCGCAGGTCCGAACATAATAAGAACTAATATTTCTTAATCGATGTTATCGATGGTCACATTACATCACATCACATCACACAAAGATTTATGAGACCTCAAAATTATTATTTTTTTGTTCTTTGACATCACATCACATGCATGACACTAACTGTCAAAGTCAAGACCAATGTCAAAACAACAAAAACAAAACAGATATTATCATCAAAACAAACGTGACGTAAAAATCTTCGATTCGAAGCAATTCGAAGAAACGACTATGTTTACGGAAATAGATGAAGAAAAATGTGATAGAAATTACACAATTGTGCGAAACACAGAAATTATAAAGAATTTGAGAATTAGTAGTTAATAGACTGGCATATCGCAACGCAACGTAGGTAGGTACCTACGTAAACAAAAACAATTAATTTAGTTCATGACGTAATGCTTTCTAAGTAATCCCGCCGGCGTAATTCCCGAAATTCTGATAATCGTCTTGGATACCTAGAATTATATTTTTAGTAGTCTTGTTTTTTTAGTTCATATCTATCGTTCGGTACAAACACTACTGAGTGTGGCGGTGCCACACACAGTAGTCAGTTTATTTTCAAAAATATTTTACTTAGGATTAAAAGTGAGCGAGGTGAGTGTGAGAACTCATAACACTCCTCATTCTCTGCACTTGGTGCCGGCATCTTTATTATTTTGAATTTATTCGCAAATAAATGGAAAGAACTTTATTTATCAAAATTTTATATAGGTAAGTAGCTAGTAATCTATCTAACGTTGTGTATTTTTATTTTGATGTTGCAAGGATAGTGATTGATACTACTCAACAAATATAAATTATATTAGGAAATCGCGGCCTAGAGATTAATGGTGTTCAAAATTGCGGTTAAAAATATTTTTATATTTTATAATTAATTGGCTGGACCGAAAAATCTGATATTTACGATAAGAAGGAATGTATTCATAACACTAGAAAATGTTTTTAGGCGTTTTTAAAATTTTCATCCTGTCCCCAATGCTCTACACAATAATGTAAGCTACACTAAAATCAGTCACACAGCACACTTTAAGTAATGATAAATGCCATGAGCTTGAAAACTCTGACACCAATGTTGGCTACCAGAGTTGGGCAAAATGTAATTAAACTACTAATTACTAACTACAATTACATTTTGTAGTTAGTACGCCCAACTCTGTTGGCTACTAACACATTCGAGAAGTCTAGTGGGAAAGATGAGTTTTTCAGCTCATTTGTGACTTTTTACGTTTACATATACCGACATACACAATTCACTCTCCATTAATACTTATAAACTTGTAAACCCTGACCAATGATAATATAATTATTAACATATCAGATACGCAACGCCATAGAAACGATTGGAAGGCCCAAAATTAGGCAAAATAGAGTTGCCGCTAGGCACACAGAGATGGCAGCACACACGACTTACAAAAAAGTGACAAACAAAGTGTTGAATATGCTTTAAAAATATTTATTGCATTTTGTATAAGTCGTAATAAATTAATTATAGTAGTACTTTATCTAAAAAATAATTTTAATGTTCTAATAAAATAAATAGCTATAGCGTCATCTAGTGACGAGTAAGAGAAATAATTCTGTTTGTAGGTATAAGGCGATAGGTTGGCATGCCTTGACTAAACCCAGTTGAAACACCTTGAGTTGCCGAAGGTCATTAATTATGAAAAGAACTTCATAGAGCGTTTTAGTTCCATATTATGTAAAAACATTAAGACGACATCTAGTGGTGAGTAGCGGAAATTACAACATTTCTAAGCGTTGACCCCAAATAACTTTTAAACGATTTTCATTAAACACAGCTAAAGACCACCGCAAGAGAACTTGCTTTCACGTAAGAAACCGCATTGCAATCGGTACATCCGTTCGAGCGCTACAATGCCACAGACAGATAGACACTAGCATCAAACTTGCTACTTGAATTTTCCCCATTTGAAATAAATCATTTAAAGATTCAAAGATTCAAATGTTTATTCAGTAATTAGACCTTTACAGGCACTTTTACATGTCCTTTACAGAATTTGATGACCTCCGTGGCGTAGTGGTCACCATGCTAGTCCGCCACCAAGAGGTTCCGGGTTCGATCCCCGGTCAGGGCAAGTTGGAAAATGGCCTTTCTCAAATTGTCCTGGGTCTTGGATGTTTATCTATATATGTATTTGTTATAAAATATAGTATCGTTGAGTTAGTATCCCATAACACAAGTTTCGAACTTACTTTGGGGCTAGCTCAATCAGTGTTATTTGTGCCTGTATATATAAAATTGTCTCGATCAGGCTCTAGATAACCCTTCAAACTATTTTATGAACTACTGTTTACAGTTTAAAGTGAGAACGTGAAGCTTTTCTACGCACAATTGCGAAAAACGACCACTTTTGGCGTATGTGCGTAGAAAAACTTCACTTTCTCACATTAAACTGTAAAAAGTAGTTTATAAAATAGTTTGAAGGGTTATCTAGAGAAGACAAAATTTTAAATGATGTCTCCGTTTCCTACCAAATGATTTCAAATGAGGGCAGCACTGGACCCCTGAAAATTCAGGAATCCCCTTAAGCTTAAATGAGAGTTAGTATGTTAATTTATTTATGAATTTGGGTTGTCAACGGTCTTTTAAAAGCTTTTATTTAGTTTCACCTGTCCCGTTGTCTGTTTGTCTGTCTGTCTGTAATCAAATCTTGCAAGTTAAATTTGACCCACTTTCCGGTTTCCGATTGAGCTAAAATTTTGCACGCATACGTATCAATATTATACGAAGACATGGAGCTGATCTGATGATGGAGCTTTAGGTGGCAATAGGAACTCTGTAATGAAACGACGCAAACCCATGTCTTCGTAATATTGCATTGTCACGCGATATACGTATGCGTTTGGGCCCGTTTGAATCGTTTTGAGGAGCGATTGTTTAAAAAAAAATGAATAATTGTTTAAAAATCTGTTTTGGAAATCATATCGAGAAATGTAAGTAGATTCTGAGAGCTTGAGTTAACAGATTTAAATTAATTCCAGTTGGACCACAACCACCGCCAAAGTCTCCCACTTGAAGTGGCAGGATGGAAGACTTCTGGACGATTGTCCTCTTCATCGTGTTGACTCTGGCATTGGCATCAATCATCTTATATTTTTTAGCACGCGCTTTCTACAAGGAGTGTGCAAATATTGAAAAGGATCTAGCACGTAAGTATTATGTATTATTACCTGTTAGAATATCTTTTCGGTATGGGCCAAATTAAAATACTATTTAACTGGTAAAGTATGAAATTATATTATTTTCACTTTTACTTGGAAGTATATATGTCTGACACCTAGCACAAGCCGAGAGAAGAGACTGAGAGAGATAAAATGGGTTGCCAGCACAATAGTATTGCCAGCCATAGTACAAAAATAAAGATTGATTTTTGCTAAATTAATATAAATCAACATTAGCTTTTACTAATACATTTATTAGCGATACCACAGAATAAGTACTAGTACGCGCGTATACAGAAGTTTTACCGACTTAGAAAATAAATTCAAAGGAATATCTACTCAATGTCGTTAGCGATATGGTTTAATTTAGCTCGCGTCAGAACTCCTCACCTCTTCGTTTAGATACCTAGATATAAATTGCAAGCTAATCTTATTACTCTGGAGAAACGATTCATGACTGAATTTTCCCCTTCGAAGTGGTCGCCGCGCGCATATTAATGTAGGTATATTTTCAATACCAAAACGGGAAGTGACACAGGCCGCGATAGTTACCAGATTTTGCCGCCCCTCTGACTTCACCGCCCGGGGCACGGGTCCCGACTCCCGGCATGACAGGAAAAACAAGTACTTCGGTAGTGGAAAGTTAAATGATTATGTAGACTGTATAATTGAAAATAAATTGAAGAAACTCGATAAATCGTATTGGGCACGGAAAACAATGTATTTTTTACCTTTCAGATAAAATGGTGAAATGTCAGTAAAGTTGTATGAAAACAAATAGGTTATCTTCAGCGTTATCTTCATAGTCGTCCTTTGGGTGGTGGCAGTGTTCATATTACTTATATATTGTTTAGCACCCTGCTTCTACTTGAAGCATAGAATGAATGGGGAGATGCTAGCACGTAAGTATCTATTGGGTAAGCGAGCGAGGGAGACCAGTAAAACGTCCGGCTGCTTGACACACTGTTTAATCGATTAAGTAGGTACAATGTGACACAAATAAGTTGAACAAAAATGGCGGACTTCAAAGGATTTTTGTACAAAAACCTGACGCGGAAATTGAACCAAAATGGCGGTCGTCGGCGCATTATTTATACCTGCGCCGATAACCGCTATTTTGGTTCAACCCACGTGCCGGGAATTTGTACAAAAATGCTTTGAAGTCCGCCATTTTTGTTCAAATTATTTGTGTCGCATTGTAACTGACGTATGTTCGCAGCACGACATGACATTGATACACACATAACAGTATCCTTTCTTAATATTAGCGCATTCCCGTATGCATCATCAGTTGTGCTGCTTCGGAGCCCGAGGTGCGCTTTCCTGCTTTTTCTTCTTCAAATATAATATGCATGTCAATAGTCACCCAAGACACAGAATAACTACTAATACTCAGGTACAGAAGTCTAACTCAAAAAAGAAATTCAAGGGAATATCTACTTAATGTGGTTAGCGCTGTGGTTTAATTCAGCTCTCGCGTCAGAAATCCTCACCTCTTCGTTTAGCCAAACGATTAATGTAACAGAATCTTTTCCCTTCGAAGTGGTCGCCGCGCGCATAGTACCTAATAATGTAGGTATATTTTCGATACCTAAACGGGAAGTGACACAGGCCTGCCAAGGATGCCGTAGACCTTGCGAAATCGGGAAGTAGCCGGAACAATTTAGTGATTTGGCTGTAGTTTAACGAAGTCCACTCCGTTATGTTAAGATACCAGCTTATGTCCAGCAGTGGACTTCTTGTGGCTGATGTGATGAGGACTACGATATTAACCAACCGTGTGTTGTTGCAGCCCTTTCGGTGCCGGTGGTCCTTCGCGAAGACACAATGGTAGAGATGCTTCAAGGTAACGTTACATCTTTAGGTACTCCTTATTTCGACATACTCCTTACCAATATACAGTGGCTTTGTAAGCTGTAGACCACGCGAGTCACTCCCGACTCATTGATATTTATCGGATAAAAAAGTTGCTTAAAACAATAAGGGTTAGAAAAACAGATTTAGGGAACTATTGAAAATTTTTGAAATGATTAAAATATGATATAAAGTTACTGTTGAAAATGATTGACTCCAGTTCTTTGTTGTATAGGCGTTTATTCTCGAAGCGGTTGGTATGTGAGAATGATGGTAAAAAGGGCCGGTTTAACCGGTCTCTACATTTATATAATGACGGGAGAGCGCCATCTGTTCGTACGTGTTAGAACTTATTAGTTACCTACAATAAGCAGATACTTTGGGTAAAATGGAAGTGCTATCGAGAGCATTATGGATTATTAATAATGTCACGGGTAACGAACAGATGTCGCCCTTTACAATTTTAACAGTTACCACAAACATCCGCCATTTTGAAAATTTTCAAAAAACTGATTCATCAAAAAAAAACAAACTATAGATTTTTCGAACCTTCTCACAAAATTTCACGCGAATCCAACAGCCGGACCAAAGCATTTTTGGCCAATCTCGAAACTGAATAATGCGGAAGTTACTCTGTCTGTGTTTCTGTCTGTCACCTCTTCACGCTTCAACCACTGAACTCATTTAGACAAAATTTAGTACAGATATAGTTTGAGACACGGGGAAGGACATAGGATAACTTTTATCCCTAAAATAATCAATTAAGGGAATAAAATAGGGCAGCGAATCTTTGTATGGGGAATCCTACTTTGCCTTGCTTTACCAAAGTAGGTTATATTAAAAACTAAACTAACTTTAAACGGGTAACAGCTAGTAATATACAACGGAGAAAGTTACTCTGTCCGTCTGTCTCGTAACGTAAATTATATATATTGACGTGTAAAAGTTCCTGGTCTAATTACTGTATTTCATGCAACAGTTGTATAAGGAGGGTTAAAAATGCGAGTGGCGCAGGTTACGATGCGAGCCGTGGCAAGCGTCGTAAATTGACGCCATCGAGCATTTTTTGACTACTTATACAATGTTGCATACAATACTTTTTCTACGACTACATTTACTAAAATAAATACAAAAATAAACGAAGAAAAGTACGAAATACTACCATATGTTTGGTAGATACTAGGTATCTATGGAAGACTTAAATTTTTATTGACGTCTTCCAAGTGACTAAAAGTGCCATTTTTGAAACATGGAGTCACTTATACGAATGTTTTTCATACAAAAAACCCTTTGTTCAGTGACTCCACGTTTGAAAAATGGCACCATATGTTAAAATAACGATTTTATTATGTTGGCAGTATGGTAGATCTAAAGAAAAAAAGTTATAGGTCTATGGCTAGGAGTATCGTTTTGGCGAAATAACGACACATGTGCTATTATATTAGGAATAGACTATAGACTTTTCTGAAATCATATAATCTATGTTCTTATATTAGTGTTCGGAACCTTGTGGTAGAGCCACGCTACCGGCAAAACTCTGTTCTGCTAGTAGCATGAATGGGCCGGCTCGTCCGGGGAAGTACCACACTCTCACAGAAAATCGACGTCTGAGTAGTAGCGTCACCGCTTCTATGCTTCGTTCGGTGAGTGAGAGAGCCGGATACGAGGCGAGGCGAGGCGCAGCCGAAGGCGAGGCGAGGGTTGACAGTCGAAACAAGTTGCAATGACGGTTCCGCACGTGTACTGAACGACTATTTTTAATACAGTTGCGAAAAAATGAAGCAATTTAATAAAATAATAAAAACACAATAAACTCAACTACTCATTTATTTCTTATAAAAGTTATAATTCACATATACATTGAAATTGGTGCAGTTTTTTATACTAACTGGGGAAGTTTTAGGTTGCATATTTACTGTTTGAGACAAACTATTAATTATTTCGTATGATTGTTCATGTATATTTGTCATACAATGGCGTTTGCTAGTTGATGGAGTTGGATCTGATGAATTATCATTATCAACGAAGGTAGATGGACGAACGTTCTCTTTAACATGTGAAGGAGACGGACTGGACCTTAAATTAATGGATTGTGTGATTTTTTTCCCAGTTTCTAGTTTGTTGTTTAATGAATCACCAATATAGCTTTCTGCAACTTTGTCTGATTTCCAACCTCCTAGTCGCTTTAAGGACGTCAAATTGGCTCCTGAATCTGCCAATAATGTAGCAGGGGTCCTCCTGAAGCTGTGCCCAGTATAATACTCAGCATCCGGCAGACCAAGAAACGTAGGTATTTCTTTTGGCATATTACCAAATTTATTTGTCCCGATTGTTAGAGCTGTACACTTCCCTTTTTGGTAATTTTGAAAAAAATGGTCGGTTTTTCCGTTTTGCGACCTCTGATTCATATATTTTTGCACTATTCTAAGAAAATCTCCTTCAACAACAAAGCTTCTCGGTATCTTATTTTTTGTGTTCGGAATCTTGATTAGTAGCATTTCTCTATGGGCTTCAATATCTTATAAAGTAATATTGGCTAACTCCTCTCTGCGGCAAGCTCCAACAACGTCAAAAATCAGAGCAACCTAAAAAAAAAAGGGATTTGATTAATAATTTTTTAAATAATGTATTGACTGTCTTTGCGATTTCGTAAACTGAATACTAAAGAAAAATATAAGTACTTATTAATAAATTACCTTCGTGGCTAAATAACGATCATCGGGAGCTTCGTTCAAAAACCTTTCCACTTCATTCGATGTTAATATTTTCGACTTTTTACTTGTAAAACCGTCTGACAGTCGTTTTAAGAAAGCATTTAATTTTGGGTATTCACTTACATCCACGTTGTTCCTTATTTTCAGCATAATTTTTATCATCGAAAACCTCGACCATAACGTAGAAGGTTTTAATTTTGCTGAGAGTTCGGAGAAGTATGCCAACATAACATTTTCTGAAAAACTATTTGCTTTTTTCTCTTCTCTCCACGCAATAAATTCGTCGTATGTAGATATGTAGCAACTTTTTGACTTTTCCGGTAAAATGTTCTCCGAAGCATTTTGTGCAATTATACTGAGTTCCGGTGGTGTTAATTCAAAAAAAACTAGGGTCGAAATTACTTATTTTGTGCAACAAACAACTAAACTCGCAAAGACAATTTCTGAAAAATGGCGCCAACCGTAGAATATAAGCAGAGTTTTTTTTTCTTCACCCATTCTCGTAGGCAAAGGGAACTATGCCCATACAGCCAAGTCTTCAGTAGATTTTTTTTATTGATATGAAATGAAAATGAAATTTAATGAGATGAAATGAAATGAAACCTAACCTAACTCATTCAATGAAATCATTAAATCTTATATTGAAACAAATTAGTAGCTTCATTTTAGAAATATACGTATTTGCATAAATCATAAAAACTTCTATGACTTTTTTAGTAAAAACTTCATGGTTGGTTTTTCTTTTTAATAGACATTTTTTTGACAGTTGGGAAAGAGAACACACGAGTTCGGGAAAGGTAAAAAAATGAGTATGTAATAGCCCACGTCTCGAACGCTATACGTCCCTGCAATACGCCACTTTTTGAGCAACTGTATTAAAAAAATGATTACATCCACACGCCTACCAAATCTCATGAAGCTCCAATCAAAAGTTACTTAAGTTATCGTGGAACAAACATACATAAACACATACAAACGCCGATTACCAAATAATAATGTTAATTTTCCAGCGCTGGCAGTGTCCGACACCGCGGCTCCCCCGTGTCCGGCAGCGGAGGACACGCCCGACCTCTCTGGTGAGATGACAATCTTAATAGATTCAGTATGAAAAATAAAATGAAAAGTCTAACGATGAAAACTACAGTACATATAATAAATAACTGTCGCAGATGTCGACGAAACTAGTAAATTTTTTACCTTTATTTCGGAGGTGGGCCTCCGAAATAAAGGTAAAAAAAACCATTCAAAGATTTAAAATATACAATTAGTGAATAGTATAAAAGCAAAAATATATATATATCTTTCATGTTTCGATTCATGGTCCTTCGGGAAAATTAATGTTCAGTACCATAAACTGAACTCACTCTTATTAGGGTCCCGTACCTAAGGAGTAAAAACGGGACCATATTACTAACCCTCAAATTCATAAAAAATAACAAGCGTTTACTAAACCTATTTAGTTAAAACATGTTTTGTCCCTTTTCCTCTTTTTAATATTTAACATAGTGAAAACGAGACAAAACATATTTTAACTAAAAGAGGTTTAGCTAACGCTTGTAATTTTTTATGAATAAGCGGGTTAGACTCTGCTGTCCGTCTGTTAAGGATGACGTCACATAACAGGCGACGGCGGCGGCTGTGAGCGGGGAGCGCGCGGACGCATCGATGTGTCGAGACAAGATCGGTACTTCGATATAAAATACGATAGCAAGCACAGCGCATAATCCGGGCGCGGTCGCAGCCTGAAATTTTGGGGGGGTCATTCACTACACTATAATAGAATGAAATAAACATTATTGCGTAAAAACCACTAGATGTCAGCAGACTATAAATTTATCGCTGTAAGGGGATAGCTAGAAATTTATTTTTACTATGTGGCAAATTTTTGTAATTTTTCAATTTGACCTTAGATTATGGGGGGGGTCATGTCCCCTGTGACCCCCCCCCCCCCCTTCGGACCGCGCCTGGCATAATCCTATCATTGTACTGCTTCAATTTTAGAAATTGGAATAAAAGCAATACTACTATCAAGGAGTTGGCCTCAATTCATTACGTCTCCAACACCGTCTGTCCGTCTGTCTGTCACCAGGCTGTATCTCATGAACCGTGATAGCTAGACAATAAAAATTTTCACAGATGATGTATTTCTGTTACCACTATAACAACAAATACTAAAAACAGAATAAAATAAATAACGATGTTCTCATACAACGAACGTGATTTCTTATAAGTACTTAGATAATGGTACGGAACCAGGAACCCTTGGTGCGCGAATCCGACTCGCACTTGGCTGGTTATTATTTTTTGTTATTCTCTTCTCTCTTGTCGGTGGAGTTAAGTGGAGATGCCTCCCTTCTTCTCTTCTCTCTGCCATCCTTCATCTTTAGTCTTCCCCTTCCTCGTCTCCCTTCTATCTTTCCTTCCACTATTATTTAGAAGAGATTGTCATGTCCTATTAGATATCAATCATCGTCCCTGTTGTGTACCATGCTAAATTAAGTTTCTATTCTGGCCGGCAATATGGCGAAGTCCACTAATTTATTTGTTGACCTTTCAGCGACAGCAGCCCGCGCGCGCGGGCGCGAGTGCGCGAACTGCCGGTGTCCGCACTGTCCGCGACGATACTCGCTCCAAGGTTAGTTCCACAAACACGCACGAGGATCAAATTTAAAATTAACTGTACCGTACAATGCCAAAGTCAAATGTACAGTAACACGCGAGTTAACTACTACTAGCGCTATCTAGTGATGTTTTAGTGAACTATTTTCCGTAAGTAACCGTATTATACTGAGTTTACCACTTTATTTTCAACTAGCTTTTAACCGCGGCTTCGCTCGCGTAAGGGAGTAATTTGTCAAAATCCTTTCTTAGGGAATGCCTACGTCTTAGTATGCAAAGTCTCAGCCCGATCGGTTTAAAATTGACAAAGTTTCATACAAACTTTCATCCCCTATTTTATCCCTTTGGGGGTAGAATTGATCAAAATCCTTTCTTAGCGGATGCCTACGTCATAACATCTACCTGCATGCCAAATTTCAGCCCGATCCGTCCAGTGGTTTGGGCTGTGCGTTGATAGATCACTATGTCAGTTAGTCAGTCACCTTTGAGTTATATACAATGTTCTTTTTAATTAAGTACAAATATTTTAAGAGGTGATTCAGTCCATCATTTTAAACAACTTTTCCCAATAAATATATATCGAATAACGAAAAATTTTTTTGCATTTTTCATAGTAACGATATCACGTGACTACTTCGATCTGTATGAGAACCTAAATATTTTTTTTCGTATTTCGATATACATTTATTGGGCAAAGTTGTTCAAAATGATGGACTGAATAACCCCTTAAAATATTTGTACTTAATTAAAAAGGACATTGTATATTTAGATGAACAGAATTCTTATAGGTTTACCTGTATAACCTGTATTCTACGAGCAATAAACAATTTTCTATATTTCTTTTTTTTTTGGGTATTTTTTGTGCTCGATTATTCTTCTTGGTACTAAGTCCTCGTATAGTCCGCTGGTACCTATAACGTGCATTTTTCATTGATTTTCCAGCGGCCGAAGTGTTGCCGCCGGCGCCGTCGTGTCCGCCGGCGGAGCCCGACTGCTTAGGTGAGATGAAACTCTTCTTGATACAAACATGCATACATTACAATTTTCTTTATCCAATTTAACTGACTTTAAAAAAGGAGGAGGCTATTCATGCGACTGAATGTGTTTTTATGGACCTCGCCATGTTGTAAAAAAAATCAGGACTAAATTTGACATGGTACCGCTTATAAGATATTGACTGCCGTGGTCCAGTGGTCAAGGCGTTCGCCTTGTGACCCGGAGGTCATGGGTTCGATTCCCACTGGGAAGCATACTTTGTTAAAAGTTGTTTCCAGTCTGGATAGGATATTGCAGGCTTGAATAACCTGATTATCCGAAAAGAAAGATGATTCCGTGTTTCGGAAGGCACGTAAAACTGTGGGTCCCGAACGCCGACTAGCGTTTGATCATCAAACTATCCAAGGATTGGTTCCTGGTTTGCCCTTTGGGTTGTGGAGGTCAGACGGCAGTCGCTCTGTGTAAAAACCAGTAACCTCGTCAAATCTCCTTGGTTAGGTAGCGGACCCCGGGCTCTGAAGCGTTACTGCTGAGGATGCAACCGGGAATACGCTTGATGATGACCGCTCATAAGACAGTTCAAATAACCGGCAAGTCCACGGCCACGGGCCACGCGCAGTGTAGGGTTCCGTAGTAGCGAATGCAGACTTTCTAATTTTATATTGAATTTGTATGAAATTTTCCTTTTCCGATTACATTTTATAATTTGGTTGTTTGCCGAACTGTACCTGCCGAAGTTTGTATGGAAAGCTTTTGACTTTTTCCGCCTTTGGGTATATGGATTTTGTGCTGGAAATAAATAACATATTTTTTTGTACGTCCTTGGAGAATCACGGGTCTTTTCATCCCGAATCTTTGGGAGGCTTGCGTGGGGATACAGATCTAACATGTAGAACGTAGAAGGTCCTTTGAAGTTAATGTTATGTGGCGCTCCCACCAAAATCCATTCATGGAACACCTATGAAAGGTGTAACCTTAAATAGTTTTCTACAGTGGTGGCCTGAGGGTGGCATGTTAGTGTCAAACCTTGCGGGACAGCCCCAAAAGCTGCTTAAATGGTTGCAAGACTTTGTAATGTTTTGAAATCTTCGTAGCATATGTAGTAAAACAAGAATACAATGGATAGGCTGTTGATGTTTATGTCAAGCCTTGCGAGATAGTCCCAGAAGCTGCTCAGATGGCTAAAGCGCATATGCAAGATATAAAAACGATGACTAGGTCCCGATTACTTTCAGCAGTCCAGCTAGTTTCGTACAGCACTATTCATAACTTCACTTCGTAGAAGTTAGTTCATTCGAGGTAAGTCGACATAAAAAAAGAATGACGATCTAGACAAATGTCCATGACAGCACCCGGGTGAGACCATAAAGTCAAACTTTTTTCTCTTAAATGTGCAGAAAACAGAGCATAGATGAATATACCTAAATGTTAATATGCTTCTCATGGATGTCGTAGAAGGCGACTTAATAAGTTCAAGCTGAAACAAAAACAGTGAGACCTTCCTCTGAAGAGGAGTTTCTTTCCGCGTTTCTTCTCGTGGCTTTTCTTAAATAGATTAAATTTTCATATACACTACACTTAATTATTGAGAAATAATAAGACAAGCGACATATTGTTTTTTTGCTTCTTAATTTATAACTAAGCAACCGGAAAATGAGAAAGCCTCTAATAAACTAATTCGTCTTTTGTACGACGCCAACTAAATATTCTAAAGAGAGCGTCAAATAAAGATCAGCAATTATTTTAAGTTGTCCTCCTGATTTATACATTGCCACCGAATTTACTAACTCAGCCCCGGATTTAACAGCTCACCACTATTTTACGTTTTACACCTTCAATACAAGCTCCTCAAAAAATACAATTCAAGCCTCAATAGCCATCATCATATATCATAATTTTGCACGTAAATTAAATACTTTCATATTCTTTTATCGTGAAAATAGCCACTGCACTGCACGATTTAGCGCGAGTGCGCGAGACGACTAGAGTAGTTTTGAGGTTGGGTTATCGCTAAACAGTTTTGGTCCAAATCCACCGCTACCGCTGGTTCTTCATTGGAGGATGAGGAGACTGGAGAACCCAAAGTCTTTGGTGGCTCTACTGGAAGACTGAGGAACCCCACCTCGGAAGAGATATGAATCTCAAATTGAACAGGATAGATGACAGAAATGGTCCCAGAACACAGAACCAATTTTATTCACATGAAAGTTATGGGCAAATCCGAACTGGCCAACCCCGAATTCACGTAGTCTTGTTTGCCCTATACTCGAGTGTATTTTTATAGCCGGAAGCGCGGCGGGAGAGCAGCCCCCGCCCGCTGTAAGAAAACGCAGGCACCATGCGAGCCGTAATGGCTAAGGCTAGTCCAGCAAGCCGAAGCAAGCTGCGAAGGCGTGCATGAGTGCCTGCTGTTTCTTACGCAAGGGCGGAGGGGCTGCACTTCCCGCAGCGCCGGAGATGTTACGTTTCAAAATATCCGTAGAGAGAATTTGGCAGGAAATAAAACAATGTCTCGGCTTGCTAGTTTTTAGGTATATACATCGGTAACCTAGCCTTCCACGCCCCCTTCCTTGCCGTCCCCTTTCAACCCCTAAATCGTTCCTTAATGGATTTTTTTACCAAAATAATTTTTTTTTTATTTTTGTCTCCCCTCAATAGTTCCGAGGTAATAATAGTGGTAGGTAATAGGTATCATTTACTATTTGATGACAATTTTAGTTAAAGTTTGACTATTCATTAATGTAGGATGAGTCACATTATAAAGATACTGAGTTATAAAATAAGAAGGTAATTTTATTTACTTTTTGGTGCCATATATTAACATTTTAGAAGTTTATAGCTTGAAGGCATGATACAAATCTTGGTGCTAAAAAATATCCACCATGCTGAGTTGTATTTAAAGTGGCTAATATAGAAGATAATTAGTGGCTAGGAAAATATTATTCAGATGCACGTCAGTTGTGGCTGACTTAGTAATTTAGAAGGCAACGTAGATTTTTAGAGGCGAATAATTCTATTAAAAAGAAGTTTGTTTAATTAGCACCCATACTTATTACGTGTTTAGGTGCCTGTAAAAGTCTTATTAGGTACTGCATAAACATTTGGATTTTGAATTTTTAATTTCCAACTCGTCTGGCCAGCGTGGAAAGTGTAGCGAAATCCTCTGGCTATTCTGGCCGAGTATGGCTCTAGTACAAAGAGGATCGTGCTCCTGCAGTGGAGACTAAAAAGACCTGATGATAATAATGATAATCATATTTAATCAAAGTACTATGTGTCCGCAGCGCCCCCGCCGTCGTATTCAGAGGCCACGGGGCTACTGCACGGGTCCGACAGAGACCCACTGGCCCCGCAACCGCCTTACAACCTGCACTGTGTGCGCGTCATCAGCCCCGTGAGGACGAGACCCACAGGCCCCGTAGCCGCCCTACGACCCGCACAGCGTGTCCCTCACCAGCCACATGTAGACGAGACCCGCTGGCCGCACACGCCGGGTAGGGATGAAGCTCACAGAACAAAACTCACCGTCTCATTATAACGCAGACCAACGAGGACTTGGTTTAAACTTTAAAAGGTACACGGTGGATATAGTGTGACCTTAAAAAGGTAGTAATTGCACCTACTAAACGAAGTATCGGTAGAGACGTTTCGAGGTAAGATAAATATATCTTAAATCTAAATATATATAACTTAAAGGTGACTGACTGACTGACATAGTGATCAATCAACGCACAGCCCAAACCACTGGACGGATCGGGCTGAAATTTGGCATGCAGGTAGATGTTATGACGTAGGCATCCGCTAAGACAGGATTTTGATTAATTCTACCCCCAAGGGGATAAAATAGGGGATGAAAGTTTGTATGAAACTTTGTCAATTTTAAACCGATCGGGCTGAGACTTTGCATGCATAAAGCTACTATGACGTAGGCATCCCCAAAGAAAGGATTTTGATAAATTACACCCCTACGCGAGCGAAGCCGCGAGCAAAATCTAGTAAATACATATATGTATAGGGAGCAGGGTTGGGCAGTATTTGAATTACTTGTAATTAAAATACGAAATTGAAATATAAATATGTATTTAGTATTTGTATTTCAATTACTTCCTTAAAATGTAATTTGTTATTCGTATTTCAAATACTTGAGGCTTCAAAATACATTTTAACATTACTAAATGACAGCAGCAAAGAGCTTTCTATTCTTGAGTGCTATCCAAATATAAAAAAATAAGTTAATACAATTTAACACACGTTTGTGCTGATCAGGACCTGTAGAAAGATTGTTTTCTTTATCAGGTTATATTCACTCTCCAACAAAAGGCTGTTTGTCATGTTTGTTCATGAAAGGGTTAATAAATCTTGTTTTCCACTACTTTTCAGCCGTGCTGATTTCAATTAAAAATAGCTAAAATACTGTATTTTGTATTTTATATTTCAAATACTTTAAAGATATTTTGTATTTCGTATTTCAATTACTTTTTCAAGCAAAGCATGTATTTTGCCCAGCCCTGATAGGGACAAATAACACTGATTGAGCTAGCCCCAAATTAAGTTCGAGACTTGTGTTATGCGATACTAACTCAACGATACTATATTTATAAATTATAACACATTCTTACATATATAGATAAACATACAAGACTCAGGACAAATTGAAAAAGAACTTGCCCTGACCGGGTATCGAACCCGGGAACTCTGGATGGCGGACTAGCATGGTGACCACTACGCCACGGAGTAATTTGAAAATTTCAATTTTCGTTTGACGATTTTTGAACCAGGCTGATACATTATTAATGTTTTGTATGAAAACTTGTCTCATTGACAAATTGATCGCTATTTATTGCTCTTGTGCAGTGACAGTTATCGCAGTATATGTCGCACTCGGCTAGTGTGGCCTTTTTAATCAGTACCAAAAAATTGTTCCAACTTCCAAGTGGAAAGTGTATTTAAGTAGTATATAGATAAACATCCAAGACCTAGGTCAATCTGAAAAAAATATCTGATAAATATTAGAGATGGGCCGAGTACTCGGTTGATACTCGTTACTCGGCGTACTCGGCGAGTTTTTTGATACTCGTACTCGGCCGAATAACTCGGTTTGAATGCCGAGTATACTTTGTTTAAGAAAAGCAATATATTTAGGTATTTCCATTCCCAAATTCGGGATCTTTTACGTGAAGTCATTATGTTAACAATCACTGATCAGGTACTACCCACAGTCAATCGTTAATTAACAAACTTTTTCAATTATTTATCTACTATGACGCGCAACGTGACGTGTTTGTTTGCAAACAATCAAGCGACTGGTAGTTGAAAGGCGTGGGCGGGGTGAGGGGTGTATCAACGCGAGCCGACGTCTCGACCGGCGCGAACCTGTTTGTACTGGTTTACGCGCGCGAAATGGGAATTGGATTGAACCGAGTCACTCGGCGGAGAACTCGGTTGAAAAAAAATTAAGCCGAGTAAAACTCGGTACTCGTTACTCGGCAAAAGTGTTACTCGGCGCATCTCTAATAAATATCATACTCCATCTCCACCTGACCGGGGATCGAACCCGGGACCTGGTGTGCCACAGAGGTCGTCAAATATTATTGTACTTAGATGATACTGTGGGTTTCTTAACACGTCTCTCATATAAAATTAGAGGTCCATGGATCCAGCTGGACCAAGGTCGCAGGCTGACGATCGCGCTATGTGCCGGGCGCCATGGCAACGCCGCCCGAGGCGCTTCCTCCCCATTGTTGAGCCATTGTCGCTTCATTTGTTATTTCTTTTGTTCTTTGGAAAGAAGGAACTAAATACTCATACATCTGCGGGAGACCAAGACGAGATTTTTTTTACCCGCAATCAAAGCGTGATATTTACGATAAATAAATAAACGTTATTTTCTTTCTCCCTCTACCACGAAGCTTCGTGCTATTACACGATACACGCAAATGTCACCGGCCGTTATCGGGTATCGTCCCGAATATTCGGACTGCGCCGTCGTTATCGCGCGGGTGACGGTACATCAAAGAGTTTTAGCGCGCCAACTATTCGCTCTGCGTGGTCGGACTAGCGTTGTCAATTTTGGCGTTTGTTTTCAACTTTTTCAGACACGTGCTGTGCCACGGTGCCACGGTTGTTAATGTGTAAAAATGGAGTGGAACGATAAAATGGTGTTAGAATTTTTAGCCTTGAATTTTTAGGCTTTTCTTTCTAAACACAATGTCTTTAGAAAGAAAAGCCTAAAAAGTTTTCTCTTAACACATGTAAAATTAAAGAAAGACGTCGTCTATATTTAAATGCCTTGATGACGCCATCTTGGATTATTGCACGACAGTTCGTGAAAAATAAGAAAGCCGCTTAAATGACCACAGCTTTATCGCGATAACTTTTTAGTGTACAAAACATACGAAGCTTTGCCGCGCATTGCTTCGGGACAGTATTAGAAATTGTTCAGTATCATAGACTAAATCTGCCTAAAGTAGTTTCAGTATATTTTGTTACATGTTTCAATTAGATAAGGACAAATCACACTGACTGAGCTACCCAAAGAAGTTTTGAAATTTTATGTAGCAGATTTTTTTTTATTTCGGAATCTGTCTCATAGTGAAAGTTTTTCGTATTTATTTTCTGGATGTGTTCTTTAAAGATGTCCTTTAGAGAGGACTCAAATGAAAATATTGGTAGCTAGAATGTTTTTTCATCTTTTGACATTGTTATTGTTTGTGAATAGGCAGAATTATTGTATGAGGCGTTGAGTGTTGTGCATTTCCATGTACAACAAGATGAGATACAGATCCAACATGTAGACACCTTTTGGATAAGTTGTATGGTACCTCATTCCTGACTAGTCTATTTTATAGGTTTTATAAAAAAAAATATAAATATAGTAAGTACAAAAAATAATATAAAAATGGTACATAGTACACATAATATTTACATGCAACCTTGACAAACGTTTTGTTATTGTTAAAAGTTTTTATATCTGAATATTTTACATTGTGTGTACTAACCTGTGTTGTATTTTTAAGATTTATTAAAATGTTTATAAATATGTACTGCATTTTCAATCAATTGCCACCTACTTCTACAACCCAATCCCTAGCTTTTCGGGCGTTGCGCGGGCTGCAAGCAGCCCGCGGTTTTTCGTGCATGTTTCCAGTTCAGAAAGAAAAAAGTGTGGGCGGCCGTCTTGGATCCAAAATCTAAATACAGTTTCGAGTTTCGCGGGGTAATTTACCCCAGCATACAAAATTTAAATCGTGAAACATTCGGATGGAACGAAGTTACTTTCATAGTAAATTATTAATTCGTGATGGAAAATCTTACACTTATTTATTAATACAGGAGATACCTAATAATAACTAAAACAATTGTAATTTAAAAAGAACACTAGCATACGCTGGAGCTTGAACCGATTAATCAACTGAGCTAATGACGAGTGAGGCAATGTTATGAAATTAGTAATTTCATAACATATAACTCGGCAATGTTATTTCATAACATTGCATCTAACGTATTAAAGTGAGAAGTACTCCATCCATTCGAGCGCGATGCCACAGACAGACAGACGTTAGCGTCAAACTTATAACCAGAAGTGCCATTTTTCAAACGCGGAGTCACCTAAACGAATGGGTTTTCCATACAAAAAACCGTTCGTTTAGTGACTCCGCGTTTGAAAAATCGCACCACTGAGATCGGAATCACGGGTGCTATTGCTATCAAAAGTATGGATATGACTAAAAGTTCCGGGATTTCTCGAGAATCTAATTTGGTACTAAGTAAATAAAACAATCATAATTATGTGATTTCAGGATAAGTTTATTTTTTTGGATAAAAATATATCCTGAAGTCACATATGATTGTTTTATTTATAGATTACATAGTCATATCCAAACTTTTGATAGCAATGGCACCCGTGATTCCGATCTCTGTTTATAACACCTGTCTTTTTGCGTCGGGAGTTAAAAGAATTATTCTGAACGATTGATATTATATGTCTGGATTGGTCTTGTGGAAGATTACGTCAGAAAAAGGAAACAGGGGGTTACTCCATAAAATAATGCGTGAGTCGTCCGATAGTGACTTATTATTTCTATGTCAAACCCAATAAGACTTTATCATCTTACGTTAGTGCTCAAAGTCGAATGACACTAAAACGTGGATACGCAGTAACGTCCGTCTTGCTTGCGTTCCGCTTTTGGAGTAACCCCCCAGGAGTGCTATTTTTCATTTAAGACGAAGTGGTAGCTAAAGTGGCGCCCTCATTTGAAATAAATTGTTTAAAACTAAATATGGTGATAATTAAAAATTTGAGAATTTTGTATCAATGTCTAGAAAGACCTTTAAACTATTTTATGAATAACCTTTGAAAGTAATATTGGTAGTACGTCTAGTTTTAAAACGGGTTTTTGCCAAAAGTGGCCACTTTTGGCGAAAACCCGTTTTAAAACTAGACGGACTATTAGTAATAATTTCAAAGGTTATTCATAAAATAGTTTAAAGGTCTTTCTAGCCAGTGATACAAATCAAATTTTTAATTATCACCATATTTTTAATTATTAATTATCACATATCAGCTCCAAGCTGCTCGTCTATAAATAAATAATAATAATAATATTTAGTTTTAAACAATTTATTTCAAATGAGGGCGCTACTTTAGCTACCACTTCGTCTTAAGGACTCACCGAAACACAAAACATTTGGCCGTATTTTTGCAACCGTCGTGTCAGCTAAAAACAAAATTGTTTTACGCAGAAAACATCAAACATACTTAAAACTATGGTTTTCTAAGAATTTCACCATGAATAAAAAAGCAGCATAAATCGGAACGAATTCTCCAGAAGTGCCATTTTTCAAACGCGGAGTCACCTAAACGAATAGTTTTCCTATACAAAAAACCGTTCGTTTAGTGACTCCACGTTTGAAAAATCGCACCACAGGAAACGTTTCTTTGACATATCTACGCCACAAATGTCAAAATTATGAGTGGTCGAGACCACTCGTTGCAAGTCCTTCGCATACGATCATTTTAAAAATGCTCCCGTTTGGAAACACTCGCGTAAACCATTCGTAATATCTAGTATATAGTACTCTGTGGTAATATAGGTAACAAGAGATTTCAAAAATGCGTCCCCTGAAGAATGTTATAACATAACCCAATAGAGGATGACCACTGTCCACTTATCACTACTTGTCTAAAAATTTTTACGTTTATGACTTGTCTACTTACCACTAAAATTTTTGCTACTTGTTTATTCTAAATCTTTGCCACTTATAGGCCACGGAGGTCGTTATAGAAAATAGACTCTGCGTTACAATTTGTAAAATGGGCAAAGGCATCTGGTTTTTCTCTCACAAACTTAATCAATAAAAAAAAAAAAAAAAAAATGTCAATGTCAAGTTTGACAACTTTGACGCTATCAAAACCTTGGGCGGAGTCACAGAGTACTTTTATATATGGCGGGCGGAGTTTTTGGCGGGAAGTCAAGGGGTTCAGTTGGAGTTTGCTTTAAATTATTTTGCAAATTGATTCTAGTGGACTTTATAATATAAAATCGGTGTAGTTTAGTGTTATAAATGCTCATGCTCATGGACAATATGTAAAATGGTCAAACTGGACACTCATAGTGCGGCTGTAGTGATATTTAATTGCGGACTGTGGTGGGCCGTGGGCGTTTTTAGACGCCGTCCGCCATTCATTCGGCTATGAAAACCAGTGGATTCGTATAGATTTGTTGCCAGAAGCTCCCTTGAAGCAATCAAAGGACCTACACCAACCTTTGATTGTATAGTTAGGGTTAGGGTTAGGAATAAAGAAGTGATTACATAAAGATGGGCTCTAAAGGACTAGTATCCAGAGCCATACAATAATTGTTAAAAAAAAACCTTGGGCGGGCTCTAAAGGACTTGTTTCCAGAGCCGCAAAACTATCCAAAAAAAAAAAACCTTGGGCCTTGGCCTTGGACAAATGGACATACCATTTATTTGTGATCAAAATAAACGAAACGACCGTGACTTGAATGAAAATGTTTACAAAAATGGGAGAAGGAAAAAGTGTTAATTATTCAATACTTATTGCGAAATACAGAAATTATAAGAATTAGAGAAGCGGCCTAACTTGACAAAACGTCTGGTCTAATTTTCATCGCATGAAGATGCATAAAAGTAAACAAATAACTTGTTGCTAATTTTAGATTATTCGTCGTGCATGACGTAATGTTTTTTAATCCCGCCTAGGCGCCTACGTAGGTATTTCCCACAGATATTTGCGGCACTTGCTCTTTGGTATTTCCCATTAATCTGATAATCGTCTGGCATACCTAGAATAATATTTTTAGTCGTGCTTCGTGCTGTTTTTGTTTAGTTGCAATTCTTCGTTCGGGAGATACACTACATTTAGTGCTCGGCCTCAGAACTGCCAAAAAATACTACAATTTGTAAGGTGAGTGTAAGTAATGCGCAAATATTTTTATGAAGTGGCTTCCTTGTTTTAGCAATTAAAAATACCTAGGTGACTTTTGCATAAGTACCTACCTATTTCATTTTGTTTTTGACTCAAATAGATACTTGTACAAATAAAAATTTGCATATAGTTACATGATTATGTACTATGTACATACTTTGCCGGGAGGTAGCTTTTTATTATACACATTTTTTTTTATAAAAATGGGTACATCATTTAAAAATTTTAGTCAATAGTCATTTCTTATTAAAACAAACAATAAAAAAGAAAAATCTGTTGTAAAGGTATGTTTCAAATCAATGAACGAATAACCTAGTGTTTATTGAAAATATGAAAAGTGAAAATGATAGTGTTTAGTAATAATGTCTAAGTTTCAGAACATTTTAAAAAGGAATACAGATAGATAAATTAAGTTTAATTAATTAGTTTAAGTACCTAATTAATTAGTTTTTTTTTGCATTCATCATTTGCCATCCCTTAATTCCAATCTTAGCCTAGCCCAATGTTTGCCCAAAGGGCCAACGGTGGAGCTTGAGAAATTTTTGGACCACTACCCCCCATCCAAGTGCGGACCACATTTGGGGTTGCTTAACACCTTGACTACCAGCATTTCAGACACAGTGACAGGCTTAGATTTAAGAACATCAGTTAATAGAAATGTAAACTATTAGTAGGACCAGGAGAAGTTCTGTGGACCTGCAGTTAAGCGACACTGGGCATGTTCTGCTCTTGCATGGGTGACCATAAGTGGCATAGAAACTAGCTCCCCTGTGCTTCGGAAGGCATGTATAAGCCATTGGTCCCGGTTGTCATCATTATATCACAGACAAGCTATGTCAGATACCTTGAGGCCGCTTGAAAAATCTGACACCTGTTGGCCACTTACACGATAAACAAAAACAAGTTTACAACCTTGGCAAATACTTCTGTATTGGAAAGTTAAATTATTATGGAAATGTAGTGTATATAATTGAAACTCTTCGATCAGTTGAATTGAGCAGGATAACAATTTTTTTTTACCTTTCAGGTTAAATGATATCAGTAAATTCATCTTAAAGAAAATAGGCAAATAGAATATAACCATCCTCAGCTTGACATAGCAGAATGGACGGCTTAATTGTCATAGTCGTTATGTGGGTGGTAGGAGCGCTCATCTTATATTGTTTAGCGCCCTACTTCTACTTGGAGCATGGGTTCAATAGGGTGGTTCGAGCACGTGAGTATTATGTTCGTTGTTTTTTGTGTGTTTGAGTGGTGAACACTGGTGTCAGACTTTTCAGGCTGCCTTAAGGCATCTGACACAGCTTGTCGACTGCCTTACAATAATGACAGCTGCGACCGACGGCTTACATGTGCCTTCCGAAGCAACGAGGAGCTCAAGAAGTTTTTATTCCACTTGTTGTTACCGATCCACGTGTGGGCCGTGCCTGGTTTCGCTTTATTTGCGGAAGCACTAGTAATACGCTCTTAGGAAGGCACAGAAAGGTGGAATGCCTAACCTGAATAAATCAAAAGTATCTTCAATAGATACCTATTTAATCCTTCAAGCACATAAATCTCAGACACAATTGAATTCAATTGTTCTTTTGACCGATCGATCGGGCCAATCGATGCTTGAAGAGTTAAGAATAAACAGCCAAGTGTGAGTTGGACTCGCGCACGAAATGTTCTGTACCATTATCTATAAAAAATCACGTTTGTTGTATGGGAGACCCATTATTTATTATATTCTGTTTTTAGTATTTGTTGTTATAGCGGCAACAGAAATACATCATCTGTGGAAATTCAACTGTCTAGCTATCACGGTTCGTGAGATACAGCCTGGTGACAGACGGATGGATGGACGGATAGTGGAGGCTTAGCAAAAGGGTTCTGTTTTTACCCTTTGGGTATGGAACCCTAGAAAGTTACACATGTACCTTGCTGTTAATTTTTTGCATTAGAACCAGTTATTTTTTTTACGTTTGTAGTTTATGTAGGTATTCATTAGAATGTATTTGTGTAAATGTTAAAATATATATTTATATATTAAGTATGTACGTAGTATATAAGTATATAAATATGTTAAAGTTTATACAGGAGTGCCTATCGCAATGAAATTAATTTTATATTTTTTCTATTTTTTCTAAAGGTTAGCTTCGAGAGAATGCATTAGCGTTAAGGCGACCTTTTGCACCATTGTTCTAAAGGTTAACTTCGAGAGAATGCATTAGCGTTAAGGCGACCTTTGTGTTCAATAAAGATTTAATAAATAAATAAAGAGTGGTCGCTTCCCATCAGTGGTTTTCAAAATCATTTGGGAAAGTTTATGTCCAGCAGTGGACTTTCTGTGGATGATGTGATGAGGACTACGGCACTAACCAACCGTGTGTTGTTGCAGCCCCTTCAGAGCCAGTGGTTCCTTGTGAAGAATCAGCAGCAGAAATGCTTCAAGGTAACACATGTTTCTATTATCACACTAATATTATAAAGGCGAAAGTTTGTGAGTGTGTGTGTGTGTATTTTTGTTACTTCTTCACGCGCAAAAGGCTGGACTAATTTTGATAAAAATCGGTATGGAGGAAGCTGACACCCTGGATTAACACAACGAAAGAATGAAAGAAAAATTCTTTATTGCATAAATACAAAAAAAAACAACATTAAAAGAAATTTTAAAATTTACAATTCATAAGTATAATGGGCGGTCTTATCGCTTAGAGCGATCTCTTCCAGACAACCGGTGGATGGAGAGGAATGTAGGCACGTTAGAAATAACGGTGGTGCAAAGAAAACTATAAGTTAAATCAATAGGTAGCTAAGGTTACTTTTAATTTACATAATACACTACATGTTTATTCTATAAGACACTTACAAAAAAAGAAACTACATATATACAATACAATATAACTACATAAATAAGTTAAGTAAATATAACATACATATAAACATATATAATACAGTTTTTAAAAATGTACGATTACTGAGCTAGATAAAATTCTTTAAGTCTGTTTTTAAAGATAGAGACAGATTGTGCACGTCTAATAGACTCAGGCAGTTCGTTCCATAAACGCACAGCTTGAACTGTGAACGAATTGTCTTAGAAGGATGACCGATGCATCGGCATATTGAGTTTAAGACTGTCTGATGACCTCAAGTCACGTGTGTGACTACAGTATAGGAACTGAAAGCGTGCTTGATAGTGTGGAGATGTGGAACTAAATAATACACTATATAGTATACTCGTAGACACGATATGAGTATTCCGGCGAAGACGTATGGGAAGCCACTTGAGTTGAGATCTATAGTGGGAAACATGATCATACTTGCGTAAACCAAATATGAATCTTATACAAAAATTTAGAAATAGCTCAAGCTTGTTAAGACGAAGTGGTAGCTGAAGTGGCGCCCTCATTTGAAATAAATTGTTTAAAACTCAATATGGTGATAATTAAAAATTTGATTTGTATAAATGTCTAGAAAGACCTTTAAACTATTTTATGAATAACCTTTGAAAGTAATATTGGTAGTCCGTCTTGTTTTAAAACTGTTTTTCGCCAAAAGTGGCCACTTTTGGCGAAAAACAGTTTTAAAACTAGACGGACTATTAGTAATAATTTCAAAGGTTAATCATAAAATAGTTTAAAGGTCTTTCTAGACATTTATACAAATCAAATTTTTAATTATCACCATATTGAGTTTTAAACAATTTATTTCAAATGAGGGCGCCACTTCAGCTACCACTTCGTCTTAAGCTGCCTTTCTGTAAGATCAAGGCAGCAGGCGTCGGCTTATTTTTCCCGCGGGTAACACCGCGGGGCGCAGCTAGTGTTAAAGTATATATTTTTATATTAGGTATTTACGTAGTATATAAGTATTTATTATGTAAAGGCTCATTCAGGAGTGCCTATCGCAATTCAATTAATTTTCTGTTTTTCCTTAAGGTTTCATTAGCGTTAAGGCGACCTTTTGTTTATTTTTTATTGTGATAAAAACGATTAACACCAATTACATTTATCACACATTATAATTATAAGATTATGCGTGTAAAAATGACGATTATAATTAACTAAGAACAGATCAATATAAAAATAAATATATGTCAAAAAATATAATTGCTTATGTAAAAAAATATACATGTCCGTCCGTCCGTACGTATTGTCACTGTCATTGTTTGTATCATTGTGATGAATAAAGAAAAAATAAATCGCTTCACATCTGTTGTTTTGGAAATCGTTTCACATCTGTTGTTTTGGAAATCTTTTCTGAAAGTCTATGTCCAGCAGTGAACTTTCTGTGGATGATGTGATGAGGACTATAGTAGTAACCAACCGTGTGTTGTTGCAGCCCCTTCAGAGCCGTTGGTTCCTCGTGAAGACACAGCTGTAGAGATGCTTCAAGGTAACATATGTTTCTATTATCACCAGAGATTGAAATCACGGGTGCTATTGCTATGAAAACAAAACTTCAAGCTAATACATTGCTTAAAGATGTCTGCCTGCATTTAAATATGTAAATATACAATTAATATTAGTTCAGTGGAATTACTGTTTAAAATACGATTAAAAATGGTTTAATTGAGTCTTATGTGGGCCTAGCAAATCGGCGACAAATTTACATGATTTCACGTTGCCAACCGTCGATATGTCTACTTTGACCTGTCAAAACCATGCTCGCACGGGAGTTAGGCATGAGATAAAATACGTTTTATGAATGAAAGTTTTTTTTTTGCTCAATTTTGTCTATGTTTGTTGCGGTAAATTACGCGAAATGCGACAAATTTGAAGGATAAAATTTTTCGCCCTAATCATACTTGCCTCGCAGGCACTAGATAATCCATCAAACTACTTTATGAACTACTATTTACAATTTAAAGTGAGATCGTGAAGCTTTTTTACGCACAATTGCGAAAATTGGCCACTTTTGTCGTATGTGCGTAGAAAAGTTTCACGTTATCACTTTAAACTGTAAACAGTAGTTCATAAAATAGTTTGAAGGGTTATCTAGTGCCTGGTCAAAACAAAATTAAATGATGTCTCCGTTTCGTATCAAATTATTTATTACAAATGGGGGCAGCACTGGACCCCGGTATCCCGTTAAGTCTACCTTTTCTACCTTAGTGTTTAATAATGAATTACCCTTGCATTCATAATACTTTTTCTCAAGTTTTTTAAACCATTTATAGTTAAATGCTGGATGCAGTTGTTTTGAAAATCCTTGGGGAGGCCTATCTAAGTCTAATAGTGGACTTCCTGTGGCTGATGTGATGAGGACTACGGTACTAAACCCACCGTTTGTTGTTGCAGCCCCTTCAGAGCCGGTGCTTCCTCGCGAAGACACAGCAGTGGAGATGCTTCAAGGTAACACAACATTCTATTATTGTTACTGTTTATGTACAATCTTCATCTTAGCCTGTGCCGCTTCGGATTGATTTATTTATTGCACTTAAAATCTTAAGATTATAATACAAAAGGTACAACTTGATGCTAAGCATTGTCTACCAGTTCACCTTTGGGACGTAGCTGAAAAAAATTAGATAAGTATATCGAAAGGAATTGTGGTAGGATTCTGGGGTGCGCTTTCCTTGCTTTTACTTCTTCAAATATAATAAAATATAATATTCATGTCAATGGTTACCCAAAGCTGCCAAGACCATGCGAAATCGAGAAATTATCAGACCAGTTTAAACGATTTGGCTATATTCACAGAAAAAGTATTACATGCGCAATATGCAAAAGTCATTGTAGGCGCTCTAGCATGATATAGCGTTCAGCACTGGCCGTGCCAAAGCGTTCCGTCGCTTTCTCGTTCTAGCAGATTACGATTCTGAGCGACAGAAAAGGATAGCAGCTAGAAAAGAAAAGATAAAAGATAGAACAGTGCTGTTGCGTGCTGACAAGTGAGATCCAACATCTAGGGATAAGGCCCACTTTATCTTGTTTTCTTTTGTATTTGTGTTGTGTTCTTTTTGTAACTCCCCATACTGATTTGATGCATGTATTCGGTCGGTTCTCACAACTCCTTCTCTCTCCTACTTCCTGACTGCGAATATCTCTTACACTTCTCTATCCGTATCTACGAGTCCAACTGGTTTTTCGAGCTATGAGAGTGGTATAACAAGGTTTGGCAAGCTCGACGAACTAAAGACGGAACACATACCGGCTTTGGTCTGCAAGTGTGATGATGCACTTTCCTAGGTAGACCTCATTCCCCCGGCTGAGCGGACTCAGAAAAGAACAGAACAGAATAATGAATTTACTTAAGAGGCTTTTCACATTTGGTTGGCTGTCTCGCTCGCACAATCAAAGATTTTTAAAGATTATTAATAAATGTGACTCATTTGTAGAAAAGTGTTTCACTAACTTTCGATATAATTATATTGTGGATATTTGAGACATGTTTATATATTGTTGTGTTATAATATTTAATTACCATTCAGCGCCAGAAGCGGGCTCGGATGACACTCCGCGGTTAGCGCACACGGCGTCCGGGCGGCGCGTGGCGGCCGAGCTCGCGCGCTGGCGGGCGCTCGTGCGCGGGCGCTGGCCGCGGTGGGCCGACACACTCGCCCTGTCGCGGCACCTGCGGCCACAGACACCACAACGTAAGTTACACACACACACACACACACACACACACACACACCCTCTCACACACACTCACCCTCACACACACACACACACACACACACACACTGTCAGAAACCAATTATAACTCCAGATAATTGCAATTTCTTTAAAATTACATAATTTTGTTCATATCCGAAATGTCGTTTCAAAATAAAACGTAGACTATGTTTGTATGGGAAAGTCTGATTCTGTCCAGGGTAAGGCGACTCTTGAGCTACATAATTTTTATTGTTTTCCTTTTACTTACCAGATAATATTTGGAACAAAAACAGTAAAGTACTGTACTTATGAATATAAAAGAGTACTTAATTATACCAACGCCTGCAATAACTGTTTATAAATAAATTATTAAGGCAGTAAAAAAATAAGCTAAGAGTGAAAAATTGCCACGCGTTCTTAGTATATAATGAATGGTCTGCTTCCCTTTGTATGTCTGGTTACACAGAGATAACCTTCATGAAAATGGGTGACACGATGGTACCACCACTGAATAAGTACTAGTACTCTCGTACAGAAATCTTATTCAGAAAAGAAAGTCGAAGAAATATCTACTTAATGTGGTTAGCGCTACGGTTTAATTTAGCTCGCGTCAGAACTCCTCACCTCTTCGTTTCAAACCAATTGCCTAATTGTCTGTGATTCGTCGTTATTAATATAAAAATAATAATGTTCTTTTTCCAGCGCCAGTAATGTCCGTGGACCCCGCACCGCGGCCGGCGGAGGACACGCCTGACCTCTCTGGTGAGTTGAAAACCTTAACCTCTGATGATAACCTGGTTAAAATGTAACATTAGTGCCGATGTTTCTCTGGTGAGTTTAAAACCTTAACCCTTGGTGATAACCTCGTTAAAACATTAGTGCCGATGTTACGTCTGCGAGACCTAAAAAAAAAACATTGCATAAAAAAAATAACCACCGTAGATTTATAATGTTTTTTTTTCAAATTTGTACTGTTTTAGCTAAGTATTATTGAAAAGTCTGAAATCCTTGCAATTCTATTAATTTTTTTCCTGTACAATAGTTATCTAGGTGCTTAATATATCTATTCAACTGCAATTTATGTGGAATATGTATCATTTTAATAGAGGAAAGATATATCGCGTGAAAATGACTACGTAACACAGAGTATTACGAATTTACCTTATAAAACGGTCACAAACACAGTGCTCACGTCTATGAGACGTTAACGCCTCATATTATGGACAAAGTAAAACTGCACACACACTATGTTTATTGGCGGTTAGGTATTGCAGATATATTAAGGTATTTCTGCAATACCTAACCGCCGCCTAAACCGTAGGTTCGTAAATACAATGTCCTTTTTAATTAAGTACAAATATTTTAAGGGGTTATTCAGTTCATCATTTTGAACAACTTTGCCCAATAAATGTATATCGAAATACGAAAAAAAAATATTTAAGTACTCATACAAATCGAAGTAGTCACGTGATATCGTTACTATGAAAAATGCAAAAAAAATTTTCGTATTTCGATATATATTAATTGAGAAAAGTTGTTCAAAATGATGGACAGAATCACCTCTTAAAATATTTGTACTTAATTAAAATGGACATTTTATAATAAAAATATAAAAAACATACGTCTGTGAGACGTCTAGTCGAACGCACAAAAACACCTTGCCGAAATCTGCCGAACTAAAACGACGTTAGACGTTGCACGGCTTTCAACGCCGCGCTGCTGTGATTTGTGATGAATTTGTTTGTTAGCCTACATGGTAGGCGGAGTGGTGTTAGGTTTTATTTTCGTTAAGGAATTTCTTGATTCGGTCGCCGCGCTCAAAGCCCGCGATAAAAGCTATGCAATAGCTTAAGTACGATTACTCGAGTTGTAGTGTAGCTAACGAACAGTAATTCAATTTAAATATATATATAGCCTATTTGTTACTTTCAGCGCTAGCAGCCTGCACCGACGATCCTCCGCGGAGTGCGCCTGCCGCGGAGGACTCCCAGCGCCCGCGCCGGCCCCGCTGGCCGCGCTGGACCGGCAGCCTCTGTCTGTCGCGCCCGTCGCGACGACACACCACACTACGTAAGTTACACACTTGTGTCTCTTTCCCTCTTGTGCTAGATATATATCTTTAGCTTTAGCTCTTTTGCACGTTTATAGAAAATCCCAAAAGTTTTGGAAGATTGTTAAACAGTATACAATGTCCTGTTTAATTAAGTACAAATATTTTAAGAGGTAATTCAGTCCATCATTTTGAACAACTTTTCCCAATAAATATATATCGAAATACGAAAAAAATTTTTGCATTTTTCGTAGTCAGTGATCGTTCAATCTTCGATTAGAGCAGTTGTGTCACAATCACATATGACGCGCATTAATACAGTGCAGTGAAAGTGCTAACGCATCAAACCAAAGTCTATCAATGTCACGTATCTTCGGCCGGCCGCGATGACCTACATTGGTGAGTCATAGCACCTTGCTAAGTTTACGTACGATAGTTGTTAAGGTGACACTCTCCCCGCCTTCAAAATGAGTACGACGCCATCTAAATCCATTCAGATCAAAACTGAAACGGAACGCTATCTTTACGACTGTTATAGAAGTGAAAAGAATGAAAGGCTAAAACAACAGAGCCTTATCGAAGAATTACAGAGCCAAATTGCGGTTCTTCAAAAACAGTTGCAATGCGCTGTTGAATCAAAAGCTACAGCCCAAGCAACCACTAGCACGGAAACATCAGCGCCTCACGCTGAGTATACTACTGACGAAGACGAGTTGGCTAAAGAGACAGAGTGGATTAGAACAAAGTCCAGGAAAAAGAGGAAGTTGAACACGTCTCCCACACTCTCGCCTCAGGCAAAAGAATGCCAAATATCTGAAAAAGCAAAAAAAGTTCTCCCACCTCCTCCTATCGTGGTGGATGGTGTGGAGAACTACCAAAACTTTTATGACTTTTTGACACGAGATCAACCCGCTAGCACCTTCACAGTTAAGATGTTGCATGGCGCTAGCGTTAAGATAAATGCTTGCGACGTAGAAACATATAGAGCTATTACGAAGCTACTCACAGACAACAACTGCCTTTGGCATTCATATGAGAACAAACAGGACAGGCCAATCAGGGTGATGGCCAAAAAATTGCCTTCTACGTGTAAACCGGACAGGATTATTGAAGACCTCAAAGCAAAGGGTCTCCAAATTGAAGACGCTGTGAATAAATTAAGTTGGAAAACTAAAGAGCCCTTAAATATGTTCATGCTGACATTCAAAAACCAGGAAGAAATTGGCAAAATTTATCAGATTAAATCTATCTTGGGGTGCGTGGTTGATATACAACCTCTCAAATCTTCCAAACTCATCCCGCAATGCAAGAGATGTCAGGCTTATGGCCATACACAAATGTATTGTGCCAAAGAGCCAAGATGCGTAAAGTGCACTGGAAAACATCTGACCGTGGACTGTAAAAAACCAAGTACAGAAAAACCGAAGTGTGTGCACTGCGGAGAAAGTCATCCTGCGAACTATAGAGGTTGCATGATAGCTAAAGAGATGCAGAAGATAAGAAACAAGTCTGCTAAAAAAAATGTAGTCAGTCATGAAAATACTGCTCAGAGCAAACTGCAGAAACCTACCAATAAGCCCGTATCAAAAGTAACCACAAATATCTCTTACGCTCAGACGGTTGCGAAAAATTCTATAAGCCAACCCCAACGCAAAGATGAAAGCACTCAAAACCCACAAGAGAAAAAGTTAGATGAAATACTAAAGCTTATGTCATCATTAGACGAGCGCTTGAAAAAACTAGAAAATAGCACCAAACCCGCTATTACTACCAAGAATAAAAAATGATGAAACAACTGAAGATCATGGCATGGAACTGCAATGGGCTACTTAACCACAAAAATGAGTTACAAGTAATCCTAGATATAGAAAATATTGATGTGTGCCTGGTATCTGAAACACACTTTACAAAACAATCTTACATAAAATTAAAAGGTTACAAAGTATATAATGCATTGCACCCAGCAAACAAAGGTAGAGGTGGCAGTGCTGTTATCATCAAAGAAACTATTCAACATCAAGAACATGTTAAACATGAAATTCCTCAGGTGCAATGTGCTGCAGTCAGATTGAATACAAAAAGTTGTCCTCTTACTGTGGCTGCCATATACTGCCCACCAAGACATAAAATACAGAAAGACTTGTGGAAGAACGTACTTTACACACTTGGTGATAAATTTGTATTGGGAGGTGACTTCAATGCTAAGAACACGTATTGGGGTTCCCGACTTACGAACACAAAAGGAAGAAAACTTATGTGCGCCATCACAGAAATGAAATGTGGTATTGCATCAACAGGTTCACCTACATACTGGCCAACGGACCCATCAAAAACCCCTGATCTCATAGACTTTTTTATTTATAAAAACATGTCGTCTAACTACATGCAAACTAATCAAAGTTATGATATGAACTCCGATCACTCAGCCATTTATTTAGAAATAAACGAAAAAGTTATATTTAAGGAAGATAATTTAACTCTAGTCAATAAATATACAGACTGGGATAGTTTTAAAATAGAATTAGACAGCCATGTAGACCTTAGAGTACCACTAAAGACTCCAGAGCAACTAAATATAGATTTAGAAAAATTTGTCAGCTTAATACAACATACTGCTTGGAATAATACACCTAAGAGTAAGAAAAGGACAGTGAAAAACACATACCCATTAGAGATAAAAGACCTGGTAAAAGAAAAAAGAAGACAAAGAAAACTATGGCACCAAACTAGGTCGCCAGACGATAAAAAAAAGTTAAATAACCTCACAAAAAAGCTTAAAAGGGCAATCCAAAAACATAACGATGAGTGCACAAATACGTATCTCCAAAAACTGTCCAGTGACCGTAGTACAGATTATTCTCTCTGGAAAGCTACGAAGAACATGAAACGGCCAATAAACCAAATTCCTCCCTTGAAACTTGGATTTGGAAAGTGGGCGGTTAGCAACGAACAAAAAGCTGCTTTGTTTGCCGAACACCTCGAAGGGATCTTCAAACCAAATGACAGATCAGAAGGCATCGTTGAAGATATCACTGAGGAACTCAGCGAAAATTATGATGAAGAAATAAATATAAAGCTTGTAACTCCAAAAGAAGTTATGAGGGAAATAAAACAGCATATCAACCCCAGGAAATCTCCTGGTTTTGATCTTATACCAGGAGAACTGCTACACAATCTCCCGAGAAAGGCTTTAGTCAAATTAACTAATCTCATAAACGCTGCTTTGAGACTTAAATACGTGCCCGATTTATGGAAAGTAGCTGAAGTAATAATGATTCCAAAACCGGGAAAACCGCCAAATGAGACGACGTCGTACAGGCCAATTTCATTGTTACCCGTTATGTCAAAGTTATTTGAAAAAATATTACTAAAAAGACTAAAACCTATCATCGAAACCAAAAACCTTATTCCACCACATCAGTTCGGCTTCAGAGAAAAGCATTCAACTATAGATCAAGTTCACAGAATAACAAATATAATTGAAAATACCCTCGAAAATGAAAAAGTCTGTTCTACTATCTTTCTAGATGTAGCGCAAGCTTTCGATAAAGTGTGGCATGAAGGACTCATCATAAAACTTAGAAACATGTTACCCACTAACTACGTAGATATAATTACATCATATATAACCAATAGAGCTTTTAGAGTGCGACAAGAAAATGCGTATTCTAAAATTAAAGAAATAAAAGCTGGAGTGCCTCAGGGAAGTGTTTTAGGTCCGGTCCTGTACCTACTATACACCTCGGACATTCCTGATATAGATGACAATACTATGGCGACCTTTGCTGACGACACTGCTATAATGGCTGTCGGAAGTACTCATGAAGAAGCAGCAGAAAAGGTTCAAATAGCAATTAATAAAATTATTGAATGGACAAAGAAGTGGCGAATCAAGCTAAATGAATCAAAGTCAACTCATGTTAACTTTACGAATAAGCAAGAACAATTATGTCCCGTGTATATAAATGGAAAGCAAGTTCCATTTGAAAATACAGCCAAATACTTAGGTATGACTCTGGATACAAAGCTGCGCTGGAAAGCGCACGTCAAAAAGAAAAGAGAAGAGCTCGAAATACGGTTTCAAAAGATGCACTGGCTGCTTGGGAGAAACTCTGCCTTGTCAGTGCACAACAAAATACTTTTGTATAAACAAGTCCTGATGCCAGTATGGACTTATGGTATACAGCTGTGGGGCTGTACCAAACAGAGCAATATCAGTATGATCCAAACATTCCAGAACAAAGTACTCAGGAGCATTGTCAATGCACCCTGGTACATTAGAAATGCTGACCTGCACCGGGACCTTAACATGCAGTTCGTCGATAAAGTTATTAAAAAATATGCAGAAGCACACGAGTATCGATTGCTTCATCATGTGAACGTTGAGGCAATCCAGCTCCTCGACAACACGGACACAGTGAGAAGACTTAAACGAACTAAACCGTTCGAATTAGTGTAGTGTAGCGACAATAAAAAAAAAAAAAAAATACTTAGTGCGGTCATAGTGCAATAATTAAAGACACACGAACAAAGTGCCTTCCCCTTAATAGAGACAGTAAGAAAAGTGCCGATGGACACATTCTTATACTATTGCTTATAAAACTAGGTCAATGTAAAATTACTAATTAGTCTTAGATTAATAGGCTAGATTGTAATAATATTAGCGTACTTATTGAACAGTATAAAGGTACGTTAAGAAAGTGGAAAAAAAAAAAAAAAAAATTTTTCGTAGTAACGATATCACGTGACTACTTCGATCTGTTTGAGAACCTAAATATTTTTTTTCGTGTTTCGATATACATTTATTGGGAAAAGTTTTTCAAAATGATGGACTGAATAACCCCTTAAAATATTTGTACTTAATTAAAAAGGACATTGTATAAACAGATAAAACCCTGCGAGGTTTTCATGGTCCCGTATTATATCAATGTACCTACCTATATCTTTTTTATGAATTTTGAATAAATTATTTAAAAAAAAAAAGACAGTAAAATGCCACTCAGCCGAGACACTGCTGCGATCGAGTGAAGGTATACACGTATTTTTGAAATTGCGGCAGGACAGTCAGTACAGATTATACCCAGTAGAATGACAAAATAGCGTAGAGTGGCGAGTAATCGCCAAATGCGTGTTTAGATCTACCGAGTGAACGAGCGAGACAGTACGGGGAAGCGGGGGGTGGGTACTCGGCCCAGTAAATAGAAGCGCTCGGCCGAGTACTCGGCTATGGTGTTATAACATCATCATTATAGTCGGCGGTACTAGTAACTGATCTCACGATTTTACCGTACAATCAATTACTAGTACCACCGGATTTCAAGTTCATCGGGGTCACGCGGCAGCTTTGTACGGGCGTAACTACGTGGTCTCGATCGAAAATCATTTCGCAACCTTTTTATATTATGTCATACACAAATTTGGATTACATATATGGATAAAGAAATTAATTTACTATACGACATTTTTTTTTCCAAAACCAATGAAAAGTCAGCGTGTATATATGGGAACCTCTTGAAAAATAATTCGTTTTTTTGTAAGCCTTTTTAAATATTTTTCAGCTACCTCACTGTTGCCGCCGTCGTGTCCGTTGGCGGAGCCCGAATCGCCCTTCTTCTACATCGGTGAGATGAAACTCTTTTTGATACAAACATTCAAACAAATTTCTTCATAAATTTTCAATTTCACAAAAAGAGGAAATAGTTTTTGTTATGGACCGTTATGATGCGATGTTTCCGCTCATAAGATTAAAAAAATATTGGATTGGCAAATTTAAAAAATCCCGACATTCAAGCGTTAACCCCCAGTAACTGTTAAACGACGGAACCGATTTTCAACAAACAGCAAAAAAACTAACGCGAAAGAACTGGCTGTCACTTAAAAAAACCGCATTGAAATCGGCTCATCCGTTTGAGCGCTACGATGCCACCAACAGACAAACCGATTTAACTTTTTTGTTTTCGTTGTTTGAAAGTGTATACTTGTCAGTAAGTCGCATAGGAATTGCATCAATATCAGTTGTGCAGTTTGGGGGTCAAATCGGTTTTAAGTTTAAAAAAAATATTTCGTACTTATACATTTATTTGGACACCCACCCACAAGGTGGTCAGACGATCTGACCAAGGTCGCTGGAAAGCACTGGATGCAGGCCGCTCGTGATCGGTTGTTTTGGAAATCTTGGGAGAGGCCTATGTCCAGCAGTGGACGTTATGCAGCTGAAATGATGATGATGATATATTTATTTATTTAAAGTACTATTAAATAATGAAACAAGCAATGGTGAAACAACACCACGAGGGTGGGGATCGAACCAGCGACCTTGGTATTGATACGACCATGCTCTTACCAACTGAGCTATCACGTGTTCAACTCCGCATACCAAATTTGTCTCCACCATCTCCTATTTCTTTAACACGCATTAGGGTTGGATCTTATTTGTCGGCACGGAGCTGCACTTTTCTATGCTGCTATCCCTTTCTACTACTTAATTTTTCATTTTTTTACTACGCAATTTATGTTTGTTTACTTGTTCGCAAGCATTACATGTTTTAATGTGTCAACATTGTATTCTATTATAAGTATTTATTAATTAAAAGACAATAATAATAATATGACAAAGCCCTTCTGGCGAGTAGGCGACCAATACTATGAAAATGAGTTTCTTTCGGCGTTTCTTCTCAGCAGTGGTCGTTACGAAGCGCTGGTATCGGTAGCTTTTCTTTTAAAATAAATTAAATTTTAATATACTTTACACGTAACATAAATTATACTTATTGACGTGTATAAGTGCCTGTAAAGGTCTAATTATTGAATAAACATTTGAATCTTTGAAACTTTCTGTCCCTTAGAACCGTCATTTGCCAGAGTGAGAGAGAGCGAGGGTACGCTATCGCACCGGCCGTGCTGAATCGTAGATATCGTGCGATAGAGTTGCTCTCTCTCACTCTAGCTAATGACTATTCTCAGCGACAAAAAAGTAGAAAAATGTTGCTCCGTGCTGACAAGTGAGATCGAACCCTAATACGTATTAGGCTTGCGTCACCTTACACTACTTCCTACTATCACAAGTAAGGTATCTTTGATTAAATCCCCGCTCGCGTGGTATTTTTTCACCATTGCTTATTTCATCATTTAGGTAGCAGGGCCGGATTAACTCTAACAGGGCCCCTGGGCAATGCAATTCTCGGGGCCCCTTTCCTTTACCCTTTTATAATTTTCTATTACAAAAGTAGAGTCGATCAGATCGACTTTTTATAACTATATAATATAATTACTTGTTTCAGTTCTATTACGTATAAAGTATTTAAA
The DNA here is from genome assembly GCA_943193695.1 of Acrobasis suavella. Lineage (NCBI taxonomy): Eukaryota > Metazoa > Arthropoda > Insecta > Lepidoptera > Pyralidae > Acrobasis > Acrobasis suavella. Next base: position 15,223,269 of record OW971950.1, read on the forward strand.
AATGTATTTATCGGGTACATATACTAATATTGTTAAATTTTATTCAATGTTTGCATCGCCACACCCAAAATGGGTACATGCACGTATATTTTGTCTACTTAAGCAACATATTAGCGATTAATAAATGAGTATTTCATGAACTGACAATACGCGTTGAAAAAAATAATAATAATGTAATGAAAAAAAGCGGTCAAGTGTGTGTCGGACTCGCCCATGAAGAGTTCCGTAGCAGCAAGTAACATAATATAAAAGTTCTTGTAGTTCGTTGTAACTTTGATCGATGTTTCAATAAATATATAAAAAAAAAAACTTACTAGATCTCGTTCAAACCAATTATTGGTGAAGTATGCATGGTAATTAATATACATCATATTTTTTTTCAGTTTTATGATTCTCTTATTTTTGAATTTACATGGAACACATTTTACCACTTTGGGGAAGAGTCTTACGCGCAAACTATACAGTTTATAAAAAAAAAATATATTCGAGACTTCAGTATGATTTTTCCGTCTTATGGATAATCCTGTTAATCCTGTTAGGGAGTACTTCAGTACTGCGACTTGAATCTGCTAGTTTCCAACAAGTCAATTTAGATACTTTTTCTAAACAATTTATATAAGATTTGTATGAAATTGCACGTCGTGGCGTCATAGTTTCTTGAAGTCAAGTAGCTCTCCTATTGATAGTTTTTCTGCAATAATAAATCTAAAATCACGTTGGAAATTTATATGATCAATGACAAGTGATATTATTTTGTGACGTTGTATTTTCGTATCATCATCATTTCAGCCGCATAACGTCCACTGCTGGACATAGCCTCTTTCAAGGATTTCCAAAATGACCGATCAAGAGCGGCCAGCGTTTTCCAGCGACCTTCGTCAGGTCGTCAGACCACCTTGTGGGTGGGTGTCCTACGCTTCGCTTGCCAGTACGCGGTCGCCATTCGAGAACCTTTTTGCCCCATCGGCCACCGTTTAGTCGCGCTATGCGTCCCGCCCACTGCCATTCTCTAATCAGAACAATAAAATAATTTATTTTTGTCCCTAGTTAATACCGTATGCCTAAAGAGGCTATAAAACAAAGTGTCGTTGTCCACAGCGCCCCCGCCGTCGTACTTGGAGGCCCTGCGGCTGCTGCAGGTGTCGGACCGCGACCCGCTGAGCCGCCCGCCGCCCTTCAACCCGCACTACGTCACCGTCACCCCCGTGTAGCCCCCACCGCCGGACCCACACGACGGGGACGAAGAAACCTCTCATAACACATCACCTCCAGGCCTCAGCACGGATGTGGCACGGAGCTCAAGATGTTTTTGAGTGACTTGTGGCCACCCATCCGAGTGCAGACCACGGCCGGTGTCGCTCGATTGAAGAGTGCTGTCTGTCACCTTCCATGTTTCGCGTCCATGCAAGCAGAACAAAAAGTTTAGAGTACACAAACAGAATCGTAGGAGTGCGGACATTCGTCGCTTTGAACTCCGTTCCGTACGATGCAAAAGTTTTTAAATTAATACAAAATATCACATTTGAAATCCTCACAGTGAGACGCGAGTTTACTACTACTAGCGCTATCTAGTAGTGTTTAGTGAACTATTTTCTGTAAGGAAACGTATTACAATTGAGTTCACCACTTAAGTTTCAATTGATAGAATTCTTGTAAATTTTCCTGTAATCTAAAAGTAAAAACTACCGATACCAGCGCTTCTCCTAGCCCTTTGTACAATGAAAATAATAATCTACCTCAGTGATTTATTTTGTAAGTTTAAGTTATGTACAGGTTATTTATAAAGATAAAGTTAAACAGTTTACTCATGTGGTATAATCAGAAAGTGTACTCATTGCAGCGAAACCATCAGGTCGCCGCTCCCGACACTCGCCCTGGTGATGATCGATTAAATCGATCGAATTTGCTCGGTCTTTCCGACTATATTACGTAAGTAAACCGTTTAAAATATTTATAACGAATTTATATCACGTTAATTTTAATGAAAATATAAAATATGATTGACATGAAAGTAGACGGTCAAGGAAAGAGTAAGAGGAGAAAGAGATATAAGAGTGAGTATAGTCAAATCTAGTCGCACTGAAAATACTTTCTTAAATTTTTGGTTTTTCACAGCTTCGCAATGCTCGGATTACTATCCAAAATTAATTAATTATTAATGAATTAACCCTTTATCTGTCCGTAAAAATAAAACAATAGATAAACAATTGACCTGGGAGGAATCCCTCCCAGTAACAGGTAACGGGTTAATTAATTTTGATAGTAATTTGGTAAAAACCAATAATTTAAACAAAAACTTTCTTCACTTTATTCAACTTTCAATTCATCTAAATTGAATTAAGTTGAATACCACATTTCTAAATAGTGGGTAGTAGTGAAGAATAACGCATGCTTCAAACGCGTGTGTATGTGATGAGATAATTCGTCAGGTGATTCGAAGTCACGGTAGCACAGTTGGTGCACTCACGGCGTTAAGGGGCTACCTGAATTTTCCAAAAAATATTATATATTTTTCGTTTGCCAGTACGCGGTCGCCATTCGAGATCCTTTTTGCCCCATCGGCCATCGGTTCTTTGCGCTATGTGTCCCGCCCATTACCACTTCAACGAACTAATCCGCTGGGCTATGTCAGTGACCAAGGTCGCTGGAAAGCGCTGGATGCAGGCCGCTCTTGATCGGTCGTTTTGGAAATCTTTAGGAGAGGCCTATGTCCAGCAGTGGACGCTATGCGGCTGAAATGATGATTATTTATTTTTAAGTCTGTCAAAGTCAAAGTCAATTTTTTTTATTCAATGTAGGATAAATTTATCTGTTATTGAAGGTCATTTGTTTCCGCCAATAGGGTTGTCCAAAAGCAACGGACCGATATTTTTTCGTTTGGCTAAACAGTAAAAATTCACAAAGATACATCGCATTGTTTTACTTTTTAAATCGAAGTTTCGGTGTGGATTTACGTTTGAGTGAAAATCGTACTTGATCGTGACGCCATAAGAAATTTAAATGCGCTGTATTTTTTTCATTTTTGGCTAAGCAAAGGAAAGAAATATATGTATACAATATTTTTTAATGATATACTTAAAGAGCGTAAAGAGGATCTCAAAACTGGAAAAGGACAGTTTGACTGGTAAATGTCCAACTTGAAGGCTGTTTATAGTCCGTCAAAAGAACATTATACCATGAGGCTATATAAATAAATAAATATATATGTATATAAAGGTAAAATTAAAAATAAAATATTAAGGGTAGATTTATTCGGTGATACTGACAACTTTTCACAAGAAACATAACAAAATTAAACAAGTAATTATTACAAAAACAAAAATCCCGACTGCCTTTTTTATCTAGTTTTTTTATTTTTTATTTTGATATACCCAGTGTCACTCTCACAGTAAACACGAATCTAACGACACCTCTCAAGCTAAACTCCATCGAGCCGTTCAGGCTGCAAAGCGTGCTAAACATTTGAATTTGGCGCCAAAAATCCGCCATTTTTTTTTATTATTTTGATATACCCAGTGTCACTTTTACAGTAAATACGAATCTTACGACACCTCTCAAGCTAAAATCCATCAAGCCGTTCGGGTTGTCGAGCGTGCCAAACAATTATACACACATTAATACTGTGAAAAACATAACCCTCCTAGCGCAGTCGGGTAAAAAATCCATGGATATTCCTATTACTTGATTGTTCGACTTATGAGACGCCAAAAATATTTTTTTTGTTCCTTGGGGAAAGTTGTTCTGTATCATGGACAGATTCTACCCAAAATAGTTTTTTAGACGTTAAGTATATTATACACGCTGACTTTTCATTGGTTTTGGTAAAAAGAATCATGTAGAAAATAAATTCCTCTATCCATATACGTAATCCAAATTTGTGTATGACAAAAGATAAAAAAGTTGCGAAAATGATTTTCGATCGAGACCACGTAGTTACGCATGTTTATAACTGACGCGTGACCCCGATGAACTCGAAATGTAGCCGGCGTAGGTACTACTAATTGATCTCACGATTTTACTTTCGAGTTTTAGTCAACATATTTTGTTCCTGAATTTTTATTTTGACTAGCTAATTAGGCCTTACTAACGATCCTTATGAAGAGGCCTTCGGCTTCAAAACCAGTGAAAAATCACCGTGTATAAGGACAAATCGCACTGACTGAGCTACCTAAAGTAAGTTTGGAACTTGCATGCAGCAGATCTTTTTTGTACTTATGTTTGATAATATAAGTTGTTCGTATTTATTTACAGGATATGTCCTTAGATATATATGCTATGTTTTTAGATATGTCCTTTAGAGAGGACTCTAATAAAAAATATTGGCAGCTAGAATATTTTTTGGTCTTTTTACCTTGTTAATCAACGTAATCACTTTTTTTTTTTAAATATGTGACACCAGATGTTAGCGCAGTGACGTCAGGTGCAATCGACTTTTGTGATTGGACCATCAGTTGACAGATTCTTTCGCTCCGTCAAATTTAACCAATAACAGCAGCTTATTTGAGCTGACGTCACTGTGCTGCCATCTAGTGTCATATTTTTGGAAACTCAGTGTTTGTGTATAGGCAGAATTATATGAGCCGTTGAGTGTTGTGCATTTATATGTAAGTAATAAGTATATTTTTAGATGATATGTACCAGATGGAACGCGTAGAGGCCTTTTGGACATGTTGATATAGTTTGGTTCTCTTGCCGAAACACATTCCCCAATATATAGTCTATTCGGCCAATAGGGAATATGCATGAAAAAAAAAATGAGTTATCTAACCAGTTTCTCCATAAATATTCAAAAGTAAAGTACTAATAGTGAAGACAAAATAAAAATTGGTTAAAAAACGAACAAGATTTTACGAAAATATGTCTATCTCGCCCGCACTAACGCTATTTCCTATGGCAAATGTAAAGATGATATGGACTGTGACGTCACTAGTCCATATCGGGCTTCTCTTTCTAATTAAAACTTTAGAATATTACATGCTCGTCGCTGATTAAGATCTAATATATAAAATTCTCGTGTCACAGTTTTCGTTGCCATACTCCTCCGAAACGGCTTGACCGATTTTGATGAAATTTTTTGTGTTTATCCGGTATCTATGAGAATCGGCCAACATCTATTTTTCATCCCCCTAAATGTTAGGGGTAGTCCACCCCTAAATTTTTTATTTTATTTTTTTATGATACAACATACAAAAATACATAAAATCCTCAATTTTGGCAAAACAACGTTTGCCGGGTCAGCTAGTATTTTATAAATTTTTTCGTATTTGTTTACTGAGGTTAATATAGATTTTATTAACCAAATAAAATACGTGCATATTCCTTAGTGGGTATTTTCATGGATCATAAATACATAATAGAGATTTTGTATTGATAAAAAAAAACGTTATTTGTCTTTGAACATAATGTCATTTGTCTTTGAACATAATATAACCATTTTAACTTGTTTATAGATTTATTATTGCAGAAGAACTGATAATAAGAGTGCTCTATTTAACTGCTCTCTTCTTCTTATCGAGACGAAATGGCTCATATTAGATATTGTTAGACCAGAACCTAGCCACGGCAACCGCCCTGTCATTAGCCACATTCAGATCTGCCTTAGTACAAGGAGTCGGGCAGTTGGGACATGACAAAAACAAACTGCTCTAAAGAACTGTGACGAAATCCGCTTGTATTCATACAAATCCCATAGAATATGTTTGTTTTCATGTTTAGAAAAATGTATCGGCTTCAAAGGCGGCTTCGGCCTTTACAAAGATGCGGCCTTTGTCTCGCGCCGATGGCATGCACATCGATTAAGCAAATTAACTACCTAATACCGAAAGGAATGTACCTAGGAGTAGGTTTCGGCAGGAGTATCTATTGAATTATTATGAAGGAAATTTTTCCTGGGTTATTGATTTATTTTTATAGGCTAGGTTTTATAAAATATTTATTAAGGCTAAATATAAAAATAATACAAAATACAAACATATAAAAATGGTACATAGTACTTTATAATTTAATATAATAGACGAAACATTTTGCTATTGATGTGATATACAATTTTTTTAATTAAAAAAAATGTACATTGTGTGTACGTGTGTGATATTTTTTTAAGATTTATTAAATGTTTATGAATATTTTACTGCATTTTTAATCAAATAATAACTAAATGATATATACGGACAAGTTACACTGATTGAGCTAGCCCCAAAGTAAGTTGTCTTATGAGATGTTAACTCAACGATACTATATACATATATAAAGATAAGCATCTAAGACCCAGGTCAATCCTGGTAAAGATCATTTACCATCTTGACTTGACCGGGGATCGAACCCGGTACCTCCGGTGTGACTGCGTGGCATGATGACCACTAGGCCAGAGAGGTCGTCAATTACCTTTATATCTTTTTTTACCTGACTGAGCCAGAAGGAGGGTTTTGTTTTTTGAGAGTATATCTGTATGTATGTATAATTGTTTGGCATGGTCTGCAGCCTAAACGGCTCGATGGATTCTAGCTTGAAAGGTGTCGTTAGACTAGTAATTACTGTGTTTCACTGGGTATATCAAAATAGAAATAAAATGTTTTTGTAATAATTACTTGTTGGTCTAGTAGAAGCATACCAAGTAAATTAAATCAAAGAGTATATATTAATTATGTAAGTGTTTACATATTACGCCACTGTGGCTACATTTAGTACTATTGCGTATTCTGTGAAAGTGGCCGGCGACGTGCGCGTCATACCAAACAAAGATCTAAAACCTTGGGTAACTTTACACTACACATACAGAAGAGACTCCTCAGCGTGAACGTAGTGAGTGAAGAGCACAGATGCTCGACAGCACGCGAGCTTTCCTCAAAGCCGCTGCGGATTTTTGTTCTATCTGTCTGTGCCCTTAACCGCTTGGCCACTAGTAGGCTGTACATATTTCGATTCTTATTCTTGCACACAAATATAAAACAAAAAGTGTCAATGTCACTTGACATTTCTTGTCTAAACATCAAATGTCAAATTTCTTTACAACAATTTCGCTTTGTTTGTGATCGTGAATTGTGATGTGAAGATTCATTCTAACAGCGAAAATAAGCCTATCAAACAAAAAGGTGGGTAAACTCATTTTATCATTTAACTCCGTGTATTTTGTTTGTGTTGATATGATAACGAAGTTGAGATGAAGATTCCCCAGTCCATGACGTTTGCATGCAACCAGTTTGTGGGCGACACGGAAAACGTATAAATCGTCTGTGTTTCCCCGTATTCATTGATGAATCATTGCTATAATCGGGTATATACTTATAACTTATAATTCCTTTTAGTTCTCATCCCGCGTTCGGTTTACTCGGTTCAGTGCACCCAGTGTTAAAACACATTTAAAAAATGGGATTGTTTGACGATGATGACCACTTCCCTAAGGTGAGCCTCTATTGTTATTTCTCAATCGTTTGATTGAACGAGCCATTGTTTCGGTTACTTTTGGTATTATATTTCCTTTTTGTATTTAATAAATCATGGCTTTAGAGTGTCTGAATCGACTGACTGTTTTTGAAGAAAAAGTCATGTTTACTTTTTATTGCTTTGAAGAATTAACTCTGACTCAGCGATCATAAGCACGTTTTTAGTTAGATAGGTGCAACTTTTGTTTTGTTTGTTCAGCATGTTGTAATGAGCCTTGATCTACTAAGTGCAAATCTTACTAAGGCAAAAACGACTGTAGGATTGGAATGATTTGACATGTAGATAGCTTATTACTTAGATTAACACATAGGATACTTTTTATCCCGGGAAAATATGAGGTTCCAGTGGGATTGTCAAAAATGTACCACGCCGGCAACACCGCCGGCTTCAGCTAGTATTTTATATTGTCCTCAGTAAATAAGTAGATGTAGTGTACCAGTATTATGATAATACAGTAGGTACTACCTATTGTATTATCCTAGTAGGTAACCTACTGGGTCTGAAATAAATAATTTTGCATAGAGAATGAAACATCACAAAATAATGTCACGTGTCATTGACCACAGTGGCCTGCATTTCATACGGACATATATAAATTTGTCTACCTTGAGCCACCATAATGATGACTGCAAAGTGAGAAATGTACCTACTTTCCTTGATATGGAGCCGTTCTTGTAATTTAGATAATCATACCTAATTTACAAGAACGGCTCCATATTTCATTAGGTAGACACAGATTAATTTAATCAAATATCAAAAATAGTAATGCATGTCACTGATTGATCATATCCATTATCAACGTGATTTTAGCTTTATTAAATAACTAGCTTTTGCCCGTGGCTTCGCTCGCGTAGGGGTGGAATTTATCAAAATCCTTAGGGGATGCCTACGTCATAGTAGTTTTATGCATGCAAAGTCTCAGCCCGATCGGTTTAAAATTGTCAAAGTTTCATACAAACTTTCATCCCCTATTTTATCCCCTTAAGGCGGCCCTTCCCGGCCACTCTGTTTTCAACACGAGCATAGTTAAAGCTTGGTGTTTCATCCAGGGCAATGCTAGAAAAAGAGGCAAACCAAAAGAGAGAGAGATAGCGCCTAAGGGCATGGTTTGCATTCTGTTAAATGAAATTAGTTTTATTATTAACTATCCATTGAATGAATATTAACTATTCATAGGGTGAGGAAATTTCATAAAACTTGTTCCAGGAGATACGTGTTTATCAGTAAGCCTTACAAGTATGTGAAAAAAATGTTTTGTATTCAAAATTTTCATTATATTTTCGAGGTTTGTATCGAAATATTTTCTTTACTTTTACAATTAATGAGTACTTTATGAACGGTCGAAGTTCAGCTAAAATTTGTGCAAAAAAGCAGATTTTTGGAGGCTTATACTGATTTTGTTTCTTAAAATTTCAATTTTTTATTTCGATAGAAATCTAGCGCCCAAGATACCTGTGAGTTCAAAAGTTTTTAAGAAAGATTAGATACAACGCCATAATCACGTACGAGCGTTTGTATGAAAAGTAAGATGGGAAGGCCGCTCATAAGGGTAGAATTGATCAAAATCCTTTCTTAGCGGATGCCTACGTCATAACATCTACATACCTGCATGCCAAATTTCAGCACGATCCGTCCAGTCCTTTGGGCTGTGCGTTGATAGATCACTATGTCAGTCAGTCAGTCACCTTTGAGTTATATATATTTAGATGAAGATGAAAAACATTTGTTAGGAGTACTATTTGATTCAGTGAAACTATGATGTCATAACATGCTATTTCATACAAATACCATTAGACAATGTTTGTTTTGATGCTTAGAAAAAAATATTGTCTTTCTATCTGTTTGTTTGCCTGTCCGTGTATATGTATGTGGCGTCATAGCGCTCAAACAGATGGATCGATTTTGATGCGAATTTTTAGGTGAAAGCAAGTATCCTTGCGGTGGTTCTTTTTTAGCTGTGTTTGATGAAAATTGGTTTTGCCTTGAAAAGTTATGGGGGATTTACGCTTGAAAGTCAGGTATTTTAATTTACCTGGCAAATAATAGATGGCGCTTCGGATATCAATTCCTCTTAACAACGGTTGGAATAATTTGTGTAGTTTCGCCACTTACCACTAGATGGTGTCATGGCGGGTTTATTTATTTGCCTGGCAAAAATCTTGTTCATCAGATGTCTTCAGACAGCTTAAAAGATCACGACTTTATTTTGAAACTTGCCTAATCCTCCTTCACATACTTTCAATCTTGACAATCTCTGTGGCGTAGTGGTCAAAACACTAGTCCACTAATCTGGAGGTTCTGGATCCCTAGCTAGGGCAAGGTGCTATTCTAATGGCATTTTTCAAATTGTCCAGGCTCTTGGGTGGTCATCTATTACAAGCTCTAATTTCACCTGTCCCGTTGTCTGTCTGTAATTAAATCTAGCAAATTAAATTTGACACATTTCCCAGTTTTCGATTGATCTGAAATGTTGTACGCATGCATACAATAAATATATCATGTGATAATGCAATAATAAATTAGTATGTACAAATAACACCGATTGAGCTAGCCCCAAAGTAAGTTCGAGACTTGTGTTATGGGATACTAACTCAACGATACTATGTTTTATACATATATAGATAAACATCCAAGACCCAGGACAATTTGAAAAAGGCCATTTTCCAACTTGCCCTGACCGAGGATTGAACCTGGGACCTGTGGGTGACCGACTAGCATGGTGACCACTACGCCACGGAGGTCTTCGATATTAAGATGACATGGAGCAGATCTGATGATATGCTGGAAAGTGGTCTTGGCATCTCTATGATAAAACTGACGCATTAGTAATTAAAATGCAAAATACCTATTTCCATTTTGAATTTATTTAAAAACTTTGTTTTGAAAAGCATTTATATTTTATTTTAAATACCTTTGTCTTTTCAAAACCATTCAAATGCAAAATAATTTTTTATTAGGGTTCAGTACCCCAGGCTGCCAAGTGCCAACGCAACAGGATTCTTTTACTAAGACTCTGCCGTTGGTTTGTCTGTCCGTCTGTCACAGAGCTCTATCTCTTGAACCATAATAACTAGACACTTGAAATTTTTATCAATTGTGTATTACTGTGGCCACTGTTATATAACAAATAATAACTAAAGTAAAGAATTAAAAGGGGGTCATCTTCATACAAGAAACGTGTCATTTTTTTAGCGTTTTTAACTCGATTTTTAGTATGGTAAAAAAATATTGTAAGGTACGGAACCCTTCACATCCGAGTCCGACTCACACTTGACTGGTTTATTGAAGTCAACGTAATTGACAAAGTGTGTTACTACTAGTTTTCACATTTCTTCATAACCCCGCCAAGTTTGGGCTCGGTGAAGGCTCGATTAATTGGTTTTGAAGAGCACTTTAACCTTTTTAAGTCATTGTTATTGTTGTAGTGAAAAACTTGTTTTAAAAATAAATGATCATCATTTCAACCGCTGGAAGTCCACAGCTAGACATAGGCCTCCCCAATTAACGTAGCTTCATTTTTATTTTATTTATAAGTTTGAAGGCACCAGTACTTATTTATCTTGTTTTATATTATGTATAGTAATTACCAAATTCAATATGTATACTTAGGCCCAATCACAGATAAGACTAGCTGGGCCTAAGTAACCTCAACTTTTAATTTAAGTAGCCTTTTGTCGATAGTGTAGTGTAGGTACACTCGATTTAAAAATGTACCGCACTCTTTCCGTCGACTGTCCGGTTGTTCATCACCCGAGATGTCTACTTCGGGGATGGATTTCCGGATGGGATATGGACTGGGCGCCTTTAAGTCTTAAGCACTCTTATGATATAGTACCTACTTCAGTTGCCTACGCTATAATATTATAATTATACCATTCTGTAAAATGTTTTTGGCAAATAAAGAATTTATTATTATTATTATTAGCCTATATACTGATTACAAAATATAACAATATTGTTATATTTTGTAATCAGTATATATAGGCTAATAAACAAAACAAAAGTGTATGTACACTTTTGTTTCATCTTAATCATCGGCATCAGCGTGTCCTGCAGACGCGTAGGCGTCCCCCAACAGATTCCATCTTTCTCTCTCCCCTGTTAGTCTGGTCCATATAGGTCCAGCTATTTTCTTAAAATCGTCTGTCTATCTTTTCAAGGGCCTGTAAAAAAAAAAAGTAAAAAAGTAAAAAGTAGCTTCACGTCGTCTAAAAAAATTTAAATACATAGTTACTACATTCATTATCACGTCTTTATCCCAAATGAGACAGACAGAGCCTTTGAGGTCTTGCTGCTCTAAGCAGTCAGAGCCTAGAACTGCAAGACTCAAGGGGGACTTTTAGCGCGATGGTGAGAGGGTGGAAAAAAGTTTCAAAATCGCAAGCCGCGCCGCATATTAAGTGTCAGTTCTGACAGAGAAGAAAAACTCTATCAATTTTCTAACTCAATTGAAAATAAAACCATATTACAATAGCCTAAATTGTATAAACTTTTCAACATACTTAACAAAATTATTATGACGACCTCCGTGGCGTAGTGGTCACCATGCTCCGTGGCGTAGTGGTCACCATGCTAGTCTACCACCCAGAGGTTCCGGGTTCGATCCCCGGTCAGGGCAAGTTGGAAAATGGCCTTTTTCAAATTGTCCTGGGTCTTGGGTGTTTATGTATATGTATATGTGTACTTTGGGGCTAGCTCAATCTACGTGAATTGTCGCTATATATTTATTAATTTATCAGTCTCTTTGGTTTTTCTGAGCAGTTGTTGTTCTATAATGCTGGTTCATTACTCCATTAAATAACACATTAGTCGTCTGATAGTATCGTCCGGTTTGACACGCGAGCACGTAGCTACCTATGTACTATGTACGTATGTCGTGCCGCTATCGGAGTAAGCGTCCTGGTATTTCGTAGAATTTTCCGTAGTTTTTCACCATTAACTTTTCAACGAAATTATTTATTCATTATTAAAATTCTTTAGGCGTACATACTCGCGTTATGCAGTTTATGCTAATAGTTAAAAGTTTATTTTCGAGTGTCATAAGAAAATCCTCTCCGCTGTACTTCTTTCTATCCGAACTGACCCTTAAGACAAGATTTAACATTGTGTAATTCACGTGATAAATATCAGTAAAGCCGTAAGAACAATACAACTTTTTATTTAATTAACACTAGCTGTACTTACGCAATGGAGACAGATAACAATTTCCGCTGCATTGAGATTTCCAACATCCACAAACATCGTCTGTTATCGTATCTCTTACATCCTATCCTGCGCAATTGTTAGTCACACTTGCATTTAATTGTGTTGGTTATTTCACTTTATGACACATTCTTTGTGGTATCCGATTCCATGTGGCTTCATCATCCCAAGCTGTGGGGAAATTGAAAAAGAAAATCTTTATTAACACCGTATTAGCTTGAACTATAGTCCATTCGGGCGATTGGTTGATACACCGTCGCTGTGCCGACAAAGCGATATCGCCTTCAGTGGCGCGGCCTTTTTTCACCAATTCAACAAATGAACTATACTTACATATGTTTGTTTTTAATGTGCGCATAAAACCCCTTTTCCCGAAGGGCTTTACGTATTTTTTTACGCGCTCCGTTTACTATGAATTATCGTGCATTTCATCTCACTGCTTCGCCCTAACACAATGTTAGGGGAGACAGCATGCTTTAGACCGCGCCCACCTGTGAACTCGAGCCCGCGACTAGAAGACCTCAACCTTAAGTGGCCAACACTGATGTCAGATTTTTCAAGCTTCTTAATAGCACTCAATCTGAAAACCATGTTGACTGACATACAGTGATGTCAACAGGGACCAACGGTTTCACGTGCCTTCCGAAGCACGGTGGAGCCCACCCAAGTGCCGACTACGCCCGATATCGTTAGTAATATTCTTCCACCCGTGCATTTCCGTTGGCCCCATCGCCCGTCATCCCATTAATGGGGCCAGTGGGAATTTAATAAAATAATTAAATTTATTTCCCGTTGGCCCCATAAAGTTGAAATTTCAAATGATTGAATTTATAAGAAGATTTATTTAAAGTAGTTATGGTTTCAATAAAAAATAAAATAATATTTGAATTAAAATATATTAAATATTCATAAAATATCTTCATTTTAGTCTTAGAAAAACAGCGCTATATCACTTCCGTGTAAATAAATAAAATAAAGTAGAAAACGACACGTGAAATTTTAATTTACCGTTGGCTCCATTGCCTTTGTGAACAATGGGGTCAACGGAAAAGGAATTTCTTAACTTACCCTTTGGTCCCATAATGGGACGAAAATCATGGGGCCAACGGGAATACACGCTTCCACCGGGATATCATGCTTATTCTAATGTTATGACGTCACAACATGGTTGTTAACATTTTCAGAGTTCAAAATTTAACTTAATTTAAAATAGCCGTCCTACACTGTCTAAAATCAATTAAATATTGGTTTCTTTTTTGACGAACTCCGTGGCGTAATGGTCAACATGCTGGACCGCCAATCTGGAGGTTCTGGGTTCGATCCCCAGCCAGGGCAAGTTGGAAAATGACCTTTTTCAAATTTTCCTGGGTCTTGGGTGTTTATCTATATATGTATTTATCATACAATATAGTAACGTTGGGTTAGTATCCCATAACACAAGCTTAAGCTTACTTTGGGGCTAGCTCAATCAGTGTGATTTGTCCGTATATATTTATTTATTCTTATATCATGCCTGTGTCACTCCCCATTTAGGTATAGATAATATACCTACATTATTATTATGCTCGCGGCGACCACTTTGGAGTGGAATATTCAGTTACATGAATCGTTTGTCCAGAGTAATAAGAATGAAATTAGCTTGCATTGAATGTCTAGGTACGAAGAGACGAGGAGTTCTGTTCCGACGCGAGCTAAATTAAACCATAGCGCTAACACATTAAGTACATATTTCTTTGAATTTCTTTTCCGAGTAAGACTTCTGTCCGTGAGTACTAGTACATATTTTGTGCTTAAGTCAAATAATATTCACAAAATAATCATTTGTTGCGCCAAACCGCATCAAATTGTTGATACCTACGTATTTAGAATAAAAGAAAAATACTTTGGTTACGTACCTAATAATTACGTAAATTGAACCAAAATGGCGATCGTCGGCGCATTATTTGTATCTGCGCCGATAACCGCCATTTTGGTTCAACCTACGTGCCGGTTTGTACAAAAATACTTTGAAGTCCGCCATTTTCGTTCAACTTATTTGTGTAGCATGGTTATGTCAGTGTGATTGTATATAGTTTTATCTCTTTTTTTCTTTTCTAGTTCGGCAACTACCACAATCACGACCACGACCACGACGACGACGACGATTTCGACTACATAAGCAACACGATGGAAATCGTCGGCGGCATCATCGGCTGCGTGGTGTTCGCGCTGGTCATACTCTGCATAATACGGTGCTGCTGCAACAAGAACCGGGGGCAGGTGCTGCAGCGTAAGTGGACTTTAATTTCGTAAGATGGTGTGGTATGCGGGATTTTTCCGGCAGTTTTTGAGCGCGCATACCAAGATATTTTTAAAAATTACATAAAATCGAATAAAAAAAAGATAACAAAAAAGTTTCCGGCATGATGGAGAAATTTTAGCCGTCATCACACACTTCAAATGAGAAATTTACTGTCGAATACATAAAAAAAAATTAAAATCCGCGTTGACGGTAAAACATTTTTTCATTTTTTTACAATTTCTTTTTTTTTACATTGTTTCGGCAATAGAAATCCACGCATACCGAGCTTAATTTATTCCTATACTTATGTTCTATTAATTTAAATAAATTTTTTTTGATTCCGCTATGACGGGACTTTCAATGTTACCGGCTAAAACATTTTTAAAGATTATTAAAAAATGTGTCTCATTTGTAAAAAAGTGTTTCATTAACTTTCAACATAACTATATTGTGGATATTTAAGACATGTTTGTATATTGTGTAGACATTGACTACATAGAAAATTTGGTCATATAAATTTTAAATATTTGGTGACTTAATTCTCGATACACACACACATAAACAATAAATAAACGTGTCTACAATATCTAACGTATAATTATATTGAAAGCTAATGAAACACTTTTCTACAAATGAATCACATTTTTTAATAATCTTTAAAAATGTTTGATTGTGCGAGCGAGACAGCCAACCAAAGGTGAAAAGCCTCTTAGCAGTCCGCCATTAAAATACTTCTATTCAACCATTCCTTAAAATAGACATCTTGAATGGTAAAACGCAAAATCGAGTTACTCTAGGGCAATTTGCAATTTATTCTCGGAATAAATTTTAAACTTGTAACTCGTATGTACTAACACACTAACCGGGCTGTACTTTGCAGCGCCCCCCGCGGTGCCGCCGATCCCGCCCGGCGTCAACAACCCGTACCCGCAGCAGCAGTACGTAGCGCATCCAGGTAACATGACAGACAATAACATTGCTAACATATTTGTTGCCTAATATATCGTTTTTTAATTGGGTCGCACGCAAGGACGTATCCAAGGGGGGGGGGGGGTCCAAGAGGATTGGACCGAAAAATTATAAAATATAATATGAAATAAACCAAAAATGTTAAAAACAAAAAATTCCTAAATTCGGCAATTCCGATATGCGAGGCTGGAGGTAGCGGGGCATCTTTATACTTTGGTAACTAAAGAATGAGTATTTTTGTTATTAATTTATACATTTTTCACTTGACTGCGTTAGAAAGAGGCTTATGTCTTTCGAGTGTATGTATGTATATTTTTATATGTATAGTGGCATCTGTAAATGACAAAGAATGAAGAATACGGCTTTTTATAAAGCAAAGGTTTCCTTCAGCAGGATTGAACACCAGTAACCTCGTCAAATCTCCTCGGTTAGGTAGCGGCCCCCGGACTCTGAAGCGTTACTGCTGAGGATGCTACCGGGAAAATACGCTCGGATGATGATGTTTGATATTTTTTATATAAATACAATTTTTATCATAATAAAACCACAAGACAAAGACATTTAAGTTCGCAACGCCCCACCAGGGTTCACGTACTTACCTACTAACCATCTTCTGTATGAGTGCATGAAAGCGAGTAATAAAGAAATATTTGTGTTCCTAAGATGGGTTTTCGAACTAGAGACACCTGGGTTTTTTATGCAGGTGAGGGGAGGTGGTATTTAGCCTAATCGAAGTCCGAGGTTAATAACTCCGTAAGTTTAGGTACTACGTCCAGTTGGGTTTTATTTTCGCATATATCGAATGTCTGGATAACAATTCTGAAATAAAATTTGGGGTAATATACAGTAAAAATATAAGAAATTTAAAAAAATAGATACATAAGTTTCAAATATTTGTATTTTTCACTATCTGTAATTTTAAATTTTTAAGTTTTTAAGGTATTTAATATTGATATTAAAAACAAGTCATTACTAAAAATATTTTTTGAAACAAGCTTTTATCTAAAGCGCTCCTCAAGACGAATCAAACGAGCCCAAACTCGATAGGGTTGCGTCGTTTCATTAAAGAGTTCCTATGGCCACCTTCCAGCTCCATCATCAGATCAGCTCCACGTCATCGTAATATTGCATTGTCACGCGATATACTCGTACGTATGTGTGCAAAATTTCAGCTCAATTGGAAATCGGGAAGTGGGTCAAATTTAAGTTGCAAGATTTGATTACAGACAGACAGACAGACCGACAGACAACGGGACAGGTGAAACTAATTAAAAGCTTGTAATATGTTGTGTTCTAAACGCATGGAAGAATTTATTATTGTTAGAAATAAATCTTTCATGAATTTTTCAATGAGTTATGTAATTGTTAACCAACAATTTTTTTCAGACCTTTGTTAAAAACACAAACAAACAACATTGTAGAGCAAATAAATGTTTGAATAATTAGCGTAATGCCATTTAGTGGCGCCCTTTTCTAATTTCAGTACATATGTTTGAGTACATATGTTTTTGAACTTCAAATTTTTCCAATCTAAAATCTGTCACTTTTGTTCAACTTTAAGAAAATATTATGAGCAAAGTTGTAATCTGTTTCTAAAGTCAATGATGTAATCTTGTTAAATATGAAGAGAAGAGTGTAATATTTTTACGGTTAATTATTTATAAATTTTTTATTTTTTTACAAGGAAGATGAAAAATCGAGAAAAAAAAATTATTGATTACCAACTGCCTAACTTATTGAAAAATTTACTTGAGTATTTATTTCTAGCGGAAATTAAATTCTTTGAAGTGTAAAGAATCTTTACGTGTACGTAAAGATTTTTTTTGGCAGCCAGAAAATATTCTTATTTTTATATTTTTTTTAATAAACAAAAGGATATAAAAGCTTTTTTGAGTTATATTTCTTATTTAAATATTCCAAATCGTGTATTTTATAAATATTTTTATATATTTTTTTAAATATTTTACACAATTTGCCATCTGAATCGGGCAAATGTGAATAAAATGAATTTAGCATCCTTAAGTCATACGAATATGATACGAAACTTGACACAGTAACTTAACCAATGCATCTATCAAGATTGAGCCGGAGTTGGCCTCCGGCTCTCAAAAGACTGACATCAAAAATCTAGTTCTTAAATCAGCTTTTGGGCCCTAAGGACCAATCTAGCCAAAAGAAATCTTTGGTTCAAGAAAGAGAAGTTAATCATTTTGTTAAAAGCAGCTTATTTTTTGTGATAGTAAATTCCATAGTTGGATCTGAATTTTGCACGAGTACGATTCTATCTGAAAGATGAAATCCATGTTCTTATTCTTTGCGTGTCGATGGTTTTTCTTTTTTATATTCTATCAGCCCAATATTGAGCTACCCTGACGGCGTCATCAGTAGCCACATATAAGTCGTCCAGGGTGCAGGTAGTAGGACACCCGCGGCAAGACTGCAGGAGTGCCATAGTTTGTTAGGGTCACACTCGCAACCTACAAAGATGTAATGGAGTCAAAAGCAGAAAAGCTTCGTTCTTTTATAATAATAATGATTAGCTTCTTTTCTATGTTTGGGGTGGTCTCTACCCAGTATTAATTTAAATCGGCCTCTTCCAGCGCCGGCGATGTACCCCAGTCCGAACACGACGGTGATGACGGCGTACCCGCACCCCGCGCCGGCGCCGTACCCCGCGGCGGCGCCGTACCCGGCCGGCATGCCGCAGCCGGCGCCGTACCCCGTCACGATGCCTAACGCGCCTGAAGCTCACGGTAAGTTATATATACTTTATATTATACATTCACGTTTAGTTCAAATTAGACAATGTCCTTTATAAAGGACAATCAAATGTAAATGCCTTCTTACCACGCTCATAAAGTTTATTTTTTTCAAAGTTCATGCTTCAAATGATTTTCATTTTGTTATTTATATGGATATTGGTAAGTATGCAATTTTTTACAGCTACATAATACGCAACTATTTTGATTTTAATCATCCGAGCGTGTCTTTTATTCTATTTATGTATACTTATTTAACCGTTGTAAATAATTTCATGCCAGCGTTTTACGGGATCGCTCCACCGGGATGGAACACACAAGGTATAGAAAAAAAAATGTAGCAGTGTGATTATTATTCAGAAATATTGTTTTATTATATTAATTTTATTGTAGATTGTTAATTTCATTTAACATTAGTAAAATAAATAACATTTTTTTTCATATAGACATAAAGACTAATTTATTCATGTATGTTTAAAAAAATATTGTACAATTAAGGGCAATATTAACATTAAAGGGCCATTGGCATTTATTTGTACTGTACAATTTTTCTTTTTTATAGTAATAATTTATAGCTAGTTGAATGATATTCGTTTGCCTTAGTTGAGTTAAAATCCGAGTTTTCATAACCGCGCTGAGTATGTGCCATCTGGATCGTATTTGCTTGTGACGTCATTTGGTTAATCGTTATGTTATCGCTACACAAACACTCATCTGTGCCCTCGCTGCAGCGGGTGTTGTAACTGTAGCTTGTTTCGCTTTATAAAAGATCATCACTAATGTTCGCTTTTTCTGAGCATCATTTATACTTTTTTAAATGTTCGGGTTCATATGCCATTTCCGCGTTTTATTAAGCTTATTTCTTGTGTCAATATCACATTGTAAAATCTGGTTGGGTACTAACTATTTTCGCGTCAAATCTTGCCAGTCAAAGACCCACTTCCTGGTTTTCGATCTATTTTTTTTATTATTTCTTTATATTATGGCACAAACAGTCATTATGTTTCAATAACAAATTTTTATGTAATATAAAAACACAGTTTCGAAACTAAGTATAATTAGGTACAATTTCTAAAACATGCTGACAAACAATTTTTGTTTTAATTTAACTAGTAAATACAACTCGAAAGGGACATACCTATAATAAATCGAACCACGGGCTATACTAGAACACTATAGTATAACTAGCTTTTGCCCGCGGCTGCGCTCGCGTAGGGATGTAATTTATCAAAATCCTTTCTTAGGGGATGCCTACGTCATAGTAGCTTTATACATGCAAAGTCTCAGCCCGATCGGTTTAAAATTGACAAAGTTTCATATAAACTTTCATCCCCTATTTTATCCCCTTGGGGGTAGAATTGATCAAAATCGAAAGGATTTTTAGCGGATGCCTACGTCATAACATCTATCTGCATGCCAAATTTCAGCCCGATCCGTCCAGTGGTTTGGGCTGTGCGTTGATAGATAACTATGTCAGTCAGTCACCTTTGAGTTATATATATTTAGATAAGATTAAAATAATAGCCAAAACGCGAAAAAAATCGGAATTTCCATACAAAAGCGTGCAGCCGCCCGGGCTATTTGTATGGCAATGTTGTTTTTTTTGTTTGTTGTTTTAGTTTCATTATACTAAAGTGATTAAGTATAGTCCGCGGTTCGATTTATTACGGGTATGCCCCTTCTAAGTTGTATATTACGCAATTTTAAGAAGTAGGTTACCAAACTTTCACCACAATATACAGCACATCGCACTAGTCTAAGTTCTAGCCTTGAAATTAGTAATATTGACAAATTTAAATTTAAGCCTACAAGCGTTGAGGTGAAATTTTATATGCAAATGTAAATCATTGATGACAATGCTATATCATTTCGACAAGAAGCTAATCTGATGATGGAGCCGGAAGGCCGTAGGAACTCTGTAATAAAACGACGAATTTGACATCATTCTTAATCAATCATTATGAATTATGACATAACAATGAATTCTCAGTCCACATATCTGATTTTAATATCAGTATAATTGTAAGTTGACGTTTTTGGAGAAAACACTCCAGTACAGTTTGTTACCGCTTCTTCTGTACTTGCGCTTAGGAAGCAGTAGTCATATTCTTAAAAATATGACTACTGCTTCCTAAGCGCAAGTCTCATATTCTTAAAAATAAATACAGTTTGCTAAACCTATTTAGTTAGAACAAGTTTTGTCCTTTTCCCTCTTTTGATTATTTGACATCGAAAGAACGGGACAAATCATATTTTAACTAAAAGAGGTTTAGCAAACGTTTGTATTTTTTTATGAATAAGGGAGTTAGCTGTAAGTTAATGATCTGACGTCAACAACTACGTATTATGAAATCGAAAGAAAAATTGACAATTATCAAGTGATACAAATATCCAAAGACAAATAAATGGTTTTGACTTTGACTTGACTTTGACGCAACCCTACCTAGTTTGTGCTTATTTCATTTGAGCGTTGATAAATAGTATGACCTCACAATAAGTAAGCTTGTACATTTTAATTACTTTTATTATTATTTTAGTCTGGGTCTTTAGTTACCTAAAGCTAGCTAAATAATTGCGTATATCCATCTATTGTGTAATGCCCTAAAAGGAAAATTATTATCATAGTTTTTATTATTATTTAAATTATTTGTCAGAACTCGTATTTGGTAGAAATCGACAAAATTTGATCACTTTCCATCTATTATTTTCACTTTATCGTCCAGTTCAGATATTATTCTACCGAAATTGTAAAGGAAAACGCCTAAATTTGTCTTTGCTTTGTTACCATAGTAAAAAAGGAGCAAAATTATTGTGAAATTAATAGTCGATGCGGCTAGCAACCCATCACTATTTTGACGACCTCCGTGGCGTAGTGGTCACCATGCTAGTCTGCCACCCAGAAGTCCCGGGTTCGATTCCCGGTCAGGGCAAGTTGGAAAATGGTCTTTTTCAAATTGTCCTGGGTCTTGGATGTTTATCTATATATGTATATGTTATAAAATATAGTATCGTTGAGTTAGTATCCCATAACACAAGTCTCGAACTTACTTTGGGGCTAGCTCAATCAGTGTTATTTGTCCCTATATATTTATATTTATTTATATTTGATTCCTTATTCCACCTTCTCGCCCATCATTACCTACACTAAAATGGCATTTGGGTCATGTGACTCTATCTCCTTCCAGCCACAAGACCCAAAATAGTCTGTCTGCAATGTATAGTAGGTGGTAAATAATGGTGGACTCATTCATTTATTTATCAAAACATATTTGAGGTGTAGAAAATGAAATACAACAAAATTATTGCGGTTATACAGTATGTAACAAAAAAACCTGTCCGATCCTTGTAGGAGTAACTCAGACTGTTAATATGAACAAATTTTCCTACGGGACCAATGCGACTCGAAAGAAAGTCGACATTTTCATACAAAAGGGTTCGGTCGTCAATTTTTTCTTTGAGTTTCAAGCATTATACAGGGTTACTGGTAACTAACGCAAAACCTTTTAACATCAGAATGAAACTCCCCAACACATTATAGATATGCAAGAAAAAAGGCAAAAATTACAGAAAATAAAATGGGCCTCCCATACAAATTCACTGACCACCTGGTCGAGTTTCTATGGGGATTCCAATTTCTGTTCTTAGATTTTTTTATTTTTTTCTTGCAGATCTATATTATGTTTGGATTTTGATTCCGATGTTAAAAGGTTTTGCGTTAGTTACCTGTAACCCTGTATAGGAAAAGGAAAAGTTATTCATATTGACGGTCTGAGTTGCTCCGTCAAGGATCGGACAGTTTTTGTTACATATTGTATAGTTCGATTTATTTTTTATTACTTGTATTTGTGTATTACTTGCGATGAATCAAGGTATCGTTTGTCTCCCAGCGCTCCCCCCGTCGTACGAGCAGGTGATGGGCCCCGCGGACAGCACGCCGCACGCGAAGCAACCTCCCTACAACCCCTACCTCTCGCACTAGTCGATTAATCGCTGCGTCCAGTCGCATAAACTTTAAGGTCGCATTGTATGTTAGATTACAACCGATCGTATGATCTGAAAAGATGCGATTTATCTCACGTACTCTCCAAGTCGTATTGTCTTATTGTAATGTAAGTCTAATGTCAAATTGCAACTAATCACCTATTGAGTAAGGTTACCATTCAAATAGTGTTGCGAACAGTCGCACTGTACTGCGACTAGTCGCATATACGTTTGCAACCAATTTCATGCATAGTGATGTTGCGACTAGTCGCTTATAGTTTTAGTTTACTGCGAATCGTCTAGTTAATCTGCGACTAATCGCATTATACTGCGACAAGTCGCATAGACTGTAAGGTATGTCTATACGCTTCAGCGAGTTTAAGACTGTATTTCTGATTATTCGTTTATATTACCGAAGGTTTGAAATACATTTTTGTAATTATATTAATAAGGAAATCAATTGAACAAATGTATGCTCTAACAGTTGAATTAATTCTTTAATATCCATGTAGCTATTTATCCCAATAATAGTTATTCGTTAGTTAAGTTTCTCTGGTCCTACGAGAAGAACAAATGTACCAAAAATCTGGCCATGAATTGTACACCAACTTAATGGGAATAGGTTCTTTTTATGGTCCTTCGAGTAGGACAAAATAGCGTTAGAAAATTAGCTAAAATTACAATTTTATATTTGGTTCTGTGAATGAGACTTGTGAACAGAATTTGTGGTATTCTTTGATTCACATTAAAAACTTCGTTCACTATTAAACGGATAAATAGGTATTGTTGGTTTTCCTTGTGATATGATTTTAATAATTTGCGTCCTTTTCTTCCTGTTAAATGCTTTAGTCGAATAAGAATGAAGATTTACTTACATTTCGTTACAAAAAATATATTAGTTGTTAAACCACTACAATATGTTCAATTCTCGTTTATTTGTATGACAGTTACTTCTTATTATGTTTTTAACACGTAATGGCAAATTAAAGATTTAAAATGGATAAGCAATTAAATATATTAAATGCAATTGTATATCCATTTTCAATCTTTAATTTGCCTTTAAAGTTTTCAATACCTATTCAATTCATCTATTTTTATATACAATGTCCTTTTTAATTAAGTACAAATATTTTAAGGGGTTATTCAGTCCATCATTTTGAACAACTTTGCCCAATAAATATATTTCGAAATACGAAAAAATAAATTTAGGTTCTCATACAGATCGAAGTAGTCACGTGATATCGTTACTATGAAAAATGCAAAAAAAAAATTTCCTATTTCGAGATATATTTATTGGGAAAAGTTGTTCAAAATGATGGACTGAATCACCTCTTAAAATATTTGTACTTAATTAAAAAGGACATTGTATAATGGAAAATTATTTTATAATTTGTAAAAAGACAGTTTAAAATTACTTCATTCCTACATTAAACGTTTATTTTCATATCGAATTTATTTTACAGGGATGTTTACTTGTTGCTTCTGAAATACGTAATGTAACAGTTGACACTGTCTTAAAATATACATTTTTTAATTAACGCCAGTGCTTTAAAAAGAACACAGAATTTTCCATTTAATACGAATTTCGTAAATGAAAATGTACTTTTAAAAGTACAGTCAAATATACGAGTATTTATGATTTGTGAGATTTATAAATAAGAATCATTTATTTATTTTTGTTTTTTTTATATTCTAATTACTATTACTTAAATTTGTTTTTGAACTAAAAGGGAGTGCTGTTCTATATATCTCGCGTGTTGGTTCGTTACATAGTAATAGTTATTCTATTTGATAAATGATCCTTTTTTTATTTGACTTTATTTTATTTACTATTCTCAAGTTTGCAATGATTTAAAAAAAAGTGAAAAGACATGATATTAATAAACGTTATAAAACGAAGCGATTTGTATAAATCTTTATAATTTCGCTTGTTCCCATACAAACCAAAGTATTATGTGGCCAAAGTTATATCAAGATTATTCTTTGTTATAATAACATTGATGTCACTTTGAATACGTGAAAAAGTTTTTACACGCGCAGTCATTCAAACTTCCACTGTATTAGTATTTTTCGTACTAAAATTACCTTCTTTTGGTTATTAGATAGAATTTTGTTTCTTTTTAACACCTGACGTCCCGTCAGTGTCTCGTAAAGGGTTGAAAAATAATTTATTAGACTTTGTTAGACCTTATTAAAATGAGATTTTGATTACAGGAAAACTTTGTAACATTTAAGTACATTTTTTTTTCTAATAATAAGAGAGATTACTATGCATTTTCCAATATAAGAATATGTATTAGACTTAAATATGATGTGATATGATGGTAACTGTATGCTTGTGTGTTCATATATCCAAAACTATATTTAATTTAGACCTTTTGATTCTCGCCTAGGTAATTTAATGTGTAAAGTGAGGTCAAACTCAAGAACTGCTCGTTTATTTCACTGAAAAAGGACCGTATCGCAAAATCTATGCTCAATTTGACCTATAGTCCATTTGTTTAGGTATTTAAAAGAATGTTAACAATCTTGGCATGTCTTTTTATTGTTATTGAAATATACACTTTATAAATCAATACCTTTGCAAATTACAAATTATTTATTTTATACATTATAAATTACATAACTTATTTGTAATTTGCAAAGTTATTAATTTATAATTATTATATGTCAAGATTGTTTACATTCTTTTAAATACCTAAACAAACGGACTATAGGTATTTAATAGTATTTATGCAACTGTTATAGAATAAGGGAAATTAAAATACTAATGTGGCTTTATCTTTCACACATTTTGGCACAGTAAGTTTTTTTTTTGCGATTTCATGGGTTAGTTTGTTTACCTTTCGGGTTGATACCACCTTTTCACGTTGTAGAGTGGATGGAAGCCACGAGTTCTTTAGTGGTTGGCAATACGGTTCATTTTGCTGTGATAACTAGTCTTCGTAAGGATTTTGGCGTTCGTAACGTTATACCTAGGTGAGAATTGAACTGATAATCAAGCATCTAAATTTGAAGCAATGTGAGTCGATTCACACTGGTACGGCAGCGGTTGCACTTTTACTGTCAAGCCATCAGCTTTAAATATGAATTTAAAATTGCTCTAAAATGGAGTGCGATTGGTAGGTTTTTAATAATTTTTTTTACATCGTAAGGTTTTTTCATTATTTGTACTGGGAGCTATCATTTTTGTTGAAAGAACAAGCCGAGTAAACAAGAATTGTCATTTTTAAAGAAAACTTTGAAGGCGGCAAGGTAACGTTTGTTTTACGTTTTATTCGAGTGTGTTAGTGGCTAATACTAGTTAGGCGGATCCATTTACGTTCAATTTGCACCCCTAATTTCGGGGTTCAACAAAACCATATTCACCTTTTTTTTCTATCCTTCAATGCATATAGAAATAGCTTAAGAGCCCCCTCACTCTGGACAGAATCAAACCTTCCCATACAAACGCAGACTACGTTTTATTTTGAAACGACATGTCGGATGTAGGCAAAATTATGTAATTTTAAAGAAATTGCAATTATCTAGGGTTGTAATTGGTTTCCAACAGTAAAATTATGAATATAGTGTATTATATCATATTTGACCAGGAGTATGGAAAACTTCTACACCCTTATATTTTCTTCCCAGTACATAATTTTTCCGTCGGAAACCAATTATAACTCTTAGATAATGGCAATTTCTTGAAAATTACAATTTTTTACCGAAATCTGTCATGTAGTTTCAAAATAAAACGTACGTTTGTATGGAAAAGTCTAGGGTAAGGGGATTCTTAAGAAAGACTTCACAGTTTGTGAACGCTCTTTTTTAAGCTATTCTGTGTTTTTCTAAGATCGAAATAAAGGTGAAAATGGCTTGACAGTGAAAGTGCGCTGCCATCGCTTATGTTTAAGTCGAAGTGGTAGCTAAAGTGGCGCCCTCATTTGAAATAAATTGATCAAAACGAAATATGGTGATAATTAAAATTTTTATTTGAATCACTGTCTAGAAAGACCTTTAAACTATTTTATGAGTAACCTTTGAAATGATTACTAATAGTCCGTCTAGTTTTAAAACTGTTTTTCGCCAAAAGTGGCCACTTTTGGCGAAAAACAGTTTTAAAACTAGACGGACTACCAATATTACTTTCAAAGGTTATTCATAAAATAGTTTAAAGGTCTTTCTAGACATTTATACAAATCTTTTTAATTAACACCATATTTCGTTTTCATCAATTTATTTCAAATGAGGGCGCCACTTTAGCTACCACTTCGTCTTAACCGTTTAGACGGCTAAACCATACTAATTATAAATCTTTCCACTTTCCCTGTAGCTGTACAAAAGTGAATATGGTGCCAGATTTATGGACAAAAACTAGACAAAAAAATAGGTGTCTAAAAACAAGCACATTTTAGTAGCATCTTGTCCTGTTGAACTGATTTTTAGTAGACCTTACGTGCTTTATATTTAAAAGCGATAATGCACTATGTTTAAAAGTATTTTATAGTAAAATATTAGCGAAATGAAGACATCTCTTACAATATCTTTACTATTTGGTAACGTGAGTGTAGTTGTTTTACTATCTCCTAGACAATAATTTGAACAATTGCTCTATTTCAGTCTAGTTTTTGTCATATTGTTCCGTTCTAGATTTCCCACATTGGTTGGAAATTAAACTTTTTAGATATATCTTTAGTATACTTTGGGAATTAACAAGCCAGCAAATATGAGCCTTTATAAATAAAATAAAAACTTATCCTGAATTCGTATTTTTTCATAGATAGAAAATGAAGGTCCGTAACTTACAGACTAACTAACTATATTTTAATGTTGTTATGTACAATATTAACTGGTAAATTGAAACCGGTTAAGAGTGTCCGTAAGAAATGTTCTTTATAAAGAACATTAACGAATATTATAAAATATATCTAGTTTATTTGGTTTTTATTCTATATACCTAGTAGGCTCATGAAATATTTCGCTCAAATAACAAAATATTGCTCAGCTTTTTGAAATCACCGATGTGGGAGCCCTATATTATATTGAAAGTTTCCAATGTTGATTTAAGTGATTCTGAGCTTTATCTGAATAGGTGTAAGAACCATTATGCTGTAAATGAATGTTAGAATGTATGCGATATTTTTTACAATTATTAAATTGTTCGAACGAGATGACTGGTTTTATTTATTGAGTATGTGGAGACGCCTTAAATTTTCAAAGGAAATTCAAACCACTTATAACACATATACTAAAACACTAGTTACTTATT
Organism: Acrobasis suavella; assembly: GCA_943193695.1. NCBI lineage: Eukaryota > Metazoa > Arthropoda > Insecta > Lepidoptera > Pyralidae > Acrobasis > Acrobasis suavella. The sequence continues at coordinate 15,251,152 of OW971950.1, forward strand.
TAAGGAACACATTTCAATAACAAATACAGCAGCACTCCTTACCCTTTCACTGCGAACGTCGGATTTATCTGACAAACGGTGTCGTGCCCATTCCTCGACTGTCGGATATTTCCGACAAAAAAAATGCTCGTATTGCACATAAGTATCCACATCCCTTTTTGGTTATAGGCGAGTAGGCGACCAATACTGTGAAAATGAGTTTCTTTCGGCGTTTCTTCTCAGCAGTGGTCGTTACGAAACGCAGGTAACGGTAGCTTTTCTTTGAAAATAAATTATATTTTAATATACTTTACACGTAACGTAAATTATACTTATTGACGTGTAAAAGTGCCTGTAAAGGTATAATTACTGAATAAACATTTGAATCTTTGGTTGTAGGTATTTATTTTAGGTTTACTATCCCTCGCGCTGGGGGCACGGCAACTGATATAGTCTCGCGGTGAAAGGGTTAAAGGTAGCGTAGCATACCATACTACATGACAGATTTGGAAGGGTAATTTTTAAGCAGTATGTTTTGTGTGGTTGGAATATAAAAATACACAGAATGAAAGCTGCGACCAGATTGCAGACGTTCTGAAAAAAGGAGAGGTAAAAAGTACCCGTAACCGAAGGGCATGTATGAAGAGATTGATGAGTATAGATGAAGCGAAAGAGGTTTGTCAGGATCGTAGCAAGTGGAGGTCCATAGTCTCTGCCTACCCCTGTGGGAAACAGGCGTGATATTATGTATGTATGTATGTATGAAAGCTCCCAATGTGCTCCCCCTCCGCACCTCTCTTCCGTTCTCGTGTGCGTTTGATGGCTTTGAACACTGAAACACATTGACGTGAGCACGGATGTGTAACATCATACTACTACTAGCGAGCGATGGAGCTTAGCATCCTAGGTGTCAAGTTGGTGGGCCAAATCCGCAAAACTAAACTACGCTCCCAGACAAGTATCGCAGACGTAGCTCCGACGGCCGCCGAGCTGAAATGGGACTGGGCTGTTTCGAAGGTCACAGTGGCGTAGCGTCAACTTACATAAACCTGCAGTGAAGACGCATTAGCGACTCGGGGCCCCTTTTCTTTCGTCCGTTAGTATGATGGGTGCGGAGGATGTAAATAAAAACTCGTCGCCTTCACGCGCGATAGTTTCGGCCCTTCCGGCAAAACATGGGTGTTGCAGCACCCCAAAATTTGCCATAATCCCTAGCGCGCCCAAAGCCGAGGTTTCCCCCTTGGGAGCCCTTTGCGCTGCTGCTAGTAGTATATAAATATAGGATGCCGGGCCTCTGGCCCGCTCCTCAAACCTTGTCCGGATGAAGTAGGAAATGCCGTCCGAGGCAACCTATGTATATCAATAAAAAAAAAATTCAAGCGCGAGGCCCTATAAATCGCGAGACCGTCGGTCCACGCTGCCCACGCCTAGCTACGTCTCTGGCAAGCCAGACCACTTTTGGGCAAAGGTCATCATCGATCCCCACAAACACCAGAAAGCCTGGTAGGCCAAGGATACGATGGCGAGATAAAGAATGGAATGGGAAATGGGATGACGCATTTGACGGAGGGTCGTTCTGAATTTTGACAGTAAAAAAATTCGGCAGTCCCACTTTCGAAAAACAATAGCTCTGAGCCACGGTGGGGCACGGTGGGGCGCTTGCCCCACCCTGGCTCCGACCTTATGCTTAAGTTACCGAACCAAAACTAAAAATTAAATTATCTAGGTACTTACTACAATACTTAATATTCGTAAGAAAGTTCACACTCAACATTTTATATGTAAAAATTAACTGGGGTAAGCGGTAAGACCGTGTAGTTTGCTAGTTACATATTATTTCAGATTGCTGCCCCACCCTGAGCCCATGGCTGGCTACGCTTATGCTGTGGCCTAGTGGTCGTCATGCCACGCTGTCACACTAGAGGTCCCGGGTTCGATCCCCAGTCTGGGCATGATAGGAAATGATTTTTTTCAGAGTGACCTGGGTCTTGGATGTTAATCTATACATGTATTTGTTATAAAATATATCTAGTATCCAGCGGTTTCCTGCAACCTTTGCTCAGGTCATCTGACCTTCTAGCAGGTGTGTGTCCTACGCTGCCGATCGGTCGTTTTGGAAATCCTTGGAGGAGGCTTAATGTCCAGCAGCGGACTTCCTGTGGCTGATATGATGAAGATGATACCTAGTATCATTGAGTTAGTATCCCATGACACAAGTCTCGAACTTACTTTGGGCACAAATAAGTACTACTTTACGTAAGTAATTAAGTAAGTATATTATCTTTGGGGCCTACCTACCTACTTTGGGGCTAGCTCAATCTGTGTGATTTTTCCGTATGTATTTATTTATATCCTCAAAAAAGGCTTGTTGACCAGGATGGCTTCATCAAGGTGAAACGGAAGAGGAAGAAGCACAGTCCAACTCGAAACAAGTGTGGTTCTGCGCTCAGCGGCCCAAATGCTGCCGTGCCTACGACCTTGCTCTATTTGCCTCGCCTACATTATTCCACTAAGATCGAAGAGTTGGTGGTGTTCATAAGAATAAATACTCATTTCACCTTAGGGTGGTAAAATTGGAATCGCGTCACAGCGTGAATTTTAATTCATATGTGGTGCGAGTTCAAACTGTTCAGCTGGCGACCTTCACAGAAGAAGATTTCTGGCCAAAGGGTGTAAAAAAAAACAATTAAATAAAATTGTTAACAGTTACCTGACACAAGTACACAGTGCAATGCGTCGCAAAAACAATAAATAGTTGATTAATATTATATAATCATATTTATGCTAGTCTGTAAGGTATGGGTCTTGTTGCCTAAAATAAAACGATTTGATTTAATATTTATGGGATGGCTAGAAATTAAATGAACTACTACACCTACTAGTAGTAGGTACCTAAGTAGGCATCTACTCGTAAATGTACTTCGCTTGTATGAAACGCTATACTTGTGCCGATAGCTCTTCAGGCATTTCTCTTATTAGGTTATTAATTCGTCACCAGATATAATGCTATGTACCTACATAACCACTTGATTGGCAAAAATCATGGACAGGGTATTCACCAATTATTCACACCTTCCTGCTATAACTAACTAAACCTGCTATCTTATCTCTTTATCTATCTATTTGTATTAACGTGGTACTCGAGATCCTCAGTACGAGGGTTTATATAAAACATACAGCATGATTTAGGTGTATAATTTTATTTTACTTCAGATAATCATTAATAAGTTTTCTTTAGTTGAACCAAGAAATAATATAATTACTATCGTAACAGATATCCTACGCCATATAAACGATTGGAGGGCCCAAAAGTAGGCAAAGCTGCAGTTGCGGGTAGGCACACAGAGATGGCAGCACACACGACTAGCAAAAAAGTGACAAAGAAAGTGTTGAATATACTTTAACTTGATGTTTTATAAATTTGGAAACTTTATTATGATGCAATATAGTTAATTTGTTTACTTTATCTGTAAAAAAAAAACTTTAAAAATATGAATTGCATTTCATGTAAGTCATATTTAATTAATTAGAGTACTAGATACTTTATTTAAATAACAGTAATAAAAGATTTTAATGTCTTAATAAATAGCTATAGCGCCATCCAGTGACAAGAAAGAGAAATAATTCACTGGACAACAAGATTTTGCCACAAGCATACTTGCAGCGATTACTAAAAGAATTCAGTACACAAAGCATGAAACTAGTTATAAAAATGTAAAGGTCGTCAAAATTTTCAAATATAACACGTTAAAAATTCATAATTCTTATTTTTTCGTTAATTTCAATATTATAGATACTATTAATGAGGTGTTTTCCAATTTTCAAATACCAGTTTAACACTGTGCAAACCTTACATTTTACAATGTATTTTACATCATGGCTAAATTATTTAAAAAAATGGACTTAATACAGATTTTTTGCGGGTCGGCATAACGCCATACAATGCGCGCAGTACACAATGTATGGGAAATATTAAGGTAACTTAGGTAAATCTTTCGATATATCCATAGATGAAAAAGGTATAAAACAAATTTTGAAGGCTGATTACATCATTTTAAGTTGCAAAATTAAACAACCTGCACTATTAGTCATTTCCTATAAATAATAAAAAATATCAGAATTTGCGGAAAATCGGATTTTTGATACAAAATTATTCCCAATTCTGATCTCCTAGAAACAAAAGTAAATTATGTCCATAAACAACATAAAAAAAAAATTGTAAGAGACAATTAGTCTTATTCCAGTGGCAATAAAAATGTAAATTTTTGTCGACTAGTGTTATATGTCTATAAGGCGATGGGTAGGTAGTAGAAAATTTCAAATTCGTATTTTCTTTCTTTTAAATCTTCCATGCTGGTTCGTAACTCCGTAGAGTGGCACCACAGTCGTCCGATAGGTTCGTCATATTTCTTTGTTAACAAAATAAGACTTTATCATCATTTCGTAACGCTCAATGTTTCTTCACAACGATACGCGGACACGAAGCTACGATTACGTACGGCTGTCGTGCCCCTTTTGTAGTAAGGGTCTGATCTGGGAGAAAAAAGGTTTAAGTAACCAGCGGCTTATAGTTTACGTCAATATTAAAATTACTCTAGTAAATAAAAGTACTTACTAAGGTATCTAGTGATATCTAGCTTAGTACTTATCTCAAAGTTTTGAAAAAATTGGAATCCTTACAGTCAAGCTAAAAACAGATGGACGTAGAAATGCAGTCAATTGTAGTAAGCATATTTAAATAAATTGGTGAAGTGCGTGTCGGGCCACGCTCAAAGTAGAGTTCCGATTACACGTTTACAACATGGAAACTTTGTTTTTCATTATTTTACATTTTTAGTAATTGATAAAGGACGATGGGTGAAAGTGATAGTACAATGCGACACAAATAAATTGAACAAAAACGGCGGACTTCAAAGCATTTTTGTACAAATTCCCGACATGTAAATTGAATCAAAATGGCCGTCGTCGGCGCATTATTGGTACCTGCGCCGATCGCCATCATTGTGGTTCAACTTACGTGTCGTGTGTCAAATAGAGTAGGATTTACAACAAAAAAGCCATTTGCATTGCAAGGGAAATAAAAAGCCTTTTTATTCTGTATAGTAAAATAAAAGGGGTGAAGAGGCCGCCTACGAACACGATGGTCAGATGATCTAAGAAGGGCATTCGGTAAGAATAGTCAAACTGTGGTCACTCATAAAAGTTTGTGGAAATTGAGAGGAGATGCCTTTGCCAAACTATGCGGGACACTACACGCTTATAATAAAATTGTTGCATAAGCGTCGGAGTCCATAAAATGTACATATACTTAACTAGAAAGTAGCGGTAATAAATACTTTTAAATTATAAACTTGTGACGTTAAATCTTTTATCAAAATTAACAGTAGTAAAATACCTAATCTCACGCCCTACGAATCTAAAAAGGATCACCATGTACAAATATATAAACGAATTATTCATATACGTGCCAACACTTGTCGTGTATTTGCATCATATGTTAGACATTTGTGTTGTTTCTTAGACATTGTTTTGTTTTTGTTTTAAAAAGGAGGGCAAAATGTGTTTAACGTTTTTAGTGAAGCATCTACTATTTGTTTTTAATTTAATAGTTGCGGTGAGTATTTTATTCTTGTATTTAGAGATTTTAAATATTTTGTTGATTGCACATGATTTTCCTCATTATACTTTTTTATTTAAATAACTAAGATAGGATAATTTACATATTTACAAATAAAAAGAAAAAGTGAAACACGTAGTATATATATTTATATACTATACGTAATAATTGTATACTTTGGTAATTTTGCATGTAAAACGGTAATTTTTTTTTGTAAATGTTTACAATAAACAAGCTAAAATTTTAGACAACTTATATACTTACATGAAATCTTCCACTCTAAGTTTAAAATTTTGATTTGTTGGTGATGAATATTTTTTTATTATATTGGGAAACTTTTTAAAGAAGATGGATCTTGATTCCATCGAGTCGCATGAAAGTCCTCAATGACTCATTGCCGCAACTGAACTGAATTTTATTTGGGCGTGACTTAATCTACAAACAAAAGTGAATTTTCACTTTGTTTTATTGTACAAACCAAGGAAATGTAGACTTCAAGTGTTTTTAGATTAAATATTTTATCGTTTACAGATTATTGCCCTCGCGATTATAGGGTTTGGGAGTTACGGGCTGCACTACGTTACCAACAACGACATTTTAGCCAACTTGACGGAAAGCGAGAGTATCAATGGCATTGCGAACAATGTCAATGAAGATACTCTTAAATACATCTGTATTGCAATCATCGTATTTGGTTCGGTGATATTCTTGATCTCTTTCTGTGGATGTTGCGGATCCATTTCAGAAAACAGATGTCTGCTTATTTTGGTAAGTAGTTTAAATAATCTAGATATCCTTTCATGTAAAGTAGGCTATTTGAGTAAGTTACCTAAGTAAGTAGGTTACTTGTCCAATGGTGGACTGGCAGAGAACGCAATATGGCGTGTAAAATCCGCCATTTTTATGTGCAAGAAAGTTTAAAAAAATAAATAGGCACTTATTAGAATTATTTTAGACCTGAAATTACCACCTAATGTATTTTTATCAGTGTTAAATGGTTGATGCCATATAGCAGACACTACATTTTTTCTGCAAAAGGCCTTCTGTTATAAAAAGAAGTCCAATCAAAAATGCCTTTGTGATTTCTAGGATTCCATATGTCCTTATGAAATCCTAAATCAAAATTCAAATTCAAAATTCAAATGTTTATTCAGTAATTAGACGTTTACAGGCACTTTTACACGTCAATAAGTATAATTTACGTTCATTCAATCAATGCACGGTTTCAATATTTTGGTTTTTAAATAAATAAAAAATGTTTGAGACTTTTGTCTCATATCGATGGTCCCATGCTAAGCAGTGCACTGACACTTATCACACGAATTCTACTTAAGTGTTGAGTCGAAGATCGAGTTTGGTACATCAGGAACTTCACTAATGTCGATAATAGGATGATGAGGTATCTAATTATGTACTACCGATACAGAACAGGCTAAAGAGGCTTTGATTGTGAATCATATGTGATGAGTCAAGATAGACAATGCACTCGAGATTATGAGCATATGAGTAGCCTTTGTTACCTGGGTACCAATGTAACATGTGAAAATAGTTAGAATTGGGATTCGCTCTAGGTATGACCAATCACTAAAGGAAGACTAGTATTTCAATTCCTCGGTGAAACCTAGAAAAAACTATGGTCATCAGACATTATGACGATCTCCGTGGCGTAATATGGTTACATGCCTGTCCGCTACACAGGAGGTCCTGGGTTCGACCCCCGGTTAGGCTAAGCTGGAAAATGATCTTTTTCTTATTGGCCTAGGTCTTGGATGTTTATACGTGTTTCTTTTAAAATATAGTATCATTGAATTAGTATCCTATAACACAAGTCTCGAACTTACTCTGGGACTAGTTCAATCTGTGTGATTTGTCCCTTTTATTTATTTATCAGTTTCTTTCCTTTTTTTTCTGAGCAGTTGTAGTTTTAAAATACTGGATCATTTCTCCTTATGACAATAAAGTCGTCCTAAAGATCGTCCCGTCTCTAATTCAATCAGAATAAGTCTTTATCTTCATTTTTTAACGCTCAACGCGGACACGTAGTACGTGCGTCTGTCGTGCCGCTATCGAAGTAAGCGTCCTGGTATTTTGTAGAATTTTCTGTATCTTTCACTATTAAACATTCCCTCCATCATTCAAAATTATGATTCCTTTGTAATTTGCATGTTATGTGATGATGTTTTAAATTTCAGTACGCCATCGTTATGTTCATACTGTCTGGCTGTAGTATATTCTTGCTGGTGTCGATGAACAACTTTGTGGGTACAATCCAGAGTGGGCTCCAAGAACACATGAACAACACCTTCTATTTGGTGCAGGACCCTGTCAAAGATGAGACCATCAATGCGATACAGTACTCCGTAAGTGTTTTGTTGTTTATCGTAGTTATCTATAAATTAGTCATGTTTATTTACATGTTACACCTTTAATACAAAACATGTTGTCGATCTTGCAAAATGATTTACACGATAACGAAGTAATAAAGTTTCACGATAATTAAAGATAGTTAAATTGTATATTTAGTTAGTAAGCCTAGTGAAATTTAATAATTGGCCAAGTGCGTGTCGGGCCACGCACAGTGTAGGGTTCCGTAGTTACGAATGCCCACTTTGAGTTAATGCCACAAAAAACGTCAAAAAACCAATTTTCTAATGAATTTGTGTAAAAATTTCATTTTGCGAGTACATTTTATAAGTCGATCGCCTATATTTTTTTAAATTGTAAACCCTACTTAGCTCTAGTATTTTCCTTTAAATTTCATTATATATACTATAACTGTGAACTTTTTTATATACTACATACAGATAGAGTGGGTGGACACAGAACTCAAACAAAAATTTTCACTTTAAAACCAAATATTTCAGAAACTGATCCCTAAATCAAAAAACGGTGTTTACAACCTCAAAATATTTTTGAAAGACCTTTTCAAGGATACCCAACATGACTGGTTTGTCGAGAAAATAAAATTGCCTTTTCACTTTATTTGTATAGGAGCTACCGTATTTTATTTTACCACTTTTTCCGCCTAATGAATATACATATCCATGCCAAATCACAGTTTTCTAGTACTTAATAGTCGCTGAGTAAAACCGCGGACGGACAGACAGACATGGCGAAACTATTAGGGTTCCTTGTTTACTACGGAACCCTAATAAAAATGGTATCTGCCTCATTTATCAATGAATCTTTATTTAATACCTAGCTAAAAGCTACTTGGTAGTCGATAGTTAAACACAAAGTTCCTAAAGGTCCAAATCACATATATTTCTATCTATTATCCTTTTTAGGGTAATAAACAAGGAATCCTTATAGTTTCGCCATGTCTGTTTGTCTGTCTGCGGTTTTCTCCAGCGACTATATGTACTAGAAAGCTGTGATTTGGCATGGGTATGTACATTAATTATGCGGAAAAAGTGGTAAAATAAAATAATTAAAAAAAATTTTTTTCGAATTGCTCCCTTTCAAGTAAAGTGAAAAGTATTTTTTTTTCTCGACTAACCAATCGTGTGGGCTATTGTTGAATAGGTCTTTCAAAAATATTATGAGCTTGTCAACACCGTTTTTCGATTTAGGTATCCTTTATAGAAATATTTAGTTTTAAAACGCAACATTTTTGTTAGAGTCAAGTGTTCCCCCCTCTATCTGCTAAACGGTTATATATGGACACGTGAAAAAATTCACAGCTATGGTATATATAACGAACTTTAAAGCAAAACTATCAGAGCTAAGTAGGGTTTACAAATTAAAAAGTTATAGGCGGTTAACTTATTAAATGTACTCGGATAAGGAAAATTTCGTACAAATTCAATAGAAAATTCGTTTTTACTCGTTTTCAGTAGCATGAATTCAAAGTTGGTATTCGTAATTACGGAACCCTACACGGCGCCCGACACGCACTTGGCCAATTATTTAGTACTAAGAAGGTTCTCTTTTGTTGAGTTCTTGCATTTAATTTAATTTTTCCTCATTTCAGTTACAATGCTGCGGACCACACGGCCCATACGACGATTTTTACAACGAACAAAACTCTGGGATCGACGAAATTATAAGGTATATACTTACCGACAAATTGAATATAACGGGAATTGGATATGTCTCACCGAGCTGTTGCTCGACTTTTGACCCTCACACTTTTGTGGAAAACCCTGAAGAATACATCTTGGAAGACTTTGTGTGTACAGCAGACGATGTGTACAAAGATGGATGTGTGGACAAGATTTTAAAATATTTCAAAATGGCGGAACAATACTTCTCGTATAGTCTCGGTATAATTACTGGAGTTGAGGTGAGTTCTAATTCTTAAGATAAAGACACAGCTAATTATTAATTAACATAAATGAAAATTAAGACGTAAGATCCGTTATCTCATCGCTAGACATTCGTCAACTCAAAGACATTCAGACTTACATTACTTTTATGAAATATCTTTATTCAAACATTTTTTTTAAATACAGCGGCTTATAAATAAAATACTTCTTCCAACGCACTACATCGAGGCAACGTACCCAATATACTGGCAGCATTCCCTCGCTGAATAGCGATACTTATTCTCTGAGCAAAAAAGCTACCAGCCCTCGGGTCACCAGTTGCCTCGATGAGACGCGTTGTGATGTCCTTGAAAAACATTGCTTCAGGACCCTAAGGACCTATTGTCTCCAAAGAAAAATGTAACTATCTCCCAGACCTACAAATTTCCGCTTTCCATTACATTAGTTTCCACGAAATTGGTTATTGTAATTTTAATATTGAATAAATCGTTACACATATTTTATTTGCTAGTTTCAATAGTTCCTAGTGATATATTGCATATAATAAATCCGGAAAAAGCAGGAAAGCACGCTCTAAAGTAGCAAAATTTAAAATGCAACGAGGAACGCACATCAATGGATATTTTTTCAGTTGTTAGTCGTTTTTTGTGAGAGGTTACGAAGTATTTTATTTTTTCAGGTGCTGGCATTCATATTCGCCGTGTACATGTGCTGCGTAATTTCATCAAAAAATAAGAAAAGAAGAAGAGGTTATTACTGAAATGTGCATTAAATAGTCTAGTTTTATATATGTACAAAATGTAGTTTTCTAAGAAAAAAAATGTGGTGAAAACTCATTTTTTTTCCAATAATATAATTAAAAGGGGCGAGATGCGACAAAATAGAGCCCCAAATTAAAAGGCCCAGATGCCATATATTTGTGCCATTTGTCCTTTCATGAACTAGTGATTCGTTTTTTATGAAATGGATATTTTTTTATTTCGTGACCTTTTGCAATATTTTATATTTTTTAATGATCTGTGATGATCTGAGGTCCAAAGAAGTTAATTGAAATTGTATAAGTTCTTATTTTTATCATAAGTATCTACATTATGAATAAATATTTTTTTACTTAAGTATCCAAGTTTATTTTATCACCTCACCAAAAGATATAAAACTAGTAAATTTTACGTCTATTTCTGTGTGCATGTATCACGTCTTTATGCTTTTAACAGGTAAGACAGAACCTAGGGCCGTCAGACCCACACACTGTCGATGTTTAGAGCGACGTGGACTTTAAGGAGAAAAAATTTGCCTGTCATGTTTTCTTACATTTCTCATAGTTTTTTTTTTAACGACTACTAAAAAAATTAACCGAAGTATCGTGTATCTACAGTCCTCGAGGCATAAGCTCAGCTTAGCAATAGTGTTAGTGAGCGCCAAAAGTGGAGTCAGTCAAAAATTACATGGAAAAAAGAACAATGCTTTATAAAAAAAAAAGATATATAATCACGATATTATTTATTTTTACTATATTATTTATTAATGTTAGTTTAAACATATGTCGCAGGGATATTATAAGAGCCGTGGTATTATAAACTCACTGGTGTCATTAAAATAACACGGTTTTTTGTAATTACGGTATATGTCTTACGATATAAGGGCCTTATTTTAGTGACATTATAATTTCACTAGATCAATACAGGTAAATTGATATTTTAACAATAACAAAAGTATAATCATAGAGTTACGAAATAATAGACAGGTTTTTAAAATCACATATTTTTATTAGTTTAGTGTTTGTTGCAGTTCTGATGGATGATTACAATCATGGTGGGTACTAACAATTTTGGTGTAATAAAAACGAAATATTCGTTAATCTATTGTTATTTTTTAAATTCACATCCAAAGTAAGTTTGTACATACGTTTTATCTGCATCTAATGTTATAAAAATTGTACGTGAATTAAAAAAATAGGAATAGATTAACGAATATTCCGTTTTAATTACACCGAATACGAATGTAACGACGTTGCGCTACATTCGTCGAGATAACATGCATATCGGCAATGTCACATTTTTGTTGTGAGATTTTCGTCAAACCCTTCCAGTTATGAGTCGGGGCACTAGGGCAGATGAGGTTAACTGCTAGGCAGTAGGAACTGTTAATAGGACGTTGCGAGACATTCGTCGAGATAATATGCCAATCGGCAATGTCATATTTTTGTTGTCGGGAGAGTTTCGGCAAACCCTTCCAGAGTTATAAATCGGGGCTCTAGGGCAGATGAAATTAACTCCTCATTAAAATAGTCCTATTTGTGGTCTCCAATACAGAAGCTCAGATTGACAATTAATATGAGAGCCCAGTTTGGCGGTAGTTCACATTCCTACAAGTTTTCAAGAATATTATTAAAAGTTGGGGAAGGTCTCTTCGTGTAATACTTGGCAAAATTGTTTGCTTCGAAGGAAAACTTATAAGTTCAGTATTTGCGGACCTTCAGAGTAAAACACACGAGGAAAATTCTTAGTTATGAGAACGCGTCATATTGACACAAAAAAATTAACAATGCGCAACGATTAATGAAAAACTTATGACGAAAATAATTGGTGATGAAGTGGTTTATACTTTCTTGGATAGTGTAATTGATCAGGACGATGCCACCAAGTATCCAGTTTAGTTTCTAAATTCACTTGCAGCAAATGGACTCTCAGCTCACAAAATAAGTGTTCATGTCGGAGTGCCGATAATGCTGATGCGAAAGTGGACTCCGCCGAAACTGTATCACGGAACTCGATTTAAACTCAGCTTTGCGGCGAAATATAATTGATGCTGAGATTCTCACTGTGAGTGGTGCCAGTGAAACTGTTTTTATTCCGCGCATATAACTGATCCCCAACAATTTCTTTTCCAAAGCAAAGCAAGTGGACACAGAGAACTGTGTATATTCACACAGTTCTCTGTGTCCACTTACTTTGCTATGACAATAAATAAGTCGGAGTGTCAGACGCTTAAAGCCGCTTGTGTCGACCTAAGGACTGGTTTTTTGCATGGCCAACTTTATGTGGCCTTCTCCGGGGTTGGTAACGCTTCAGGTCTTTTCATATTGGCTCTCAAAGGTAAGACTCCCAACATGATTTATAAAGAACATTTTTAAATATGTTTACAGCATTAAAAAAAATCAATTAAAAATAATATTGACTTATAACACTGCTACAAGTACTTTTCTATGTATCTACATTAGTTTGTATTTATATTAATACGCCGGAGTCATAAAGTCCACGCGAATGAAGTCGCAGGCATCAGCTAGTAAAAAATATGTGAATTTAAAACCTGTCTATTTATTCGTAAACCTATGATTATACTTTACGTGGTACAGTTAGTAATAAAAATTGACCAGTGATTTGTGTTATAATCTAAAGACCTTTTCTATGTCCAGTGTTATTGTTAAAATATCAATTTACCTGTATCGATCTAGTGAAATAATAATGTCACTAAAATAAGGCCGTTATATCGTAAGAAATATAGCGTAATGACAAAAATCCGTGTTATTTTAATGTCACTAGTGAGTTTATAATACCACGGTTCTTATTACATCCCTGCGACACATACATATAGCTCATAATTCAAAACACTGTAACGCCAAGCTGCTAGCGGTACCAAAGGTGAAGGTAAAGACGGAAAGGGCGCGGCAAGGAGATGATCCCGAGGGTCGTACCGCGACTCAGGCCGTACACTATCTGTGTACACTCACAATAAACATACTAAAAATATGGTGATGCTCTCTCTCAGCTTTGTATAGAAAGCTGAGTTTATGTCTTGAGAGCTGAACCTACTAGGTATAAGCTATAAGATATATATATATACAACCTACCTATAAGATCTGCTGGTTTTTTTAGTATGGTTATAAAGATAATAAGTTTGGGGAAAATACTTGTTTGGTCATAAATAATGGATATGATATCTTACATTAAAAAAAAAACTTGCTCTACCTAACTAGATAAGGAACTAAACACCTATTATGATGAAAACAAACAATTCTAGTAAAATGAAAGTAAACGATAAGTAACCTTATTCAGATAGATAAGAAATTAATTTAAGTATTTCTTCTTTATTGTAGGTACATAAACATAATCTTTTAAAAAAATTATAAGCAACCTTATTTAGGTAGATAAGAAATTAATTTAAGTATCTATTTCAATTTTAAAGTACATAAACATAATCTTTAAAAATAATTACATAGTTAAGCAATTCCGTATATTTACATAACTAATAATATTTTTTATAGTGTGTGATGTAATTACCTTAGTAAATTACAACAGGTACTGTTTATGTACACAACTGTATGGTAAACACCTGAGACCCAGAAAGATTTTAAAAAGGTCATTTTCCAACTTGCCTTGTATGGGGATTGAACCCAGTAGGTACCCCTGGAGTGGCGGACGAGCGTGTTAACCATTATGCCACGGAGGTCGTCATGATGGGAACTCTCTGGAGGATATACCTGATGTTACATTTGTTGTGCTGTTCACTGTACACAAAGCACAAAGTAGGAGACGAACGCATGCGCGATTGTTTGGCGCCGATCTGACGAGACGCCTCTCATCATGGGGGTAGCTACAGGGTTGCCAAAAAGTAATTTACGGGAAAACATGATTATCGCACCCGAAAATAATCTCTAGGGATTTAAATTCCCGTTAGCATTACTGGTAGATCACAGCACAGCCAACAGTACCTGCATTGGGATGAAAATTCCCGGAGGACTAATTTGGTAGGTCTACTGGCACGTTTGCAGGTTTTTGTGACGACTCAGAAAAAGTAGAGGCGCTGATTCCTAAATGTATAAGCATGGAAAATATTCCGCTTATAGGTAGAGTCGAAAAGATGTTCGAACCTTGAAGCTCGAAAGTGAATGCACACAAAACTAATAATCCCCACTTCACGGTTTAGGGGAGGACTAAGAATATTTTTTATTGAGGTTGGGACCACTTTGGTGGCGTGGTTGATATGTATACCCATGTGAACCTCATCTCTAACAATGGTGCAATAAATCTCCATCCTGCATGCTCTTACTCACACTTCCTCCTTCATTTCATTCTGTTCACCTATTCAAATTTCGTTTTTAAATTAAATTTTTTAAATTCTAGACGCAATAACTTCCTCATCATTCGGACTCGTTCCTTTACCACCTCTCATACTGATAGCAACTTATAATAGAGAAGATGCACAATGTGTAGATTTTGATAAATGTCTCCGATTTGTAACGAATTCACGTAAAAAAGGCCTTTAAGCACAATTTTATTTTATTTATCGATGCATTAACTGTAGTTTTAGTTGATTAAAAAGTCAATTTTAGAAGTAATTATTAAAGTTAAAAAATAATATTATCATAAGATTTACCAAAAAAATTAAAGCTTCTTTTGTTATGAGGCCAATTCTGCTAACGCAATATTTGACATAGCACCCGGACAAATGTTCTTACATGACGCCTACGAATGCAACATAAGTGACGTCACTCCTGTCCGATCTTTGTAAGGCACTTCGAGACGCCGTCCAAAGGCGGACTACGGCGGACGGATTTTTGGTTAGCAAGGTAGTTTTTTCTAAGACGTGCCTATTATTAGGAACTCTTTCCATAGCACAACGAAAAGAAAATTATACATCTTCGGTATTGTTACCTAATTGTATAATTTTATCAGTTCTGTTATAATAATAACAATCTCTCTTCTCTCGATCTCTCCCTCTTCGACTAAGTACTTATATCTGAATATTTTATGTGGGAGCACACCTACAGAGCTGGGACAAGGTGGAGTTCCCATACACCTTTCTACTACTAACAGCCTCTGTGCTTAGCCACGGACGGATAGGCATATATACGGACATGGAGAAATAATAGGGTTCTACATCTGGACTCCAGAAAGCCAAACAGCGCAAGGACGTGAAAAATTGAAAATAACAGAAATTAATAATCTACTCACGTATTGGAGGAGCTCGGTGGCCCGGCAGAATTGCCCATTACAAGCGCTTTCGCAAGTAAAGCGACATCAGGCGCGGTCCGCACTTGAATGGGTTTAAAGATTCAAAGATTAGACCTTTACAGGCACTTTTACACGACAATAAGTATAATTTTCGTTACGTGTAAAGTATATTAAAATATAATTTATTTTTAAAGAAAAGCTACCGATACCAGCGCTTCGTAACGACCACTGCTTAGAAGAAACGCCGAAAGAAACTCATTTTCACAGTATTGGTTGCCTGCTCGCTAGAAGGGCTTTGTCATATTATTATTATTGTCTTTTAATTAATAAATACTTATAATATAATACAATTTGACACATTATAACATGTAATGCTTGCGAACAAGTAAACAAACATAAATTGCGTAATAAAAAATATTAAGTAGTCAAAAAAGCGAAGCCGAGCTGGCCAGTCCCTCCCGGCAGCACCCGTTCACGAGTTGAAGCACGGATCAGCCATCGTTAAACTCAACCATATTAGAGGGAATCCAAAGACCCGACCAGCGACGCTGGGTGACCATAACTGGCATAAAAATTTCTTAAGCTACTCCGTGCTTAGAAAGGCACGTATAAGCCGTAGGTCCCGGCTGTCATCATTGTATAGTCGTCAAGCTATGTCAGATGTTTTTAGGCAGCCTGAAAAATCTTACATCAGTTTTGGCCACTTACAGACACTAAAACAAACAAACTCACATATTTTTGCTTGAGGGTTAAGGGGTCGTGAACCGCCTAAGTCTGAGTAGACAGCCCTGCTCCAGGCGCCGAAGTGTCGCCACACTTGTTGCCTCGTCTCAGGATCAGCCTTCACTCCTGCTACGAGCCAGACAGAGCCTTGTAAAGCCGCGGTCCCATGAACACAAAAACATCAACTTGAAAATAAAACTTGTGAATGCCCGCGTCTTTCCCATTAGGTTTACCATATTGGACTCGGTCGGATCAGAAGATCGGCATCTGGCTAAAAGGCGTGATAGTTCAACTTATCAGATACACTAATGATTCTTCTTCTTATCGAGTCGAACTGCCTTCAGAAGCTTTTGGTTTTGTGGCGCTGAAAAGTGCCTATTTTGTTGTTTAGGCTCTTGGAAGAACCGTTTGTTTTAAACCATTTCGTGGCAAAAGGATCAGCCAACCTGCGTTACCGACTGACAGTCCTCGAAAGGTTCGACGTGCCTCCAAATATGGACCTCAAAGCAAGATAAGATAAGATAAGATAGTCCTCGGAGATTGCCATGGGTGCGCCGAGCGTACAGGGGGCTCAGTTCGTCACGCGGAGAGGCTCGCCTCCTAATTCTGTCGGTGTTCTAAGTAAGTTCTCCATGCTGATCTGTGAAAAAAGTAAAAAGATAGAATGCACAGCTGTTTCTCTTGCCAAGCAGATTATAAAAGCAGTTCGAGCCGTTCGAAAATAAGGTTTACATCTACATCTGGCAGCCCGGAACACCACTTTTCTATGCTGTTATCCTTTTCTGTCGCTCAGAACCGTCATTAGCGAGAGCGACGGAAAGAATAGTGCTGATTCGTGCTGACAGATGAAGCCCAATCCTAACAACAACCCGTCACTATTTTGTTTTGTTTATCTATCTTCTCGCCAACCATCACGCTAAATGTAGTCTTTTCTTTTTGTCAGTTTTGACGACCTCCGTGGCGTAGTGGTCACCATGCTAGTCCGCCACCCAGAGGTTCCTGGTTAGATCCCCGGTCAGGGCAAGTTGGCCTTTTTCAAATTGTCCAGGGTCTTGGGTGTTTATCTATAAAGTTAATATGTATTTGTCATACCATTGAGTTAGTATACCATAACAAGTCTCGAACTTACTTTGGGGTCAGCTCAATCAGTGTTATTTGTCCCCATATTATTTATTTATTTATTCTTTGGGTCTTGCGGCTTTGGACTCTGACTGCTTACAGCCACGAGACCTTAAGTGCTCTGTCTGCCCCTTAAGGTTTAAGGACGTGGTAGTGTATGTAAGTAGTATGTACTTGTTGCACTTCAACCTGTCTCGGCTAGTTTTCTCAAAACATATTGTCTGAAAATTTCTTCCCTTGTGAGCGAGGCTTTACCCACGTTTCGTCACTGTATTCCTCGGTCTTTCGTGAGTCATCCCGATTCTCGTGGTTTGGCTCCGGCAGGACATTTTAGAATTGATGTATTGTTGAAAATAATACACGTTTATTTTCAGTAGTT
Organism: Acrobasis suavella; assembly: GCA_943193695.1. NCBI lineage: Eukaryota > Metazoa > Arthropoda > Insecta > Lepidoptera > Pyralidae > Acrobasis > Acrobasis suavella. The sequence goes on from OW971950.1 coordinate 15,269,191, forward strand.
ATGATTTTGGTACGGTTTGTCGCGTTGGAATCAAAAGATTTGGGGAGTGGAAAAGTTAGCGATTTTTTAGTGATGGTTTAAACTAGGGAACGACCAACGAACTTTCATATCAGAGGAATGGAACAACGAATAGTGTTATATTGTGGACTAAGCTGAAGGTAAGTCACTTTGTCGTATTTATATTATATTTTTCTAAAGTATCCACAATATTCTTTGTCAGAAATTGTACTGATTTGTCAAAATTTACAGTCTGATAAATCACCCTAAATCGTCCCTGGCCCAAAGTATCCCAAAACACTAGCAGTATTTCCACGTTGTATGGCGATAGGAATTTTCTAATATTTATGATTCACACTTCGGTAATTCTGGGTGGTTTGCTGTAAAATTCGACATTATCGATTTACAATTTTGAATAAGTAAGTAAGTACGGAAAATCTTCTATGCTAATCTTTGTGCAAAAGATTAAAATATGGTCAGATACCGACTGCTCTTTCCAAGCAAGGCATTATGATAAAAAGAAAATTCTACAGTAATTTTACGTTGATAATTTGAAGGGGTGGGGGGCAGTGGCCTAGCCACTACCTAGTCTTCTCCACTTCTCGATTTTCGTGGTTTGAAAACTGACAGTCTTACAGCCGCCTCCATCTTCTTGTCTTACTCTTATCTCACTCTAAGTTCTTTGTTCCCACTAGTTCAGTTGAACTGTGGGTATTTTCCCGTTTGTTCAGTTTAAAACCAAACAAACCCCACAGTTATGTAAATCGCTCCCACCTAGCTTTTACGAGCTAGTTCTAGTCGTCCTTCCAATTTAGTCCTACCAGTAGATCCAATACTCTATATCCTTCGTCAGTCCTGATTCACATACCCCATCCACGTTTTCTCTCCACCACAATGGTGATATTATAATTTATATTATAAAATTTTGGCTGTAATTACGTAGCCAGCCCGTAGCTATGGCACCGTTTATATAGCTAGTTGAAGATATATCGCGCGACAGACTATTGCTCATTATTATTACGTAAAGCGAGAAAGTGATAGATGATAGCGCTCGATAAACGCTGTCGCCGGTGCCTTGCTACGTGTATGGTATGACGGTTGTCTGATAAAGAATGCTTGGTTTTAAGCGTGTCTTCATGGGTTCCCCGCCCCCCATCCGCGGCGCGCGCCCCCCCAGCCACGTGGCCTACTACGTGGCGCTGGCCGGCGTGGTCGGGTTACTGCTGCTGCTGTGCTGCTACTTTTTGTTCTTCTGCATCAAGAGGGTCAAAGGTAGGAAACCGGCAGGTTACGTGGGAAACTGATACATTGTCATGGGGAGCCATGTTTGGTCAATTGGTATCTAACCCTGAAAATCAGCCAGCTCCTGAAAGCCAGAAGCTGAGAGTAACCATTTTGGTGGCATTTTTGTTTATGGTCTTTGTATTTTTAATATATATGATCCAAATATTTTTGACGATTTGACGACCACCGTGGCGTAGTGGTCACCATGCTAGTCCGCCACCCAGAGGTCCTGGGTTCGATCCCCAGTCAGGGCAAGTTGGAAAATGGCCTTTTTCAAATTGTCCTGGGTCTTGGATGTTTATCTATTTAAGTATTTATTATAAAATATAGTATCGTTGAGTTAGTATCCCATAACACAAGTCTCGAACTTACTTTGGGGCTAAAAAAAAAATAAATTGAGATTTTTCTTTCCATTTTTCTTATCTCTGACGAGTTCTTTTTGTCAGCTTTGACGACCTCCGTGGCGTAGTGGTCACCATGCTAGTCCGCCACCCAGAGGTCCCGGGTTCGATCCCCGGTCAGGGCAAGTTGAAAAATGGTCTTTTTCAAGTTGTCCTGGGTCTTGGATGTTTATCTATATATTTATATGTTATAAAATATAGTATCGTTGAGTTAGTATCCCATAACACAAGTCTCGAACTTACTTTGGGGCTAGCTCAATCAGTGTTATTCGTCCCTATATATTTATATTTAGACAGAGCCCGGTAGTGTTGCAAGTAATAGTATAAAATATGGATAGTCTATCGCTACTATCGTGGCCTTGAAAAATAGTCACAATATCGATAGGACTATCGATAGTATCGATAGTATCGATTGTCAATAGTGTGCAATACTATTGATGTAAGGTAAAACTATCAATAGTATCAATACTGTTGAGTTTAGATACTATCGACAGTATTCGATAGTAAGAAGATAGCTTCATAGGAAAATAACTTACTAAGCTATAACCAAGGAAGACCAGCGGTGGTGCTTCGTTTACGTACCACCAGCATTATGCTGAGTTGGAGGCTAATTCAGACGGTCGAAGGCAAATGGTTTTTAGATTTTTAAATTTGTTAAACTAAGTGAGTTTATCTGTCGAATAATTTTTTATCTTATCTTTTGGCCAGCCAAGAATAATCTGTTTCACAAATCCGGCTTTCCCCGTAACCGCACCTGGCGGCTCTCCAAGCCATGTGTCTCCCGGCAACAGGTCTGGCTGATTTGGCAGACATTCAGGACAGTTTAGGAAGTGCAACAGCTTTATGGAAATGTATTATGTGCTCGCTTTACTGTTATTTCTGGATAATGCATTTAACTTTCTTCCATGTTGGTTTAAAAAAAAACTTAGAATGTACAAGCAGATTGTAAAAGCCGGTCTAGGGAATAGGGGAAGATAAGCGATGCGTGCAGCAATACCCATCGCTATTTTTGACGAACTATGTGGCTATTGGCCATCATGCTACGCTGTCACACCGAAGCGGAGGTCCCGGGTTCGACCATCGGTCTGGCCAATATGCAAAATTATCTTTTTCAGATTGACCTGGGTCTTGGATATATATCTATCATCATCATCAGGTGTTCTTGTCTCTACTGCAGGAGCACAACCCTCTCTGTACTACCAGAGCCATACTTAGCAGCAGAGCAGCTAGAGGCCTTAGCCGACACTCTCCACGCTGGCCAGACGGGTTGGAGAGGTTTCATTGATATGAATAAGCTTTGTTCAGCTTGTATTCCCTAAGTCGCCTTCTACGACATCCACGGGAGGACTTGGAGTGGCCCTATTCTACTCTGCCGGAAACCACACGGCCTATATACATAGACATGCATTTGTTATAAAATATAGTATCGTTAAGTTACTCGTAGTATTCCATAACATAAGTCTCAAACTTACTTTGGGGCTAGCTCAATCTGTGTGATTTGTCCGTATATATATATTGTGATTCCTTTTTCCACGTTCAAAAATAGCCTCTGTGTGTCTTGCAGTCCCAGGCTTATTGTATTCTTTGGCTCTGCAACCCTATAAATCAAAATGGTGTATCTTTCCCACCAATTAGGAATAAATGTATAGGTACATTTTACTGATGTGAACAGTTCTACACTTCTCTTAGTTGACTCGTTTGATACAAAGTAGTAAAAACCAAATAAAAACAACCCTTGTTAAAGGATTAAAACCTCCTAAAAAACAGTGGTACTCCGGGAGTGCCGACAGAAGTGAAAACTTGGTGTCGGTTACGGTAACAGTGTTTCGAGTTCAATGGTTTTTCTCATCTCACAAATAAATTCCGTGCATGCTCAACGCGCCTAAAGAAGTTTTTACTTCAAAAATGTAGTTCCTGTGCATTTTGTTCGATTAGCACAATAGTTGACTCAAGTTTTTTTTTTCATGAGCATTGGGTTCCGTACCCAAAGGGTAAAAACGGGACTCTATTACAAAGTCTCGGCCGTCCATCTGTCTGTCTGTCACACACGAGGCTATATTTCATGAACCGCAATAGCTAGACAGTTAAACCTGTCAAAGATGATGTATTTCTGTTGCCGCTATAATAGCAAATACTAAAAACAGTATAAAATAAATATTTAACTGGTACTACAATACAACGAACGTCATTTTTTATAGATAAATATTTAATAAATAAATCGTTTATTTATCTCTCCAATTATTTGCTTACAATTTGGTTATTATTTATAGTAAAAACCTAAAATGAGTGGAGAGAACTGGTGCCTGAGATAGAAAGGTATGGCCTTCCTGTATTATAGGTCGCCAGGCTCATCGCCCTTATGATAGATTGCACATCAAGATATAGGCAAAAGGAAATGGAGCAATATGAGAAAATATACTGATGAAACTAAAAGACTATATGTAGTATTATATAACACTGGAACTAAATTATAACATAATTTAAGATTGGCGTAGAAGAGAGTGAAGCGGTAACGGATATAGATATAGCGAGTCCAATTCGCACTTGGCCGGGTATTTTAAAAAAATACATTTATTTCAGGTAACTTTGACCCATTTACAAAACAATTTAAAATAATAATGTCAGTCGCTCGAAATTACACACACACACAAGGAAACATACAATTTAAAATGTCAATTAGTAATAAATTAAAATATTTAAAAATTATTTTACTTACAGTTCCCTCTCAAATGGGCTGCGCGGTACGTGCCTGTCATAGCACTGTCGCGTGTAGGGACAATTTCCTACCATCAACCTAAGTGTTGACCATATTTACCCGGTTGGTGCAGGCTGCTTCTCATTTTCTTGGTCATTTTGGAAATCGTTGAGGGGCTATGACCAGCTATGGACATGTCCGAAATTATGAGGACACCACATTAACACCTTTTAGTAAGATTCTACAAGTGGTGTGGTAGAATATCAATGTTTTACTCATATTATGTATGAGTTAACTATACACTGAGCCAAAGCACAGCCCATTTGACCTAAAGCGCACTTAAAAAAATATATGTCATTTCCTCTTTGTGCATAATGTTCTTTATTGTGTATATTACGGTATATGTGTGTGTTTTTTAGATCAAATAAATCTATGTCTACTTATGTCTATGTCTAACACATGTACTTTTCGCTTTCAGAGCTGACCATCCAAGAGTACTGCACCTCAGCGCCGGCGCCTGCTCGACCACCGTGCTCCACGGTCGCGTATCCCATACAACCAAGTATGTTCATATTACTTCATCAATACGATGAATCTCATGTACGATGAACCTATCGCTGTTAAATTATTTTTTTCCGTTTTCCTACAGGTTGATTAGTAGAGAATGCATCGCATTAAGTTTACTTTTTGTAATATTGTCGTCAATAAAGACTTGCAGGTTGAAATTGATTCCAACAAGACTGAAACACACTCGAACAGATGGACCGATTTCGATGCGGCTATATTTTACATAAAAGCAGAACCCTTGTGGTGGTTCTGAACTATGTTTGATGAAAATCGGTTCAGTCGTTTAAAAGTGATTGGGTGTTAACGCTTGAAAGTCTGGGTTTTTTAATTTATTAATTTACCTGGTAAATAATACATGGTGCTACGGATATCAATTCCACTTAAGGGAAGCTTTTCTACGCACAATTGCGAAAAACGGCCACTTTTGGCGTATGTGCGTAGAAAAGCTTCACGTTCTCACTTTAAACTGTAAACAGTAGTTTATAAAATAGTTTGAAAGGTTATCCAGGGTCTGATCAAGACCAAATTTTAAATAATATCTCCGTTTCTTTTCAAATGATTTATTTCAAATGGGGGCAGCACTGGACCCCGAAAAATTCAGGTAGCTCCTTAACATCGGTTGGATTACGTAGTTCCGTCATCCACCAATAGATGGCGTCGTCGGGGTTATTTTAATTTGCCTGGCAAATAAGCTTGTTAACAGCTTCAACCACCGTTGCAGTGGTTCGCGACAGCGCCTCGGCGATGGCGAAGCTGTGTCGGCAGCTGCCGCCGCAGCCGGCCGGCGGCGCCGTGTTCCCGGCCGCGCCCGCCCGGGGCGGCAAGCTGGCGCCTGTTGCGCCCGTCATTACGATAGCGCCGGCGAACGAAACACCTCCGATCCGCTAGGTATACACCTGCTGTAAGGCGCTGGACACACAGGAAAGACGTAAGACGTGGACGGGGCGCTGACATATGTCTGCTCCGCGTCCGTTTCATACAAAATGTATAAAAGCGTCGCAAAGCAGAACACACAGAAAAGGCGGGGTACTGACAGAGCGCACACTAGCGTTGCAACCAATAGTATAAAATATCGATAGTCTATCGATACCATCGTGACCTCGAAAAACAGTAACAATATCGATAGGACTATCGATAGTATCGATACTATCGGCTTTCTTGTTCCTTATCTATATAATCTACTACAAATAAAATTGACTATTCACCATCTAAACAAATTCCAATTAAAATGTAAAGTGTCGGAATGGTTGCAAAAACTAAATTATGATGAGACAGAAAATTTGCTTCTCCCCTTACAATAAAACACAAAAACACATACATAGACATAAACACATACTACTCTCTCACACACAAATACAGACATACACACTCACACACACACACAAACACATATAGACGTAACATGACAATTTGAGACCCCACCAACTGCATCTAAATTTTTATTTATTTTCTCTAAAATAGCTTCATAACTTAAATTTCATAACGTTGTAAATTCTTATTTTTTTCTCATTAATTATGTACTGTACTTTCCATTTTTTTGACTACAAAACAAGTGCCGCGGCCTGATGTCTTGCTATACAGGTGCAAACCTAGTGCGAGCATCAGCTCCCACAAACATTAGCTGGTAGGTAGTACAACATATATATATATATATATATTTTTTGTAACCTTAGTTGTTAAGATTATCATTGTTTGTGGAGAAATAAATAAACATTATTATTATTATCGATGGTATCGATAGTTTTTAATTTATACAATAGATTAAAAACTATCGATAGTAGTATGACGAATATCGATATTATAATACTATCGATAGTAGTGTAGCTATCGATAGTTTTTCGTGCAAAAAGTAGTTACAGTATCGATAGTATCTAAATTCAATAGTATCGATACTATCGATAGTTTTACCTTGACTGCAAACTATTTACAATCGATACTATCGATAGTATCGATACTATCGATAGTCCTATCGATATTGTGACTGTTTTTCGAGATCAACTATCGATAGTCAAACTATCGATTGTTATGCAACGCTAGCGCACACATGACGCTCATGCGTCTGTGTCCTATGGTAGAACATGACATACGAAACAGACGCGAGCGGACGGAACGGAGTTGTGAGCATGGTGGAACTCGCGCATCACGGTGTTACCATAGATACGGATTTGTTTGTATCTGTCAAGTCCGTGCCTCGTCTTTTCTATGTGTTTTCAAAAGTTGCGACGGCGCCCTGTCTGTGCTCCGTCGGCGTCTTACGTCTTTTCTATGTGTCCAGCGCCTTACGCCTGTAACTGATGCCCGCGGCGTTCTTTTTTGACAATCCCACCAAAACTTCACATTTTACCAAGATAAAAGGTATACAATACGTTTATCCAGATAATAAGCTATCTTCATGTAAAATATTCCAGTTCGTTCATCCGATTACTTGTGGAAGCGGGACAAAGATCTAAATATCAAAATGAATAGGATGATAAAGAGTTTGTACAATACCCGGCACGTAAGTTGAACAAAAATGGCGGCCTTCAAAAGTATCGATAGTTTTACCTTACATCAATAGTATTGCAGACTATTGACAATCGATACTATCGATAGTCCTTTCGATATTGGGACTGTTTTTCAAGGCCACGATAGTATCGATAGACTATCGATATTCTATGCTAGGTATTGCTTGCAACACTAGCGGCGGGCAACGCACTTTCACTGTCACACCACATTCACCTTTATTTTTATTTTCTCAATGCACAATATAGCTTGTACAAAACACAAGCCTCGCGGCTGCTTGCGACTACCAGCGGCGCCAAGCGGCCGAGTTTTATTTCAAGCCATTCTATGCATTTCCTAGATAGAAATAAAGGTGACTATGGTTTGACAGGAAAGCAGGCTGCCCGCTGTTGCCATTCAGAAGTGCCATTTTGACACGTGGAGTTACCTAAACTAATGGTTTTAACATACAAAAACCCCTTCGTTTAGTGACTCCGCGTTTGGAAAATCGCACCACAGGTGTAAGTTAAGGGTAAGACGGAAAGGAGCTTTGAGAGTAAGGATCCTGGTGTGTCTTCGTAATTGCTGTGGGATCACATGCGAGAGAATTTTTAATGTAGGATAATCTTTGTTGTTTTAATTACTATAGTTTTGTTACTGTTTAACTAGGATTAACAAATATATAGCCATGCAGCAGTCTCCGGCAGACTCGGTAAACGCTGACTTGACGTCGTCAAGGATGATATGCGTTCAAATCTTCTAAGATTGATTTCGTACGGTCTTGAGCATCCTTGGTTGTAACCAAGAATACTCAAGACCGTGCGAAGTGGATAAGAAAAAGTCGGTAGGGGGACCCCGGGCTTCTCAGCATTGCAGCTGAGGACGCATCTGGGAAAACGCTGAGATGAGAGAAAGGCTTCACTGCTTTAGTTTGAAGTCCTATTTACTTAGTTGGCGAAGTTTTTGTCTCGCTTGCATTGTGCTATATCCCAGTGCGAGGGATACCTTAATGCCATTATTGGTAGTATTTTTTATTATCAACAAAATTATTGATCTAATTAGTAAATATTTTTCTATTTAAGTATTTTCTCTGTTCCGTGTATAAATGTAACTTAAAATATTGAATTAATATCTATCTTAATGTGCCTGTGTATAATCAACTGCCTCTACACATATATTAATAAAATGTCTATAATACATTATAATATTAGATTTTATATATTTATACGTGTTGAAATTTTCTACTAGTATCTTGATTCAGATAAACGGTACCTATTAAGAAAGCTTTGTAATTTTGTATACTTTTGCAGTAAAGTTATATTAATTCTAATATCTATTAAATTTGACGACCTCCGTGGCGTAGTGGTCACCATGATAATCCGCCACCCAGAGGTTCCGTGTTCGATCCCCGGTCAGGGCAAGAAATGGGCCTTTTTCAAAATGTCCTTGGTCTGGGTGTTTATCTATATATGTATTTGATATAAAATATAGTATCGTTGAGTTAGTATACCATAACACAAGTCTCGAACTTACTTTGGGGCTAGCTCAATCTGTGTGATTTGTCTCCATATAAAAAAAAACTCTATAAGATGCAGAAAAAAAGAATTAAGTTATTTATTTTATTTATTCAACTATGTTACAAAACCTGTAAACCGCTTGAGCTATCCCTACCAGTCAACCGACAGGTTATTTATTGTTCACAAAACAAAAATATTAATTCTTATATCAGTAGTATATTAAATTAATAGTAAATCTGACACCAATGTTGGCCACTTACACACACGGAAAACAAACAAACAGTACCGTCCTTACTCGTTTATTTTTGTCAAACGTTATAAATACATACAAAACAAAAAGTTGTATTTATGTATGTACATACGCTAATAAATATATTACCTAGATTATATACGCTGCGCTTACCTTAAATATTGCTGAAACTGCCAAAAGAACCGATGTGTATCATAGTAATATGAATATATTTTATTTTATAAGAATATTTATCTCATCTAATAATAAAATGTGTATGTGATGTAACTGTGTTATCGAAATATTACAATTTCATACATATTATGGTGTCTAGTAAAATATACTGATACTACGAGTATTTAAAGGGCGAATTCAATCCTTGATACCGAACATCTTTGTACAAGGAACATATTTATATCTAACTATTTTTTTTTTGTCATATTTCAGTATGTTCCTAGGGAAAAGTTGATCAGTATCAAGGACCAAATTCACCCTTAAAATGGTTTATAATGTCAAACCTACTTGAAAAGAAGCGGACCGTCCGTCGCTCCGTCCTGCTCTTTTTATCTTATTATCTGTTTGTCTGTGTTAATAAATGCCAATAAATGTTGTTTTTTTATTATAAACATTTTCTGTTCGGTAACACCTCATCATCAACACTCAAAAACCCTCTCTTGGGCATAAGTCTCCTACAGATAGGAGTTATAGTATATTATTATATGATCATTATCATGATCAGGTCTTTTAAGTCCACCGCAGGCAGGAGCCCGACCCTTCTCTGTGCTACCAGAGCCATTCTTGGCCAGAGCAGCCAGAGGATTTGGCCTACACTGTCCACGCGGGCCAGATGGGTTGGAGAGGTCATACCAACCTTACTATTATATATTCTGTGGTTACAGAATTAAATAAGTAACCTTAACTTGTTTAATGAGGAAGGGATGAAAATTTAAAAAAAGCCTGAGTCTTTTTCTAGTGTAAGGAATAAGATTCCTATTTATCGTAAATAAATTTCAGATTTTTCGGTCCAGTCAATTAATTATAAAAAATAAATATCACAATTTCGTACACTATTCATCTTAACGCCGCCATTTCTTTTGCCTTTTCTTATATGACGTATAAAAAAATATTTCATGACTTTTCACAACTTAACTGCCACTGTCATATGACAGTTGACAGCTTAACATCATTTAACTGCCACCGTTGTCAAAATAATGTCCCTATTTTACCGCAATGGCAGTTCAGTTGTCAACTGTCATATGACATCATCTTTTTTACACGTTAGACGGGACGGGCAAAAGAAATGGCGGGGTTAAGCTGATTGGTGAACGAAATTGCGATTAAAAATATTTTTATTTTTTATAATTAATTGACTGAACCTAAAAATCTGATATTTATTCACGATAAATAGAAGAGTGTTATTTCTAAAAACAAAAAAAGTATCAGGCGTTTTTAAAATTTTCATACTTTCCCCATTGTAGACATCTCCATAAATTTAATCAAATAATGGAAATGTGGACAGGGTCAGCAAAGTATCATCGTAATTAATCCTTTCGTTAGATTATCCAAAAATATTAAGATATTGAAGAAATTATTATTAATATATAGAATTCTAGTCGAAGTGTCAACAAATACACCTACGAGTATAATGCATTCAAATATCTTAGTGTGAAACCGTAAGTCTGTTTGTTATATTTTCATAAACAATAAAAAATAAGTGTAAACGTAAGTACTTCAATAAAACAACAATATTTTAAAACGTCTTTAATTGTTTATATTTCACAAACATGTAAATAACTGTTAAAATATAGCAGTGTAATTTTCAATGAGCATACCTACCCAGGCATGACACAGAGCTTCGCCCAAAGTATGTCACTTCATGGGACGACCAATTTAATGATACTTTACTTTAATAATATGTACATAACCTAATTATAAAAGATAAAAGTTCAATTCATAAAAAATCTGTAAAAAATGTTTTACCAATTCGACGCAGAAAGCTAACCAAAATAAAGTATTTTAAATCTAATTGACATAAAATGTAGAGGTAAATATAAGGTAATTGCATTTGTTATAATAATTGATTTACAGAGCCTTTGAGTTATAACGAATTTAGGTATGTTATTTTACACGTTATAAATATTTACAATTTTAAATATTACAATACGTTATAAATATTTACAATTTTAAATATTACAATAACTTACTAACTGTATGAGGTGAAGATTCGTATCTCTTTGAATCAAAGTTTGAAAACATAGGTAAATTAACAAATACTTAAAATAATAGATATTTTACGAACACTTATAGATCTACTAATGGCACAAGAAAATGCACTATTATAAAAGCGCTTACACGTGACGCCGCTGCGGCGCCGCTCGTTTGGATTTTGTTAGTAGGTAGGTACAGCTCGAAACTTAAGCTGAGCTTTGCACTCGTGTAAGTGCACGCAGATAGTGCAGGTGAAACATCGGCCTGAGCCACGGCAAGATCCTCGCGCGTAGTCTCACTTTCCGCCTTCACCTTCAGCTTTGTTACCTTGACGTTCCAGTATTGTTGTGTTTGAGTTATTAGTGAAATAAATTAACATAATATCTAAATTTTTTAAATAATCGAAATGGTTTATTTCTTTCTAATAAAACTTTGATTTATTTTTATGTAATTTTTGTCTGACTCTACTTTTGGTGCAAAGCTGAGCTTATGCCTCGAGGACTGTACACGTATTTTGTTACGCATATATTATTTTGTTAAGTTCTAAATAAAACCAAGCGGCGTGGGCGGCGTCGTAATGTGTAAAACGTTTATATAAATGATTATATAAACGTTTATCTGATTTATAAATATTTAATTTATTTGCATTTTTAATTGTTTATCCTAAATTCTTTATTATTACTTTCATTTACAAAACATTTCACCACCGCTTACTTACTGCATTGCATTATCTTCAAAATAGGCACTCTAACAATTTGGTCTGGTAAAATAAATTTCGCCTGTTTTCGTGAAATTAAAACATATTTACAATTCGATATGAAGGATTATTCTTTATCAACAGTAAATATATAACAAAAAAAAAAACAAAATTTTGTAACTGCGTACTTCAAAATATAAAATTGCACAAATATTTTATAAAAATGTACACAAATAAGTCGAACAAAAATGGCGGACTTCAAAGCATCTTTGTACAATTCCCGGCACGTAGGTTGAACCAAAATGGCGGTTATCGGCGCAGGTATAAATAATGCGCCGAAGACTGCCATTTTGGTTCAATTTACGTGTAGAGAATTTGTACAAAGATGCTTTGAAGTCCGCCATTTTTGTTCAACTTATTTGTGACGCATTGAACATTTTGTTCTTGGAAGAAAATAAATAAGTAATAATAATAAACAGACTCCACAGTTTGACATCAAGTAAGGAATCAAAATAACCTTTCTGCTTACTTTCTGCTGACACAAACTAACTCGACCAAATATAACTTTATCCGTTGTATCAATCTCGTTAGAGGTTCAATTGCTTGCCTTTCACAATAACACCAAGACCCTTAATCCGTTAATGACACGACAGTCGTCCGAAAGTATCGTTCTATTATAGACTTTATAGCTTACTAGCTGTAACCCGCGACTTCGTCCGCGTAGAAGTCGAAAATGGTTCTAATAGGATCTTTAATTGATTTTTTTACGTTGTAAATTGTTATAATATCCTATTCTCGTTCCCGTTACCGTCATTTTCTAGAGCAAAAGAGAACAAAAGATCTATTTGTCTCAATTTTTTTGTCTCTCACTCAAAACATGACGATGTTTCTTAATATAGGGGATGCAATTTTTAAAATCTAATCTCTGTTTTATAATTTTTATTGACCACTAATTCAAAAATGTCATGTGTCTCGCTTCAAAAATGACGAAAATTCATATGGACTTGCAACCCCTATTTCACCCCCTTAGGGATGGAATTTCCAAACATCCTTTCTTAGCGGACGTCTCCTAGTCACAATCTACCTTCCTGCCAAATTTCATCTTCATTGGCAGGGAGTTGCCGAGATTTCGTGATGAGTGAGTGAGTGAGTGATTTTCATTTTTATATATAGAAGATAGATCAGCGTTTTTGAGGAGTTTGGTGGCCCGACGGAATTATGCATATTGTTACGATTGCTCCCGTAAGTTGAGCGATACCAGACGTGGTCCGCACTTTGATGAGTGTCCACAAGGGACATTTAATTTTCGAGCTTCCCCGTGTTTTTAAAGGCACGTTGAAGCAGTCGATACCGGCTGTCATCATTGCATGACAGACGCTATGTGAGATGCCTTTTGCACACTTGCAGCTTGAAAAATCGACACCGTGTTGGCCACTTACACATAAACAAAAACATTAGCCTATCGGTCAATATTGCTTGACACTGCAACACGTACACGTAATTACGCTCGTATATCGTACCCTTTTAAAGTAACGGCCCTGGGGGGGTTACTCCAAAAGCGATACGCAAAGCGGACGTTACTGCGTCACATTCAGCATTAATATGTGATAATAAAGTTTAGTTTGGTTTTACAAAGAAATAGGCCGTCACTGTCGGACGACTATCGTATTATTTAATGGAGTAACTCCCCTGCTTTCTTAGGAGGTCTCTTAAATGGCAGTCTCCTTGTGATCCGAGGCACACAGCTGCAGCTCGTGGTACTCTGGCGGTCTCTCCTCACTCTTTTCCAACTCTAAATCGAGGTCGCTCTCTGGAATAGTAAATTATTTATTTAAATACATAAATATAAAGAATCCTTTATTATAAAACACGATACAATACAATACAAATACTATTTCATTATCATCATAATTTTAGCCACATAACCTCCACTGCTGGAAGCCTCTCCCAAGGATTTCCGAAAGTTGAAGTAGCGGTGGGCGGGACACAGCGCGACGAACCGATGGCCGATGGGACAAAAGGTTCTTTAATGGCGACTACGTACAGGAAATCAAGTAATAAAGTTAGTATACTTTTTTTATATTATAGGGCAGCAAACGAACAAGCGGGTCACCTGATAAGTGATCATGATCACCGCTGCCCATGGACAACTGCAACACCAGGGGTGCAACAGAAGCGTTGCCGGCCTTTCAATAAGACTTTTTTATTTTAATTTCGCCAACTAATTATGACAATCTAAAGTACATTTAAAATATAGTACTTAGGTACAAAGGCGGGCTTATCACTAAAGCGATTTCTTCCAGCCAACCTTTGAGTTAAGAAGACTATCAAAGATGTGGGGGAGTTGGCGCAGTTAGAGTATTACAGTGTAGAAGAATATAACTATACAATAAAGTAATATATACCTACATAAACTATGAAATTTGTATGAAAGAAGCCAGTGAAGAAGAAAAGAATTAAAGAGATAGTTAACTTAGAGCTAGAGGAAAGGTAATGGGACGTCACAAAATTTTTGATTTTTTCAATGATTTCACTTTCACGAATGTAAAGTAGCAAAGCATTAAAAAGTTTTACTGCCCGAACTAACTAGCCGAAGAATAAAAATAGAAATGAGTACTATGAACACGTTTTATATTTAAAAGGAATAAGTTTATTAATACCAATCGAGTACTTCAGGAAAAGTCAATTCGTTGAAGTCTTTTGTTTCGTGGATATAATTTTCGAAATTTTCAAAAAAAAAGCTTGAATCATCGCTAAAACTGAAAAGCTTATGGATTCATTGGTCACGCCTGAACTCATGCTTCTGAAGGAGTCCCTATGCAGCCGGTGGTCTAGGTTGCTATGATATGGCTAACCTCTATAGCCAAGTAGGTATACCTTGGCAGCTTGACAAATCTCATACCTACTTACTTGTATTGCATATATACCAACACAAAATACTTACGTAAAGAAAATGATGGACTTACAGGCTTGGAATCCAATAGCTGAATGTAAGATACTGGTCAGCATCTTTCTATTCAGCATACTTAGTGTATTCCCAGCCAAAGAGGACATAAAGGAAGTGGTGAGAACGTTTAAAGTTGGGCTTTGGCTACATCTGTCAGCATGGAACACCACTTTTCAATGTTTTTATATCCTTTTCTGTAACTCAGAACCCTCATTCACAAGAGCGAGAGAGAGAGAAGGCATCGGCATCGGCAACTCCGCGGCATTTCGTCGCTTTCTTTCGCTCTAGCGAATGACGGTTCTGAACTTCTGAGCGACAGAAAAGGATAGCAACATTGAAAAGTGGTGTTTCAGGCTGACAAGTCTAGGGTGTCCACTAAGTGACGCGGTCGCACACGACGGGTTCAGTCTATCTCTGTCACAAACTACGTGCGACAGAGACAGGTGACCCGTGACGGATTCTGCTATCCCTTTTGCACTTAGAGTTTGTGACAGAGATAGACTGAAACCCGCCGCGTGCGCCCGCGTCACTTAGCGGACACCTACATCGCGAAAGGTTCAGAACAGATGCAAAACCCAATTGCGTGAAGCGCCGCTACGGCGAAAACCGTTCCTGCGGCTTCGGTATTTATTTTATTTTATTTAACTTCATACACAAATACAATTGTAATGGTGTACTTAAAGCCTAAAGCCTTATCTACCAGTTAACCAACCGGTGATGTAGAGAATGACAGGGATAATGCTAAACTTGAATAGGTATGAGGCGAAAAAACAGACTTTATGTAAAAATAATCATCAAAACATTAGACTACATACAAATAATACACACTATTAAGTATATACTATGATAAACATAAACTGTAAATACTACATAAATACACCATGATCTATTTGACAGTTTTTGAAGAAAGTCGATGGTAAATTAAAACTACATAAGAAGGTCCCAGAAAACAGCGCGAAGAACTGGTATCGGTAGTTTTTCTTCAAAAAGAAATTAAGGTTTTATTATACTTTACACTTAACGTAAATTATACTTATCAACGTGTAAAAGGGCCTGTAAAGGTCTAATCTAAATATATATAACTCAAAGGTGACTGACTGACTGACATAGTGATCTATCAACGCACAGCCAAAACCACTGGACGGATCGGGCTGAAATTTGGTATGCGGGTAGATGTTATGACGTAGGCATCCGCTAAGAAAGGATTTTGATCAATTCTACCCCCAAGGGGATAAAATAGGGGATGAAAGTTTGTATGAAACTTTGTCAATTTTAAACCGATCGGGCTGAGACTTTGCATGCATAAAGCTACTATGACGTAGGCATCCCCTAAGAAAGGATTTTGATAAATAACACCCCTACGCGAGCGAAGCCGCGGGCAAAAGCTAGTTACTGAATAAGCATTTGAATCTTGAATCATACAAGGAAGTTGAACTAAGCGGCAGGGAGACCGAAAACATTCCACCGACAAGAGTCCAGCTCTTGACCTTTAAATGCGTAGTAACTGTAGTAGTACTGACATTTTATAAATATTTTTTTTTACTTTAAATCTTTAATGTTTAATTGAAATCTCCTTTTGGCATTTAATTCAAAATTTGAACTGTTTAACAGATAATTTCAAATTTTTTGTCTATGCCAAGTTAACTTCCTCGCGACAACGAACGTTAGAGCCAAAATCCATATTTATTAAAAAATATTTTATATAGGTATCTACTTAAAATGGTCAAACTGGCACAAAATAAACTTCTTAAAATAGGAAATTAAACATATTTTTTTGAATAAAACTTACGAAATTGAATAATTATTCTATATTTAACCGACTTCAAAAAAAGGAGGAGGTTATCAATTCGTCGCGATCCTTTATTTTTTTTTGTATGTTCAGTGATTACTCGAAGACGCGTGGACCGATTTGGAAAATTATTTTTTTGTTTGAGTGGTTAGGTATACTGTCCAGGTGATCCCATAGTAATTTTATTAAAATCGATTGTGTAGTTTGGGAGTGAAGTCGGTTTTGAAAAATTATATACAGGGCTTTTTTTCGAAAATTCTGGATATTTTGAATTTTAGCCACAAAACAAAGAAATTTTTTATTATTTTCCTATGTTATTTGGACTATTACTGGCCAACGATGTAAGTTTTATGAAAATTGTAAAATACACGCATTTGAGGGTTAAATATAAGAAGAAGGTACCAGAGAAGGCCCCGGACTCCGGCCTGCCGGGCGGCGCCAGGATGTCCCCGTCGCTGGCGTGCCGCGCGCGGCCGGCGCCCGCGCACTCCGCGCGCGCCGGCCGCGCCTCCGCCAGGTAGCACGCGCCGCCGTCGTAGCCCACCGTCTCTGTCAATATAAGTAATTCATGTTCTTCTTGTATCGTACCTTCAATCGTCAAAAAAGGTACTTAATTTATTTTTCTCTTTTTGAAGTGCAAACTTCTGTAACGGGGTTGTACACTTTTTTTGTAATGGTTAAACTCACGTCAGGACACGTGACACTGATCGAAAATTCGTAAGACGGATGACGGCGCGGCGAAAATGTATGCCTGCGTCTGCAGTTTCGTTTAGGCGGCGCAGGACGCAAATAAATAAATCGCAGTTAATGAATCGATAAATAAATATAATTGTGCTTAAAGGCCTTTCTTATGTTAATGCTTACAAAATTTCATTTATCACAATATACTTATTATGCATCTTCTCTATAATAACAATCAAGTGAATCATGGCCAAGCCCACAGCACACCACATGAACGAGTTGTGCATAGTCAGTACGGCGGCCAGAACAAGACTGAACGAACCACTCATCTTCTTAAGGTTACGTACCCGAAGGGTAAAAACGGGACCCTATTACTAAGACTCCGCTGCCTGTCTGCCCGTCTGTCTGTCACTGAACCGTGATAGATAGACAGTTAAAATTTTCATAGATGATGTATTTCTGATGCCGCTTTAACAATATGGCAG
The DNA here is from genome assembly GCA_943193695.1 of Acrobasis suavella. Classification (NCBI taxonomy): domain Eukaryota; kingdom Metazoa; phylum Arthropoda; class Insecta; order Lepidoptera; family Pyralidae; genus Acrobasis; species Acrobasis suavella. The sequence goes on from OW971950.1 coordinate 15,287,169, forward strand.
ACACCTTGAAACACATTTAAAAATCGAACCGTTTTGCATTGTAGTAAACAACTTTCTCCTTGCACAAGTAAAACAATAAAAAGGTAATTTATCTTGAAATCTCCGGCATATATAAAAAGAAAACCCGTTATTAAGTTATACCTACAATGTAAGATATTATTTAACAACATGACTGTGGATTTATTAAATAAATTAAATGAACATAATAATTTATTACTTCAATAAAATCATATTTAACAGACAAGAAACTTGACACTGCGTTCTATATCAGTTAGGCCTTGGAAATATCAAGTTAAGTTAATTTAATTTAATTATTATGTGAAGTATTTACAATGGTCCATGTAGGAGGATATTTAGAATATGAAGGAATATATAAGCCTTACACGTTATGTACTCCTACATAATGTACTGTAATAGTGCTTTTTAAAATTTCAGGAGATTATAAAATTTCAAGCCTTATCATGAAAGTTGTCATTGATAGAAATTCGAGTAAGATAGATGACTATGCAGTGGACTTCATACGGCTAAAATGATTTAGAACTACTCACCTACAGAAGGAGGAGGGTAAGGCCTCCCAATGCTCATTCGAGACTCCACAGTGTGATGCACCGCTCCTGACCTGTCAATCTGGTCTATGTCTTCATCCAGCCAGTACGTGAACCCAATAGACGTTTGCCCTTCTTCCAACGGCACCAAAGACCGCTTCGGTTTATCCTTAGACCGAATAGACTCGTTAATAGACTGTTTCGCTTCTTTGGCTTTATAAACAGATTTGTTCCTCTCGTCTGCAGCTAATCTCTCATAATCAAAATCATCGTCTACTGGAGTTTTAGTTAGTAATAAATCATCTTCCTTAGATTCACCGATGTAGAAGTTTGATACTTCAGTAGCATCAGTGTCTTTGTCGTCATCTTTGATTTCTTTAGGTTTTTTGGAAGATTTTATATTTGTGTAATGTTTCTTGCAAGGTTTTAGTAGTTCGTTGTTAACTTCAGGGGACGAGAGCTCGGGTTCGGCTCGTGGTGCTCTTTCGGGGGTGAGACTGACGTCTGAGAGACATATTTGTGAATCAGGATTCAGTGGAATATGGAGGTCTCTAGTGGACCTCTCCCAGTCTCGTCTATGGATGACTTCATCGATTACGCTAGGCGCGGAGTGGTACCGAGCTTCTACATCAGTGGTTTCGTGGTGCGACTTGCTTCGTTGTGGAATCTCCTCGTGACTTCTGTGTGCTGATAGTGGTTGCTTGGTACTTCCTGAAAGTTCACCATCACTCATACTCGTATATGATAATTGTATATAAAAATTATTTTGTGGCAATGAGAAACACATCAAAATTTTATTGGTCTTGCCTGTCATTATTAGATGATTCAAGCTGCCTACAGGCATCTGAAATCTTTAAATGAACAGGCTTAAGCTACGTCAGATGCATGTATGTGACATGAAAATCCTGACAGCAGTGTTGGCGGAAGTCACAAGCGGACAGACCTGAGGTACTCGGCAGGTGCAGCGACACTGCACTGCTGCCGAACCGTCTGCTGAAGAACTCACTGGCTCGCCGATGGGTACCCGAGTCTGAAACCAATTTCCTAAGAATTAGTAACACGTTGGGCGCCAAAATATTATCAGTGAAATTCACCTAATAATTTTTAATTGAAAAAGGAAAGGAAAATTATGATAACCAAATAATCCCTTTGTCTGTTGTTGTCAGGTTACTTGCGGTGCATCTTGCGTCTCCTTACTCGTACGTGCTTATTGCGTTATAGAGTTAATACCCGCTTTTCTCGCCTCGCGCAAGTTACGCGGGTAGACACGGATTTAATGAACGACGCAAGCTGCGTCGCGCTGTCGCTCGTGCTTTATTGCGTGTTATTGGTTTAACCCTTAACTGATGGAAGCAATAAGTATGTTCACTCATTAGTCCTTTATGACCCGACTATGTTTATAATGACATAAACATCGACTGTTACAAATGTTACAATAAACAGACGGTCATAGATAGAGAGAGTTCTAATGTTAGCTTGATTCTCAACTGATGGAAGCAATAAGTATGTTCACTTAGTATTGTGTAGCTTGAACATGATGATAATGACAAAAACACTGACCTTTATAAATGTCACAATAAACAGACGGTCATAGGTAGAGAGAGTTCTATAGAATTCTCTACAAAAAGGATTGGGACGATGTTAGCTTGATTCTCAACTAATGGAAACAATAAGATAAGTATGTTGACTTATTTGTCTATGGCTGAATTATTATGAAAACGAGCAACATCGATCGCTGCAATAACCAGAGAGTCATAGAGATGGAGAGCGCACTAAAGATGGGATCTCTCCAATGAGGTTTGGGATATTGATAGCTCGATTCTCAACTGAGGTAAGCAATAAGTATGCTCATACAAGTATTATGTGGCCTAAATATGCTGATAATGAGCATAAACATCGACCGCTGAGCATGAATTCTCTCTAACGAGGTTTGGGACAATGATAGCTCGATTGTCATATGATACAAGGAATAAATGTGTTCATTTATTTGTCTTATGTCGCCACTATATGATGATGACATAAACATTGACCGTTACAATAAATAGACAGTCTTAATGTAGGTAAAAAGAGTTCTATAAATCAATTCGCTATAACAGGGATTGGGACAATGTTAGCTGGATTCTCAACTGAAGATGAAGATGATGATTATAATGATAATGAGCAACATCGATCGCTGCATTAACCAGAGAGTCATAGAGGAGGAGACAGCACTTAAGATAGATACACTCCAGTGAGGTTTGGGATAATGATAGCTCGAATCTCAACTGATGCAGGCAATAAGTATGTTCAATTATTTTTCTAATGTGACCTGACAATAATGCTAATGAGCATAAACATCGACCACAGACGGTCAAAGTATATAGAGAGAGACTATAGATGAATTCTCCCCAATGAGGTTTGGGACAATGATAGCTCAATGGTTTATAAAAATGTGCACCATTTTCTTTCACTATGGGCAAATACAAAAAGCAACGCGCGCGTCTCTCAAGTTGGCGCGCCCTGTCAATAGGCGAATGAGACAACAGCAGCTTATGTAATGTGATTGGTCAGGCATCTACAACATCTAGAGTGGTATCTAACATCGATGGTCTAGTGCAGCTACACACCATGGCTGGCGGTCTTGCGAGGAGGCTTCTCTGCGCTAGACGACTCTGAAAAACCATCAATTGTTTTGAATTTTTGTACAATTATACTAGGTTTTTTTTACAAAGTATTAGTAGGTATGTAGATTAAACACCGAGAGCTGTTAACTAAGCCATGTGGTTTCCGGCCTAGAATATGACCATCAATAATAAGACCTTTACAGGCACTTTTGTCGTGTCTTTGTCGTTACATATAATGTTTATTTAAATTTTAAATATTAGCTGCAACGACCATAATGGAGAAGACACGCTAAACGAAATTCATCTACAGAGTATTACTATTTCTCTTGAGGATGGAATAAAGACAAACATCTCTTACAAGTCTTACAACTAAGTACTTAACTGTAAATACTACAGCAGTACTTATATAAAGGGTTGATGCCAAGCATGCCAATCGTAAAACTACAACCATGACAGGCTTTATCTTGTCCTTTTTGCACGATATTCGGCATATTTGGTCTACATGCATCATATTTCGCCGTGTGGTTTCCAGGAGAGTAGAATAGGATCACCCCAAATCCTCCCGTGGATATCGTAGGATACGAAACACAAGCTAAACAAAGCTTGTAAACATAGAGACCTCTCCAACCCGTCTGGCCAGCGTGGAGTCGAGTGTAGGCCAAATCTTCTAGTTGCCCTGGCCGAGCGCGGTCTGGTAGTGCAGAGAGAGTCGTGCTCCTGCAGTGGAGACCAAAAAAAGAAAAGACTCTGTTGATATTACCCGACTTAGACCCGGACCCGGACTCAGAGCAGCATTGCTATGGAACGCATTAGAAGTACCAGTTTATTCGCTAGGCAAATAAAAAAACCCCCGACTGAAAATGTCGAGAACGCTATCTAGTGATGAATAGCGGAACTACCGATACGAATTGATATCGTATCAGTAGCTCCACTATTATAGCGCCAACTATATTCTTTTAGGGAAAGCCCTGACTTTCAATCTGTACCTAACCTCCAATAACTTTTAATGGCTGTACCGTTTTTCCTCAAACACAGCTAAGAACCACTGCAAGGGAACTTGCTTTCACGTAAAAGCATGCGGTCTATCTGTTCAAACGCTAAGGGCATCCGCTAAGTGACGCAGGCGCACGCGTCGGGTTGCAGTCTATCTCATTCACAAACTCTAAATGCGAAAGAGATAGCAGAATTCTTCGCGGGTCACCTGTCTCTGTCGCGCGTAGAGTTTATGACAGAGATAGACAGAACCCGTCGCATGCGCCTGCGTCACGTAGTGTACAGTTGACACCCTAAGATGCCACAGACAGACAGACATTACCGTTAAACATATAACACCCCACTTTTTTTCGTTGGTTAAAATCTTACCAGAGTTAGTGTCCTCGTTCCAGCAGCACAGCCAACACAGGAGCAGCAGCGGCGCGCACAGCTCGGGGGCGAGGGCCGACTCCCTGCCTCGCTTGGCCCCCATTGCGGTCGGCGCGAGCTGGAAAGTTTTTTTTGAAGTGAAAATTTCTTTAGGCGCAATGGGCATTTTTTGAGATGGTTGATTTTGCATAAAACTCGATGTAAACGAGTTTTATGCAAAAACTTCTGCATTAATTAATTAATTACAAATAAAGTTGATTAAAATCTGTGATAATTAATCCGTGTCGGTGCGGACTTTGTTTTGGATATTTTTCACTTCTTTTATTACTTACTAGCTTTTGCCCGCGGCTTCGCTCGCGTAGGGGTGTAATTTATAGTAACTTTATGCATGCAAAGTCTCAGCCCGATCGGTTTAAAATTGACAAAGTTTCATACAAACTTTCATCCCCTATTTTATCCCTTTGGGGGTAGAATTGATCAAAATCCTTTCTTAGCGGATGCCTACGTCATAACATCTACCTGCATGCCAAATTTCAGCCCGATCCGTCCAGTGGTTTGGGCTGTGCGTTGATAGATCACTATGTCATTCAGTCAGTCACCTTTGAGTTATATATATTTAGATTTACGCCGAAAGTTGCGTAAAAATAAGCAGAAAAAAACTTATCTTTGATGGTTTATAACTTTTGAATAGCATTTTATTTTACTATTCTGTATTTATAATGAGACAAAACGATATCAAACTGGAAATGTACAATGTCAAACAGTGGACGAAATCTCCTCCGAAATTTGAATAGGAATAGTATAGTTAGGATGAACTAGTCGACCTCTCCTTTTTTAAAAACGTCTGCAATCTGTTTGCGGTACCAAGGGCGGATCCAGCGTTGGTGCCTGGTGGTGTCATATAGTCGTGGTCAAGTCACAAGAAGTTATAATTTAATCTTTACAATCATAGATACAAGTATAAAGCAGATTATATTAATGTATGTAAGTACTTACTGCACTTAAAAGTACCTTTATTCATATAACAAAATATTTTTTTCTTTTACGTCTTCTCCCGAAATGCGATGGGTTCGTTTTTATGGACGTGGAGAAGCACCAGTCCGGTTAGACGTTCTTTAACCATTGAAGCTCTTAGACAGGATTTGATTTTTCATAACGTAGAGAAAAATATTTCTGCTGTTGCTTCTCTATCAGGTAGTGTAGCCATAATACATAAAAATAATCTTATATTGTAATCCATCTTAATATCGCAATTTAAAATAAGGTCAGAAATCAACTGCAGTACGTCTTGACTTCACCAGCCACAGTGAAGTGGCAGTGGAGTCAGGATGGACCCAGCCCAGGGGGGGTCATGACCCCATGACTCCCCCCTGGATCCGCCCTTACCCGATACGTTTGTCGAGGACGACCCTGACCCACTCATTCACTCACATTTGCTTTATAAACCCTTTACATACAAACATACTAGATTTTTCTCTTTTATGAAATATGAAAAGATGTTCAAGAGTTTGAAAAACTGTCATGTTTGTTCATGATGTTTCATAACTCGTCGTAAACACAGATGACGTCACAGCTCGGAAAGCTATCACATTTCTGGTGTTTTATGACCGTCCTTGTATTTATGAGCAATTCGGTGAGTGGCAGATTTTGGGGGTTTAACTGTCGCATCGTTTACTTAATTGATGACTTAGTGCTTTTCCCTTGTAGTAAGTGGCCAAAGTGGTGTCAGATTTTTCAGGCCGCCTAAGGGTATCTGACATAGCTTATGACTAAATAAATATAAATAAATATATAAGGACAAATAACACTGATTGAGCTAGCCTCAAAGTAAGTTCGACACTTGTGTTATGGGATACTAACTCAACAATATTATATTTTATAATAACAAATACATTTACAGATAAACATCCAAGACCCAGGACAATTTCAAAAGGCCATTTTCCAACTTGCCCGGACTAGGGATCGAACCCGGAACTTCTGGGTGGCGGACTAGCATGGTGACCACTACGCCACGGAGGTCTTCAAAGTCGTTGACTGACATACAATAATTACAGCCGAGACCAACTGCTTATACGTGCCTTCCGAAGCACGGTTCTCCGAAATTTTTATGCCACCTATGGAGGAGTAAACAAAAAAATATGTACCTACCAGTTGATCACGTGTCCATTACTGTACAATTTATAATTCATATTCATTCTTCCATGCTAGTCTGGTAGAAAAAAAACTTTGAATGATGTACCAGTTTCTTCTTCTCCTGCGCAGATTGTTAAAGCCGATCGAGGGAATGGGCGTGAATGTAAATAATGTAACCGATGCGGCTAGCATCACCTACTTGATTACATGCTTTTATTCAGTTTCACCTGTCCCGTTGTCTGTCTGTCTGTAATCAAATCTTGCAAGATAAATTTGACTTACATCCCGGTTTCTGATTGAGCTGAAATTTTGTATGCATACGTATATAGCGTGACAATGTAATATTATGATGACATGGAGCGGATTTGATGATAGAACTGGAAGGTGGCTATAGGAATCGGGAATAAAATAACGCAACGCTATTGAGTTTGGGCTTATTATATTTGTCTCGATATGTACCTCATAATAAAAGCTTGTACGAAAAAATGTCTCTTTTTTTGCATAAAATATTTTTCTTTTTTCCACCTTCATGCTACTAAACGTGCCCTTTAGGTATGACAACCCTTCGCTCAGTTTTCCCCGTTAGGGACTAAGAAGTGATGTAAGAAGCAATTTCCTAAGAAAGCCTGTTACTATCCAAGATAGAGATTTTTTGTTTCATATCATATGCAGAAAGTTATGCCTTTCAAGGCTTCTTAAAAACTTTTACGCAAGAACTTTCTATTGCATGTTAACCTACGGGGGTAGGCAGAGCCTATGGACCTCCACTTGCTACGATCCTGATTAACCTCTGAAACAACCTAATAATAGCATGACGCACCGTTTATACGGGAGGTCTCTGAACGCGTAATCTTTTATTAGTGATGAGTTATTGGCCGCCATCGCTTCATCAATAAATAATTTTAATAATATTTCAAAACTGAAAACAGATTTCACCCCCAAACTACACAACCAATTTTGATAAAATGTCTATAGAAACAGACTTGACAAGTATACTCATTAAAAATTTTTTTTTCGAATCGGTCCAGGCGTTTTCGAATAATCAGTGAACATACATAGAAAAAATCGCGATAAATTGATAACCTCCTCCTTTTTGAAAGTCGGTCAATGTGGACGTACCGTTTAAAAGCATAATTTTTTTGGCATATTTTTTGAGTGATGGGTCATCAATAAATAACGTACAATTTAATAAGCATTGAAGATGAAATATAAACATCACGTATCACGCATAACATACAAATATATATTTTTTAATTGATAAATATATATATTTACACAATCACAGCATCCGTCTTCTTAATATCTTACTTACCAGACACCCAAGTTACTTTTAAGTGGTCACATTAGACGGCCCTTACTCCCGACCCTCAAATCCCTCCAACTAACACTGTGGTCTGAAGCTACTCTCACACTGAGGATGCTGCCAAAACTTTCGCGGATGAGAGTCGTTAAGAGGCTAGGCGCACACCGGGCGGGAAAAATGAGGCGATTTTTTTTGTTTTTGATAATTATTTTACAGAGGCTTTAATGCTTCTCGCCTTCTCGCCCAGCACCACCTAAAAGTGGCCTTTGAGGCTTGCAGCCCTGGACTCTGTCACAAGACCCAAAATGCTCTGACTTTCTTTTTATCCTTCATCATTTCTACGTCACACCTTTGCTCTCCATATCATTTCTTATACACCCTAACTCCCTTTTATTTGGCTTCCCTCAATTTCTGCACCCAATAAATATTTAAAACTAAATGTACCTACGTTCTTTTCCCCTCTTCTCATCTCATGACGTGATAATACTCACGTTATGAGATGAGAAGATTTTTTATGACTCCCCTCGTCCACCAAAGCATCGATCCGCACTTCAACAACTTTCAGTTTTTGTTTTCGGTCACCTTTGTAGCCCATTAGTTTTCCTCAAAAGTCATAGTTAATTGAGAACTGTTCTAATTTACCCTATTTTTATAAGCTTTAGTTTCACCCGTCCGTCCCGTTGCCTGTCTGTCTGTAATCAAACCTTTCAAGTTAAATTTGTTTGACCCACTTACCGGTTTCCGAGAGCTGTAATTTTGCACACATATGTACTTAAATCGCGTGACAATGCAATATTATGATAACATGGCGCTGCAGCTGATCTGATGATGGAGCCGGAAGGTGGCCATAGAAATTCTGAAATAAAACGGCGCAACCCCATCGAATTTGGGCTCGATTGATTCATCTTGAAGAGCACTTGTAATATTGGGGTTGGTTAAGTGTTAAAGAAACAACCTTTTACTGCCAATTAAGTTTATTGTCTTTCCAATACACTTCATACATAAAGGACCGGACGTAGCTAACGCCAGTCAGCCCAATTTCACAATTAGGGAACTTACATGCTAATTATTATGTTACGACATATAAACACTTCACACTTTTATCTTTAGATCAGTTATAGAACTTATGGATAAAAGCTTGTTTTTAAATATATATATATTTTTTTGATAATTACTTGTTAATTACAAACAAAAGTAAAGTTGTGTTAATTACAAAAAAAATGTACCTAAAGATATCTCTTGCACCATTCCACGACTGAATGAGGATCTGACGAGGATTGCAGATTGGTCTCAACGAAATGCATTGGTTCTGAACTCTTCCAAATCAAAATATATGTTATTGGGGACAAAATGGCAGATCTCTAAAATGAAAAATGCTAATCCAACAGTATCCGTAAATGGTCAGGCTTTGGCTCGAGTAGAGGAAGCTCGTAACTTGGGACTTGTCATGGATGGTGAACTAAGATTTGAGTCTCATTTAGTGGGATTGGTGAAAAACTGTTTCTACCGATTAAGCCTTTTGTAAAAAGTTCGTGACTATCTTACTCATCCACAACTGGTCATGTTTTCATGTTAATAATAAAGGTTATTTATATATTATTGGTTGTATTCAATTTAGTTCAAATTCTATCAATCTATTTTATTGAAATGTAATATGCCATAAAGAAATAATGTAAAAAAATTAATTTAATAATTATATATAAATGAATTAGAGACTATTATTAAGAGCATGATGTGCGCACAGTAGAATATGTTAAAACGTTATTATTGAGAGCTCCGCGTCAACACTACCCGGGTGACAGCTGAAAATCAGCGGTTGTTCATCTCGAGCAACACTTCGCTGAGCTGTTAGCCCTTTAGTGTTTCTGTGGCACACATGATGCATGTTAGGTTAAGTTAGTGTTAAGATATTATTGTAATGTAATTTTTCACTTGTATAATGTGTGTTACGGATAAAACAAAATAAATCTTTAAAAAAAAAACAACATGTTTCTTCCCCACGAGCTCGGTGTGCCCTCGCCTCGCTCGGCAGGCGCCGGAGTGTCGCCGCGCCATCGACCCGTCGTCGCGCACCCATCGATTGCACCCCCTCCCGACACTGCCAGCCGGGTCACAGCTGAGAAAACAGTGTAATTTTTTTTATGTCATAGGGCGGCAAACGAACAAACGGGTCACCTGATGGTAAGTGATCACCGCTGCCCATGGACAACTGCAACACCAGGGGTGTAACAGAAACGTTGCCGGCCTTTCAGGAAGGGAGGCTCCGGCTCTCTCACTCACCGAACGAAGCATATGTCTTCTAGGTCCTTTGTCGTCTGTGAGTAACCAAAACTGGTGTCAGATTTTTCAAGCTGCCTAAAGGTGATGACCGCCAGGACCAAAGGCTTTACGTCCTAATTCCTATGCCACTTGTGGTCACCCATCCTACTGATACTTACCTTGCGACACCGCTATAGTAACGCGTAATGACCAGGCTCCACAGCCGAGCCAAGATCTTCATTATTGCATTTGCCACATGGTTGGTCTTGCTCTTCTTATTATATCTCATTCCTGGTTGCACAAACACATAAACGTGTGTGTATGGCTAGTAACTCATCACTATTTTGATTCCTTTTCCATCTTAACGCCTACCATCACGCTAAGCATGGCCTTTAGATCTTACGGCCCTAGGGTCTGTCTACCCCGTCAGGGATTTATCTGTATCTCTATGTATGTATAAGATTCAATGGTGGACGAGAAAACGGAAAAAAGCGGCCATGTGCGAGTCGGATTCGCCCATGAAGGGTTCCGTAGCAGCAAGCAGCATAATATAAAAGTTCTTGTAGTTCGTTGTAACTTTGATCGATGTTTTAATAAACGTATTAATAAAAAAAATACTTACTAGATCCCGTTCAAACCAATTTTCGGTGGAAGTTTGCATGGTAATGTACATCATATATATTTTTTAGTTTTATCATTCTCTTATTTTAGAAGTTACAGGAAGGGGGGGGGGGAGACACGTTTTACCACTTTGGAAGTGTCTCTCGCGCAAACTATTCAGTTTAGAAAAAAATGATATTAGAAACCTCAATATAATTTTTAAAGACCTATCCATAGATTCCCCATAAGTACGGGTGAAAAAAAATTATTGAGTTTTTGTTCTAAGTACGGGGAACCCCCGAAATTTAATGCTTTTTTTTTTCTATTTTTGTGTGACAATGTTAATGCGGTTCACAGAATACATCTACTTACCAAGTTTCAACAGTCTTTCTTATAGTTTCAGAAAAAATATTGACTTAACATACGGATGGACAGACAGACATGACGAATCCATAAGGGTTCCGTTTTTTGCCATTTGGCTACAAAACCCTTAAAAGAATTAAAATAATATTGAATGGAATAGAAACGCACCCCAGCTTCAAAAGCTACTTCTGAAAAGTGTTAAGTGGAAAAAGTAACCGGCTAAGTGCGAATCAGACTCTCGCAAGAAGGGTTCCGTGCCATTATCTATAAAAAATCACGTTTGTTGTGAAGGAGCCCCATTGAAATATTTATATTATTCTGTTTTTAGTATTTTTTGTTATAGCTGCAACAGAAATACATAATCTGTAAACATTTCAACTGACTAGCCATAACGATTCATGAGATACAGCCTGGTGACGTACAAACAGACGGAACGGGCGGACAGACAGCGTACGGTTTTAACCCTTTGGGTGCGGAACGCTAAAAAGGGACGGAACTGGTCAGCATGCCTTCTTATTGTTCTACAATAACCAATTATCGAACATACATATGATTCTTTCATCGTCCAAGCTATCAAACTATGGAACGATTTATCAGTTGATGTTCGGAAGGCTAAAACCCGCTTTTCATTTAAGAAACAGGTAAAGGCACATTTTCTTCAAAAAATGTCAAATAGATCATAGTGTATTTATGTAGTTATATGTAGGTATTGTTTATCATAGTGTACATTTATTTGTTAGTAAAATGTTTATTGTTTTTAAATTTATAGTCTTTTTTTTCGCCACACACCTATTCAAGTTTTGCACAACCCCTGTCATTCTCCCCATCACCCGTTTCGTTGATTTTAAGTTCGCCATCGCACTTGTATTTGTGTATGAAGTTAAATAAATAAAATAAATAAATTATATGGGTGTTAAAATATACACTACATATCCCATAATATTAATATCATCCTAGTCTGGAAGAAAAAAACATTTTCATTCATTAATTTATATTTCGTTACAAAACGCTTAATTGTTTTGAAAATCAGAAAAGAAAAGCAGGTGGGTACATTCTAAAGTAAAGTGTAAGCTCTACCTTACTCTAGAATGTAGCTGCTGCTTCTCTTCCTGTACAGATCGTGGCATCTGATCGAGGGAATGGGTAATTCCTTTTTCCACTTTCTCGCCCACAATCACGCTATAAAATAGCCTTTGAGTCTTGCGGCTCTGGGCTCTGACTGCTTAGAGCCGCGAGACCAAAAATTATCTATCGGCATCATTTAGGATAAATACGTGATAGTATGTATGTATAACTGTGACCTTAAGTAAAAGTAATCATTGTTTACCAAATTACTAAGTAAATAAGTAACAATTGTGCCAAATCAATCTTATAACAGCGTTTAGTTATTGTTCAATTAGATTTAATTGAGTCCTTGATTAGCTTGAAGTTTTAGGTGCAGCTCCGATAGCGGCGTCAGGCGAGTCACCTTTGCTTCGTCTAAGGAAGATATTAGGTAAGGATACTTACAGTCCTCCCGACCGGGTTCAATACGTATAGTGATGAAGGGGCTCAATACCTGCGGCCTTGCCACCCGCGGGAAAGGAAGAGGAACTCATGGGTGGAGGCCATTCCAGGTGCGAATAGCCTGGCTGTGAGAGAAGGGGATGAACTCCCTTCCATCACAGCCGTGGTAAGGGTCGTGGGAGAAGAGAAGTGTTGGCGTTACGTTGACGCTCTTTCTATTCTCTGGGGTCGGTTAGGTGGGCCTCGGTCGACGTCAGGTAGACCTGGGGCAGTGCCTGCTTTTGCAGGCCCCAAATCATGAGGGCTTTTTTTGTCGGGCTGAAAGACCAGGCTGATGGCTGCTCGTTTCCCTCTGGATAAAACAGAGGATACCGTGAGCGAGTCGGGGCTGTGGAGCATATAGAAGCATAAGAACCTGACTGGAAGCGGTTGTGGCGGTGGAACCGTGTGGTTCTTAGTGGACACAAACCCCACATACCCACCTGGCTTCCCGTCGTTGGGTGGACGAGATGGCAGGTCTTTTCTGCACGAAAAACAAAGGATTTCTTTAGTAGGTTTTAGAGGTTTCTAACCGAGACAGCGGTAGTAGTATTTCTAATGCAGAAATACTCAGAGAAAATCTCCAAGAAACTATGACATCACGGTTTGGTATTTCTTATTTTGATATTTTGGAAGTTAACGGATTAAAAATTCAAACTGTTCAAACTAGTCAAAAATATTATAATACCGCTTTACCTACGAAAAGACATCAACGCTTCAAAATAAGCATACTATAGATAGACAGTCAAGTTCAAACTTTATTAATTTTTTTCGATTACATGCTCTCAAACTATAACATGGTTAGTAGGTAAATAAGTACATGAACCCTGGCAGGGTGTTACGAACTGTAGGGTATGTAGTTGAGTTTATATAATAACAGTGATTTCAGGAATATTTTGATATTTGTTTTTCATAAATTGGTAGAAACAAGTTAGTACCTAATTAAATTGAATTTTAAGAGATACATAAAACTTATAAGTTAAATATAAATTTCAGGGAAATTCGATTACATGTAAATCTTGAGTCTTGCTGCATTCAAAACATCTTGTTCGAGTCATATTGTTCTGCCGCTGTTGCCACTGCAGTCTGCGGCGGCCTTCGCAGCCCTACCTTTACTGTCCCCGCCCGGCCCGCGCATGCGCCCGGCTCGCCCGCAGTTTGTTGATATCGATATTACGAACTCCTCGTCTTCAAGACTGTGTTAAAACCTCAAGTTAAAAAAGAAAAAAATAAGTATTGTCTTGTGTGGTGCAGTGATGGGTTGGTGATTTTGTGACCATGGAGTTGAGGATCCCGTGAGTTTTTTTTTTAATACTAGTTAATAGTGAAAAGAAACAGGTCCGTTTCAGCCGTGCCTTTGTTAAGGGTTTGGTTACCTACTCGTATTACTATACTTATGCCTTAGTTCCGTTTCGTATTTTATTGATTCCAATTAAAAACATCCGGACGTCCATGAACAATTTTCTTAAATATTTTTTTTACATGTTATGCGAGCCAGCTCCAACGCTGTCCTGGCGATGATTGCCGATGGTGTAAGCTGTCCCTATGTCTGGCATTGCTGTAATAGACACTTGAGCAGCAGTGCTGGATGGAGGGGTAGAACATTTTAATTACATTTAATTATTTTATAATTATGTATTATTATTTTTGTGTATGTATATATTGTATGTTTTAAACTTTTTTTTTGTGCTTATACGTGGGGCGCACTATAAGTTTCCGGAATGAATATGAAAAAATACTATTAAAGGTACAAAATTAATTTATTGTTTTTCAAAATAATCTCCCTTGGCGTCTATGCACTTTTTCATTCGATGAAACCAGTTTTGAAAACTTTTGTGCCACTCCTCTGTGGTGACCTCTGAAACGTGTTTTTCATACTCCTCGACAGCCTCTTCTGGTGATGAAAATCGTTGACCGCGTAATTGGTTCTTAATTTTTGGGAACAGAAAAAAGTCACAAGGTGCCAGGTCGGGACTGTATGCAGGATGACTCATGAGTTCTACATTTTTCGCCTTCAAAAAGTCGTTTGTCTGTCTGGCCGTGTGAGAACTAGCATTGTCGTGGTGCAGGATGATACGGCGTTTACGGTTATTTTTACGGAGTTCGTCAATAACTTCCGGCAAACAAATGGTCGTGTACCAGTCACTATTCACTGTACGACGATTCTCTAAAGCAACAGTAGCCACGTGTCCAGTTTTATTAAAAAAAGAAGCAATCATCCGCTTAGATGCACTTTTCACGCGCGCCACTTTGGTTGGTTTCGGCTCATCTTGAAAGACCCATACGCTCGATTGCTGCTTTGTTTTGGGATCGTAGCAATAAATCCATGTTTCGTCACCTGTTACTATGTCCCACACCAAATTTGACGCACCTTCGTTGAATCTGGTAAGCATGGCACTGCACCAAGTGACGCGGTCCGTTTTTTGAGCCTCGGTCAAGTTGTGTGGGATCCACCGCGAGCACAGCTTTCTCACACCCAAATGTTTGTGTAGGATTAATTGTATTTGACTCATGCCTATTTCTAAGGATGCGCGAATTTCATGTAGGTCACATGCCTGTCTGTTTCAATCATACGGCGCACAGCATCGATGTTTTTGTTGGTCACAGCGGTGGACGGCTGACCATCGCGAGATTCGTCACTGAGATTGATACGACCACGCTTGAATTCTGCAAACCAGCTATAAACAGTTGTCTTGCATGGTGCTTCATTGCCAAAAGCTGTTTCAAGCCGAGCGATGCTCTGTTGAGCTGTCAAATTACACTTAAAATCGTAGAAAATCATACTACGAAAATTTTCCCGAGTTAAATCCATGTTGATGCAGACACACAATTTTTTAAATGGCGCCACAAGGTAAAAACAAAAGACAGTCAGATGAAACAAACTGCATTCTACAGCCAAAGAGTTCTATTTTCAAATGTTGCAATAAATTTTTAAATATTGTTTATGTAAGTGGCCAGTTCCGGAAACTTATAGTGCGCCCTATGTATGGGTCTTGTAACCTGAAGTAAACGTATTTTATTTTGTTTCTTTATTTATTAATGCTTGACAAATATTTTCTACAAGTATTAAGGGGCTACCTGAATTTTCCGGGGTCCAGTGCTGCCCCCATTTGAAATAAATCAATTGATAGGAAATGGAGATATCATTTAAAATTTTGTCTTGATCAGACCCTAGATAACCATTCAAACTATTTTATGAACTATTGTTTACAGTTTAAAGTGAGAACTTGAAGCTTTTCTACGCACAATTGCTAAAAACGGCCACTTTTGGCGTATGTGCGTAGATAAGCTTCATATACTCACTTTAAACTGTAAACAGTATTTCAAAATATAGTTTGAAGGGTTATCTAGGGTCTGATCAAAATAAAATTATAAATGATATCTCCGTTTTCTTTCAAATGATTTATTTTAAATGGGGGCAGCACTGGACCCCGGAAAATTCATGTAGCCCCTTAAATGTGTATATAAAAGGGCTTTTCTTATATCTCTATACTTATATTTTTATCTCTATATGTATTAGTGCAACATTAATATAATAAAGCAAGTTTAATTGAAGGAAAATTCTTGACCTTGACGACATGTTGAGAGTAGAGCACTACCTCAACGCTCCGCGATGAGTATGAGGCGTGCAAAAAATATTTAAGAAACACGGAATACTTGAGATTATTTAGTAAAACTAAATCTTCAAAGTAAGTCACTTAGTTTCGAAAAAAAGGCCACGGAAAATGTGCAAAGAAATGTCTGGTAGGTATACGTATGGGTACTTAGTTTTAATATTCGGTACCTAGGTGTAGATGGTTTGCGACTTAAAACCACTTAGTTAGATTGTTAAGAAAATTATTTATTTGTTTATGTTTTAAAGAATCATATCGTTGAGTTAGTATCCCATAACACAAGTCTCGAACTTACTTTGGGGCTAACTCAATCAGTGCAATAGTCCCTATATATTTATTATTATTTATTTATTTATATCAAGGAGAACCACTGGACTAGATTCTAAGCACAAGTTTGGGCTGATGGTCATGATAAATAGAATTAGGCCTACATTCATAATTCAATTGTTTAATATCGCACCTCATATTACGACCGAGTTTCAAATCGCCAGCGCGACCTCGCACACGATTTCGAAATTATATTCGTAACGTTCGTAGTTCTAACTGTTAATACAATAAATATATTCTTTGCAGATAAAGAATAAATAAAATAAATAAATATATAGGGGCAAAAGCTTAAGCTTGTGTTATGTTATGAGATACAAACCCAACGATACTATATTTTATGATAAATACCAGTATAGATAAACACAGAAGACCCAGGACAATTTGAAAAAGACAACATATCTACCTATTTACCAACTTGCCCTTGCTGGGGATCGAACCCAGAACCTTCAGATTGGCGGTCTAGCGTGTTGACCATTACGCCATAGAGGTCGATAGAAAAATCTGAAAACAGTGTTATTAACAATCTCCATTCCAAGGATTGTTTTCCCTTTCTGTAACAGCTGAAGTTTACTGTATCTATTTGTTAGTAAGTACAGCTAGTCCATAACAAGCGTGCTAGGACCCTTTGTAATATATCAATAAGATTCTATACGCCTTAGAGAGGGCGACTCCCTTCGTATGCTGCAGTGGAGGGCTGCCCTGCGTGCCGGAAACCGGAACTTCGAGTAGAGGGGACGTACCAATACTATGCAATCCATTTATTTTCGATTTGTTTTATCATACCCTGCGAACTATATGAGAGTTTCAAACATTATCATTCTATTCCAGTTAAGTAACTTTTTTTTAATCCGACTGAAAAAGTGACAATGGGAATACAGAAAGTATTAATAGTTTTAATCATGTTTTTCGCCTATGTCCAGCTGTGGACGTTATGCGGCTGAAATGATGATATTTTTCGTGTAAGCAATCTTGTTGACTCTTCTTCTGTACTAATTTTGCAAATTCTTCTTAATTTTAGTGTGACCTAGACCGGTTGACTGCTGATATCCCAAATACTTGTACAGCCTATGCGGTTCCATTGCTGCAATTGTTTCCTTCTCACTTACTGTACACCCACCGAGAAGGGCTTTCCCTTTAAGGCGCGGCGGCCGGCGCTCGCTCTCCTTTTCTTCGGCTGCATCTCCAGCTAAGTAGTCCTTTTACCTAGAAGGGCTACTCAACGGATCTAGTGCCTATAACTCACGACCCTGACTACCTAATCTGTACCTAGTGTTCTTGTGAATTTTTGTAACATGTAATGTTCATTATACCTATCTCATTTGCAAATATCTAGTCTTTCCTTTATCTCATCTATCCTCCTAGATCCTAAATCTAGGTTTTACTAACCTAAACGGTACAGTGGCGCCCAACGTGTGAATTTTTGTAACTAATGTAATGTTCATTATACCTATCTCATTTGCCAATATCTAGTCTTTCCTTTATCTCATCTATCCTCCTAGATCTAGGTTTTACTAACCTAAACGGTACACCTTTAACTATGTGGATTGTTCTACATTTATCTAATCCGAATTCCATTTTTAGTCCAGACTGAAAGTTACAGGAGAGCCCCAAGACCACATACCTATCACCCCTCTTTTTGCGTCGGGGGTTAAAGAGGCGTTATTAAAACATGACATGAAAATGCCATACCGCCTGCCGCTTCAAAGGAAATCCGTCATTGTGGACGTCTCTCGGGCACCTTATCTTGGTATAATAATGCTTATAATACAAGAATAAGTATTATAAGATAACAAACCTACTTACGTGATTTTTTCATGATACGTGATTACTGCAACGATCCAGATCTATCTTTCAATAATCACGTAGGTTTATATTATTTTCGAATTGCATTTGAGCGCTGAGAAACGATAAGTTTGAAAAATCAAAAAATACTTTTTATAAAACAAAACTAAATACAAATCATCATCAGCCCAGCCCTGCTTCCACCCACTGCTGAGCATAGGCCTCTCTGCGTCGACGCCACCCATCGTTCCTGTGCTGCTCTCATCCAGGTGTGACCCGCGACTTTGAGTATGCCGTCAATCCATCGCATGGGCGGACCGCCCGACGCTTCTCTCCCCCGTTCTGGGCTAACATTCGGTCAGTGCCTTGCTCCACCTGCCATCACTCCCTCGGGCCAGGTGCCCTGCAAAGTTCTACTTTAAGTTCTGACCGTTATACCAACATCTCGTACTTCCTACGTTGTCTGATGACGGTGTTGGGAATTTGTTACTGCAACCTGATGCCAAGCATGGCACGCTCCATGTCTCTCTGTGCGACACCCAGTTTTATTTTATTTATTAGTACATATACTTACAGTGAGCTAGGTACCTACATGAACTGACAAGTTACGTATATAAGAATAAGAAATACAACTAGATAGCTACTAGCGAATTATATAAGTACATATAACATGTCTATTATAGCATAAAACAAGTTATGAATCAAATTTATTAGTAAAAAAAGAAAATTGAAAGAAAGTTGCATAGTGCACAGAACGACGATGCCTGAGCACTGTGCGTCATAGTGGGCAGGACACACTGGTTGTAAAGGCTGGTCTTCAGGCATTGTGGAGTAACACGAATAAAAGCAAAAATACTATCTCTTTGCTCAGAAAATACTTTTAGCTAAGAAAAAGAAAAAAAACTGAATACATTTAAATACATTTTGGCCAGGGATTAAGTCTGGCCAAACAACGAGTCTGCCTTGCGACCGTAGCGACCTGGGGTCTATTTTTTATATAATATAATGTTTTATTTTTAATTAGATATATTTTAATTTATAGGTAGGTTATTTTGTTTTTAGTTTAATTATTTATTTTATGTATTGTGCTGTGTATAATTTATTCTGGAATAAATGAGTTAAATGAGTTAGTATTTAAAAAATCCTGCTTACCCATTTGCTCGGAAAATAAATCTGCAGAATACGATTAGTATTTATATTTTCTGTTGTTTAATATCATTGATTATGTTCATTCCCCCATACCTTTATATAGCAACTTGCACAGTTAGGTTACCTACAGCTAAACAGGAATGTTTGTTTAGGGCATTGGATGTGGTTCGACCGCATTTTGATGCAAGAACAGGTTCCTAGTTCAGCGATTACTAATTTCTAGGTTCGCTCAGCAAATGGAGTGTGAATGGTGAATGAACTTCGTATTTACTTTCTTCAATCAAGTACTTGCACACCCTATTCTAATTTATTAATCACTCAATTAGGGTACTTATATCCCATTCGTCCCCAATGGGGGCGTCCCAACAGGGGATGAATAGGACAATTTTTAGTTCTGTGAGTTTCGATTGTATCCACCGCGTCGTGGTCGCCCCCAGGCAAGTACTTATTCTGTGCCACTGTGAAAAATATTCCATTCCGTCTACTGGTCTTTTATGTATCTCCAAATAGTAGTAGACAACCTAACAAAGTCAATTGTTGCATGCTGGTCTGGGAGACCAGAAAAACCATAGAATATGCAAGCTTTTTGCTTCTTTTCCCGCGAAAATCGAAGGAATGGGCAAAATCATGCGCAGCTAGCATCTCATCACTATTTTGATTCATTTTCTTTCCTCCTTCTCCATCCACCATCATGCTGAAAGTGGCGTTTGGGTCTTGCAGCCCTGAGCTTGTCTGCTTAGAACCGCAAGATCCAATGCTCTGTCTCAGCACTCTCAGCCATTAGGGATTAATACGTGATTTACTATAAATAATCTGTATAGGAAGTAACAACAATTAAAGTGAAACAAATGTGACCAGATCTTGAACAAAGCTCCTCGTAACAAAGCAAGGCCGACATGCGTACGTAGCAGGGTCCGGCCGTTAAGCCCTCGTTCCGCGACGCGCTCGGCCGCGACGCTCTCGAATTTTAAAATTTGTTTGTCCGCTACGCCCTCGGCCGTGCCGCTCTCGATTGTAAAACAAGGTAAGTGTACTGTTGAGAAAAGAAGTGTTTCTGATTTAATATTTTAATTTTCTTTGGAACGTGTGCCGTGTTGAGTATAAATTTAACACTACCTTGCCTGATCTTATTAGTATAGATGTTGAGAGCCCTACTCCGGGACTCCAGCCGGTGAGCAAACACGAAAACTATGAATGTAAATTTAATTTTAATTAGTCAATTATCATCACATGATACTTATTGATTTTGTTTTACCACAGTGTATTTTTTTTATTAAAAAAAAAAACTGTACCTTGAATCGGATTCTATTTATCTCTCTAAGGAAACTTCTTAAAGAAACTCTAGAGTCTCTAAGGAAACTTTTTAAAGACATAAATATTTTGACTCTCCCTTCGCAATTCATCTATGTGAACATTATGTACGTGCGTCAGCACATACATTTATATAAGAAAAATTATGATATTCATAGTACTAACACTAGAAATAAAAATAAATTAGCTATCTCAGCTTTTCGGTTAAAAAAGACAAAAAGTCTTTTGTGGGTCTCAGCTTGCGTTTCTATAATAAAATTCCAGATAATGTAGTAGCGTTACCATTATCTAAGTTTAAGACTGCCGTTAAAAATCATTGATTAAAAAATGCTTGTTATGATGTAAATGACTATTATCTCATCAAAATTCTTGGAAATAGTTAACTACAAATTTTAATTGTATTATTTAGATGTATAATAAAATGTATACTAAGCTTAAGTGTAAATCTGTATTGTAACTGAAACATAGCCCATCGGGCTGGGAAGGGACCAATACTGAACTGGGTTTCTTTCGGCGTAATCTTCCCAGCAGTGGTCGTTCCGAGTAGTAGTTTTTAGCTTTTGCACTAAAATAATACCTTGAAAATAAGATAAATTTATCCCACGTTAACTTTTTTTTTTAATATTGACTTTGATTTTGTTAGGTTGGCTAATAACGTAATGACGTAAGGTAGAAGGTCCCATTAGGAGGGATTGAAAAAATAAACAGACTTTTTACGATAGAAGGACTGAACTGCGAGACTATTTTATTTACAAGTTATGTTTTTGATGCCGTAAATGTCTACTCGAACAGAAATTACATATTTTTATTTTACTTTATTTTTCTAGACAATTTAAAATAAAACAGGCGTGATAATATGTATGTATGTATGTACAATATTCCATGTACACTAAATGATCCTTACGCACGTGAATTTAATGTTTTTTTTTCGTTTAACATTTCTGCGCTTAACAGTACTCATACGAGATTTTTGCAAAAAAATTATTAAGACGAGAGCGTCACGGCCGAGGGCGTCACGGACAAACAAATTTTGAAATTCGAGAGCGTCGCGGCCGAGCGCCTCGCGGAATGAGGGCCTAACGGCCGGACCCACGTAGCAACGTCCACGTGTCGGCGTTGCAGGGTGCAACATTGAACGCTATGGAATAATGATAAAGTCTCATTTGACATTGAAATAGAACGACCCATCGGACGACTGTAGCGTTATTAATTGAAGTAAAAGTCTTTCGCCGTTTCACAGAATAAGTACTAGTACTCTTACAGAAGTCTCACTCACCAAATAATTTCAAAGAAATAACTACTTAATGTGGTTAGCGATATGGTTTAATTTAGCTCGCGTCAGAACTCCTCACCTCTTCGTTAAGATACCTAGACATCCGTTGCAAGTATTCAGTCACTGGCAATTTTCGATAAACGGAGAGTGACATAGGCCTGTTTTGCAGTCTTACTAATCTTTTGCTGATGTGTCCCATGGCTGGGCAAAGGCCTCCCCCTTATTCTTCCACTTGTCTTTGATTATTTTAATGATCAATTTCTGCAGTATGTAAATAAATGCTTGTTGCTGTTTATGTTTGTATTATTTATGTTTGTTACACAGTCATTTAACAACATGTTTATTTGCTAGGCAAATTATAAGAACTCTCGACTGACAAATACGCCATCTAGTGATGAGTAGCGGAACTACATATTATAATTGATAGCCGTAGCGCCTTCTATTATTTGCTATGTGGGAAAATATCAAGCGTTAACCCTGAATAACCTTTAAACGGCTAAACTGATTTTCATTAAAAGAACCACCGCATGAGAAAATTCTCTTTATTTTATTTAGGAATATAGGAAATATTAGGAAGACCAATGACTATTCCAATTTATATAAAAACTGCACATACCTTTAAAAATAATAATTTATTTATTTCAATAGTTACATACATAGCTCTGTGGTTAATTGAAGCCTCCTTTTAAGCGTAAAAGAACACCTGTGCCAGGAGACTCCACTCTTCCATTTAAACAAACAGGTGAAATTGCACAAAATAATACACTAAATTACACAAAATAATACAACATAATACAATGCAAAATTTCTTAAAAATTAGAGTAAAGAAACTTACAAATTAGTGAATTAGTCTGTCCGTCTGTACTTTGTTTGGTCTGTCAGTCTGTCTGGCTTGGACTTGAAATTTGTCAGTCTGTCTGTCTGTTATATAATTTAAAGTATAAAATGTTCTATTTCCTCGTAGTTTAGGGGTTTCAACCACTTTTTTACCTTTTGCCTACATTCATAGAGTGAAGTCGGGTATATCCGAATTTGCCTGTTTATTTTGTTATAAAGTATAGATGATCAAAACTCGTATTGAATGCAGGCAAATCGTGTCTTACAATATGTCTTTTCGTCTCCTGTTTTCGGATAGTGAGTTATAAGGTAAAGATTTGATATACCTACACAAAAAGTTCTTAGGTATAATTAAAAAGAACTAGATCTTTACACAACAGGTTATCAAATACTCTTTCCTTTTTCTTTGCCTGTGAAGAATTTCTCAATTTTTTAAAGATTGTCTCCACGTTTCCTAGAAATATGTCCGAAGAACTCAAGTATCTGCGACACACACTGGGAAATATACTTTGTGAAAAGTGGTTTCCGGTCTGATTAGGATATTACAGGCTCGAATCATCAGATTATCCGAAAAGAAAGATGATTCCTTGTTTCGGAAGGCACGTATAAACTGTGGGTCCCGAACGCCATCTAGCGTTTGATCATCAAACTATCCAAGGACTGGTTTACTCTTTTGGTGGCGGAGGTCAGGCGGCAGTCGCTTTGTGTATAAGCCAGTATCCTCGTCAAATCTCTTTAGTTAGGTAGCGGACCCCGGGCTCTGAAGCGTTACTGCTGAGGATGCAACCAGGAAAATACGCTTGATGATGATGAGATGCGTTGATCGGACGTGCTGTCCATGGAATCCCAACCATTTTCTCCCGCACTACATCTCAAAATAGTCGAATCTGATGCGGTTTTTCAGTATTCAATTGTTGATTTTATATTTTTATCCCCTAATTCCAGGATGCAGCCCCCCACCGTCCGCGCGTTCCCATGGCCGCCCTGGGACGTGCACGGCGACCTGCTGGACCGCTACCAGCGCCCCCGGCTGCGGCTGTCGCTCCACGACCTGGCGCAGCTACGGAACTTGCAAGACGCCTCGCGCAGGGGGCTCAGCGAGTGGAACCACGTCCCCAGGAAGGACATCACTGTGTACGTGCCGAAGAACTTGAGGCATTTGATCAGGTAAATTATAATCTTCATATCAGCCATGGGCACGTCTTCTGTAGCCCAGGCTGTCACATTGGAGGTCCCAGGTTCGATTCCTGGTCAAGTCAAGATGGCAAATGGTTTTAGACTTATAAAATATAGTAGGTATCGTTGAGTTAGTATCGCATAACACAAGTCTCGAACTCACTTTGGGGCTAGCTCAATCTGTGTAAGTTGACTGTAAAAAAAAGAGCCCACTGCTAAACATAGACCTCCCCCAAGGATTTGCAACGATTGGAAGCGGCATGCTCTTTGAGCGTTGCAACCAGTAGTAGGTATGTAGGCGTCCTATGTGGTCGTTATTCGAGAACCTTTTTGCCCCATTGGCCATCGGTTCGTCGCACTATATGACGAGGTAATCCGCTGAGCATTTGTCACTAACTTTTGTTTACCTACGAATTTCCTCATTTCTGATTTGATTACGTAAAGCAAACCGATCATAGCCTCTTAAACTTATATTTGTTAAAAGGTTTGCGCACACAAAAGAGGTTTGCAAGGATCGTACGAGTACCAAGTTGGAGATCCATATAGTCTCATGGGAAACAGGTGTGATAATACGTGTGTATGTATTTATTTGCGCACTGAATGAAGTTTTCGTATAAATTCCAGACTAGAGTCTCCCCCCGGGCGCTCGCCGGCCTTCCAGGCCGGCTCGTGGCCGCCGCCTGGGCCCACGGCTCGCCCCGCCAACACCTACAGCATATTCGGCGGGGACGACTGGAAGATACCGGACCTGAGGGTAAGTAATACGGTCCATTGGCAAACTGGCAGAGACCGTCACATATGGCCTTATGTCCGCCGTTTACGCACTTCTTTATGTTTTCTTCATCTTAGCGCGTTCTCGGCTGCAACCTCAGCTAGCAGTCAGCAGTACGCACTGCTTTGAAGTGCGGGGTGCAAGCACCCACTTTTTCTTCTCCAAATATAAATGCTCTTCAAATATAACTTAGATTTTATAAGGAAAAGGCGGGAAAGCGTACCACGGGCTCCGAAGCTGCACAACTGAGGGTATTACCGGCAGAAGAAGTGTGGTACACCTCAGACCCGCGCAGATGGTAAATTGGCATTTACCATCTGCGCGAGAAGAGAAGCCGCGTTTTGATTAAATTTTTTACTATGATTATTTTCTATTAATGAAAGGGAAGGCTATTTCCCAGCAGTGGGATACAGCTAATAAAAATAATGATTCTACAACTTACCATTGAAACCCAGGAGAAATTATCAAACTTAGTAATCGAGACAAACTGTCAATTATGCCCGCCACCACCGTGTCCGCCGCTTGCATGTAATTGATACTCAGTGAGTTACATGAAACACGAACCACGCCGTTACGAATCGGTTACGCAATGGTAAGGTGATACGAGGAATTAATTAAAATGTTTCAGATCATTGGTAAATTCTACCTTTGTCGACGGGTGAGCCTACAGTCTTCTTCTTTTCGTGTCCATTGGCTCAAATTTTGTAAGTAAAAGGTGATTGATTTGGCCCTGAGAAATATCTTTTGCGGTAGCATTGATTGGCACCAATTGATTTTGGTTCTGAGCCATCGTGGTTCGGTTCAAGGGATTGGTTCACGAGTATTCTGCGGTACCGAGTACTAGCTATCAAGGTACGCCGGACATCGACAGTACGTCACTCGGGGAGGCTCCCCTGCACCCAAAACCATTCAGGTATAAGTACGATTAGTAATACGATATAACAGAATCGACAAAAAAATCTAATCTAACTTGGTTGCCGTTGGTTGCCGTAGTAAAGAAAGTGACTCTTTTAAAGAGCCTTTTTTATAATCTCTGGCCTTTCCGTGTTTAAAGCTCTCCATTTTATATTCGTAACACTGAAGAGATGTGGCCCCAAGTTGTGAAAATGAACTCCATGTTGACGGCGCGAGGAAATATGGTAGAAAGGGGCTGTTGGTTTAATATTATCGTATATTTTGAAGATTTGGAAGCGCTTAAGCTTTGTGAAATGATTTTCATACTATATCATTTTAATTAATTTGTGCGATTTCGTCACCGGTTAATTAGTTCATGCAAAGTATTGCCGGCGCCCACCCACTACTGTCAGTCCCAGCATACCTGCCACAAACAGCCCGTGTGCACCCGCCACCAACGGCTGATGCATGCTTACTTCCATGCTACTACATCGGACACCGCATACACGACACGTGTTTCGCCTCTCCACGAGGCATCCTCAGGCACCAAACAAGTTGTTGATCGTTCGGCGATCAAGCATCTAATGATGAAATGATTTGTTACTTCGTCCAAGATCGAGTTGAAAAATCGGAAGCATAGTAGTAGTTCGTTGATTTGAATGTTCCAGCACCTGCGTCTGGAGCCGATCCCGATGCCCCCCGCGGGGCCGGAGCTGGCGCGGGCGCGCGGCAGCTCGTGGGAGGGCGCGGCGCGCGCGTGGGCGGGCGGCGCGCTCATACTGGTGGCCATCGTGCTGGTCGTCCGGGCCCTCGAGAAATGCATACACAGGAACTTCTTCAAAAGTAACTAGCAGCTTGTTGGTTTTGCTAACCTGGCGTCAGATTTTCCGTGCTGCGTAATTCTCATTTGGCAGCACGAAACAGCACATTTCAATGCTGCGAGCCTTTTCTGTCGCTCAGAACCGTAATTTGCTAGAGCGAGAGAGAGCGACGGAATGCCTAAACATATACTTTAGTAGTATAGATAAGTGCTGGAACAGGGGGGTTACTACATAATGTTACGACGTCAGTCGTACGCGATGCGTGCACATGCGAGGCAATCCGAAACACATTTCGTCATGACGTCAGCGGTCGCTTTCGTACGTATTCAATGCGGACGCAACGACTTAGACAGATAAGCAGCAAAACGGTACTCGATTTGCGCCAAAATGTCTACTTGACAGCACGCGAGTCGTCTGAAAATGCCCCCCGACCCTCCCCGCTTCACCACCCCGCCAACGTCACCTCTTTTAGTTACGCATTCGTTTCGTCCGAAACGGCATTTGGCTTTTATTTGTTAGTTTCAGTTCAAAATTTTTTTACGTACTTACCTACCTACCTATACAATTTATCAAGTCCAGCTGTGGGCTGTGGGTGAGCCGCTATCTTGCTGGACTGGAGTATAGTGAGTTTTGCACTCGACGGACTTGCGTTTAAGGTTATGATGTAAAAGTCGATGGATTTAGACTTTGAAGGAACAAGAAATATGAATGCATGGAGCTCAGAGATGTATTGTTTCGCTTAGTTCTGCTGCCTCCCTCATCGTCCGACTTGTAATAACTCCAAGATCCAAGGCGATGGAATATAAACTCATTGTGAATTTAGATTAATTTCTTTTGCGATGTCATGTGTGTGGTTGGTATAGAACCTCATAACGGTAACTATATTTTTACAGATATTTATTTACTCTTGCATTTTATGGAACGGGCAGTTACAAGGAGGATGTGGCTATAGTTGCATCAGACTGAGTCTCGGTGTTTGCGGCAGGTGACAGTGTGAGTCTGTAGTGCATGCACGTTATACAAATACAAAATAGCCATACAAATCATCCAGTGAAGAAGCTATCTTACTGGGTATGTAAATTGTACCTACATATGTAATCACTACACTTTGTAAGGTCTTACTAGGTGCTATTCCCTTTCTACTTGTTTTTCACATATCTACCCACATACATACATGTTGCATTTTTTCTTATTTTACAGGAGATTCTGAGTACAAGTGGTGTAGCTTTGGACCAGATATTTAGTTTAACAAACCCAAAAAAAATGCCCCATCATAGACAAACTGGAACCCCTAATGAGATAGATGAGGCCACATACTATCAGCTCAAAAGCTCCATTATAAACCAAGATGTGGCTAAAATAATTATCAATGGCTTGCGCAGGTTGGTACAATTTTTTTTCCCAATATGTAGTTAGGTCCAGAGCCAAAAAAAATTATAGTACATGTACTGTTTGTTTTCCAATAGTACAAAAATATTTACTGACCTGGTATACAAGAAGTAAAATTGTACAAACACTTCAAGCGATGACTAAGAACACCTCCACCCCACCATTAGGTTAAAAGTGACATTGTGCTCTTACGGCCATAGAGTCTGCTGTCTACCCCGTTAAGGATGAATATGTGATACTGTAACACTATACTACTTAAATTAATATTTTACAGGTTCACCCAAGGCATCAATAATGAATGAATGAATGAATGCAGCATGTTGAACTAACGGAGGGAGATGTACAGAGCAAGGCAGAAGAACTACTAACAATTACTAATTCAATCCACAATGTGATTACAATCAGCCAGGATTTGTGGGCTCCGACTGATAACATCCATGCAGTGTTTTAATATTATTGATATGTTTATAATACCATTTAAAATTAAGGGGTGTAAATAAAACAATATATATATTTATTAATATTTTAATTTTATTTTTATTCATGAATGAAGCCACGATTTCTTTTAAATTTGTTTTTATTAATCTTTAGGGTAGGTTTTAGAATATTTTTTTTATAAGTAAATAAAAACATTATTCATATGCCTACCTATTTGTGCTGCAGGTACAATAAACTTGCACAAATATATAAATAAATAGGGACAAATAACACAGATTCAGCTAGCCCCAAAGTAAGTTCGAGACTTGTGTTATGGGATACTACATCAACGATACTATAATTTATAACAAATGCATATATGTATAGATAAACATCCAAAACCCAGGACAATTTGAAAAAGGCCATTTTCCAACTTGCCCTGACCGGGGATCGAACCTGGAACCTCTGGGTGGTAGACTAGCATGGTGACCACTACGCCACGGAGGTTGTCAAAACAGATAAAGCATTTTGAATCCACTTTAAGCATGATGGTGGGCGAGCAAAGGTTGAAATAGTAATATATACAGTGGCATTGGCTATTAACTTGATTAAAACTCGCCCATTCCCTAGATCAGCTTTATGGTCTGTACAAGAAGAAAAGCATCAGCTACAGTCCAAGCCTTTTCTTTCAGACCACCATATAAGAGCCTACGCAACTCACTAAAACATCCTCTACAAAAAGTAAAATTGAATTTGAAGACTTCTCGCACAAATTTAAACAAAGTACATATCCTACAAAACATTTTCATTTGAGCTATGCAACCAATCTGATACACATGACTTGTGTTTTTACTATTTGTCTATTCTCTCTAGTAATTGCTAGCATTAAGAGTACCTAATTTGAGTAATTACAAGACATTCAGGCGCTGAAAATAATTTGATATATAAAAAAAATCAACACTTTTACAGCAAATAATAATATATTTGTATAGGTACAATGTATTGTCGCTTATGAAATACATTTTCCATCCATTGTATAGCTAATATTACAGTCATTCTCGAAATAAATTATCAAACACAAGCTTTCACAATCTGGAGGGTTACAAAATTCTTTTATTTTTTGGGATTCACTGAGAAGAACGTATTTTTGGCATAGGTGACTTAGAGCAGCTGGAATGTTGTTCTGAGAAGTTCTTTGCTTTGCTAGTTGCTGAAGATGAAGGTCGTAGCGCTCCAAAGTTAATCGGAAGTAAGTATTAAGCTGTAGGGGTTATATTTCGGCGTGAATCCTTCGAATTTTCGTTCGGTTTAAAAATTTGCCTTTTTTGGTTTGTTTGGTAACAATCGCCCCCTCTCGAAATAAAACTGGAGAAGTTTTCTTAAAACAAATTGAAATTTTTGTATATTACCGATAGGTTATGTTTATGTTTACATGTCATGTCATACAAATGTCATATTTGAAGTTGACATGTCTGTGATACGACTTTTTAATGTTTTTGTGGTCATGGCTTCTAGGATATTGAGTCATACCGATTTTACGATACTGAAATAAATTACTTTTTATTATTATAAAAATGTTTTTTGGTTCATATTAACCTAAAATGTAAGAAAAGAAAGTAAACTTTTCGTATTTAATAACCAATCAAGATAAATTAATTATTTTTGAAAGTACCGTCATAGTACCGATAACTTTAGCAACAAAATTCACATCACCGGTATCGATTTGCGTTGTCTATGGGAACGAAAAGAATACGTGAGCAGGTTTCGTCATCCAGGGAGTGGATAGTAGGCACGACTCACGTTACGTCGGTTTCTTTCAGACGTGATTGCGTTGTATGATTATGTAGTGACCCCCCAGTACTGCCAAGGGAGTCCCTACCCTAATGGCATCTGACATAGCTTAATGCAGTCATCAATCCTAACAATGTGATAAGATGTGGCAGTCTATACAATGATGATAGCCGGGACGATGTGGTCACCCATCGAAAGCACTAGCAATGCATACTCCCATGTAGGAGTAGAATATGTTCTTCACACATTCTGGAGGGCAAAACGGCGGTAGATAGAATAAAAAAAAAACTTCTTTATCACACCATTGAGTTTAACAATAATTAAATTTCTTCCAATGTACTTAAGTTTTAGTGTAGGACGAATTTGAAAACTACCATGGAATTAAATCGGTGTACCATGCTTAGGTGAACAAAGTCGCGATATGACTAGTAATAATGCCAAGTAAACTACTGCGATCAATGGACTTGCAAATACAATGTTTTCTTAAGTTAAATCTCCTGTTTTTTTATTATTTTCAGCGAGAAGACGACAATCTGAAGAGTGGCCGACACCAAACGTTCTTGCTACTAGTCGTAAGTATCTTTCAAATTGTTTTATTATAATCCTATGAGGAAAAGCCATAAAGCTTAGTTTAGTCTATTATGTATTTTCAGATCGACATGTAAATGATTTAGATCTATTATCGACACCGCGCATGGAAGATTCCGACATCTTTGCATCGGAAGGAAACCAGGACAACATCAGCAACGACCTGCCACCACCGTACTCCGAGTGTGCCAACGTTGGAGCCAACAGTGACGCCAACAAATACCTCAGTCCAGAAGAACCACCTCCTCCATACTCAGCTTGCTATGTCGCTTACTCTAATCCCAAAGACGGAGTACCTTCAGTTCACTTCTTGAACAGACGAAGAGAAGACATTTTCAGAAACAGACTCGAAGCTGGTCACTCTAGCAGTATGCCAGATGTTTTAAGCCTTCGAGATACAGATAACGCTGCCAAAGAAACTGATGGTTGTGACAATGCTAAAACAGAATTGGTGTTTGAAAATGGTAGGGTCGTTGAACGGGAGGAGGTTACTGTAAATAGTGAAAATAGTCAAGATAATACTAGGAATGAAGACTATGTCGTAAATGTTAGTGAGCCGGGCTCAGTGGATGTACCTGATAGTTCAAGTCTACAAGTATAGAACGATTTTAGTCGTTTATGGTAACGTGATTATAGTAACGTTATTTTTGTACGTTTTTTTCATCTTAGACCAGTATTTGATCTCTGTATGCATAGTTACTTAAGATATCTTATGATCACACGCCTGTAGTTATTGTAAGTTGTAGTACTATTGTCTTTAGATGATTTTTGTAATTTTGTAGTCATACGGTTTTTGACACCATAAGTAGTAGTAGATTCACGAACCACCTGAAATCTAGTAGTAGATGACGATGGAGAAGGAATAACGAATGCTTATATTTTAGTGTACTGACTAATATTTGATAGATGATACAAGCAATACTAGTATACGTCAAAAAATACTACTAACATTTCAAAATAATCTCAACCACAGAACAACGAATAAAAATGTTTACTTACATCATTCGTGCGTACTTATTGTGGCTGTCCTTCTAAGGCTCAGTACCCTTTAAATATTTGTATAATTTTATATTGCGCGTTTCTTTCACAATTTCTTCTCCATTTATCATTTTTGCCAATCCTCAAAACTCAAAATACTTTACTGATCTCCGCTTCATAAATATTTTTAAAATAAAAGCCCATATTTATTATCGTATTTTATTTATTATACCTACAACAATAAATAAACTCCTAGACTATACATAGTTAGCCTTATAAATAATTATAGCTATATTCGTGTACAAATAATAAATGCACTTTGAGCTAAGTTTAAAAATAAAATTTTATTTACGAGTACATTTGCACAAGTATAAATTTAAAAAGGTGCGATCTTATTATGTCTCGAATTAAAATCTAAAGAATACTTGTTAAAATTGTAAGAGATCTCTCTACTCCTCTCGTTAAATACAAAGTTTTGGTTTATATATTTCTACTTATAATATAAGAAATAGTAGTTAAAAACACTACAAAGTTTGTTCTACAGTCTTGTTTTCACAACATTGATAGATTTGATAGCACCAATTAATATTCTTATTAAACAAAAATATTAAAGATTCTCATCTGTCGTTTATTTTATGAAAACAATAGATTTCGCCAATAGTTATCATCAAGTAACCATCAACAAGTTTGGTATATTTAATAAATTGTTTTAAAAATAAACGAACTCATTTATATATAAAATTAAATGTCTTTCGGTATAAAGAGAATGCATGGTCTAATTAGAAACATCTAATATATTTAGTAATAAAAGCATTTAGTCTACTCGTAAAGCGACAGCATGTATACTTTGATGACGTTATGTTATGCTACAAAATAATCTAAGAGTTGACTTTTCACGAGTATTTCATAAAAATATACACATTCAACAACACTTTTTTACTAGTCATCGTATCGCAAAAGTATCTATATAAATGTAACTTACATAATTTGTTATATTAATGCAATAATTATGTACGGATTTTAATGAAAAGGAAACTGTCTTAGTTTAACTTCCATTACGTTATTTGTTTGAAAAGTCATTTAAGAGATTTGTTAATTTTACGCCAGGTCTTAGTTTCCAAATTTCCTCCATATTCAAAGCAGTAGCGTCATTAAGGATGAGGCGTTATTTTACTGAGCTAGTCCCAGCAGACCTACCAAGCGAGTCCTACAGTAGGAAAGAGACGTCGTCATTAAAGGTCCGCGTTGTGAGCTCTTCGCACGTACTTGGCGAAGTAATCCGGTCGCCAGCACTTGCAGGAGCCTGGCACCAGGAACCAGTCGTAGTACAACCTTACCTGCAACGTTATTCTATGTTTAATAGGGGTGACGACAGGGTCAGAAAAGTATGAGTGCAACAAGTCCATCTTTTATTATCCAAAAATAATGGACCCATATTTTTCAGTATAGCAAAAAACAAAAAATCACAGAGAGTGGGGGCTTGCGATGTCAACGCTAAGTGAAAATCGTACCTAGTTGTGACGTCATGCAAAATTTCAATGAGCTGTTTCTTTGTCGTAAAAGAAAAATACGTGTACAATATTTTTTATAATCTATCTAATAGGCTAAATATATATATATATATCCATTCGTCATGCTTATTATCTATCACTACACTAGACTATTAGACACTTAGGTTCAATTCAAGTCACAGCTGTCTTTCGATAGTAATGACTAATGTCGTATTACAACGCCAAACTAAAAATTGTTTTTCGCTCTTTGGCTTTTCCATCTGGGACTGGTCAGCTCGGCTTCCCTTTTTTTTTGACTACTTAATATTTTTAATACGCAATTTATGTTTGTTAACTCATTTGCAAGCATTACATGTTAAATGTGTCAACATTGTATTTTAATAATTAAAAGACAAAAATAATAATATGACAAAGCCTTTCCGGCGAGTAGGCGACCAATACTGTGACCACACTCAGTGTTGCTCGACGATGAAATAGGAACACGTAGCTACGTACGTCTTTCTAGCTACTTCTGGAGTAAGGATCCTGGGATCCTAATATACACTCCCAACTATTACTATGCCATAACGTATACATATGAGAGAATGTTGAATGCACCTGGTAGCAGCCGAGCTCGTCGTGTCCGTCGCAGTGCGGCGGCTTCTCGGTGGCGGGCGCGGGCTCGGCGGCCGCGGGGCTGGCGCGCTTCTGCAGATACTGCTGGTACTCCTGCAACAGAGGAGCATTACTTTTGAAAAGGATCTTTTACCAAAAGAGTGTTCTTCTTTTTAATTGATTTCCTCTTCTTCCTTTTTTACCATCTTTTGTTATTCTTCTTCTATCTTCTGCTATTACTATTGTATAAAACACTTAGGTAAAGCGAAAGTTTTGATGTTTAACTGTTTATGAGTTTCGTTTGATTGTTACTTACATCACACAAAATCTGCTAAACAGTGTGCTAAACTTTTTATACCGGAAAATGTGACGTTCCCGTGGAATTGTCACGTTTTACCCTTTGACTATGCAGATATAGCTATATATAGCTGCTATATACAATATGTAACAAAAACCCTGTCCGATTGTTGTAGGAGCAACTCAGACCGTTAATATGAACACCTTTCCCTATATATCCTTTCCCATTATATTCCTTTCATACAAATTGCCGGACCGGCCGAACACTTTTATATCAAAATGTCGATTGGTCCCATAGGGAAAGTTGTTCATATTGACGGTCTGAGTTGCTCCTACAAGGATCGGACAGGGTATTTGTTACATATCGTATACACAGTACCGGATCTACACATTGTTTTTAATTGTTTAAGAAGGAGGGGCAAAATGTATAAATAATCTACCCCAGTAGCTTAAAGTAACTTAAAGATTTGCACCTCAAGGGTCTCTGGGGTGCTAGTCTTTAAGTTTGTCGAAGTTTAGCCACCAATTAGGTATACAGAACAGCAGGAGTGGAGTTTAAAAAAAGGAGGGTGCAAATATATTGCGCTCCCTGAATGTGCTGCCGGGAGCAGGTTTCCCGGTCTCCCCCTATGATGAGAGGCTAGTTGAACACGTGTGATGACCTGGAAGTGCTGCGGCTGCTGCGCGGCGGGCGGGTAGTGCAGCTCGGCCACCAGCAGCGACACCCAGCGCGGGGAGCTCAGGCAGCCGCCCTCCAGGTAGTGGCAGCGGGACTGCATGCACCTGCAACACAGTCAAAAACCCCCATTTTACTACCTAAGTATTAGAAGGTTTCCATATCAGCGCGTTCCCGGTTGTATCCTAGCTGTGTCACTTCAGACCCCGGGGTGCCTTTCCCGCTCTTCATCTCCAAATATAAGAAAGATCACCTAAGGATGACGAAGACCATGCGAAATTGAGCAGAAATAGTCGGAAGAGTTTCAACAATTTGGCATCTTAGCGCGTTCCCGGGGTTGTAACCTCGGCCGTTCCTTTCCGGATTCTCTTCTCTAAATATAAAATGCATGTCAATGATCATCCAAAGATGACGAAGACCATGCGATATCAGTTATACCATAGACATTTTAAGCTATTGCAAAGCATTTATCGCGGGCTTGGAGCGCGGCGATCGAATCTCATCTCTCACTCATCGTCTAACGTCGTTTCAGTTTGGCAGATTTCGGTACGGTGCACGACTAGACGTATCCGTGTAGACTAGCTGCTAACTGCTCATAATAAAAATTCCTGAATAACCAACATGTATTGTAAGATAATAAAAATATTTTTAACGATATTAACTTCTCATTTTTTCAATAAAAAAAAAGTTTTCTTCTCGGTCACCACGCTCAAAAAGTGTAACTTGTATTAATATCAAAGAAAAAAAATACTTCATAAATAAAAATAAATAAATAATTATAATTGCATTAGTTGATAAAAAATGCTATGCAATAGCTTTACTGCGGCAGCCCCCGAGTGCCAGTGCCACACGTTTTTTTATGGTTTTAATGATTTGACCAACACGACCGGCCGCGCCGCCTACGTCAACCCTATTTGGGATTCTTAGGAATGCAGTTGTAGGACGAGATGTATGTGCTATATATGTATATATGTTATTTATCACAAAAAATGACATTGGAGCTAGCTCATTCTGTGTTATAAATGGTGACTTTTTACCACCAGCCGAACTTTTCGAGCAACTCCTGTCCATGATACTGAATTACTTTTCATAAAAAAAGAATTTTGAAAATCGGTCCACAATTGACAGATATATCGGCGAACATACGTAAAAAAAATACTGTCGAATATATAACCTCCTCCTTTTTTGAAGTCGGTTAAAAAACAACTAACAAAAAACGAAAAAAACATTTGGCTTCCCATTCGGTCAACCAGATTTAGTATGGGAGAGCAAAATTCTTTATCGATTTTTTTAAAACTTTTTTATTAAATAGTAGACCAGTATCTATGGACAGAACTTGTTCCATAAATTTGGCTGTAAGGATATGTGTGAGGGATACTAACTCAGCGATACTAAATTTAATAAAAAATACGTGTACATATATAGATAAACACCCAAAACCCAGGTCAATCAAAAAAAGATCATTTTCCGTCTTAATCTAACCGGGGATCGAGCTCGGGATCCCCAGTGTGACCAGCCTGACATGCTGACCACTAGGCCTCAGAGGTCGTTTAAACAGTCTATCAGTGTGATATGCTCATATCGATTTATTTATCGTCGACTGAACCTCACCTCGTGACCTCGACGGTCTGCGTGAAGTACCCCTCGTAGGGAATCTGCACCACGTACCGCCACACGCCCTGGTAGTTGCGCGCGAACACCGGCGTGGCGTACTCCACGCGCGCCGGGCAGGGGGTCGGCGGGCCCTGGAACCAATCACGTCATATTATACTGAAGATAAAATCCTCGGCTCTCAGTTATCACTCATCATCATCTTCAGCTTTCGAAATCCCCTGCTAGATATAAGCCTCCCTTTATCTGCCATCCTGTTCGGTCCCTGGCCTCCCTAGCCGCTGCGATCCAGTTCTTTCCAGTAACTTGATATCGTCAGCTACCTCCTAACCAATGAGTAGTCGAACTATTTTTTTTCGTAATTGGGACCTGTGTCGAAATAACTAACTGTCGAAATTCATTATGACTCTCGCACCGTTCGTTCCACACTGTGCGTTCTATTTCTGGGGTACTATTTGGTGATAGCCTTCTTCCGTCGCTGTCGTTCCTTCTAGCCAGATGCCCGCCCACTTCTAATTTAACAGCTGCAAGCTGCAACTGTAAAATCTTCGTGCTGCGACCTAGGAAAATGGCGAGCAAGTGAGGGCGGAAACACTGGTTGCAAGTGTGTACAACTTCAACTATTTCCAACAGCATATCTAGTGGCGGATTTGCAGACATATCCTGGACGCCCTCGGCCCTGTAATATCAGCCTACCCTTTTATCTTCATTCATATTTTGGCTGGCACACATAATACACGCACGAGCGATACCGCCCATTAGAATTACTTTAACTATCCCCAAGATACTGCGCCCATATCCAATGTGATGACGGTATGGTAGGATGATGCGCAAAAAGATTTTTTTGCTTGCTCCCCACGTCTAGATTCAGGGCAGGATTGGCCGCATCTGATTTGATTACCTCGTATCTGTGAAGATGGGGTGGTCTGGAGCCAGGATCTTCGCGTCTCTCCACGCCTCCGGGGGCTGGGCTCGGCTCACTGTCGCCGTTGAAAGCGCGGTACAGCATGCAGAACCTGAAAACATGAAAAAAAAAATCAATTTATTATAAAATTTAGTCCCCCAGTGCATACTATATCTGTATTTCGGCCTGTATGTCTACCAGTGCAAAGAAGGAGGTAGGTCACTATTATTATAAGAATAAAAGTATTATTTTTTCAGCAATCTGCTAAGGCCAAGAGGCAAACTTGAAAAAACTTCCTTAGAAAATTTTGTACTTAAGCGTTTGGAGTTTCAAAATTTTATTTTGAATAGCCATCTTGGTATAAAAATATCATAAATACCCAAATACATGCTACTTTTATTTTTATGTCGGTTAAAGAACTAATCAGAAAAATCCTTTAATTCTTCGCACTTTGTTATCGAAATAAAACGCAGCTCAAATAAAAAAGTTATGTGACAGACAGATGTCAAAATTGTGACATCGTCTGTCTGACATCAACTGCATTTTTAGGTTAGAAAGATAAAGCAGAATTTTAGTATATTAAAAATAAAAAATAACATAAATGTCTCCGGTTAATTCATTAGAAAAATGTCCGCAGCTCTAGTTCGGCAGGCTTTGGAATTTGTCGATCAAGAAGGTATGACTTTCAACCATACGTATATTCTGTGTAATTTTGTTTCGGTATAAAATGTTTATTTTGTTCGTAGAAGGCGTCGAGAAGCGTGACAAACGACAGGCAGGACGGAAGGCGAATTCATCAGGTCAAGGTTCGTCTCTCATTGCGTCATAATAACGTATAGTTGAGTTTATTACTTGATAAATTTGCCTATTGAGTCATTTGACGTGAACATAGTCAAGCAGCCCCGAGGTCGGTTGTTATCAAGCGTTCGTTTGTAAGCTTGTGCGGTTCTTGGGCGATAAATTATGCAATTCGCGACATGTTCGGGTTTTTCGCGTGAGGTGTGCTGGGTTATTTGACTTGTGCCACGCGCGCCGTAGCGTAACGTACCAGTGCTATTGGGTGTGTATTCTTATCCTTAATTCTGTAAACTAAAGTTAAGATTGCACATAAGTGATGGAAATATATCAAATAGTTAAATTTATGAAAATTTAATGATCAAATACTGATTAGAAACATCAAAAGGGCCGGTAAAAATGAACTGATTGTTGTGATTATAATCACTTGTTTGTTTTTAATTTGTTAAGAGAAAATAAGAATTGGATATTGTGTTTTTTTTTACTGTATTTTAATTGTGTTTTTTGTATGTACAATAAAGAATTTATCTATCTATCTATCTAAAAGGAAGACCAAAAAGGTTGTTCATGGATAAATTAAAAGAAAAGGTAAATGTTGTGCCGTACGGGGAGGTTAAGCATGTAGATGAAAATAGAAAGACATGGAAAATACTCCACTGACAAGAATCTAGTTCCTTTTATTGATGATGATGATGACGAACAAATAAGGCTTATTGACTAGCATTCAATAAAGACAACAGGAACAAACAACTAAACAAACGCCTTATAAATTACCAGGTTATTGCACAACAACTGCTTCCGGGTTTGATTTATTTACTTAAATAATACATACTGG
Organism: Acrobasis suavella; assembly: GCA_943193695.1. Classification (NCBI taxonomy): domain Eukaryota; kingdom Metazoa; phylum Arthropoda; class Insecta; order Lepidoptera; family Pyralidae; genus Acrobasis; species Acrobasis suavella. The sequence goes on from OW971950.1 coordinate 15,326,224, forward strand.
ATTTACTATTTTTATGAAGTCTATATTTTTTGCCTCGTCACTCCCTAAATACCGAGTTTCATCGAAATCGTTAGGGCCGTTTTGAGACCGCAATATATAAGAATCGCTCGTTTAAAGTATAGGATTTTGGATAAAATACAATGTCTTTAATTTCAGAGCGAGGGAAGCCCTACAAGAGGCCCGGCAAGCAGCAGAAGCAGCCGTCACAGAACCAGCCGAACACACGAGCCACCATCAAGAAGCTGCTGGCGCTGTCCAAGCCTGCTGCTGACAAGAAAACTGCACAGAAGGTATGTGAATAAACTTTACTAATTAATAATTCCTGATTTGTCTACAGCAAGGTTGCCTGGAGGAAATAGCTTAGCGATAAGACTGCCTTTGCCTATTTCCTAGTAGCCTGTAAAAATTTTTCTCTGTAATTAAGGGTATTTTTGTATATTGTACACTTACCCATAGAGAATAAGGCTGAATACCTACAAGTTTGGTGCATACTCCACCAACTAGAACCACTCGGCTCTTAATAAGAAGATATAAAATATTTTTATTTATTATCTTTCAAAATTACAAATTTTGCACCTCCTTCAATACACTTCTTATTCTCGGCATCACCAGTGGGTTGACTGGTGGAGAAAGCCTATGGCTTTGTCTGCCTTTTACATTTGTAATAAAGTTAAATAAATAAAATAAATATATGGTAGAACAATTTTAAAATAAATTATTTAACTATTGCATACATTTAGTGCAGAAAAAATGTAAATATTAATAAATAGTTGATATTAGTAAAGCCCCTAGTTGCCAAGTGTTTAAGAATTCTGTAGGCATGCATTAATTATCTTCACAAACTGTCATAGAGTATCATAATCAATATTACATGTAGTCTTAATGAATCTAAGCAGTTTTTTTGTATGTAGGTCTAATATATCAAAATTATATTTTATCTTAAAATCTATATTATACGTGGGGCGCACTATAAGTTTCCGGAATGAATATGAAAAAATACTATTAAAGGTACAAAATTAATTTATTGTTTTTCAAAATAATCTCCCTTGGCGTCTATGCACTTTTTCATTCGATGAAACCAGTTTTGAAAACTTTTGTGCCACTCCTCTGTGGTGACCTCTGAAACGTGTTTTTCATACTCCTCGACAGCCTCTTCTGGTGATGAAAATCGTTGACCGCGTAATTGGTTCTTAATTTTTGGAAACAGAAAAAAGTCACAAGGTGCCAGGTCGGGACTGTATGCAGGATGACTCATGAGTTCTACATTTTTCGCCTTCAAAAAGTCGTTTGTCTGTCTGGCCGTGTGAGAACTAGCATTGTCGTGGTGCAGGATGATACGGCGTTTACGGTTATGTTTACGGAGTTCGTCAATAACTTCCGGCAAACAAATGGTCGTGTACCAGTCACTATTCACTGTACGACGATTCTCTAAAGCAACAGTAGCCACGTGTCCAGTTTTATTAAAAAAAGAAGCAATCATCCGCTTAGATGCACTTTTCACGCGCGCCACTTTGGTTGGTTTCGGCTCATCTTGAAAGACCCATACGCTCGATTGCTGCTTTGTTTTGGGATCGTAGCAATAAATCCATGTTTCGTCACCTGTTACTATGTCCCACACCAAATTTGACGCACCTTCGTTGAATCTGGTAAGCATGGCACTGAACAAGTGACGCGGTCCGTTTTTTGAGCCTCGGTCAAGTTGTGTGGGATCCACCGCGAGCACAGCTTTCTCACACCCAAATGTTTGTGTAGGATTAATTGTATTTGACTCATGCCTATTTCTAAGGATGCGCGAATTTCATGGTAGGTCACATGCCTGTCTGTTTCAATCATACGGCGCACAGCATCGATGTTTTTGTTGGTCACAGCGGTGGACGGCCGACCATCGCGAGATTCGTCACTGAGATTGATACGACCACGCTTGAATTCTGCAAACCAGCTATAAACAGTTGTCTTGCATGGTGCTTCATTGCCAAAAGCTGTTTCAAGCCGAGCGATGCTCTGTTGAGCTGTCAAATTACACTTAAAATCGTATAAAATCATACTACGAAAATTTTCCCGAGTTAAATCCATGTTGATGCAGACACACAATTTTTTAAATGGCGCCACAAGGTAAAATCAAAAGACAGTCAGATGAAACAAACTGCATTCTACAGCCAAAGTTCTATTTTCAAATGTTGCAATAAATTTTTAAATATTGTTTATGTAAGTGGCCAGTTCCGGAAACTTATAGTGCGCCCTATGTATAAGTAATAAATTTATAGATTTATATGCTTTTATAACGTGTCACCACCACCAGTAATAAATTATTACTTTAGGTTCAGGGCTTTTTCTAACTGTCAATGACAGTTAGAAAAAGCCCTGAACCTTAAGTTACAATTTTGTAATAAAGTTAACTAAAAAAAGTTTCAAAATTAATATCCGACCTCACCCCCAATAATTATAAAATAAAATTTCTGTGGGATCACCTAGAAACTATACCCACTCAAAAAAAAAGAAATTTCCACATTGGTCCAGGCATCTTTGAATTATCCGTGAACATACATAAAAAAAAAGTTCGCGGCCAATTGATAAACTCCTTTTTTTTTTGAAGTCGGTTAAAATATAATATTACACAGTAATAAAATACCTTTCGTAGTACTAAAATAGTAGTTAAATAAACAAGATGAGAGGGACGCGGCAGCTTGTAAACTCAAGGTGTAGCTGTTGTTTGATAAGATATGCCGAAAATATACGGCTTACAAACAGCAGTTTTGGAATATATTGAAACTATTTTGGTTTTATGTAGTTTCTCTGTGGTACAGATAAAACTTTTTTAATATGAATAACTATACAATATGTAACAAAAACTTTGTCCGATCCTTTTAGGAGCACTCAGACCGTCAATATGAACAACTTTTTCTATGGGACCAATGCTTGAAACTCAAAGAAAAAATCAACATTTTCATACAAATTGCCGGGCCGGCCGGACACTTGTATGAAAATGACGATTTTTTTTTGTTCGAGTTTCAGGCGTTGGTCTTATAGGAAAAGTTGTTCATATTGACGGTCTGAGTTGCTCCTACAAGGATCGGACAGGGTTTTTGTTACATATTGTAAATCGTCCCGAACTGTGAACTCGCGAACCCCATATCTCGGCAAACCCTTGACCGATTTCCTCATATTATGAACTTAAAAAATTCTATTGGCTATATCTCATGAAGCTCGAATCAAAGATACTCAAGATATCGTCGAACAAACATGCATACATGCAAACGTCGGATTGTTCAAGTTGACTAGATATATCTCTCTATCCATATGCAATATCACGGATTCATCATCATCATAATCATCTCAGCCGCGTAACGTCCACTGCTGGACGTCCCAAGGATTTCCAAAATAACCGATCTATAGCGGCCTGCATCCAGGCCGCAAGAGAAGGAAGAGGAAGAGGCCTTTAAATCTCTACGTTATAATAAAGAATGTTACATTTTATATAAATTCAAACATTTTAATATATCACAACATTTATAACGAAATAAGGAAATAAAAAATCTTATAAGAACCATTTCAACATCTACGCGGACGAAGTCGCGGATTAAAGCTAGTTAAGTTAATGTAGTTGGACTTAATGCTGAAGTATTCTCTCCCTGTCAACCTATAGGAAAAGATAAACAGATAAGAAAGTTGGCGTCTAAATAAAAGATATAAAGTCAGATATCATAATTACTTTAAAATATTATAAATACATTTATAGGCTTACCAACGATTGTAAAGTGATTTGATGTTTGATTTTAGGGAAAGAGATATTTAAATTAGATTTGGTGCAAGGTAATTATGTTATCTATTAGGCGTTGCCTCCACTATCGCGTTTTTATCCCTAATAAGGCAGACGGAGCTTTTTGGGTCTTGCGTCTAACACAGAGCCCAGGGCCGCAAGACCTAAGGCTACTTTGAGCGTGATGGTTGGCGAGAAGGTGGAAAAAGGTACAAAATAGTGATGGGTTATTTATCACCGTCATCTGCTTAACAGATTCATTTTTTTTTAAATCACGAATCAACCGTTATCTCAGAAACTATTTCAGTAAATTGCAGCTCAATAGTTTGACGTTTCAAAATTATAATTTTTGTATGCTAACGTCTAAATGTCAATAAACCTACAGCAATAATATTTTAATAAATAATTAAGTGACAGCAAAAGGATCAGGGTTTGTGCATAGAGATCAGCCCTCGCAGACGTTGATCTTCTTATCTAACTTCAGACAGATCATGGGACTTCCAGACACGATCAGTGAGTCGTCCGAACCGAAGTTCGCTGCAGCATCAGCAATGCGCGATGGTATCTCCGAAGTCAAAGTGTTTTAGTGTCGGATGGACCCAGACAATGTGATAGGTCTTTTTAGGGTTCCGTAGTAAACAAGGAACCCTTATAGTTTCGCCATGTCTGTCTGTCCGTCCGCGGTTTTACTTAGCTGTGATTTGGCATAAGTATGTATATTAATTATGCGGAAAAGTGAACATTTTTGTTAAAGTGTGTGTGTGTGTGTCCCCCCCTCTATCTACTAAACAGTTATACATGGACACGTGAAAAAATTCATAGCTATAGTATATTTACCGAAATTAAAAGGAAAACTATCAGAGCTAAGTAGGGTTTACAAATTAAAAAGTTATAGGCGATCAACTTATAAAATGTACTCGGAAAAGAAAAATTTCGTACAAATTCAATAAAAAAATAGTTTTTAGACGTTTTCAGTGGCATGAACTCAAAATTGGCATTCGTAACTACGGAACCCTACACTGCGCGTGGTTCGACACGCAATTGGCCAATTTTTTTTTAAATTGATTTAAATTCAGAAAATAACACAAAATATTTTTTTTCATGCATCCCAAAAAACCACGATCTTCTAGTATTTATCTTCAAGTGGTTTCCCATCTAGATTAAATATAGCGCAGTTTGATCCACTTCGCTATCTCTTGGTCGTTGTGTGAGATTGACAGATGTCACATCAAACGGCGGTGAGCCGAGAGATAACGCCAGGCCGAGCGATAACTGAGCCCTTTTGACGGGGGATTCTAGGGATTATCGCTGTATTTTTAAGGTTCCGTACCCAAAGGGTAAAACCGGGATTCTATTACAAGACTCCGCTGTCCGTCCGACTGTCTATCACCAGACTGTATCTCATGAACCGTGATAGCTAGACAGTTTAAATTTTCATAGATGAATTTAAGTAAGGATTACCTATAACCGGAGAGCTTGCATGAAAAGAGTAATGAGTGTTGATGAAGCAAAGAAGTTGCAAGGACCTGCCTATACAATATAAATAAAGACAATTATAATAATATGACAAAGCCCTTCTGGCGAGTAGGCGACCAATACTGTGAAAATGAGTTTCTTTCGGCGTTTGTTCTCAGCAGTGGTCGTTACGAAGCGCTGGTATCGGTAGCTTTTCTTTAACAATAAATTAAATTTTAATATACTTTACACGTAACATAAATTATACTTATTGACGTGTAAAAGTGCCTGTAAAGGTCTAATTACTGAGTAAACATTTGAATCTTTGAATCATGGGAAACAGGCGTGAAAATATGAATGTATGTATTTCTGTTGTAACAAATAGTAAAAACAGAATAAAAAAACATTTAAGTGGGACTCCCATACAACAAACGTGACTTTTATAGATAATGGTATGGAATCCCTCCAAGTGGGTACTGTGTACTAATGATTATACACGCCCTTTGCCGGCCACCATTTTCTACCAGACTACGGTGAAGCCAAAAGGATGGTTATGTGTTTCGCCTTTATATACATATGTATGTATGTTCATCTGTTCCCCTTGTAACGAAACTTCTTTTGTTAAGTTACCTTTTATATCATACTTCTATGATATGTATGGTAACTTTACAAAAGAAGTATCGTTGGAAGCGTCTTGGCTTCGTGCTGGTTATATATAGGTTATGTAACGTCACAATACATTCAAAATGGCGCCCTCTCTAAGTCGTCCAATACTAAACAAGTCACCAATTAATAAAATCGAATCATACCTTGTGGGGTGCCAAATAATATTTCATAAATAAAAACTGACTTCACCCGAAAACTATCCAACCGATCTTGATACAATTTGTATGGGACCACCTGGCAAGCAACCTTTTTAAACAAAAAAAGAATTTTTAAAATCGTTTTAGGCGTCTTCGAATAACATATGATAATTTTTCAAAACTAAAAACCGACTTCACCCCCAACCTTAACAAACGATTTTGATAAAATTTCCATGGTACCTGGAAAGTATACCCTTTCAAACAAGAAAAGAATTTTTTAAATCGGTCCAGGCGTCTTTGAATAATCGGTGAACATACATAAAAAAATAAAATAATGGATCGCGACGAATTGATAACCTCCTCCTTTTTTTGGAAGTCGGTTAAAAAAAAGCGGCCAAGTGCGAGTCGGACTCGCCCATGAAGGGTTCCGTAGCAGCAAGTATAAAAGTTCTTGTAGTTCGTTGTAACTTTGATCGATGTTTTAATAAACGTATTAAAAAATACTACTTACTAGATCTCGTTCAAACCAATTTTCGGTGGAAGTTTGCATGGTAATGTACAGCTTATATTTTATTTTGGTTTTATCATTATTTTATTTTAGGAGTTACAGGGGGGAGGGGGACAAATGATATTAGAAACCTCAATATCATTTTTGAAGACCTATCCATAGATACCCCACACGTATGGGTTAGATGAAAAATAAATTTTGAGTTTCAGTTCTAAGTATAAGGAACCCCCAAAATGTATTGTTTTTTTTTTCTATTTTCGTGTGAAAATCTTAATCCGGTTCACAGAATACATCTGAAAAAGTTTCGGAAAAAAGTGGCTGTGACATACGGACAGACAGAAATGACGAACCCATAAGGGTTCAGTTTTTTGCCATTTGGCTACGGAACCCTAAAAACATAAAATTTCGGTTAGGTCGGAAGTCGGTTAATAAAAGGGCGCAAAAGCACATTTCAAAATTATTCGTTATTAGCTTTTGCTCCCAATTCTAACGGAGCTTTAGTGTATGTTGTTTCGACGACGTGGACGCGTTTTGTTTATCGTATGTGAAAGTAGTCGGCTGCGAAATTTGCTGCTTAAAGTCTCCTTATCCTAGACAGAATAAGACTTTCCCATGCAAACGTTGTCTAGCTTTTATTTTGAAACGGCATGTCAGATATTGGCGAAATTATGTAATTTCAAAGAAATTGCATATATTAAGGCATATAACTAGTTTTCACAGACAAAATATGAACTTAAAAGAGAATATAGTGTATCATATCAAATTTGACCATCACTATGGAAAACTTGTACAATCTTATATTTTCTTTCAAGTTCATATTTGACTGTCGAAAACTAGATATATGCAATATATATAATATTTTTTAAAATTTTAAATACTGCCGAAATCTGACATTTTATTTCAAAATAAAAGGTAGACTAAAGTCTAGTGTAAGGGGATTCTTAAAAATCCCCTTACCCTAGACTTTTCCATACAAACTTAGTCTACGTTTTATTTTGAAAGGACACGTCAGATTTCGGTGAAAATTTGTAATTTTAAAGTAATTGCAATTTCTTTAAAATTACGTGACTTTGCCCATACCCGACGTGTCGTTTCCAAATAAAGCGTAGACTATGTTTGTATGGGAAAGTCTGATTCTGTCCAGGGTGAGGGGACTCTTAAGTCGACAACTGCGGCAATGATAACAGTCGGAACTCTTATCCAAATAAGATATTTACGTCACGTGATTGATTTTCGGCCCCTGAGAAGTAGAGTCGTGATTTTTTTGGAACAAATAAGTACCTATTTTGTTTCCTGCTTTTCTGTTTCAGATTTTATTGATAAAATCAAGGAAATTACTATGACTCATCATTATATCTATAACAAGAAGTTCTGTTTACTATCTAAAGCTATATAAACATCGAAACAACTTTAATTTAATCGTAATTACGATTACTTATATCAAGTCGAACTTTAAATGTACGAATATCATTTGTTCGAAATCATTAAATACGTCGTTGAAATCTTATAGCGAAGTTACATAACTTCACTTTGAGATTTTAACGGTGTACTATATTTACATAAGTACCTACTACGCTGATTAAACTAAAAATTAAAAAAATATATATATAAGCCAAATGTTATCCAAAGCAAAAGTATAAATATTTTATGGGGTTATTAAGTCCATTATTATGTACAACTTTTCTTAAATAAATATATATAAAAATATAAGAAATTATATGGAAAAAGTGGTTCAAAATAATAAACTGAAACCCTTTAGAATATATGTTTTTAATCAAAAGCACTTTGTATAAAAAATCGTCATAACTTTTTCAAACAATTGAAATTCGAAAATATGTTTATCGTTAATTAGATAGGTCACCTGTTATCAGTAAAACATACGAGTATGAGTTATGAATCACACAAAAATGCACCACCAGGCTTATTATAAAAGTGTGTACTATGAATCATTATCGCACTGATAGTCGTATCAATCGTCTGTCCGTTGGCTGAAGTACATTTAGTTTTGATTTAAAAATTATATAAAGAGAATTAAGTTTGTGTGAATAAATTAGTGGATTAGAGGTAGTGCACGTGGACCCACTATCTAGACCAGTGTCGAAGAAGGACGGAAGATGAAGGCGTCTGACCTTTGCTACTTTACTCGGTCGTCACACATTACGCGGACGGATTTCTTGAATCAATTCAGTATGTATTTTTACTTGTTTAGCATAAATTAAACAGAATTGAATTACTTTGTGCGATTCCGCCACCAGTTAGTTCATGCAAACTATTGCTGACCGGCCCACACACTAATGTCAGTCCCAGCATACCTGCCACCAACAGCCCGTGTGCACTCGCCACCAACAGCCGACGCGTGCTCCCTCCCATGCTGCTGCATCCGCTGCGGCTGCAGCATCATCAGGCACCAAACAAGTTGTTGATCGTTCGCCGGTCGACGCTTGACTGCCGAATGAGCAATAATTTTTTTGGTGCTTGAGGATGCCTCGTGGAGGTGAAATAAGTGTCGCGTGTGCGGTGTCCGATGTTGCTGCAGCCGCAGCGGATGCAGCAGCATGGGAGGGAGCATGCATCGGCGGTTGGTGGCGGGTGCACACGGGTTGTTGGTGGCAGGTATGCTGGGACTGTCAGAATTGGGTGGGCGCCGGCCGGCAATAGTTTGCATGAACTAACTGGTGGCGGAATCGCACAAAGTAATTCAAATCACATAGTATGCAACTTTGACCTCCGCAAAGTAACACCTAAATTTATTAACTAAATAAAACGGGTTACATATGTAGACACATGTATCTGAGAAACAAAAAAAGTCACGGAAACAGCGCTTGAAATTTCGCATGACGTCACTTCTACGTATGATTTTTACATTGAAGTGACGTCGCCAGCCCCTCCGGAACTTTGATGATTGTGAATTTTTACTTTTTTTTGACAAACTGAAAAATATGAGTCCATTATTTTTGGATAATCTAAAAGAACGACCAATTGCAATTATACTTTTCTAACCGTGTCGTCACCCCTATTTCCAGATAGTCCAGCGCGCCGTCAAAGGGAAGCCGCTGGTAGAAAAGCCCGAAGCAAAGAAAGAAGAGCCCAAGTCCATCTTGTTCGCGGACGAGGACGAGCCTCCGCCGCGGCCGGCGCACTAGCCTCTCTCGCTGGGAGCTGGCTTGCCGAAAGGTTCGTACTCGCTTTAAAATTGTGTACTCTGTGCTTACGGTAATAAACCTCAAATTGCTTCGCAATAAATAGGAAGCTGCTTATAGAAAAAGGCGAAGCCAAGAAAAGCCCAAGTCCATGTTGTATGCACCTTCGTCCTTGTTTGCGGAAGACGAGCCTCCGTTGGCTGCTTGGTCAGCTCAGTAGCCTCTCTCGCTGGCAGCTGGCTTGCCGAAAGGTTGGTTTTGGCTTTGCAATAGGGAAGATGCATATTTCTTTTTCGTTGTGCTATGGAAAGTGTTCCTAAAAATAAGCCAAGAAAAAACTCTTGCTAACCCAAAATCTCTTTAAGATATAACGGTTACAAAGTCACGTCCGCCTTTGGACGGTGTCTCGGAGCGCCTTAGAAAGACCGGACGGAAGTGACGTCACTTATGTCGCAATTGTAGGCGTGATGTAAGAACATTTGTTCGGGTGCCATGTCAAATATTGTGTTTACAGGATTGACCTCATAACAAAAGTAACTTTAAAATTTCTTTATTCCTTAATTGCATAATATACTAGCTATTGTCCGCAGCTGGGCATGCGTGTAAATGTTTGTTGGTTCCCAGCTGGGCATGCGTGTAAATATTTGTTTGTTCCTAGCTGGGCATGCATGTAAATGATTGTTTGTCCCCAGCTGGACGTGCATGTAAATTATTGTTTGTCCTCAGCTGGGCATGCGTTCAATGTTTGTTTGTTCCCAGCTGGGCATGCGCGTAAATGTTTGTTTGTTCCCAGCTGGGCATGCATGTATACGATTGTTTGTTTCCAACTAGGCATGCGTGTATACGATTGTTTGTCCAGCTGGGCATGCGTGTATACGATTGTTTGTCCAGCTGGGCATACGTGTATATGATTGTTTTTTCTCAGCTGGGCATGCGTGTATATGGACATAGCTGACGCCGCGCTCGGGAAGCTGCTACTGGCTGCCGTGTCTGCTTTCTTTGGAGTCGTCGTGCTGTGGCTCAACACTTACCCTTTCTTAGATAAGGGTGAGTATGGATTTTGGCAAAATTTTAGTCTTTTTGATACTTTTATAATAAGAAAATCATAAAAAAAACATAATAATACTGAAATCATCTTTTACTTGTTAACTAGATACTTAAAAGTGTTTCGTACCGAAATACATGAACTAGGTACTAACGTACGAGTCCGAATGGCACTTGAATTTATATGATAACAAATGGTATTTGTTTCCAGATTTGCCCATCACTCGTCTGGTCCCCGACCCACAGTGGTTTTTGCTAGGGTGCGCGCTTTGGGGGCTCTGCTTCGTCGGGGGACTCATGTCGTTTACTCTCTACCACGTCTACCCCTACTTGTGATCAACACGGCCACCATGGCGAAATACAATAAGGACGAATGGATCGTCATAGGTGAGTTTAGATGATCGGTGCGTTCTTTCTATTTAGCCGTTTGGTTTAGGAAGGTATGGTGCTGTATCATCTTGTTAGATTATTGGTGGAATAGATCATCGTAAGTGAGAGTTTATTTAGATGCTCTGCTTTGTGGAAGACTCATGTCGTTCGTTCTCTGCTACGTCCACCCTTACTATCTATTCAGTTGTTTCTCCGAGACACATATGCCGCTATCTTTGTTATTTTGATTACTTGATTAATATGTAAAAAAAAAATTAATATACTTTACTCGGTAACGTAAATTATAACTATTGGCGTGTAAAAGTGCCTGTAAAGGTCTGATTACTGAATAAACATTTGAATCTTTAAATCTAATGGTTCCGCCGACATAGTGTTTTTTACTATATTGTTATACAAACTAGATTTATCGTTTCTTTACAATAACTTGTCCTTTTAAAAGGACGTCAGGTTTTTATAGGGATACTTGTTAAGCCCCATCAAATGTTAGCTAGCAGATTGGTATTTTTAACTCAATTTGAATTAGATATTTTTGGCGGATGTACTGACCTATAGTACCTTTTTTTTCTAGGAATATCAGGCGTGACTTGCGGTGGCAAAACAACCCTAGCTAATAAACTGAAAGCGGCCTTAGTCCCCGTGTACATATTCCACCAAGACAAGTACTTCTACCCCGACGACAGCCCCAAACACGTCAAATGCGAGGGCATAGATCACAACAACTATGATATACTATCTGCATTGGACATGGACAGTATGTATAAAGATATATTGGACACGTTTTCCGGAAAGGACAAGAGTCATACAAGTAGCGTGGAAAGTTTGGAAGGGAAGATGGAGGTCAAGGGGAAGAAGTTTTTAATAGTGGAGGGGTTCAGCACCTTGAATTATAAGCCTATTATGGAGATTTGTAATCTGAGGTGAGTGTTCTTTTTGTAGGACGTTGTTGTGTTGATATATTTTTGAAGAAGTGAGCGATGTTCTGTCGGATAAGGCGTTTGTATGTATGTTTTACGATGACTCGGAAATTTTTATCAGAATTTTGTAAAATGTTAGAAGGTGGGACCAATAGAAATTTCAACATGAGCCAAATCTGCCAAGTTGCCAAAATATGGGGTTTTAAAGGGTTTGCAAGTTCACAGTTCAGGCTGAATTGTTGCATAACCAAAAGCCTACGGAAAGTTTAAACATACATACACTTGAAAAACATAACCCTCCTAAAGCAGTCGGGTTTAAATAGTGCCTAAGCACTGATGAGTGAAATTTTCAATCATTTGTTGTCTATGGTATCGACTGTCAAAAATCTATCTGTCACTGTCAAGAGTGTCAAGCAGTTAACAACTGCTTGCCGCCCGATTTCAACTCCATGAGTATAAAGCCGTAACACCAGTTACTACTGTAACCCAAAGGTTGCCTATTGTGCTATACCCAAATTGAATAGATATGTCTTTGAATTTCTTAGCTGAGTAAGACTTCTGTTCGTGAGTATTAGTAGTTATTCTGTGAGCCGACTGTTGATGCTAGGGTTTGTAGTGGCCAATATTAATATTGATGGTTGGGACTCGAATATTTATAAAATAACTTAGTAAATCTGGTCGAATAAATTAAAAAAAAAAGAATTCCGTTCTAACATATGGCATGTAGAAACGGTCACACGATCATAAAGATGTTTTTGTTGTGTACCGAAGTTAGGCGGCGACAGGGTTAGTGTTATAAAAAAAGATTGGAATGTTTGCGCAGTTGCAGAGTTGTTTCGACTTGGTATAATTTTGCGTGATAAATAAATGTTATTATGCAATATTGGGTGGTTTATATCACGCCGTGTTGTGTAAATGTGAGATTATACTGTCATATCTTAAGATTAGTTCTCTAATCTAATTATTTGCTAAAATCGTCGGACAGGGATCGGGTAGATTAACGCTAAGATACTTCCTGAAAATTGTTTCTATACACAGACATATTTATAATTGTACATTCAAATATATGCAGGGGTGAGGTTGCCTCTATTTACTCATATACTAAGGTACACATAAATTACAAGATACAATTGATCAGATATCGTGTTACATTCATCAATCAAATAAATTATAAATATGTCATATTATTCGATAGTATGACGATTGTGGAAGATCTCTATGTGAATGTAAATATATTAAGTTATCATAGATGGACGCTGATGCATGCAAGTGTGCGGGTGATGCACTATATTTTTTTCTGCATGCTAGTGGGCGTGGTGGCGAGTCAGGGTTCGGCGTCACAGAGCTGATAAAAGAAACGCCATGAGAAGGAGGGATAGTCATTTCGCGTCGTTTGCTTGGCATAGAAGTGTATCGAGTCTAAATCGTGTGTGTGTTTTGTTAGAAATTCCAGGCACTGATTTGAGCTCGTTCGTTTGTGTCCGGGTGAATTACTGCTTACTAAATATTTCATTTATACCTTTCTCATAAACTCAAAAATTCCGCTGGAGCGTTTGAAAAGTACTGAATAGGTTATACTGGGTGCTGAGACTGGCATTCTCAAATCTATAAAATATGATTACCAAAATTTCAAGAACGTTCCATATCGAAGACAATACATTATTGGGTGGTACAGCATGTGTTGCAGCAGTAATTGAGGCAGGCGGTGGTGCAGGTACTACCTGGTGCTGGAGTACGGCGCGTGCGTGTCGCGGCGCGCGCTGCGGCTGTACGCGCCGCCCGACGTGGCGGGCTACTTCGACGCCTGCGTCTGGCCCGAGCACCTCAAGTACCGGGCCGAGGTATGCCATACGATATTCTCGCGAACCACATAAACGCACAATGTTCGCGAGCTAAAATTCGTGAAAATTCGAGCGAAACTAGGCTTTATGTCCTTATTGTATAAGGGCTAGAGTTGTTTGGCCGGTTGCATTCACACACACACATGTACCGGCGCCTCGGAAATACATTCGTCTAGTATGGAATATATTGGACTAATGTAGACCTCCATACCGGCTCACATAAAAAGGCGATCGAGTGTGCACCGTGCCAGTTCAGTACGAGCTACGAAAGCGATCACTTCGAAGGAAACCTACCCCAGTACGACAAGTGAACGTACCTACGCGACTTAGACATCAGCGACCATCTTCACATGTCAACTTAGAGTTCTGTAATGAAAAAAGACTCTCATACGACGTTTGGCGTTTTTCTCCAAATCTCGAACCCCAGTTTCGTAACAATATTTATAATATCTCTTGATAATCTTCGTTTTGTTTTGTTGTACAATTGTTGACGTCAAAATAGTTATATATGCAACTGTATAATAATAAGGGGTATTAAAACACGAACGTGGGTTTGTGCTGATAACACACTAATGAGTGTTTTAATACCTAATTATTACAGTTGCATACAAATCTTTATCTACACCCATGATATGAATTCTCTATAAAAGGTTCTAAATCCATAGTATCAATTTAAGTTGTACAGTGTTGTAAAAACTCAATGTACATTCCTAATAAGTTTATTGTTAAGTATCTAATATAAACTAACTATTTACGAATGGCTAATAATGAAATTAGTTATTGTAATAATTATTAAAATTTTGGATCGTACAATTATTTTTGTTTGATATTTCTAAATACCGAACAAAAATGGCGGGATACGACGTAAATTCGAATAACCAATAAGTTCCTTTTTTAAATTACGGAACTGAAGTAGTGAACGGCGCGTACATGACAATGTTCTTTTTTTGAAATTCATAAAGAATGTGGCTGTTTGATGAGTAAGGAATCGAGTTTGCGTTGCATAATGTTTAGTACAACATTATAACACTCTTTTGGGTGATATAACTGATATAATGGTTACTATGACACTGGGTGTTTTAATGTTGGCAATAAGCTAACTTTTTTTTTTGTGATTTATAGCATGGGTGTAGATAAAGTTACTTACAGTACAACTAAGTTTACTGCCGCCTCCAAAGCGCTAGTGCAGAAGAAGCGGTTACAAACTGCACTGCAGCATTTTCTTTTATTAGCCTTTTTTACCCGACTACGGCAAAGCCAAGAGCAAAGGTAATGATTTTAGCTGTCTATACACGTTACACGTTGTAAATATATCTGTTCCACCGTAGCATTCGAATCGCTTGTCCAGTTTTTACAAATGATATGTCAATCGACTCGTCATTATGGTCCGGGCGACATGGGCTACAATTTGTATGCAAAAACTACACAACGTGGCAGGGACATGCCCGTAATACATTTTAAATTTATCAATATTTATGAAAATTTAATGAATAATAAACTGGACAAAATTAAGAAATGGGTACAACATAATTACACCTACAAATAACTAATACATATACTATAATATAGGAACAGAACGCACGTGCATACACAGTAATGTAAAACTTTAAAATTAAAATAGCCCTTCTCCTATTGCAGCGCCCGCCAGGGCCCTTAATTGATCCTTATTTTATCGTAACACCTATATTGTACATTAAGGAAGCAATAAATATTGAGTATTGAGTAATAAATCGAACCACAGGCTATACTAGATCACTATAGTATAATTAGATTAAAAGAAGCGGCATTTCCATACAAAAGTGTCCAGCCGCCCGGCCATTTTGTGTGGGAATGTCGGATTTATTTTAATTTCTTTAGATTTTCTTTAGATTCTTTTTTTAGATTTATTTTAATTTCATTATACTATAGCCCGTGGTTCGATTTAATACGGGTATGTCCCTTCCACATTGTATAACGAATGTTACATACAAAAAAGCGAGTGACAAAAAAAAAATTTTTCTCTATATCGATTGGGGTTTGAAATGATAGATCTTTGATTAGCATATTTAAAAAATATATACTTTGTTAGCCGTGCTTGGCTCCTGTAGTCGGGTATAAGTTTTTTTAAACGTGTTTCATTTTTTTGTACAGCTATCAACAAACATTTATTTTAGTTTTTTTATCGTTCTTCTTTTTTTTTAACTTTTTTACAGATAGAAAAAGACTGTCGCGTGACTTTCCTAGACGGCACGCGGCCCGACGTATTCGAGACCGTCCTCGATGATATCCGCGCTTTAGGAGGCACAGACGTTCCCCGCTGAACGTACTTTATTACTTCGAGGAACTGTCCTTTTAAAAGCACAATAATTTAAACTGAAGACAACTGAATAACATAAAAAAATATGTTCTTTTAAAAGGACTTAGCATACGAAACTTGGACATGAAGCGCGCGGTCTTTCCAAGTACATGAAGTGAAAGCAAGTTATGTTGCTTGTAACTATTAAAACACTATTTCGCCCAGCTAATTAAATTAAATAAGTAGATAAAATAATAAAGAAAATATTCAACATTATCTAATTAAATTTTGAATTTTTAAATATTAGACCAGCAGATTTTTTTTAAACCACCTATAAGAAAATAAAGCTAATATTTTTCTGGTTTCGTTTGATGCTTAAAGTGGCCTTTATATGTAACTAGCCATAGGTTAATGTGTATGGGTTAAATCTTACTAAGTGTTGAACCCTTGATTTATAGAAATAATGCTTAGATCTGAGGTGTGGGAGGAATTGTTATATTTATTTAGAATCTGAGCTCTTATAACATTCATAATTTAAATAGTATGTATGCTACCATTGAATATTAAGTGTTAAAAAACAATCAATTTTTTGTCAAAAGTCTACACGGTAAATATTTATATCAGTGTTGTAAAACGAAAATGTGTAAGTTATTTAAGAAATAAGAAACAGTCATGCATACGATCCAGTCTGAAATGGGCGAAACTTGGGATGACAAAATGACAAGTTGCCTTCTCATCGGTCTCATGTTCTTTATAAAGGACATTGTCGAATACGCTGTTATTAATTGCTTTTTTTTTTAAATCGAAACTGGTAATATTGGATACGGGTGTTAATATGTGTTAAATCTCAACCAGAATGTTTATAATCCTGCATTCATATCGCCAACATACAATTATACGTCTATTTAGGACAATGAAAGAAAGAAAGAAAAAAATGCTTTTTGGTGCCAATTGCAATGAGATTGCAAGGTTACTTGCAGATTTTAAAAGCAACGATAGCAGGATTTTCCTAAAACTGGTAGGGTTTTCCATTAATATTGTATGTTTTTTTCATACGTTTGCATGAAATTCGGTGTTGTGATAGAGAGTGAATGACATGGCGGGGTCTTATGAAATGTCTTAATGTTTGTATGAACTTTAGTACAATACTGTCAGTAGCTGTAAGTACTTGTTAAAATTAAAGAAATAAATTATTATTATACGGTATACTTGAGTTTTTTTGTACAGCTGTCGAGTGAGATTTTTTACGAAATAATAATCAATCTAATCACTTTGCCTCATATTTCCTCTTGCGTACGGCTAGAGACTGGGATGCTTTGCTAAAGTAGCTAAATATAATATCGATATTCGTTACAATACTATCGATAGTTTTTAATACAAATAGTACCTTTACTATCGATACTATCGATAGTCCTATCGAAATTGTTACTGTTTTTCGAGGCCACGATAGTATCGATAGAGTAGCTATAGATATTTTTTACTATTGCTTTCAACACTTG
Organism: Acrobasis suavella; assembly: GCA_943193695.1. Taxonomy (NCBI): domain Eukaryota; kingdom Metazoa; phylum Arthropoda; class Insecta; order Lepidoptera; family Pyralidae; genus Acrobasis; species Acrobasis suavella. The sequence goes on from OW971950.1 coordinate 15,343,850, forward strand.
TTGACAGCCTTTGAATCCCAAAGCCCAAATTTCCTTTAACCTATTCAAAAAATAATGATTTTGAAAACTAAAAAATGAAATAAGTAAGAAGTGGTCAAACGCAACCTTAGTAATTATTAGTCTTAAAATAACGTACGTAAGAATACTCAGAGTAGAGTAGACTTAGTCTGTAGTGTATAGAGTGCAGCGAAATCGTTCTATTGCCGCTTCTAACCTGTTGATGACCGTTTAAATCCGTCGAAACTTAGGCGTCTTTCCGACTATAACGTGAGTAACCCGTTTACAATATTGATATTGGCAATATCTTATTTGCGTGTCGATGTATTTTTGAAAGGAAAACTTCTTTAGACGCGTTGGGCATTTTGAGATGGGAAAAAGCCATCGAACTGATGACACTGTTACCGTTACCGTAACCGACACCATATTTTCACTTCTGTCGTCATTCCCAGAGTGTCACTGTTTTTTTCCTATATATTTTATCAGCCCAGTGGTTGACCACTTCGACTCTCAAGTAAATCATTCAGGGTGCAGGTGTAGGACCCTTAACTGGAAAGTCGGCACGCCATAGTTTGTGGGGAGAAACCACACTCGCACACGTTCCGTGACCTATGAATTATTTCCACCAGGACAAAAGTCTTCCAAACGGCTTTCAAGAAGACTAGGGCATATCCCACCCAGGTTGCAACTCTTCTTTTGGAGTGATATATTCGGGCACTGCGTAGTTCCTATCCCAGAGTTTTATTCTGGCCTCTTTGATATTGCAGTATAGCGCCTTTTTACTTCTTAGGAAACTATGACGGCTTGTCTTTGAGGCACTGGGTCAGGCCTGTGTCACTCCCCGTTTAGGTATCGAAAATATACCTACATTATTACTATTTGCGCGGCGACCACTCCGGAGGGGAAAATTCAGTTACATGAATCGTTTTCCCAGGGTAATAAGAATGAAATTGATTTGCAATGGATGTCTAGGTATTTAAACAAAGAGGTGAGAATTCTGACGCGAGCTAAATTAAACCATAGAGCTGACCACATTAAGTAGATATTTCTTTGATTTTGTTTTCTGAATAAGACTTCTGTACGTAAGCACTACTTATTCTGGGACTGGGTCATGGCAGCATGTTATAAAAATACTGGTAAGGTACTCACACTCCGCCGCCATCGCAGAACTTTCTGGACTCCCGCGGGGTCTCCGCCGCGCGGTGCTCGGCCGGCAGCGCGTGCGACGGGAGGGAGGCCGGGTCGGCCGCCGGGGGCTCCTCCAGGGAGCGACCGCTGCGCTGTTCCAGGCTGGGGACAGGGAAGTACTGTCAGGAAGGTAGCATCATCAATCATCATCATCCGAGCGTTCCCGGTTGCATTCTCAGCAGTTACGATTCAGAGCCCGGGGTCCGCTACCTAAAGTACTACTGTCAGTGAGGTTCGGTTCGGAATTTCCCCAACAGATGCTCTGTTAGGAAAATTCCGGTCAGAAATTCGGGTAATCAATGATGTTGACGTGAAGATACATTTACTTGCCAAACATGTGTTTAACGGCAACAATAACTTGTTTCTTAAACAAAGTCTTATATTGCTTCGACATTTTGTTTTATATTTGTACTGCCATACACTCACGGTTTTGAACTAATTTAGATAATCGTGGGCTTCTTGCTTCAGCATGGAATACCACTTTTCTATACTGCTACTATACTTCTTTTCTATCGCTTCGAATCGTCATTCGTTAGAGCTAGAGAGAGTGACGGAACGCATCACTACTGACGATTCCGCGGCGTTCCGTCGCATTATCTCGCTCTAACGAATGGCGGTTCTATATACAGAAAACATCAGCATAGAAAATGATGTTCCGTACTGACAGATTTATTTATGTACTTTATTTCATAGGTATACTAATAAAAGTGTAATAGCTTAAAGTCTTATCTACCAATCAACTAAACGGGTGATGTAGATAATGACAATAGTGCAAAACTTGAATAGGTGTGTGGCGATAAATAGACTATATGTTAAAAAAATAGTCATCAAAACAATAAACTATGTAACCTAACCCTAAAGATTCAAATAATACTTACTCATTAGTATGAATGTCGTGCGAGTAGTGCATCGAAGCTGGCGTGCCAACGACGCCAGCGTTGGCGAAGGAGTCGGCGGGGGCGGGGCGGGGGCCCGCGGGGGGGAGGTGCGCCACGCGCGGCAGCGTGTCGTCCGCGCGCAGCACCGGCAGCGTGCGGGACAGGAAGCGGAGCGTCTGGTTGCGGATCACCTCACTAATACAGGTGGCACTAATATATTACTAACAGGTATAGGTATCATAGTACAACTAATACTCATCTTAGGTTACGCGAGTCAGACACATTAGGTTATCACGTATTAATCGAATAATAGGATAACCGCGACCGCGACTATTATTTAATATTTGGCAGCGCTGCAATCACTGATCGGCGATCGCCGGCACCCGCTGCGCCGCCGTCGCATCTGTCTTTTACTCCCTCAACACCGCAGAGAGAAGTGAGCGAGACGGCTATAATATGAACTAATATTACTAATGCCTACCACCAAAGGACAGGTTCGCTGCTACATTTTACACATCGGGGTCTATATGAAAGTGGTCCGAGTTGGTCCAAGCAATGTAGACGGAAAAACGTAATTTTACGAGTAAATAGATAATAGTTTATAAGTAATACATATATCAGATAAGACTTCATATTTTGGCAAATTAATTATAATTAGTACTTAGTGTGACCTTGAAGCTGGCGAGCAAAACATGTTTATGTTTGTGCCCACAATGCATAATGCATGAACCATTGTTTTAATTTGAAAATATTGCTTTATTTATTTATTTACAAAATTTATGTACACAAAATACAAACATAGGAACGAACAAAGTAAGAACATTGAGTACATGCTTTAATTCGTTTTAAGTGTAGGAAGAAAAGTGAATCCTTCTAAATTAATAGGTAGCAGCTTGTATTAATTAGAATCCTGTATTTAAAATTAATATAGAAAAAAAAATTCGCGTCTTATCATCATCAGATTCAATAATAATGATTAAAATAAATAGTAATAGGTATGGTATCCTAATATGAGTAAACTAATATATTCAATAATATGAATATCCGAATCTTGCCCTAATATAACACCTATACTCACTTAACATAAAAAAATACATACAACTTTATCGTATAGGCTGGTGCTTCATTTTAAAACACCTACATATACAAAAGTCAACGGAAAGGGGTATCAACCCGAAAGGGAGTAAATATACTAATCAATGTGAACAACTTTTACTATAGGACCATCCCTAAAATCGTAAAAACACCTTCACCTCCATACAAAATTAAATACCTACTGTGCCAAAATGTATGGAGCTGCAGATTTTTTTTACGATTTCAAGGATTGTCCCATAGTAAAAGTTGTTCACATTGATCAGTATGTTTACTCCCTTTCGGGTTGATACCCCCTTCTCGTTGCACGTTGTATACTCGGACTAGGTAAAAATCAAAAATAATTGTATCGTTGTGTCCCAGGGTTGTGCGTGACAAAACTTTTCATCGCCATACAGTTTTACATAGTATTTCTATCAAGACTCTGCTTGTTAATTAATTTTAATTTACAAAAAACTATTATTAGTTCAAAACTGGGGACAAATATTTCGTAATATTAAGAAAATTAAACGTCACAAAATAATCTCACTTGTTATAATCATAGGTATCCATTTTCAACATGATTTTACATTTATTATTGCAGAATACCGAGAAAAATTGATGATAAGACCTCTATTTGAGTCCAAGAAACTATGACGTCATTAGTCTATATTTTATACAAATCCCATAGAAAATATTGGTTTTGACGTTTAGGAGAAGGTCAAAATCTGGATTTGAGTTGTTGAAAAGTAGTGAATTAATCTTTGAAATGAGTACCTACGGAAAACTGGCTAGGTATAAGTACTCACAAAGGATATGGCTCTCCGTTGGGGGTCTGCCCCATGGGGTTGCGGGGTATGGTCCCCCGGTTGAGGTCCCCGCAGAGGTTGTGCGCGCTCACCCGGGGCCTCTTCTCGCCTGCCTCCGGGCACTCCGTCGCGACTTGCCGGTACGGAGGAGGTCGGACTCTAAAGGACAGAGAAGGAGTCATGAAAACAACATGCAATAGCATATAAAGCTTACAGCTAACAAAAATAAGATCTGCGGCATTTCCACACAAACCCGGCAATTATAGGAATGTCGTTTGTTTTTTTTTTTTTGCAATTATTTTAATTTCATTGTACCATGGATATGATACCCAGTGTCACTCTCAGAATTAAGACGAATCTATTGACACCTCTCAAGCTTAAATCCATTGAGCCATTCAGGCTGTTTTTGTAAGTTCTATGTATTTAAGACGTAAGATGTATATGTATGTTTATTATAATTATTGTATGTACGTTTATTATATTGACCACCCCGCACTACCTAGTTTCCCATCACTGTTTTCTCTATGTATATATATAGGTTGCCTGGAAGAAATTGTTTAGCGATACAGCCGCCTTTTGCGCATTTCCTAGTTTTTAAGAAAGTTCTGTCATGTATTTATTTATTTTGTGCAACAAAGGGTATTGTATTGTATTGTAAAATTGTAATGAACGTAACTTTGTACTGTCCAATATTAATAAGTGTGTATTGTCTAAATAGATATCAATTCTGACATAAATGTATATATGTAATAGATATTTAATGTAATTGTATACATGGGCGTACCGAGGGTTTGTTTTTATCGATAAAAGTTAAGAAAAATATTTTATTGCCATTAGAAATACAATACACAACTTTTCACAAGTTTATTTGCCAGGCAAATTAAAAAACCCCGACTTTCAAGCGTTCACTCCCCCGATAACTTTTGAACGACTGGACCGACTTTCATCAAACATAGCTAAGAACCACGACACGGAAACTTGCTTTCGCAGAAAAAATCCGTCGAAGACGTCAAACATTGTTTTGCCGAAGACCCTTGAAATGTAATTTTTAATTAGCTATTGTTTAATTAAAGAATTTATACAAAAATACATAAATTATGTTATTGTATTATTAAAAAAAACCTGATTTTCCTCCCCCTGGCCCAGAACCTGGGTACGCCCATGATTGTATATTACATAATAATATTTCATAATGTAAGTAAGTAGGTATATTGTATTGCTTTGTTGTGAAGTATAATTTTCTCTGTATATTCCTATGGTTAACTGGGAGATAACGCCCGCCATTTGTTAAAAGTATATTTGTATTTTGGAGAAATAAAGCTTTTTTTTAACCTCTACTGTCCCACTGCTGGACAAAGGTCTCCCCCATGTCCTTCTAAATATCTCTATCCTGTGCGACTTCCAACCATTCCCTTTAAACTGTCACGAGTCGTCACACCAACGCTTCCGGGGCCTATCTCTTTTCCTAAAGTTTTATAAAATAAAAAAATATACCTGTTGATTATAAAAGACAAGGAAAAAGTGACAAAAAAACATGGCCAGCTGCTTAAATACGACACTAAAAAAACATTTGCGGTCTGCATTTAGGAACTAAAGTAAACATTTGAATTAAGAGGGAGCGCCTGAATTGAATTTGTAATAACTGATAGACACGGTTCAACGAACTACTGAAACTTTTGGCCAGTTGGCTGAAAGAGATCCTTGTACGGGATAAATCCGTCATTGTACGTGTAATACGGGATAAAGCCAAGAGGAAGGGTACTGATTTTAGCACTCTACGTATGTATGTACTGTACCTATATGTATACCTATAATATAAGTATGTGGATATCTAAGTATAAATAAATAATTAAATCTATACGGACAAATCACACAGATTGAGCTAGCCTCAAAGTAAGCTTAAGCTTGTGTTATGAGATACTAACTCAACGATACTATATTTTATGATAAATACTTGTCGGAGAGTTCAATGTACAATACCCTTTTTATTATTTTTTACACGTGCAAAGAGAAAGTTATTTACTACAAAATGCAACCGTTGGATTTGAAATGGCAATACTCGTTAGCAACAAGTTATAAGACCGGTCGACCTAGCGACAGGGACAGTCTTGGGCGGACCGCCGTATCGTGCACAACTCGTTTGTGTAGTTTGCTGTAGCTTGGCCATGACTCATTTAATTGTGATTATTGTAATAGATGTGGATTGGTGAACCGATTTATTACAATGACAGTTTGTTTAAGCAAGACGGAAAGCCCAGGTGTATACACAGTATTCAATTCTGTGGGGCCAGGGAATCCAGACATGGTGGTTGCGATTCATGATTCAGTGCGGAGGCGGAGCACTGGATTTCCGTCACATTTTTATAAGGCTCACGTAAGATCTCTCATGTGGCGGCATCGGTAAGGTGACGTGACTGTAAGTAAGTTTTTATCCTGACATCGGTTTGTTCTCGTAAGTAAGTAACTAAGTGGGTAGTTTACGTCACTTGAGATATCAGATGCCGATCACGCCACGCTCTGCCCCCTTTTATTCATCCGTCTGCGACATACTTATATAGATAGACACCCAAGACCCAGGACAATTTGAAAAAGGCCATTTTCCAACTTGGCCTGGCTAGGGATCGAACCCAGAACCTCCAGATTGGCGGTCTAGCGTGTTGACCATTACGCCACGGAGGTGTAACACACATAGTATCTACTTATGTGTGTTCCACGGTAGCACCCGAACCGCTTATCTAATTTTCACAAATGAGATGTTACTCGATTCGTCGTTTTTGTCCCGGTGACAAAGGCTGCAATTTTTATGCAAAAATATGATGATAAACGAATTTTTGTTTCAATATCGAGTGGGGTAACAAATGAAAGCTGTCTTGATAAGCACATTTCAAAAATAAAAAGTAGGCGTGTGTCGCTATATCGTTTGATATGTATGTGTGTTCTTTCTAATAGAACATAATACTAAACAACATTGCCCAAGGAACGAAATAATATCGAATTATGAAAAATTATTTTGGTCCTGCTAGTTAATCCCTTACCTGTTCACTGGGAGGAATTTGTCCCAGATCAATTGTTTCTCTATTGTTCTAGAGATAACCAATCAAAAACATTTTTTTTTATTTTAGTAATATTTACCCTTTTTTTTTACGGAGGAAAGATCCCTGTTACGGATACCCGTCAGCCTGCGGGGGAGGCTGTCGGGTTATGTGGGACTCCACGCCCGAGTGACGTGCCTACCCACTAAAAAACCTCCGGAGTTCCATCACAACCGCTTTTGCCGGGGACACGGGAACGGAAATACATCCGCGAACCCCGGCGCGGCTGGCCGCCAAAGCGGCCCCTCCTCGGGGGCGTCACAGCGCCCCCCCACTCACCAAGTCGGCGCGTCCGGAACTCACGGACGCGCCGTACCTTCTCGGGCCAATTGAGAGGCGGCAGACTCCCACGCAGTCCACCGCCTGTGGACCCATGGGAGCCAGATAAACTGGCTCCCAGCGGCGGAGAAGATGAAAGGCTCCGCCGCTTGCCTCTCGCCGCAAACGCGGTGCGGCACCGCTCGGTCGCGGAGGATAGGGAGAGCGGCAACGTAACACCGACACTCCTCCTCCTCCGCGACCGATCTCCAACCACAGCCACGGCGGTGTGGCCCCGCCTGAAGCGCCGGGAGAGCAATGAAACATTCCTCTCCCGGCGGCCCCACTACGGGTGGGGGGAGAACTTCCCACTCCCCCGCCGCCCCATTGGGCGCATCCCGTCAGGCTCAAGGCCGAAGCCGAGCCCGCGGGAGCGCCCCTCCCCGGGTGGGGGGAGAACTTCCCACTCCCCCGCCGCCCCAATGTGGGCGCTCACTGCTGGTGGAACAAACAGCAGGAGCGCCCCTCGCGGGTTCCTCTTAGCTTCCCCGTGGCTCGAGGCTACCACGGGTACTGAGCCCCCCCGGTACGACAAACCGGGAACCCATTGGGGGGGCGATATATTTACCCTATACTAAGTAAGGTATGTAATGTTATAGTTTCAGTTGGTAGGTATACTTTGTTAGACGTTGTAGATAATTAATACAACGTGGAACTAGGGACATACCTGCAATAAATCCAACCACGGGTAATACTAAATAACTATAGCATAATGATACTAAAATAACAGTAAAAAAGCAAAAAAAAATTTGGCATTTCCATACAAAAGCTTGCATGGCAACCGCTCGGACAACTTGTATCGAAATGTACAATTTTTTATGCTTTTAGACTGTTATTTTAATTACATTATACATATACTATAGTTCTAGTATAGCTCGTGGTTTGATTTCTTTTGGGTAGGTCTCTTCCACGTTGCATAGTTTTCTTCCACTCTGGTCTGTTTGTCTAGGACAGAGGTTCCCAAACTTATTTTGTCAAACGCCCACTTTAAAACATCTGTTATTTTGTAGCGCCCCCCATTTTTTTCACCATAAAAACCTGAATCACATATTTGTCTTGCCTGTAGTTTAATTCAACCTATATTCTAAACTAGACTTTTTTACAAGAGAGAGCAATAATAATACATACACCAGTACATTAGAGTATCTTTTATAAATAAATAACAATAATCAACATTGTTAATTTTAAATAAAAAAATAGCAATAATAATACAATTTTACAATAATAAAGAGTATCGGAAGTGGGGACCTCACCTGCGAAACTTTAAAACACGAAATTTTTTCAGTGTTTGATTCCTTTAACGATGTAAATAGCGTTGTGAACGCATTAAAATAATAAATATTAATTACATTTTTAGTTTATATTTGTACAATAAAAATGATATAAATATGAACTAATAAATGGATGTTGTGTCGTAAGAGGATTTTAACTTCAGTGAATTTTAAAATATGAAATAGCTGAAGTTATAAATCACTCATTGCTTAAATCACATCAGCGCCCCCCAACTTTATTCTGGGCCCGTTACCGCCCCTGTTAAAGCCTCCAGCGCCCACAAGGGGGCGTTATCGCCCACTTTGGCAAAGACTGGTCTAGGAGAAAAGAAATAACTTGAAGAATGTAAGTACCAGCTGATTCTCTTCTCGCGCAAATCGCAAAACCCATTTGAGGGAATGAGTTCATACATATCGTTCGTTCGTTTTTCGTGTCTGTAAGTAGCCAACACTGGTGTCAAATTTTTTAGGCTGCATCTGACATAGCTTGACGACTGCCAAATAATGATGACAGCCGGGACCAACGGCTTATACGTGCCTTCCGAAGCACGGAGGAGCACAAGATTTTTTTTATGTGGTCGCACTTGTGGTCACCCATCTTAGTGCGGACTACGCCCGGTGTCGCTTGACTTGCGAAAGCGCTACCAATGCGCACTCCCGCCCGGCCACCGAGCTCCTCAAAGTTCATACATATTATTATGTCTTTATCCCTGATTGGGCAGACATAGCATTTTGGGTCTGGCGGCTCTTAGCAGATAGAGCCCCAAGACTCAAAGGCCAATAGGAATGAGTGAATCACGTTAAAAGGCGATGTAGTCACATCGCCTGGGTAGCCACCCGTCACTATTTTCGTTGACGACCTCCCCGGCGTAGTGGTCACCATGCTAGTCCGCCACCCAGAGGTCCCGGGTTCGATCCCCGGTCAGGGCAAGTTGGAAAATGGCCTTTTTCAAATTGTCCTGAGTCTTGGATGTTTATCTATATATGTGTTTGTTATAAAATATATTATCGTTGAGTTAGTATCCCATTACACAAGTCTCGAACTTACTTTGGGGCTAGCTCAATCTGTGTTATTTGTCCCTATATTTATATTTTAATTCCTTTTTCCAACTTCTCGCCCTCCATCGCGCTAAAAGTAGCCTTTGGGTTTTACGGCCCTGGGCTCTGTCTGCTGCATTAGGGATAAAGACATGATAGCAAGTGGAAGCAATTGAAAGTGTACATAAAAAAAAACTCTGATTTAGGAATAGTTAAAAGGGTTAGGCTACATCTGACGGCACGGAACAGCACTTTCAGATACTGCTATCCTTTTCTGGGTCTCAGAATCATCATTTGCTAGAGCGAGAAAGAGACACGAAACGTTTCAGCATGGCCGGTGCTAAAGGGTTCCGCCGCTCTCTCTCGCTCTAGCAAATAAAAGTTCTGAGCGACAGAAAATGATAGCAGTATAGGAAAGGGTTTGATTCCTTACAGGGTAGACTTAAATTTAGTACAAACCAATCAGATATTAAGTATATCCCCTTAAGGGGCTTCCTGAATTCCAGGGTCCAGTGCGGGCGGGGTCCAGTGCTGCCCCCATTTGAAATAAATCATATGAAAAGAAATGGAGACATCCTGTAAAATTTGGTCTTGACCAGACCCTGGATAACCCTTCAAACTATTTTATAAACTACTGTTTACATTTTTAAGTGAGAACGTAAAGCTTTTCTATGCACGTCAAAAGGGGCCGTGTTTCGCAATTGTGCGTAGAAAAGCTTCTCACTTTAAACTGTAAACAGTAGTTTATAAAATAGTTTGAAGCCCTATCTAGGGTCTGATCAAGGCCAAATTTTAAATGATATCGCCGTTTCCTTTTAAATGATTTATTGCAAATGGGAGCACTGGACTCCGGAAAATTCATGTAGCCCCTTAAGAATCCCCTTACCCTAGACTTTCCCATACAAACGTAGTCTACGTTTTATTTTAAAACGACATGTCAGATTTCGGTAAAAAGTAATTTGAAAAAAAGTTACAATTATGTATGGTTATAATTAACCCTAGTATATTGTAATTTTTTTAAAATTACATAATCTTGCCCAAATCCGACGTGTCGTTTCAAAATAAAACGTAGACTACGTTTGTATGGGAAAATCTGATTCTGTCCAGGGTAAGGAGACTCTTAACATTGACAAACAATAATACACACCTTTGTAATGTTTTCTTTTGTATTTGTGCTGTATCCTTTTTGTACAATAAAGAATTTACATAACATAATAACACCCTATATAAAGAAGATATATGTTGTTATGTTACCATTCCTTAAGCGAGCTGAACGTGATGAACTCGAAAATGTTCAAGCAGTTTCTTTTGTTCGGTTTTGTACTATTTAATGGTATAGCAAGCCCATTTGGTGGTAAGTACCTAGTCTAAGTTTTTAACAAACAATGTATACTCTGTCCACATATCAACTATAAATATTAATTTCATTGTGAGTTGACGTTCTTGGAGAAAATGCTGCAGTGCAGTTTGTTACCGCTTCTTCTACACTAGCGCTTTGGAGGCGGCAGTAAACTTAGCTCTAAGTAACTTTTTGACGTCAACAATTATTGTGCAACAAAACAAAGTGACGATTATTAAGAGATATTATAAATATCCTATGATAATAAAGATATATTTGAATTTGAATTTGAAATTTGAAATTTAAATAATTTTATACAAATAAAAAAATAAAAACGTGGAAGGGACTTATCCGTAATAAATCAAACCACGGGCTATACTACATCACTATAGTATAATGAAATTAAAATAACAACCAAAAAACCAAAATAATTTTCGACATTCCCATACAAATTGCCCGAGTAGCTGCACACTTTTTTAAGGAAATGTCAATTTTTTTAGTGTTTCGGCTGTTATTTTAATTTAATTACACTAGTGATCTAGTATAGCCTGTGGTTCGATTTATTACGCAAACAAATCACACAGTGAGCTAGCCCCAAAGTAAGCTTTAGCTTGTGTTATGGGATACTAACCCAACGATATCTAAATATATATAACTCAAAGGTGACTGACTGACTGACATAGTGATCTATCAACGCACGGATCGGGCTGAAATTTGGCATGCAGGTAGATGTTATGACGTAGGCATCCGCTAAGAAAGGATTTTGATCAATCCTACCCCCAAGGGGAGAAAATAGGGGATGAAAGTTTGTATGAAACTTTGTCAATTTTAAACCGATCGGGCTGAGACTTTGCATGCATAAAGCTACTATGATGTAGGCATCCCCTAAGAAAGGATTTTGATAAATTACACCCCTGCGCGAGCGAATCCGCGGGCAAAAGCTAGTTAAAAATATAATATCGTCAGTACGAGTATGACACAAGCATAAGCTAACTTTGGTGCTAGCTTACTTAATATCTGTGTATTTTGTCCCAATATATTTAAATATATAGGGAGTGGTTTGTTATTATTTTTATTATTATTTTTTAGTTTAGTGTTTTAGAAAATGTTTAAATATTCAATCAATTTCTCAAATTATTTGGAATGTATAAAATTTACCTAATTCAACAATGCTTTTTAAATTAATTTTACTTAATATAGTTTTAATTGCTTATTAAGATATATTTTTTATTTATCTTAATAGTATAAACACATTTAAAAAATCATCTTAGTAGCGCTTTCGCGCTTTCGCTCGTTCAGGCCGCAGAGCGTGCCAAACATTAGAATTTGGCGCCAAAACTGTCATTTGTTTTTTTTAATTATTTTGTTAAACCCAGTGTTACTCTTACAGTAAATACAAATCTAACGACGACGACGAGCCGTTCAGGCTGCACAGCGTACCAAACAATTATACATACATACATACTCTCGGAAAACATAGCCCTTCTTCTGGCACAGTCAGGTAAAAAGGTTAAAGTGCTTCTCAAGATAAAGCAATCGCGCCCAAACTCGGTGGGGTTATGGTGTTTTAACACAGAGATGCCATGATCACCTTCCAGCTCCATGGTCAGATCAGCTCCATGTCATGCACTGCATTGCATTACGCATAATGTCCCTGACACATTAACTTTTTAACCGAATTAAAAAAAAAGGACGAGGTTATCAATTTGTCGGAATATTCTTTTTTATGCATGTTCACGGATCACTCGAAGACGCGTAAACCGATTTGGAAAATTATTTTATTGTTTGAAAGGGCATACAATGCGACACAACTAAGTTGAACAAAAATGGCGGACTTCAAAGCATACTTGTACAATTTTCCCACAAGTAAATTGAACCAAAATGGCGGTCGTCGGCGCATTATTATTTGTACCTGCGCCGATAACCGCCATTTTTCCCAGTTTATTCGACCTAATTGTCACAGAATATATAAATTGTCATTGCACTTGCGTGTCAGTCCGTGCTAAATAGCAGACGTGAATGGAAGAGAAACCGGCATTGGCCGGTCAAAGCCGAACTGTCCGGTTCATCGCAATAGCGCTTTCACTGCAGCCCTTTGTATGTCCATTGTGTGACGCATTGTAAGGAACGAACAGAGAGACTAATAATTTGTTCACATACAAAACGATATATCAATTTTGATTTTCGTTCTACTATTAATTTACGATACCCCACAGAGTTTACTAGACCGATCGAGTGAAGGAACGAAAGCGTCTCAGTTTTTAGGTTCGAGATTGCCCAAAAAGGCTTTTGTCCGGCTGTTTGTCCGGCTGTTCTGGCCTAGGTCGCATTTCTCAACCGATTCTTATGAAATTTTATGGAACGATTCAAAAATTCTATAGAATTTTCAGATTTAGATTCGATTATATAGATTCAGTTTTTAAAATTTATAGGAAAAATGTCATATTTCAAATATTACGCCTTTTTTCAAAAATGGCAACTTTTACACTTATATTAAGACGCAACTTTTTTATCCGATAAACTTCTTGCCTATCCTAATTTACGGTGCTCAAACTTGGTCACTGACAAAAGGTCAATGGTTCAAACTGAAGGTTTGCCAAAGAGCAATCAAGCGCAGTATTTTAGGCAATAAATGTACCGACCGCGTAAGGAACACCACGCTACGCTCCTTCACAAAAGTCGTGGATGTTGGAAAGGAAGCAGCAAGATTGAAATGGGATTGGGCGGGTCAAGTATTCCTTCTGATGGCTATAGGAAGAGAGGAAGGCTTAGAACAAGATGGTCAGATGACTTTAAAAGTTACGACAGGGACTGGAGAGAAATTACACAAGATAGAGAATTGTGGAAGGAAAGAGGGGAGGCTTTTGCCCAGCAGACACGAATAGCTAAAAAAAAACTTCAACGGGTCGGGGTGACTCGCAAGGTCTACAGCTTACAGAGCCACTAGTATAGGTACTCCTAACCCGAAGGCTGAGGAGGATCAGGTCGAAACATGTCGGCCAGCAACTGACTTTCTAGGTACCTAAGTTACCATATATCGCAAGTTAATTCAGGGCCGGACCGTGAGTTTAGGGGGCCCTGGGCTAATACTATTTATGCCCACCTTATTGCTCAAAGTATAGAAGACAAATAAGACATTAAAATATTTTATATATATTTTAATATATTACGCCTTAGTGTTTTCAATATATTACAATAAGTAAAAGACTCGCTCATGTTTATGGCATGGTAGCAAGATATACGAGCCAAATATGCTTCCTCACACTCGAACGAAAAAAATACTTGATGTGGGTATTATTAGTGGAACGAAATTATTATCACAGTGGTATTTAGAAATATGTTAGGTTGTTTAAATAAATTAAAAATACTAATTAATAATTATAAATAATGTTACTATAAATAATTGTAACAAAATAGAAAGAGACATAGTCTCAAAGGGAAACAGCGGAGCAAGATCAAGCTCGGATGAATGCATAATGGCTGCCGAATATTTTAACCGTCAGTTCGAGGTACCAACACCGAACGTAAACTTTCTAAACTAAATTTCGCATTATCTTCTATTTTTAACTTTGACTTTACTTAGCTGAGGGCCCCTGGAATCCACGGGGCCCTGGGCTGAAGCCCAAAAAGCCATATGATAGATCCGGCCCTGAGTTAATTAACCTTAATGCTCGTGTGGGAGAAAAGAAAATAATTAGAATGTCCAGCTGCTTATCTTTCCGCGCAGATCGTAAAAGCTGATCCAGGGAATGCGCGAGATCTGAATCATGTTCATAGTCGATGCGGCTGGCAACCCATCACAATTTTATTTTTTTTTATTTTCGTTTTCGTTACGTAGCATTTGGGTGTTACAGCCCTGGGCTCTGTCCAGCGTTGCCAGACGTTCCAAGTTTGGCGGGACGTCCCGATTTGTATTATGTGTCGGGCGGAATGTCCCGCTTTTCGGGGATAATTCGACCGTGCGCGAGCAGTGTGCTGACTGCTGACCCAACTACCTAATGATAGGGTAGGTAAATCTTATTCAAAATATCATATTTTTATTAAAATACATTTTCAATGGCTATCTATTTTTATAAATTAAAACTAGATAAATATATAAAAACTTCTGTTTTTATTATGTCCCGCTTTCGACAAAAGAACTCCACTTTTTACACTCAAAAATTTCAAAGTCCCGAATTACCAAAAAAAAAACTGGCAACGCTGGCTCTGTCTACCCCGGCAGGGATATGTGATAATACCAGTATATCTGTATGTTATACCTGGGAGGCGTGGCGTTCGGCGACTCCACGAATGCATAGTAGCCCTCCGGGGGCTCGTCGCTATTAGGGTCGCTGTCCTCGGCGCGGGGCTCCGCGGGCGGCTCGGGGGCTGCCGTCGAGGTGGTCTCCTGCAGCGTCAGCGATGCGAGCGACAGCAGGCCCTGGAACAAGGGGAAATACCGATATTAGAATTAGAGGTCTATTACGAAGTTGCGTGCCGCATATCCGGTATATGATGAGTCGGAGTCCATTTTGGGGGATGAACGACGTACTGTCTTATTTTTCTAGGGTTCCGTACCCAAATGGTAAAAACGGGACCCTATTACTAAGACTCCGCTGTCCGTCCATCCGTCTGTGTGCCACCAGGCTGTATCTCATGAACCGTGATAGCTAGACAGTTGAAAAAAATTACGAAGTTCCATACAAGATGGTTATCACTCGCGCCATTTGTTATTGCTAGAAAAGTCCTGACTTTTTAGCATAAACCCCCAATAACTTTAAAACGGCTCAACCGATTTTCATCAAACAACTAAGAACCATCGCAAGGGAACTTGCATTTATGTGGGTGAAGTCGGTTTTAGATTTGGAAAAAAACCCATCGAAATCGGTCCATCCGTTCAAGCGCTTTGCCACAGACAGATAGACAGACCGACAGAAATTATCGTCAAACTTATAAAACCCCTCTTTTTTGTTCTTCATTTAATCAATTTTTCTAACAAAGTCTATATATATTTTTGTTTAACTAAGTAAAATAACTTCCCTCAATAGCGAATTCCTACATTGGCTGGAAACCAAAAACCCCTCGTTTCACCAGAACCCGCTCTTAATCCAAAACCCAGATCTGTCCGCCGGTGCTTGCTACTCGCATACTAAATGCGTTGCGCTAGAACTGTACTTGTAGGCCGCATATTAATCTTACACTTTCCACTTTGCTTAGGTGTCACTTATGCTGGGTTTGCACTTAAGGGGATGCCTGAATTTTCCGGGGTCCAGTGCTGCCCCCATTTTAAATAAATCATTTGATAGGAAACGGAGACACCATTAAAAAAATTGTCTTGACCAGGCTCTATATAACTCTTTAAACTATTTTATGAACTACAGTTTACAGTTTCAAGTGAGAACGTGAAGCTTTTCTACGCACAATTGCGAAAAACGACCACTTTTGACGTATGTGCGTAGAAAAGCTTCACGTTCTCCACTTTAAACTGTAAACAGTAGTTTATAAAATAGTTTTAAGGGTTATCCAGGGTCTGATCAAGACCAAATTTTAAATAATAATAATAATAATATTTATTTCGGACATAATCCATATTATGTTAGTAATGAACAAAGTAAACTTAATCTAGTGTTAGTAACAGAAAACAGTTATAAGCACATAACACAGACAAAACAACACAACTAACAGCTGGGTTCCCACCCACTGGTCACCGGTATCTGGACATCAACCTCAGTATGAAGGCGCATCCAGTGCCCCAGTAGTGGGGAGTCCCATCGATCTGTGAACACGCGCAGAATACTATTTGAGCTAGCACGTAGGCGACCCAATAGCGCCGCACACCTCTTTCTAATAATTGCATAAAAGCAGTCTGTATGGGCGTCGGCAAACATTTTTGACGCACTACAAAAACGCGGCAGCCCAAACAATATTCTGAACGCGTCATTATATTGAACGCGCAAAGCACTGTAAGCGCGCCGCGAATAGTCAGCCCACAGACTGCATGTGTAGAAGGAAATGATATCTCGGTTTCATTTTAAATGATTTATTTTAAATGGGGGCAGTACTGGGTCCCGGAAAATTCAGGTAGCCCCTTAAATTCAGTTGGCGAGGTTATAGTACCTACATTGTAAGTATTGGTAGTATTGATTCTATAGATCATTACAAAACCCGCCATGTTAAAATATGAAATCAGTAACTGTAAACTTCTGGCCAACCATCACGCCAAAAGGGGCCTTTGGCGTTTGTCTCTGACTGTTTAGAGCCACAAGACCCAACATGACCTGTGTGCCCGTTAGTGAATGTAAGAAAGTCATCATCATCATCATTTCCGCCGCACAACGTCCACTGCTGTACATAGGCCTCTCCAACGGATTACCAAAATGACCTATCTAGAGCGGCCTGCATCCAGCGCTTTCCAGCGACACTACTTCGTACTTATTCTGTGACAGTGTGTTAATAGCCTTATGGGCTTACTGACACTGACTGAAATCCCGCGAGACATACCGTTAATATAATTACGAAATTAAACACCTACATTACCTACAATTGAGATAAACTTATTGTGGCACAAACCAACTATGATCGAGTGATAGTATATTTAAAATGTCTTCATAAGTAGGGTAAGTCAGTTAGATATATATGTATCTTCAATTTAAATAAATTTATTAGCATAGGCCTACTACTGGTAAAGCCAGGCCTATGCTAATTTATTTTATGCACAAAAACAACCGCACTCTACATTTGCCACAGCACGCTCCAAATATTTGGCTTTCTTTGCTTTCTACCTAAGCTGTCGCTTTTTTTTTCCAACAATATAGCAACCGACAGTTCGAGGCAAAATAAAGTTCTTTTAACAAATTTAGCTAAATCAGCCACCGCAGCGCAAACAAAAATATCTCACGGAGATTTTCGCATTGAGGAGACTAAAATAATTAATATTCGGATAAACCTCTTGAGAGTCAAGTTATATAAAATGGCGGGCAAAGGGTGGATATTAATACTTATAAGAAATATAGAAGAGTTTCTATTTGCCCTTTGCATATGAATCGAATAAATTAAATCTAATAATTTCGAAAAAGACATTTTTAAACAGATTTCCAAAAAGGATTTGTCGCGATCCTTTTTTTTTTAATGTTACTTCACCGATTATTCGAATAAGCCTGGACTGATTTGGAAAATTCTTTTTTGTTTTAAAGAGTATACTTGTCAGATGGTCCTATAAAAATTTTATCAAAATCAGTCGAGAAGTGTGGGGGTGAAGTGGGTTTTAGTTTAAAAAAAATATTTGCAAACTTTGCCAATCCCGACAATCCAACTCATCCATAGTATCACTACAAATAATTATAATTTTATTCCTAATTGAGGTAAACGTCCGTATCGCACGGCACGCGTGTTACCGTTACCGGCGCGGGCGCTGTTACTACAAGCGTGTCGCATGGTCGCGCGCACGAAGTACACCGTATTACATTACGCTGCTGGCCCACATCTAGCATTCTTTAGATGGTGATGACGAATCTATTGACAATGCTTGCATTGATGCAACATTTCTTTCCAATCAAAGACGCGGGGAAATCCGCATTAGATGTAAGGGTCAGTTCACACATAGACGCGACGCGACGCGACAATGCTTGCCTTGAAGAGGCATGTGGTTTCGCGCGGTGCAGCTCGACATTGGTCGCCAGGCGCTCTCATTTCTTATACAATATATAACAAAAACTCTGTCGGATCCTTGTTGGAGCAACTCAGACCGTCAAAATGAACAACTTTTCCTATGAGACCAATGCTTGTAACTCGAAGAAAAAAGTCGTCACTTTCATACAAATTGCCGGGCCGGCCGAAAACTTGTATAAAAATATTGATTTTTATTTATTGTATAAATAAAGTTACACTTTGTATCACCATTTTAAAGGTGCGCGTCGCGTCGCTTCAATGCTAAGCTGAGCGTAGATTTAAACGGGAATCAGATAAGTACTTAAGTATAGAGTTATGTTACGTGTTCAGAGGCAAAGCTACAAACGACTATCCTGACGAGGGTTGTAGCTTAAAGGGATACCAGAATTTTCAGGGTCCAGTGCTGCCCCCATTTGAAATAAATCATTTGAAAGGAAACGGAGGCAACATTTAAAATTTTATCTTGACCCAGCTCTAGATAACCCTTCAAACTATTTTATGAACTACTGTGTACAATTTAAAGTAAGAATGTTAAGCTTTTCTACGCACATTCGCCAAAAGTGGCCGTTTTTCGCAAATGTAGAAAAGCTTCAATTTCTCACTTTCAGCTGTTAACAGTAGTTTATAAAATAGTTGAAAGAGTTATCTATAGGGCCTGGTCAAGACAAAATCTTAAAAGATATCTCCGTTTCTTATCAAATGATTTATTTCAAATGGGGGCAGCACTGGACCCCGAAAAATTCAGGTATCCCCTCAACGTTATAAGTAGAAAAGTATCTAATAGTGACGGATTGCTTTGCTAGCCGCTACTCTTATTGACTAGTTCAATCTACAAATTTTATCACGGAAAAAACAAAGTAAATGGACACTAAAGATCAAACTTATAATCATACACGTTCGTGACAAAGGTTGAGAGAAAATATGATGTTTCACTTTGCATCTCTATGCTAATTGCTGTGGAAAAGGTCAACCCAACTATTGTACTCGAAACCGATAACAGGCAAATTCCATATCACGGCACGACGTACAGATATTCTCAAAATCAAATTCTCAGCACTACTGGTAGTTCAAACGTTATCGGAAATGTAATCCTCACTAGTCATACTGGATGAACCAACTTGATAAGTATAATGTGAGAGGAATTCCTAGGAGTCCTACTGGTAGGAGTCGAACTAACTTAATGGCGAGCTCGTACAATCTTTCTGTAACTATTTTATCCCCCAACAAAAAGGAGGGGTGTTATAAGTTTAATGCTGATGTCTGTCGGTATGTCAGTCTGGCTCTGGCATCGAACGGATGGACCGATTTCGATACGGTATTTTACGTCAAGCAAGTCCTCTTGCGGTGGCCTTGCTTTGTTTAATAGAAATCGGTTCAGCCGTTTTAAAGTTATTAGTGGTTAACGCTTGAAAGTCATGGTTTTCTCTAGCAAATAGTAGTCGTATCCGTAGTTCCGCTACGCACCAATAGATGGCGTTCATGATAGTTTGGGTCTTTTGTAATTTGCCTAGCAAAAAACAAGTTACTTATTTTGCTATAAAATTAATTCCTATGTAAAATAAACATGCAAATGTTTCAAGGTCGCAAGGTAAGTGCCCCTGGACAGGCCTGGTATCACCGTTACCATACCACTGACCCGCATTCCGGCCGCGGGCGGTGTGGCGCTGACCTTACGGTATGCATACCTGTATAATGTTTACTGCCGCTCTGAGTGTACGTATTATCGTGGCCGTTCTTAACAGAGTTGTTTTTCGTGTAAGTGGCCAGCACAGGTGTTATAGTTTTAAGTTCTTTTTAGTTACTCTACTAGTTTGATGTCACCAGATGACAGTTCAGTGAAGTCAGGACCAATCATAGAATTATCACCCATAGAAGGTCCAATATATGCTGCTGTTATTGGATACAAACAAAATAATCTGTCAACTGCTGGTCCAATAACAACAGTGGATTGGACTTGACGTCATTGTGCTGTCACCTGAAGTGGCATTTATCAAACGCGAAAACACTATAAGTACGGTTTGTAATGGAAAAATTATTCATTTAGATGACTCTGCGTTTCAAAATTAGCACTTCTGGGTGTAACATGTTTAAGAAAACCCTCTTATTAAATAAACCAGTTACTATACTATATAGTTACTATTACGGTGCTATCCCTAATGCTGCTTTGAGGGGACAGAGAGCATTCAGGGTCATGCTGCTTTAAGTCTCTTTTAGTGTGAAACATGGGCGAAAAGATGGAAAAAGAATCCAAAATAGTGGTTGATTGCTGCCGCATCGCCTATAAACATGAATTGCATTTCGCCCAGTTTACGATCAAGAGAAGCAGCTGGTACATAGAAGTACCTAAAAGCAATACCTAGACAAAAGGTACCCAGTTCACACGACCATCTAGTATACACCATTAGCCGAATATGTGACAATAGTGCTAATGCCTGGTGCGAACCGTGTCGCCGGCAAAGTGGTGGAATAGTAAGCAATAACGACCTTATTGGACGATAAAGAGTTCTATGTGGATAATAGGAGAAATCTTTAAAAAGCGTCCAAAAGCCCCTGATTAGAAACCGGTCGCAAATATCTAATGTATCTAATGCATATTCCAAGGCATCGTCGAGATCGGATATTGCTTTCGGTTCATAGAGCGGGGGGGGAGGGGGGGGGGGTTGCAGGATGATTCATCAAGAAGAGTTGTTAGAAGATGCATATACAGGAAAGGACCCTGGTAGCTCTATCTGAAACCCTCCCATAGAATACTATAAAAGTGTTTCAAATAGGTTTTGAATGGTTTCTTAAAGAGGTTTTGGGAGGTAAGGGGATCCCCCTGGATCCACGCTTGGAAAGAGCGCTACTGCTTACAGGCCCATGACGTGTCCCCAGATATATTTTAACATCTCGAATCTCTGCGCCGGCGCAGTGCGGTGATGTCATAACCTCATCTCGTCACGGTGTCTCCTTAATTGCTGTGTCGACAGTCCTCAAATTTGGCCGCAGGTACCGTATGAAGCAATTTTATGTGACAGCCAGATGAAGATGTTATTTTAAGTAAGTTATATTATAACATTTATAACGTATTTTTGTCCGAGTATCCTCTCAGCTACAAATTAGGGCCAGAACAGATGGGGCGCATGTTGCACCGCGTAACAGTTAGTAATGGGCGGTGAATAGTTACTAAATCAACCCATTTGAATATCTACTCAGTAGATTGAGTAAATACCCGACAAATATCCGTATTTATCCATTCTGTGACTAGACTGATTTATACGAGTTGCGACTCATATTTATATTTATATTTATATTCATTATTTCATGCTTTCATGACAATTTTTAAACTTAAATCTAGTTTACACTTGCAATTCTTGTCGGAAAGTGTGTGCATATGCTATCATATGCTTAAAATGTATTTAAACGTCAAATGAGATGCTAAAATATATGAAAATACCATACTAATCATACACTGAAAGTAGGCTTCTTTGACATTATCATTTTTTGCTGGGAGGTGTGCAAAGACGTAATTATATGTTAAAATAAGTAAACAGACATCAAATGCGATGTCAATATATGAGCACGCTCTATTTACTCTATTTATTAAATCCAGCACTTAGATGTCTATGTAATCTATCAGTTACTGGTTGAGTATCATAATAATTATGATAGTTATTATCAGACTTTTTTAGTCTTCATTACAGAAGCTCGAACATCTCTTTACTACCAGCTAGAGATATACTCGCAAATACTAGGTTAGAGCAACCGGAGTTCAAAAATAAAATTCCCATTAAAAATTCATCGTCAAATTCAAATTAAGAGGCGAATGGTCACGTGCCATCATCTATAAAAAATTATGTTTATTGTATGGGAACCCAAATATTTATTTTATTCTGTTTTTAGTTTTTGTTGTTATAGTGGCAACAGAAATACATCATCTGAGAAAATTTCAATTGTCTAGCTATCACGGTTCATGAGATACAGCATGGTGACGGACAGACAGACTGACAGAGGACAGATCGACGGACGGACGGACAGTGAAGTCTTAGTAATATAGTCAAGTTTTTACCCTTTGGATACGGAACCCTAAAAACGATATACCATGCACTAAGTATCACATATTATCTTCATTTTATCTGCGGATAGGTGGCTTTTAGCAGACA
This sequence comes from Acrobasis suavella, assembly GCA_943193695.1. NCBI lineage: Eukaryota > Metazoa > Arthropoda > Insecta > Lepidoptera > Pyralidae > Acrobasis > Acrobasis suavella. Next base: position 15,366,640 of record OW971950.1, read on the forward strand.
GAGGCACAGAGCCCAAAGCCGCAAGCAAGACCCCAATGTAAAAAAGCAATTTATTGTAAAAAGTATGCCTGCAGATCTAGTAACCTCAAAAACCTTACCTAATAACAGACAGACACAGTATAATATCAAAATGGTGACCTGAAAGATGGCACCTGCAATTTGGCGGCCTCGTTCCAAACCATTTCGATGATAGTCGCGAATTTACTCAATTATAGTCAACAGCGAGTGTGGAAGATTGCATGCAATCTTACAATTTGCTGTAATTCAAATCAATCTAGGTACTTTTTATATTTGCTAGTAAATTATCAGATAATATCAGATGGTCTGCGTGTGACTTCGAACTTTAATAAAAGGTGAGGTGAGGAAGATTATTAACGTATTATTCTTATGATCGCCTACTTATTTTTAACAGATTATCAAAAAGGGGAGGTTATCAATTCTTCGAAATCATTTTTTTTAACCGAATTCCAAAAAGGAGGTGGTTATCGTTGGTTTTTTATGTAAGTATGTTTACCGATTATTCGAAGACGCCTGGATCTTTTGGAAAACTCTTTTATATGTTTGAAAATAATACTTGTCAGGTGGTTCCGTAGAAATTTTATCCAAATCGGTGTGTAGTTTAGGAGTGAAGTCGAAATTTCTAGTTTTGGAAAATTATATGTACTTTATTAGTGACAGTATAGATGTCGCATTGGCGCGTTGGCGGTATTCGCAGGTAGTCATTCAGAGAGCAGTCACGAGAAGTCGCATTCGTTCGAGTTCATCGCAGTTGCGTTGTGTCTGTCGCAGTCGTGTATTGCACGACACTAATTACGTAAAGTAAATAGTAGCTTCTCGTTCTTGATTGTTTTACTTTTGGCTATTGTTTGATTGTGCCACCACTGTAGCCATCGATGTGGCCACCACTGATCCAACTACTTGGTTTTCCTGGCATCTACACCAGTCCGGATCATGCCAGACTGCCCTGGAAAGATCGCCACGCTGTGAAAGTTTTTCAGCAAATGGAAAGTTATATAGCAAGGCTAACGCTTTATACATATATAGTCTTGTACTTCTTGTACTTCTACATAATTGTTTTTACTCGTAATGGGGAAGACAGAGCATTTTCGGTCTTGCAAACAGACCCCAGGGCCGTAATACCCAAAGGCCACTTTAGAGTGACGGTGGGCGAGAAGTTGGAAAAAACAATCGAAAAAGAGAAAGTTGCTCGCCGCATAGCATATTAAGATGATTTGAAATTTGAAAGAAAGAAACTAAGAAAATATGTTTATTTGGTAGAAATAAAAATAACATTACATACCAAACAATATGAGATAGTCGCCTATCGCTTCATTGTTTTTACACCTTGACTGCAAGCATTACAGGGCACATGCAGATTTTTAATTGTTTGCCGGACACCAGGTTTCATTATCATTGGTTTTAAAGTCATGGCGTTTAAAGACAACGTATCTAAGATAAAATATGAGTATAACTTATTTCATTAAAGTTTCTACACTCGAGTTATGAGAGAAAACCAGTCCTCCCGAGATAAACAGCGCCATGACTACGTGAATGTTAAATATAGCCTCAATATTCGGAATTCCCGCGCGATGAAATGAAAGCCTATTTTCCGAGAAGCCTTAACTAGCATCATTTGTTTGGAGGCGGTTTCTCTAATCTCTCGGCATTCGTAAATAGTCATTTTAGTTATGATGAGCCTTATATGTCTTATAGTGATGTGCCGCCGAGAAATTTTCTGTTCTCGGAAATTTCTTTACTTTTTGAGAATTTTAGGCGAAAATTTTCCCGTAGAAATATCTTGCGTGAAATTTCTCGGAAATTGTTCAGACTAACGGAAATTTCTCGAAATTTATAAGAACGGCCTTAACTAATGACTTACACTCATATTCATAAAAAATAACAACCTTTTGCTAAACCTATATTAGTTAAAACATCTTTCATCCCTTTTCGTCTTTTCAATATTTGACATAGTACATATAACGTAAGTGTGACATAGAACGAGACAAAACACATTTTAACTATCAGAGGTTTAGCAAAGGTTTGATAACTTTTATGAATTTGGGGGTCTGTGTCTATTCCTTTTATAAAGAAAATATATTTAGTATCTAGTTAACCTACTTTAAAAGAAATTTTCCTCTTCTGTTTTACGGATTATCTGCTTGGTAAGGTTTACATGCTTGCTCATGACTGCTCATCCGTCTCTAAGCGGTTCTGGATTAATTTGTCAAATGCTTTGCTAGGGAACGAAGGCTTCTTTTTTTTCTTTTTTTTTTCGTATGTGTAAGTGGCTAACACTTGTGTCAAGTGTTCAGGCTGCATAAAGCCATACCACCATAAATAAATAATAAGGAGTATAACTACAAACAATTCAATAATCAAGTTCGTTTGAAACACTCACAATACAGTTCCAACAACTGTTATGACTAATTACCACCCCATCAATACTCCCATTTTCAGCAAACAAGATTACTTGGAAATAATGGCCCTTAACGACACTTATAAGGTACAACATATTGAAGACTTCCGTATTAAATGACCATGGCATGAAGTTATAAAGACCCCTAACCCTGTTAGGAGCACAAATATTTTTGACAGGGTAGGCATTAGCAGTGACGGATTAAGTCCTAAAGCAACTCACGCCTGTGGTCCCCCCTAGCTTTTCGGGCGTTGCGCGGGCTGCCTCAACAGCCGCACGAAAAACCGCGGGCTGCTTGCCCGCGGTTATCGTGCAGCTGTTGAGGTAGATCAAAAATGTTTCCTGTTCAGAAAATGCGGGGTTATGACTCTAGGTCAAACTCTATGTCAACTTGAGACGCGCGAATTTTCAAATTAGTCCCAGCAACTTTTTTTTGTGTGGATTTTGGTGACATGAGAATGAGACGTGATGCCCTAAAGGCGGTTTTTTTTTGTGCTTCTTCTGGCAGACGTGATGCCCTAGGCAATTGCTTAATTTGATTAAGGGTTAATACGTCTCTGGGCATTAGCATTATTTTTCGCTAGTATCCGATATTGTTTTAGGGTGGCACAGGGTCGACAAATTCTATCTGTCTCTATAAAGTGCATGCTACTGCCTAAAACCATAAGGAACAACATATTGAAGACGTATATCAATAACTACGGATGTAAGAGTATGAAGAGACAACCGTTACAAGAAACAGAGCGAAGACGACATCCACGCGTGAAGGACCGCTGGGATTGTGAGGCGGTTGCTTTAACATGTGCAATATGCAGTGACGTGCACAGCTTTATAAACCCCTACAAAAATGAAGCGTGTTATAAGTTTGACGCTTATGTCTGTGTGTCTCTCGAACTGATGGACCGATTTCGATGCGAGTTTTGTTACTTGAAAGCTTCCTTGCGGTGTTTCTTAGCTATGTTTGATGAAAACCATTTCAGCCTTTTAAGTTATTGGGGGTTAACGTTTGAAAGTCGGGTTTTTTGATTTACCAAGCAAAAAATAGATGGTACTACGGATATCAATTCCACTTAAAACATCGGAATACGTAGTTCCGTCAGTTATCACTAGATGGTGCCATCGGGGGTTTTTAATTGTTTACAGGGAAGGTACCACCTGTAATCAGCCTATATCTGTCCCCTGCTAGAACAGGGCCCCTTCCAATAAACGGTTTGGGCAGCCGGGTTGGTGATTGCAGTAGATGGTGGTACGAAACAGAAAACGTTGCCCTAAATCGCTCCAAGAAAATCTGTCAAAACTGCTTAGATTTAATTCTGACGTGATAAGGAATGTGGACTGGTTAAAAAATATATTATACTAGTTGTAACCCGCAACTTCGTCCGCGTAGTAATCTAGAAAATGTTTCTAATATGATTTTTGTTTGTTTTTTTTTACGTTATTAATTTTGTTATGACATATGAATTATTATGTTAAAATTTTAAAATGTTTGAATACTTCGTCAATATAACAATCTTTATAAAAGTGTAGGGTTTTAAAGGCCTCACGACCGGACCCGACGAACCTTGTACGAGTAGAGCTCCCGCTCTCACTCCCGCTCCCGCTACCGCTCCCTCTCCCGCTCCCACTCACGCTTCCGCTCCCGCTTCGCTCAAATACGTCATGTTTCTTGCTTCAAAAATGTCGAAAATTCATACAAACTGGCAACCCTTATTTCACACCCTTAGGGATGGAATTTCCAAAAACCTTAAGGCAAAACTTAGAATGTACCAGCTGCTTCTCTTCCCGGGCAGATCGTAGGAGCCGATCGAGGGACTGGACGAAAATGCTAATCAATTGATTAAGCGATGCGGCTAGCTATCACTATTTTGATTCCTTTTTCACTTTTTCGCCCGCCATCACGCTAAAAGTGGCCTTTGAGTCTTGCGGCCCTGGGGTTTGTCTGCTTAGAGATGCGGCCCAGTGCTCTGTCTGCCCCGTTAGGGATAAAGACGTGATAAATAAATAAATATGGACAAATTACACTGATTGAGCTAGCCCCAAAGTAAGTTCGAAACTTGTGTTATGGGATACTAACTCTACGATACTATATTTTATAACAAATACATGTATAGATAAACACCCAAGACCCAGGACAATTTAAAAAAGGCCATTTTTCAACTTGCCCTGACCGGGAATCGAACCTGCGCCACAGAGGTCGTTAATAAAAAATAAAGAACCCATATTCTTTGTTTAGCAAAATAGTAAAATTCACTAAGAAACAGCGCTTCGAAGTTTCGGAGTGGAGGTGATTTACGTCAGCAAATTAAGCTGACCGTGACGTCACGCGAAGTTGAAATGCGCTGCATCTTCGTCATTAGTTGCTTATTAGTGAAAAGAAAAAATACGTATACCATACTTTTTAGGGTTTCGTACAAAAAATAGAATAAAAGCGGTCAAGTGCGAGTCGGACTCGCCCATGAAGGGTTCCGTAGCAGTAAGTAACATAATATAAAAATTCTTGTAGTTCGTTGTAACTTTGATCGATGTTTTAATAAACGTATTAAAAAAAAACTACTTACTAGATCCCGTTCAAACCAATTTTCGGTGGAAGTTTGCATGGTAATGTACAGCTTATATTTTTTTTAGTTTTATCATTCTCTTATTTTAGAAGTTACAGGGGCGGGGGCGGGGGGACACATTTTACCACTTTGGAAGTGTCCCTCGCGCAAACTATTCAGTTTAGAAAAAAATGATATTAGAAACCTCAATATCATTTTTGAAGGCCTATCCATAGATACCCTACATTCATACCCATACGGGGTTTGATGAAAAAAATTTTTTTGAGTTTACATCTAAGTATGGGGACCCCAAAAATTTTTTTTTCTATTTTTTATGAAAATCTTAATGCGGTTCACAGAATACATCTACTTAAGTACCAAGTTTCAACAGTATAGTTCTTATAGTTTCGGAAAAAAGTGGCTGTGACATACGGACGGACAGACAGACATGACGAATCCATAAGGATTCCGTTTTTTGCCATATTTGGCTACGGAACCCTAAAAACGGAACACTGATAGGATGACTCGTGAATCTGTCTGTCTGTCCGTCTGTCACAGCCAATTTGCTCCGAAAATACTGGATCAAATCAGATGAAATTTGGTAGGATAGTGTAATCCTATAACTCGAACACAGATATGCAAAGTAAAAAGATATAATTTTTAAATAAGGGTCATTTTCGGGGTAAAAATTAAAAAACTAAAAAAAAAATTATACATCAAATGAAAAGGCTCGTTAGGAGGATTTCAAATATATTTTTCTTATTATTGTAAAATAAATAGTTTTCATTTTATTCATTGAAGAAGACGAAAATTGACCCTGATTGCGAGCCAAAAATTTTGAAAAAAATACAAAATATTCAGTTTAGTTCATTGCTTGTAGATTACGGAAAAACCTATAAGAATTCAATCAATTAAAAGTAAAGTCGTAAACTCTATATAATAAGTTCACTTACGGAAAATAATTCACTAAAACACCACTAGATAGCTATAGGTAGTACTGTTAACTCGCGTCTTACTGTGAGGATCTCAAATTTGATATAGGTAATAAAAGCATTTGACTTTGGTATTGTACGGAACCCTCTCCACGCGAGTTCAATTCGCACATCGCCGGTTTTTCAATAAGCTAATGAGCCAAAATTTTTTTTTAGTCTACATCCGTTTTCATCAAAATATGCATAAAACAATATAAAATAGATTACTCTGAAACGATACCTTGGTTCAGATTCCAGCGGCGAACGACATCACTAACGGTAGAACCAGTTCTGATCAGCTGGTTCCAATGAGGCTGTGGAGCTATTTTTGGTATTCGTAGAATTGGTCGAAGAAGCTGAATTGGTGATGAGATGACGCAATGACTTTTACGTGATGTTCAAGAATCCGTTGTTAAAACTAACCTGAGATTAATTGCAAAATCTAAGAACTGAAAAAAAAATTATTTGTCATCCCTTTCAATTGGGTATTGATCACAGAATAAGTACTAGTACTCACGTACAGAAGTCTTACTCAGAAAATAAATTCAAAGAAATATCTACTTAATGCGGTTCGCTATGGTTTAATTTAGTTTGCGTCAGAACTCCTCACCTCTTCGTTTAGATACCTAGACATCCATTGCAAGCCAATTCCATTCTTATTACTCTGGACAAACGATTCATGCAACTGAATTTTCCCCTTCGAAGTGGTCGCCGCGCGCATAGTAATAATGTAGGAATATTTTTGATACCTAAACGGGGAGTGACACAGGCCTGACGGTAGTACTAAAGCCAATAAGGAATACCTACTCCAGTTTGTCGTATCCTCGACCGTCTAACAAACATTCCTATATACCAGCCTGTCTTCCAAAAATTCATTCATTTCTTTTCAATAATCAAATAGTTCAGACTGGAGATGTGTCAGTATCATCTGGTAGCTATCAGTGACGTCACAGTGTCAGGTACCGTTACCCGTTAGCGGCCTTCACCCAGTTGTTGGCCGCGTGCCCTAAAGGTCACTCACCCCGCCCGGCACTGGTCTTAACACGCTGACCCAGAGGAATTGGGGTAATGGCTGCAACGGGTAACAGGTTCCTTTATATTTTAAGACCAAGAAGTATAAATTTATAGCATAGATAAGGTTAAGGTTGTAGAAAACATAGAACATATGTTGCTAAGTAGGTACTTAGGAGGGTAAACTTCCAGTGATTGGACGCTGACTGAGGCTGGCAGTCATTGGCATTGGACAAAACAATAAAATTTTATTTATTGGGGTTGCTTTCAAAACGGGAACACTGCAGCAGTGCAGCTACATAGTATAAATAGCTATCAGGTGCAGACTCAAAGACGAAGAGAGAAAGAGATAGCGACCAATGACTGGAAGTTTACCCAAAATAAAGAGCTTTTAACGAAAAAAATACTCAAAAATATTCATTTCACACAATAATAGTCATAAATGTTCAATTTCTAATCACGAGTGTTACCTTCACACTCGATAAGAGAGAAACGCTATTTGAACTCCTCGAATAAGATGAAGCGAAAGAGATCTGTCAGGATCGTCGCAAGTGGAGGTCCACATGGCAGTATCTGCCTGCCTCTTTGGAAAACAGACGTAATAATAGTCTGCAGCTAAGACCGCCGCCAGGGCAGCTAGCTAGGCTAGATTTTTTTTATATGTACATATTTTGTAGTATATTTTATATCGTACTTTATATACAACTTTATATACATTTATAAACAACCTATAATCCATTTGTTTAGGTATTTAAAAGAATGTAAACATTTATTTTATAAATTATGAATCACATAATTTATTTGAAATTTGCGAAGGTACTGATTTATAAAGTGTATGTTTCAATAAAAAAACATGTCTAGATTGTTTACATTCTTTTAAATACCTAAACAAACGCACAATAACGAGTACTAGTACTTATTCTGTGCTATAACTTAAGACTCAAAATAAATAAAGTTATTAATAACTAGAATTTATCAGAATCCTTTCTTAGGGGATGCCTACGTCATAGTAGCTTTATGCATGCAAAGTCTCAGTCCGATCGGTTTAAAATTGACAAAGTTTCATACAAACTTTCATCCCCTATTTTATCCCCTTGGGGGTAGAATTGATCAAAATCCTTTCTTAGCGGATGCCTACGTTATAACATCTAGCTGCATGCCAAATTTCAGCCCGATCCGTCCAGTTGTTTGGGCTGTGCGTTGATAGATCACTATGTCAGTCAGTCACCTTTCAGTTATATATATTTAGATTAATTAATAATGAGTGCATATATATAGGTACCTATGTTTAAGTACAATCGTGTCTTCATAACAAGGTATAGTTTATCTTATTAATCTGTGGCAGGCCTGTGTCACTCCCCATTGAGGTATCGAAAATATCTACATTATTGGACCACTCCGGAGTGGAAAATTCAGTTACATGAATCGTTTGTCCAGAGAAATAAGAATGAAATTGGTATGCAATGGATGTCTAGGAACCTAAACGAAGAGGTGAGAAGTTCTGACGCGGGCTAAGTTAAACAATAGCGCTAACCACATTAAGTAAATATTTCTTTGAATTTCTATTCTGAGTAAGACTTCTGTACGTGAGTACTAGTACCTATTTATTCTGTGTCTATGGTGACTAGACACTATTAGAACTTGTCGAATTCTGAACACAAGCATCCTGCCTTAAACTATTTGCGTAGGATCAAAACAATGGCCGTGAAAGTGTAACGGGCCGACGACAGGCACACTGACCCGCTTGCCGAGTATGGTCACTAACAAAAGTCACAAACAACGTTATGGTCACAAAGTCGAGTCAAAGATCAGAATTAACTGAACTGCCAAATAAAGTTGACAAATCTTTAAAAAGACCAATAATAGGTGGTTAGTCTAATAAAGAGTATTTATTGTTACCAGACCTGTTAATAATATCAATAATTAAACCGATTCACAAAAAGAATGAAAAGACTGACTTAAATAATTACCGATCTATAGCTCTCTTACCAGCGGCAGCAAAAATTTTTGAAAGAGCAATCGCAAACCGCGTTATTAAATTCTGTGAAAAATATAATATCCTTGACGATTGCCAAAATGGATTTCGTAAGAACCGATCGACTTTACTAGCGGTCTATAAATACGTCCAGGAAATATTAAATACATTAGATAAAGGTAAATACGGTATAGGTATACTATTAGACATGACCAAAGCATATGATAGGGTTCAATTTGATATTTTATTAAACAAGTTGTATGGGGTTGGGATTAGAGGAATTGCTCACAGATGGTTTTCAATCCCTACAATTTGTTTTCGATCCCTAAGGTATCATCCTGATATATGTATTCATTTGTATGTATATTACATATATATTTATTAATATGTATATATTTATATTGTATTTTATGTATGTTGATATATATTATATGATTAATGATTTATTCTTCTATATGTACTTATGTAGATATTTATGCTTTGTTTACTAAATCATGAATTTCATCCTTTATCTAATGTATTTAAGAACCTTAGGGATCGAAAACAAATTGTCGAAATTGAGCATTTCAATTATAAGTCTAACACTATCCAATACATACGATCAAACTGCCAATCAATGAATTGTTCTATCCCTCAAGGTAGCGTACTCGGGTGTCTTCTGTTCCTGCTGTACATCAATGATCTCCCTAAAGAAATGGAAAACGAGCATTGTGTACTATTTGCAGATGATATTTAGATCCTCACAGCAGTTGATAACGAGAATGGTCTAAACGAGCACCTCAAAAAAATATTTGAAAAAATCGAAAACTGGCTAAACGAGCATAATTTGGAAATTAATTATTCTAAAACAAAATTGATGGTTTTCCACCCGTACCAGAAACGACCATTACAAATTAATTTAAATATAAATGGGATAGATATAGAGGTCGTATATAAGTTCACCCTTCTTGGTATTGACATAGATAGCCATATAGATTGGAAACATCATGCACAAAAACTTTGCGCCAAATTATCAAATTCTGCTTACGCGCTGTTTAAGGTCAAACAAATCACTGATGTAGAAACAGCTCTTATAACTTACTTTGCATACGCTCACTCATGGCTAAGCTATGGTACAATGCTGTGGGGGTACGGAACCGACTGGGATAGGATTTTCACTTTGCAGAAAAGGCTGATTAGAATTATAGCCAACATTAAACAAAGAGTAAGCTGCAAGCCATTTTTAAACAAATATAACATTTTGACTATACCATGTCTCTACATTATGCAAGCGTGCAAATTTGCTCGCAAATACCCAATTTTTTTTTAAAAACGGGAAGGTAATGCTATAAGGTACAACTTTAGACACCGCAGCCGGTTACAGCTACCCATGTCTCGCCTCCAACTTCATTCATCTAGTCCTCTGGTGATGTCAATAAAAATATACAATAAACTCCCGGAAGACTTGAAAGCCATTAAAAATGATAAAAAATTCTCCAAACACTTAAAAGAATTATTAATAGCTAAAACTTATTATACGATAAATGAATACTTAGAAGAGCGACATATACACTTCGTTCAGTAAATAAATAAAATTACTAAAATATAGATAATCGCTATAAATAACAATAAAAAGTAATACATACAAATTGCTACGCTTATTAACAACAAAAAACGATTATAAATCTAATTATTAATAATAAATAAAGCTTAGAACTATTAACACAAAAGATAGGTACATACTATACTCGGAAAATGAAATATTTATAGGAAATACACAGGAAATATTCTACATAAAATATAGCCCCTCTCACATTGCAGCGCCCGTCAGGGTCCTTAATTGTTACACATCTTTTATTTAACACCTGTATAAATTATTTATAAGGAAGCAATAAACGAATTGAATTGAATTAGTTTACTAGGTATTAAATAAAACTGGCCAAGTGCGAGTCGGATTCGCGCACCGAAGTGTTACGTACCATTATCTATAAAAAAATACGTTTGTTGTATGGGAGCGCCTCACTTAAATGTCAAATTAATTCTGTTGTAAGTTTTTTTTTTTTGTTATAGCGGCAAGAGAAATGCATCATTTGTGAAAATTTTAACTCTCTAGCTATCACTTTTCATGAGATACAGCTCAGACAGAGAGAGTCGATACTTAGGTAGTAATAGGGTCCCGTTTTTACCCTATGGGTACGGAACCGTGAAAAAAAAAAAGTCAAAGATATCTTATCTAATACATAGTTTAATTCGCACACACTTTCATACATACATACATACACCCTCACACACACACACACACACACACACACTTATAAACACACCCTTGATGCGTGCTAACATTATTCTGTAATTTTGTTTTAACTTTTTAAAATTCTGTACATGTTGTTATAATATTATTCTATCTGTAAAGTGTAGATCCATAATAAGTTATTTTTGCTACATTGCTTTCTTTTAAAAGTTTCTTGCCGTGCATCGTTTACTTTTTTTTAAAATGTTGTAGTTTATAATATCCATTCTGTTTTCTCTAAACATAGTTTTTGAATATTTTAATTACAAAATGTGAATCTGTAATTGGCAGTAAGTAATAGTTTATAAGATAAAATGATAATATATGTAAAGTGCTGTTGATTCTGTAAAGAATAAATAAAAAAAAAAATTGAAATATTTTCTTTTGATGGTGGCGATCAAACTTCGACGAAGCTTATTTTAATTGCCAGTGTCCAGTACACAGCAGTTTATTCGAGTTTACTCTCAATCGTAAAATGTCTAAAGTAATTAAAATCGAAACCGCACACCTTTCCAATAATTATTTTTATGAGTAATAAAAATCTGTACTTAATTGAAACTATAAAATCTTGACATATAATAATATAAAGTAATTTATTATTTGTTATTAGGGTTCCGTACCCAATGGGTAAAAACGGGACCCTTTTACTAAGACTTCGCTGTCCGTCCGTCCGTTGGTCCGTCTGTCTGTCACCAGGCTGTACTGTATGTCATGAACCGTGATATCTAGGCAGCTGAAATTTTCACAGATGATGTATTTCTGTTGCTGCTATAACAACAAATATTAAAAACAGTATAAAATAAATATTTAAGTGGGGCTCCCATACATCAATCGTGATTTTTAATAGATAATGGTACGGAACCCTTCGTGCGCGAGTCCGACTCGCTCTTGGCCGGTTAATTTTAGATGGCTATAGAATGACTTTACGTTAAAATCACATCTGATATCCCCTTAATTTTTATATGGAATCTGTACCGTAATGGCAATGCTGTTGCCTGTGAAGTACTGAACAGTATGTGCAGTTCGTTCTCTATGTATAAACTAGCTTTTGCCCGCGGCTTCGCTCGCGTAGGGGTGTAATTTATTAAAATCCTTTCTTAGGGGATGCCTACGTCATAGTAGCTTTATGCATGCAAAGTCTCAGTCCGATCGGTTTAAAATTGACAAAGTTTCATACAAACTTTCATCCCCTATTTTATCCCCTTGGGGGTAGAATTGATCAAAATCCTTTTCAAAATAAATAAATACATGTAACTTCCTTCACTTTCAATTTCATTTAAGCGAATAATGGTTTAAACTTTAAACCATAAGTTGATTTTGCAGGCAAATTAAAAACGGACTACATATTCCGATCTGTAGCGCCATCTATTATTTTCCAGGTAATTTACAAACCCCAACTTTCAAGCGTTAACACCTAATAACTTTCAAATTACTGAACCGATTTTCATGAGTCATGGCTAAGAACGACCGCAAAGGAAGTTGCCTTCACGTAAAAAAACCGTATGGAATCAGTCTATCCGTTCGAGTGCTAAGATGCCACAGATAGACTCACAGACCGACGTTAGCGTCAAATTTATAACACCCCTACATAAACACCCTTTTTTCTGTCGGAGGTTAAAAATTAAAACCGATCGTGTTTATTATAGCCATAAGTAAATAGGTACATTTGTTTTGGCAAGTTCTTTGGTCTCGCAATAAAACCTAGCACATTTTTTTCAAAACTCATTGTAACCTCCATAGATTAAAAAAATTCTAGGTCTGTGGTAAACTCCCATTGTAATTAAAAATAAGGCCCGCGCCACACCGGCTGATCGGAATGCAGCGCGCGGCTTCGCGGCGATACCGTTTCGCCCGTTACCATGAATACTGCATGAGCTTCCATTTAGGTAAACGCCGAGCGCGTATGCTAATTCCGGCACCATTGTTTTCATGGTATTAGAATTATTTGTGAGGATTAAATAAAGTAGATTAACCTACTAACAACATTTTTTTTAAGTTTGGATGTTCATCTATCCAAAAGAAACCAGTTAAAATAAATGTTGTTACTTAGTGTACATAGAACTGAGTTATGGCGTAGATATATTGCTAGCATTTTAAACACTGTCACGTATTTATCCGTAACAAGGCAAACCGAGCCAAGGCAATATATAGAAATAAATAGGAAATATAGCTAACCACTGTGTTTTCCAAGAATGTCCATGAGCAAAGTTATAGCAACTCTTGTCTAAAGGATGTCACAGACTAACATGATGGCTAAGATGCTGTATACGAGTTTGTGGCGAACTCTACGGCCATTACGAGGAACTACAATAACAAACCAATCAAGAGACAACCGACAATATAGTTCACAAGAAGCATATGAGATGGCGCTAGCAGTATCCTACATCTCGATCTTAGAGTTCGCCCAATTCGCTGCATATATACAACTTCCGACGATACACCGTCGGAGCCGCGGTTCCCCAGGCGCAACAACATGCCTGGCAGGAAGATCTTCCCTTTGTGGCGGTCGAGCTCGTATCACCTCGCTCCCGCTACAAGTTGATATTTTTATAGTAAGATTCCAGGATTCGTTCCGGACACATTCCACTGGATAGTTTTGCACATCTGATGGGCAAGACCGAAACTCCAAATTGTGACAAATGTTTTAAAATAGAAGATGTGTATCACGCTTTTGCTAAGTGTGACCAGGTCGAAAAGGGGAGAAATGATTTTGTAATTAAATTTAATGGTAACCTCGTAGATGAGGGATTGCTAAATTGCATACCTACTTGCTTCTCCCAAATCGAAGAAAGCAAGGACAACTTATACGTCCGTATCCGTATCCGTAGATGATTCTCAGTTTAGATGCACCTTCGAGGGTGACATATTCTTCCAAGATAAACCCCTATTTAATAAATAAACATAAAAAAAAACCTTAAGATTCCTGAGATACGTTATTATAAAATCTGGTATCACACGTCCAAGATACGATTATACGATACGATGTTTATGAATATTACGCATCTTAAGATTAAAATAAGTATATATTATTATCTTCGCCATGTGTGCTGCTCCATTGGTTGTATGGCGGGCACATCTGATCAAAATATGTACATATATCGCATCTTCGTCGTCTGGATGCTCATAAACGGGTAGGAATTTACTGTTCTAGGGTAAACAAGCATTAAATGAGTCACAACAGCTCCAGTGATTGGACACCGTTACCATATACGAAACAATTGTGTTAGAAAACGAGCACTCGACCGTCTCGCGAAACAGAAATCGGATCGTTTTCGACAGACCATTATACTGCTTTCTTCCATTCAACAATACGAGTATCTTTGTTTACGTCGATTATATTATACTAATGCTGGTCTGGGAGAAAAGAAAAAAAACGTTGAATGAGTGAAAATGCAAATAATGATAGAGGCAATATGGCTAGCATGCAACCCATCTCTAGTTTGATTCCCTTTCCCATTATATGGCCTACGATCACGAGAAAAGTGGCCTATGGGTTAGGGTTTGCTTAAAACCGCAAGGCTCAAAATGTTGTCTGCCCCAAAAGCGATAAAGACGTGATAGTATTGTAAGTAAGGTAATGTAAAATTTCAAATAGCCTTGAAATTTAAAAATTGAGAACTATAATAGAGCCACTATGTCAACTATACATAACACACCCTTATCCAGCTGGACCTCAATATTGTACTCTCCAAATCTGAGTCGCACTTTTATCGAAGTAACCATGTGCCTAGCTAATCGCTGTTCTAAATAAGAAAGATTAAAAACTCTACTAAAAGTACTTTATAAGAAAATAGAAATAACGATGTACGACTCACCAAACATAAAATCGTATACCGCATCATTTCTCCGTCTTCACACACAGCGTTCAATAAGTGGCACAATCACCTTATCATTTAGAAAAAGAAAACAACAATATTTTTTAATAATTTAAACTTTCGAACGACGCGGGTCGCACGTTTTTCGGCCAGTACTTTTTACCTGTGCGTTTTTTGGCGGGCTGTTTTGTTTAATTTTAGTTTTTACGTGACGTGCGTTCGGAAGCGCAGTGTGGACTGTCGTAGCGTAGCGGGACCGCGGTGAAAGAACGGGATGTTGAGCGGAGAGAGGATCTCGCATAGAGCTGCTAATACCGCCTAATATAACAAATGTTAAACAGAGTTTTTGACACCTAGTTATCTCTTCAGCGTGTTTTGATGTTTGTTTTGTAAATAACTACTTACATAAAATGTTTATATCCTGAAGAAGGTTATTGATCCCGAAGTGCGAAAGCTTGGGTACGTTCATTTTAGTGCTTAGGATTCTAAACATCTCAAGTGTTGAGATTACTTAGTGTTTATAGTGACTTAAAATTCATATTTTAATAGGTCGTCCAAACATATACTTTCTATTACTTTGCCTTGGAGTATGTACATTGCTCACAAGAAGAACATACTACCACGCCTGTTTCTTGTGATGGAAGGGAACATGTAGACGATGCGATGTAGGTTTAATTACCTTTTTATTCTCTACATACATCTGTCCAGTTAAAGGGACTTATTGAAATACTTATAACTTATTGCACGGGAATTGGTTTTCACCTATCGTGGTATAGCAGAGCAATGAACTTTACTGTATTGGCTTGATTTTAAAATATTGCAAATGACGTGACAGATCTCATCACGTTTTTTCGAATCATCCTTCGACAAATTGTCTTTGGTCGGTTCAAAAACACATTAGTTTCGTATAGGCAAAACACGAATAAGTTGTAAGAATACCAAATAGAATAACAAATGCTGACACATCAAAATCATCACAAGTCACACTCGGCTTCTCTATACAATGTCTTCAATTTCGTTCCGATTTGCATCAGAAATATATAGGTCCGTGCAGTCACACTTATGTTGTCATCTTTAACATGATTTTTATTCAAAATTCATACATACAGCCTTATGGCTCACTGCCCTGCCAAGCTCAGCACTGCCACAAAAAAGTTAGTACATCTATAATCTTATAATGTAATTAAGAATCGTTATTTTTACTCCCCGAGCGTCAAACTTATAAAGTTTGACGCTTACGTCTGTCGCTCTGTCTGTCTGTGTCAACGTAGAGCATCGATAAGGCGACTTTAAGTCCGCAATTACACTGATATTTGTGTATCATACATATGAATTAATTTGGCTTTTTCTATATATAGGCACTATCTGAGACCCGCGACTTCGTTCTCGTAAAAACGACTATAGTTTTCACTGAAAACAGATTTCAATGAAACAACGCCTAAGTGTTGCTCCAAGACACACGGAATTGAGTAGCCCTGAGGTCGAGTTTTAACCCCAGGGCTAAATCCCCTCCAATCACATTACGTAATTAATGGACGCCCCTTTGGTGGGCTCTGAATTAATTGTAGGTAACTTATTATGTCTGCTTGTAATCTTAGGGTACGGACATGCATACATATACCTATATTTTTTAAGACTACCAAGTATCAAGTATACATTTTCACAACTGATTGTCTTAACAAGAAAATGTTAATTACATAATACTTATATAAGAAACAACGCCGTTCTTGACTTCTCTTGACCTGTGAGAGTAGATACCTTGGCTGTAAGAGAGATACAGTCATACATCACGATATGACCGTTTGTGTGGGTCTTCCCGCCTAGTAATACAGTTTTCCTCGTTTCGACTGCTTGTAAACAAAGCTGAGTACATGCTTACAACGCTAGTGATGTTCTACGGTTTCTTTTATAACAACGTGACTAAAGAGAATATTATTTGTACAGTACAGTACCGTGACAATGCAAATAGTTCAAAGTAACTACATACATATAATACGTCTTTACCTCTAATGGGGTAGACAGAGCACTTTGGGACTTGCGGCCCTGGGCTTGCTGATAAGAGAGATAAGCCGTTTTTTATACATTGGATACGGAAACCTAAAAACTTCAACTCAGCATATGCTGGTATTACGTAAACGAAGAACCAGGGCTGGTCTTCCGTTGGAGCCAAGTTAGTGCCTCCCGGGTAAAAGAAATTAAAATAATCAAAATAATGATGTGTTTATAGCCGCATCTCCTTTTAAGCGTGTCCTTTCAAAGTTTTTTTTTTCCCAGTTTTCAATGATTTATAAATTAAAAAAAAAATCGCACGCACAGACCGATATACAGTTTTCCTCATATTTTCCGCTAATTATCCTGCTACAGTGACTTATAAGCTTGGGCTCGCTTCATTTCGCTCAGTGTGTAAGACATACTTGTCCAAATTACATTGTTTATTTAAATTACAACATGTTAAAGTGGAGTGTTGTTGTTGTTCTGTGTTACGGTTAGTTGTTTGTTGTTATTTGATATTGTTTGTTTTAAACCCCCTACAACAAAGAGGGGTGTTATAAATTTGACGCTAAGGCCTGTCTGTCTGTGGATCGTAGTGCTTGAACGGATGGACCGATTTTGATGCGGTTTTTTTTACGTAAAAAAAAGTTTCCTTGCGGTGGTTTGTACCTGTTTGATGAAAATTCTATCAGCCATTTAAACGTTAACGTATGAAAGTCGGGGCTTTCTATCACACAATTTTTATAAAGGCGAAAGTTTGTGAGTGTTTGTGTGTGTGTTTGTTACTTCTTCACGCGCACATGGCTGGACCAATGTTGATAAAATTTGGTATGCAGGAAGCTGACACCCTGGATTAACACATAGGCTACTTTTTCCGCGGGACGCAGCTAGTAGCTAGTAAATATTTGATAGTACTACGGATATCTAGTCGTATCGGTAGTTCTGCCACTCATACTAGATGGCGTTCTTGACTGTAGGAGGTTTTTTTATTTGCCTAACAAATTAACTTGTGAGTAAGTGGCTGTAACACTGTAGGTACCTAATCAGATTTTTGAAGCTACGTACTTATAGGTATACTATTTTATTTTGACGATTGCCATACAATCGCTGCCGGGACCAACGGCTTCACGTCGGTACCCTCCTAACGGTGGAGCATGACAAATTATGCCTTTTGTGGTCACCCATCCAAGTGCGGACCACATAAGAGGTCGTTTAACTTGCGGAAACGTTAGTAATGCGCACATCCACTGAGTCAGCGCAGCGAGCTCTTCCTATCTATATCTGATAACTGGTATCAGTCATTGGTGT
This sequence comes from Acrobasis suavella, assembly GCA_943193695.1. Lineage (NCBI taxonomy): Eukaryota > Metazoa > Arthropoda > Insecta > Lepidoptera > Pyralidae > Acrobasis > Acrobasis suavella. The sequence continues at coordinate 15,384,934 of OW971950.1, forward strand.
CCTACGATGTTCATATATTATCAAAACAATTATTAATTTGTTTATATGAATAATGAATGACTCATCCATAATCATCATGCATCGTTTAAATTAAGTACTTACAAATAAAGGGCCAGTTCTTTCAATAATTTTGAACAACTTCCGTATACATATTATTTGTATTCAATGTTATCATAACGTTATAATGTACAAAGGGGACTGGATTGGTGGATATTTTGCACCAAACTTTGTTTTTTCTCTTTTAAAACTAAAGCGCCTATTACACCACATGATATTCAGCGTGCGTTAAGACTGTCTTAAAGTCTAACTAGACACATCACTATTTACACCAGACTGAATATCGCATGCTTATTCAATTTGCACTGTTGACAACAAAGATATTTTAATATCTTTGGTTCATAGCGCCGCGCGTCAACTGCAGGGTTGCCAGTAGTAATCCAAAGATTATAACACCGCACAGAGGAGTTCGTAAACAGACTTTCATACAAATACAAATCAAAATGTGGTTTATGTTTTGTTTTTTTTTTACTGATTATATTTTGGCATTAAAAGCAACCACTTTTAATATAAATTTGACTCACAAAAGGTGCACAAAAGATGGGAACGATAAGGGAACACATGATCGCAAATTGAACATAAAATGTACTAAAAGTAACGATTTGGCAACCCTGGTCGACAAGCAGATTGTAACTCTTATTACACTAGAGATTCAGACAGTAAGCGTCGTCGAGCTCGATCTTGCTGTCTGAATTCAGAGTAAGACAGTCTAACTCTTAGTAGACTACGCCACTTAGACAGACTGTCTGAATATCGAGTGGTGTAATAGGCGCTTGAGTGTGATATCAAGCAAGTATTTTTTTATTTTGGAATGTGAAATGGGACGCTCCCGTCTAGATCAGTATTACAATAAATACCTAATGCAAAAAGAAAAACTTATTTTTATACGAAGTTATTTACAGTAAATGTTAGTATATATTTTGTATCTTTTTTGAGAGTGAAATTTCTTTAAACCTAAACTTTCAAATTTTGAATGTTTATACAGTAATTACCTAGATCTTTAATAGTCAATAAGTATATTTTACATTACGTCGTGTAGTGTACATTAAAATTTAATTTATTTCTAAAGAAAAGAGCAGCTACCGATACCACTGCTTTGCAACTACCACTGCTGAAAAGAAACGCCGAAAGAAACTCATTTCACAGTATTGGTCGCCTTTTCATAAAGTGCAATGACTCGTGACGGCAAATCAACTAATATTCATATTAGTTGATTTGCCGATAAAAATATATTACTTTATTTTGTAAATTGTCCTAATCAACGACACGATGTTTCCTTCACGGTTGACAGAGCCTGAAAACGAAATACAGTTTCAAATATCTAACTCCTACTCCAATGTATTTTTGATGAGGCCATTATTTGCGCTTATTTAAACTTCCATAGGCTGGTTTATTATAATAATGATGTGATAACATTTCTATGGGATGAATAGAAACTTCCACGCTACTCTGGGAGAAAACAAAAAACTTTGAATGTACCAGCTTCTTTTCTTCACGCGCAGGTCGTAAAATGCGATCAAGGGAATGGACAACAATGCGAATTATGTTAATAGGCGATGCGGTTAGCAACCCCTCACTACATTGATTGCTGCTCCATCTTCTCGCCCATCATCATGCTAAAAGTGGCTTTTGGATCTTACGGCCCTGGACTCTGTCTCCTCAGAGACGCAAGATACAAAATATTCTGTCTGCCACGTTAGGGATAAAGACGTAATAGTAAGTATGTGTATGTGATCAACAGGAGCGATGGTAGCATCGGCAGCGACCTCGTGCGACGGCCCCGTAACAGCGACTCCCTCGGGCTCCATCCGAGGGTCTTGGATGGAGAGCAGGCGCGGCAGGTCGATCCAGGCGTACAGGGGGATACGGTACGCTGAGCCTCCTGTCGGGGAGCTGCGGTTCCAGGTGAACTTTATGACATAGTCTTCATTTATCTTCATTTTAGAGCATTTCCAGTTGCATCCTCAGTTATGCTGCTTCGGAGCCCGGGGTAAGCGCATCCGCGTTTTTCTCTCCAAATAAACTTGTCAAACGTTAAACCACTTAACCACCCACATTCAAAAATTAGGCTTTTCAAGTACAAAAATATCTTTAAGACTAACAAATCTTTATAGAGATCTTGCAAACTATGTCTCTTTGCAGCCTCCGCAGCCAATCCTGAGTTACGATGAGGAGGTGGACGCGAGCGCCGAGGGCCCGGCGTGTCCGCAGCCCACCGTCGGGGATTACTACATCGACGAGGACTGCCTGAGGATCAACGTCTACACGCCAGATAACAAGGGGTACAGTCTTCATACATACATATCACACCTGTTTCCTACAGGGCAGAGACTATGGACCTCAACGAACATCTACACTCACCTCTCTCTTAGTCTTCATACCTTTTCCTAAAAATCATACCTATCATTAGTCGCATCGTCCTGGTAGGTAGGACCTTTATCTTCAAGATCAATGTCTCATATCATACTTACACCATTAGCTCGGGGTACTGAAGGGAATCATCGGAGTTTTCTGTACTGCGATATATTGCCAGTCGTGTGTTTCCATCTCAACCAGACAGTCAGCACCGTAGGATATCGTGTGGTCTTTAATTATCATTGGTCTTCGGTTCGGCTTCGAGTACGTACTCAAATGGAGGTGCCAATCTAAGGTCTTCAGCATTTTCCCTTTTCCGAAAATTTGTTTGAAAGTCTAACGCAAATATATTATTTTTCCTTAATCATCGGTTTGAGTATTTAGCAAAATCTTTTGCACTCTGTTATCAAAATTGATTTTCCTATTTTAGTCCTGTTATTCTAGCTTGGCAGCTGCATGTCAGTATGGGTTTTATTTACTGTTCCATTTATCAGAACCTTTCTTATTTCTTCAGCAAGAAGCTGCTGCCTGTGATCTTCTACATGCACTCGGGGGGTTTCTACTCCGTATCCGGGCGCAGCGACGTGGCCGGGCCGCTGTACCTCCTAGATCACGATGTGGTACTGGTGACCATCAATTACCGGTTGGCTTCCCTTGGTAAGTCTTCTTAAAGGTTCCTTGACCAATAGTACATATCTACGTGGGGTGACTGGCGCTTCTTTTTTCGGAAAAGGTCTTCCAGGTTCTCAATTTGTTTTTGTTCTGTTTAGCAGTTCCGCTCTTTGTAAATTGTTGTGTTTTTTCTGTTTGATGCACAATATGCTATTACTAACTTAGTTACTTACTCTTTTTTTCTCTTATTTCTTGTTACTACCATATTTTCCTGTGAAGGTTTCATTTTCGAGAACACAGTTCATAGGTTCCTCATTATTTTCAGGTTTCCTCAGCACGGGTGATGAGCTGGCTCCTGGCAACAACGGCTTCAAAGACCAGGTGGTGGCTCTCCGCTGGGTGCAGAAGAACATTCGCTCCTTTGGCGGAGACCCTGACAGGGTCACCATCAGCGGCTGCAGCGCTGGATCGTTCAGTGTCATGCTGCATATGATCTCGCCTATGTCTAAGGGTAAGTGCTTTTAGTGCTTATGATGTATAGTTTATTTTACATGTTTCTAACGCAATTGCAAGAAACTCATACTTTTTAAGGAAAATACCCGTGGCCGAAAACCTTGCTTTTTGGATCTTTGGAAACGAAACTCTCAAGAGCGAGTATCTCAAGTGTTAATCTACTTTGGTAATTTATATCCAGAAATACTTAAAAGTATCTTGGGGAGTTACGCTAGAAGCGGACCGCAAGACGGACGTTATACTGCGTTGCGCATGTGCGACGTCAATATCGGATGACTATCGTTTTATTTTATGGAGTAACCTCCCTGTCTTATTCATTTGATATCCCATTTGTCGTAAATGGATAAATTCAAAGAAAAGAATTAAACATCTAGAAAAATGAACAAGTTGAAAAAAAATTTAACTTAAAAGAAAAGAAAAGTGCTGTTTCTTGCTGCCACTTGTAGCCCAACCCTCAAAATCTCCCAAGAAACTATCTCACGTCTGCAACCCGTCTAGCCAGCGGGGAGAGTGTAGACGAAAAACTCTGGCTGCTCTGGACCGAGGTTTTGAATAGCCAACTATAGAAGCAAAGCACATAATCATCACATTCACCAGCTCACCACATCTTTAATAGTACATTATACTATTGTATTTTAGTACAGAGAGGGTCGTGCTCCTGCATTGGAGATTAAAAAAAAAGACCTGATACTTAGCTTCTACATCCCAATTTCTTCAGGACTGTTCCACCGTGCCATGTCCATCAGCGGTTCCCCGATCTCACAAGTGGCGGACCGCCATGACATGTACCAGCTGGCTGTGAAGCAGGCGCAGCTCCTCAACTGCTCGACCACTGACTCCAAGGCCATTATCGACTGCTTGAAGACCAAGACGTTTAGGGAGATTGCAAACTCCTTAGAAGGTTTCTTCGTAAGTATTCTTCTTTTTATCATAGTTGGAATATGAATCTTCTCCTGTTTTTACATTAATATCTTAGACCCACAATCCAGATCTTGTTAAATTTCTCTTGTGAATGTCTTAGTGGCCACATTAGCAGGTAAACCTGCCTAAACTAAAGACATCATCTAAGCTATCTGAAGGTGGCCGATTTCAAAAAATCGCTATGTGTAGAACGTAGGCGGTATTCAAATGGAATCCTTGGACAATCAAGAACCCTTCTTTCCATTTTATTGCCCAAAGAATTTTCTAACTACAACTAGGTACTAATTTACAAACCAGCTAACTAAATCTAAATCTAGCCAAGTCAAATGTTCTTAAAATGCAAGATACTCGTATAAATTACACTAGAATACTGCTGCTTCTCTTTATCTTGGCTTGAAATTGGCTTGACACCCTCCCGCGTGTCATGATGAGATGGGGCCAGAGAATACTCTGTATTACTGACATCTTATAGTACGTTATCGATATTTGGGAAGACGATATTATACAAATAGGCTGGAAAGTTGTGGCAAAAGGACGCAAAAACAATCAAAGATGGAGACCATTTGTGAGAATCAGCCAATTTAAATAGTTATGGTCTTTCCAGCTCCCCGGCTACGACCCCACCCTCGTGTGGTCTCCAGTGGTGGAGAAGGACTTCGGGCAGGAGCGCTTCCTCGCGACGTCGCCGGCGGCCGCCGTCAAGGAGGGCAGCATGCACGCCGTGCCCTTCATCGTCAGCCAGACGCAGGGAGAGTTCTTCTGGAAGGCCTACAGTGAGTTTTCTACGCTTTGTGGTCATTATGAAAATTCTTGTGAAAGGCCTATTTCCAGCTGTGGGTGAACGCTTATGAGGGTCACGTATCAGCAGCTGTTTCTACTAGCAAAAATTGAGATACCTACAATCGAGCGGTGATCGAGAAAGGACCCGTCACAACTATACACCATGTAACATAACAACAATAAAACACAGTTTCTACGTGACATGGTCATGTGTCTCTATACTTACATCAACCACTTCATATACGGCGTGGGCCTAGGTGACCACCGAAGCCTTGGCCGTACAGAAGTGGTGGTGGCCAAGCGATATAGGCACTAGCTCTGCATCACTGAGGTACGAGTTCGACCCTCACTAGCCGCGACTTGTTCCTCTGAGTTTGTACTCATTAACGGTCATTTTCAACTTCTTTTTTTCCAATAAAGACAACATCGTGAAACTTGCACACTAGTTATCTGGTGTGTAATATGATTAATGACTTTGTCACTAGATATCAGTCATTTAGCTAAGTTATTCAGCGCGATGAATCAATGTGCCTTCTTCACGGCGAGTGTATTAACACTCGCTGTGGAGAAGATCAGATAAGAATCATATTAACAGAGACCTTGAATCATTATGCCTTCAAAAGTCCCGTAACTCATCGGTTGTAGGTGCTCTATCAAGGTTGGTTTACTGTTGATTTTTGGAAAAAAGACCCAAAATTGAACACGGATAGATGTTTTCTTTCACCACGTTTATCGTCCTTTCTCCCAGACGTTCTCAATAACAAGACCATCATGGACACGTTCAACACGGACTGGCACTGGCGCGCTTCTGTCGCGTTCCTGCTGGGAGACCACCCGACCGCTGCCGAGCGCTTGAAGCAGGCCTACCTGCACGATAAGAAGCTAGAGAACACCACTGCAATCGCTGACGGGTTGGGGAAGCTGTATGCTGACGCGCTTATTGGCTTCGGAGTTCACAGGTCAGTTCGATTTAGGGAGATCTGTGTTCCATATTGCAGGCAGTTAAGTCCTTGTATGCTGAAATATCAGACACAATATTTAAACAATGCATTTTGGAGCAGATCTACGCAGTCGTAGCGGTGCGATTAGGAGTAAAAAAAAGGAAATACCGTACAGCCTAAAGTCACCACGCTGGGCAGACAAGTTGGTGATTGCAGGAGGAGGTACGGTGTCATAGCACAGAGTATACAGCCGACTTTACTGCCTAGGTACAATGCGACAGCAATAAGTTGAACAAAGATTGTGGATATCAAAGCATTTTCGTTCAAATTCCCGACACCTAAATTAAACCAAAAGGAGGTCGTCGGCGCATTATTTGTACCTGCGCCGATAACCGATTTCGGTTCAACCTACGTGCCGGGAATTTGTACAGAAATGCTTTGAAGTCCGCCATTTTTGTTCAATTTATTTGTGTCGCGTCACATTGCACGACTTTATCTTCCTTAATTGCTTCTTATGAGGGCATTGTCTGGAAACCACGCCACCGTGTTGTTTCCGCCCGCCGTGTGGTTTCCCGCAGAGTAGAATAGAACCACTCCCAAGTCTTCCCGTGAATGTCGTAGAAGGCGACTTAGGTAATACACGCTAAAAAAGCTCACAAACATCAAAGACACCTCTCCAACTCATCTGGGCAGCGTGGAGAGTGTAGGCCACATCCTCTGGCTGCTCTGGTAATACAGAGAGGGTCGTGCTCCTGCAGGGGAGACTAGGATATAGAGTTTTTCCAGTTCAGATGACTGAACAATGGGTAATATTAAACCGTGGGAGCGAAGGGATATTTTAATAAAAGTTGATCAATTCTGCAGGATGGCCAATCTAATGTGTCGCCACTCCCCGCACAAGGTGTGGTACTACGAGTTTAGCTACGTCGGCACCCACAGCCACTACGAGGACCCCACTGGAAAGCCTACACGTGAGTATAGACGCGAATTGTAATATACCTTGTGGAGATTTTGTAAACAACATTACAAATTGGCTTGCTACACTTGCACCCTTATTCCAATCTCTCACCATGTCCCAAAGGCAAACTGGTAGATAATGCATTAGCATTAAGGGGCTACCTGAATTTTTCGAGGTCCATTTGAAATAAATCATTTAAAAGAAAACGGAGGTATCATTCAAAATTTTGTTTTGATCAGACCCTAGATAATCGTTCAAACTATTTTATGAACTATTGTTTACAGTTTAAAGTGAGAACATGAAGCTTTTCTACGCAATTGCGAAAAATGGCCACTTGTGGCGTATGTGCGTACAAAAGCTTCATATTCTCACTTTAAACTGTATTCAGTAGTTCATAAAATAGTTTGAAGGGTTATCTAGGGTCTGATCAAGACAAAATTTATAATGATGTCTCTGTTTTCTTTCAAATGATTTATTTTAAATGGGGGCAGCACTGGAGCCCTAAAAATTCATGTAGCCCCTTAAGTTTGACCCATTGTAATCAATCCGTTTTAAGATTGTGTGCAATAAACTTAAATAAATAAAAATAGTTTGTAATGCATCATTCTGGAGGGACAATAATTAACTGTGTGAGCCATCGTCACAGAAAGAAGTTTGTAAGGTCACAGTAGTAGTTGGGGATGAAAAGCTCACATCTACAATTTGTTTTTTTTATACTTGATCAAACGAAATGTGAAGATATTAGACAAAGAATACCAAAGAAAAAACGTTACGTTAGTTATTTAAAAATCCAGGCACTTTAATTTTTTCGTCAATTATTTTTTAACTAATTTCCTGTTTGGTATTGTTAATTATTTTTTACTTTCTTAGCTTCTTAAACTTTGTAGTTTTCAAATGAGACAAATTAGAAAAAAAAACGCCGTTAACATAAAGAGAAAAAAAATAAAAATCGAAATACGACCTTTAGAAAAAAAATAAAATTAAAGTGTTAGTAACATTTTTTTTCCGGTTTTTTATTAATAATATTTCGTCTAATATCCGCAGATTTCGTTTGATCAAGTATAAAAAATACTCGAATATGTTAATTCTAACCATTTATTAATTTGACCTGTCACTTCAGCGACTGATCTGGTTCTCTATCGTATCTCCAGTAACTAATGCGTTTGGAGCTATTGTTTGATCAAAATCGGTTCAGATGTTCGCAAGATAGGTTCAAACTGGTGAATCTTTCTTGCAAATTATTAATTTAATTTGTTAGGGGCTACATAAATTATTCAGGGTCCAGTGCTGTGCCCATTTAAAATAAATCATTTGAAAGGAAACGGAGACATCATTTAAAATTTTGTCTTGATCAGACCCTAGATAACCCTTCAAACTATTTTATGAGTTTACAGTTTAAAGTGAGAACGTGAAACTTTTCTACGCACATTAGTCAAAAGTGGCCGTTTTGTCCGTACTGGTGCGGAAATCGCACAAAGTAATTCGAAACACAAAGTATAATAATTTAACTACCTTCTTGTAATTTTGATCTATCGTCCCCCCAGAGGCGGCTCACCACGACGACCTGATCTACTTGTTCTCGCTGCCGGCCTCGTTCCCCGTCATCAACGCCACGGACAGTGAGGATTCCAAGATGGTGGACAGGATGACGGACATGGTCTACCACTTTGCTAAGAATGGGTAAGTAACACGATAAGCAGTGACGGGCACAAATATTTTTGACAGGGTAGGCAGTATTCTTACCTAAAATTCGAGAACGTCTGCATTGAAACAAAATACATTTTCGCTAGTATCCGATATATATATTATGTTATGTAATACTTTATTGTACACCAAAAAAATATAACAATTATCAAAAAAGAAATACACACAGAAAAGACATTTAAATGTACAACGGGCGGTCTTATCGCTAAAAGCGATTTCTTCCAGACAACCGATGGATGGAGAGAATACAGTGAAACGTTAGCAGACGGGGTGTACACGACCAAAATACAAAACTTACAATACCAAGTACATATATAAAGATAAAAATACATACGTACAGATATATACATACAGGTAAACAAATGCATATTTTATAAATTGTATACATATTATACATATTATATAATACATATTATATAATACATTTTATAATATTATATATATATAGGTAATATAGGAATCACGTAACGAGGGTTGACGAATAAAGTTCCAAGTTAAGGGGCTACCTGAATTTTCCAGGGTCCAGTGCCCATGGATGCCCATGGAAATGGGGGCCCATTTGAATTAAATCATTTAAAAGGAAACGGAGATATCATTTAAAATTTTGTCTTGATCAAACCCTCTAAACTATTTTATGAACTATTGTTTACAGTTTAAAGTGAGAACGTGAAGCTTTTCTACGCACAATTGCGAAAAACGGCCACTTTAGGCGTATGTGCGTAGAAAAGCTTCACGTTCTCACTTTAAACTGTAAACAGTAGTTCATAAAATAGTTTTAAGGGTTATCTAGAGTCTGGTCAAGACACAAATTTAAATTATGTCTCCGTTTCCTTTTAAATGATTTAATTCGAATGGGGGCAGCACTGGATCCCGGAAAATTCAGGTAGCCCCTTAAACTGAAAAATTTTCTTTTTAAAAACAAAAAGTGATTGCGCACGTTTAATGGACTCAGGCAAGGCATTCCACAATCTCGCCGCTTGTACAGTATTATTAGTGTATATTATTACGGAGGCACAGGGTAGACAAAGTCTTTATTAAATGCGCACTACTGACGTACAGTAAGATGGAAAGAAGAAAGAAAGAAAATTAAGACTGTATGACCCAAAGCTTGACTAGTAGACAACACTTTTAGCGTTAAGTTCGCCTATTGTTCTGTACAATTTGTATTTGATGAACAATAAAACTTAAATAACAAAGGTTGAAGATTCATGCACAAAAACTAGAAAACCTAACTGGAGATGGACAGGCCACATCCTCAGGGAGAATAAATATAAATGGACCAAGGATTTGATAGATTTGACACCTAGATTTCATACCAACCGAAAAAAGGGAAGACATAAGAAGTGTTTGGTCTGATGATATAAAAAACATTGAGGGCCCATTATGGCAAAGAACTGCAAAATTCAGAGAAACTTGGAAGAAGCTAGAGGAGGCCTTGTGTCTCAAGACACGTCGTTTACAGTTAGCAACTAAAGGCTTATATATAAACGATTAAATATTTGAAAATATGTTTATTTGGTAGAAATAAAAATAAAATAACATCATACACTACAATAAGATGGTTACGGAAACCATTTTGGAGAAATATGATGTAGTTAAAATCATGTTACTCCAAAATGGTCTCCGCTCAGCATATGTTGTAGCGTGAATGACTCTGGTCTTCCGCAGACACCATTTATAAAATTACAATAAAAGTAATTGTAAAACCTAAAAGTTGAAATATATACTTACAACAAATTATCGAGAAAATACACTTGAGTAAAAGGGTAAAACAAAATATAAAAGCTAAGTACTATTCCGACTTAATAAATATCTCAATTCCTTCCATGTGGGTCTGGGAGGAAAGTAAAAACTTAAAATGGACGTACCAGCTGCTTCTCTTCCCGCAGGATCGTAGAAGCCGATCGAGGGAATGGACGAAAATGCGTATCATGTTATTAAGCGATATGGCTAGAAACAAATCACTATTTGATTCCTGCTTCCGCCTTGTCGCCCACCGTCACGATAAAAGTGGCCTTTGAGTCTTGTGGCCCTTTGCTCAGAGCCGTAAGACCCAAAATGCTCTGCCTGCCTCGTTAGGGATAAAGACGTGATAGTATGTAAAAATGAAAAAAAAAAAACAAAGATAAATGCGAGTGTGCTATGCTATCCAATCAATGACCCACTTATAGTCCTGCCCAAAAAGCCCCACTTTATCCACATTGCAGGACCTTAATGAGGCAAATGGTCGGGGAGTCGCCGTGGCCAAACACTGTTCAAATTTATTATAGCCTTTCGACTCGAGAAGAAGTATGTAGGATAATGTTAAAGAACTGAGTAGTAAACAATTAGGAGTGGTTTATGGTTTAAAGTCTAGATTTAAAAAAAATTGTTGTCGTCATAGGCAACTAAATTTGATGTTGGTTACTTTTGTTTTTCGTGTGGAATGGCCAACACTGGTGTCAGATTTTTCAGACTGTCTAAAGACATCTAATATAGCTTGACGACTGCAATACTACGACGGCAGTCACGCTCAACGGCTTATGTATTATACGTGGCTCTTAGATCATTTAATGCAGGATACCTAAGCCTTACCTGCTCGTTCCCCTCTGCTAAAGTATAAGATTAAAAATCTAATAGGGTAAAACCACCTTGTATCGGCCATGTCAACCAAATTTCACATTCATTTGCTTCTAATTCTCACATTTATTAGCCTAGCCTAGGGGGTATTTTTTAATAAACAGATATAATTTGGCTTCTTTATGATGTCATTAATTATTTGAAAATTAAATAATATTTTCTTATATTAATGTTTTTGTTCGTACACACCCAATTTCCCTAAGATCAGCCACTTGCGCCCAAAATTCGTCCACTTATTTTCCTAGTATCGGCGATAAAATCTTTGTTCGATTTGATACTATCCTACATTTAAAGAATTAATTCGTCGTTTATTGGTAAAAATATCACAATAAACGACGAATTAATTCTTTAAATGTAGGATAGTATCAAATCGAACAAAGATTTTAGATTATTTTAGAAACTAAGATTTTTAAAGGAAAGTCTGTAAATAAAATACTTGTATTAACAAGTCATTTCGAATTTAAAATTAGTATATTTTGCACATCAATAACGATAGTCCCACTAAAAAGTGAATAAAAAACGTGAATTTTAAATTTAAAATTATAAATAATACTATTCTACGATTACAATAAAAATTACTTAATAAAAAGGAAAAAAAGAAAGAAATGAATAATAGTATATTATGTAACAGTTGTATAAGGAGGGTTAAAAAAATGCGGCAATAAGCTTGAGAAATTTGTATGCCTCTTGTGGTCACCCATCCAAGTGCGGACCACGCCCGGTGTCATAATGTCATTTTAATTCTCTATTCTTGGTTTTGTTTCTCCAAATGTACCTAACTTTTGGATGATGAACAAGAAATACAATATGTAAAAACCCTGTCCGATCTTTGTAGGAGCAACTCAGACCGTCAATATGAACAACTTTTCCTATCGGACCAATGCTTGAAACACGAAAAAAAGTCGACATTTTCATACAAAAGTGTTCGGCCGGCCCGGCAATTTGCGTGAAAATGTCGATTTTTTCTTCGAGTTTCAAGCATTGGTCCCATTGGAAAAGTTGTTCATATTGATTGTCTGAGTTGCATTTTCAAGGATCGGACAGGGTTTTTGTAACATACTGCATAAGTTTATGTGAACTTCCCAGAGACCCGAACCACCTCGGCTGTCGCCACTGGCCCGCCATGACGCCCGCCTCCAGGAAGTACCTGCGAGTGGACAAGGAGCTCTCCGTGCATGAGAACCTCTTCGAAGACCGCTTCAAGGTGTGGGAGGAATTGTTCCCTCTCCAGTATTGAGGAAAAATGAAAAAAAAATGAGAACTACCCCGAACTACCTATTTTCCTAACACTTTTTTCTATAAAGAATTAATTTCTTCCGTACAACCTGGAAGAAATTAATTAGCGATAAGGCCGCCTTTTGCGCATTTCCTAGTTTTTAAGATACCTAAAATTTTATATCCTGTATTAATGTATTTTGTGCAATAAAGGCATTATATTGTATTGTAATGAGTACTAATGAGGCTAGATTAAATAGACTGATATGTCAGAAAATTACAGAAATTTCTAACATATGCATATTATAAGCTATAAATAAAAAATAAAAACCAAGTCAAAAACACCATCTGGTGTTGAGTAGAGGAACTACCGAAGTCGTATCGGTAGTTTCTTTACTCATTACTAGATAGATATCCATAGTGTCATCCAGAGTTGGTCGTAGTTAACTACTGTTGTGTAGTTTGATTACAAATTACAATTACATGTAGTTAACTACGAGTAATTGAAATTACATTAAATTTAACTACAACAATTGAAACTACTGTAGTTGTAATTTGTAATTGTAATTAAGTAGTTATAACTATAAATTTCAATAAGAATTTCCTACCGCGGGCGTGATTTAAAGGTATTGTATTTCAAAATTGTAAGTGTAAAAAGTTGCAAGCAAGAAACGAAAATTTATAAGTAAGTAAATCTTTATAAAATATGTAATTTCAAAAAGTAGTTTGTAATTGTGATTACAACTACTTTTTGTAGTTTATAGTTCAACTACTTTTTCAATTACTTTTTGTAATTATGTAGTTGCGATTACTAACTACAAAATGTAATTGTAGTTAGTAATTAGTAGTTTAATTACATTTTGCCCAACTCTGGTGTCATCTATTATTTGCTAGAGAAAGCCCTGACTTTCAAGCGTTAACATCAATGACTTTAAAACGGCTCAACCGATTTTCATCAAACATCGCTGAGAACCACCACAAGAAATCTTCCCTTCACGTAAAAAATGCATCAAAATCGTTCCATACGTTCGAGCGCTACGATGTCACAGACAGACACACAGACAAACAGACCGACAGACAGTATCTTCGAACTTACAAACACCCCTCTTTTTGTCGAGCATTAACATAACAGTTGCTCGATAGATGGCGTTGATGGCCATGCATGATACATTTCATTTTTCACAACTCAAAGCTCAGGACCACACAAAGAATGATACCCATTGGACCTCATAAAGCAAATTCAGAAAAGCTCTCATCTCAGCGTATCCTGTTGCATCCTCAGCTATATTGCGTAGGTATGTTGTTGTTACGTCACGTAACAACAACATACCTACGTAACTTACGTGGTGGATTACTAGTATTATATTTATATAAAATATTTTAAATAAGTAGGTAAGTGTAAACTATGTATGTAAATAAATAAATAGATACTTAATTATATACCAATATGCAGTTTCATTTCGACAGAGTGAAGATAGACTCGGAAAAAAAAAACTCAAACACAAAATTATTATTGCAAACCATTATGTCAGCATGTTTCAACAGTTTGTCTTTTCACGCATGCAATAGAAACATGAAAGCAAATAAATAGTAGTTTTTTTTACTTTATCCTGATCTATGAACATTCACTCCGTGGGCCTTTCGGTATTATACAAAATATGTTTGAATCTAAAACTTTGCTAACAAAAAATATTAGGCGTTGAACCGGTAAAGCAAGGGAAAGGCAGCCTTTCGACGAGTTTTAGTTTTATATACATTCATACAAGATACTAGAATAATAATTGATCAGTATTTCCGTCATAATTACAGAAAAACTTTTCATTCTTTTTTTATGTGTAAGTTGCTAGCTAACACTTGTTCGTTGGGCCCATAACGCCCCATAATGAAGTAAAATCCATTTTTCCTTTTAATCAATTTGTTGAATTAGTTGCGTGCGTGTATGTTCGCTAATGCTTCAAACGTGAAAAGCTGGTAATGTGGTGAAAACATCCATGTTATGCCAATTTTCCCAAGTTCAACACTTCGCTTCGAAAGGTCTATGAGTCAGCCTGCAATCCTCTCAAACAAGACAAAATAAACCTTAATCCAAGTGAATAAAACTCTCGTTCATAAATTCGTCGTTGGCATTTTAAAACTAATTTGAAAAACAACTTTACTGCTTTTGAAATAAGGGTGAAATCAGCTAAGAAGAACAATTCGGGTGAAGTTCATTAGAAATAGTTCTTCAGGCCGCCCTCACGCATGCGTACTTTCTCCACTGTTTCCCTCCCCTTGGTGAATAGGGATGAGACATTGATAGCGAGAAGTTGGTAAATTATCGATATGTCGATTTAATAAAACGCAATATTAGCCCAAAAACGATACTAATACGAAACATTTATAATAAACGAATTATTTATCATTTTAACCAACTTAAACTTAAAAAAGAAGCAAGTTCTGATATCGATATTATTTTAACGGACTTCAATAAGTACTTTGTCTCATGTTTGCTTTTTCATCATCAGAAATAAGTAAACTGCACTTTTATCTCTCTTCAGACAACATTATTGAACACAAGATGTTACCAGCGGCTTTGCAAGCGGCTTCTTATAAATAAAAAATCTTTACTGTGATATAACCTTATAAATTATAATACAAACATATGCTACCGTGCACATTTTGTAGACCTTTTAAAAGCCTATTAAGAAACTATTTTTTTAGTCCATTGTTTCTATGTATCTCATAAGACTTAGCCAGCGTAGCGTTTGCCATGAAAGTGCCTGATGCAGCGTCCGAAATTATTTTTTGGAGAAAAACGTTATCATAGGTCAGTTAATATAAATAGAAAACAAACGAATCATAAACAAATAATCCTTTGGAAATAAACGCTGTATATTAGTGAACCGCATCAAAATTAGTCGAGCATTTTATGAGTTTTAAGCGTACAGACAGATATAAGCACCGGGGACCGCGTTTTTAAACCCCCGACAAAAAGAGGGGTGTAATAAGTTTGACACTTATGTCTGTCTGTCTGTGGCATCATAGCGCTCGAATGGATGGATCGATTTCGATGCAGGTTTTTTACCTGAAAGCAAGTTCCCTTGCGGTGGTTCTTAGCTATGTTCTAGGAAAAGTGGTTCAGCTGCCTAAAAGTTTTTGGGGGCTACAGCTTAAAACTCAGGGCTTTCACTAAAAAAACGTAGATGACACTATAATAGCGGAACTACCGATACGATTTGATATGGTGTCGGTATCACTAGATGGCGTTCTTGACATTTTCGGCCTGGGATAGTACTTACTCTGTGGTCGGACATTTTTTTTAATTTGCCTAGCAAATAAACTTGTTTTACTACTTATTTTACTTTTTTACATGAACTTGTAATAAGCAGATGACCGTAATCCTATTTGCCAGTCTATGTATCTCATTAGTATGTATGGATAAGTCACGAACGCCATATTCCTAGACTCCTGCACTTATTTAGAGCTCTCAAACGTCAAGTTCACGATACAATATGATACAGAATTTACTTTTATTTTATTACTGAATAGAGAATTTATATGTCTTTAATAATATTGGTTTGGTGAGTCATTCAAACAGACAGTAACATACAATGCGAATGTATAATATCTTAAATACTTATATACGATAACAACGCGTTAGCAAACCAAAACTATAATTTTATTCCCAGTTTCTTTCCTATCCTATAATCCTATCACTATCAGGTTGTGACGAAAGTCTACTAGGTACGTACCTACTTACTACATCTTGGAAAACAAATTGTTTATGTTTGAGTGGGATCTAAAATTATTTGTACTGATATACTTAGTTGTAGTCGCTTCGGCTATTAAGATTTTAAGATCTATTATTTAATTTACATGTTTATTTTCAAAGAGGAAGCGCCACTCACCTACACGTATGTTCAGATTTATTATTACAATAATAGTTTTAAACGTAAACAGTCGACCTCATAACGCAATTAGCAGTCTAGACATTTTAAAAATAAACACACGCCACACGTAGTAAAACAAGGTTACTCGTCTGCGAAGCGATTTATAATAACAGTGTCGTAAAATCGCATACATTCAACAACGCTTGTAATATTTTGTGTTACTACGCGCTATCGATAGTCGATAAAGTTTTTACGCACACATCACTGCGCGCCTCCTCCCCTCGCTCAGAATGACTCGGCCGCGCCATGACACTCGAGAGCGCCCTACGAGACTGTCACGTTCAAAAATAGAACAGTTTTTTTTTTATTACAACCAACTGGTCAAAGACCATACTGGATTTTTACGTGAGTTTTTCACATTACTTTTTTCCTTTATGGTAACATTATTATTCTTGTTTTATTGTATTGTTACTGTTTTATTATTTTTCTCTCACAGTTTCCTTCAGATTACATGCTAAATTTCACGAGTGAGGTTAGGTAATGTTTCGCTATAGCCTTGAAACCCTAATTTACTTACGCTATAAATAATTCATTGTTTTTCAGGCGACGTGAAGGCTTCGCGGCCTCAAACTATACAAGCTGGCGATAAACTGGTGGAAAGAACCGGACATGGGAGGTGAATATCCGCTTTATTTATAAATCGGTGTAGGTAGACCGTGGATGTACGACAATAATTCGATGGTAAGGTGTTTTGCTGGTCAAGTAATCGATCGTCATAGACTGTGAATGTAAACAGAAGGCCTACGTCCACTGATTCAAGTCTGATACCTATTAACAACACTTTCACAGTTTGTTGCACGTCATGTGCATAGGTGACCAACTGACTCACTGATAATTATTTAACACATAAGCAAGTAAATATTCATTTTGTAATTCGCGCACACGGAAGACGAAGTACATATAGTTCCATTGCATGTTCGCGCGTATAAGTAAAATGTTGCCATATATTAAAAATGAAAATTATTTTGTATAACCCTATAAAGTCGGGTCCGCTGCCACCGTTTTTTAACATTACATTGTTAAAATACATTAAATTTCATTCATTTAATTGAACAAAACGCTCATAATGTACATTCAAATGAATGAAATTTCATGTTTACAATGTTATGTTAGAAAACGGTGGCAGCGGACCCGGCTTAAGAGTAAAGTCTTTACATGTTTTAAGACTTTATTTACATAATATATAAACAGTAACTTTTCATTGGGTACCTAACGTTTTTTTTACGGCCCAAGGTTCTGATTTCCTCGTAAGGAATAGACTTGATCATTATGTTGTAGAATTTTTAGTTAGGCTGAAATACTTTGGCTGTATTGGCACTGAATTAATATGAGAATTACAAACAGAAGGGAAACTCCTAGGGTCTAGCGCAATATGCGTCCCCGTTCCTCGTCCCCTCACCTCTCCCCCGTTTTCACGTTGTCAAGTGTGTTGATTGTTATTGAAGGCGAGCACACACACTGCCGTGTGCACGGATGTATAGTTTTGTTTGTAGTAGTAGGCATAAATGATACTCCGCTCCTATGAAGTGCCATACTTGTGTTGTACAATACGACACAAATAAGTTGAACAAAAATGGCGGACTTCAAAGCATTTTTGTACAAATTCCCGACACGTAAATTGAACCAAAATGGCGGTCGTCGGCGCATTATTGTCGCATTGTACCCATTTAATTTAGAGATGCATTAATAAAAGCATTGTGTGCGCAGTCCCGCTGGGCGAGCGGGAGGGGTGCGCGGCGGCGCGCACGTGGCGGCTGGCGTGCGGCACGCTGGTGGCGCCCGGCGCCGACGACGCCTGGAACCAGATCGTCGACTCCGCGCCCTCCGACACCATGTGGCACTCGCTGCGGAACTGCGTCGCTTATCAGGTGACTCCAGAATGTTCCACAAGCTCCAATAGCTACACAAAATCACGTAGGTAGCTGCGTGACCGCGTTGAACGGTCAGGGCCGGGTTTATAGGTCTGGAGGCCTCGGGGCAGCTAAGGAGTGGAAGCCCTGGCCCTAAATGATTTTCCAAATAAAATGAGCAATTTTTTACGGTTAAAAATTTATTGTAAAAGCAAAGGTACAACAGCGAAAAAATATAATAATTGGAAAAGGTGTTTACCAGTGTTTACTACTTAGTCAGAAATTGAAAGATTTTTTCCGAAGTTTATTGAGGTAGGTTTTTATAATCCGCCTCCACAAAAAGTCCCCTTTTTTGTCGAGGCGGATTATAAAAACATGAAAGAGAGAGAGAGCAAGACTTATTCTGAAACATTTTATAGTTTCAAAATAGCAAAAAAAAACAGAAGATTAGGTAGTTTCTAAAACTAAAAAATCATAATCTATGAACGAAACCTCAAATGTAAATTCATTGTCAATAACAATGGTACGCAGTTGAATCGAACATTATTTTCCTAGAACGAAAGATAGTAGATACCTACTTGGAAACGATAAACGATTGCTTTGCATGAATGATAAAATCTCACTAGCACGCGTCTGTTGTCACAAAACAGTAGTTTCTTCCAGTGGCCAAAACTGTAACTAATATTTTCTCATACTAGTTTGATAGATTATATGGATAGTGGCGCCGCGCCTTAAAGAATTTCTGATGCAAAATATCGAACATAAAAACGTGAACTGAATATAAATGTTGGCTGACCTTAACATTCAGATGAATTGTAAGCAGATGTAACCCTAGACATGAGTGTCGTATTTTGTTCCTTAGCATAATTTTTGTTTTATTATCACACTATATTAATATTATAAAGGCGAAAGTTTGCGAGTGTGTATGTTTGTTACTTCTTCAAGCGCAAATGGCTGGACCAATTTTGATAAAATTTGGCATGCAGGAAGCTTATACCCTGGATTAACACATAGGCTACTTTTTATATAGCGCGGGTAACACCGCGGGGCACAACTAATAAAAAAATCTTGTCATGAGGATTGTTAAGAGTACTTATAAAATTTCCGGTATTATAAAATCAGTTTCGAATTTTTCTTGAATCATAGCTAAAACAACACTGTCGATAAAGTCACTTTAAAATAAACTAATCTAAGTCGGTGGTAATTTTGGACGCTACCATAGCTACCATACCATGTCACAGCAACACCCACAAATTCAGACCTCAAACAAATAACACCGTCTTATTCGCGTCGGGGTTTCAAAATAAAATATATACCTAACTAGATCTAGAAGTCGAGAGCCTTCGAGATACACTTACCTAATCGGTAGGTACTTTTGTTACGCAACTGATAAAATTCAAGGTTGTCATGATCATGACTAGAGTTCATTGTATTGTAACGGTAAGGAAATCACAATTAATTGTTTATTTATGTAGGCATGTGATAACGGTTATATTCTGTTATAAAAAATAAAATCATGTAAATATTGTGCGAAGGAATGTAGGTAGGTTAGATATAGTAAACTAGATACATTATATAAATTATAAAGATCGTAGGTAAGCCTGTTAGCCCCTCCAGTTTTATAATAATATAAGGTATATGAGGTACCTATATTTTACACTCCGAACTACAAAGTATTAAAATCTCCGATTTAAATACGGTTTCTAACAAAAGACGTTGGCCAGACGACTAAAAGGGAGCAAATAATAAATATTTTGTCTCATTCAGTCAGCTTTCTCTCTTTCTCAAAGCAGGATTGTCAGAATGAAAGACCTTGAAATCAGTCAAACCGAGGTATCGGCGAAACGACAACAAATAATGTAGGTAGGTAGGTATGTTCTAACAATAAAACGCCACACAAATCCACAACCGACACAATGCAGTCAAAGGCACATCATGTTATACAAATTCATTGCAATTTCGCCATTATCACAGCTAAATAAAGTCGCGTGAAGCATAAATGTCGATGCTGTCTACTGTACAATTGCACGAATATATCTTGTAAAAGAACACCACATGAAGTTATCCAAATTCATTGCAATTTCACCATTATCACCACGGCATAAAGACGCGTGAAGGGTAACTTACGTTGCAGTTGAGTGTACAATTTCACGAGGTAAAAGAAGCAGTAAAAGTAGGCCCCGTGCGATCCACAGTTAACAATGCGCTGGCTCGCAGTCTCACGTCGCCTCACACGCTGGAGAAAAACATGCATTGATTCTCTCATACTACATGGATGTTGTGGCTACTGGACGTGCTGTGTAAGCGTGCGATAGTTGTAGGTTGGCCCTCTCTTTATATTTGCGTGTTTATTGGAACGAAGTTCCTTACGGCAGGCTTGGAGGAGATAGGGATTTTGCTGCGCGACCGAACTGAAAAAAATGTGATAGTAAAACCGTAAGGATGACCTCGTTAAATGAGACGTGCGCAGGCGCGACAGTCGTATACACATTGTTTCGATTCTACATTAGCCGAAGGAACTTCGTTCCTACCTGGTGTCCCACGACACCACATTCTTTTTTTATTACACTTTATTTTAACAATCTGACATAGGTACTGCACTGCCCATCTCTTAAATATTCACTTCTCTCTCAAAGGTCGACTGGAAGAGATTGCTTTGCGATACGCTTTTGTATCATAATTCTGTCTTCTTTTTTTCTGTTTTTTGTTTATGGTGCAATAAAGAGTATTTCATTGTATTGTAGTATTTTAACGAAAAGAGTAAATTGACAAGCGCGTTTGCGATTATTTCCATCAGGTGACCCGCTTGTTCGTTTGCCGCCCTGTACGGTTCAACAACCGCACATAGCTGAGTTAGCATTTTTCCCTAAAAATTATTTCGTCACTTAGGTAAAATTAGTTCACGAATCACAACATAGCCGCGTATCGCGTTCTTACATCATTAACCCTGCATCAGTTTACTTTTAATATATCTTTTAATTTATCTCAGCAGCATCTTTTATTTAACACCATCTTATCAGCATCCAGGTGTTAAAGTACTTCTTTTTGTTCTTGAATGTCACGAAGGTTTGATAAGAAGTTGTTAGCGATGAAGCTGGACAAGATGAAGTCGTTAGTAATTTCTTTTTTTCTACTCTATAACATAAAATAATGATAAATCTCTTCCAGTCAATCTACTAATAAGTAGATAGACTAGTTACTCACTAGAAGGGTAGAACCTTTATATAATACCCCCGAATTTTTACACGTCAGGGGAGAGTCACTCCATAAAATAATACGAATGTCGTCCGATAGTGTAGTCCTATTTATATGTTAAACCAAATTAGACTTTGTATTAATTTATATTATTAATATTATTTTATACTTACCTTAATGCTCAATGTTGCTTGACACTGAACCGCGGATACGCAGTAACGTCCATCTTACGCGTCACTTGTGGAGTAACCCCCTAGGGTGGTAGGTGTCTCGTTCATATAAATGTCTACATGTTTTAATTTGGCTACTGAGATAATCAGCCTAGTGACAACATTCGGCTATAATAAAGCCATCATCTGATTTCAAAATAAGCACATCCATCCACCTAACTCTTTGCAACACTCACACATCACCACAACAAACGGGTTTCACTACCCTACCCAGTCAACTTTACTCAATGGCAGCATCTGATTGTTCTCCATCCATTGCGTGTTCCAGGCGGGCGTGTGGCAGAACCTGCTGCAGAAAGGCATCGACGACGTGATCCAGCCGGCGGCGTTCAAGCTCGCGATCGTGCTGCGGCACACGCCCTCGGAGCTGGTCGTGCGGCTGCTCACTGATTTGCTGCGACTTCATCCACAGTCGGTAGGATATTATAACCAACTTGATACTAAGGAAGTCTATGTTTTGCTGAATATTAAAAATTGAAGCAGAACATACAATCAATAGGTACACTTATTTTCGTGTCGTTAGCTCAAACAATATTTTTTCCCCCTCCAGAATGATGACACTCTTACAGCATTTATAAGTTGACCAGTTTCACGTCTTTATCCCTGACGGGGTAGACAGAGCCCAGGGCTGTAAGACCCAAAGTCACGCTTAGCGTGATGGTGGGCGTTAAGATGTCAAAGTCAAAGTCAACATCATTTATCTTTGGATATTTGTATCATTTCATAATTGTCTATTTTTCTTTCGATTTCGTGATATAATAATATATATATAGTTGTACAGATTACTTAATAAGTAAATGTACTTATAGCTAAGTTTACTGCCGCCTCCTAAGTGCAAGTACAGAAGAAGTGGTAACAAACTGTACTGCAGCAATTATGCTGATATTAAAATTAGATAGATGTTTTCTGAGAATAGGTACATTGTGTCAGATGGAAAAAGGATTAAAAATAGTGATAGTGGTTGCTAGCCGCATCGTCTCTTAACGTGATTCAAATCTCGCACATTAACTCTCGATTGGTTTTTACGACCTGTGCAGGAAGAGAAGCAGCTGTTGCAATCTAAGTATTAATCTTCCCCCAGACCAGCATGAAAGATCACACAAAAGAAAGACAACCTACAAGAACTAAGTCCCGGTAGTATTTTTTCGTGTGCCTTGTGTGCTCTTTTTAGTTCCGATTTTTTCTGTAATATGGTGAGGACCTTGCAATCAGGAGGTTGTGGGTTCAAATCCCACTGGGAAGCATACTTTGTGAAAAGTTGTTTCCAGCCTGGTTAGGATATTACAGACATGAATCACCTGATTATCCGAAAAGAAAGATGATTCCGTGTTTCGGAAGTGGGTCCCGAACGGCATCTAGCGTTCGTTCAAAACTATCCAAGGATTGGGTCTGATTTACCCTTTGGGTTGCGGAGGTCGGACAGCAGTCGCTCTGTGTAAAAACCAGTAACCTCGTTACTGTAACCTAGGTTAGGTAGCGGACCCCGGGCTCTGAAGCGTCACCGCTGAAGATGTAACCGGGATTACGCTCGAACGAGATGATGGTGAGGACCACTTATTAGTATGGAGTGTGTGACGTGGAGCGCGTTGTGCCGGCAGCAAGACCTGACGTCGTACGTGCTGGCGCTGCTGACGGACGACGAGGCGCAGTTCTGCGGCGCGTGCGGCCGCGAGACCTCGCCCTCCGCGCCGCACCCGCCCGCGCCGCTGCGGGACCTGCAGCTCTTCGGGGACCTCGAGCTGGCCGGTACGAATAACACCAAGCCCGTGTCACAGGACTAATACAATGTGTAACAAAAACCCTGTCCGATCCTTGTAGGAGACCAGACCGTCAATATGAACTTTTCCTATGGGACCAATGCTTGAAACTCGAAGAAAAATAGACCTTTTCATACAAATTGCCGGGCCGGCCCAACACTTATGTATGAAAATGACGCTTTTTTTGAGATTCAAGCATTGGTGCCGTAGATAAAGTGGTTCATATTGACGGTCTGAGTTGCTCCTACAAGGATCGGACGGGGTTTTTGTTACATCTTTGTGTAAAAACTCTATCTCCTAGGGTCCTGCGCTATATGCCTACCCGTTCACCGTTCCCGCTTCTCTCCCCCACTCGCGCCTTATCAAGGCGGCTGGCAGGCTCCTGCAGCCGCCCGCTCAATCTCCACACGGCGCGAACGGGGGAGAGATGCTGGGGACGGAGAACGAGGACGCATACTGCGCGACCCTAGAAGATCCATTCTGAATGTAATACTTACATTAATTCTGTGTCTGTGTCACTCCCCGTTTAAGTATTAAAAATATACTTACATTATTGCTGTGCGCGCGGCGACCACTCCGGAGGGGAAAATTCAGTAACTTGAATCGTTTGTGCAAAGTGATAAGAATGAAATTGGCTTGCAATGGATGTCTAGGTATCTAAACGATGAGGTGAGGAGTTCTGGCGCGAGCTAAATTAAACCATAAAGCTTATTATCACATTAAGTAGATTTTTTTTTAAATATCTTTACTGAGTAAGACTAGTACGTACGTACGTACTTATTCTGTGGCAAGGCTTAAGGGTTGGACTATATCTGGCAGCATGGAATTTTTAGGGTTCCGTACCCAAAGGGTAAAAACGGGACTCATTTACTAAGACTCCGCTGTCCGTCCGTCTGGCTGTCTGTCGTTCTGTAACCATACTGTATGTATCTCATGAACCGTGATAGTTAGACAGTTGAAATTTAAATTAAATACGAAGAAAGTTCTATTGCTAAATACTAAAAACAGAATAAAATAAATATTTAAGGGGGGCTCCCATAAAAAAAAAAGTGATTTCTTTGCCTTTTTGCTAGATATTATTAACGGCAACAGGTAGACGCTTAAAATATTCATAAAATAATTAGTTATATGTTCACTTCAAAAATAAAATAAATAAGGAAGTCGGGCTCCCATACAACAAACGTGATTTTTTATAGATAATGGTACGGAACCCTTAGTGTGCGAGTCCGACTCGCACTTGGCCGGTTATTCTTCTCCACTTTGCAAGCACTATCTTCAGATCCTTAGAATCACCTAACGGCAATGCCTACATTGACATGCATTTCATTTTTGAAATGAAAAAAGGTGAAATTTGCACCCAATGCTCCGAAGAAGTACAGTCTAAGATTGAGTTCGTGTGTATTTTAATAGTTTACTGTGATTATATATTCCAGTAATGGCCGCTTCAAAAGAAGAATATGACGCGCACGCGAAGCTGGTGCGAGCAGAGTACTCCAAGCTGACGCAAGAGAACTATGTGGAGTTACGGGTTAAGGTAATACATTACTTATTCTACACTATCTTCTATTGATTGGGAGGTGGAGGAGGGGGGGGGGGCACAATAGACTCAACTGCTATTCCTTCGACGCAGATCTTCAAGTCGATCTAGGATCTTTACTCCAAAAGCAGCAGTCAGACGTACTAGCCAAAGTAGCTACGTTCGTAGCTACTTGGGCGTTAGGAAATTATGATAAAGTCTAATTTGATGTGACATATAAATAGGAAGATACTAACGGACGACTATCGTGTTATTTTATGGAGTAACGGCCCTTTCCGTACTATTGTTCTAAATAAGTAGATAGTAATAATATTGGATGCATGGATTTATGTGTCTGAGAAAAAATAATTATGACAATATAATTGTCAGGAGGTCTCATAGAAATTTTGTTATAATCGGTTTTGTCGTTTTGGAAGTCAGTTTTTAGTATCGAAAATTTATTTTTCACTAACAATTTCTGCATGCTATATGTTATCTAAATAAGTCTAAGGACACATTTTATTTGAAGATCTGAGTGAAAACTCTGTTTTATGCGAAAAATAATTTACTTAAATACATTACAGGTGCTGAACCAGTTCTCCCAAATCCCGAAGCTGTTCCACACGCCGGAGTTTGAGTGCTTCGAAGCGAACGCTAGAGAAAACATCGAACGCGAGATCTGCACGCTGCGGGAACATCTGCTCACGGGGAGGAAGGAATAGAGGCGATAAAGGTCATTTTCAAACTAAGGACAAGTATTTTGGGGCTAGTTCAGTCTACTAGGCAGCTTTAGATGTCCAAAAACAGTTCTTTTACTTCGTTTAGACTAATTTAATTTTGGTTTGCGTTTTGATAATGAACTTATGTCGAAATACAACATATTTTTAACTTCTTGTTACCTGAATAATTTAAGATTGTTATTAATAAATTAAAATATGCTTCTTTTATGCAATATGTAACAAATACCCTGTCCGATCCTTGTAGGAGCAACTCAGACCGTCAATGTGAACAACTTTTCCTATGTGACCAATGCTTGAAACTCGAAGATTATATTATAAGTATTTATAAATTAAACTTGTATTATATTATAAGTATTTATAAATTAAAAGACAATAATAATAATATGACAAAGCCCTTCTGGCGAGTAGGCGACCAATACTGTGAAAATGAGTTTCTTTCGGCGTTTCTTCTCAGCAGTGGTCGTCACGAAGCGCTGGTATCGGTAGCTTTTCTTTAAAAATAAATTAAATTTTAATATACTGTAACGTGTAAAATTGCCTGTAAAGGTCTAATTACTGAATAAACATTTGAATCTTTGAATCTTGAAGAAAAAATCGACATGTTCACACAAATTGCCGGGCCGGCCGAACACTTTTGTATGAAAATGTCGATTTTTTCTAGTTTCAAGCATTGGTCCCATAGGAAAAGTTGTTCATATTGATATTCTGAGTTGCTCCTACAAGGATCGGACAGAGTTTTTGTTACTTAAATATTGCATAAAAGAAGCATATTTTAATTTTATACCCTTACTCTATATAATAACACGATGGTCGTTCGATAGTTTTGTACGTACCAGCTACTTCAGTCGTGCCGATTTTGCAGTAAGTCCAGAGCCCAGATATTTAATTTAATCAGTCGAGGTGTTTTTATTATTATTATTATTTTTAACTCCTATTTGGCTGAAGTCTGTCCTTAAAAGTATTTGTACCTACGAAATAATTGAAAATGACCTTACGATAGACCTGTTTGCTTGGTTAGCTTATGTCAATGGCTATTGTGTCGTTATAATTTTGTGTACCTACAACTACCTACGCAACCGCGTTCTCAAAACCAATTCAATCAAATATACTTTTTTAAAAACTTTGACGAAGCAACTGCCGTCGTTGCCCAAAATTAAAGACCATTTTCTTACAAACATCCTCAATTTCTTATTTACAACTGATTACGACGATACGGTTTCGTAGAGCTCTAATTATGTGCATCGACATTGAAACACAATCACGTGACTTTGTAAACTTAAAAAAAATATCGAACTACAGAAGGAAATTGCTAATCGAACTATCCGGTTTATCTTGGTCAGAATATGTACGCAAAATTGTATGATGTCTCTGTAAAGCGCTTAGCTGTAGATAAATTGACATGGGAATTGATTGAAGTATTCCATAATCTTAATTTAATAGACGATTTATTAGCAGTATTTTTAACTTTGTTATAAAGTTGCAATCTCAATATATTTTTAATGCTAGTGCACAGATTTAGGTCAAGATCGACGCATTATTTTTGTCCATTCTGTGTTAGATAAACAAGTTATTCTATGCAATGCTAGTATTGCCATTCCTAAATAGTATTACGCTTGAGCTTAGCTGAAATATAAAATATTCCTCTGTTAATTCTTTTATAAAAAGCTCAATTGATAAGGATCTAAAAATGTACAAATATTGATATTATTCATTATTTTAGTGATAATAATATATTTTTAAGTTCCATTCCATTATTTTTCATCGAGGAGTTTGAATCTAGATTCTAGATGTTTTAAAACACTTGCGTATTTTTTTGTCGAATTTGTGACTCATTCGTTCATTCTAGCAGTAAGTCTTAGATGATATTCAGCTGATAAATATGACAAGGTCATGTTAATAATAATATGTAGTCTTATACGCGGCATTTAAATCACGTATGATATGATTAACTTCTGTAAAGTTGGTTAAAATAGAGATCGCCTTAACGTATTTGTTATAAATGTGTGTTACTGAAAATAAAATTTATTTTAATTCTGTTGTTTTGATATCATTTCTATTCTTCTCAGTCCTTATCCTGCACCTAAATTGGTCCTAAATCCTAAAAATGTATCTGCCACATAGTAGCAGAGATAATATTAAGTAATATATTTCAATGGCTCTTTGATAATGTGCTAACAACACTGTGCTTAGGGAATAAAGCTTGTGGTAATATGGTAGGTCTAGGTACATTAATAGTCTGGCTGGCTGGCTTACATAAATGTATGGTATGGTATGGCATCATCTCGCGTATCCAAATCAATCCTCTTCTCAGCCTAATGCCTCCACTACACTATCGGCAGTCATCGTTGATCGTGCGATCGTCCGCATTTGGCACGATCATCGCGCAACTCTAAACAATCGTCTGTTGTAGTTTGTCGTACGGTACCTAGCTTACAAGATAGACGTAGAATGTGTTGCTGTTTCTACCATTTATTTAATAAGCGGTTTGTTTTGTTTTTCGTGTGTGTAAGTTACTGTGCCAATACTGGTGTCAAATTTTTGGCTGTCTAAAGACATCTGACATAGCTCGATGACTACCATACAATAACGACAGATGGGTCCAACAGCTTTAACGTACCTTCCAAAGCACGTTAGAGCTCGATTTTTTTTATGTTATTTTTGATCACCCATCCAAGTGCGAACCACGCCCGGTGTCACTTTACTTGCAAAAGTTTAGGCAGTTAAATGTATAAAGAAACGAGACTACTAAGAAAGCATATTTTTTAATCTGTGGAGCCTATACTATACGTGTGCAACGCTTCGCTGTCGGTGGCAATTGAATGATCGGCGATTTTGTGGGCACCTCAACGCATCGACGCGCGATTCCCTATAAATTGTGCCCGAAAAACCGACAACTCACGGTCGCACTCGACTACACGCGATGTCCGACGAGCCGTCTACACAATCTTGCTAGCCTGTAATCGTCTGTCATCGCCGATAGTGTAGAGGAGCCATAATGCATCCATACGAGAAAACCTAACCTAGTTTTCGCAAAAAATTAAATATAAATAAGGAAAAACCGCATGAAATGGAACAGATAAGCCTTATGCTGGTTACACAGTTACACGCCGCCGGGCCAAACGAACGTTGCCACCTAGAGCTGCATCTCTTTTGTTTTGATAAAAACGAGAGGCACAGCACGTTCGTTGGTCCGGTGATTACCGACGCAGTCAGCATTACATGACAAATAACACAAATTAGATTATAGTCCAACTATTGCTATGATTTCTTTGACATTTGTAGCGAAAACGAGTGGTCAAAGTCAAAGACCACAAGTAAGTAAAGTATTAGCGCTATAAGCACTGAGTTTAGCAAATTCTTCGCGATTAGTTAGCGAGAGCGATTGAAAATGCGCCATACACTAGAAATGTGCTAGAAACGCTTCCGCAAATTCTTGGTTGTATGTTTTCCGATTAAAAATAAGTCTCAAGTATTTTTTTATCAATATATATCGGTTTAGGCCTCGGAAAGTGGCGCTTCCCTTTTTTAGGGTTTCGTAGTAAACAAGGAACCCTTATAGTTTCGCTATGTCTGTCTGTTTGTCCGTCCGCGGTTTTACTCAGTGGCTATAGGTACTAGAAAGCTGTGATTTGGCATGGATAAGCATATTAATTATGTGGAAAAAGTGGTAAAATAAATTATAGTTTTTTTTTGTGATAGCTCCCATACAAATACAGCGAAAAGTCATTTTTTTCTCGACTAATCAATCGTGTGGGGATTGAATAGGACTTTTAAAAATAATAGGTCGGGGAAAAAGTCTTTTCGCATTTTATATGAAAATTCAAAACATTTTTAATATAGTTTATTTAAATTTAACTAAAGTATGTAGGTACCATTTTGTTTGATAACTTTTTGCCACCATAAAGGTAGGGACATGATCCTGTTGCTATAGAAATTTTTGGGGCTTCTGATAAAAAAAACTGCGTTAAGTAGTTTTGGCAGTCCTCTCGTGATGTTAATCTGACACTGCCTAAAGAATTCTGAAGAGACCGAAACAGGTAGAAATCTGAAGGTGCCAGGTCAGTACTATACGGCGGATGCATTAACACCTCCCAGCCAATCTCTCTTAATTTTTGCTGAGTGGTTAAAGATGTGTGAGCTCTAACGTTATCATGATGAAAAACCACACCCCTTCTGTTGATTAATTCCGGCCGCTTTCTCTCAACTTCTTGCTTTAATCTTATCAGTTGTTCGCAGTAGAGTTCTGAATCGATGGTCCTGCCTGGCAGTATCAGCTCAAATTGAATAATGCCCTTCCAATCCCACCACACACACAGCATCACCTTGTTGCGAGTTAACCCGGGTTTCACCACAGTCTGTGAAGCCTAACCGGCCTTTTGACCATGACATTTTTCGCACGTTCTTGTCGTACGTGATCCACTTTTCATCACCAGTTATCAATTTCTTCAAAAATGGCTCGGTCTCATTACGTCGTAATAAAGAATCACAAATGAGTACACGGTTCATTAGGTTTCTTTCAGAGAGCTCGTGAGGTATCGAGCTTTTTTGTGTAGGTACCCTTTTTTTTTCAAATGCGCCAAAACTGTTTTGCGGTCAATTTCCAGTTCTTCAGCTACGTCATAACTACTGATATGCCGATCTTGCTCCACTTTTTCAAAAATAGCATCCATTTTATCCGTAACAGGGCGACCAGAGCGACGAGCATCTTTGACATCAAAATTTCCGGATTGAAAACGCTTAAACCAAATTTGTGCTATGTACTCTCTAGGTCCATAAACATTGCAATTTTTTTTCGCGGTTTGCGTTTTTACCTTTTTGGTAGTAAAATTTTAAAATGTATCTAATTTCTTCATTAGATTCACTCATCTTGACGGTAAGAAAAACAAATGAAAATCACGCATTTTCCTAATTTGAATTTGGAATTATGTTCTTTAAAATTTTTAAATGATACCAAAACCAGCTAGGTACAAATAATATAGCCAAAGTGGATTTATTACAAATTCATACATACTATATGCGAAAAGACTTTTTCCCCAACCTAATACATGTATTATGAGCTTGCGAACACCGATTTTCGATTTAGCGATTCGTCTCTGAAATATTTGGTTTTAAAGTGAAATTTTTTGTTAGAGTCAAGTGTCCCCCCCTTCTATCTGCTAAACGGTTATACCTATATGGACACGTGAATAAAATCCCAGCTATAGTAGGTAGGTTTAAATAAAGAAATTTAAAGGAAAACTATCAAAGCTAAGTTAGGTAAATTAAAAAGTTATAGGCGATCAACTTATAAAATGTACTCGGAAAAGGAAAATTTCATACAAATTTAATAGTGGCATGAACTCAAAGTTGGCATTCGTAACTACGGAACCCTATACTGCGCGTGGCCTGACATGCACTTGGCCATTATTTATTTTATTTTATGGTTATTGTTAGGTTAGCCTCTAATATTTACAGAATTACAAATAAAAAATAGGAATATTTTTATATTTATTTTATGGCAACATTCTTTCTATCTAACTAAAAACGTCATTCATTGATTTACGTCAAAAAATCGAAGAAAAGAAAAATGGAAATGGCGTCTTCGTTTGCTTTGTGGAGATTGTAAAAATCCGACGCAATTTTCAGATAACCAGCTAGGGTTAAACTTCTGCAGTGTTGTGTTCAATCGAAAGATAATCAAGCTGATCAGTTACTGTCCGAGCGGGTTGTCGACACTGCAGGTAAAAACGGAGGAGAAAGGTCATCGATCGGCGAATCAGGGCAGCCCGAGGCGTGGACGAGGCGAGTGAGTGTTTTTGACAATGTCGATGTTCACAGGCGATGTCGTGGCGACGGGACGAGCGGGGATCCAGGTGGAACGAGCACGACTCGCGCTGGAGCGAGCGGAAACGGTCTCCGGTGTGGGAGCCGCGGCGCAGCCCCGGCGACGACCGCAGGCAGTCGCCGGCGCGCGACCGCGACCGCCACCGTGACCGCTACGACCGCGACCGCGACCGTTACGACCGCGACCGACACGACCGGAACCGTGAACGATCGGATCGCGACCGGGATCGAGAGAGAGATCGTCGCGATAGGTACGACCGACGCGACCGCGAGCGCCGTCGCTCGCCGCGGAGGGACGACGACAAAGAACGCGACATCCCACAGCCACCCTCACCACCTAAAATCAGCGGCGACAGTGAAAAAGTTGAATCTAGGTCTTCTAGCAGATCGAGGAGCCACGAGAGACAAGACCAGGAGAGTTATGAAGCTAAATATGACACTAATCAGCTGGATCAATCGTCCATCAATGCTTCCCCAGGGGATTGGTTCTGCAAGTGTGGTTTGTATAACTTCAAAAGACGGCAGGTGTGTTATCGGCGCAATTGTAACGGCAAAAGATCTGACGGAGTTGTCTTTGGTGGAGATTCTGAGAGAAGCATGCCTTCTGAAGCTGCAGGGATCACCAAGCGGCTGCTTTTTAGGAGATTAGATGCTTTAACTACTGAGGAGAAAATTCTAGATGTAATGAAAG
Organism: Acrobasis suavella; assembly: GCA_943193695.1. Taxonomy (NCBI): domain Eukaryota; kingdom Metazoa; phylum Arthropoda; class Insecta; order Lepidoptera; family Pyralidae; genus Acrobasis; species Acrobasis suavella. The sequence continues at coordinate 15,417,340 of OW971950.1, forward strand.
AAAGATGCTCCAAATCTGTCATAGATTCTATTGCAGGTATCACTGTAGGTAGAGAGACTTTGACTGGGGCATCAAAATGTTTAGCGTACATTAATTTTAATTCCATTGCTGACTCAACAGCGGCTCACAATGAGCTATTAGCTTTACATCCAGCTTTAGAGATTGACGGTCGAGAAGTGTTAATTTCTTTCTACAATGAGCCCAAAAAGCCTCAGAAACCGCAAAATGCCGATTACTCCGCGTATTACTCTCAAATGACTAAGTATAGTTCATCACAAGCTTTGTCGGAAGCTGACAGAGTAAATGCAGCAGCAGCAGTTGCCCAGTCTGCGATCTCTGCAGCACAGGCTAGGAATATGTCCTGGACTCCAGTTGCTGTTCCTACATTTGTAGCATCAGGTACTCAGGCCATCTCATCTGTCAAAGCTCCAACTGGAGATGGTAAAACACAGTATACTGCCCCTGATGTGAGAACATTCCTCTATGATGAGACTTCAGGGTACTATTATGACCCGGCCACAAGTCTTTACTACGATGGGACCACCCAGTACTTCTACAACAGCCAGACGTCTCAATACATGTACTGGGATGCCTCCACGTCTACATACATTGCCGCGACACAAGCACAACAAAATACTGAGCAGCCAAAACTTCCAAACCCTCCCCAAGCAACTGTTGAGAATACCATAGCAAAAGAGCCAGAGGAAAAGAAAAAGAAAGATAAAGAAGACAAAGTAAAGGTAGCTAAAAAGATTGCCAAAGATATGGAAAGATGGGCTCGAACTTTGAATCAAAAGAAGGAAAACGCTAGAAGTAATATTGTGATGGAACAGCCATTAGATACGGGAGCTAGTAAGGGCTCGGCTGACATTGGTTTTTCAGTTCTCGGAGCTGGACCTTCATTATCGCATACGCATGTTAGAGAAATATCCCCACCGCCAGTTAACACTGATGAATTTTTGATGAAGAAAGTAGGGACAGGACCTGCAGAGCCGATGTTTGAAAGCGATGAGGGCATCATAGACTGGGCGAAGCTGACCTGTCTTTTGTGTAAACGCAAATTCCCTTCAGTAGATGTTTTGAATAAACACAAGTCGCTGTCAGACTTGCATAAGCAAAACTTAGCAGAGTATCGTAAAAAGAATGATTTATTACCTCAGACGAATGGTTATAGAGACAGAGCGGCTGAGAGGCGAATGAAGTTTGGCGAAGACGAACCTCCTATTAGGAAACGGTATGAGCCACCTGAAGTAATGCATGCGCCCATGCCACCTGCACCTCCACCGTCAGTTGTAGACACTATCGGAGGCAAAATGTTACAAAAAATGGGTTGGTCAGAAGGAAGGGGGCTCGGCAAAGAGGAGCAAGGTAGAATAGCCCCCATCGAAGCAGAACAAAGGCCAAGTTTGGCCGGCTTGGGCCAGAAACGAGGCATCTACACACCCACCCCTGGGGAGACGTATAGAGACACGGTGAAGAAGCTCATGATCGCCAGATACAAGGAGGTGGTCGGCCAGGAGGAAGGAAAATAGGTGGGTTGTTTTCCTTACTTGTCTTTCTAACAGTTTCTGTTCGCAGGTACAAGGATGCTTGCAGGTCAGTTGTCATGAATACTTTCTGTATCAAAGTCTCAACAACAAACAACTTGACTCTTCATGAATTACTGCAGTCTTGAGAAAATGAGTTCTATTTTTGTCGCAGCTCAATTTTAACATCTATTTTTACTTGGAAGATATTAAAATTTAAAATAAGGAATCAAAATTTCTGTTATTAAAATTTGGACTGCATTCTTCAGTTGGCTATTTTTTCGTATTTATTGTGATGTGTTATGTCTATTATTAGGATATTTCCGCCAAATTTTTCAAAAAATTGTGAACGTCCTCCATTGCCATATTTTATCTGCATAAACAGCAAGAGAAATTCTTCCTAAACCGTAATTGAAGAAAATTAGCTTTTTTCCATGAATCCTGGGTATGGTCCTAAGGTGGTTTACAACTCTCTCTAATGGTTTGATTCTGATTTCACTACACTAGATGTGGCGCAGCAGGCTTCCTTAGTGCCCTGGGATAGGACTTCCAAATCCTGGTAAGTATAACATAGTATGATTCACTACAACACTGCACACTAACAGTTTCTCCACAGGTGACCATAGGTAAGTGAAAATTGCGATGGAAACTGGATACCGAAGAACTAAAGAATCTGTGGCCAAATATTTTGCAGGGTAAATGTGCCAGTTAATGGACTTGTTTATAAAGATAAGACTCAGTGAAGAATATTTTTTTGGTATGTTAATCAACATTGATACTATCTGCAGTCTATGTTTAAACTGATTCTTATTTTGTAACAAAAGGCAACTGTCCAATAATTAGCTCTGTTAAATAAATGTCCATATTTTTCCAGCAAAAAAAAAATAACTTTGCTGTTGGGTAAGGGTATACAAATGTTATTTAAAATATTTTAGCTATAGCCCTACAGTCTGCAGCCTGAAAAAAAGACTCATTGACAATAATGGACAAAGATCTGTGATAAAACTGTGATATTCTAGTGATGTGATGAAGAAACGGTGGGAACGTGATAAATACTATGGTTTTACTGATGAATGTGACCATTTACGTTACAGAGTCGACGCCAGGACCGGACCACGTGCCAAAGTTGTTTCAAATACCACTGTATTGCTCTATCTAGTATTTTAAGGCTAGCTCGTTCTGTCAAATACTGGCCACATCAATTCTAAATGCTGGGTGTTTAAAAGTAAAAGACAAACTAAAATAAGTGTTCTATTTATGAAAAATGTGACGGCCATTATTTAATTTTGATGTTTGCAAATTATTATCCACCGTTAAAATCTCCAACATAGAGTCTTATTATAAGATTTTGCGCACAAAAATCAAATTTGGCATTTGAAATTATTTAAATTGCGTTTAGACTATATAAAGATCGTCAGTTGAAGAAATGAATTTGCTTTCTTGTTATGAATATAATATATAATATTTATATATTTTTTGTAAGCACATTGTTATCAGATATATTGATTTATTGAGCCTTAATTCCAGATAAATAATGAAATCTTATTTAGAGCTAGGGTTGATAAGAACAACTGTTTTTGCATTTAAAAAGATATATATTACAACGAAAATACTGCTTTTAGTGCAAATAGAGTATATTAAGTACACCATAAAATTTTATTAATTTTTATTTTACATAGATTAGATAAAATATTCTGAGGCAATAAGAAACAGTAACAGTTACTTAAAATTATGTTATTTATTTCTTATTAAATAAATTAAAGTTATAAGTCTGTGTGTACATATTTTAGCTATTTTGATCAACTACTGAACATGGGACAGTTACTATACCACTTACCCTCTGAAACAGTTATGAAATTTTAAGGATTTCTATAAAAAGTTTAGTTATATATTAATTTATCAATTGACTAAAATATATATGATTTAAGATTAATTAAACTCTTGACTGTTGAAGAAATCACATTACCTTAATTTTAAAAAATCATACACACTTTTAATTAAAACTTAAAGAGAAAATTTATAGAATCGCTGCTGTGTGCCAAAAAGGCAGTCACAAGAAATACTTTTTGATTAAAGTAAGAAAAGGGACGAATGTCTTAAAAAAAAAGTGTGGCATCACATAATTGCGGATTGACATTATAAAATATTATTTCCGCGAGTCCTCTCTTGCAGTTAGTTTATTTTCGTAATAATGATTACAGCTTCCTTTTTAATGAAGGTCAAATTTGAGTTTTTTAGTTTTACAAATTATTGTATGGTATAATTAAATTTTGTCCTAGAGTTATGTCCCTTAAGAATCCCCTGGACTTTTCCATACAAACGTAGTCTAGCTTTTATTTTGAAATGACATGTGAGATTTCGGCAGTATTTTGTAATTTAAAAAAAAATGCATATATCTAGGCATATAACTAGTTTCCGACAATCAAATATAAACTTGAAAGAAAATATGAAAGTATAGAAGTTTTCCATACTCATCTTCAACTATGATACTTTCGACTATATTATCTTTAAAGTTCATATTTTGACTAAAAACTAGTTATATGCCTTAATATAAGGAATTTCTTTAAAATTACATAATGTCGCCAATATCTGACATGCCGTTTCAAAATAAAAGCAAGACTACGTTTGAATGGGAAAGTCGATTCTGTCTAGGGTTAGGGCGCTAGGACTTCCTCTTAATCTGTTTTACAACATATTGTATGAAATAATTAAATTTTGTCCTAGAGTACTTATGTCCCTTTAGCGCGCCAGAACTTCCTGTTAAGGGGCTACCTGAATTTTTCGGGGTCCAGTGCTACCCCCATTTGAAATAAATCATTTGAAAGGAAACGGAGATATAATTTAAATTTTGTCTTGATCAGACCCTGGGTAACCCTTTAAACTATTTTATAAACTACTGTTTACAGGAAAGTGAGAACGTGTAGTTTTTCTACGCACATTAGCCAGAAGCGTTTTTCGTTCTCACTTTAAACTGTAAACAAAAAACAGTAGTTCATAAAAATCGTTAGGGCTAAGGTCTGATCAAGGCAAAATTTTAAATGATATCTCCATTTCCTTTTTCAAATGGGGGCAGCACCGGACCCCGAAAAATTCAGGTATCCCCTTAATCTGTGCTCTTAATAGTGTATGTAATTTTATTCTTGTAGAAAGTTTTATATGTCTTTTCTCGTAATGTCCCTATGTTTTTTTTTTTGGATACGTGACCCCAGATGGCAGCACTAGTAACGCCTGGTGATGTGCATTTCATCGGAAATCGTATTGAAAGTTATTGTCATCTCATAAATATATTTTCACAAAGAAATTATAAAGATTAAATTGTTTTAATGGTTTTGGCTTTGCGCAGACATGCAAATCCTCCTTGGCTCCAAAGCAGCAAAGCTAGTTATGGGGGCAACGAGCTAGACCCTCTAACTAACGAAGAAGGCGCAGGTCTTTGCTCAGACGGACACAAAAATAAGTTGAACAAAAATGGCGGACTTCAAAGCATTTTTGTACAAATTCCTGGCATGTAGGTTGAACTAAAATGGTGGTTTATCGGCGCTGGTACAAATAATGCGCTGACGACCGCCATTTTGGTTGAATTTACGTGTCGGGAATTTGTACAAATATGCTTTGAAGTCCGCCATTTTTGTTCAACATATTTTTGTAAAATTGTACATTGTACATGTGTCGTCATCTGGTGTTACGCTGAAAAATCAATGTTAGACTGTTGGGTACGTTCGATGTTAAGCTGCCTACTCGACACTTCTGCAGAAAAAGACTTCTGCAGATTGTTTGCTAAATTGTATCGTGTGTAGGCAGCTTTAGATAGAGATTGTATGAAGATACTCGCGGTAGCAGCCGTCTACTTGTAGTGTTGTACATAGTGCTGTAAATATTGTATGTAGGCTAGGTTTATCTACTAAGTTTATATGAACACAAATACATTGTATCTACTGTTCATTGAGTTGTTTCATTTGTTTTCAACCCCCGATGCAAAAGAGAAGTGTTATGGTTTGAAGGTCTGTCTGTCTGTGTGTCTGCTCTGGATTTCGATGCGGTTTTTACGTGAATGCAAGTTTTCTTGCGGTGGTTTTCTTAGCTATGTTCGGTGAAAGTCGGTTAAGCCGTTAGCCACTAGCGATGCTTGATGGAAATCGGATTAGCCGTTCAAAGTAATTGCGGGTGAACGCTGAAAGTCTGGGGCTTTTAATTTACCTGCATACTAGGGGTATATGCAGACAGTATAGCTAAAATTTTATAAAAAAAAAACGAAATCATTTTACCAGTTGGGGCTGGCACTTTTATTTTTTTGACGACCTTCGTGGCGTAATGGTCACCATGCTAGTCTCTTTTTTATGTCATAGGGCGGCAAACGAACAAGCGGGTCACCTGATGGTAAGTGATCACCGCTGCCCATGGACAACTGCAACACCAGGGGTGTAACAGAAGCATTGCCGGCCTTTCAGGAAGGGAGGATGTAGGGGGAGGGGGAGTCCTTACTTTGGTGCTTGCTCAAGTGTTATTTGTCCCTATGTATCTATCTGTTATTTGTGCCTACACCGTTTAAGTGTCAATTAATGGCTTTCCAAAGCGCAGAACAGCTCGCCACTAAACAAAAGGTAAATGGTAGCCAGGTTAGTAATCTTCCATGCTTGGTTTGGGAAAAAGAACGTAGAATGTATCAACCATAGAACACAAGATACCCATAAACAAAGTATCCGGTATACAAAATGCAAGATACATTTAAAGTAAAGTAAGTACATACATATTTAAAATACCAGATAGAAATCATTTTCAAGAATGGTATCTAAAATACATGTAAGGTTGACTGTAAGAGATCGCTATGCGATAAGTCCGCCTTTGTATTATAAATCTGTCTACTTTTTTTCTGTTCTTTCTTTTTCCTTTTATTTATGGTGTAATAAAGAGTATTTGTATTGTATTGTATACATATCTTTTAATTAGGTTGGCATGGCTTGCAAGTGCAACCCATCACTATTGGTGTGTTTTTTGAGTGACCTTTGCGTATTGCGGTCCTAGACTGTCGTCCGTTGGTGATAAAGACGTGAGTATAGTAAGTAGGCACTCCTAGCATAAAATAAGTCATGCAAAAAGAAAAAGGAAAAGAGGTCGTTTCATTTTTAATTTATTAGACTCAGCTTCCTCTATACGTGGTGTATCCATACGGCGAGAGAAGCAGGGGGATGTGGTAGTGATTGTCTTCTTTGGTGTCGAAGAATATCTGAAAAACGAAAGAATTCGTCTACATCATAATTGTTGCAAGCTAGTGGCGACATCTATCGGAATTGGAATTAATATAATAAACTAAATTATGTTCTGCTTATATATGTATGATACTGCTACTCGATAATAGGTGGCGTTTGCAACTAATAAATGATTAAACAATATTGCCTCTCGACATTAGATGTCGCTACTCATTCCAAATAAGTATTTTATTTTAATTTCGTAAACAAACTCAAAACATAGGTTATAAACACAAATTACCTAACAGATATAGTTAGTTAATTATAATTACTTATAAAATACTCACTTCTACATAAGGGTAAAGCGTGTCCTTGCCAGCGTTCCTGTAATAGTCTCCCACTTTGAAGTGCAATTTATACGTCCCCTCAGCCATGGATTCACTCGTGAACGGGAATCTGATTCTTCCGTCGGCATTCGTCACCGCACTGTGCCACTGTGTCCAAGAGTTTTCGTTCTTCTTGAACAGATCCACGTACAAACCCGCCACGGGTTTGCCTGTGGAAGTATCTAGCACGTGGGATGTGAGAACTGGATTCGACATTATATTTATATTTTGAAGTAAAACGCGTGTGAGCTCGAGGAATTCAAATTTCTTATTGTTTTCATACGCGCTCTCGATTGAGAGATTAAGTGTAGTAGGGTGGCCATGCGTGTCTACAGTTTTGGTGTTATGTTTATTCGGTTGTTTTATTAGATATATTATTTTTGCAATTTAATCGGCAATATCGATATTAACTCACAGTAAGTAGATAGGTTCTTCAATATAAAAATGGAATTACCTAAGTACATTATAAAACCTTATTACTTAACTCTTAAGTACTTAGGTTCATTTAAAAACATCTAGACAAGTAGGTATACAAAATGAAAAATTAATTTAAGTAAAGTGAAATTAAAAACTTTTAATTCACTAATAAATAGGTACTTATAATCAGCGGGGTAAAAATCCGTGAATCATGGACAAATCTTCCAAGAAGCATGGACGCTTCGTCATTCATTAGTTAATTAGTATGCGCTTTGACACAAACCGGCAGTGGTTCACCATAGTTCACACATCACATTAAAATTTATTGCTTTTTTTGTTTACAATAAATAAACATACAGCCTCTTTTAATTTTTAGACAGGGTCTGACAAAATATACTGTAACAATTTAAAGCTTAAATCAGTCCATCAAACTAAACAACTCCCCCCAAGAAACTTAGATCTAAATATGAAAAATAATTTTTTGCTCTCCATACAAGTTGAAAGATCTGTATAGGAAGCAGTAAAAATATTTTTAACATTTAGATCTATATAAGTATGTCCCTTACGAAAAGTTGTTTAGTTTCATGGACTGAATCAACTTTTAAAATAGTTTCAGTATATTTTGTTAAAACTTTGCATAAATTTTAAATTAATCCCAATTTTCTCTCAAATATAGTCGCCCGAGTCTTATCTGAAATAATTGCATATATTTGACGTGGCGTGAGCGTGACGTCTGTCCTCCGTATCAGAAAGATGTCAAGCAAACGAATTAACTTTAATAATTGTCTATTTTCTGATTGTTCAACTCGAGCGAGCGACAGAATTGCTTTCTTTTTCAGATATTTAAAGTTATCAGACTATCTAAGCTGTTAGATTATATATTTATAGCAATGTAGATTTAGGTAATTTGTTTCATGAGTTGAAAGTTCAAGTTCAAGAGTATTCCAGCAATGATTAAAATTAATGTAAGTACCTACCCAGGTGCGTGTAAATACCCATCTCAATAGGTATTTAAAGACGAACAATATAGATACTAGGTATCCTCACATAGATATATAATTTTATCACATGTGTAAATACACTTGAAAATACAGTTACTATGTGTAACCACCTACTTTCTTATCACAGTGACCTCTGACTGGAAGATCTCAGATGGACTATAGCTAATTAGTTAGACCGGCAATAATAAGCAGCTCTTTACCAACAAGTTTATTCTGTACCCTCGGAGTTATCTACATTCTTTCTAACATAATTCTTCTTGATGTACACGTCTGGGTGCAGCACGTCTTTCCTCGCTCCGTGCTCTAAGAATCCATCGTCCACGATTACGTTCGGGCCAGTTTTTGTAAACTTAGGATTCATATTGTCGTTCCCAAAACCTAGCTTATTCAAGCTCGGCTCCCCGTGTTTCATGTAGTCTATCCTCCACACGGGGTCTTCCGGCTCCTTGTAATTCAGATGATGTCTCTTATTGATACCGATGTCTGGGACTTCAACAGAAACAGATATTTTTTCTTCAGACTCAACCGCTTGGTGCTTGTCCTTATACTTAACTTTGTGCGGGTAAAATTTCCTCATCTTCCGACCAGCGTAGACGTTCTTCTTGTTTTTCGCTTCGTTGTTCTTCTGTTTCTTCCCGGACTTGCTCGGCGTCTCTTTCGACCAGTGGGTCGTGAATTCTTTCTTGGGTTTTCGTTTTCGTTCTCGATCGTCTTTTTTCTTGTCCTTCCTTCCCTCGTAGTATTGATGCATATCACGGACTTGGAGGAAGTTGGATAAATCTTCACTGTTGACAATTGGGAATAAAGTAAGCGGGTAGCCAGGCCTTGCGGTTGTCTTTTCCATCTTCAATTTCTTGTACTGTATTTGTTGAATCGATTTTTCGATTAAGACTCTCAGCGTTTCGTCTTCTACGATGAGATTGCAAGGGATCGAAGGGAAATTCCGACAGAGAACATTCTGCATGATGGAGAGGACTTTCTCTGGGTCTTGCTTGGGGTCTCTGGGCCTCGGCTCGGGCGGTGGCTCCCCGACGTGGTTGCCCTGGAAGTGGGAGACCATCTTGTTCATGAGCGCGTTGTTCCTCATGATCATGGCCTGGCTGTCAGTCGTGCATATCAGGGTCACTATGGCTAAGGTGGAGAGCGGCAATCGGGGCATTTTCCTTTTTTGAGATGATGGCCTGGAAGGAAAAGATGGATAGGTGAGATTGTCGTGGGAAGAAGAGGCGAAAGAAAATAATGGAAAATAACACAAACAGGACCAAGATCGACCAGTCTTCTTTATCTTGGCAAAACAATGATAAGGCATTGTTTGCAAAGCCGAATAAAAAAAAAAACAATTGCAGGCAACGCCGTAGCAGTATTTTATAAATTAACAACGAATTCATCTTCATCCCTGATGAATTTCACAGACAAATCAGGTGGACATTATTACATATAAGCTGGCATAAAGTAAAGGTTTTTTTAAGCGCTGTAATTACTTGACAAATAAAAAGACACGGTTACATTTCAGTGCCGTAGTGATAAGGTACATCTAGCCAGCAGAGTGGCGAGACATGCCCTCAGCCAAGCGCTCGGTGTGTGTAAACACCAAAGCCGAGTGGTCGGCCAAGCAACAGGCGAGATAGTCACTCGAATCAGTACTAGATAGTACTTTCTGTAAGCGGACCCCGTTCTATTTACCAGACCAAGCCCCCGGCTTCCCCGAACTGTCGCGCTCGATCAGTCGGTAGACTTAAATACGGCGTCCATATAATCACTCGATATCACTGCCACTGCCACGATTTCTCAGCATCACTTCTTCTGCCGGGTGTAAACTAAACTGAGTCTCGCTCGCCGCAACTTCAAAATACTTGTAAACTTACTGTCTCGCCACTCCACTCGGTAGGTGTAACCCGTACCTTTACTCCAAAAGCTGCACGACTTACGTGGGTGCGTAACAACGTGTCCGCGTTGCAGTGTCAAGCTTAATATTGAGAGATACGAAATGATTTGAATCTAATTTTGTATGACATTGAAATAGACACCATCGGACGATTTTTGTGTTATTTTATAGAGTTGACTCGACGGAGAAAATCCAAATAAATGTTTTCCAAATCATGGCACATAGTAAGAGATGAAATACTTGGGGTCCTTACCGAATGTCGAGCTCTGCCGGCGCCGCGCTTCACCTGACTGCCTGTGTTGGGGAGCCGCCAGCACGGGCACGTCGTGTTTGCAAACTTGCCATTGTTATTGCTTCTCGAGCCATGTTTGCGCGCGCAGTTATACAACCAAACGAATTTGGAAAACAAAACGTGATGCTGGGAAATGTTTTATTTTTTATACCGCTGTAGCAATCACCTTGCCGTTTTGAGATAAGTTCGCGGGTTCTGACGCAAGACATTTTGATTGTAAAGGGTTTGGTTGGATTATATTACCTGAATGAAATAACCGAATTATGGGTATAACAGAGAGATCTTTATCTGAATTATAACTATGTAGATAAACTGAGTAACCTATATGATTCTTCTTTGCATTAAATTTATTTTAATAAGTAAATAAATTTAGTTATTGGTTTTGTTAAATAGAGCGTCGCAAACTATTGCCATTTCTATATGAAGAACTTTATGAATGACCATTCTTAATTTAACATACTTAATTAGGGTAGGCCTTAATTTAAGGGTGATTTAAAAGTCAATGAGTGGGTAAGTGGGTATTATATAATCTTACAAAATAAGTATATTAATACTATTTCTATTTATTGAAGGATAAATCCAATGAATGATATTTAACAATTTTCTCCAAGGAGCATTATAGCGAAATACGAAAAATATTTTTTGTCCCTCCGTACAGTTAACCGATCAACTGAACATAATAAATAAACTACCTAATTTATATGGAAAGCAATTTCTTTTTCATATTTCGATGTATTTTCTTTGCGGAAAGTTGTTAAGTATCATGGGACTTAAAACAGTTTCAGTATATATATTTTATTTGACCCTGTATAAATATTTGACTAAAAAAAACATACACTTAAGAATCCTCTTTCCCTAGACTTTCCAATACAAACGTAGTCTACGTTTTATTTTGAAACGACATGTCAACTTTCGGTAAAAATATTTTTGGAACGAAGTTCCTTACGGCAGGCTTGGAGGAGATAGGGATTTTGCTGCGCGACCGAACTGAAAAAAATGTGATAGTAAAACCGTAAGGATGACCTCGTTAAATAAAACCGTTAAATGAGACGTGCGCAGGCGCGACAGTCGTATACACAAGCGAGTAGTGTATAATACCTTTCTCTTCCTCCCTCTTTCTTTTCGTTCTCTCATCTCTTCTCTCTCTATTACCACTCCACCCCTCCAATGCATAGTATATACTCATGAATTCATGGACAAGCACGTGGCGAATACTCACATTATAGATACATTTTACTCGTGAGTAGCCACGTTTATTTCTACATTAGCCGAAGGAACTTCGTTCCTACCTGGTGTCCCACGACACCACATTTCTTTTTTAAAGGAAATTGCAATTATCGAGGGTTATAATTGGTTTACTACAGTAAAATTATATACTGTAAAGAAAATATAAGTTTGCAGAAGTTTTCCATACTGATGGTCAAATATGATATAATACACTATAAATTATCTTCTAAGTTCATAATTTTACTGTAGGAAACCAATTATAACCATAGATAATTGCAATTTCTTTAAAATTACATAATTTTACCCATATCCGACATGTCGTTTCAAAATAAAACGTAGACTACGTTTGTATGGGAAAGTCTGATTCTGTTCAGGGGAAGGGGACTTTAAGTCTTTAGCTTGCACTAATATTTATGGAAAATGTGCCATTCCTCAATCAGTCATATAGTGAGTATTCTACACATTTTAACCGACTTCCAAAAAGGAGAAGGTTATCAATTTGTCGCAATCTTTTTCTTTTTGTATGTTCGTCGATTATTCTAAGACGCCGGGACCGATTTGGAAAAATATTTTTTTGAGAGGGCATAGGTACTTGTCATGTGGTCACATTCAAATTTTATCAAAATCGGTTGTGTCGTTTGGGGGTGAAGTCGGGTTTTATTTCTGAAAAATTGTGTGGAGTAAGTAAGTTAGTAAAACTTTATTGCACCTAAAACACGTAAAAAGGTGTCAAAATATAAACAGTAAGTATAGGTATATAATAGGCCGCCTTATCGCCAGGGCAGTCTCCAGGGTAATAATACAATTCTCAATACTTTAGCAGAGTAGGTACATACAATATGTAACAAAAACCCTGCCCGATCCTTGTGTAGGAGCAACTCTGACCGTCAATACGAACAACTTTTGCTATGGGACTAATGCTTGAAACTCGAGAAAAAATCGTCATTTTCATACAAACGTGTTCGGTCGTCGGTCGGCCGTTCCGGCAATTTGTATGAAATGTCGATTTTTCTTCTAGTTTCAAGCATTGGTCCCATAGGAAAAATTGTTCATATTGACGGTCTGAGTTGCTGCTACAAGGATCGGACAGGGTTTTTGTTACATACCTATTGTATATGTAAAATACAGTGTTGTCTTTGTATGATCCCACACTATTAATCGAAGGACCCTGTCAAAGGAAGGCAGAAAGGAGCAATCTCGTCACAGTTATTCATTGTATTTGTTAATAATATATTTATTCGATTTTTTTAAAATAAAATTAAAGAGAACTGTAGATCGTTACTTACAGCAAAGATAATATAATTACTAACTTACAGCAACTGCCGTCTCCAGGCGCTAGTGAAAAAGATGGCTAGGTACGGCAACAAACTGCACCAGTATTTTCTCCGAGGTGGTCAACTTACATTTAAATTGATGTTGAAATTGACAGAAACAATCAAATAGTAAAAAAATTTTAGGTTTTAACATATCGAAAAAATGAAGGAAAACCTAGACAAAACTTTGTGAAGTAAATAAAGGGAAAGTAGGAGTGGTGTCGTACCAAGAGCGTCGCTCTAAAATTTAAATAAAAATGAAAAAAAATCGTACCATATAGATAAATAAACAATAAAAGTGCAGATTTTTTTATCAATACTAGCTACTTATCTAAATAATTGTCCGTATATTATTGCTCAAGGATTACAGTTACAGCAGCTGGTAGATAGATAAGGTGAGCAACGAATATCAATCAGCTCAGTTGAGCTCAGATCATTGTTTTTTTAAATTGAGTTATGCCATCTAGCGTCGAGTAAATCAGCAAAGCGTTCGACTGTTCGACGCTAGATGGCGCAACGAAGGCTCATTTTGATGCTGGGTAACTTGTAAATGATACGGCTATTCTACACTAGATGGCTCAGTGGTATGGAAGTACAAAGGTTTTAACTATTCATCAGTAGATGTCGTGCTAAGAAAGCTTAGCAAGGGCATGCATAAAAATAATTCATTTATTTACTATTTAATAAAAATACTTTTATTAAGGTAGTTACAAGAGTCACCGCACTTACGTTTTCATTTATAGACTGATAGATAAGAACAAATTACACTGATTGAGTTAGCCCCAAACTAAGTTTTAAACTTGTATTTTGATCCATCACTATTTTAATTACCTAGGTAGCCGAAAACGGTTCACGAATATGATTATGATGCTGATTTTAATTATTTTTTTACGTCGCCTTTGGGTCTTACGGTCCAAGGCTTTTGCTGGACAAAAGTCTACCTATACCTAACTAACTTTTCGTAAGTAGGTACTTTCCTACTTAAGAGCTGGGGTTGATCATACCTACTTACATATCCACACATTTGTATCACAATCCGTGTCATTGCTTTAATACTTGTCTGGGAAAGAAGAAAAAAAATAATGTACTAGCTGCTTCTGTTCCCGCGCAGTCAAAGCCGCCTGCGTTCTGCTTGCTCCGGTCAGCGGAGTGCTTTTCATCACTCTCTTTCTTCCGCTAAGTCTTTCTTTATATAATGAATAATAAAGAAATATATCGGGGAAAATCACTCTGATTGAGTTAGCCCCAAAGGTACGTACGGTACCTATTATATCTATACTATAATAAAAGAGTAAAATTTGTGGCGATGGAGATATAGTAATAGAGTAAGAAAATAAAGAAAAATGTCTGTCTGTTTGTCTGTTTGTCTGTTTGTCTGTTTGTACACGCTAATCTCCGGAAATACTGGACGGATTCGAATGAAACTTTTTTTGTTATATAGCTGTGAAGCCTGGGCAACATATAGGCTATAATTGATTTTGGAAAATGGAACACATGATGCAGAACTATAATGGTCCAGCTAAACTATAAAAAATATTAAAATGCCGCCTTAGCAAAAGTTGTTAAGTCTGATGAGAACTTTTTGTTGAGTTATAATACAACTGACCAAGCGCGAGTCGGACGCGCGCGAAGGGTTCCGTACCATAATCTATGAAAAATCACGTTTGTAGTATGGGAGCCCCCCATAAATACTTATTTTATTCGATTTTTAGGGTTCCTTACCCAAATGGGTAGAAACGGGACCCTATTACTTAGACCGTCCGACTGTTAGTCTGTCTGTCTGTCTGTCACCAGGCTGTATCTCATGAACCATTATAGCTAGACAGTTGAAATTTTTATAGATGATGTTTTTTTGTTGTCGTTGAACAAAAACATACTAAATCTATACTACAAATAAAAGAGTAAAAAAATGTGACTGTACATTGAAAATTATTCCAAAAAAAAGTTGTTTCGTCCGAAGAAGAACTTATAAGTTCAGAATTTGCGGACCTTCAGAGCATAACACACCAGAAAAATTCTTGGATATGTGAAAGCGCCATATTGACACCAAAAAATTAAAAATCAATTATTATAGAACTTATGACGCAAATTATTGTTAATTTCTTGGATAGAGTTGTTGACGACACCACCAATTATCCAGTTGAGTTTCTTAATTCACTTGCAGCAAATGGACTCTCGGCTCACAAAATAAGTCTTAATGTCGGAGGGCCAATAATGTGAATGCGCAATTTGACTCCGCCGAAACTGTGTAACGGAACCCAACTTAGTGTCTCAGCACTGTATGCCGAAGTTCAGCGGCTGAATTTCAGCCAATGCATGCCTGCAATGTTATTTGCATTACTAGCAACACATAATGCCGAACTTCCGATGCTTTTGCCTGAATCGGACCCGTACCCGTACCCGTACCCGTACCCGTACTCCCTCTTCCGCTCCCGCCACCGCTCCCGCCGCCGCTCCCGCCACTGCCGCCGCCGCCGCCGCTCCCGCCGCCGCCGCCGCCGCCGCCACTGCTACCGCTGCTCCCGCTCTCGCCGCCGCCGCTACCGCCGCTGCCACCGCCGCCGCCACTGCCGCCGCCGCTTCCGCCGCCACCGCCGCTGCCGTTTCTGCTCCCGCTCCCGCTTCCGCTCCTGTTCCCTCTTCCACGTACCCGTTCCCGTACCCGTTCCGCTCTCGCTCCCACTCCTGCTCCCGCTCCCGTTCCCGCTCCCACTCCCGCTCCCGCCGCCGCTCCCACCACTGCCACCGCCGACGCCGCCGCTGCTGCTGCCGCCGCTCCCGCCGCCGCCGCTGCCGCCGCTCCCGCCGCCGCCTTCACCGCCGCTGCCGCCGCCGCCGCCACTGCCGCCGCCACTGCCGCCGCCGCTCCCGCTCTCGCCGCCGCCGCCACCGCCGCTGCCGCCGCCGCCGCCACTGCCGCCGCCGCTTCCGCCGCCGCCGACGCCTCTGCCGCCGCCGCCGCCTCCGACGCCTCCGCCGCCGCCGCCACCGCCGCCGCCGCTGCCACTTCCGCTCCCGCTCCCGCTCCCGCTTCCGCTTCCGTTCCCTTTTCCACTTCCGTTCCCTCTTCCGCTCCCGTGTCCGTTCGCCGCAGACGCGCCAAAGACGGAAGATTAAATTCTCATATCGGCACATCACTACTGTCCGGCGTTTCCACCGAACTTCAGCGGCTGAACTTCAGCTTATTTAGTGTGTCATCCCCACCGAACTTTAGACACTGAACTTTAGCCGCTTAACTTCGGCATAGTCTGCTGAGACACTTAAAGTTTACTGTGAGTGGTAACAGTGAAACTGTATTTATTCCGCGTATAACAATTTTCCTTTTGAAAATACACAGTTTTACAAATACACAGTGTTTACTTGCATTCCTATGAAAATGAGTCACAGTTTTAGAGGCTTAAAGCTGCTGATGTCGATCTAAGGACTGCTTTTTCGCATGGCCAACTTAATGTGGCTTTCTCCAGGGTTAGTAACACTTCAGCTCTTTTCATATTGGCTCCCGAAGGAAAGAATTAAAATAATATTGACTTTTAACTCCTAACACTGTTACAAGTACTTTCTTATCTCTCTCTATCTTTCTCTCTCATTAGTTGTTATTTATATTAATACGCCGGAGTCATAAAGTCCACGCGAACGAAGTCGCGGGCATCAGCTAGTTTTACAATAAATACATTAAATTCTTTTCAACCGACTTACAAAAAGGAAGAGGTCATCAATTCATCGCGATCTTTTTTATGTATGTTCACCAATTATTCCAAGACGCCTGGTCCGATTTGAAAAATTCCCTTTTTGTTTGAAAGGGTATACTTTCCAGGTGGTCCCGTGAAAAAAATATCAAAATCGGTTTTGTAGATTGGGGGTGAAGTCGGTTTTTAGTTTTGAAAAATTATTTACGATTTGACTCATTGTAATAGCTAGGTAATGATGCTGGCAACCCATCACTTTTTTGATTCCCTATTCCACTTTCACGTCCACTATCACGCTAAAAGCTGGGGCCATACATAACACCTTTGGATGTTAGGCCCCAGCCTCTGTATATCCCGTTAGATAAAGACGAGATAGAATATCTGAACGGTTGTGTGGTTTTTGTCTTCAAATAGAACAACACCGTCTCTTCATGTAGATGTCGTAAGAGGTCACTAAAATAGTCATGTAGTCGCCAAGAATTTTCTGCTTAGTCAAGCGCAACATCTCTTGCAGAGGACTTGACTTCGGGCATCTCTTTTAAACTGTTCTGACTATTGATTTTGCACGGTCTTTGGCGTCCTTGGCCCACTATTGACACCCATTTAGATATACTTTAGTACCTTACCTATTCGAAGAATGATTAAATTATTCCATCTTTCTACATTCATAAATACAAAAACTTATCTAGAGAAAGAGTTACTATTACAAAAAGTGAAAAAAAATAACATTATTAAATAAAATAAATATACAATATGTAACAAAAACCCTGTCCGATCCGAAGGAAAAAATCGACATTTCCATACAAAAATTTATGAGCCGGCCGAACACTTTTGTATGAAAATGACGACTTTTTTTCGAATGTCAAGGATTGGTCCGAAAGGAAAAGTTGTTCATATTGACGGTCTGCGTTGCTGCGAGGATCGGACAAGGTTTTTGTTACATATTGTATAAGGACAAATAACACTGATTGAGATAGCCCGGATCGAACCCGGGACCTCTGGGTGGCGGACTAGCATGGTTACCACTAACGTCACGGAGGTCGTCAAATTTGAATTTGGAGGAGAATTGGAAGAAGAACAAGCGGGAAAGCACACTCCGGGTATGGAAGCAGTAGCTAGTAGTAGCAGTACGGAGGACGCAACCAGGAACACGCTAGGATGAAGTACTGTGTACTTTGTAGGTATCTGTATATTGTGCTCCTTCCGGGACATAGCTGTTCACATGACTGAACTTCTAATGGTTCGTTTGTGTAAATGTCAAAATGTACAATGCGACACAAATAAGTTGAACAAAAATGGTGGACTTCAAAGCATTTTTGTACAAATTCCCGACACGTAAATCGAACCAAAACGGCGGTCGTCGGCGCATTATTTGTAAGTACCTGCGCCGATAACCGCTATTTCGTTGTAGTACGTTGTAGTGACAACAATTAATTTTGAATTTGTGTTAAAACGTGCTTGTGTCAGAATATACAAATATTGCTGTGTCTTTGTCAAGTCATGTCAGTGATAAAATATTTAAATGTTACAATGCCATTACTTTTAGATTAAATATTTAAATAAACAATAACTTTTTATTTTACAAGTTTTTATTTAGTTTTACCTGTCCCGTTGTCTGTCTGTAATCAAACCTTGCAAGTTAAATTTGACCCACTTCCAGGTTTCCACTTGAGCTGAAATTTTGCACGCATACGTATATCGCGTGATGACGCAACCCCATCGAGTTTGGGCTTGTTTGATTCGTCTTGAGGAGCACTTTTTAACCCCCGACAAAAAAGACGGGTTTTATAATAAGTTCATTGTTTTAGATAAAATCTTGTTTTAAGAAATATAGGTATATTTTTTTAATAATTGAGTCATGTGTCAGCAAAACTGGCAATCACCAATCCACTTGTTATCATATAAAAGCAAAACTAGTAATATCCATTTGAAAAAAAAAGGATATTGCTAGTTTTGCTTTTAAATGACTCGTCAAAAAAACTCATTTTCTACCGACTGCGCCAGAAGGAGGGTTATGTTTTTCGAGAGTATGTATGCATGTTTGTATGTATGTACGTACATACATACGCTGCAGAGCGTGCAAAACAATTATATATACATATGTATAATTGTTTTGCACGCTCTGCAGCCTGAACGGCTCGATCGATTTTAGCTTGAGAGGTGTCGTAAGATTCGTGTTTACTGTGAAAGTGACACTGGGTATATCAAAATGAAAAAAAATAACTAAATAAAAAAGGCAGTCGTGCTTTTTGTTTTTGTAATAATTACTTGTTTAATGATTTTTTTACTTTGATGGATCGGCTACCTACTAGCAAAGCACTCACCCTCCTTGTCTCTGGTCGCGCCCTTCGCGCTAATCCGCGGCACGCGTCGCCAATACCAAACTAATTTGTTCTCGGCGATTTTTAATTTGATCCAAAGCAGCTCGCTTGCTCCTGACGTGGAGATAAAGGGTTGATGTCGCGATAATGCGACAAATCGACCAACGCGTGCGATTCGATTGCAGTTTCAGTGCTCAGCTTGGTCGAGGGACGGATGTGTTGAATAGCTTTAATTAATTTAATAGTGTAGTGGACTTGTTTGGTTAAAATTAGCAAATTACTTTCCAATGGATGAATTCAAACGATAATTATGCATATTTTGTAAGTTCTGGGTCTAAGAGGAAAGAAAAACTTAGAGTATGCCCGCTACTTCTCTGATCGTAGAAGCCCATCGAGGGTACTTGCCTATGGGCGAAAACGCTTATCATGTTTAATAAATAAATATATACTTAGGGATAAATGACACTGATTGAGCTAGCCCCAAAGTAAGTTCGAGACTTGTGTTATGGGATACTAACTCAACGATACTTACTTTTTAAAACAAAAACATATATAGATAAACATCCAAGACCCAGGACAATTTGAAAAAGGCTATTTTCCAACTTGCCCTGACCGGGGATCAAACCCAGGACCTCTGGGTGGCGGACTAGCATGGTGACCACTACGCCACGGACGTTGTCAAAACAATCGTTAAGGGGCTACATGAATTATTCGGGGTCCAGTGCTGCCTCATTTGAAATAAATCATATGGAAGGAAATAGAGACACCATTTTAAAAGTATTGACCAAGTCTTACATAACCCTTCGAACTATTTTCTTATAAATTATTTGATAGAAAACAGAAATGCATTTAAAATTTGTCTTGATCAAGCCCTAGCCCTTCAAACTACCTATTTTATGAACTACTGTTTACAATTCAAAGTGGGAACGTGAAGCTTTTTCTTGCACATTAGTCAAAAGTTGCCGTTTTTCGCAAAAGTTCAGTAAACTGTATAGTTCATAAAATACCTTGAAGGATCAAGATCAAGATCAAGACAAAATTTGAAATGCATTTCTTTTTTCTATAAAATAATTTATTTCAAATCACAAATTACGCATGTTTCAAATGGGCGCAGCACTGGACCCCAAAAAATAATGTAAGACAAACCTATTATTACTTCCCATCATTCAATAAAGTAGCTCCAAACTGATGTAAAATATTTATTTTTTAGAAAGCGTCTTGCTTAGGCTTTTAATGTTAATCTATTAGCAGAGCAAGCAAAAAGCCTGGTCGTGGTAGATGCTACCTACTTACGTGATTCCCCCACTTAGCTAACATAGCTACTAGGTGAGTCACGAAATCCTACATTCGGCTGTTTTTAATTTTCACAATTAGGTACATGTTGAAGTCATCAAGCCATGCCAAAATAAATAGGTATTACTTGGGTACCTACTTAGTGTTTGCCGAAAACAATCGAAAGAAAAAAAAAATTTGCTCTATAATTTTTTGATTCGTCTTTTAAGCGACTCTCAAAAATAACTTTTTGCGTGTAAGTATGTTCACCGATTATTTAAAGACGCCTGGATCGATTTGGAAAATTCTTTTTTGTTTGAAAGGGCGTACTTGTTCGGTGGTCCAATAGATTTTTTTTTCAAAATTCGTTGTGTAGTTTGGAGGTGAGGTCGGTTTTTTAGTTTGGAAAAATTATATCTAATGTGTTTTTTGAATAGATTAGTACATAAGTATCTTGGCAAAAATAAATTATTTATCAATGATAATACATATCCATATTGAACAAGATTTTAAATAACTGACTCCAAGAAACTATGACGTCACGGTTTGGTATATCTTGCAAATCCGATAGAAAATGTTGGTTTGACGTTAAGAAAAAGTATTATAACTTGTTGGAAAATAGCGTACCTATAGCGGTTTGATTCGAGAAACTTTATCCAAAATCGATTCATCTCGATCGACAGACACTTGATGTAAAGTGTTTATAACACTTCTCAATTTCCGTCGGAGATTAAACAGAAAGAAAAGTGATGCGTATGAGCTTAGTGTTTAAATCCGTGCTTTAGTCACAAACACTCCACTCGCAGATAAAGTGAATCCGCGAAGACACTCCACGACTTTAGAACTGTGCCTTTTGGCGACCTTATCACGCCCACTGCTGAGAGATCCCTCCTCTCCTACACAGTAACTCGAACGGCAGCTCTGACTACACTGGAACAAAATAATACTTTGACAAAACCTTGTTTCACGCCCGACATGCGTTCACAAAGTCTCTTACACATAACAAACTTTACTTAACCAACCTATAAAATGAAATCCAGAGAATTTTCAACTCTATTCCCTACTTAATAAGGTATAGTAATGTTTTAGAGATAAAGCTACCCTTGCGAAGAAGTCCTCAGGCAAAACACAGTGCAGATAGAAATCTTGTTAAAGGAAACGTCTTTTTCAGCTTCCATTGTCTACAATTACTTGGCTTTGTGGTCTGATACGATTTGGCGTCTCTTTCTAACACGCTGGGATGTAGATATGTGTGTCTTAGTCGTATCTTTTGATATAAACTTGAGATTTCCGTAGTGTTTCTCAAGCCATCTGAACTTGGTTTGTATTGTAAATATTTTATGTCTCTGGGACCGTCAAGTATAACGAAAGCAGGATTTTAGCTATATTTGAAACCTCTCATGCCACTAAACAAAATTAGCATAGACTTCCCCATCCCCTTTGGTGCTTACTTAATACTTGAACGTCCCTCCTCACGACAAATTACATATTGAAACTAGCTCTTTCGCGTAATTAATTACATTAGGTGTAATAACGTTGCAAGAAAGAATCAAATAACCTGATGGTCAATCGTTTTTAAATATTTTGAAAATAAAGATCTGACTCCCGATGCTCAGCTGATCGACAGGTTAGGTACCAAACCAATGTCAAGTGTACCTGGTCTCACATAATTTTTCTAAACCAAAAACCAACTTTACCCCAAACCACAAAACCGATTTTGATTATATTTACGTTACAAGCATTCTCTTTAAAAAATCAAATTGGTCCAGGCGTCTTCGAATAATCGGTGAACATACATAAAAAAGATTCCGATGAATTGATAAACTGCTCCTTTTTGGAAGCCGGTTAAAATTTTTCCTACCACTGCATTACAACTATAATGGTAACTTAACAACTTCTCAACAAGTGTCCCTATCTATACCTCCTCAATAGCTACTCGTAGCTGTCGGCGTCGGGCACATTTCGGCACTTCCTTCGCGGGTCCACAAAGGTATCCCACATTACTCCCCTCACAACAGATATAATTGCATTTTTAACCCCCGCGTACCACTGCGCGTGACAGATGACCCCAACGAGTTAGGGTTGGTAACTTTGTAAAAACTTTTTGCAAATCAATTAAAAATAAAAAAGTTAGTAATAAAAAAATATAAGATTCAAAATGCTCCTCAAGATGAATTTAACGAGCCCATACTTCTCACCTTCCGGCTCCATCATTCAGATTGCATCAGATTGCATTGTACCGCGATATATGTACCTATGCGTGAAAATTTCAGCTCAATCGGAAACCGGGAAGTGGGTCAAATTTAACTTCCAAGATTTGATTACAGACAGACAGACTACATAAAACGGAACAAGTGAAACTAAATAAAGGCTTGTAAAAAAATAACATATTTACCTATACCTAACAGGGCAGACTGAGTCTAGTGCGACGTGATCATGAAGGTGGGTGTGAGGTGAAAAAAGGAGTCAGTACTGATATGTTGCTAGCCGCATAACTTATGATTCAGATTCTCGTCCATTCCTTCCATCAGCTTGAATGATCTGCGTGGAAAAAGAATCTCCTTACGTTTTTTATTAGCCTAATCAGCATATCCATATATCTTCCAAAATTGACCGATCAAAACACTTGACCATAAAGAAATAATTGTTGGTTTTTAGGGCTCCGTACCCAAAGGGTAAAAACGGTACCCTATTACTAAGACTCCGCTATCTGTCTATTCGTCCGTCCTTCCGTCCATCTGTCTGTCTCCCTGTTATCAGGCTGTATCTCATAAGTCATAAGACGTAATAGCTAGACAGTTGAAATTTTCACAGATGATAATAATAATAATAAAAGTTTCCCTTTTTCTTGCAATAGATCTTCTCCTGCTAAAACCTTTTCAAGGGCACGCCTTTAATAGGTATACTCAGGAATCGGTTTTGGCGGGAGCGCCACATAACATCAACTTCTCCAATGGGCCTCTACGTGTTGGATCTGTATCCCCACGCAAGCCTCTCAAAGGACCAGGGTGAAAAGACCCGTGAATCTAAAGGAGGTACTTACATAATAATAAATGTGTTTATTTTCTCCATAGAACCTGTAATTATTTTTAATAATGATGTCTGGTATAACAACAAGTACTAAAACCAGAATAAAAGAAATATTTACGTGGGACTCCCATACAACAAGCGTGATTTTTTATAGATAATGGTACGGGACCCTTCGTGCGCTAGTCCGATTCTCACTTGGCTGGTTATTTTATAACTTTTTCATACATGTCAGAGCAATATAAAGAGACTGTACCTATAGAAGTTCTTTTGACCGTCAACCCTACGCATCCAGCATATCAATAACTGACCCCCGAGCTGTTAAAAAGATATAAAAAAGTAATAAAACGCAGCCTCATAACCAGCACAATAAGCAAGGGTTCCCAAACCCTAATCTTGCGGGTTTTTGCCAAGAAATCGCTACTATTTGCATTTTTTTACAGTTGGGTCCGAAAGGATTCGCTGGGTTTTATTGGCACTTGTTTTTTGTACACTTTCTTGGCGTCGCCTGCAGATGATGTGGAATTATGGGGAAGATCGACAATACTTTTACAAATGCTTCTTTGACCAGGCATTTTCTTATTATATTTATATTAGTTGTTTATGAGACGGGGTTTAAATTAAACAAAGTGATGATAGAGTTTTACTTTATTATTATAAATATAAAAATAAACCTACCTACATGTAAAGTTAATATTATCTGTATTATATAACACTTTGGTTAATGACCTTTAAAGAGGAGAGAACTGGTGCCTAAGCTAGGTAGATGCCCACCTGTATTACAAGTCACCAGGCTCCCTCCACCCTAGGTTTAATGTAAGACTATAGTACACATTAGGCGTTAAGATTAATTGAAAATAAAAATAAAAACAAATACAAAATTATAGACTACAGAAGATTTCTTATGCTTAATAAGCGAGACAGTGTGGTGAGATGTATGGTTTGAGTAAAGAGTGAGGGTGTACGTGTATGTGTGTGTGTGTGTGTGTGTGTGTGTGTGTGTGTGTGTGTGTGTGTGTGTGTGTGTAAATAATATGTGAGAATTTCTAGTCTTAAATGGCGTCACAATAATTTACATCAAACTGTGATATTGGGTTTTGGAGAGTTACAGGGACCTAATGAATGAGATTATTATTTATATTCTGAGTTTATTTTGAGCCGTCATGGGTCACACTGCTGGGCAAAGGCCTCATAATTTATGAGATTACTTTGAGTAAATTTTCTGTAGCGTCGTAGTCAAGTTTTATTAGCCACTTGGTAAGAGCTTTTTTGCATGGGTTTCCGCTCAAATGGTAAATATTTAATAATTGATTGGATTAAATCATCATCAACATCATTTCAGCCGCATAACGTCCACTGATGGACATAGAAGAGGCCTACCTAACTAACCCAAGGATTTCCTTTTTAATAAATAAGAATAACATTTTCGATGACCTCTGTGGCCTAAGTCATCATACAAGACTATCACACCGGAGGTCCCAGGTTTGATCCCCGGTTAGGTCAAAACGAAAAATGATCTTTTTCAGGTTGACCTGGGTTTTGGATTATTATGTATTTGTTATAAAATAAAGTATCGTTGAATTAGTATACCATAACACAAGTCTCAAACTTACTTTGGGGCTAGCTCAATCAGTGTGATTTGTCCGTATATATTGATACTATTTTATAACATGTGTCCTTTTGCCGCTTCTCTTCCTCGCAGACCGAGGAATGGGCGAAAATGCAAATCATGCTAGCAATCCATCACTATTTTGATTTGTTTTCTCGTCCACTGTTACGCTAAATGTGACCCTTGAATCACAAGACCTGAAATGCTCTATCTAGGTATCCCATTAGGGATAAAGATAATATATGTATCAATAGACAGGTAATGATTTAGGGTGTATTTAGCGTGGGACTGGAGAGCTCCTCCAACATGACCGCTTCCAAACATGCATGTCTGCTGTAGCGAGAGAGCAAGAGTTGACATTGTGGAGTGCGGGACGCGCTTGAGAGCGGAACAGGCCCGGAGTGACCTGGTCGGTAGGAATACACTTAATGCATTAAAAATAAACAGGAATAAGAGCAATATAAATCTTTACCTAGAAATGTTGTATTAAACAAGACACAGTTTAATATGGTTAGTCAAAGTTAGTTTAACTTTGATTAATCGTAATAAAAAGTCTCTTTTTTAGTGCCCTGTGGCCTCAAGTTTTTGTCTAAGCATTAAAACTATGTAAGGAGTTGTAAAAATTTAGGAATTAAGTCTCTTCAGGAACAGCCCTTGCGTATAGTAAAAAACACTTTTTCAAGTGATCCTTTTAGCCACCAATTTACATTCCAGGGGCTTTTGAAATGTGGTGCTAGATATAAATATATAAATATAAGTATGTAAGGACTAATCACATATATTGAACTAGCCCCAAAGTAAGCTTAAGCTTGTGTTATGGGATACTAACCCAACGATATTATCTTTTATAATAAATACATATATAGGTAAACAAAACACCCAAGACCCAGGACAATTTGAAAAAGGCCATTTTCCAACTTGCCCTGGCTAGGGATCGAACCCAGAACCTCCAGATTGGCGGTCTAGCGTGTTGATTACGCCGCAGAGGTGACCATTACGCCACACAGGTAGTACGCTAGAGAAAGACGTTTTTCATTCGGTGCTAGAGAAAATATGTATTTACAAAAAAAACGAAATGTAGAGACTAGCCAGATCCTTAGGATTACCTCAGTGGCAACTTGTACCACGCTTGTACTAGTTTTTTACTTAGAATTTGGCCCTGAGTCCCTCTCTGCAATGCCACCATGCTAGTATTTTGTTAGTCGGCAGCTTTGTGGCGACTCGCGGCTACATCGCGTGTCCTCTCTCTCTCTCACACACCGTACGTCAGACCAGGACAGAGCGGCCCGTCACGGGACAGTGCGCGGTGCGACAATATTTGGCCACTCATTGGCTACAATGACCGCGGGCTTTTTTTGTGGGTTAAAGAATGTTTGTTTTCGTTTTTGATATTTTTTGGATTCTCCGCTGCTTTGGTTGCGCAAGGCGGGTCAACGTGACTCTCAATCATTTGTTAAAATATGTGAAGAAATACTAAAGTATACACTATCACATCTTAATCTAAATCTAATCTAAATATATATATAACTCAAAGGTGACTGACTGACTGACATAGTGATCTATCAACGCACAGCCCAAACCACTGGACGGATCGGGCTGAAATTTGGCATGCAGGTAGATGTCTTGACGTAGGCATCCGCTAAGAAAGGATTTTGATCAATTCTACCCCCAAGGGAATAAAATAGGGGATGAAAGTCTGTATGAAACTTTGTCAATTTTAAACCGATCGGGCTGAGACTTTGCATGCATAAAGCTACTAAGACGTAGGCATTCCCTAAGAAAGGATTTTGATAAGTTACACCCCTACGCGAGCGAAGCCGCGGGCAAAAGCTAGTTATTCATAAAGGGGCAGACAGACAGACGACAAAGCATTTTGGGTCTTGCGGCTCTAAAGAGACAGATCGGGCTTGTGCTTATCGAGGCAAAAATGGCTAAACTAGATTTTGTTACATCAAAGTTTGGCCACGACGACCGCCTTGCAGTTGATAAGAGTCGAATCCCCTAACCCTAAACAGAATCAGAATTTCCCATACAAACGTAGTCTTCGTTGTATTTTGAAACGACATGTCAGATATGGGCGAAATTATGTAATTTCGAAGAAATTGCGTATATTTAGGCATATAACTATAGTTTTCACAGTTAAAATATGAACTTATAAGAGAATATAGTGTATCATATTTGACCATCAGTGTTAAAAACTTCTACATCCTTATATTTTCTTTCCAGTTCATAATTTTACTGTAGAAAATCAATTATAACCCTAGATAATTGCAATTTCTTTTAAATTACAAATTTTTACCGAAATTTGACATGTTTCAAAATAAAACGTAAACTACGTTTGTACGGAAAAGTCTAGAGTTAGGGACTCTTAAAGTTTGGGCCTCATTTGGTAGCAAAGACAGCACTTTCCTATGCTGCTATCCTTTTCTGCCAGATAAGTCCCAATCCTTATTGAGCAGGGGTCAGGCAGCACATAGAATAGGGTGGTCCATGGACTGATGGCCCCTGCGTCCTAAGTAGGCCCTTCTGGTAACCGTAGCTTAGGCCTTTCCGGCAAAAAATGTGTGTTGCAGCAACCCAACATTTGCCATAGTCCCTAGCGCGCCCAAAGCAGAGGTTTCCCCCTTTGGGAGCCCTTTCCGCTGCTGCTAGTCCAAACTAATATTATAAATCCGAAAGTGAGTTTGTATATTTGTTTGTTTGTTTGTTTGTTACTTCTTCACGCTTTATCTACTGCAGCAATCTTCTTGAAATTTCGCATACACATAGTTAGGACTACTGAGAAGGACATAGGGTACCTTTTATACTGGAAAAAACTACTGTTCCCGTAGGATTTGCGATAAACGATTCGGCAAGAACTAAGTATTGCAAAAAAATAATAGATGGCGCTGAGTGTCTTTTGCCAAACGATTACCTTTTTTTTAAAGTCGTTTTTTTTGTAATTATTTATTTGGTTGGTCTGAATGGAAGAACAAATTAAATGTAAAGGAGCTTTAAGAGCTGTTAAAACGCCTCTTCAAAAGCAGACAGGCTTAGGTGATTAAGCTCAACGGCAAGCTGCGTTGAGACCAACCGCTTCTTATTATTAATCAATCCTTATATTGATTATAAAACTAATACTATAGTTCTTCTTGGTTTAATAAACAAAAATACCAATCCAAACACCCTGTGTAAGACATTTAATGACTAACAACCACCTTAACAAGAGATAACTATATACAAATTTTATTTTAATTCAAGATTGTAGCCATACAAAAGTAATTTTAGAGTGAGTACTGCGAGACTGAGTCGTCATCATGCGTAACCTACCCTTCTTCCCGCATTTAATAAGTACTGTATCTATTTAAAACACATTAAATAAATAATTCCAAATATATCGTTGGATACGGTTATATACGGTATTTTTTGTATTATACCAACATGATCAAATGGTATAATACCGGGCATACATCTCTATGTATCGCAGCTACTTAATTAAAGTAAAAACCTATCAAGCTGGACGATACAAGGGTCCGAGTACCTATGTCAGTAGTAATGAGGCAGCATGGCGGTTTGTTTGTTTTCCCTTACACAAAAGACATCCTACTGTCACTCATATAGCTTTTCACTTAGAAAACTGACAGCGTGTTCTCTTCAATAAGATAAAAAGCATATGAGACTCTACTTCTGTTAGAGAACGATAACCACTGGGATGAAACAGGATTCCTTCTTTATGTTTTCATAATTTATTTGGCATACCAGTTTTGGCATAAATATTTCAGCATAATAGTTCCTAGGCATTATTTTGTTTGGCATACTTACATTTTGGAATAATTAACTTTTGGTCTAATTTGTATTGGCATGGTGTAAATTCGCATAATCTCCGTAGGCATAAAGTAGGAAACAAAATTAAGTTATACTGAAGTGTTTATTTTCAATTCTCATGCAATAAATTTATGACCACAACATATATTACCACCGGAACAACGGTGAAGGAATCTACCTTCACAGTTGTTCCGGGTGGTCATAAATTTATTGCATGAGTATTAAAAATAAACGTAGGAAATTAAGTAAGATATTTTTTTCCTTATGACCAACCGGAACAACTCTGAGGGCAGAAGGGAAATTAGGTCCAAGTTATTTTTTATGACCCGGAACAACTGTGAGGGCCAGAAGGGAAGTTAGGTTTAAGTATTTATTATGACTGCCCAGAACATTTGTAGGGACGTAAGGGAAGTTAGGTTTAATGAATTTTTATGGCCACCCGGAACAACTGTGAGGGAAGAATGGAAGTTAGGTTCAAGTTTTTATGTTTTGGCATAATGTAAATTCGCATTATCTCCGTAGGCATACAGTAGGAAACAGAATTAGGTAATATTGAAGTTTTTATTTTTAATCTTCATGCAATAAATTTATGACCACTCAGAACAACTGTGAAGGCAGAAGGGAAGTAAGGTTCAAATATTTTTTTTTATGACCACTTGGAACAACTGTGAGAGCAGAAGGGAAGTTAGGTTAAAGTTATTTTTTTTATAACCAGCCAGAACAACTGTGAGAGCAGAAGGCAAGTTAGGTTCAAGTTTTTTTTTTTTTTATAACCAACCGGAACAACTGTGATGGCAAAAAGGAAGTTAGGTTCAAGTAATTTTTTTATGACCACCTGGAAGCGTCGATAAAAAATTTAAAAAGAGGGGTATTACAATGGTGGAAAAGAAACTACATTATTTTGTATCGCAAACTCAGAACGATTACACGAAATCACTTTGATGATGAGATTGTTGGGCAATTTAACTATGATTTCACAGCATTGTAACAGCAAATCACAGAATTAGTTACTCAATTGCTATGCGAACCAAATTACGGTTTTCAATCGTAATTCAGGCCTTGAACGGGACTCTTCAGAATTTAAAAGACAGTACAAATGTTATGAGAAGAATAGTAGTTTTATTGGTTTCCATGTACAGACAGCGATTTAGTTTAAGTACTAAAAGGAACTGCACTTAACCCGGCGGCGAAATAAGAAGGGCGGTAAAATCGTCGATTTCGAAATAGTCGAACCTTCCCATGCTACCGATACGGAGTGGGGATGTCGTCTAGCTACTAATTATGAAATAATTTTGAGTTTATTTCAGAAAAATACAACAATTTTTCAACAGTCATAATTGTACGCGAGCGAAGCCGCGGGTTAAAGCTAGTAGTTTATAAATATAGGAAGCCGGGAATACCGTCCGAGGCAACCTATGTATGATATTTAAAAAAAAACCTGATGACTAATGGGGTTACTCCAAAAAAGGCTTGTGTGACTGTGGGAGTCACACAAGCTGTTCTTGGAGTAACCCCATTAGGCTCGACTTTCACAGCATCAACAGGGCGGGCTGCAATACCCAAAGGCTACTTATAGTGTGATGGTGGGTGTTAAGATGGATAAAGAAATAAAAATAGTGATGGGTTGCTACACTTGCTACAAGCAACGCCTATTAAGGGAATACCTGAATTTTCCGGGGTCTAGTGCTGCCCCCATTTTAAATAAATCATTTGAAAGGAAACGGAGACATCAATCAAAGTTTTGTCTTGACCAGGCACTAGATAACCCTTCAAACTATTTTATAAATAACTGTTTACAGTTTAAAGTGAGAACGAGAAAGGCTTCACCTTTCTACGCACATACGCCAAAAGTGGTCACTTTTCGCAATAGTTGAAGGGTTATCTAGTGCCTGGTCAAAACAAAATTTTGAATGATGTCTCCGTTTCCTAATAAATGATTTATTTCAAATGGGGGCAGCACTGGACCCCGGAAAATTCAGGTAGCCCCTTAACATGATTTGCATATTTGCCCTTTTCCTCGACTGTGAAGAAGTTGGTTCATTCTGAGGTTCCACTTATCTCCAAGACCAGCATGCAAGACAAATAGGTCGTCGAAATATCTGGCCCAATCTAAAATAGATCGCGGTATACCTACCTAATACCTTCCTACCTCTACCTACAGTGTGTCTTCGAAGTTCTAGAAAATAAAATTACAGAACAGACTAAACTAATATTGTTAATAAAACCGGCCAAGTGTGAGTCGCAGGAACGGTTCCATACCATTCATCATCATCCTCACGTATTCCCGGTTGCATCCTCAGCAGTAACGCTTCAGAGCCCGGGGTCCGCTACCTAACCAAGGAGATTTGACGAGGTTACTGGTTTTTACACAGAGCGACTGCCGTCTGACCTCCACAACCCAAAGGGCAAACCAGGAACCAATCCTTGGATAGTTTGAAGATCAAACGCTAGGTGGCGTTCGGGACCCACAGTTTTACGTGTCTTCCGAAATACGAAATGATCTTTCTTTTCGGATAATCAGGTGATTCAAGCCTGCAATATCCTATCCAGACTGGAAACAACTTTACACAAAGTATGCTTCCCAGTGGGAATCGAACCCATGACCTCCGGGTCACAAGGCGAACGCCTTGACCACTGGACTACGGAGGCAGTCCAGAACGGTTCCATACCATTATCTATAAAAAATCACGTTGTTGTATGGGAGCCCTACTTAAATATTTTTTCTATTCTGTTTTTAATATTTTTTGTTATAGCGGCAACGGAGATATATTATCTGTGATACTTTCAACTCACTAGCTGTCACTGTTCATGAGATACAACCTGGTGCTAGACAGACGGACTGTGGGGTCTTAGTGATAGGGTCCCGTTTTTACCCTTTAGGTACGGAACTCTAAAAGGATCGTAAAAGTGTTAAACTTTAATAACAAAACTATAATTTAATATCTATGTATTAGAAAAAAAAAGTCGAAAATATAAAAAGAAGGAATATTAATATGATAGATTAATTTGAACATGTTTGCGAGTATCGACCGGCGGACAAACAGTCGAGTGCGAGCGGACAAATGATGAGGTCCCACGGTTGGGCAACTGTTTGCGGTATCGATATACGTAGCGATAGCAGATTCATCTAAATAATACGATTTTTTTATAATAAATAAATATATAGGGACAAATCACATTGATTGAGCTAGCCCGAAAGTAAGTAAGAGACTTGTGTTATGGAAAACTAACTCAACGATACTATATTTTATAACAAACACATTATTATATATTCATATGGATACGTATATATATATTAGGTGTAACGTAGCCATACTTTGAAAAGTAGCTTGTGTCCGTCTTAGCCTGCGTGTTTGAAATGACATAAGTATGCTTTATGATAAAAGTGTGGCTTTCAGTCTTCCGTATGTCGTAAGAGGCGACTTAACGACTAAGCACAAAAATCTCTTGCTAACCTAGGAGGGCTGACGTCAGGCAGGCTGCCAGTCGTAAAACTATATATCGAAATAGATTCAAATGGGTGCCCAAAATTACTATATACCCGTGTACCCTTTATTTAAATTACTATATAGGATGCCGGACTCCATGCGAAATCGAGAAAAAACTGCGAATCCCTGATTCAGAAGAGACTCAGCTGAGGATATAAATAAATATATATGGACAAATCACACAGACTGAGTTAGCTCTAAAGTAGGTTCGAAACTTGTGTTATGGGACACTAACTCAATGATACTATATTTTTTAACAAATACATATATAAATAAACATCCAAGACCCAGGTCAATCTGAAAAAGACAATTTTCTAGGACCATTGTCCTGCAGCTCGGTGTGCCTATTGATATATGCCTCTTCCAGCTCTCTCCTCTGTGGTCTATCTTTTGCCACTCTAGTCCAGTATAGCCCCAAGGCACAGAATTCAAATAATTATTACATACAAAATGGATTCCATAAGATCCCGCGCAGTTTGAATCCCTGTCTCCCGTCCCTGCACTTCTCCCCCGTTCTCTCCTATAGGCGCCTGCAGTGCAGCCGCCGGCACTCTCCACACGGCGCAAACGAGGGAAAGGTGCGGGGACGGGGAACGGGAACGCATATTGTGCAGGACCTGAGCAAATAAATGCATATGATCATTTATTATTTAAATACAATAATAAATATAATGAACTGAAATTAAACTAAAAAGAAACTAAATTTAAAAACTAAACTAATATCTAAATTAAAATTAAATTAAAATCTAAATTAAACTATATTAAAAATCTAAATGTGGTTCATGTGGCATGGTGCCAAGAACACTGGCTGCATTCCCGCGCTAAATGGCTACTGCAATCTTCTGCGCCAGATATGATATATTAATTCTGTGCCCAAGGTTAGGCAGATGTCATCCTTCCAACGCGTCCAAGAACACAAGTTAGCATTATTTTGTTGACCGTCCGGCCCACTTGAAATAATATTAATCTATCGAAAACCAGAAAACACATTAGCGGCGGCCTCCAGCTCGGAGCCCCGCGCACACCAGCCTCGTGACGCAACATTCTTGATTCCTTTGTTTGAGAGCAATTAACCCGCTTCAAAGACACCAATTTGGTACACGCGGGGACAAAAGTCAAATCACTAATACTTAACACAGAAATTAGTGTGAGTAATAATCTCATTAATACTTACTTTCATTTTTTATGTTTATATTGGGCAGTTAGAAAGAGTGAAGAACAAAGAATGCATGTTGCAGAAATGAAAATGCTGCGTTGACCTGGTGGAAATACGGGACTGAATAAAATCAAAAACCAGTACGTACGGGGCACATTTGAGGTAGCAGAAATACAGGACAAAATGCGTGAAAATCGTTTGCGTCATGCGCCTAAGTAGTGACCACATCACTCCTAGCCATAGACGTCCTTGCCATAGATACAGAAGTCCTAGCCATCGACGAGGAAAGACAAGGGAGAGGTCAACCCCCCACCACCTGAATCAGCAACCGTCACCGAAGATATGAGGATACTGGGCATTAAGCCAGAGTGGAGAAAATGTATCAGGAGGGCCGACCCTGTATATGAAAGAGGCCAGGAGAAAGGCTACGATCCTTGCAAACCTCTTTTGCTTCGTCAACTCTCATTCATCATCTTTATCACCATCATCATATCAGCCACAGGAAGTCCACTGTTGGACATAGGCCTCCCCCAAGGATTTCCAAAACGATCGATAGGAAGCGGCCTGCACCCAACGCCTTCCAGAAGTGCGATTTCTGAAATGCGGAGTCACCTAAACGTATGGTTTTTGTATGGGAAAACCATTCGTTTAGGTGACTCCGCGTTTCAGAAATCGCAGTTCTGCAACCTTGCTCAGATCATCTGACTATCTAGCGGGTGGGTGTCCTACGCTGCGCTTGCCGGTACGTGGCCGCCATTCGAGAACCTTCTGCCCCATCGGGCATCGGTTCTTCGCGCTATATGCCCCACCCACTGCCACTTTAATGAGCTAATCCACTTGTACCCGTTTAATTCATGCTAATAATGTCATTAATACTTACTTACATACATACATATTTTCACGCCTGTTTCCCATGGGGGTAGGCAGAGACTATGGATTTCCACTTGCTGCGATCCTTGCAAACCTCCTTTGCTTCGACAACTCTCATTCATTCTTATCTAAACGTAATATCTCGCTCATCTCACCTTTGGGGTTAGGGCTCTTGGCTTTGTCAATCGCGTTAGGGATAAAGTCATTAAAATGTATCAGTATCGTATTTCAGTGTATTCCAAGCTGCTTCCTCAGCTGTAATGCCTTGAAGCCCGAGGTCCGCTTTCCGACTTTTTCTTTTCCACTTCGCTCGAGCTTGAGCATCCTTGGTTGTAAGACCACTGCAAGCATATCGTTCTTGACAACGTCTATCCAGCATTTCTTAGGTCTACTTATACCATACATTTGTTTCCCACTTAACGTACGGGTTTCCGCAAGACATGATCGTACCAGCGTGGGCACCTCTCTTGCAATTTGTTGGCTATGTTACGGACATGAAGGCTACCGCGGGTGTTTCTCAAGAAGTCTCTCCGCGAGACTCCGCACATCCAGCGCAACATTTGCATCTCCGTGACCCGCAGTTCTTGCTTGTACCGTTCAAGCACACGCCACAATTCACTGCCATATTAATACATTGACCTTCTTTCTTCTTGTAGTGTCTTTCCATTACTGGATGTTGGCCGTACATTCGGTAAGTACTTACACGTTAAAGTAAAACAACGATAAACGCTCGAAGTCAATTTTTTTTTCTCTTATACACGCATAATATATCGACTTTTTCACTCATAACAATTTTGCCATACATTCAGTTTCTTTCTTTCGTATTACGTTCCTTTCCTTTACACATGGAATGGTACATTCTACCTTAAGAACGCTTAAAATTATAACACCCCGACTTTTTGTATCGGGGCGTACCAAAAGGCTTTGTCTGTTCGTCTGTCCTCTCTCTAGTAACGCGATCGCTGCTCGCTTGATCACCTGATGCTGTGTTTGTCCTCCTCGTGTTTGACTTCCACCGGCCGACACACACACACGCACATAGATACAACACACAATATTTGGACATTTTAGAAACTTGAATTTCCATTTCCGAACTTAGAATAATAAATCTTAAAACTAATACAAATTCTACAAAAGTTTTGAGCTAGACTATATCTCGAAGAGACAAAAACCAACTTCAACTTTCCACCTGTAAGACAAAACTTAAATTTAAACTTAATTTTTAAATATTTATATTTATATAGTATTATATTTAAATATTCATATTTATGTTGTGTATAGTTTATGTAATTAAATACATCTTAATTCATTACTTTCGATATACCTATCTAATTAAATTTGCACCCCATCTACCATTTTTTCTGCTACGTGCCAAAGGTGAACTGGTAGACAATGCTTAGCATTAAGTTGTACCTTTTGTACTATAATCTTAAGATTTAAGTGCAATAAATAAAACAAAAAAAAAATTTGGCCAAAGACAGAATACATACGAAAATTTAATCTTTTTCGTTGACATACAGGTTTTAATACCGTGCAGTGCAAGCAAGGATCTTAACAATTACTATACATAAAATAATTAGGCTTCCATATGACTAAATATTAAATTGACACAGTCGATCTTCTAATTTCGTATTTTGTAGAAGTATCGCAAAAGAAAAAAAATCTCCTTTACATACATTATACTCATAGCTCTTGTGTAAGATTTGATATATTTTTTCAGTTCATAAAAGGCATGTTTTCCTTTTGATGCACTGAACCCTGGACAGACGGAGTTCCGTCTGTCTTGTCTTGCTTGTCGCCTGAATGAGCGAGTTTGCCTCGCATTAATCCAGTTTTTTCGTAACTGTGGCTCAGTCAAACCATAAGCACATCACTTAAGCTCTTTTGAGCAAAATTTTATGTCACACAAACAAGGATAACATTGTTCAACAGATATAATATTTTTATTACTAGTATAGTAAAGGATAATTAATAATGGTTTAAATTGCAGCTGTTCTGAAGAAAGGTGAAGTAAGGAGTACCTATAACCGGAGAGCATGTATGAAAAGAGTAATGAGTGTTGACAAAGCAAAAGAGGTTTGTTAGGATCGTAGCAAGTGGAAATCTATAGTCTCTGCCTAACCCCATGGGAAACAGGCGTGAAAATATGTATGTATATAAATTAATCTTTCCTAAATTATTTTAAATTCAAAAGCTTTAAGCTACCTACTCAGCCATTAACGACTATAATAATCTTTTTAAAGAATTAAAGTCTTAATTCAAGTTAAGAAATTTAAATAAAAAGGAATTTAGTACTAACGTAAAAACTTTTGAACAATCATTTACTTATAATGGAACAATTACCGTGCCATGCTCGCATGCTCATACGAAATGTGATATTTTCGGGCAAACCATGGGTAAATTAATATCGCTGAATGGAGGAACACAAAGGATAGTTTGACGATTGTTGCCGTTTATTTGCAAATAGCAGGCAGCAGAGCGCGAGGTGGTGCTTTAATTGTGTTTAGTGGCAAATTGCTGGCAGAAAAAATGTATAGAAACTTGCAAGAGAAATAATGCGTCAAATTAAATAAAAGATTGTAATCGAATATTTTTTTATAAGTCCAAACTATCCCATATTTGGCCAAAGATTACCGCAAGTCGGTCCAAATGGCCCGGGTGGCCCAAGTGGCCTGCGTGGCCCGGGTGGTAAGTAGCCCTTGTATTACCTACTCCCTAAGGAAGCTTAATTTTTTGAGGAAATCGTCTAGCTAATTATCTTTTTAATGAGATTCTCGAGTTATCATCGAAGAAAAATCGTACGAATAGTTTGTAGAAATGGATCCTCGAACTTTGCGCATCAAATAACATAGACTTAGGTAGTCTTTGTCACTCTGCTGTAAGAACAATAAACCAATACTCCATACCTACATCATCCAAACATGAGCTAGATTTTTTTTATAAATTTATTCCTTCATATCTGTCCAGGCATTTCGAAGTGATAACAAAGAAACTCACGTATACAGGAATATTGAAAACATAAAACGCTTTTTTATGGGGCAGTAGAGTAAAAATACTAACCTTTATTAGTTTTGACATCTTAAAAAGCATTATTGTAACAGGTTGTGAAGGGAAGTCGCAAAAAGTTGTAGTTTTTGCATTAATCTGCTGCCCCGATGCTCACCACAGCACACTGCATGGCTTCCAAGTTACTACAGGCGAGCAAACCCGTCGGCCCGCGTTAGCTTGTAGCAAATCATCCGCAGCGCGCAGGGCTGGCAGTCGCGAGTAAACGGAACGTAGGTAGAATGTTCGAATTGCTTCTCTTCACGCGCAGATCGTAAAAGATGATAAAGAGATTGAACTTGAATCTGAATTATGTCACGCTAAACGTGGCCTTTGAGTATTGTGGCGTCCGTGGGCCCCCTTAATTCTGTCTTCCCCGTTAAAGATAAAGACGAGAGGACGTACCTGTATGGATCTAATTACATAAAACTCCGAATTATGTATGTATCTTGTTTGTTTTGTTCGAAACGCTTGTTTGAAATTTTTTCGTTTTGCCTGTTTTTGTGTCTTACTGCTAGGCAAAGGCCTCCCCCTGTTCTTTCCACACGTTCCTATTCTGAGCAGTCCGCCATCTCTTTCGTGGTCTACCCCTGCCTCTGCGTCCTTCTAGCACCCATAAGGTAATTTTTCGGGCCCACCTGTTTGGCTGCATACGGCACACATGCCCAGCCCAGAATGCTGCGTTCCATTTCCAGCTGGCATATCTTGAGTCTGGACTTTTGTGCCTCAGTCAATGTAAGATTTATTTTCTCGCATGGCAACATTGTAACTATTGTTTTTCTCTTGTTGTTTGCTGTGTGCCAATAAAGCAGCACGTTGAATACATCTCGTGGATTTTTATTTGCCAGTTACATACACAGTCTATTGAGTGCTCCATACAAAATACAATTTTTTTTCGTCATTGGTCGGTTCAATAAATTTTACTTCGATAACTATCGGTTGGCCGAAAACACTGTTTTCCCACGGAACTTTTTTCTTTACAGTAAGGGCCGGAACAGACGGGGCGCAAGTTACGCTGCGTAACAGCTAGAGAGGGGCGGTGGATAAATACTTAATTTATCCATTTGAGTATTTACTCAGTACATTGAGTATCATAAATATACGTATCTATCCATTTGGTGAGTAGATAGATTTATATGAGTAGTGACACATATTTTTATTCCAATTTATTTATTTCATGTTTTCATGTCAATTTAAAACTTAAATACAGATTACAATTGCAATTTAATGTAGGTAGAAGTCAAATGCGACGTTAAGTTAATACCATACTGATCATACATTGGAAGTAGGCTTCTTTGACTTATTATCATTTTTGCTGGGAGGTGTGCAAAGACGTAATTATATGTTAAAATAAATAAACAGACATCAAATGCGATGTCGCACGTGAGCATTTTATTAGAGCTACTGAGTAAATACTCAAATAGGTAGATTGAGTATTTATCCTCCGCCCATCTTTTCCGGCACTAAGTTGGTGGCAGCCCTGGACGCGAGTATCGACGTGTAAAATCGCAAATAGCGCGCACACCCGCGTCAAAATAAGCGGATTTACAATAACGCGAGAGCACGCTTTCTTAGAAACTACGTTTCAGTTTTTTTTAATTTGTCGAGTAGCGATGGTCATTCAAGGCGTTTTTGCAATTTCTTCGAAGTTTTTAATATAAGTACCTACACCTACTTAAAACTCATCAGTTTGAGTTAAGTTTGCGATTTTTTTTGTGAGTCGAAACAGTGTTCAGAATGGAAACATAGGTAAGATGGGTTATATAGATATTACATTATATATTCATATAAGAAAAATATGATATTCATAGTATTAGCACTAGAAATAAAAATAAAATAGCTATCTAAGCTTTTCGGTTAGAAAAAACAAAAAATCTTTTGTTGTTCTTGGCTTGCGTCTCTATAATAAAATTCCAGATAATGTAGTAGCGTTACCATTATCTAAGTTTAAGACTGCCGTTAAAAAATATTTATTAAATAATTCAATTTTTAACAAAAAAACTGACTTATTTTTTTTTTCAGGATATTTTTTCATATCTCCAAAGTTCTTCATCATATCTTCCCCAAATTAATATGGGAACAACTTGGCACTAAAGGCTTTAAAAAAAAACAGAATAATCAAAATCGGTCCACGGTTGACGAAGATATCGCGTAACATACATACAAAAAAAATACAGTCGAATATACTCCTCCTTTTTGAAGTCGGTTAAAAATTTATCATCATTTGAATTCTTCTTTCAAGAATCAAAATTCTTGAAATTGTTGACTACAAATTTTAATTTTTTTATTGAAATGTAATGTATACTTATTTAGCTTAAGTGTGAATCTATATTGTAACTGTAACATAGCCTATCAGGCTGGGTAGGGACCAATACTGAATTGAATTTCTTTCGGCGTAATCTTCCCAGCAGTGGTCGTTCCGAAACGTTTTTAGCGTTCGCACTAAGTAATATTAAAAAAAAAAATTGACTTTGATTTGATAGTTATCATAGATATTGAAACTAATACTTTAGTTCTTCTAGAACGAGCACTAATCAACAAACAAAGAACTTTATTAAAAATGTTTTCTATTCTGTTAAAATTACTGCTTATTATAAAGAAAATAGTACTCCCGACATCAAAATAAAACTGCAGTTCACTGCAGTTTTATTCATAAATATTCATATTATTATATTATATTTATAAATATGTCTTATGTTTTTACTTATTTCATTTTATAATACTAAGTTGTCTTGATAAAGCCGAAAATCGTACTGTAGACGTTTATTCAGAAACGAATATTGTGTTTTAGCATATGTAGTGTCCTATTATTGTCCCTTTGTAATGTCCTATTACTGACCTTATGTAGTGACCCAGTGTCCCATCGAAATAATGTGTTCCAGAAGGACGTCGGCGTAAAGAAAAGCCGAGGAAAAGGTGCAGGGGCGACATTGAAAACTATATGAGTGGACGGCAGCAAGCTGCCTTTCATCGTGAATTGTGGAAGCAAGAAGGGGAGGCCTTTGCCTAACTATGGGACACTGCGTAGGAGCACTAAAAATGACAATAGCTAGGGCACGTTAAGCAAGTAATAGCACTCTTAAAGAAAGATGCGATAGGTCATGTGTAAGTACGTTATGTAAACAGTGGTCGTATAACTGTCGTTAAAAAGCTATAGGTACCTGCGATTGCGATCTCTGTGTTTTTTCATGGTAAAGAGTTCAGCATAAAGAAGTGGCTTGTCAATCAATTGGAAGGCAGCCGCATGTCAAACCGCTTAGCATGACTACGCAACAAAGCACATTATAATAACAAACAGCACAAACTGAACTATCTCCCACGCACTAAAAAACTACAAAAATTATCCGAAACCCAGCTTTATTGCAATATAAATAAAACGTATGCGGATGAATGGGGATGTTAACAAAATATTTTATTAAGTACAATGGTTATAAAGCATTTTTTTCGGTCGATTCCGCAATTTCAACAATGAGTAATTGATATGCTTCCAATGATTCTGAATACCATTGACTCCAATGTAACTTGGAACCCCTCGCCCTTACCTTTCAGTACAAATCAAGACGAAAGAGAGGAAAGAAGAAATTTTTGAGGGGTCTAAATAGAATGGTCACTTTATTCAATTTTACCTGCTATTATGTTGAAATTTTCATTGAGTGGTTTTAAGTTTTTTTGGTTTTTTGTACAATTAAACTTGGATTGCGGTTCGCATGCCCACAGCCCACAGCTGGGCATATTAGATGACAGTATCTTTGTTAAGGAAAAAAGAAACCCTTTATAGTTTTGTTTGGAGATCAAATATTGAATTTGTTGAAAGGAATGAAAGGAAAAGAAAATTATAGATGT
Organism: Acrobasis suavella; assembly: GCA_943193695.1. NCBI lineage: Eukaryota > Metazoa > Arthropoda > Insecta > Lepidoptera > Pyralidae > Acrobasis > Acrobasis suavella. The sequence goes on from OW971950.1 coordinate 15,458,694, forward strand.
AAAGAATATATAAGTTTAAAGGAAAGTTAGTTGGGAAAGGATAGCCTGTGATTATGATTGAAGTTGTAGATAAGAATCCTTCAGACTATGGAATCGAATGTTTTTACTTTTGCCTAACAATTGACTGTCTGTTTTTAGGAAGGAAACAGTAAAAAAGTTGGTTTTTCTTTGCAAAACTTTCTCTTTCCATAATTATTTCCTGAGTTGTGATCAGGAGTTTCTAAAAAAAAAAGGTTTGTATAGTCTGAGAAGGAGTTTATTTGGTAAGTATTCAAAGACTAGATCAGATTGGATTATTTTAAAATTTCGACATTTTATAAATTAAATTTAAATTATGACATAACACAAGATTTTTTCTCTGTACACTTATCAACTTTAAATATTAGTTTAATTGTGATTTGACGTCCTTGGAGAAAATGTATGTGCAGTTTGTTACTGCTTCTTCTGCATTTACGCTTTGGCAGCGTCGTCAATACCAAAGAAATAAATTTATCCTACATTAAATAAAAAAAAAATACTTTGCAGTGAACATAGTATAGTAAGTAATCTTTTGACTTAAACGATTGTGCAACAAAACAAATTAACAATTAACAAGAGATACTTTAAATATCCTATGATAATAAAGATATATTTAAATTAAACTGAAATTAATTGGATTTTGCAAATCTCGCTGTAATCATTTTCGCTCAAGAATATCACACAACTTTACTCGTAATTACCCTCGAGTAAACTTGTACTCAGTATAATGAGCTGGAACGCTTTAGCCATTACACTTTCCGTCAGTCAGGGGCTTCACACTGTGTCAGCTCACACTCATTACGCGACAATGGAATCGAACCCCGCTACCGCTGTATACGAGCAGCTCCACACGACTCCAATTGACTGCTCAGGAGCACTTGCCATTGTTTTATTATTTCTTTGTAATGCACTTCAAAGTATTAAGTATTTAGAGGTTCTTTATACTTGGCGAGTTGAAGGGGCGAGCGATTGATAACAGGTCGACAATCAATTAAATTGTAACGTATTCGACAGCTTTGGAGAAAATGCTGCAGTGCCTAGGAATTGACGTTAAACTTATCTTTATGTAAACCACTGTTCTAAAACATACGAGACCATAAGAGATATCAATCCTTCGATAGAAACATTTTGAAATATAAAATTGCGAAGTAATCAAACATACAAATGGCCCATATAAGGCACTTGTTTACTTTATTGTACGTAATTGACTGCTTCGATAATAAATTGTCAGCAAAGCTACAATACCTTAAGAGTTTATCTGTATCTGTATTCTCAAGAAACAGTAAGTAGTAATAAATATTCGTACGTCTAACAATGTTCCCAATTACTTCGCATCTTGTGAATAAAATTTATTAATTTACTCGACCAATTATACTCGCTCAATGTGAGCTTCCTCTAACAACAAGCCCTCAACCATCAACAAGCTAACAATTGTTAAATTGCGTTTAATTCACGTGTAATAAAGACTATAATTACTTAAAATATAATAGTAAATAGATTCTGAAGTACGTCTAACAATGGAGTAGTGTAAACTTCGGTTTGTATGAATTATATTAAGGTTAAATTGACTGGGAGTGGTCTTTGAAAACGGTTGTTTTATTATTGGTTTGGGGAATAAATGATGCTTGGGTATCGGCAGTTCATTTATTGTTTATATTCGTTCATTGTAAAATCGTAGCTCAATCATCCCTCTATAAACGGATCCCAGGATCATGTAACAAACAAAAACGACGATGAACATGACTGTGAGTGCATATAGGAGGAAGACCAAAGAAAAGATGGAAGTAAAGTCTTGGGAGAAGATAAAAATTGGAAAGAAATGACATTTACTGCCGACCCAATATTAATAAATGGAAATAGTAAGGTAACCGATACCGCAGCGCTTCACACTGACCATTGCGAAGAGCTGGTATCGGTAGCTTTTCTTTAAAAAGAAATTAATTTTTATTATACTATACACGTAATGTAAAGTATGCCTAATGACGTGTAAAAGTGCCTGTAAAGGTCTAATTACTGAATAAACTTTTGAATTTTGGAAGAAAAAATGGATCCCAGGCTCCAAAGCAGCACACGTAAAAGAAAGAGTAACTGTAAAAGCGCTATCGCATCAATTATTGCTTTATTTGAGGCTAATAAATGATTTCGTTTAACTACTTTACACCATCAACCTGTCTGCCCAACATCGAGTATGATTCTGGCAAATCCTCCCTTTATTGGAAGGGGCCTGTAGTCCAAATGCGGACCAATATACCTAGGCTGTAAAGAAGAAGAAATACATACTATAATATACACTTTCATTATCCCTAATGCGGTAGACAGAGCATTTTGGGTCTTAGCAGACAGAGCGGACAGAGCCTAGGGCCGCAAGACCTAAAGGCCACATTTAGCATGATGGCTTAGGAGAAGAAATACATACCTACATAACATACTCGTACATATCGTGACACCTGTCTCCCATTGGGATGGGGAAAGACTATCGATCTCCACTTGAAAACCTTTTTGTAAAGCGAGTTTTTGTATAAGAATTTTCAAGCTATGTCAGATGCCTCTAGGCAGCTTGAAAAACTGCCACTAGTTTTGGCCACTTACACACACGAAAAGCAAAGCAAACTAAAAACTTTACTCACACATCCCCAAAGATCCCTCATCGTCTGGGGTTGAAGCTGTGTACTCCAATCGCTGTTATCTTGATCTCCCGCCCACAAACAATTGTTACAGTTCTCAAAGGAAACCACTTGTCTGTTTATCTTTTCATCGCGATTAGTTTCAAAAAGGTTTAAAAAGTTATCCTCCTATTTTCAATAGAGTTTTTATAAATTACTAGTTGTTACCCGCGGCTTTGCTTAAATTTTACCTGCTATTCTGAAGTTCTTTATTTTACATTACCCAAATATGCATTAGCACGTTTTTATCCCTAATGGCCCATTAGGGATGAAAACGAGCTAATGTAAACGTGTAATGTAATGAGGCAGACAGAGCATTTTGGGTCTTGTTGCTTTAAGTAGAGCCCTAGGGACTAGAGACTAGACTCAAAGGCCACTTTTAGCGTGAAGGTGGCCGAGAAGGTGGAAAAAGAAATCAAAATCATGATGAGTCTGGCTCGTAACCCGCTAGCTGCATCGGCTATTAATTAACATGATTCGCAATTTCACCTATTTCTTTGATCGGCTTTTATGATCCGTGCGGGAAGAGATGCTAGTGGTACTTACATTGTAAGTTCTTCTTTTTCGGGCGGTCTTGTAAGACCAGTTGACCCGAACAAGGGATTATAAAACACTAGTTTATTTAAAAAAAAATTGAATTTTGAATGTTCATTAAGTACCTAAAACTTGTTTCCCTGATGGTTAACTTTTACGACCTCATATCTTGAAAAATCCTTGAACGCCTTAGCTCAATTTAAAAATAATATTACAATATTGTTTGAAATTAGTTTTAATAAATGTATTTGTGTATTTTCTGTCCAAGCATAACATGTTATAATGTGTCAACATTGTATTATATTATAAGTATTTATTAATTAAAAGACAATTATAATAATATGACAAAGCCCTTCTGGCGAGTAGGCGACCAATACTGTGAAAATGAGTTTCTTTCGGCGTTTCTTCTCAGCAGTGGTCGTTACGAAGCGCTGGTATCGGTAGCTTTTCTTTAAAAAATAAATTAAATTTTAATATACTTTACACGTAACATAAATTATACTTATTGACGTGTAAAAGTGCCTGTAAAGGTCTAATTACTGAATAAACATTTGAATCTTTGAATCTTTGTCCTCAATTTGCTGTCATAACAATAACAACCATTATTTATCAATGATGATATGTATTAGGAATCGATGCAGTCTTATAAAATTATGTTTTATGATTATTCCGAAGTTATGTAGTCAGAAGTCGTTTGTGACTCGAGTTAGCAGTGTTGTGAATACAACGTATTAGTTATTATTTTGTTTGTATTTGAGTGCACATCTACAAGGAAGGTCCTAAACATAGCTGGCATCAAAATTTTTTTTTAATTTTTGTTTTTTTTTCCTCTTTGGTTAATATGTGCCTAACCTACGGAGCTCAAGAGAGACGTGAAATGTCAATTAACATCCATTTAAATAAATATAAAAAGATTTTACTTTGAACAAGATATTTAAATAATTTACATATTTAAAAAGAAAGAAAACTTAAATACTGCAAAAATAAAAAAAAGTCGTGTCCATGTGGAATTGAGAACGATGGCCGCATTACTGCGTTGGATCGCAATATTGATACGTGGTGTGAAAAAGCAGAGATTTAGAGAATAGGGGGCTCAATGCTCACAACTGGTCTTAGTCGGAGTGCCGCCCATTCTACCATGGAATGTCGAGAAACCACTACACTATGGTCTGGAAACAGTTGCACAACCAACCAATCAACCAACCAACCTTGGATTTTCCGGGGTCTAGTGATTTGAAATAAATCATTTGACAGGAAACGGAGACATCGTTTAAAATATTGTCTTGACCAGGCTTTAGATAACTCTTTTAACTATTTTATAAGAAGGATGTTCAGAGACGAAGTAAAGGAAAAGGCAGAAGTCGTATCGTATAGGGAAGTCAAGCATTTGGCTGAAGATCGGAGTCATGGAAAATACTCCAGCACAGAAACTTAGTTCTTAAGTATATTGTAAGTACATCTTACATACTTATTGATTGAATAAATAAATAATAATAAATATAATTGATTGATTGAGAATTTGAATATACTTAGTCACAATATGATGGTTTGTTTGTTATAGTACATAATTAGGAGGAAACAATAATTATATACAATTAGTACAAGGGCGGGCTCATCCCAAGCAGGGATCTCTTCCAGCCAAGCAAGAAATGAGTTAAAAAAATTTTGAGTGGTCTATTAACGGGAGTACAAAAAAAATTACGTAGTATTTTCCCTTTACTCTACTGAATATCGCATAACCCAAATGTCATCAAAAAGTAACAATGGAAAAGAGTAAAAAGGATTTATTCCAAAAAAATACCAAAAAACCGAATTCCCACACGACCTGTCGATCGCTAATCTGATCGCTCGGTTTAGTGGTTACAATACCATACAATACAATACAATACAGTATCACAAGTGCATCTTTGTATGACGTGGTATTGATGTTATCACAAAATCTACTCGAAATTGATACTTCGGGCGATGTCTATCTGCTAGCATCAATACTTCACAATGGATAAGCAGACAGCAAGTTTTTGTGAAACCAATACACGTCTTTTTTCCTTAATGGGGCAGACAGAGCCTAATGGGTTTTTCAACCCTGGGCCAGGCCTGTGTCACTCCCCGTTAAGGTATCGAAAATATACCCACATTATTACTATGCGCGCGGCGACCAGTTCGGAAGGGAAAATTCATTCATTCAAAAGTTACATGAACCGTTTGTCCAGAGCAATAAGAATGAAATTGGCTTGCAATGGATGTCTAGGTATCTAAACAAAGAGGTGAGGAGTCCTGACGCGCTAACCACATTAAATAGATATTTTTTTTAAATTACTTTTCTGAGTAAAATTCTCTACGTGATTACTTGTACTTATTCTGTGCCTGGGCAGATAAAACTCAGGGCTGTCAGACACAAAGGCCTCTTTTAGCGGATGATGGGCAGGGTGGAAAATAGGAATCAAAAATAGTTTAACATTTTTTCGCATTTTCGTCCATTCCCTAGATCGGCTTTTACAATCTGCACGGGGAGCGAAGCAGCTAGTACTCGTATATTCTAAGTTTTTTTCTTTTCTCCCAGACCAGCAAGAAATGTGGTGTAAGTAACATAAATTGGTACATAAAAATAAATAAATAAATGTAATGTGTCATATACTAAACTTGCTGTGAATAATTACACGCTGGAAAAATCTTCCTTCATATCAAACTAGGATACATGAAATGTTGTAATTTTTTTTAAATAAGAGGGTTGTTAGAAATTTGACGCTATGTCTACCTGTCTGCGGAATCATAGCTCTCGAAGGGATGGACTCATTTCAATGCGGTTTTTTTACGTGAAAACAAGTTCTCTTGCGGAAGTTCTTAGCTTTGTTTGATGAAAATTGGTTCAGTTGATTTTAAGTTATCGGGGTTAACGCTTAAAAGATGGAGTTTTTGATTCACCTGGAAAAATAAAATAAATAAATCTATAGGGGCAAATTACACAGATTAAGCTAGCCCCAAAGTAAGTTCGAGACTTATGTTATGGGAAACTAACTCAACGATACCATATTTTATAACAAATACATATATAAATAAACACCTAACATACAGCACAATTTGAAAAAGATTATTTTCTAACTTACACTGACCGGGGATCGAATCCGGAACCTCTGGGTGGCGGACTAGCATAGTGACCGCTACGCTACGGAGGTCGTCAAAAAAATGGATGGCGCTACAGATATTGGACATGTAGTTCCGCCATTCATCACTAGATGGCGTCGTCGGGGGTTTTGTTAATTTGCGTGGCCAATTAACTTGTTACCATACGGTTAGTCCAGGCTTGTTGGCAACTCAATCCGTTTCACAATTATAAAAAATAAATAAATACACAATAGAATACGGTGACGGGCCGTCCGCTCGGTGTTGCCAGCAGCGATACTTGTGCCGCACATTTTATATTCACAAGCGAATGGACAACAACCGCGCCCGTAAAGTATGGAGACCACTTGTACAGTCTCTCTCTTAGTGCCTTCTTGGAAGTTTACTCCAAAAGCGACACGACATACGTTCGTAGCTACGTGCCAGCGTCGCATGTCAAGTAAACGCTTCAAAATGATGACATAGTATAATCCTTTACTTAAAACGAGCAATTCTTATATTATTTTTATTAAGCACCTATGTATTTAATGAAGATCTCGGAAACGGCTTGAACGATTTTGATGAAACTCGTTATTTTAGGAGTGACTAAAAAAACGATTTTCATAAATAAGCAACCAAGCAAAGCTAGATTGGTATAACATATAAATGGTACGACACTATTCCCTATGCAGAGGCTATATGGAGACAGAAGAAACAGTGAAGCGTCTTACTAGAATGTCGGTCGCATCAACAAGAGAGAAGTACTTGGGATCTCCAAGTACGCTGGTGGAGGCCTGCAGGCACACCCTCGGCACTGCTCTACTTCCTCGACGAGCTGGGCTAGAATGAAAACAACGTTTCCAGTCCACAATGGGAAGACGCAGAAGAATGTCGCTGCCTCCCTCACGTACTTACAAGGGGCTTAAATGCCATGCGTATTCCCACCGGGCCACCGAGCTTCACAAGTAGCTCGTATTGAAGGACTACACAACACATACCCTTTAATAAACAGATATTTGTTTTCAGTCCCGTGCTCTATATAGAATTACCAATAATCAAAACATTGTACACAGAAAGCACGGCTCACCGAACATCGATGAAACAAAAAACCTTATAATGTTACGATCTCCTGATCGTCTGGGTATCTTACTTACCTCTTCTTTAGGGTACTTCTAAATAAAACCTGGGAGCTCTCTAATTCTTGTTACATTGTGCATTCGTATCAATAATCACACATAATCTTTTTTACAAAATAATCTCGTTGCATGAAAAGGCGGCATTTTTCTTAATGTCCAACATTGACAGATGTCAGCAGCGTGGCCGATGTGACCATTTTCTCTGGTTTTGGATTGCCTGTATTATTAAAATTACGGCTGATTTATGGAAATGCTAACAATACTTTTCGAAAGTCTGTCTCCATACTAGCCGCCCGCTACCCGCTGTCAGCGACACTCGCAGTAATTATTTTTATTATTAGCCCTCCCCCCTTACACCCACCCCCTCCCCCCTCTAACCGCGTTGTGTTGCGGCGTTTGTTATTTATCGGAGTCGCGCCTCGGATCATCGCTAATTAAAACGTTTTTATTTCTCTTTTCGCTTTTATTTCGTGAGCATTTAAGACAATGTGTTTTTAACGGCTTTTGAATTATTATTTCACTTTTTTTGAATAAAATTATCTCTCTCTCTCTCTCTCTCTCAGTGTAATCCCATTTGCATCGTCAGCTGTAATGCAATAAAGCCTAAGGTTCGCTTTTTCTGCTTCGCTTGCTTTGTGTGAGCCTTTGAGTGTGATGTTATCCATTTTATTTATGTATTCCATTGAAGGACGCCAATGAAGTTCGTGACGCCCCTTAATTGATTCCAAATTGCCCGCTTAAGAAATCTGGTGAACTCCCAGCGCGCAAAATAAATCTAACACAATCGGGCAACTTCGACAATTTTACAATTTTCATCGCGAGCTCTGAAACTTCATACAAAGGACTTCTATCTCGCTCGCACTTGTGGCCGGTTGTATAGTGTCGTCTCGCTCTGCTGAACTTATTGTAATAGTGGTAGCTAAGTCAGAAGAAAGTATTGAATTATGGCGCCTTCGGGGATGGCGTTATGCGTAATATACTATACGAGAACTTTACGCTTTCACGTCGTTATCCCTACCAGGGCAGACAGAACATTTTGGTTCTTACGGCTCTGAGCAGACAGAGCCCACGAAGTCACAAGATTCCAAAGCGTTTAGCGTGATGTGGAGCGAGGTGGAAAAAGGAATCAAAATAGTGATAGGTTGCCAGTCACATCGCCTATTGCCTGAATAGGCAATTTTGTAAATAGTATTGAAAATAGTAATTGTAAAGTGCAGACAATGAATGTGTATCTATATTGTAAATATGAAAAATGAACACGATTCGCGTTTTCACCCATTTCCTCGATCGGCTTCTACGATCTGAACGCGAAGAGAAGCAGTTGGTACATTCTAAGTTTTATCTTTTCTCTTAGAACCCTGATATAAAATAACTAAGTGGTAACTAAAACACACTATATTTATCAAGAAATCGTTTCGGTCACTGATTTTTTTTTTCGAGTTTCAGAAAATTTGTTCCAAATCAGTTCAATATTTACTTTATACAATCTAAAATATATACAAACTCTGTTTATAAACATTACAGAAATGTAAGTTAAAAGAAAAAGAACTTAATTAAAACTAAACAAACTTAAATACAACCAATAGAAAATAAAAATTATTGGATAATAATAACTTATATTAAATTAAATAAAATGCCAAATCGCTGTCGTCACAGGGCAAAGTACCCAAGAGACTGGTGGCATTTCTGCGTTGGATAGCAATACTTAAACACTCTCCGAAATGCGTGCCGGCCCTCGGGTCTCCCGAAATGTCGAATAGGGTGGAAATTTCATTTAAAAATTTAAGAGCTTTTGCACTTCAAGGCCTCATAAGGTCTCCACTGTAAAAGGCACAAATATAATATATAGCTCTTTCAGGGCCGAATATTTGCGCGGCTTAGTTATAATTCAATTCAAATATATCTTTATTATCATAGGATATTTCTAATATCTCTTAAAAATCGTCACTTTGTTTTGTTGTACAATCGTTGCCGTCTAATGGTTACGGTTGTATGGTGGTATGGTTATGGTTTAAATTAACAAACTAATTGGGTGTTGATCACATTCCGCACCACGCCATCCGCCGCACGAACCGAGTGTCGGATGAATTATACATAAAGTTGTACAATAACCCGCACTCGAGTGTTGTGACCTAACCCCCCCTCCCCCAGACTCCCACCCATACCTCCAGATTCTTCAGGATTATCGAATTATAATACTTACTCGTACAATGCTGAGGATTGGCAAGTTTACTTCTTTTTGAAAGGTTATCAAATTTAACACTATCCGCCTTATTATAAAATACAGATCGACGACCTCCGTGGCGTAGTGGTCACCACGCTGGGCCGCCACCCAGAGGTCCCGGGTTCGATCCCCGGTCAGGGCAAGTTGGAAAACGGCCTTTTTCAAATTGTCCTGGGTCTTGGATGTTTATCTATATATGTATTTGTTATAAAATAAAGTATCGTTGAGTTAGTATCCCATAATACAAGTTTCGAACTTACTTTGGGGCTAGCTTAATCAGTGTAATTTGTCCACATATATTTATTTATTTATTATTATTTATTTATAAAAAAATAAAAAAATAACAGATTTTAAACCATTAATGACCCATTCAGATCTTTTTGTTTTAGACGGATAATAGTTTGTACAATTATTTATGGCGTAACGCTAGTCCTCTTCGAAAGTCCAGGTTTTAATTCTCAGCTTGGTCTTATTGAAATAGTCATACGTCCTGATCTACACAACGTGGAGGGACATACTAGATCACTACAGTTACATTTCATTAGTTTAATTTCAATATACTATCATCATCAGGTCTTTTTGTCTCCACTGCAGGAGCACGACCCTCTCTGTACTACCAGAGCAGCCAGAGGACTTGGCCTACACTCTCCTCGCTGGCCAGACGACTCCTGGCTGTTGGAGAGGTCTCATTGATATTTATAAGCTTTGTTTAGCTTGTATTCCCTAAGTCGCCTTCTACGACATCCACGGGAGAACTTGGAGTGGTCCTATTCTGTCCACGGCCATTCTACTATAATGACCTATTAAAGCCTGTGCTTTGATTTATTACATGAATAACCCTTTCACCTTTTATATGTATTTATAACCAGAGGTCGGAATTAGGTAGAGTTATTTATGTACTTACACTTATTTGATACAGCGAAAGAATAAAGAGTATATGCCTCAAATCCCTGGATTAATTTAAAAAAGCAGAAAAATCCCGTGATTTTTCTGCTTTTTTAAATTTGAAAAAAAAAGTTTTTTACTTCTACACTATTCAAACCGCAACACGCGGGACGTTGCCAAAATGTTAAAACTAATAAAAATACTAAAGCAAATATTAATAAAAATTGTATGTAATTATATTTGTTTTATTTGTCTTATCTATCTCTGAGGTTTTTATGATTATTTATTTGTAATATTGTTGGCAACATGGTTTGGTCCATTATAAAACCCGGGAAGATCCATATTAATATGAACATTTCGATGCAAGTACATAAATAACTCTACCTAATTCCGACCTCTGCTCATAAGTTTAAAACTTACTTTGTATTTAAACAGGTATTTGAAGGTTATTACTAACATTAGATCTGAATTGCAGTTCGCTATATCGATTGGAAGATCATCAGCCCCTATGCACGGCTCCTTTGTCCTCTCCGTGTAGGCAGTCTTGTCGCGTCTGCATCGTACCTTAGCGCGATTGCCTGCAGTCTGATGTCAAACGTTATCTGCCGATTGAGTTGCACGAAGCATGCCTGCAGTGCAGGTCTGAGCTGCTAATCACTAAAGCAGAAATGTCGTACTCATCATTGTTCAACGCATGTTGACGTAGACAAACAAACGTTTTATATAAGGTTCCTTGATAAATAATAAATAAAGAAATAAATATACAGAGACAAATAACACTGATTGAGCTAGTCCCAAAGTAGGTTCGAGACTTGTGTTATGATGGGATACTAACTCAACGATACTATATTTTATAACAAACAGATAAACATCCAAGACCTAGGACAATTTGCAAAGGCCATTTTCCAATTTGCCCTGACCGGGGATCGAACCCGGGATCTCTGGGTGGTGGACTAGGATGGTGACCATTACGCCACGGAGGTCGTCTTCCTTGAAGCAATCAAAGAACCTATGCCAACCTTTGATATAATTTTTTTCGAGAAAGAAGTCTTTAGAGAACGTAATTCAGGGCCGTCAAATTGTTCTTAAGAAAACATAGCTTTACTAAATGAGATTAATAAAATCTTTCCCACTTTTCCAATTTGGTTTGTTTTTCAGCTTGTTTTTGTGCTTTTGACCTATAGAAACCTTTTGTGCTATAAAAGAAAATCAGAAATGTGGTATCGTGGGACACCAGGTAGGAACGAAGTTCCTTCGGCTAATGTAGAATCGACACAATTTGCAAAAGAAAAATCGTGCTCAATTCGCGCCTGCGCACGTCTCATTTAACGGTTTTATTTAACGAGGTCATCCTTACGGTTTTACTATCACATTTTTTTCAGTTCGGTCGCGCAGCAAAATCCCTATCTCCTTCAAGCCTGCCGTAAGGAACTTCGTTCCAATAATAATATTAATAAACAGTTTATTAAAACACAAACAAACTGATTACACATCCCTTATAATTAATTCATCAACAGTTTAAAATGTAAACCTCAATCAAGTTATCAACATTGAGATGTCACGTGACACGTCAAACTCGCCGAGCGCCCTCTGGCGATTACCGCCACGCGCCGCGAACATGGCCGCCGCTTTGTTCTAAATTCGAATTTAAATCGCGGAATCGCAATCGGATTGCGTGGGAATGGTTAGTGTATTGTGGTCGAATGCTAATGGGACCGTTATTTTTTGGGGATATTTATTAAGAATGTTTATTTTAAAAAGGGACGTTTAATTCAATTTTAATAAATCGTTAAATACCTCCCCTTTATTCATAAAAAGTAACAACCATTTACTAATTTGTTTATTTGTTCGCAAGCATTACATGTTATAATGTGTCAACATTGTATTTTAAGTATTTATTAATTAAAAGACAATAATAAAAATATGAAGAAGCCCTTCTGGTGAGTAGGCGACCAATACTGTGAAAATGAGTTTCTTTCGGCGTTTCTTCTCAGCAGTGGTCGTTACGAAGCGCTGATATCGCTAGGTTTTCTTTAAAAATAAATCAAATTTTAATTTACTTTACACGTAACGTAGATTATACTTATTGACGTGTAAAAGTGCCTGTAAAAGTCTAATTACTGAATAAACATTTGAATTATTAAACCTAAAGTTAATACAGGTTTTACTCTTTCAACATGATTTGTCCCTTTTTGTCTTTTCAATATTTGACACAGAAAAATTAGATATACACTTTTTGTATTTAGATTTATTTCTAAATACAAAAAGTGTATGTAGTAGTATAGTTAGTAGCTGTATTTAGATTTTTTTATTAATTAAAAACCTAAAATATTTTTTCTGTAAAGACTCATTCATTCATAAAATTTGCAAACGTAAACCTCTTTTAATTAAAATGAGTTATCTCGATCTTACAATTTCAAAAAGGGGAAAAGGAGCAAAATATTATTTTAACTAAAAAAGATTTAGTAAATGTTTGTATTTTTATGAATAAGGGGGTTAATGTCTTAGCCTTAGCTTTTATACCTTGTAATAGATAAACATTATTATCATTGTGCAAGTTAAAAAGCTGTTTAATGAAAACATTCAAAACGTGTTTTATTGGCGTTTATGTCTTTCGTAGGTTCATAGCAGATGCTACGAATATTTGTAGCACGCTACGACAGAAGGCTACGCCGTAGGCATACTACGACAAATTGTCTCGAGAAGTGACAAGTTTTTTTGCCAAGCAAATTAAAATAGAAAAATAAGCCAAGTGCAAGTCGGAATAGCGCATCAAGGGTTCCGTACTATTATCTATAAGGAATTAAGTTTTTATTTTATTCTGTTTTTAGTATTAACTGTTATAGCGGCAACAGAAATAATACATTATCTGTAAAAATTTAAACTATCTATCTATCACGGTTTATGAGATTCAGCCTGGTGACAGATAGACAGATGGACAGGCGAACAGCGGAGTCTTAGAAATAGGGTCCGTTTTTACCCCTCGGGTACGGAACTATAAAAACCCCGACTTTCAAGCGTTTACCCTAATTATTTAAAAAAGGTGATTCGATTTTCATCAAGCTAAAAGCCAACGCAAGGGAACTTGCTTTCACGTATAGAAAACAGCATCGAAGTCGGACCATCCGTTCCAGAGCTACGCTGCCACAGGTAGGCAAACATTGGCGTCAAAGTTATACACCTTACTTTTTGTTGGGGGGTTAAAAAGGGACCGGTTGCCGGCCGACCCGGCCGTAAAGTCTATTAAGATTCGGTTCCTCGGTTTTCAAACAGCTTGTAGGATTTTTGCAGGGAATAAAGCAACCAGTATAGACCAGTGACATTCATAATAATTATAAGATTTTTGAAAAATTAAAGTTTTTGTACTAACTTTTATTGTGGGGCCAAAGTACTTATACAGAAAAATCAAATTGATGGAGTTGAGTCTTTTTATTACTGATTTCCATCGATCCGTCCGTGATCAGAACCTAGACATTGTCTGCTATAATAAGTGATAGGTGCTGCGGTGAACGGGTGCTGCCGGGAGAGACTGGTCAGCTCGGCTTCGCTTTTTCGACTACTTAATATTTTTATTACGCAATTTATGTTTGTTAACTTGTTGGCGTAGTGGTCACCATGCTATTCCGCCACCCATAAGTCCCGGGTTCGATCCCCGGTCAGGGCAAGTTGGAAAATGGCTTTTTTTCAAATTGACCTGGGTCTTGGATGTTTATCTATATATGTAAATGTTATAAAATATAGTATCGTTGAGTTAGTATCCCATAACACAAGTCTCGAACTTACTTTGGGGCTAGCTCAATCAGTGTTATTTGTCCCTATATATTTATTTATTTCGCAAGCATTACATGTTATAATGTGTCAACATTGTATTATATTTTACGTTTTTATTAATAAAAAGACGATCACAATAACATGACAAAGCCCTTCTGGCGAGTAGGCGACCAATACTGTGAAAATGAGTTTCTTTCGGCGTTTCTTCTCAGCAGTGGTCGTTACAAAGCGCTGGTATCGGTAGCTTTTCTTTAAAAATAAATTATATTTTCATATACTTTACGTAAATTATACTTATTGACGTGTAAAAGTGCCTATAAAGGTCTAATTACTGAATAAACATTTAAATCTTTGAATCTTTGATCGTCAAGACAAATCAAATTATTCTCACTCAATGCGGTTATGTTGTTTTATAACTGTAATTCGAATATCTCCCGGCTCCATCATCAGAACAGCTCATTGACTCATGAGCTGTTCTGATGATGGAGTGACACATGACATAATATTGTACTGTCATCCGACTTACACAAGTATGCAAAATTTCAGCTCAATCGGTTAAGAATAACTGGTTGAAAACTTAGTTGCAAGATTTGACTTAAACATTTATACATACATACGAATTACATTACAAATAAAGCTTGTGAAATAGTTTTTTTTTATGTGACAGGGCGGCTCTCCCGCTCACCGAACGAAGTTTAGAAGCGGTGACGCTACTACTCAGATGTCGATTTTATGTGAGATTTATTTGTTAGATATTATCAATTGGACGGCATGTCCATTACTGTCCATTGTCTTTGTCCACAAAGCCGCTGTGGGCGTTCGTTCGCTGATTGCGATGTCTCCACGTGTCAGACACACGTAATTGATTTCATGGAGCTCATGTGCGTAAGGCTTTATGCTAATAATAAGGCGTCAAATCTTGGAGCACTGTCTTGGTGTTTCTTCTCACAAGTTGTTCCGAAACTCCAGTAAATACCTCTTTATTTTCACCACATTTTTCCGAATTATACTCGTCCGATAAACTGTTTGGCACAAAATCGTTCGTCATTGGTCGGGTGTACAAAATTTACTTCGACGATTAACGGTTGGCCGAACACATCGCCTCTTTACGGTTGTACAACTTTTTCTTACCCCGAGTCTTTTTGAATAATTATTAATAATCCAGATGTAATTATAATCTTACATGGATTAAGCAAATTAACATGAAGTCTCTTTCATCCTAAAATAATATAGCACAGCATATTTCAATATTTTATGTAATAAAAAATAAGTCAGAATATTTAGTACGTACTTAGGTACTTTTACCTTTTAATTGAGTAAATATCCTCTTAATTTATTGCAGGTTGACTGGAAGAGATTCCTATATGGGATAACTCCACCATTGTTTATTTGCTCTTTTGATTTTTTTGGAATTTATTTTGATCTTTGGTACAATAAAGATATTACAAACAAACAAGTCATGAAAACGTCTTTCATAGCCGCTAACAGATTGTATATCTCGCTGTCTGCACCACGAAAGCTGTTACTTCTATTTTAAACGATAGATCCAAAACAAAGGTTCGCGTAGTTTAAAAACAAACTAATGAGTAAGCATAATTTGTGTAAAAATAAAATTGCAAATGGTCCAAAAACTTCGGTCGCCGATGTGCACTTGCTAATGGTCGCTGAATTCTAACCGCGGCACTGTACTTACTTTTACCGGCGCCACTCACGCTGCCATTCGTTGCCATTTGCCAAACTTCAAATAAGCATATTTTAAATATACTTCAGTCGGAAGTTAATCGTTGTTTTATCTTTTACTAGCTTAATTGTTACTAACGATCTATATCCCCGTAAAATCTCTAAATAATATATAAATTAACGATAATATTATTAATTAAAACGAGAGATAAATTGACGTAAATATTATCGTCATTTAGAGATAAATTCACGAGGACATAGTTCGCTAGGACCAACTAAACTAATAAAAAATAAAACAAAGATGGCATTGAAATTGAATGGAATGGAAATTGTAAAGTTATAGCTTTTGCCAATTTTAATTCCATTGAAACAAAGCCAAAAGCTAATAATGCCTGAAGTTGCTTCAAGCTACGAAAAATTCGTTTAGTAGTTTAAGACATTAGTGAGTTCATACATAAAGACATACAGAAACACAAGTAAATTTTAAAAAAGTGGTCTGTTTTCTTTCGTCTCGTATGTAATGTACCTACTAGCTATCACCAGGGCGCTCCATCCAAACGCCACTTCTTCTTGACATCGTCGTCCAATCCCAGAACAAAGCACAATCGACACAACAGTCCGGCTGTCCGGTGCTGTCCGGCAGCTGTCCAACGCTGTCCGGCGCTATCCGGCACCGTGACGTCGAGATGACAGGCCTGTAGGACGCTAGAGTTAGATGAAGGGCCGTTCAGAACGGCGCGTTGTTTTTCATTGGCTTTTCTGTGTCAATACGGTCTACATGATTGATATTATCTTGATCTTGTTCGTCTAAGGCCCTTGGATTTAGAATATAATCTCAAAATACTTATGTATAACAAAAAAAATAGGTGTGTAAACAAAAATAACTGAAAGTTTCTGCAAAAGCCTAGTTACAGAACAATTATTTGATTCTTTGGAATCTTAGAGTTCCTATTCAAACGATGCAAAAGCTTTACGCTTATTTTGATGTAAAAAGTTCTTTTGAACAATTTAGAGGCAAACAGTAGGTCCACAGCCTATGTTATTAATTGATTTAAAGTGCGTAGCCTATGAACTCCGTCAACTCCAGGGTTAGGTTACACGCGGTAGGTTCCTTACGCGTCTCGCTGTAAAAGTAAAAATGTTTTTACCCACTGAGATATAACATTCTAATAACTAAGTAATACTATGTTCTTTCTTTACTTAAGCTTAATAATCGTGTGATTAGCATTATCTATCCATATTTTTACAGATTGAGGTGTTAAATGAAAACATAAAATCATGTTATTAGATTTATTGAGCGTACATCATTTATTTAATATATTTTGTGGTAAATTATCTTAAAACGGTAAGCACTGGACTACTAAGTACGTATTTACATTATATTAAAGTATCTAATTTACGTTGAACACTAGGCGTAAAAATAAAAGTAGTGCCTTGTTTACACGAGGTTACCGACAAGCGCTTAGTGAAATATTTTATTGTATTATTATGAGTCACGTGAGATAAATTCTTTATAAAAAAATACGGTTTCATTTGTATTATGTATATTACGAGTGTAATATGTTTAAAAATATTCATAATGAAATCTGACTTGTTAAGCAAATATGTATTTTGTAATGTAAACTTGGAGTTTATTATTTTTATAGATATACAATTAAATCAAATCCGGTTCATATATGTTTTTCATTTCTCGTAACTACTAAGACAATACTTTATTACTTTACTTTACTTTATTACTTTATCTCACTCTCTTTAATAAAAGGGAAATTATAAATAACTGAATGAATAATGTTGACTGTAGTTTGACTGCCGCGATCTTATATTAATGTTAGGACAGGCCTTTTTACTAGACTCGTGTAAAGGAGACATTTTTAGGATAAAAATCAAATTTTCTTTCTTTTCTGTATGTAAAAGTATTGTTTCTATGAAATACTTGATATTTACAGAGAAAGAATCTGGAATGTTTTAAAGGTAAATGTTATATTACACAGTAATTCTTAGAAAAATTACTAAAAGTAATTACGTATAATAGGTACTCTTCAGGTTTATTTACATTTTGGTATTGCGTTAGACGCACACTTATTACTCAAACTCTCATCCATCAAAACTGAATTACTTCTACGCTATAGTCACTGGTATATCTAACTAAATCTGATACATAAACTTCAAGTATTTCTAATTAGTATTATTTAAATATTTACACCGTATAAACTACGCTTCATTTAAAATACTTTCAAAAACCATTGTCCTAAAATATAAATTGAAAAAAAAAACCTATTATTTTAATCTGGTTTGGTAAGTATTTATTAAATATTTTTAAAACTGTATTATTAAGAATCGGCGACTGAAAATTTGCTTTAAATTATGAGCATGCTACCAATTTAGGGAAATGTAGATTTATATACAGGTTATTTCAGAAAACCGAGATAATTCTTCAAGGGCATGCTTAGTGTTATAGAACAGAATTCCTAAAAAAAAAAACAAAATACTAGTATTTAACGATTATTACCGAATTTCTCTAGTAGATTTTTTTTGGCGTCGTCCTCCTTTTTACAAGGTTAATTGATATTAGTGAAAACACAGACATGTCGTAAAGACTAACGTACCTATGATCTTTTCAACTAATGTACATTTCAAAATGCAAGATCTAAAAATCGTCTATAGGTATTTAATAATGTATTGTCTCTGTATTGCGCCACTATGTTGTGATTTGCATTTCACTTTATGAAACCATAATTCCTAATATCCAATTTATAGAGTTTCATCGTGGCTACAGCATGGTCCAATATTTCAGGTACCCCTAATCGGAGAAACCTTCATTGTTAGTGTTATCCGACGTCGGAGAGGTCCCAGGAGAAGGTACTTGCAATTGTCTTCCATACATCAATTCGGCTGGAGGCATGAATGAAGTTAAATAATCGGGAGGAGGTCGAATCACTGTGGGTAAATATCCAGTACCACTATACGGAGGAGTGAGGAATCTTCTAGAAGGAGAAAATTTAAAACTTTGGTTGGAGAGCGGGGAAAACGCAGATTTTGACTGGTAATTTTGCAAGTATGGAGGCGATTCCTGGGTGACATTATACGCATTTTCAGTTCCGTTCACCATCATGTCCATAGCGGCTACTACGTCGCCTTTGCATCGAGATAATATCGCTTCTATCTCGGTCCGACTTCGTCTAGGAAAAACCTTGATGAGCACATCAACAGGTGATTTCTGGTACGAAGGAGAATCTTCGGGCTCAGGAACCGGTTCAGGCTTTCTGTCACGTCTAAACATCTTGTATTTAAATTCAGGGTCCCATTTTTCCTCTTCTTCTTTTTTGACGACATCTTCAGTTCTAGGCTCTTTCATTGAGAGATTTTCAGGCGTGAGCGAAGTTTCCGATTGGTCTTCGAGTTCTTCTTCAACGTTGAGCTCATGATCAGAGGGTGATCGAGGGGGAGGTGTCGTGAGCGGCGGGGTCGGGACGGGGGTTTTGTCTTGTTGCTCTGGAGGTGACGGACTGGAACAGACTTCCGTGATGCGGGCGCGTTTCTGAACTGTGGACAAAAAGTGAAATGTAATTTTGTGTAGTAAATATGAATATTGGCATAGAGCTTAAGTTGAATGAATATTAGTAATGCAAAAGAAGAGAAAAATATTCTTTTGAGTACATGCTTTAGCACAAACAAGAGCTTAATCATAAAAATATCCACACTATAATTTAACAATAAGATCTTGTTTGCGCTCACAAAAAATATCTTTAAAACAATTTTGTTGATGTCTGCAAGAGAGGGCGGAATAAAAAAAACTCAAACGAGTTTTAAATTTCACCCCTGTGTTGAACGTTTTGAGGGCTGCTGGAGTCAATAAAATTAAATCAATAAACATATTTTGCAGAAACATCGCACATGTTTTTGATGTAGTCAATTTTTTTCTGCTTTATATTGAGTGGCTTCAAAAAAAACAAACTTTTCTTAAATGCTGTCGTGAAGTTGATAAAACAAAATTTGTATCCCGATCTGATGTATGTCCTACTTTTCTCTCTCTCTCTCTCTCTCTTTATAATATTTAAGAAATGGAGCCTATTTCGTCTGTGTTATTAAGTATCAAAAACCCGTAAGACTGTGTAGTGTTTAGAATGTTACAGCTTTGTTTGTTTTATCAAAGTATTTATTGCGCAAAAACATTGTGTGGTAAGAATCCCATACATTATCATTTAATGAAGTAAGTACAATGCTAATTATTGAATTAGAAGTTTGTGAATTGTGAACATCTGATGAAGTCATTCAGAATGAGGGTTTATATAGAAAACTTATGAAATTGCAATAAAACAAAAACTATAACTCATCTCGTGAAACAACCAAGCCATAAACACAATACAAAACTTTCCCACAAAGAAAAACAAAAGAAACGCCACATAAAACAGTACAATAAGTCTTTTCTCCATACACAAAAACAAAGGCATAAGAAATGCCACATAACATTTGCGCGCATTAGTACACTCGCGTGCACAAGTCATTGTGTCCACCAATTACAGTCGAGCCAGTCGCGTGAGAGATTTTAATGGCGATGTATTGTTTTTGCGGTGGTGGGGGGGGGGGGGGGGTCGATTCGATCAGCGATCGCTAACACTCGCTTGTTCGAGTGCGGTTTAATAGTTCCCGTGATATTGAAATTAATTTGCAGCGTGTGACGTGGAGTTGTTTACGAAGTTGTTTCAACTCAAGTATTTTATCTACTTTAGTGCAAGTTATACTTATGGTAATACTAACATTAGTAATTGTAAACGATGTTTAAGGTAACATCAATAACATATCGTGATTTTCATTAAAGTTAAATTTCAAGTTTGTCGGAATAGCTCCCGTGTGTGATGTAGTTTTGGTAAAGCTACCTGGACTTTGGTTGAGCTACGTCGGAACGAAAGTATCAGCCATTACCATTTAATTTCGTCTCTGAACGAACAAAGGCATCCTATATTTCACTACCAGAAATCAAAATGAAGAAAAAATAAATGGTTTCTGTAAAATAAGGTCACTAGGAAAAACTTTAAAATAACTCGTAACAACATGTAATAGAGACTTTACAACACAAAACAAGCAAAGCGATAACTTTCAATAGACAGAATAAACGCTTACAGAAATCAATGTAAAGCCTCTACAACATTCTAAAGAAAAGCCACAAAGAAAATAAAAATGTTCTCCTTGAATCGGATTCAAGAGCGGGCATAAAAGCTACGCCCTCGCTGCGGCCTCACAAAAAATCATTAAAATAATACGCCATTTTATTACACAAAACACTTTTCATTTGTAAATTACAATAAAGGAAATACTGGCCATTTTGAATCTCATTATGTGGGAGTGAGCGGGACGGATGTATGGTTTCATTGGAGTGTGAAAGGGATGGGTAGTGCCATTGAATTTGGAATTGGTATTAATAGAGACATCTGCTTGTAAGTTATGTATGCTATATACGTGCGCGTTTAATTGTTCCATAACATGTACCATTGTGAGGGATATTGTTTGCTGCGGTGCATCGGGACCGGGGCTATACTTGAATGATATAAATTACACTTAATAACAAACTTACGAGAGGCTATAATAATAACCTGATTAATTCAATTGATATTAATCAGTAACAATACACTACAATACCCTTTATTGCACAAATAAATAAATACAGGAAATAATTATCTTAAAAACTAGGAAATGCGCAAAAGGTAACCACAAACTATATCCTTTTTTGTAGAGGTAAAATAAATAGATAGTTAGGATTTTTATATTTTATAATTATAAGCAATAAGTCTTTGTCTTGAAAGAAAGAAAGAAAGAAAAATGTTTATTTGGCACAAACAGGTTAATACAAGACAAATGCACATAACACAATATTTTGTACCAAAATGGTCCCCGCTCAGCATAAAAGAAATCAAAGGTATATCATACTAAACTATATTCTATCATGATTCATGACTCATACGGCTTTATTCATGGTGGGGCAAACAGAGCCCTGGGTCTCAAGACTCCGAGCGTAATGGTGGGTGAGGAGATGGAAAAACGAATCAATAGTGATAAATAAATAAATAAATAAGTGATATATTTTTCAAGTATTATGATAGACAGCCTCTTTGAAAATTTGCTTACCTGTGATGGTAAAACATGATTGGATGAACTTAAATGTAAATACCTTGCTTGTAACTCATGTTTAGCAAAATAAATTTATCTTTGTCTTTAAATATATACGGACAAATCACACAGATTGAGCTAGCCTCAAAGTAAGCTTAAGCTTGTGTTATGGGATACTAACCCAACGATACTATATTTTATGATAAATACATATATAGATAAACACCCAAGACCCAGGACAATTTGAAAAAGGCCATTTGCCTACTTGGCCTTTTTCAAATGGGAAATCAAACCCAGAAACTCCAGATTGGTGGTCTAGCGTGTTGACCATTACGCACGAAGGTAGAGATAGCCAGCTAGCCGCGTCGCCTAAAATCATTTAAATTTTTTTTCAATTCTCTCGACCGGCTTTTACGATCTGCATTAATATTTTTTTCTTTCCCTGACTTATTAAAAGGTACCTTAAGAAAACATAAATCTTTATCGTATCATTTCAGGTTTCCGTACCCAAAGGGTAAAAACAGGACGTACTGGCTACTACTAAGACTCCGCTGTCCATCTGTCAGTATCTGTCACCAGGCTGTATCTCAAGAACGGTGATAGCGAGACAGTGGAAACTAAAAACAGAATAAAATAAATATTTAAGTCCCACTCGCACATGGCCATTGATGGCCTCATTCGGCCACTTAAATAACGATGCAATCACCACATTCACAACATTTCCTCTGGATCCTTCCCCCTACTTTACTACTATCATGTAAAGTGCGGCTAATTGGTCATTAAATTAAAACTCACTTGGTCGCCGACGGCCGCGCGATGTTCACCGGTAATTTACGACTTCGTTTATAACACTGGCTGCAGTTGCGAACAAAAGCAGCATTGTATTGTGTGCAGGCGATGTTGTCGACGTATAAATCACCACTATCGCCATTCAAGTGCATACAAGTTATGAATATTATCCATGCTGACAATCGACAGGTCAGAATAACTGCATGAATTTTTGTGGCAAAAATAAACAAGTGTTAGTTAACAAAGTAATTGCTACGATATTATTTTACCTTTAATGCCCTGTATTCATTCAATATCCTACTTGAAAAGATTTTTTTTCCTTTCTTAACGTACCTACTAAAGTAAATAAGTACGCTAATAATATTACAATCTAGCCTTAACTCAGACTAATAAGTAATTTAACATTGACCTAGTTTTATACGTTATTGACTAAGAATGTGTCCATCGGCACTTTTCTTACTGTCTCTATTAAGGGGAAGGCACTTTGTTCTTGTGTCTCTGTTGGCACATCACTGCACTATAATACTCGTGTCGGTGTATTTTTTAAAACTACACTAGTTCAAAAGGTTTTGTTCTTTTGAGACGTCGCACTTTGTCCGTTACTTTAAAAGCAGCAGCATTAAGTGTCTTCTCAATTATTTTGACTATATATTTTTTTATATATTTCACATTCCTTATTTTTTTAATGAGACGTAAGTGTTGAATGAACAACGCATACCTATGAATGGTCAAATGAAATATTCTAATTGTAAACCTACATACAAGTACTTGACGAAAAATTTCAAACAACTCCTTAGTTTCATACATGTCAACGAAATCTCCTTTACGCGATATTAAACACACAAACCACAAAAAAAAAGAATAAAAAATCTATTTCATAAAGCCCAAAGCAACCCTTCGACGTCCAGAAACGGAGAAAAAAGCGAAAAAGCGCTCTATTGCTTCACATTAGCCGAAATCGTCGCTTGAAAGCCACAGAGCAAAAAATAAAACAGAGTTGAACACTTTGTCCAGTAATTATTGTAGAGGAGCGGCCGCGGTAATTAGTCCGGTTATAACTTCGCCTCTGCTCGCTACACACTTTGATTTGTGCGTGCAGTTTTTTTAATGTGCTTGACTTTTTATGTTCCAGTCATGTTTTGGAGTTATTTCCAAAGTTCGTTATTAAAAAAACTCCCTACTTTACTAGGCCTCGTGGCTCTAAGCAGATAGAGCTTAGATATCTTCTAGCTGCTCGCGGAAAAAGAAAAAAACTTAGAATGGTCTAGCTGCTACTCTTTCCGTGCGGGAATGAGTGAAATGCAAACCATGTTAATTGTCAATTCGGCCAGCAATCCATCTCTGAATTGAAAAGTTAGTTATTTAAATCTATAAATATTCTTACTGTGACACCTCAATTTATTTACGATAATCTTCTGTTTGTTAAATCTAGGTTAAATAGTTTCAAGAAAAATAGTGATGTTCACAGTTGTAACACTCGCAACAAAAATCACCTTCATACGTCTATATTTCTAGGTATAACATTATTTAATAAACTTCCCGAAGCGATCGTAAACCTACCTAATGGCAAATTTTAAAATACACGTTAAAAAAGTTTTATTGAATAATGCGTACTATACTACCAATGATTATTTAAGAGATAAAAACGCGTGGAAACTTCCTAAAAATTTTCCATTACACTCCACACATGTTATTAAATCATAAGATAGCTATATCTTCTGTTACCATAATAAGCTTACTGTAAAAACATGTAAATTCTCTGCGATCAATAGGTGACCAACAAATAACTAATGTTTCATTTTGACAAGGTCTGCGAGATCGGGTTTTTCATGCTCACTAAAATGTCCAATCCGGTGGTGACGTCGCTGGTCGGGTCGTTGGATTCCCTCTAATATGGTTGAGTTTAACGATGGCTGATCCATACGTCAACTCAGGAACGGGTGCTGCGGGGAGGGACTGGTCAGCTTGGCTTCGCTTTTTTGACTACTTAATATTATTTATCACGTAATTTTTGTTTGTTTACTTGTTCGCAAGCATTACATGTTATAATGTGTCAACATTGTATTAATATACTTTGCACGTGTATGAAAATTATACTTATTGACGTGTAAAAGTGCATGTAAAGATCTAATTACTTAATAAACATTTGAATTTTTGAATATTTTGAATCTTTGAATTATTTTTCCAGCTTTAGAGTCAACCTTAAAAAGTCACAGAATAAAAAGAAAGGATTTCTTTTTGTAGCGGAATTTGTTCAATAATACGGACTGAGTATGCCCTTGAAATATTAATTCGCCTTTCCAAATCAAAATACAGCTATCATTTCCAGGCAACGGTATTATACTGTAATTCTAGACATCTGTTCACATCCCAAATTACATTACAATGAAACTTCTCCATCATAATTCATGCGTCACATGAATGCTAATCTCGCGCGTCGTGGACACTCGCCTCTAAATCAGCGAGACAAAGCGAGCGAGCCACTCGCCCGCGCGCTCGCACCGACTGGCACGCTGCCAGCGCCGGATCTGTGTATTGCAATACACTGTGTCTCACTTTATCGATAGACTCCAAATTATCGAATAATGTAATTTTCTTTATTCAATTATTATAAAAAACCGACTTCACCCTCAAACCACACAATCGAATTTGATAAAATTTTTATGGGACCACCTGAGAAGAATTTTTTCCAAATCTGTTTAGTTTGTTTTATGAATAATCGGTGAACATACATAGAAGAAAAAAGATCGCGACACATTGATAACCTCCTCTATAGCGACCACTAAGGTACTAATGAAACCCATTGGATCTGGTTCGATCCATCACCGTCTACAGGCCAGGAGTGGTATCGGGATAGTGGATAATTTATTTGAATTTTGCAGAATATTTATACTTAAACATTGTACAGTGTTATATTGAATTTACTCGTCCAGTTAGTAAGTGATGTGCTAAGTTGACAAAATATTTTTTTGCTTATATCTCGTAAATATAATTATATCTTAGTTCAAATCACGTACGACTATAAAGATGATGATATATCCTCCTTTTTGGATGTCGGTTAAAAATAGTAACAATACTTACTTATAGTGCGTTTGTTTAGGTATTTAAAAGAATGTAAACAATCTTGACATATCTTTTTGATTGAAATATACACTTTATAAATCAATACCTTCGCAAATTACAATTTATTTATTTTATAAATTGTAAATTACATAATTTATTTGTAACTTGCTTTTGCCCGCGGCTTTGCTCGCGTAGCGGTGTAATTTATCAAAATCCTTTCTTAGGGGATGCCTGCGTCATAGTAGCTTTATGCATGCAAAGTCTCAGCCCGATCGGTTTAAAATTGACAAAGTTTCATACAAACTTTCATCCCCTATTTTATCCCCTTGGGGGTAGAATTGATCAAAATCCTTTCTTAGCGGATGCTTACGTCATAACATCTACCTGCATGCCTAATTTTAGCCCGATCCGTCCAGTGGTTTGGGCTGTGCGTTGATAGATCACTATGTCAGTCAGTCAGTCACCTTTGAGTTATATATATTTAGATTTGCGAAGGTATTGATTTATAAAGTGTATATTTCAATAAATAGACATGTTAAGATTGTTTACATTCTTTTAAATACCTAAACAAATGGACTATAAATTAATAATCTAAATATACTAAATCATATACTAACATAATGTCCTTCCCTGCTGGTTTGGGAGAAAAGAAAAAAGTGGAAGGTACCAGCTGCTTCTCTATCAGCGCAGATCGTAAGAGTGGATTGAGGGAAGGGCGAAAATCTTAATCATATACAGGCGATGAGGGTAGCAACCCATCACTATTTTGATTTCCTATTTTCACAATCACGCTAAGAGTTATCGTCTCTTTTGATCGTGCAGGCCTTGGCCCTGTGTACCCCACTAAGGATAAAGAAGTGTTAGTGTATATCTACATATAACATATTGCACATATTATGCA
This sequence comes from Acrobasis suavella, assembly GCA_943193695.1. Taxonomy (NCBI): domain Eukaryota; kingdom Metazoa; phylum Arthropoda; class Insecta; order Lepidoptera; family Pyralidae; genus Acrobasis; species Acrobasis suavella. The sequence goes on from OW971950.1 coordinate 15,485,562, forward strand.
ATAAAATGATACATTTCCTGCAAATGTCCAGGTAACGTTTGTTTCAAAATAAGTATTTGATTTGATTCTTTGAGTACCTACCAAAAGAAGTGAATGCTCCATTTTCATTATCAGCCTATTTCGAAAAGCTTAGCTTTATGGCCACTTCTACAATCTGCGAAGCATAACTTTCTCTTTTTTCTTCTTTCGCCTTTTCTCCCTCTCGCTTCAGCTAGAGAAGTATCTAAATGGTTTAATAATTAACTAACAACAGCAAACTGTTAAATCAATTAGCTCATTCACCAACTCCGCCCACTCCGTCTGTCTGTCACCCCACATCTCCAAAATCCTCAAAATCGAATTACATTTGACAAATGGTGGCGTTTAAAATTTAATAAAACATTTTCCTCCGTCTACAGACCGCCGGGACTTCATTCTCCAGTGATTAGCAATCGCTCGACCCTACCCAATTGTTCACGACACCTATTATTTACTACCAACGTGAAATCAAACAAAAAACTACCATATTACAATCTCACAAGGTTGAAACTTGAGTTTAGGGTGTTGCTAGTTCGGGATCTAACTCCGTAACTTTGAATCGGCGGGTGGTAACAATAAAACCAATTGTTGGGCGCCGCTATTATGGAAGTGTTCCGGTGAATTTGAACTTTTTAATTAGAGGGTTAAAGTTCAGTTTGGTTGGAGTGGCGGGGGACGGGGAGCTGGTTACGCATTCGATTGAGGAATTAGTAATCTATTGCAACGCAATCATACGGCGCTTGGTGGCAGGGCTGTGCTTCACTCGGATTTAAGACGTCACTCTTTGTCATGAAAAAAATCTACTGATTCTTCTTTGTATTTGACTTAGAATAATGTCATCAGTTTTTCTTATCGTAAATAATATTATTCCAAATCAAAGACTATGTACTATTATTACACTCCAATTACTTTCTCTGGGTTCAGTGAGCCCCCCTTAATCGAGACTATACAGCGTGGAATAAATCAAAAAGGCGTAATAAATCAAACCACGGGCTACACTAGATCAATATAGTATAATGAAATTAAAATAACAGTCAATACACAAAAAAAGGCATTTCCACACAAAAGTTTGGAGCCGCCCTGGCAATTGTATGGGAATTTTTCCGACTACACTACGTGAGTAAAACCATTTTTTGTATATTTAGTTGCATGGAAATGTCATTTTTTTTGTTTTTGGTTGTTAATTCGATTTTATTATGCTATAGTGATCTAGTATAGCCCGTGGTTCGATTTATTACGGGTATGTTCCTTCCATGTTGTATCACACCAAGTATTATATCTATCCTCCCCATACTGATTTGATGCTGGTATTCGGTCGGTTCTTTCAACTCCCTCTCTCTCCCCTACTCCCTGACTGCGAATATCTCCTACACTCCTTTATCCCTATCTACGAGTCTAACTGGTTTCTCGAGCCATGAGAGTGGTATAACGAGGTTTGGCGTCGCCATGTTCTAGGGACTGAGGACGATATACATGCATCGGCTTTGGTCTGCAAGCGTGATGACGTACTCTCCAAGGTAAACCTCATTCATAAGCTCTTGCAGCGTAACTGCTGGCTGGGAGGACTCAGAACAGAACAGAACAGAACAGGTATGTTCCTTCCATGTTGTATATATTCTACATACATCATCATCTCTACCCAAAAATTTTGTTGAATGTCAAATCAACATCCAGTAACAAGAATAGAATAAATATTAACTATGTCATTACTCATTATTTCGTAAATAATTTTAGTGCCTGTATTGCAAAACTATCCTGCGTGCTTCGGATAATTTTAATCTTGGTGCTGGCTTTTGTCATTGGATAGCAGTTGTTAAGATAAGGTGTTAATCATTTACTCATAAAAACTAAATATAAAATACGAGCTAAAACTAATAAAAACCACATTAACATACTTGCAGAGCTGCGCCAGCCCTGAACTCAGGGGTCGCCAACATTCTAAATTAAATTACGACTGTATTTAATATTCCTACGTTCCATTGTACGCGGATTACGTTGACAAATAATATCCACAACAGATATTGAACATAATTACAGTATATTAGACGCGGGTTCAATAAAAGTGGAGTGTCTCCAGCTGGGGCTTTGTAATGTTACACTTATTGGATGGCGGATGTTTGCAAACGTTGTTCGAGCGTGAAACGAAACTTGTTTGATGTTGGATGTGTTAGTTTTATTTGATTTTCAAGATACAATATCAAATACTGGAACGAGAAAGCAAAAGATCGGATGGAGAATCAGGTTTTTGAAAAAACTAATTTTTTGGTACAAGATTTTATTGTGAGACAAATATCTTATTACGATAAATGAAATAAGCTCAAACTCGATGAAGTTGTGTTGTTTTACAACTGAGTTCCATCGATCAACTTCCGTCTTTGTGATCAGATCCTAGACATCGTGTACCATAAAGTGCTCGTCAAGAAAAATCAAAACAGTCCTATTTAATGAGGTTATGTTGTTTAATTACTGAGTTCTGTCGAATATCTTCCGGCTCATTCGCCTTCCACATGTAAGCAAATTTCAGTGTATTTGGTTGGGAAGATACTGGCAAGATTTGACCTAAATAAATATTCATACAAAGTTACATACAAAATACATTAAAAGTTAAATAAAAGTATATTTAAAAAATTGGCCAAGTGCGTGTCGGGCCACGCGCACACGTGTAGAGTTACGTAGTTACGAATGCCCACTTTGAGTTCATGCCACTAAAAACGTCCAAAAACTAATTTTCTATTGAATTTGTGTGAAATTTTCATTTTGCGAGTACTCTTTATAAGTTGATCGCCTATAACTTTTTAATTCGTAAACCCTACCTAACTATGATAGTTTTCCTTTTAATTTCGTTATATATACTATAGCTGTGAATTTTTTCACGTGTTTATAAATAACCGTTTAGTAGATAGAGGGGGGGGGGGAGGGGGGGCACTTGACTCAAACAAAAATTTTTACTTTAAAACCAAATATTTCAGGAACGAATCCCTAAATCGAAAAACGGTGTTCACAACCTCATTACATCCTCCTCACAATATTTTTGAAAGACCTATTCAACGATACCCAACCTGACTGGATAGTCTAGAAAAAAAATTGCCTTTTCACATTACTTTTATGGGAGATACACTAAAAAAATTTTTTTCAATGTTTTATTTTACTACTTTTTCCGCCTAATTAATATACATATCCATGCCAAATCACAGCTTTCTAGTACTAATAGTCGCTGACAGACAGACATGGCGAAACTATAAGTTGTTCTCCTTGTTTACTACGGAACCCTAAAAAGGGTCGCTGTTGCCCATCCCCCTCGATTTCTCAAGGATTCTTGGTATTATCAAATGTTGACCTGGTGAGAATAGGCCAACTTGCATGTATTAATCCTTTCAAATAAGAAAAGAATTTTCTAAATTGGAAGAAGCTTCAGGCGAACATACAAGAAATGTACATTCAAATTGAGAAGCACATCTTTTTAAAGTCACTTAAAATCTCCATCTATTGAACAGCCCGCAAAGATGCGACATAGATTGTAACCCTAGCCCTACGGCCCTACACGAAGTAGAGAGTTATCTTCATGGTGCGACGCACACAACCAGGAGATAACAATGTTGCAGGCTGGCAGCCACGCTGCGGTGAACACGCATGAGCTTGTGGGTATTAGCAGAAGATAAAGGTGAGTGGTTGTTAGCTGGTTTGTGGTTATGATGTCTACATTTTATGGAAAATAAGTTAGATGCAAGATCACATGCATTTATATAACATCTAAGTCATCATCATATAACATTTTTTTAGGGACAAATCACACAGATTGAGCTATCTATTTTATGATAAATACATATTTAGATAAACACCCAAGACTCAGGACAATTTGAGAAAGGCCATTTTCCAACTTGCCCTGGCTGGGGATCAAACCCAGAACCTCCGGATTGGCGGACTAGCGTGTTGACCATTACGCCATTGAGGTCGACAAAGCATAAATAATTACATAATTGTTTCACAACTTACAACAAAAAATATGAGAAGTACTTATAACAAAAGATATTGTCATCAATTTGGAAGTTTTATTTTTATTATTATTTTACGGCTCTGGATACTAGTCCTTTAAAGCCCATCTTTATTTTATCACTTCTTTATTCCTAACCCTAACCCTAACTATACAATCAAAGGTTGGTGTAGGTCCTTTGATTGCTTCAAGGGAGCTTCTGGCAACAAATTTATACGAGTCTACTGGTTTTCATAGCCGAATGAGTGGCGGACGGCGTCTAAAGACGCCCACCACAGTCCGCAGATAAATATCACTACAGCCGCACTATGAGTGTCCACTTTGTCCATGAGCATGAGCATTTATAACACTAAACTACACCGATTTTATATTATAAAGTCCACTAGAATCAATTTGCAAAATAATTTAAAGCAATATCCAACTGAACCCCTTGACTTCCCGCCAAAAAAACCTCAATTTGGAAGACGTTTAGCTTAGCTGTCATCTTTGACCTTGACTGTATGCCAAATGCATACATGAATCAAGTATGATTTACTACTTATTTGAATAAAAGTTTCATAGTTAATTATACTTATACTCAACCGCCGCGCAATAGTATACGTAAAATAAGCAGAAACAGATAAATTACACACGTCTTTCCTATTGGGGTAGATAGAGTCTAGAGCCGTAAGGTAAGAACAAAGACCACGTTTAGCGCAATGCTGGGCGTGAAGCTTGAAAATAAGTATAAAAAATCCTTTTAGATTATCTTGCCAGACTGTCACGTCGGAGGTCCCGGGTTCGATCCCCGGTCAGGTCAAGATGGCAAATGATCTTTTTCAGATTAACCTGGGTCTTGGAAGTTTATCTATATATGATTTGTTATATAAAATGTAGTATCGTTGAGTAAGTATTTCAAAACACGAGTCTCGAACTTATTTTGGGGCTAGCTAAGTGTGATTTTTGTACGTATATATTTACGTATATATTATTAATTTTTTTAGGTAATCTCCCATAAACTCAATATTAGATACTCTATCCCCCTAACTTTGCAAACAAAAATGAAAACTCTCAAAACAATAACAGACTTGTAGGTCTGCTTGACAGACATGTATCTGCCAATAAAAAGAAACGCGATCTGGTTTAATCAAACCGAAATAAAAATGGCGTCGCGACCGGTTTAATAAAAAGTTGAGAAGCCCTTCGGAATTTGGAACAGTATTAAATGAAAAGATACAGAAGTGGCGCTACCTCTCTGATACTGAATATCGAAAGATTTCAGAGACATTAATAATACTTTAAGGCGGGAAAAGCAAAGAGGAGCTCCAGGACAATCTTTTATTGCTGACCACAGTGATTTTTTAAAGTAATCTAACAAAAACAGCCATGCGTGCGTCGTATCGGCTAGGGTCGAGCGAGAAGAGAGAGGACTATCTAAAAATCATTCACACCTTCCGTTTATTTTCTTTTACTGATACATCCATTCATTCAGTCGCGTTCACACTTCTGTATGCGTTCATAAAACCTTCAGAAAAAATATCAATCTTACAGTCATATTCATATCTGTATAATCATATATGAAGTAATATCTTCATCTGATGACGATATTACTTGATAAGACTGACTTGCTTTCCCAGGCTATAATTTTTCCCACTTTAGCTGTTAGTCAGAATCACTGCTGAAGCCGATACACCAAACGCAAATACAAAATGTGGTTTGTACTTCTGTACCGAAGAATAGTCCACCCACGTATATACATTCCTTCAAATCATATTTGTCGTGTTGATGTCAGGCGGCAGCATCCCGGGCTTCGAAGCAGCACAGATGAGGATAGAACCGGAACGAACGAACTAAGATGAAGAAGACTCCAAAAGGGATTTTGTGTATCAGCATAATTTAACTTTAGAACAAAATTAAGCACTTTTGATATTCGATCGGATCTTACAATAAAAAACAGCAATGTATTTTTTGGGACTGCTGCTATATATTCGATGGTAGTTTTTCTACTTTAACTTAAAAACTTGTTTCCGAATCCGTTTAAGGCATCACCGGTTCGCTATGAATATTAAGTTTTGTATATTGTCTCGCCAATATTTACTCTGCACATAATTTCAATGTGACTTTATGTGGCATGAGGTCATTTATCTTGTGAATTCCAATTTTGGTCAATAATGCCTAAATTTTTATGTCTGTTTTGTCTCTAAAGAAAGTATTTATCATACTACTTTTTGAAGAGTTTCTCTGCCGAAAAATCGATCTCATTTTCTGCGCAGTTTTAATTCGATCGAAGCTCGATTGCCTGGGTTCCATTGATTTAGTAACATGCACATATGAATTGGAAGACTTTGAAACAAAGTGTACTTTTTAGCAAAAATATTCATCGAATTGTTGCAAATATCCATCAGACTGTTACTGTAAACAAATTCTGCGCGGTTTTCATCAAAACTCGATCGCCCGGGTTCTATTTTTTCAGTAACATATGTAAGTACACATATGAATTAAAGATTTTGAGACAAGGTCTACTTTTTAGCAAAAATATCCATTGAATTGTTACAAATAACCTTAACTATCAGTAGGAGGTACTGTAATAAAAAAAATTGTTTCTTCTAATAATATTACGCATCACTGAGACAACATTTGGATTATGTCTTCTATGATCCTTGGCCACAATACTGCTACTGCAGTTGTTAAAGTCACCGAGAACAAAAGATTGGATAGGGAGAGAATTACGTTGGTCAACATTTTTGTTCTCATTTATTTCCTTGCTATTCTTAGTTACCTGCAGTTCTCCTCAGTGGTAGTTTGTTAATCCATCCGACAAGCATTCGGTTAGATTGGACCGTGACTTGTCAGCCTGGACAACTCTCTCTTTAGGTGTACCGCAAGGAGGCATTTTATCGCTCTTGTTAAATCTCTCTTTATTTTTTCTTTCTTCTACGATTCAATGCTTTTATTATTCATTATCAGGGTATCTGCCTCTTCCTATGGTTAACTGGGAGAAAATGCTCATAGCATTGAGTCCACCATTTATTTAAAGTAAATTTTATCTTTATATGATCAATAAATAAATTAATGTTTGTGGTATCAGGCTTTTACAAAATTCTCTTTTATATTTGAAGGTATCCGAAGACTTAGCAACCCTTTCCAGCAGAACTAACTCCACGCTGATATCAAACACACTGTTCCCCTCGTCTGTCGATTACTGGACCATTAACCTAACCCCAAACTCAAGCACTCTCCGCGAGAACCCTACACTCCAAACCAAACCGTATCTTAGTCGAGTAAAATTCAAAATTAAATGGCAATGTTCTAGATACTCTTGACAAAATAGATAATCTAAAGCAGACCATATCACAACGAAGTAGAGTTTATAATCGAACGATGATGAAAGATAAGGAAGCTTGAAGAGAAATTGCAGGTTATCAGGTTTTTTTAGAGTGTAAAATCGTTAGAATTGGAAAATATCTGGGCTTTTCAAGCCGTGGTCAGTTACAAGGGCGTAAGAGCTCATTATTGGGGCCAACAATTATTGGCGAAGTGTGTCGGCGCCATTATGTCGAGCATCCTCCGATACTCGAGCTTGAGGGAGATTTTCCTTTCAAATTGGAGAGGAGTCTTCGTATTTACATTTTAATAACTGGAAATAAACTGTTTTTCTATTCAGATCTGCGTCTTTGGATATTTTACGATTTGACTTCGTATTTTTTTTTTCAAATAGAAGTCAAGTTGATAATTTGAATATGTTAGACCCGTTGTACAGAAATGGTTTTAAAAGTCAAATTAATACTCAAATAAGTAAAAAAAAATACACAAAGCACGTAAATATTACACGAAACAAGACAAAGTAACAAAGACAAGTATAGAAAAAAATCAAGACGAATACACACTCACTTTCACGTCTTTATCCGAACTGAAAGAACCAAGGGCCACTTTCAGCATGATGGTGGGCATGAAGGTGGAAAAAGGGAATCAAAACAGTAAGGAATTGCTAGCCGCGTGGCCTACTGGGATGATTCGATAGTGAAAGGGCCTACTCGGCTTTTAACAGCTAGTACATTTTAGGTTTTTCTTTTCTACCAGATCAGAATTTAAGGAGAAATGTGAAGGGAATAGGTATGTAAAGTCAATAGATTACAGATTCTGGAAAACTTTACTTTGATTTCACATTCTGATATGCCCATTCCTGAGACTCGGCATGAAGAATAATAACAAAACATGCTCAGAAGAATTATAAAAAGTCTTAGTAACCAAAAGCGAGAACTAAACATATTTTCAACTCGCAAAAAGATCGCAAGTTAGCTAAAAATAATTTCCTAATGAGTGGTTCTAACCTAACGTCGGCGCACAAAGAAGCTCTCGACTGAGCCCAGCCTCGCTTCAACCCGTTGCTTTACACAACTGTATACAATGCAGACGGTCATCCCACGCGGCCCTCGCTCTCAGGGCTACCTGGATGTAGAAAATTGTTGTCAATCCCACCAAAAACAGTTTCGAATAAAGAAACGCCAAGACGAGTAAGTACAAATAGTAAAATAAAAAAGTCATCAATCTCCTGCAAAGCAAAGCTCCTAAGTATACACGCACGCCCCAACACACCTCTCATCAAAGCGTTTTGCGTGAGTCCTAGTCTTAAGATCTTTACAGACCCTAATCCTTAGTCAAAATATGTAGCCTGCTGATTCATACAAGTTGTGTAGTTATTCCTAAGGGCCTAAAGGCCCATTTAGACAATGCAAGTTTCTTGCTTGTTGCATACCATTTTATTGAAACAATTGATGATTTGTATGGCTGACGTTTTGTTTACACCATGCAAGTTATCTACAGCTTCAATAAAATGGCAAGAAACAGACAGAAAGTAATTCACTAGCGTAATTTTTTTGCCAACAGATCCTTGAATAAAGAATGAAAATTGATTCTGTGATTGGTGTGTAGAAGTGATGTGTAATATTTCGAAATGGTCTTCGGAAGATTTTAGCCGTTTGTTCTGATGACAGTCAGAACAAACAGCCAAAATCTTCTGAAGACTTTAGATACCTAGTTCAAGCAAACCAACCAATCGATAATCTGACAGCGTGAGCCAATTACGCGAACGAAAAACAAAGAAACATCAAGCAAATATTTATTCAGTAATTAGGCCATTGGAGGCACTTTTACACGATATACGATTAGATTATACATTGCGTGTATATTTAAATTATTGTGAAGAAGAGCTACCGATATTAGCGTTTCGCAATGACGGAGAAGAATCGCCGAAAGAAACTACAAGAAAGCAGTTGGTAGCCCTACCACCTGAGGTAATTCGTTAGGTCTGCGAGCGAGCGGGACGGCTATACATGACGAGAGCACTCGAAATATAAATGGTATCGGATCGAGCGAGGTAGATGATGGTGGAATGCTCGAGTGAGGATAGTGGCCGCGGGCTGGCGAATTCTTTGATATTCTGTTATGTAAGCGTTCTCTAATATGTGTAACATAGCTTTAAACGAAACTTATTGAATTGCCATTTATCATTAAATCAGTTAGATCATAAAGTCAGTATTTGTTATACCTACGAGTATAAGTAGAAAGCCGGAGTAACACCTGACCAATCGAACTGAAAGAGGAAATCTAACATCTAATTCAAAATTGGTCCATTCAACATTTGTAACTGAAGTATCTTTATAGAAACTACACGAGAAACTGAATAAAGATAAGAACAAAGAGATAAGCTTGGATAGGAGACATTAAGTAGGTTAAATGATGAACTTAGATCGACTTTACACCTTCACCAATGTCGATCAGCGGCATTAGTGGTGTCGACGAAGTGAGTTCTATGCTCAGTAGCGGGCGGAATAAAGGCTTAGATGACGAATTTAATTATTACTTGTATAAACACAACCAAGCTCGCTTCTTCAATTTAGATATTTTTTGCAGTTATCCCTGATGTTTTTTTAGGGTTCCGTACAAAATGTGAAAAACGGAACCCTTATATGGTTGAGTTTAACGATGGCTGATCCGTGCGTCAACTCGTGAACGGGTGCTGCCGGGAAGGATTGGTCAGCTCGGCTTCGCTTTTTTGACTACTTAATATTTTTTATTTTTTATTACGCAATTTATGTTTGTTAGCTTGTTGGCAAGCATTACGTGTTATAATGTGTCAACATTGTATTATATTATAAGTATTTATTTATTAAAAGACAAACATAATAATATGACAAAGCCCTTCTGGCGAGTAGGCGACCAATACTGTGAAAATGAGTTTCTTTCGGCGTTTCTTCTCAGCAGTGGTCGTTGTGAAGCGCTGGTATCGGTAGCTTTTCTTTTAAAATAATTATACTTATTGTCGTGTAAAAGTGCCTGTAAAGGTCTAATTACTGAATAAACATTTGAATCTTTGAATCTTAATAGGATCACTCGTGCGTCTGTCTGTCCGTCCGTCTGTCACAGTCAATTTGCTCCGAATGTACTAGACCAAATCAGGTGAAATTTGGTAGAATGGTGTAATCTTACGACCCAAACATAGATGTGCAAAGTAATTAAATATTTTTTTAAAATAAGGGTCATTTTCGAAGAAATTAAAAAAAAAGTTTTGCAAACCTTACATGTCATATATCAAATAAAAAGGCTTATTATGAGGATTTCAAAATATTTTGTTTATTATTTTAAAATAAATAATTTTGATTTTATTCGTGAAACAAGACAAAAATTGACCCTGATCTCCGAAACGACTGAGCCAAAAATTTCGAAATAAATACAAAATTTAGGTCATTGCTTGTAGATTACAGGAAAAATAAGCAAACAAATATATTTTTAAAATAAGGGTCATTATCGATGGTCAAATTAGGATATTAAAAAAAAGTTTTGCAAACCTCACCGTGTCATATATCAAATAAAAGAGCTTATGATGAGGATCTCAAATATATTTTTGTTATTATTTTAAAATAAAAAGTTTTGATTTTATTCACGAAAAAAGAAGAAAATTGACCATTACCTCCCCCCTCTGATCTTCAAAATTATTGAGCCTAAAATTTTGAAAAAAAAAATCATTATATAGTTTATTGCTCGTAGATTACAGGAAAAATAATATAAGAATTCTATCAATTAAAAATAAAGTAGTAAACTCAATATAATACGTTCACTTACGGAAAATCTTTGGTTTGTACGGAACCCTCTCCAAGAGAGTTCAACTCGCACTTGCCCTGTTATTTTTTCAAAAGCCTGTTTAATGTCCATCCAATACAACAATGCATTTTTTCAATAATATCAATATTACTCTATAACCACAGTAGCTAAATACTTCCTGCACAGTATCAGGTTCCTCATTATTTCGGTCGAGAACATTTGGCCGTCACGGGATATCTGTCAGACATTTGGGGCTATTACCGGATCACATTACGCTAGTATTTAACTTGGATTTGTGTCACAATGCTAGCGCATTTATCCATTTTGAGACGGAATAAAAAAATGTAAGTTTGCCCAGAAGTAGGTTACAACAACAGGCTAAAAAATATTTAAAAAGAACTATATGAATATTGATAAAAAATGCAAGTTTCACCAGGATTTTATTAGTGGGTAAGTATTTGACTTTTATGATATTTTGTAAATTATTTTACCTAAGTTAATGAGACATTTCTACTAATGTTATAAATCTGGATTTTTAGAAGATTGTTATCAAAAAATGCAGAAGGTACGGATTAGATTTTGCATGTCGACTGGTATTACTTGGATTGATACAATATTATTAGTATGTTTTTAGGAAAATTTAAGCTTACCGTGGATTCAAATCATTTATTTCGCATTGAAGTGCAATACACCTAGCTGTTTCCAGCATGCAAAATTAATTAAATAATATACTCAATTTATTTCATAATTTAATGACCACGCTGGCCACGTCACGGGTAACAGGTGATTAATTTCTTTACAAAATGATATCCATTTGATTATGTATGTTAGAGTTTGTGTGGGCGTCAGCAGGTCGTCAAAGGTTCAAAGATTTAATTTGATTTTGAGCGCCGCGGGGTGACACACGCGACGAACACACTTCTGTCTCTGATTATTTTTATCATTACTTTCATCAATTTCTGAATGTTATCTCTAGTATTTAGAACTGTGTAGTAATCATTGGTAAATATTTTATTTATAAACGTAATTTAGATAAAAATAACTTTTTTCTTGTTTATGTTCTGATAATAACAAAACTCCACGCTTCCCTGTTTCGTAAAACCTATTCCATTCGATCAAAGGTTAACTGGAAGTGATCCCTAGCTAGGATAAGTCCGCCTTTGTACAGTGCTTGTTCTCTTAAATTTTAATTTTTGTGTTTATGTGTGTACCATAAAATTTTAACAAACAAACAAACAAAATCTGCACTGCTAATAAAAAGTAAAGGCAAGGCATAGCCTTTGCAAAGATAGTAAATTCAAAAGAAACTTCTTGATGACAACAAAAAATAAAACAAATACCTTCCTGTTGTTAAAACATCTGTAATAAGTCTAGCTAGTCTCAATAGACCCTCTAAATTATACTTACCAATAAAAAAAAACTATTGAAAAGCTTAATTTGTAAATTAATATTCATAGCACAAACAAATTAAAAACCCGCACACCACAGAGCAGGGCTGCCCACGCCCTCAACTGAGGGCCAGCATCACCACAACAACTGGTTTAACCTCCGTCCTCCGGCCGGGCCGCCCCGCTGCACTCGAGCGAAATTGCAAACAGCGATCGATGGCCTCCATTGTGAGGCTCCCCTAGCATGCAGTCATTTGATCACAAATTAACTGGGTCTAGTTTAGGGATCACGAATAAACAACTAATCAGACAAATTGTTTATGATTTAAAATATGCAGAAAGATGATATTTGCATTTTTCAGTTTGACAATATTCACTTTAACCCTCAGTTGTACTGAGTTTGAAAAAGCCTGCTAACACTCTGGTTCTGAGTAAACTTTTGATTCTTGAGACAATAATAAAATATTTAGTGGACCCAGCATGGAACCTTGGAGAACGCCAACATTTGTATCTTTGATGTCAACTCAATCACCGAAAACTCAAGTTCTAAGACACGTTTTCAAGGGGTAACCTAGTGGTATATTAATAGTGTCAAGAGAAAGATTGTTAAATTTGTTTGTATTTGTTTTGTACTTTGGCATACCAGTTTCGGCATAAAATATTTTGGCATAATAGTTGTTAGGCATCATTGTTTTTTGGCATAAGGGTAATTTTGGCATAATTAACTTTAGACTAATTTATTTTGGCATAATGTTAATTCGCATAATCTCCGTAGACATAATAACTATAAGACTAGTACTATTTAGGCATAATATTTTTAGAAATATATATAGTATATTTTCAATTATCATGAAAAAAAATTTATAACCACCCGGAACAACTGTGAGGGCAGAAGGGAAGTTAGGTTCCGGTTAATTTTTCAAATTTTATTACAGCTATATTTTATAAAAATCTGTGCAGTAAGTATGTTTTGAATAATTATGTTTTAATACATTTATAATTAATAATTTTTATGCTTAGAGAAATGTTGTCTTGATAAATTATGGTTTGATATCATTATGTTTAAATACATTTATGCTTTATAATGTTATGCTTAAACATGATTATACTTAGACACATTATGCTTCAAATAATTATGCGTCAATTGTTATGCACAAGACCGTTATGCTTAAAAATCATTATGCCAAAAAACAGTATGCCATGTTACATAATGGCTAAAATTATTATGCTTATGGATAATGAACCTAAAATAACAATATTATAGGATGATTTCAGGTCCAGGTACTCTAAAAACGCTTTCATTAAGTATATGCAAAAGTAATTTTCTTTAAATTATGGGAAATTTAACTTTTGCACATATTTTTCATAACTTACAGCAACATATTAAAATCATAAATATTAATTGATCATAACATCTCCATACAAAGCTACAATATATTAATATGAGTGACGATGCGACTATAACGCCACGTAATGCCGCAGAGCTATGTAATATCGACTCTCATACAGTGTAGCGCGATATTTGATGACATTCCAACGCGTGCCGGCGACTCTCAAGACATACACTGAAGCGGGAAGTTACTTAAATTTTTGCTCACCAAGCTATAGAATAAGAAAATATCAAGACGGCGTTCATCAGTTCATCAGTTCAAATGGGGCAGCACTGGAGCCCGAAAAATCTATGTATTAAGAACTATTTCCTTGTCCGTAGAGTATCTTTTATTTCTCCAGATTTTCAGCAATGCTAGCTTCGTGTGTTATTATTATTAGTGAGATTTCAAGTGTATTTATGTTTTATATATAGTGTATGTATGATTTTATCCAAAAAAGGCGCGACACCTAGACGCAACGTAACTCTGTCTCTTGTAACTTGGACCACATTTCTGTTTTATAAGAAAGTCCCCTCTAATGTGACCACATTTTATCACCGCATACCTCTCGCTACTCTCTCCCTTTGTCGTAATCATCGTTCATACACTATATTGTATTGTTCAATGACAAAATGTACTCTTGAATATATGTAAATATTACATTAAGTTCAGGCCATAAAACTAAAAGGCCATTTTCGGAGATGTTTCATCTACAAACCTTACATCATGCCGAATCTGGAAAGGGAATTTAAATAGTGACGAATTGCTAGCCGAATCGCATATTGCCATGATTCTCGTCCATTTCCTTGATCGGTTTTTACAGTCTGCTTGGGATTATAAACTGGTTGATACAGATCAAAGAGCACGTAAGAAACTTTGACTTTTTATAGTTACATCGCGTAACATTAGGTTACGTTGCGGCGATGCGCACTTAAATATTTCTAATATTTGTCTGCTTAAGCCCGCAAGTTCCTTGCTTTCTTACCCTTGAATCGATACTATCGATATCATTTATGAAACGCAATACTATCAATAGTATCGATAGTTTTTTCGACATCAGGATCGATACAACCGAATAGCATCGGTACTATCGATAGAATTTGCGGTTTTATTTAAAATACCGATAGTCTATCGACAGGCTATCGATAGTGGAATATCGAGCAGCAACATTAGTGTAAGGTTCAATAATGGAGTCATTATTTCTCATATAATGAATATGAGATTTATGAAGCGCACCGTTCATAGGAATTGAAGACAGATGATGTATACCTATCCATTTTTCATGCATATAGTCCTGCATTTATGTCTAGCACCTCAAACGTTAAAAAGTTTTCAAAACGTATAATTCCACAGTGTAAACAAAATCGTATTCACACATAGCTGGGGAGCTTAGCCGGGGAGCCAACCGCGAGAAATACGTGCCAAATTAACACGCACTTTTGCGGCTCAAGGAAAAGCTAGTTTCATACATTTAATAATTTAGTAGCAGCAATTCATCTTTGAAGTCTAATGGCGGTACAGTCGACGGTAAACGTTGTTTTACAACGGCTTGCAATTTAGACCTTACTGCAAAGATTTAAGAGCTAAGTTGATAGCTACTTTAGCTGCAGGTTGTACACTTTTAGCGACAAATTACTGCTCGGCGCGACTCACGACATTCTAAGTATTACAGGTTTAATTGCTCCTAAAAAGAACGCTTTACACTGGAAGATTCTTAGTTAAAATATAAATATTCCTTTGTATGAATTGGTAACTTTAAATCACAGTTGCCAAAATTCTAATAAACAATAAAAACGATGAAATTCTAGTAATAGTGACTCGTGTCATAGAGCGAAAAACGTCATTATTTAAAATATATATATTTTAAAACAAAAAACAGCTTTTATCTAAAGTGATCCTCAAGACGAATCAAACGAGCCCAAACTCGATGGTGTTGTAGTTCCTATGGCCATCGTCCAGTTTCGTCATCAGATCAGCTCCATGTCATCATTATATTGCATTGTCACGCGATATACGTATGCGTGCAAAATTTCAGCTCAAAATTTCAGCGGAAACCGGGAAGTGGGTCAAATTTAACTTGCAAGATTTGATTACAGACAGACAGACAACACAGCAGGTGAAACTAAATAAAAGCTTATAAAAAGTCAAAGTTAAATGTGTCTAGTCGAGTGTCAAGTGCCTCATGTTCTAAATATACGCAAACACAGAAATTTCAAATGAGTATCACCATTTATAGTGAATAACCGGCCAAGAGCGAGTCGGACCCGCGGACAAAGGGTTCAGTACCATTATCTATAAAAAATAACGTTTGTTGTATGCGAGCCCCCCTTTAATATTTATTTTATTTTAATTTCATTATTTATGTGTAAAGCGAATAAACAACTTAATTCTGTGAATATTTCAAGCGTCTACCTGTTGCCGTTATTTATATCTAGAAACGGATATAAATCACGTTTGTAGTATAGGAGCCCCCTTTAAAATTTAATATATTCTATTTTTAGTAAATATTTGTTGTTATAGTGGCA
This sequence comes from Acrobasis suavella, assembly GCA_943193695.1. NCBI lineage: Eukaryota > Metazoa > Arthropoda > Insecta > Lepidoptera > Pyralidae > Acrobasis > Acrobasis suavella. The sequence goes on from OW971950.1 coordinate 15,501,934, forward strand.
ACAGAAATACATCATCTGTGAAAATTTCAACTATTACGGTTTATGAGATAAATCCTGGTGCGAGATAGAAAGACGGACGGACGGACGGATAGCGGAGTCTTGGTAATCGTTTTTTTTTCTATTTATCCTGAAGTTTGACTGGTAGAGAAGGCTATTAGCATTAAATCTACCTTTTATAGAAAATTGTTTCGGTAAATAAAGTTTAAATAAATAAATAAAACAGTATTAGGGCCGTAACAGACGCGGCGCAAGTTGCGCCGCGTAACAGCTAGTGATGGGCGATGCATAAATACTCAATCAACCCATTTGAGTATTTACTCAGTAGATTGAGTAAATACCCGATAAATATCCATATTTATCCATTTGGTGAGTAGATTGATTTATATGAGTTGCGTCTCATATTTATATTCATATTCATTATTTTATGTTTTCATGACAATTTTGAAACTTTAATCTAGTATACACTTGCAATTCTTGTCGGAAAGTATGTGCGTACGGCATAATATGCTTAAAATGTTGGTAAACGTTATATGCGACGCTAAATTATATGAAAATACCATACTAATCATACACTGAAAGTAGACTTCTTTGACTAATTATCATTTTTTGGTGGGAGGTGTGCATAGACGTCATTTTACGTAAAAATAAGTAAACAGACATCAAATGCGATGTCAATACTTGAGCATGCTCTATTTACTCTATTTATTAAATCTAGTGAGTAAATTCTCAAATGGGTAGATTGAGTACTATCCACTGCCCATCTCTAGCTGTTACGCGACGCAACTTGCGCCCCGTCTGTTGCGGCACTTACCCTTTGGATACGGAAGCCTAAATAATTCGTGTCGGACCACGCGCAGTGTAGGGTTCCGTAGTTACGAATGCCAACTTTGAGTTCATGCCACTGAAAACGTCTAAAAACAATTTTTTTATTGAATTTGTACGTATTTTTCCGTTTCCGAGTACATTTTATAAGTTGATCGCCTATAACTATTTAATTTGTAAAACTCTACTTAGCTGTGATAGTTTTCCTTTAAAGTTCGTTATATATTCCTATAGCTGTGAATTTTTTCAAGTGTCCTTATATAACCGTTTAGCAGATAGAGAGAACATTTTTGTTCAAGTCAAGTGTCCCCTTGACTTGAACAAAAATGTTCACTTTAAAACCAAATATTTAAAAAACGGATCCCTAAATTGAAAAACGATGTTCACAAGCTCATAATATTTTTGAAAGACTTATTCATCGATAGCCCACATGATCGGGTAGTCGAGAAAATAAAATTGACATTTCAGCTACCATAAAGAAATTGTTATATTTTATTTTACAACTTTTTCCGCACAATTAATATACATACTCATGCCAAATCACAGCTTTCTAGTACTTATAGTCGCTGAGCAAATCCGCGGACGGACAGATAGGCAGACAGACAGACATGGCGAACCCTAAAAATGTTACATTTATGTCCGGACGTTAAAAAAAAATAAACTGGTGGACAGGTAGATTTTTACGGTTTTTTTACTAATTTACCCAAACCAAACACAAACTTAAAAAAATCAAGTCAAAATATGTGCCCAGTGCAATTCTGAACTGTTAGTTTTATTACAATAAAAAAATAACGAAAGTAAATCATCTAAGTTAACGCGAGTAAATACAATTTTTTTAAAGTATTTATGAAAATCACTTTTTAAACTGGTTAGCAAATACCTTTAAAGAAGGTTGTTTGGATATCAAAAAATGGAAAAACGTTTTAAAAACTCAAACCTATATCAGGAAATAAATCGGATGGCATGAAGCGTCCTCTTTTTAACTTCTTTTAGTTAACTTTCAGCACGCGCTACACTTTTAATTCTAGCCGCCGGATGGAAAGCTTTGAACAGGTGCAAACGCGTTTTTGTCGTTCAGTCTCACAAAAGGCGTTTGAGTTGGCTCACAGTGAATTTAATACAAACATTAAACATAACCTCTGAAAACCATTTAAACAAAATAACACTCAGAATTTTACAGAACTTAGAAAAGCATTGCTCCATAGCGTAGGCATATACACTGTGATTTTTCATTAGTTTTGGAGCCGAAGGCCACTTCATAAGGATCGTTAGTAAGACCTAATCAGCTAGTCAAAATAAAAAATCAGAAACAAAAAATGTTGACTAATTTTCGAAAGTAAAATCGTGAGATCAACTAGTAGTACCGGCGCCGGCTAGATTTGGTATTTGGTCAACCAAATAGATTTGGTATGAAAAGTCGAAATTTATTGTTTCGTTTTCAACAATTGTTTTTATTATCATTATCATGTATATAGTTACAAATCTGAATGTGAATACAAGAAATTTACATCAAAGACAGTATAACTTTAAGTATGCCATAGGACAACAGTAAATTTGATGTCGCAAGCAATTTCAGATTTTATCAAACAATAGGTGAGACGGATAGAAATACGACAAGCGATACTAAAAGCGGCCTTTCGCTCTTATTTATGGCTCTATCTACCCCGCAAAAGATAGAAACGAGATAAATTGTACCTATTAGTAGTTACAATTAATCGCGTCGCACGCATAGAGGGTTAGTTTTGATCGAACGAAATCTACAACCAAAAGATTCAAAAAAATCGCCTCTCACGCAGCTGGGCGATAAGTGTCAAAAATAGAATTTTTGTGTAAAATTGCGTTTCTTCTCAGCTGTGGTCGTTGTAAAAATTAATTTAAATACATAATTTACACGTCATGTAAGTGTAGTAAATGTATTTACGAGTAAAATACGAGTATAATAAAAGCCTAACAACTAAATAAATATATGATTCTTGATTCTTTGAAAGTAATAATTAAAAAAATATTTTTTAAACAAGTTTTTTATTCTAAAACAATGAACTTTTAAAAGTGCTTCTCAAGTCAAATCAAACGAGCCCAAACTCAATGGGTTGCGTCATTTAATTACAGAGGTCCTAAACCCAACTTCAGACTACATCATCAAATCAACTTCATGTTATTTTAATAATGCATTGTCATGCGATATACGTACGGTGTATGCGTGCAAAATTTCAGCGCAATCGGAAAGCGAGAAGTGGGTCAAATTCAAGTTGCAAGATTTGATTACAGACAGACAGACATACCGACAGACAACGGGACAGGTGAAACTAAATAAAAGCTTGTAAAAAATACAGAACAGTCACAAAATGAAAATTGCCCAACGTTTTATTTCACGCGTCACATCGCAACAGTTGCCTCCCGCCACAACACATCGCACACAATTATAACTCCCCCGACCCACAATACAACGCTCACAACTCTCACCGCTCGCAGCGACGGTGGCGCCGCCGACACTCAGTTAATTGCCGCTAAATGTTCTTTTCTCCGCAACTTCTGTTTTTATTTGTTGCGTTTCAGTTTCCACTTAGATTCTTTTGTAAAGCTGTTAGGTTTGAACTGGCTGTGATTTTGTGTGGCTCGGCCTTATCTTATTTTTTTATTTTATTTGCTGTTATTATTAGTACTTAGTTACCAAAAGAAATTCTTTTGCAGTTGCCTGAAAACAATATATTGAAAAATCTAGTATAGAACTTAGTTGGAATTGAATTTATGGATCAAAGCTAAGAACACTTTCGATCTTTCAAACTTAATCAAAATCGTTGCATCCATTTAGAAGCTAGGTACGATACTACAGGCAGACACAGATATAAGAAAAAGCCAGACTTATTTTTATGATGGGCTTAAAAATCGAGAAATTCAGAAAAGATTATGTTACTAAAATTATTTCCAAGTATACTTATCACACGCACCAATCCCAAGCAGCACACTAATTGAATAACAATCACTAGTGGGCCTCAGTAATTACCTATTAAGAAAGCTACACCCATATCACGTTTAGAAAATAGTAAAAGTATCAACAGTTTCTACACATATTGTTACATTACATATTCCTTGTATCTCTCTCAAACATTGAGGTGTGTCGTGCAAAATCATCAGTTTCTATTTAAAGTGTTAATGGTCAAAGGCAAATGTTATCCCACTTAAATAGGTATCTAACCAATAAGGTTTTATAATTTAACTCATCCATTGCAAAATCAGTCTTTCAGGATCCTCAAAATTAATTAAAGATAGAATTGGTCGTAGATATATAACAAAAAAAAAGTAACTAATTCAATTCTTAATAGGTACTTTCGAGATTTATTACTGGACTCGGCGACATTGATGCTCGCACTGTAATCGCATTCACCCTAAAGATGGTTTTCTGGGATTAAAACTTGATCGGCCACACAGACATAGACATAGTTTTATAATGTTGTTTAATTGATTAAGACGTAGACTCGCAGCAACGTTCATCTCAAAATGATCTCAGATATGTTTAGCAATTACATGATCTTAATATTTGGAGTTGGGCCTGGAACCGGAAACATCTTCGTTACCGACGGGAAATGCCGCGGGCTGAGGGCGTCTTGAACACTTGATATAATGACGTGATGTAGGTAAGTTAAGTATGTAATGTAAGTAGATAAGTAAGTAGGTCGTTTTGCCAAACCAGTGTGTTAATGAGTTATAGACTCGTTTCAAAAATTTAGAGATGATGGTTTAGTTACATGACCAGATATTAATGAAGTCATCTACGGCCAATTACTAGATTGCGATAGCCAGATACAAATCAGGATGAAGAGCAGGAGGCTTATGTCATACCGTGGGATTTCAAAATCTAATAATAATGATATTCACCTTGTTCTAAATTAATTTTCTTTTACACAAAAGGATGGGGGGAAGAGTTTGCTTTTAGCAATAATTCCGCCTATGTGCCCAATTTCTATGTTGTCTCTTGTGTTTGTTTGTTATAGCGCAATATAGTTATTTTTTATTACTATCACTTTGCTAAATGCATTCTACGCCATGGGAGATATCTGGTGACCGACAAACAGTTACAAATCTATTGTGACTGCAATGACAGCAGTCAAGGTGTTAAGCCTCGTATTCACAGGAACGAGCGATGAAACAATAAGTTCGCAAAATCGATTTATAAATAAGTAGGTATCTAGATATTCTAGGTATTGGTATATACCTAGAGTGAAGTAAAAATAATTATTTATTGTATAGAATAATAAATGTTAGCTTACCGGGTGCCGAGGAAGATGTGTCGTCTCCCATCTCGGAGTAGTGCTGCGAGGCCGCGGCCGGCGGACCCCCGTACAGCAGGTTCAGCTCCCGCGCCTCGTTTTCCTCCTGTGCCTGCTGCCGGCGCAGCGCCACCTGCGAGGGATACTGCTACTGTAGTCAGCTCATCAAGAATTCTTTGAACTTACAGCCGGCGTGGAATAAAGGAAAAATGTAGAATGTTTTCAAGCGCTAAAGTAAAGGCAGCAGTCGTAATTCCAAATAGGCTACCCTAGCAAGCCCTCTGAATTTGTCTACTCTATATCTAGAATGTCTTTATTATTCTTGAATAATAAAGACATTCTAGATACAGAGTAGACGTTAAACATAGATATTGGGCTTTGGTAAGAAACGGTCCAAACAAATTGTAACAAGTTGCTAACCCATCGTCTATGTAAGTACCAAGATTTATCTACTCCCATCAGCTAATATTTGCGAGGGTAAATCATCAGAGTTGAATATTTACACGTTTTTCTTTTACTGACATAATATCATAGAAGGTCTGAAGATATTTTCCATTAAACCTATTGATGATGAATTTAGTCAACCACCTGGATGATGTAGGGAATAATGTATGATTCTCCACCTCACCCTGTATACGTTATCTGGCAGAAGAGGCCCTAGACTTAAGTCAACCTTAATATTTTTTGTGCGGATAAATGGAAGACGGAGAGTGTAAAGAGTTAGTAAATTGCTAAGGTTGCTACAGACCTGTGCTGCCATGACACGTTGTCTCTCTGCAATAAGGGTGCATTTGGCGCAGACGCAGTCTCTCCATCTGCAGTAGCGCTTGTGTCCTTTCAGCGCCGAGACGACCCCGTGGTTGCGGCAGCGTGCACATTTCGGCGTCCTCTGGTGGACAAACGGAGGCTGGTCAATGTTGCAGTATTGTTGTTGGAAGGCGGGGGACAATGGAAAAGTATAAGAGGGAATACTGGCGTCAGACTTTTCAAACTAAAGGCATCTAATGACAGGTTAATGACATTGCTTAAAGAACTACTATCTAATGCAAAGGTACACTAATAATGCTTACTTTCGCCGGGCCACCGAGTTCCACTTAATACGCCGGAAAATAGGCAATAGATACCATTAATGTCACATTGACGAAGAACGATAACCAGAGAGTGGTTGTACCGCTTGATCTTGCTCTCAGCTAAAAGCCCTCAAGGAAGCTTACATCTAAAGCTTTTACACAAAACAGTACCTATTTATAAATTTGCATATACCATGCTTGTTTGTTATATTGGTATTTGAAATCCTGGTGAGAAAGGGGTAAATCGAAAAACAATTTGTTTCATTTAATATTTTATGTGAATAATAAATAAATAAACCTACCTAGAAATATCTCTTATATAATTATTGATGATTTTTGGCAATATGTTCCAAAATGACTTAACTTAAATTAACTTATAATCGACACAGTATACTATTAGTTACACATGCAAAGAAAAAACCAATTTAGTACATTATGATTGTACCGGATCTAAGGTACCCTGAAATCAAAGAGATAATCCGAAAAGATGTCAATTTATCAAATCCCTATTAGCAGATAAGCCAGTCTGTTTAATATCCAGTAAAAAAGGCAATTTCGTTTTCGGCAATTTTTATTTGGTTTATCTAATTATTTATAGTTAGAGATTGCAACTTCTGCTAACTTCATTTGACATAAATAATTTTGGTCATAAGATAATAATCAGGTAAGGTTGTATTAAAGGATATTAAAATGAAATAGTCAAATACAAATCAGATTAGGTATGGTTATAAAAACATGTTTACAGAAGGTCCTGCGTCCAACCCAAAATAACAGGAAACGCTTTGAGTCCAAAACACACAATGCAGACGCAAAAAACGCTACTTCCAACACCCTTATAATCCAATAATGTTACATTACAATTACCGATATCACATTTCAATTCAATACAAATTGCAAAGTAAAATAACAATGAATTACATCAAAATTGGGCAACTGTGTCGACTCAAGTTACTAGGCAAGGAAACTATGATATTGTTGATAATTAAAGGTTAATGTGCGAATTTTGGTATTAATTTTGAGGTGTCAATGATTCTGCAGGAAGTGTAAACGAAACCGATGGTTTGCTGACAATAAGCTTATAGAACGTAGATAATAATATTAAGAATGAACGCATAAATTTAATTTGTTCAGAATTTGTATACAGATAAAAATTTAATCTAATTATTGCAAATGTAGTCACAAAATTTGTATTTCCCTTAATACTTACTATAAACACCTATTTTGGGCTATGTTTTTTCTTTTGTGGGCTATACTGCAAAAAATTAACCTTTTCCTTCATCAACTCTTATAAGATTGCGAATGAAGAATGTTTGCATGTCAGCACCTGTAGGTTGACTGGTAGAAAAGGCGGTTGTGACGCAGTGCGTCACTTTCGCAAATGGCCTTAAGTCCGCCGTTTGCAATTTCATGTAATAAAATTTTATAAATAAAAAAAGAAATAAAAATTGCCGCCGCTGAGTTTCTGACTCCGATTCCTTTTTAATTAATTCATTAGAATTTAAGTATTATTGTCATTCAAAAATTACTTTATATTTAGCACTTACCAAAATATGGATTGTTTAGAAGTAGATACCTACTCAACATTTACCCATAATTATTTTGAATTGAAGTCCCTGGTACTCGTTAAACTAAGAAACCTCCGAGCTGATTTTAGATTATTACTACAAACCATCATTCTTTTCATGTTTGTATTTTGTTTCTACGCACTTATAACTAGCAGGTAAAGCATTTTACACACCACATTGACATATTTATTATAAATCCGTACATTTTCTCTTCTTAGATGATACTTTAAAACACTTTCAAACCCTAAACTAACACTCGTTGACTCCGTCTTGTCAATCTAAACGAGTCCATTAAATATTTACCTGATACCTCTCCGAAGCTCTGAGGAAGAACGGCGGCAACGCAGCCAGAACAGGGTGCTGCACCAATTGCGAAACGTCTACGCCGTTCGGAAGCGACATTTCCATAACCAGGTTCTAACAGTAACAGTCCAAAACCACGTAATCACACAAACATATTAACACAAAAACATTAACTGTCAAAATTTCAAACAACGTCAAATTAGGAACGCGGAACGCAACAGTTAAGGCGACGTACCGCGCCGAGTTGCTACCGACACTGTTGCTTCATTTTCGGCGCTGACAGTTGCCGGGGACGGACTCGCTAGAGCGGGACGGGACGAGTGTGAAACGTCACACTGTATTCAAGCGATAGCGGCATCCCACTCTCTCTATAGTGTTAACTGTATATGTTGTATCATCCGGTTATATAAAATGTTGTCAGCAGAGAGCGTCGCGAGCACCAATGGCAGCGCGATCCGTTCCCGCCTCCGGCCGCTGATTGGTCGCCGCAAATGCTGAAACTTAATTTATAAAGGTGACTTTTTTGAGAACCAGTTTTTGTGTTACCGGACAAAGCTCTATTGAGAGAAGCACAAAAAACACAATTATGTTTGTTATTCGCGTGGATTCAGATTCTTTTTAATATTTATTGTTGTGGGTTTGTTTAATTGTTTAGCTGTTTGTTGCCTATGAGTTTGTTTGTTGAGCATTATTTCATAATGGGATTGGAATATGCGATAGTATTGAATGACTATCTGTCTGTTTATCTTTTGGTTAAGTTTATTTATTCGGACGTGGAATATTCTTAGCGTTGTTATCGAAACCGTTATCAAATTAAATAATTAAGAAATAGAAGGAAAAGTCTTATTAATTTCTGTTACATTACATTCTTGAGTTTGTATAAGAGCAGTATTCTTTTTTCTCATTACCGTTTACTTAAGTAACTATACATTGGCTTGGCTCAAAATGGCTTCCTTTCTCTTCTTCTAAGATTTCATATAATTATAATTTTTATTTTCATAATTTCACCATTTCGCACCCTTTGGGTTTTTGGGTTCTGTGAATCTTACCTTTGTCTACCCTCTAATATATGTATTTTGTAAATGTATTTATTGATTTTGATTTTCTTAGTAGCAGAAGATAAAAAGACCTTCGATGAAATAATATACTTGTTGACTTCCAATTTGTAGATATCTACGTTGGGTTATCTTAAACCTTGGACTTAGTTTTATTCCTTCTTTAGGAAGAAATGTTGCACACTATAGATAATGTATTGAAATCATAACTGCTTCCAATCGGTCGTTTGAGGGAGGCCTATGTCCAGCTGTGGACTTTCTGCGTCTGATATTATAAAGATTGTAATAAATATTCTAGATATCCAATTTGTGCATGATGATGGTTTTATACATAAAATATTCTGCGTCTTGTATTTACTTCCATCGAGCAATAAATCATCTGATACTCCCTTTAATTTTATTCCTAATTCGAATGTCGAACGCGAGCGGAAGGTGCGCCCAAATTGAAATATTTCAATTTACTTGTCGGAGGGAATTCGATTTAAATTACAATGAGAGCTGGCAGTGGGCGGGAGGGGGTGAGGTGAGCAGGGTGGGGGGCAGTGCGGGGCAGGGGGACTGTAATTATCAATGTATAACTGAATATCTGCGCGTATTGTGTTTGAGCCGATCGGGAATGTGCTACAGGGTGCCGCGGCTATAATAAAGTTCCACTTTTTATTTGAGTAGACAAAAGGTTTCGGCTTGCCCTTCGATTGATTGAGGGTTTGGTTCGTGGCCATCTGTGTTATTGGTGGATTGACGTTCGTGAATGTTGGCTCACTGAATAGAAATTCAACTGACGAGTAATTGCTGAAAGTATGGAAAATAAATTTGAGTGTCTTTATCTCATCAAATTGAAACAGCTTTATCTTTAATTTAAACAAATTATCTAAATCATCTTAACTATCCATTAAAACTAAAATAATAAATCTGTTAAAGATAGCAAAACGCAAAACTAAAATAAACAAAACGCAATTCCTACGCGGGCAACACCGGGGGAATTACTTGAATTTTCAAATCTCCAATTCCTTTGTTCTTACACATTCATATCATTAACGGCTCAACGACACTTTGTAATCTTCTTCCTTACATTATATCGGTCCTATGTATTTACAGTTCTTTTATTTACTTCCCAGTATAGTTACCATATAAATAGTTAGCAGATAGGGAAGTCCTTTTTTTTCTAAAATCTTATAAATGAATAAATAATAAATATATAGGGACTTATAACACTGATTGAGCTAGCCCCAAAGCAAGTAAGTTTGAGACTTGTGTTATGGGATACTAACTCAACGATACTATATTATATTACAAATACATTCGCCTGGTTCAAATTGTTCTGGGTCTATATGGGTTGTTGACGACAGACAGCGTGCCGCCTAAAATTTGTAAGAGGACCGACCAATCAGGACGCCTACATTTCAGCCAATGAGAGGCACACCCCTCCTCACGCACACTCGGGCGATCCCCGAGCGCGCGCCCTGATTGGTCGGGACACTCACGCGTATCGGCGCTACCTGCGAGTAGCGCCCATTGTATATATATAACCCTAGCTTGTACAAAGTTTGTAGTTAGTCAGTCGTAGTTAGTCAGTCGTAGTTAGTCAGTCAGTAGTGCAATCGAGTTCAGACAGTGTACAAGCAGCAACAGTGAATATACCATCAGAGCGAAAATCTCTCCGGCGTTTCATTTGGAACCAGCATCTAGTGTCTACAGTCCACTAAACATCCTTACAAGGACCTGCGTTGGCCCATCGTCAACAGCGCGTGGTCCTTCGAGCCGGATCAAGAAACAAGAATTGGCGTTCAAGAAACACCTAGGGGATCAAGATGGTCGTCACTCGAAGCCAAAGTGGAGTGGATGAGGGTCGTCGCGTATTCGACGAGCCACCTCAATCACCGTCCGCATCAAGCGCTGCGCCTGTCCTTTGAACTGGAGTTCCCACCGGCGCCCCGCTGCCTGGGCACTCAGTGCAATCTGAGGTGCCCCCCACCAACGTGCCTATACGTGATCAGCATCGTACACGTTTGGTGGCGCATTCCGGCCAGCCGACCGCAACCGGGACACGGTCACGAACTGCGCGCTCTACACGATCGACTGCGAGCGCCGTGGCACGTCTACAGTTCGAAGCCGAAGAACGCCTGGCCGCCATTCGACGCCAGGAGCTTCAGATCGAAGCTGAACTCATAAAGAAGCAACTGGCTGCCGACCTCGCCGAGCTTGAGGACGACGACAGCGTCGAGGAAGATGGGGAGCCGACCCAGAACATCAGCCGAGTTCACGCTTGGTTGGACGAGACGACGCCGAGCGCCGCCCTCACCGTACGGAGGGAGGCAACCGCCAACTTCGCGCCCGAACCCGGTCCAGTCAATGCAGCGCCTCGAGTGGATGCCGCCGACAGCGCCGCGACACCCGCCGCCGCGACGCTGACCGCCAGAGGCAGGCGAATCAGGCAGGTCACCGACGCCGCACAGCCGCGGCATCGAGAAGCTTGCCGCCACCATGGAGAAGATGATGTCGTCTCGGCCACCGCCGCGCCAGACTACAGACTTGCCGCACTTCTCCGGGTCTCCGAAGGAGTGGATTTCTTTCGCCGCCGCCATGCGAGAGACCACGCAGCTCTACAAATTCACGCCTACGGAGAACATCGCAAGACTTCGCAACTGCCTCAAGGGAGACGCCCGCGACGCCGTGGCGTCACTGCTGAACTCCGCCACACACCCAGACGTCGTGATGGAGACGTTAGAGCAGTGCTTCGGGAGGCCCGACCTCCTAGCCGATCAAGCCTTCGAAGACCTCCAGAATCTGCCGCGACTGGGGACAACGGCGATGGAGCTCAACACCTTCGCCGTGAAAGTGCAGAACATCGTGGCCGTCCTGAGCAACGTCAAGCAAAGCTGCCTGCAGGACTCGCTGTTAGTACGAGAAGTACTTGACAAGCTCAGCCTGCACCTGAAGCCCCGATGGTACGACTTCGCCGAAGCCCATCCGGGCCGCGAACCCGACATCGTCAAGCTGTCGAGGTTCCTGATGAGGGAAGCCAACATCACCCTCAAGCACGGATTCTCCAAGGCGAAACCGAATCCGAGTCATCAAAAGCGAGAGCCGCCTCGCACCGCCGCCGCTGCCTCACGACCGGAGGCAAAGAAAAAACAAGTCTACGCTACGACTACGCCGAGCGAAGACGAAAATCGCTGCCCAGCGTGTGAAGAGCCGCACACGCTGCCCGACTGCCAGAAATTCAAGAAGATGCAGTACGACGAGCGCTGGGAGGTCATCAAGAAGAACGGGCTGTGCTTCAAATGCATCGCCAGCCGACACCGACGCTACAACTGCAAGAAGAAGACTTGCAGTATCAATGGCTGCAGACGACCTCACCACCGGCTGCTACACGGCGAGCCGAAACAAGAAGGTGCCGACTCCGCCGGCGCCACCACCGCCATCACCGGCGCCGCTGCGGCGGCCGCCACCGACAGCGACACTGCAACCGTCACTGCCACAGCTACGCGCAGTGACGTCAAGCTGAAGATCTGCCCAGTGACAATCTCCGGGAAGCGCGGCAGCCTTAAGACCTTCGCGCTGTTCGATGAGGGCTCCACCGTTACATTGGTGGACGACGACCTGGCGCGACACATTGGCGCCGACGGTCCAGCGACGTGTCTACAAGTGAAGAGCATCGGCAGCAAGAGACAAGACGTGAGGAGCCGACGTGTCAAGCTCACAATCAAGGGCGCTGGTGGAGAAGAGTTCAGCATCGCCGCCAGGACGATGGCGGGCCTGGACCTCACGCCGCAATCTATTTCGGCTGACGTGCTACAACTGCGTCATCTCAGCGACCTCAGCGCGGACGACGTAGTCTACAGCGACGCAAAGCCTAAAATTCTGATAGGCACCGACAACTGGCAACTCATCGTGACACGGGAGCTGCGCTGCGGGGGAGCAGAGGAGCCGGCCGCCTCGAAAACCGAGCTCGGCTGGGTGCTACACGGAGTGATGCCGAGCGTGATGCTGAGACGCGCACACGACGTCTTGCACGTGGTCATCAACGAGCCTGCCGGTGCCGAGCCGCTAGAGGACTTAGTGTCCCGACACTTCCAACTCGACGCTTTGGGGGTGTCGACATCTTCACAGCATATGAAGATCGAAGATAAGCGAGCCGTGAAGATCTTCGAGGACGCTTGTACCTACGCTACAAGGACGGGCGCTACGAAGTGGGCCTGCCGTGGCGCAACGACGAAACCCAGCTGCCGCCGAGCTACAACGCCGCATTGAAAAGGCTGAAGACACTCGAGGCCAAGCTTGAAAAGGACCCGAACGAGAAGAAGCAATACCACGCCAAGATCAACAGCATGATCGACAAGGGCTACGCCGAGCTCTGCGACGGGACCGAAGACGCCAGTCCTGTTTCGTGGTACCTGCCTCACTTCGCGGTACGCAACATAAATAAGCCCGGCAAAATAAGGGTGGTACTGGACGCGGCGGCGAAGACCCACGGGACGTGCCTGAACGACCATCTACTTCAGGGGCCTGACATGCTGCGGTCCCTCAACTCGATCCTGTTTCGCTTTCGAGAAGGCGACTACGCAATCACCGCGGACATAGAAGAAATGTTCCTGCGAGTGAAGATCCAGAGGAAGGACCAGCCGGCTCAGATGTTCCTGTGGCGGGAACGACCGACGGACCCGCCGTGCAAGTACAAGATGACGTCGATGATCTTCGGGGCATCCAGCTCACCGTTCCTGGCCCACAGTGTGCGCAACAAAAACGCACACCACCATCGAGACACACACCCGGCCGCCCTACGGCCAATAACGGAGTCGCATTACATGGATGACTTCGTCGAGAGCTTCGACGACCTCACGCATGGGAAGGAGGTCATCAGACAAGTGGATGAGGTCCACAAACACGCGGACTTTCACCTGCGCGGCTGGAACAGCAACAGCGCCGAGCTGCTCGCTGCTACACAAGAAGACCGCCGTGCCAGCGCAGCAACAACGCAGCTGGGCGGAGCCGAGAAAATGCTGGGACTTCTGTGGGACTCCAAAACGGACAGCCTGAGCTTCAACACCGCCTTGAACAAGGTTCCTGAGGCGGTCCGGACACGCACAAGGGCGCCTACCAAACGCGAGGCGCTGTCAACAGTGATGAGCATCTACGACCCGCTCGGACTCCTGTGCTGCTACACCATCACAGCGAAGATCACGCTGCAGAAGTTGTGGCGCTGCCAGACTGCATGGGACGAGCCGGTGCCTGAGGACGTCGCGACCGACTTCGACGCGTGGCTGGCCGGGCTCCAAGCTATCCAACGCCTGCGAGTACCTCGGAGCTACAACGGAGGGAGCGACGTGCGACGCAGAGAACTCCACGTCTTCTGCGACGCGAGTGAGGACGCCTTCGCGACGGTGGCATACTGGCGGCTACAGCTGGAGTCCGGCGAAGTCAAGACCGTGCTAGTGGCGGCACGAGCTAAGGTGGCGCCTTTGAAGACACAGACGGTGCCGCGCTTGGAACTGCAGGCGGCGCTGATTGGCGCTAGACTCGCGAAAACCATCAAAGAAGACCATCGCATTCGAGTGGATGACACGTGCTACTGGAGCGACTCGCAGACCGTACTACATTGGCTGCGCAACGGGAGCCGCAGATACACTCCGTTTGTCGCACACCGTCTCGGCGAAATCACCGAGTCATCGAGAGCAACAGATTGGCGATGGGTGCCGACTCATCTCAACGTCGCCGACATCGCTACGAGGAGCGGCTACGTCCCAGAAGAAAACGACGTGTGGTTCTCCGGGCCAGAGTTCCTGAGACGGCCGAAGTCTGAATGGCCACAATGGGACGCATGCCGAGAAGACACCCGTGAGGAAGAAGTACACGTCATCACGAAGAGCCAGGACTCAGCGCTACCCGACATCGAGCGGTTCTCTTCATATGACCGCTTGATAGGCGCTACAGCTCAAGTACTCCTGTTTCCTCAGCGCTGAAAAGATCGAAGCGTCACGCTGAGCCAAGACCACATCAAAAGAGCGACCCGGCTGTGGTTACAACGTGCGCAAGAGGACTCCTTTCCACAAGAAATCCTCGAGCTCTAGAAGGGGCGCGCCGTGCCGAGATCCAGCCCGCTACGCCGATTCGCTATCAAGCTGGAAGACGGCCTACTGAAAATCGACGGGCGCGCGAACAAGGCGGACATCCCAGACGAGGCGAAACATCCCATCGTGTTAAGTGGACGCCACAGCTTCACCAAGCTGCTCGTGGCCCGGGCCCACAAGCGGGCCGGGCATGCCAACCCGGAACGAGTCGTCAACGACCTACGCCAGCAGTATTACATCGTGCGACTGCGGCCTACGGTGAAAACAGTGGCGTCTTCCTGCCAGATGTGCCGCCTTAGGAAGACACACCCGACGAGCCCACCTACGGGAGACCTACCAGCGGAACGCCTGCAAGCCTTCCGACGACCCTTCAGCTGTTGTGGGCTGGATTACTTCGGCCCAATGACCGTCACGATCGGCCGGCGGCATGAGAAGAGGTGGGGCGCCTTGTTCACATGCCTCACCACAAGAGCCATACATGTGGAAGTGGTGGCGTCACTCACAACCGACTCAGCCATCCTGGCGCTGAGACGGATGGCGGCGCGGCGCGGTTGGCCCGCCGTCATATACACGGACAACGGCACCAACTTCAAAGGAGCAGACGCCGAGCTGAAGAGGGCCTACAAGGAGTGGCTGCCTGCACTCAACCGAGCCGGCCTCACCTACGGGACAACGTGGAAGTACATCTCACCGGGTGCGCCCAACCAAGGAGGGGCCTGGGAGAGGATGGTGCGCTCCGTCAAGACAGCGCTCTCAACAACACTACACGAGAAGGCTCCAAAAGAAGAGGTCCTGTCAACCCTGCTCACCGAGGCGGAGCACTCAGTCAACTCTCGACCTCTCACACACGTTCCCGTCGACCCAAGTGACCCAGAAGCATTAACGCCTAACCACTTTTTGCTGGGGTCGTCTACGGGCCTGCCTTTCGCCGGAGCGTGTCACGAAGCCGACAGGAAAACATGGAAGGCCGCGCAAGGACTAGCTGACATCTTTTGGCACCGCTGGCTGAAGGAATACCTTCCAACCATCGTGCCACGCTCCGACCGCCACGGACGTCAAGAAAGAATAGAGGCCGGCCACATCGTGGTCATCGCCGACCACACCTTACCGCGCAACACATGGCCTCGGGGGATCGTCACACACACCTTCCCCGGGCCCGACGGCGTGGTGCGCAACGTCGAAGTCAAGACTGCGGGCGGAACTTTTCGACGACCCACCGCCAAGCTCATCGCGCTCCAGTCATCGACCGCACTCTCCCCGGACCAGGGGGAGAGGACGCGCTGCACAACGGGCACGCAGTCGTCTTCCAGGGATGGCTACGGAACTCCTTCGCCGGAGGGAGAATGTTGACGACAGACAGCGTGCCGCCTAAAATTTGTAAGAGGACCGACCAATCAGGACGCCTACATTTCAGCCAATGAGAGGCACACCCCTCCTCACGCACACTCGGGCGATCCCCGAGCGCGCGCCCTGATTGGTCGGGACACTCACGCGTATCGGCGCTACCTGCGAGTAGCGCCCATTGTATATATATAACCCTAGCTTGTACAAAGTTTGTAGTTAGTCAGTCGTAGTTAGTCAGTCGTAGTTAGTCAGTCAGTAGTGCAATCGAGTTCAGACAGTGTACAAGCAGCAACAGTGAATATACCATCAGAGCGAAAATCTCTCCGGCGTTTCATTTGGAACCAGCATCTAGTGTCTACAGTCCACTAAACATCCTTACAAGGACCTGCGTTGGCCCATCGTCAACATGGGTCTATATAAAACATCCTAGACCCAGAACAATTTGAAAAAGGCCAATTTTCAACTTGCCCCGACCGGGGATCGAACCCGGGACCTCTGGGTGGCGGACTAGCATGGTGACCACTACGCCACGGAGGTCGTCAAATGGCTATAATAAACTAGATACTTAATAATCTAGTTGTTGTGTTCAACCTATAATGGACATTTTAATAAATTAAAGATTTTCTCCACCATGTCTCAAGCTAAATAACTAAGTACTTGTACTACCTTGTATATTATAATAGAAATAAAATACTTGTTAGTAAGAAGTATTTTTAAGAAATATCTAGTCTTAACTATCATACAGGTACTCAAAAGACGTACCCACTGCTCTGCTCCCCATAGAATCAGATCCCACGAGTATTGAGGTCACCTCCTGTAGAACAGATACAGGTGAGAGGGGTGAGGCGAGGTGTGAGCGGGAGGAAGGGAGGGGAAGGCGTAAATGAGAATTCCGCCGCGCGACGATCAATTCGCGAAATGTTCACATTTCGCAAACGTCTCAACTTGGCCGAAGAGCTCTAGGGGCGTAATATTGAATTCATGTCGATAGTCTTAATTATTTTTTAAATATTATAGTCATTATATAATCTCATCAGACGCTATGTGTACCTATCTATACCTAGTCATCTAGTGCTAAAACACCATTCTACCCGAATACCTATTATAAATCTGCTGCAGTAGTAACAAACTCATGAACAGTTGAAATTTATTTTATTTAGAATTTAATGATAGACTATAACTATATATAATGCTTATTTTACGATACAGCAGTTAAGAACCTATAAAAGGTGTGTATTGGTTGGTAGCGATATTACAGATAATATTACATTTGTAACTGCAAAAGGCAATACTATATAGTACTAAATTATATATTCGTCGCTAAATCGCAGGGTGGGAATTCTCAATACCTAATGTTTTGTAGCCTGCCTTTTCTATTTCGTATTTGACCTCCGAATCTCCAGCGCATTCGGTGATTGTTATTGTCTTGACTTCCCTACTCTTATTTATAAATCGCTTAAGTATGTGAATTTATTTAGTTTCCATCGAGTTAAAGAAAAACAATTTTACTCAACAAATAAAGAAAAGAAAACCTTAAGTCCTAATAATGCTATGCAGACAGCTTAGATTATATAAATAAATAAAAAATAAACACAATAACAAAGACCACTTGGTAAAGACCTAAAACTAAAATGGGCTTTCTAATTATTATCTGTTGAAAATGAAACTATCGATATTAACTTTCATCGACAGTGGCGCCTCCCTCGGGAGCGTGAGAGCGGAGTGGAATATCTTCGCAAGCGTTAAAATGAAATGTTCGCAATTTGAATATCGTTCATCCCTCCCCTCCCCCCGTCCCTGCCCTCCGGGCGCTCACCCGCCTGGGAATATGTCTTTGAAGGACTGAGGACGTAAATTTACGTGTTTTGGTGTTGATCTTCGTATTTCTGTTATAGCCTTTGGATAACACAATTTGTGAGAAAGTTCGATTGTCATTTATGAAGGCATATAGTTTTTAAAAGTTCATGATAATAAAACCGGCCAAGTGTGAGTTGAACTCACGTCGAGAGGGTTCCGTACAATGCCAAAGTTTGAAATTAATATAAAATATCACATTTGAAATCATCACAGTAGGGCGCGATTCGAGTTAACTACTACGCTCTCTAGGGTGCCTTACTACTATTTCCCGTAAGTGAACGTATTATTTTGATTTTCCAACTTTATTTTCAATTGATTTGTATTCTTATAGATTTTCTTGTCATCTACAAGTAATGGACTTATATAATATTTTGTATATTTTTCAAAATATCAGGTGCAGTATTTTCGGAAATCAAGGGAGAGGCTGGTCAATTTTCGACTTCTTTCATTATTAAAATCAAAACTATATTTATTTTACTATTATAACTAAAATATATTTAAGATCCTTATAACGAGCCATTTAATTTGATATAGGTATGATATGACACAGTAAGGTTTGAAAAACATTTTTTTTTTAATTTCCGAATTTAACCGCCCACCCTCCCCAGAAACCTTTATATAAAAAAAAATTTTAACTTTAACTATTGTGTTTCGGTCATAAAATTAGGTACACCATCCTTGCCACATTTCAGCTGATTTGGTCCAGTTAATTCGGAGCAATATGGCTGTGACAGACGGACGGACAGACAGACAGACGCACAAGTGATCCTATAAGGGTTCCGTATTTTCATTTTTTGTACGGATCGCTTAAAAATGTGTTACAAATACAATAAAATAAATATTATGTAGTTTTAATTTAATTTAATTTATGAAGTGGAAGAAACAGCTAATCTAATCTAAATATATATACATAACTCAAAGGTGACTGACTGACTGACATAGTGATCTATCAACGCACAGCCCAAACCACTGGACGGATCGGGTTGAAATTTGGCATGCAGGTAGATGTTATGACGTAGGTATCCGCTAAGGAAGGATTTTGATCAATTCTACCCCCAAGGGGATAAAATAGGGGATGAAAGTTTGTATGAAACTTTGCCAATTTTAAACCGATCGGGCTGAGACTTTGCATGCATGAAGAAAGGATTTTGATAAATTACGCCCCTACACGAGCGAAGCCGCGGGCAAAAGCTAGTTAACTGTATAAATCCCTTCGACTCGAAAAGAAGAAGACTATAAATGCAAAGTATCTGGGTAGGTACTGACGACTACGTTCAATAACACTTTATAGTACAACCTATAAGTACTTAGAAAACAGATTCATATATTTATTTTACTAATTAACATGGATCTTAGATAATTAAAGCTATACATAGGTTTATGTATTTGCCAAACATAAACCTAGATTTATGTATTTCGTCCGGGGAAGTACCACACCCTCACAGAAAATCGACGTCTGAGTAGTAGCGTCACCGCGTAAGAGAGAGCCGGAGCCCCCCACCCCTCCTCCCCTTCCCTCCCCCTACATCTTCCCTTCCTGAAAGGCCGGCAACGCTTTTGTTACACCCCTGGTGTTGCAGTTGTCCATGGGCAGCGGTGATCACTTACCATCAGGTGACCCGCTTGTTCGTTTGCCGCCCTATGACATAAAAAAATATACAATCAATCAATCATTTATTTGACAACAGATAGATAAAGACTAAGAGAAATATTTGTCTCACTGAGGCACACACATATACATGTTTACACAAATCAACACAAAATCATTGACGATAAGTTTTAGAAATAAGGTGAACCGCAGTGATACAAAAAGGCAATAATCTCGGCGTTAAAATTGCTCAGGGAGCAAACACTGATTTTCAGTCATCACCGTCGAGTGAGAGAACATGTATATATAATATAGTATCGTTAGTAATAGTTATCGTTAAAAATATAAACCCCGAACTTACATTTTGGGGCTAGCTCAACCTGTGGTAGGTATATTTTTATTTATATTTAAAAGTCAAAGTCAAAAAAGACTAAATAGAATCACCAAAAGAAACAATAACTCCAAAAATCCCAGACGTAGAAATGCACGCCCTGCGTCCGCCCCGCGGGCGCGGATATTGTGTTGTCGAAGTAATTTCGCGAGACACTGCCATATTGCTCCATCCCACGCCACGCACACATAGCTACTAGGTATTTGTACTATCACCGTATGACGTACTTAATCTAATATATAAAATTCTCGTGTCACAGTTTTCGTTGCCATAGTCCTCCGAAACGGCTTGACCGATTTTGATGAAATTTTTTGTGCTTATCCGGTATCTATGAGAATCGGCCAACATCTATTTTTCATCCCCCTAAATGTTAGGGGTAGTCCACCCCTAAATTTTTATTATTATTTTTTAGACAAAATTTTTAATTTCTATTTTTTTATGATACAACATACAAAAATACATACAATCCTCAATTTTGGCAAAACAACGTTTGCCGGGTCAGCTAGTAATTAAGTAAAAAAACTACCTACCTACATAGAATGCGACTGTATCCTACAATTTTGGTATTTTGATAATGTTGTCGAATTGACCCGACCTCGAGCATTGAATAATTTTTCAAAAGTAAATATTTGGCCAAGTGCGCGTCGGGCCACGCGCAGTGTAGGGTTCCGTAGTTGCGAATGCCAACTTTGAGTTCATGCCACTGAAAACGTCTAAAATCTAATTTTTTATTGAATTAGTACGAAATTTTCCTTTTCCGAGTACATTTTATAAGTTGATCGCCTATAACATTTTAATTTGTAAACCCTACTTAGCTCTGATAGTTTTCCTTTAAAGTTTGTTATATATACTATAGCTGTGAATTTTTTTACGAGTCTATATATAACCATTTTTAGCAGATAGAGGGAGGAGAGGGGGGACACTTGACTCTAACAAAAATGTTCACTTTAAAACCAAATATATCAAAAACAGATACCTAAATCAAAACACAGTGTTCACAAGCTTAAGACCTATTCAACGGTACCCCACATGATTGGTGAGTCGAGAAAAAAAAATACTATTCACTTTACTTGTACGAGAGCTACTTTAAAAAAAAATTTCGTCGGTATTTTATTTTACCACTTTTTCCGTATAATTACATACCCATACCAAATCACATTTTTTTAGTACTTATAGTCGCTGAGTAAAACCGCGGACGGACAGATAGACAGACAGTCAGACATGGCGAAACTATAAGGTTCCTTGTTTACTACTGAACCCTAAAAACCGACTTCGCCCCCAAACTACTCAACTGATTTTGATAACATTTCTACCACCTGGCAAGTATACCTACTCTTTCAAAAAAAAAAGAATTTTCCAAATCTGTGAACATACACAAAGATCGCGACAAGTTAATAACTTCCTCCTTTTTGGAAGTCGGGTAAAAAGACAAGTTATTATATAGGTATGTCTAGTAAAAGATAAAGATATGAAGAACTCAGGAGATATGGAAGGAGTCGGTTGTATCGAAGAAAAAATCGAAAAACTCATTTTATACACTAACCTAGATCGCCGTAGTTTACGACAGGAACATGCAACTCATAGTGAATACTACTGAAACAAATAGATACCTATAATTATACTTCACAGAGTGGAACAAAAGATGCTTTGTGGAGCAGGTTATTGCGTTTCGGAGAGAATTCTTTAAGTTATTTTAATGGTGCTTCCATATTATACTACTCTATGGCTCCCATACTGCTGTTAAAAATGTTTACAAACATTTTCTAACATTCAAATAAAATAACTTATTCTTGTTATTTTGTCATTATAAGTATTTATTATTCATTATTATAATAATTCTTAGTTAAAGTAGTATTTAAGTTTTAGGTTAATATGCATTTTAATAATGTTAGAAAATGTTTGTAAACATTTTTAACAGCATAGTGTGGGAGCGCCATTAGTTAAAACTACCTATTTAGGTACTATAATTTTTTTTTGCATTTACTCGAGTTTCTTTGTTTATAACTCTGTGTAAGTAGGTAAGTACACACAGGCATTGTGTCATAGGATGTTATGTTTGTTAAAAGAGGATTAGAATGTAACCAGGGGTAGCCAGGCAGGGTGCGGGGGTTTGAAATGAGGTAGTGACACGCTGTTCATAACCAAAGAAGTGATCATAGTTTGGTTTTTGGTTCTAGAGTGTAGATAATTTTCTCGGCTTCATCCATAACGGGGTAGGTCGCACAAAAACATCCAAAGGCCACACAAAAATTGAATAAAAAATAATGATGGCCTGCTAGTGCTCGCCGCATCGCTTCCTCAGAATCTCGCATCGGATTTTACGGTCTATGTGAGAAGAGAAGCAGTAATTCATACATTCTAAGTTTTTTTCTTCTTCCAGACCTGAATGGAAGAATGAAAATTGGATACATAAGTATACTTACCTAATATTTTACGAGATTTACGTACGTATTCTTGAAAAGAATATTAAGGCTCGGCGTAAACGGGCCACATCATAAAACGCGGCCACCGACCACTTTCCTACTAGTTTAGTGGCCGCCACCAGCGTCACGGTGTGCGGAAAGTCCTTACAAAATGTATGAAAACTGCAGGAAATTGTTGTGGCCGCGTTTGCGCCGAGCCTAAAAGTTTATGTCAAGTTTTCTCTTGTAGTTCTATCCCCAATCCCACATATTCGACGACCCTTGTTGTCATCGTGCCAGGCTGTCACACTGGAGGTTCCGGGTTCGATCCCTGGTCCTGGTCAAGATGAAAAATGATCTTTTTCTGATTGACCCGGGTCTTGGATAAACATCCAAGACCCGGGTCAATCAGATATAGTTATATATATATATATATATAGATATAGTTTCAGTCAATCAGAAATAGATGTATAGATAAACATCTATACATGTATTTGATAAAATATAGTATCGTTGAATTAGTATTCCTCGAGCTTACTTTGGGCACAGAATAAGTACTAGTACTCACGTACAGAAGTCTTGCTCAGAAAAAAATTCAAACAAATATCTACTTTATGTCATTAGCGCTATGGTTTAATTTAGCTCGCGTCAGAACTTCTCACCTCTTCTTTTAGATACCTAGACATTGCAAGCCAATTTCATTCCTATTACTCTGAACAAACGATTCATATAATTGAATTTTCCCCTTCGAAGTGGTCCGCGCGCATAGTAATAATGTAGGTATATTTCGATACCTAAACGGGGAGTGACGCAGGCCTGCTTTGGGGCTAGATCAATCTATGCGATTTGTCCGTGTATATTTATTTATTTATATTGTAGTGTAAGTAATATTTACCGCACGATTACGAATGTGTGCGTAATGAATGACATTACGTAAGTAAAATCAGTGTGGTAAGTACCACTTTTCGAGCGAATGTGTTGACAATAAAATAACTTTCAAACTGAAACAAAGCGTCCAGCCTCCGTCACGCAGTCCCGGCGCCAGCCAATGGGGCGCCTCGCAACAGTTGCAGTTCCCCCATTGGCCGCAACTGTTGCGGGCGGCGGCCGTAGTACATGGGCTGTGAAGGCTTTTCTTATGTACTGGGAGCCTCTGGGGCGAAGGCCTACGAATTATTAAGGACGATAATGTTACGCCCTCTCACGTTATGACATCAGAGGGCTCACACAATATATAGACTTGTCTATAGGTAATAAAAATAGGCATCAATTCTTTTTAACTTCAGGTACTTACCTGCAGGCATAAATACTGACCGTACAGTACCCATCCCAAAAAAGTTCACATCTAGCAACGGACATGGCACGTTAACAAGCATTTTTAAACGACCGAATGGAAGAAGATGGGAGAGAGCTTTGCCCAAGAATGAGACAAAAAAAGTGAAAAAACGAGCGAGCGAAGCGAGAGAAGTTCTTAAAGTTTACTTAAATATGTAGATGGTATGTTTGTTTGACCTCTTAGATACTTCGCGTATCTTTGATCAGAAATCTTTATTCAGTTTGATGGTATTTTATTAAATGTTTAAACTTGACCCAAACCGCTTTAGGAGTAGTTCGCTGATAACGTCCTTTGCGACTGCGGTGCCAATCAATCGATGGACCACCTTCTGTCGTGTCCGAATTGCCCTACGCCGTGAACCATCGAGGACTTAAATGAGGCTAAGATAGAGGGTTCGCCGTGGCCAAATGTTTTTGAAATAGAAACTATACTGGAACCATTTTGACTCGCCAAGAAGAAGAAGCTCGGGATGAACTACTAGTGTTATAAGATTCCAAATATTTGATTGATTCTTGTAGAAACCGATTTACGTCCAACATCAATGTTGTATATAAACCTATCTACGCCATATCGTCAATTCTATTGCCACCATAACCATAAAAGAGCGCGGCGGGCCGCACACAGCACTAGCCAGCGCAGCAATCCGGGATATTTGGCAGAGGGCGGTCACACACAGCGGGCCATACGTCACAGAATGCTGACCGCGCTCGCGGCATAGAGTGGATACGGCTCTGAAGTTAACAAAAAAAACTAAAAACTGGCTTCACTCCCAAACTACACAACTGATTTTGATAGAATTTCTATGGAAACACCTGACAATTATGCTATTTCAAACAAAAAAAGATTTTTAAATCGGTCCAGGCGTCTCCGAATAATCGGTGAACATACATAATAAAAAGATCGCGAATTGATAACTTCTTCCTTTTTGGAAGCCGGTTAAAAATGGGTTATTATTTAATACCTAACTTATTATAAAGCCGTCTGGTCACTGTGTCTCCAGCATGTCTTGTGCTTGTGACACATTGGCCTTATCTTTTTTAAGCCATTTCTGGGTAGCCTTGCAACAACGATTTTTGTCTACTTTTTTTTTACTTTGTCGTGTCAAGTCCGTCGTCGTAGTTCTATTATTTTTTTTGATTACATTTTCTACTTTTATTTGCTGTTTCATTTCGTCTTTTCGATCACTTATTGTGTATATCCCGTCATGCTCCTCTCCAGTCTTTGACATTTGAAAGTAATTGCTTTTCATGACTTCTTTTAAACACCAGTAGGTATCTTTTCCATATACGTTTGCCACTCTTTTGGATAATTATATCGTTTTGATTCGTCAAAGATACATATTATTATTGACCTAAGCAGCTGTATTCTTTGACATTATAATACATAGGGCGCACTATAAGTTTCCGGAACTGGCCACTTACATAAACAATATTTAAAAATTTATTGCAACATTTGAAAATAGAACTCTTTGGCTGTAGAATGCAGTTTGTTTCATCTGACTGTCTTTTGTTTTTACCATTTAAAAAATTGTGTGTCTGCATCAACATGGATTTCACTCGGGAAAATTTTCGTAGTATGATTTTCTACGATTTTAAGTGTAATTTGACAGCTCAACAGAGCATCGCTCGGCTTGAAACAGCTTTTGGCAATGAAGCACCATGCAAGACAACTGTTTATAGCTGGTTTGCAGAATTCAAGCGTGGTCGTATCAATCTCAGTGACGAATCTCGCGATGGTCGGCCGTCCACCGCTGTGACCAACAAAAACATCGATGCTGTGCGCCGTATGATTGAAACAGACAGGCATGTGACCTACCATGAAATTCGCGCATCCTTAGAAATAGGCATGAGTCAAATACAATTAATCCTACACAAACATTTGGGTGTGAGAAAGCTGTGCTCGCGGTGGATCCCACACAACTTGACCGAGGCTCAAAAAACGGACCGCGTCACTTGGTGCAGTGCCATGCTTACCAGATTCAACGAAGGTGCGTCAAATTTGGTGTGGGACATAGTAACAGGTGACGAAACATGGATTTATTGCTACGATCCCAAAACAAAGCAGCAATCGAGCGTATGGGTCTTTCAAGATGAGCCGAAACCAACCAAAGTGGCGCGCGTGAAAAGTGCATCTAAGCGGATGATTGCTTCTTTTTTTAATAAAACTGGACACGTGGCTACTGTTGCTTTAGAGAATCGTCGTACAGTGAATAGTGACTGGTACACGACCAATTGTTTGCCGGAAGTTATTGACGAACTCCGTAAAAATAACCGTAAACGCCGTATCATCCTGCACCACGACAATGCTAGTTCTCACACGGCCAGACAGACAAACGACTTTTTGAAGGCGAAAAATGTAGAACTCATGAGTCATCCTGCATACAGTCCCGACCTGGCACCATGTGACTTTTTTCTGTTCCCAAAAATTAAGAACCAATTACGCGGTCAACGATTTTCATCACCAGAAGAGGCTGTCGAGGAGTATGAAAAACACGTTGCAGAGGTCACCACAGAGGAGTGGCACAAAAGTTTTCAAAACTGGTTTCATCGAATAAAAAAGTGCATAGACGCCAAGGGAGATTATTTTGAAAAACAATAAATTAATTTTGTACCTTTAATAGTATTTTTTCATATTCATTCCGGAAACTTATAGTGCGCCCCACGTATATAAGCACTCCTTGTCCACCATAGACCTAGATTTTTTTTACTTCGTAAGTGGTCCACTCTAAAAATTATGACATAGCAGTCCACATTTCTAATTTTGATGAGTTCACAACAGTAGACCGAAATAACCTTGGCCTTGATATCAGTTTAATAACTGACTGTTGACGTTTTTGGAGAAAATGCTGAAGTACAGTTTTTTGCCTCTTCTTTGGTACTTGCGCTTAGGAAGCGGCAATAAATTTAGCTGAAAGTAAATGATCTGACGTCAACAACTTATGAAATCGAAAGAACAAATTGACAATTGTAAAGGTATACAAACATCCAAAGATAAATAAATGATTTTTATTTTTTTAATGGTTTAGCTACCTACATCTGTCAGTACGGAATAGCACTTTTCTCAATCAGCACCGGCCATGCTGCAACTTTTATTCAGGCGAACGTTTTTTATTATTGATGTTGATATCAACTCGATTTAAAATATTTTATGAGTAAAATCTATTTTGGCCATGTCCCCTCTATTTCTTACGAGCCGTTCCGAGATCTATTCCAGCCGTGTCCACACTATTCCTCGCGAGCAACAAAACGCCGCGGCCGCGTTTTTGCGTCTGCGACTGAGTTTGATGGAGAGCGGCGCGGGTCGTCTGGACTTCCTTTGACTCTACAGTTTCGGCTCAAAGGCGGCTTAGTCTTATTTCACGACTGCTTAAAAAGCCAATTTGTAATGATTTTAGGGTTCATGCAGTTTTTTTTTGTATTTTTTTTCTGACTCTCAAAGGCATGGACTTGTTTTATTTGACGACTGATAAGTAGCTTAAACCTAGTATACAACATGTAACGGAAAAGGTTATCAACCCGAAAGGGAGTTAACATACTAATCAATGTGAACAACTTTTACTATGGGACCATCCCTGAAATCGTAAAAAAAATCGTCAACTCCATACAAAATTAAATACCTACCGTGCCAAAATGTATGGACATGCAGATTTTTTTACGATTTCAGGGATGCAATGGTCCCATAGTAAAAGTTGTTTACATTGATTAGTATGTTTATACTATTTCAGGTTGACACCCCCTTTCCGGTACACGTTGTATAGGGGACGTGCACAACGAAGGTGCTGCCAACTGGTGCCTCCAACCCGAAACTTTTAGGCTATCAATAATTGACAACACGAGTAAAAACAATTTATTTTATGGGTGAAAAATTATCTAAATGATACTTAATAATGTATTGTTGCATTTCTGGATGTTGGAATTCATCAAAAAACAATAACCCTATAGTTGGTGTGCATAACTTGCTGTAATGCTTAACTTTCTTTCTATATAATGTCCTTTTTAATTAAGTACAAATATTTTAGGAGGTGATTCAGTCCATCATTTTAAACAAGTTTTCCCAATAAATATATATAACGAAATACGAAAAATTTTTTTGCATTTTTCATAGTAACGATATCACGTGACTACTTCGGTTTGTATGAGAACCTAAATATACATAGATAAAAAATATATAGATATACATTTATTGGGCAAAGTTGTTCAAAATGATGGACTGAATAACCTCTTAAAATATTTTTACGTAATTAAAAAGGACATTGTATGCTTTACCAACGTGAATAAAATTTTTGCTGGGTCAATTATTCCAGAACAAACATTTATACCAGACTGAACATTACAACAAATTCTACTATTGTAAAAATTATATAAATTCTCTATTATTAAAGTTTGAGAGGAATAGTAACCAGTAATGCATATTGCATAGTTGATGGTGATAAATATCTAGTATTACTTGGCCATTTTATTTAAACTTCTTTTCTCAGTATACCAGATCAACTAGTTCCTGCAGACATAATTTCATTTTTAACCCCCGGAAAAAATAGGGGTGTTATTAGTTTGACGTGTTGTGTATGTCTGTGGCATCGTAGCGCCCCATTTCTGGAGAATATACGTAGTGAATGAACTAAGGCAATTACGAGATAAGCTTACATTTTCCTAAAAAGCTACATTTACAAACTGAACTTATGATGTTTCTGTTGCAATCAAGCTGAAAACTGAATTAACTATGAAGAGCTTTAGACCTTTCAACATATTTTGGCCACGCTGTCGATTATTATATACCTACTTATTCGCTGGAAACCATATATATTTTGTAATTTCTATATAAAATAAAAAATAATTTAAATTAAATATCTCTTGTTTATAATGTTGACTGCAGAATGACAGCTCCTACAAGTTTCTTTTATTATCCGCATAGGGTCGCTTTTGTCGTTTTAGTGCTGCCACCTATAGTTCGTGCACGCTCCGTATAGTACTCTGTGGCTAGAACCAACAGTTTACTGGCCTTTCAATGCACGAGGGAGCTCAATTTTTTTTAAATTTTACAGACTGTTAGAACATTTCTACTACTACACACTCCAAATTAAATTTATTTAAAATAAACATTTTAAATAAAAGACTCAAAGATTTTCGCTAAATTCATTCGTTAGTCCATTATAAAAATTATTCGTTTTATAGTAGCAGCTTAAATGTATATAGTGCTGCCATCTATGAGCGAGTAGTAAGATACTGAAAAACTATGAATTAGTGTCATCTGTTAACAAGTAGTTAAACTTTAAAGAAAGTTGTAAAATACGTATCTAGGTGGCGGTAAGGCTTTAGTCATTGCTTCTTGTTGCTCGGAAAGTTATGCCGACAAAGTGATGTTTAAAATAATATGTAGATGGCGCTTTATTTATACTTGGTATTTAAGACATCTCTTCCTGTGAATGTCTTGAAGGCCCTGAAGCAATTTCTAAATTGGGAAGTGCGGAATACTCAGGTTTTGGCCAGCCTTAAAAAATTACAGACTTGCTGCCGTACCACTTAATATAAGGACTATTGTTAAGGATAGCACGTTCCTCAGGACATTAAAAACATATCTATATTATAAAATGGTATACGATTAACGAATACTTCGAAGATAAGGAAATGTAGTAATAAATATATAAATAAATTGGTAGCAAACGATGCCTGTTATAAGAAATGTAAATTAGAGATGTTTTTAGTATGTTAAATTGTTTAAATAAGGATAATCCTTCTAATCTTAGTAAGTTTAAATATTTTTATTAAATGTAGCGCCCTGTCAGGGTCTCATGTGCATTTGTAAGTTAGATTTAAATTTCACAATTGTCATGAAAACATGAAATAAATGAATATGAATACTATGCACAATCTCCGGCAGCCTTGGGTAACATGCAATTTTTATCTTTTGAGAAATAAAAGTGGCAGCAGCACAGGGTAAAGATGCAACCGGGAAGTCCGGGAATGCGCTAAGATGAAGAGGAACAATCAGCGTAAATATACCTATAGTTTGATAATCATAACATAGTAACTTAGGCATAATAGGGAAGTTGCTTGTCCTATGTCCGCCATTACTCTTCCGAAAATATTAATTTAAAAAAAACACACTGTCTCTAAAAAAGAAAACTGTTTTATTTCGGGACCGCGGTGGGCACGGTTCAACTGATACAAGGTTGTATCATTTGTACTACCAGTTGTACTTTTCGGTAGTACGAAACAGCCCTTCCGGGTCAGAACGAAGGGGCTGTTTCGAATTTCTTATCTTGCTTCGTGTTCTTGCAATACTTGAATATTCTAAATTTTTGTGTTCTTCCATATTTGTGCGTATTTATGTCTTACTATAGACATAAATAAATATATTCTTATATTTATCTATGGTCTTACATCATTCAAATGCACCTTACATTCATCATAATATCTGATTGGGTTTAAAAATTCGGCAGTACAAAAATCATTTGTTAAAAATAAAAATTTTAAATACCAATTTTATGCAATTCGACGATATCATTTGAGAAATTGCTGTTCATGCACCAGCTTTCATGCATGTGTCATCTAGCAGGTATCGGTCGCCTGTCACTTTTGATCGATTCGCCGCAAAATTTCCGAGTTTGCACAAACAAACACAGAGCGTTGTCCGAGAAAGTGATAACAGTGACATTGACTTTGTCGATCTATCGATGAGGTTACCTTGTGATACTAAAAATATAATATCTAAATATCACTCAAATCAATAAGTCATGCAATCAAAAAGTTAACCATAATTATTATTTAATGCGTGGAAAAGTCGGTTGGAACAAAGTATGAAAAAAAAATCGTGACGTTAAAAGAGACGGTAAAATCTTACACATTTTTTTGCCTAGCTCCCATCCACCTAGGCCGTCCAAAAAGGAACTTTGTTCCAAAAACAAAGCTTAATGGATTTGTATTAAGAGATCAATTTTTGGAGTTCCGTCGCTAGAAACAAAAGACCGGATGCTATAAAGGATCTCTCGTCTCGGGCATCCGTCTGGCCGTCTGTAACATCCAATTTGTTACGAAACTACTGGGTCGTTTATATTGAAATTTTGTGAACATAGTACCTAAATTACACTTACGTGCATCATGACCAGTTTTGCAAACTTATCGTGAGAGGTATCAAATAAAAGGACACATGTAAGAATTAAAAATTATTCATTAGTAGGTATAGCTAAAAAGTAAATATTTTTGATTTTAGTAAAGAGATTATGCGAAAATGGTCCCTTCCCGGACGTCCGGAGCAAATAGTGAGATTAAAATTTTGAAAAAAAAAATAGTAGTTACTGAAATTTGTTCAGACAGACAGATTTTGGGTCTTTTGCTTCTAAGCAGGCAAAGCCCAGAGCCAAGGCCCAAAGGCCACTTTTAGCGTGATGGAGGCGAGAAGGTGGAAAAAGGAGTAGTGGTAGATTGCTAGCCTGGCTATTAACAAGATTCACATTTTCACCAATTACTTCGATCGGCTTTTACGAAAAGAAGCAGCCGGTACATTCTAAGTTTTTTCTTTTCTTGCAGACCAGCAAAAAACAAAATAAGATGGTCGCAAGCAGCGCCGGCTAGATTAGTGATCGCGAGGACTATAGGCTTTTAACCTGGTTTTGAAGCCTTGACTCTTAATTATGGGTACGGGGCTCTTGACAGGCTAAAAGCCAATAAAGGTTTTTAATCCTTTAGGCTAGGCCCGATGAATAGGCCAAACCTAAAAGGACTATAAGTCTTTATAGGCTTTTGGTTCAATGTTGTTTTGGCCATATTTAAGACGAATTGGTAGCTAAAGTGGCGCCCTTACTTGAAAAAAATTTTTTAAAACTAAATATAATAACCTTTGAAAGTAATATTGGTAGTCCGTCTAGTTTTAAAACTAGACGGACTATTAGTAATAATTTCAAAGGTTACTCATAAAATAGTTTAAAGGTCTTTCTAGACATTGATAAAAATCAAATTTTTAATTATTACCATATTAAATTTTAAAGAATTTATTTCAAATGAGGGCGCCACTTTAGCTACCACTTCGTCTTAAGTAAAATATAGACATATTTTCGATTCTGTTTTCAAAATTAATTAAAAATAAAATAAATCCTTTATTCATAATTATGATGGCTTACTCAGGCTGATACTAAATAATGGGTATAGCCTAAACATAATCGTATTACTTTAAAAAACCTAGTCACAAAAAGGCTTTTTAGGCTCATAGGCTTTTAAAAATGACATAGGTAACCCTAAAAAGGACCGACGGGCTTAAAAGCCTATAGTCATCGGGAACACTAGGCTAGATACGTTATCTGGTGCGAACGACCCCACGCGGTAATCGCTCAAGCTGTCACCGCCAAGGATGCTGTGTAGGTTGGAGATCTGACTCAAAGTACACATGTGACGTCTTTGAACACGACGGAGTAGACAGAGCCAGAGGCCGTAGGTGGAGGTGAAGCGTTTAGAAACCAATTACATGCAATTACGTTTTCATCTCTTACGGAATACAGAAAGCCTAGGCGCATTAAATACTTGAAGCGTGATGATGGGCCTGTGGGCATCACAAGAGCGTCTTATTGGGAATTTGTGGGCAGGACACATAGCGCAAAGAACCGATGGCCGATGTGGCGAAAAGGTTCTCGAATGGCGACCACATACTGGCAAGCGAAGCGTAAGACACCCAGGTAAGGTGGTCAGACAGCCTGACCAAGGTCGCTGGATGCAGGCCGCTATTGATCGGTCATGTTGGAAATCTTTGGGAGAAGCCTATCTCCAGCAGTGGACGTTATGCGGCTAAAATGATGGTGATGATTGGCCTATTCCATTTGTCGGCCTTTCAGACCAAAAGATGGTCGGAGCTAGAAGCAAAGTTTTATGTCTTCCTCTGCTAGACGTCCACGCTCCTTGAAAATGCATGAATTTTCCGGCTATTTCTGGACCATTATACATTTTAATGGTCAAAAAATAACCGGAACAGCGTACAGTACTATATTACAAGCTCTATTTAGTTTCACCTGTCCCGTTGTCTGTCTGTCTGTTATCAAATCTTGCAAGTTGAAGTTGACTCACTTCTCGATTTCCAATTGAGCTGAAATTTAGCACACATACGTTTATCGCGTGACAATGCAGTATAATGATCATATGGAACTGATCTTATGATGGAGCTGGAAAGTGGCAATGTGTACTGTAAGGTGGCCATAGGAACTCTGTAATGAAACGACGCAACCACAACAAGTTTGGGCTCGTTAGATCTTGTGGAGCACTTTAAATTTTTTAGATAAAACCTTGTTTTAATTATTTTTTTTTTATAATTACTTGTTTTAGGAGATAAAGTGGGAAAGCGTACTGAAGCAACACAATTGATTGAACAAGATGAGAGTTGTAGGGTAAGTATGTGAAAATTGTGGAAAGTCTTTTACAGTTTAGCTCTATAGTTTCCGGTCCTATTCTTGGCCGGGCCCTGTGCGAGCTCCCGCGACACAAAGGGCTCTCATCTGATCGCGCATCACTTATCAGGCAATTGATAACGTCCCGCGTGTCTGTTTGTCTGTGATCAGAGAGCAGTATCCTCGCGACCGGCGGCCTGAGAGCAACTAGCGACAGTCACAAATTAGCTGTTAGTTTTGTGTTTTTGGTGTTGGCGAGGTTTCGACAAGTAAGTCGTACATTTAAGAAGCATTTTGATGCTGATGGTGAAATATGATGAACAGAAGTTTTAAAAATAGGTGCATATCAAAGATTTTGAACATAGGCACACAAACAATGTTATTCAAAGATTTAAAGGTGTAGATGACAATTTTTTGTGATTGATATAATTTTTTTTTCAAAATTAATTGGACTGTTTTATAGGCATTTTTTTACTTTCAAATTATGTGTGCCAATTGAAGTGCTAATGTATCCAGATCGTAAGTAAACTTTCTTTGACATGAAAACAATTTTCTCAAAAAAGCATAGACCTATAATTTTTAGGAAAAGTAGCTATCTTTCTAAAACAGTATTCTTTTTATTTTAAAGCAGGTAGGTACAAATATACCAAGTTGTATAAGTATTTTTTTCCAAAAGAAGTTTTTTTTTCTTCAATCTACTCAATGAACTAAAAATTTGCATAGAATTTATTTGGAAAATCTTCATAAAAATATATTGTTTCGTAGAGAATCGTAGCGCGCGTCTCGCATCATGTGACATAGTTTTAGCCGGCGGCCGCGCGGCGGCGCCACTGAGCACGCTCACATGGTTCGTACTATCAAAACACGAAGCGCGTCATTGCGTCAACAATTAAAATGATCTAAGACAACAAATCGTTAACAGAATGGACTTAAAGATTTTGGGAGAATAAGACATTTATTTAGTTAGCGTAAAATAGATTTTCTGCTTTTGTGGTGAAGTAGCTCAAAATTTAAGCGCTTACATAAATTATTGGAGCCGAAAAGGGAAGGCTTTTGTCTAGCATTGAGAAATCAGTAGTTAAAAAAAAAAAGTAGCTTTGCAAACTCCGAAAAATGCTTAGCAAACAAGCATTAGAGATATTTTACTAATTGCTTACGGTCAACCTCCATTACCTAATGGAGAAGCACAAAAGGAAAAGTAGGTAGAAAAAATATAGAAAGAACATTATGTGAAAGATGATCTCCGACCTAGAAAATAATGTAGAATTAAGAAGTATATTTTTGAATTCTATTGTAATGTTAGTCCTCTGCAAAAAGTACCTTCATATCATAGTACCTAATAGTATCTAATCTATGAAATAGATATTTACTTACAGATATTTTAGTTTTCCGGAGTAATACCCAGAACTCAATGTGAATAACACATGAATGGGTGTAAACAATTGCCTCAAATAAAGCACCACGCGAGAAGTGAAGTAGTATATACCAATAGGTATGACAAATGGAAAAATATTTTTAGATTATTAAAAATACCGTACACATATTTTTTCTTATGTCTGAGTAAAAAAAATGAAAAAAGATACAGCGCATTGAAATCTCGCTTGATGTGACGGCTACGTACGAATTTACATAGAGGTGACGTTGCAAGCTTACACTCCGAAACTTTGATGCTTCGTATCTTTGTGAATTTTTACTTTTTTGGCTAACTGAAAAATATGGATCCATTATTTTTGGATAATCTAAAAGTCGGACTAATTACAATTATACTTTTCTAACCCTGTGCTCACCCCTATTGTACTGACTTAGAGAGAATGGTTTGTGGTTTGGCATATTTTATATGGTTTTAGTTAGTTCTAACACCTCCCAACGGATGTACGAGAAGGTACCTCAACTTACCAGTAATTTGGTTAAAGTTGTATAAATATTTACCTACCTACGCATTTTTTAAACTATAATATTTTTTAAGCACTGTATATAATTATTATTCCCCACCTCCTTTTTCCAAATGTAGTTTCAATAATATAATAAAACAATGAATTAAAACGAATCATTAAACCGGAGCTGATTCTGAGGACTTCTTAGAAAAAGCCTTCATTAACGCGACTAAGTATTTGATAAAACCAAAGGATACCCAGAGATTTGGATTAGAAATAACCGACTGCTATGATGACCTTCTATGATGATGATGAGCGTTGCTAAAATAAGCGTTCCCATGATGACCGTTGCTACTATGACGATCCTAAGAATTGAACGCAACGAGATTGCGGCGGGGTTTAGCCACAAAGACGTTGACCTTTTCAGTGTTATAAATACGTCTCGAAATCCGTCTCGAAAATAAGTAGTGATAATTGTCGACACATGACAGAAAGTCGTGACATTACGATTGTCTCGTGGGTGTAAAACATAAAAGATTTGTAAATACCTAAAAGTAGTGGTAAAAAACCAATGCACCGGTCACCGGAATACTTTTCACAATAGGTAGGTACATAAGTTGGAAGAGAAACAATTTCTCATTATCATGGAGGTAGGAAACTATTACTTAACATGAGGTAACTTTTACTGAAAATGTGTTGAAAAAATTATAAAGTGGGTCTCTTAAAAGTTGTATAAATAATGTAATAACACGCAGCCTTATACATAAGAGAAGAAATATCAATGATTCCATCTTTTTATGTAGATGTCGTAAAAGGGCAACTTCTTTGGGTGCCTCTTACGACATCTATACTCAGTACAAACATCCCGTGTAACAATAGCATGCTCAATGCATTGCTCATGCCCAAGAAGGGTTGACTTCGGGCAGGAGGCCGGTAGTAAAACCACAGCCCAATCGTATTGATCACTTCATAACCATCATTGATATATTCAAATCGTTACTGAAAAATAAAAAGCTGGAAAGTGCTCTTTGAAACAGCATGGCTAATGATGCGATAACAAACGCACTTAGATAGAGAGAAGACCTCTAACACAAGCTTTGTTTCAGACAAGATGACGGATCCAGCGACCACGACCCTGCAGCCCGGAGCGGTGATCCGGCCGGTGATCGATGCTGAGGGTGTGCAGCTGCTGGTGGAGCGGCTGTACGGCATCAGCGTGCAGGAGCTGACCGAACTCAATGGATACGACGACAGGTAGGCAGCCAAGAAGCAGCTAAGCAAGTATATCATACTGACATTACACACGACATACTGCAGCCGATCGGTAGTGATGTTGAAGGCTAGCAGCTGCCCATGGAGCCACTATATATGGAATTAGTGAGCCAGAACTGAGCGAACTTATTGGATTTGACAAGAGGTAAATTAATCATGACCCAGCTAACTCAAGTATGGGCTAATATATAAATATCTACAAGAAGAGATGGTATGAGCGTATACTAGCCTGAAAGCCACACGGCACAACTAACAAGCCTTATGTTTACTCGATCCGTTTGCAGGAACTTCCGCATCACGGAGGACCCCAACGTGAAGAACCCTCTGATCACGACGCACAGCCCGCACGGCTACGTGCTCAAGATCATGAACTCCATGGACTCGCAGAACGTCGAAGTGGTCGAGGCCCAGAACGAGATCATGAACTTCTTGAGTGAGTACCATTAAGTGCCATCTCTTTGGTGAATATCTCGTAAGTACTTATTTTTCAGATTCTCTCCTCCATTTGGCCTGTACTCTATTGAAAAGGAATAAAATAAAATTGAACTTATCCTATTTATAGTGGGAAATCCAATGGGGTAAAATTTAACTTTTTCATATATTTAATGGCTAACAAGTTTCTGAAGTAAAATAAGATTATATGAGTCAGTAACAGAACAAACATCTTTAAACATGAGTCACGGTTGCTTGGTAAACTCAAGATAATAGACATGTTTACTCCCAAATGCTTCTCATGATACCTATTTGAAAGTTAGTTATTCTATTTGTGACTGACCGGGAACACGATGAAGTTTTATGAATTTTCTTGCCGCTTAGTAATAAATAGAAATAGAAGAACACAAATTGTCATCACGACTTTTATCTCCCATGGCTAAAGAAAAGAAGAAAGTTTGACGAATGCCACACTTTGATGATCTAATCTGCTATATATAGGTATAGAAAACAAAAACTGGCAGCAGAACGAAACAACTACATACTATATTACGCGATTACCAATTCCCAGCGGTGATTATTTCAACTTTCACGCCCACCATCACCAGCTTGTGGGCTTTGCAGCCCTGAGCTGTGTTTTGTCCGTCGTTTGCTCTCTTCTCACTTTTTGGTTAAAAGACCCTAAAATTTATTATTTCGGGTCAAGGATTAAAGAAGCTATTTCTGTTCCAGATGCGCGCTCCGTGGTGTGTCCGAAGCCGGTACGCAACGTGTACGGCCACCTGCACTCCGTGGAGACCATCAACGGCAAGCGCCACGCCGTGAGACTGCTGGAGTATGTCCCCGGAGAGCTGCTAAAGAACGTGCCGAAGACTGAGGCTTTGTTCTACCAGTTAGGAGAGTTTGTGGCAAACCTTGATAATAAGCTGCAAGTTAGTTGGCAACAATTCTTTTTATGTGATGTTTCCCTGGTACTTTTCAATAAATAACTCTTGGACAGCTGCTGAACAATGTGCTGAAGATCGAGGCTTTTTTCTACTAGTTGGAAGAGTTTGTAGCCAACCTGACCACCACGCCCTCTGCAGATTTATGAGGATTACTTCTTGTTGTATCACGTTTGCCTGGTATTTTTTCAACTAAATGCTTAATAAAGTGTAGTGTAGGACCATCAAAAGCAAATGTCACGCTATTAGGCCTCTGAAATATGACCTTGGAGAACTTTTACGCATGTACCGAAGACTTAGGCTTTGTTCTACTTGTTGGGACAGTTTGTCGCGAACCATGATAATAAGCTACAGGTTAGTTAGGAATAATTTGTTTGTTATGATTTCCTGGATGTGCAAAGACTGATGCGTTGTTCTGTGAATTACGTAATTGTTGTAAGGAATGCTTCTTATTTTGTAATAATAAGAGATCTTTCTTGATCGTGTTGCCTTATTCTCTTTCGTTTATTGATTTCCCTCGAATACGTTGCGATATTTACACAAAAAAATGACTAGCCATACATTAATGTGCATGTTTCCCAACCTTGCCCGACTCGCCAAGGCTGCGATACATCACGTACGGCGACAGCGGTGCGCTATTGTTTAGCCGATGCAGTCGGTGAGCAGCTCACACTGGTCGAGCTAAATGAGATTTCTTTGCTATATTTTTTAGATTTTTTTTTTAATTAATTTGATAGTTTGAAGTCTATAGATCTTAGTCTTGAAGTTAAGCAAGAGCCATTCTAATTTGTAAATGATTGATTGGAATTAAAATACTGTTTGTAAAAGAAAAACCTCCGGATGAGGTCGAAACATATCGGCCGAACTCATGATGTATCATGTGTCATGAGTAACTGGTTTCATTCATGTTAACAATTATTAACCTATAAAATTTGCGCTGAAAAGTTTTTTTTCTTTTTTTCTTTTCTTTATAATCTCTAGGTGTTGATCTTGTTATCCGATAATAAAGAAAATTTGAATTTGAAAAATCAAACTTTCATTGTTTTGTTTGTTTAATTTTCGTGTTAATAAGTGGTAGACACTGGTATTACATTTCCAAGCTGCAAAAAAATCTCGTTTATATCTAGAGACTAGTTTACATTACCAACATGCTCGCACAGTCTACACAATCAGCTGTCCCATGCCTTACAGATAACTGTTCTCATGCCGACATAAATTGTTCAGCTAATGACTTTGCATTATGGTTCGTTGTAATTTCAGCATTATATATGTAATGTACTCGTATTCTTTCATAAACTACTTACTTTGTGTGCCTGTTTGCCAAATTCTATATTATTTTTATAAGAGTAGCCGACAAACAAGCATACAGCCTATTTGAAAGTAAGTAGTTATCTTTGTCTATGGATGCCTGTAACAGACGTATGTATGTGACTTGAATAAATGTTTTCTCAAGTCAAAATTATGGAATTAACTCTCATAGCAGTGAGTTTCTTTCACTTAATAACAATTATCAAGTGATACAAATATCCAAAGATAAATAAATAATTTTAGATTTTGACTTTTCACTTTTCATTTTTTTGCCTTACAGGGAGTTTACTATACACTTCAGCGCACGTGGTAGGGAATTTCTCTAAAGAATCAGCGCACACTGCGAGCATAACAAAGCTGTTCTCCGTGGAAAATTGGCTCTGTTTTTCATTGCCTCATTTTATGACGTCACGGATAAACAATTGAATTTGCATTGTTATTGTCTTCGTATCAGTTTTGGTGAAAATGTTTTCGGCTGTCTGTTCGCCTGTTTTCTCTACCGACCGTATTTATTATCTGATTATCGTAAAATTTTGTGAGCAGGTTCGATAATTAAATGGAATTATGTTGATACAGTTTATGTAAATTCTTCGTACCTCTGAGTTTGTATACTACAATCTGACTCATGTACGGTATTTTCATTACTTCATTACTTGCATCTGGTGAAGGAAATCGTCGTGAGGAAACCTGCACACTAGTTCACCAGTGTGTTAAAATGACTGTTGATTCTAGATGCCAGTCATTGAATTACTTCAAATGCCTTTAGGCAGTTCAAAAATTTGACACCAGTTTAGCTTCTAACACGTGTAGGAGGCGTACACTTAAAACGCGATTTCCGACCCTTCTCATCCTAAATGTGCAGTTTTTAGGGTTCTGTACCCAAAGGGTAAAAACGGAACCCTATTACTAAGACTCCGCTGACCCTCCGTTCGTCCTTCCATCTGCCTGTCTGTCACCAGGCTGTATCCCACGAACCGTGATAGCTAGATAGTTGAAATTTTCACAGATGATGTATTTTTATTGCTGCTATAACAACAAACACTAAAAACAGAATAAAATAAATATTAAAGGGGGGCTCCCATATCACAAACGTGATGTTTGCCGTTTTTTGCTCGATTAATATAATGGAAACAGGTAGATGCTTGAAATATTTACAAAATATTTTGTTGTATATTCACTATAATAAAAAAATAATTAATTGAAACCCTACGTGCGCGATTCCGACTCGCACTTGGCTTATTCAGTGTTGACGAGCAAATTATCATTCAGTAACGTGAGCCTAATATTCATTCCGTTGTTTCCAGAACTTCAACCACTCCGGGCTGGTGTCCCGCGAGCACATCTGGATGCTGACCAAGGTGCCCGAGCTCGTCAAGTTCAAGTACGTCATCAAGGACTCGGACAAGCACGAGCTGGCTGAGGAGGTGAGGTCTCTTTTTATATCAATACAGAATAAGTTCTAAGTACTCACGTACAGAAGTCTTTCTCAAAAAAGAAATTCAAAGTAATATCTCCTTAATTTGGTTACCACTATGGTTTAATTTAGCTCGCGTCAGAACTCCTCTCCTCTCCGTTTAGATACCTAGACATCCATTGCAAGCCAATTTTATTCTCCTGGTTTCTCGAGCTTGGTACTGATTCAAAGAGGTCTGACGTGGCTGCGTTAGTAAAACGGAGGCGATAAGTACCCATATCAGCCCGTAGTTGTAGGTGCTGTCATGTTCATTCCAAAGTGGACCTAGCTCCAACACTCTCTTTGTTGTGTGTGTGTGTGTGTGACGACCTCTGTAGCCTAGTGGTCATCATGCCACGCTGTCACACCGTGGGTCCCGGATTCTATCCCCGGCCAGGTCAAGATGTAAAATGGTCTTTTTCAGAATAACCTGGGTCTTGGATGTTTATCGATATATGTATTTGTTATAGAATATAGTATCGTTGGTTTAGTATCCCATAACACAAGTTTCGAACTTACTTTGAGGCTAGCACAATCTATATTTATTCTGCTAAACGCTGGCTTGGTGAGCACAGAACTGAACTGATCTGATACGACACAAATAATAGCAGAGGTGAAGGTGCGATGGTGTTTGGTGTATCAACACAGCTGACTCGTGTCGTTCTGGTCTGCAGGTGATCGAGGAGTTCAAGTACGCCGTGGTGCCGCGCCTGGACGAGTTGGAGCGCGGCGTCGTGCACGGTGACGTCAACGAGATGAACGTGCTGGTGGCGCACAAGCCGGGCGGCAGGTTGGTCACTCACACTACTTGTGTTGAACTACATGCAGGACAAGATACGCGAAGCAACTTGCATCGTTCATACAATTTCTATTCAAGCAACTTGCGCGTTGTCACAGAAGTACTAGCACTCAAATAAAGTTTCACTCAGCAAAGAAATTCAAAGAAATATCTACTCAATGTGGTTAGCGATTTGGTTTAATTTAGCTCGCGTCAAACTCAGCACCTTTTCGCTTAGATACCTAGAAATCTATTAAAAACCAATTTCATTCTTATTACTCTAGACAAACGATTCTGGTTAACTCAATTTCCCACTCCGAAGTGGTCAAGGCGCGCCAAGTAATAATGTAGGTATATTTTTGATACCTAAACGGGGAGTGACACAAGGTTGGCGTAGTGTGAACGGGTGGGTACACAACATATTAAACGCCACGCCAGTTAACTCGCGCTTCTTGCGCTGTGTCACCTAACCTTGCACCGTTTTCACCTTAGTGCGTTTTCGGTTCCATTATATCCTTGCTGCGTCGGAGCCCAATTTCCGGCTTTTTCATCTCGAAACGTAATATGCATGTCAATGGATGCAAACCAAAGCAAACCCTCTTTGGTGCTTAAGCCCGGTTATCGTGTTGACAAGTGATAAGTGCGAGTGACAAGTAAACACTGACGAGTGACAAGTACGTGTTCACAAGTCACTGCCAAGTGGATATGCAGTACTGCTATTCACTTGCCAATTGTCACTTGTCAGTCGCATTTGTCAGTGCCTGTTCACACGCACATGCCACTTGTCACTCGCACTTGTCACTTGTCTATAGGTATGTAAATCGGGCTTTAGTTACCTATTCGGCCAAAAACCAAACGGTAAAGTTTGCTATACTCAAATAGGTACTCATGGATCGTACTTATTACCAAATGTTTATTGATAAGCCAAGAGGGTACACGTTGTTATTTGTACCAAGAAGCTGAAGGAAGTCTTTAGCTATGTACTGGCCGTAGGACACCGTTTGAGCACTACAAACGAATTGCGGCAAGAGCCGACACCGGAAGCGGCAATTGATGCAAATGGCTTTAGTCAGGTATGCTGGTGCTAACGTGGTGACTGCGGTGACGAGTGGTTTCCTAGTGCAGTGTTTGAGTGGAGGCAATTTGTTGCAGTAAAATAGATAAGTGATCATAATGTAAAGATACGTCACGATGCGTGTAATGTAAATATACATCACGATGCGTGTAAAGATACGTCAGGATAAGTTCGTTAAAACAATTTGGAAGGAGATATACAAGAAAAGAGGGGAGTAGGAAAACCCAGAAGAAAATTTTTCGATAAAAAAAAAGAAAAATTGAAAAAAGAGAAACATGGAAAGCACTTCGCCGACAAGAGCGCAGAGAACAAGATGTAAAGATAATCACCAAATTTCGATTGATGAGTGACAAAATGATATTATGTATAAAGCACGGGTTACTCACGTAGAGAGTCAGC
The DNA here is from genome assembly GCA_943193695.1 of Acrobasis suavella. Classification (NCBI taxonomy): domain Eukaryota; kingdom Metazoa; phylum Arthropoda; class Insecta; order Lepidoptera; family Pyralidae; genus Acrobasis; species Acrobasis suavella. Next base: position 15,544,908 of record OW971950.1, read on the forward strand.
TACTGGCCGACATGTTTCGACCTCATCCGGAGGTCTTCATCAGGGCGAATGTGACGCGCTCGTGCACAAAGCCGCTGCACGACACACTGATGTTAATGGTGGGCCGCGCGGGCGGCGCGAGCGATCGCTCGCTTCGCTCGTAGCGACAGTGGTGGGGATTGCTGGTTTTCTGCGTCGACGACTCCCGCGAATGTACTGGGAGCCTCAATATCATTTTCTTCATCGTCGGCTGCTGGTGATAATGCCCGTGTGTGAAAAAAGCTCACTGTGTCAGAGACTGTCGGCTGTACATAGCATCTATTATGCGTCTCTTTAAGAGCCGGTTTCCAGGTAGGGGGAAAGCTCCAACTTTACTAATAATACGTACTTTATTAATAATGTCTGAGTCTCACGTTAATTTTAACCAAAAAAAGACAAAATGATATGTTATAATACCACGGAAGTAAGTATCTAGGTAGTGGTTATCAACAAATTTAATTGCCGGGCAAACATAAAACCCTGACTTTTAAGCTTTCACCCCCCCCCCCATAACTTTTAAACCGCTGCACAGATTTCTATCAAATATATTTAAGAACCAATTTGATTAAATCAGCTTTCAAACAAAGAAAAAACCGCATCAAATCGGCCCGTTCGTTAAGGCGCTACGATGCCCCGAGAGATAAGAAGAAGAGAAAGTGTTGTTCTGTCTACACTTCTGTTAGCGTCTCCAACCCGACTGGCAAGCGTAGAGAGTGTAGGCCAAATTATCTGGCCGCTCTGACCTACGGCTCTGGAAGTACAGAGAGGGAGAGGAGCACGAGCTTCTGCAGAGGAGTCTAAAAAAGAAAAGACTTAATGGTGGCTAATACATACCTATAAATCCTTACTATGCCTGATACCGGTATATATTGCTGCATTTTTGCTGACTAAGTGTCTATTTCTGGAGCAGTTATGCAATCTGTGCACTAAATAAGTGTTATCAACGTGTGTATGAGATGTGCGGAGGACGATAACACTGTTTGCTGGAGATAACAGAGCGCTTCTGATGTTGTTATTGTCACTTTGTTACATAAACAGTTTGCTTTGGGTGGACGGAACGGGCAATCTACTTCTATACTTATATGATTATTCATATCGACGCCTCGTATTTTAAGTACCTATAGTTTTTCTATTAGGTTTTTATTCTCTCTATTTTTGTTTAAGAGCTATGCTTTTGTAGGTGGATATTTATTTCCTTCCATTCGTCTCTCGTCCGCCAGCCGGCTTACTTCTATGTACGACACGACGTTCAACTTTTCCTTTATTGGCTTCATGTAGCTTTTTTGATGACCTCCGTGGCGTAGTGGTCACCATGCTAGTCCGCCACCCAGAGGTCCCGGGTTCGATCCCCGGTCAGGGCAAGTTGGAAAATGGCCTTTTTCAAATTGTCCTGGGTCTTGGATATATGTATTTGTTATAAAATATAGTATCGTTGTATCCCATAACACAAGTCTCGAACTTACTTTGGGGATAGCTCAATCAGTGTTATTTGTCCCTATATATTTATTTATTTATTTATGTAGCAATGCATCTTTCTTCTTGGTCCTGTTTTCCCTTCTATGTTCCCGTGTTCCCTTCTATGTTTCCTTCAATGATGTTTTTTATGAAATAAAATAAATTAAATGACTAAATTATTTTAATCACCAGTTTAGCTTAGAACTTTAAAAACAAATATACAAACGCCTAATAAAAGTACTTGTTATGCACTAGGCCCCTGAAATCTTCCGTTCTGAAGGTTTGCACACAAATCCTGCAGGGGATATTACTGAGGTAACCACATGTATTCCTCAAACCTTCGGCTTGCCTCGCTTACATCGCCACTCAGACACACACGAGGCTCTGAGCAACTCTTGAAAAGCAAGCAATGTACTTTGCTAACGACGATGATGGATTGGATAATTGTGAACATTATTTTAAAATTAATTTTTGCAATTTCAAGAAGCTAATAAATGTATCTAAAAATTTTCCTATTTCTATCTACTAAATTATTATACCGGCGTGTACAATTCACACGATCTATTTTTGTACCTATTTCTTGTATTTCTCGAAACATTTTATCTTTATGTCTGACAACAACACCTATCTTCATCTTGTGGTTATTTTTCAACTACAACAAACAAACTATATGAATTATACTGCTTTTTATTGCAGCTCCGAGATTTAATTAACCATGTGCCTTGTTATCTTTTTTTTTCACGAGCTACACCGTCATGCTTTGATGGGTAGTTACCTAAATCGCTTCGATTTTATATATTATCTTTTAGACTGCCTCCGTGGTCTAGTGGTCAAGGCGTTCGTCCTTGTGACCCGGAGGTCATGGGTCCGAATCCCACTGGGAAGTATACTTTGTAAAAAGTTGTTTTCAGTCTGGTTCGGATATTGCAGGCTTGAATCACCTGATTACCCGAAAAGAAATATGATTTCGTGTTTTGGCAGGCACTTATAAACTGTGGGTCCCGAACGCCATCAAGCGTTTGAACATCAAACTATCCAAGGATTGGTTCTGCTAAATACCCTTTGGGTTGTGCAGGTCAGACGGCAGTCGCTCTGTGTAAAAACCAGTAACCTCGTCAAATCTCCTTGGTTAGATAGCGGACCCCGGGCTTTAAAGTGTTACTGCTGAGGATGCAACCGGGAAAATACGCTCGGATGATGATGATGATTGATGTTATACGACATGTAACGGAAGGTATCAACCCGAAACGGATTAAACACATACTAATCAATGTGAACAAATTTTATAATGGGACCATCCATTAAATTGTAATATATCTTCACCTCCATACAAAATTAAATATCAACTGTGCTAAAATGTATAGAGCCTTTTTTACGATTTCAGGCATGGTCCCATAGTAAAAGTTGTTTAACATTTATTAGTATGTTTGCTCCCTTTCGGGTTGATACCCCTTTTCGTTACACGATAAGATAAGATAATATTTTATTTGCAATAAATAGGGTGTACAGTAAAGGTGTTTGAAAACAATACAATTTGAAAAAGTAGCTTAAACCTATTTAGCCATATTAAATAGCATGCAAATTAAAGTTTTCTAACGTATACATCATTCATTTATTCATGCATCGAATTCACAAACTTTAACTTTACATTCTAAAAACTCCTTAATTGAATAAAACTTTCTTTTAAGCAGCCATTTGCGCAGACATGATTTAAGTTTATTTAACGGGAGCTCTTTCAGTGCAGATGGCAATTTATTATAAATCTCTTTACACATGGCATAACAGTTATTTTTATATTTTTTACTTTTTGGCACTAGATTTAATACGAGTCTATAACAATTTCGTGTTGTTCGTAAGAAGAAATGTCTAGCTTGAACAAATAAATGCGCATTTTGTTTCACAAAGATGCTTATTTCTAAAATATATAAGCATGGCAGGGTTAGTATATTTAGTAATTTGAAATAAGGTTTACTTGAAATATATGATGGTATTCTGTTGTTTAATATCTTTTAATTTTGGTAGGAATATACATTAGAAACATCTGCATTGTTGTTTCCAGCGACAGTGACTACCGCATCTGCGGCATCATCGACTTCGGCGACATCCAGTACTCGTACTACGTGTTCGAGCTGGCCATCGCCATGGCGTACGTCATCCTGCTCACCGGCGACCTGCGGGACGCCGGCTACGTGCTCGCCGGGTACACCGTCAACCGGAGGCTGCCTGATGACGAATACCGTCTATTGAAGGTATATTGCATATTTTACTCCTTCTTCCAAGCTAGTCTGGAAGAAAAGGAAAACTTAGAATGTACCAGCCGCTTCTGTTCCTGCGAAGATCATAAAAGTCGATACAGGAATTGGGCGAAAATGCGAGTCATAATTAAAGGCGATGCAGCCATCAATAAGTATTTTGACTCCTTTTACACTTTCTCGTTCTCGCTCAACATCACGCTAAAAGTGGCCTTTGGATCCTATGGCCCGAGCCTCTGTCTGAACCGTTAAGGATATAGACGTGATAATATAAAATATTGTGTAAATATATATACGGACAAATTACACAGATTGAGCTAGCCCCAAAGTAAGTTCGAGACTTGTGTTATGGGATACTAACTCAACAATACTATCAAATAAATATATAGATAAACATCCAGGCATGACCCAGTTCAATCTGGAAAAGATCATTTTTCCATTTTGAACTGACCAGGGATCGAACGCGGGACCTCTGGTGTGACTGCTTGGCATGATGACCACTAGTTATTAGTAGGCCATAGAGGTCGTCAATATATGAAATAAAGGAGCAGATAGATATACCATAATTTACCTTTTTTGTTGTCGCAGACCCTGATCAGCTCCCGGCTGGTCCAGAGCCTCATCCTCGGCGCGTACACCAAGGAGCAGGACCCTAACAACACGTACGTCACCTCCACTGAGAAGGCCAACGGCTGGGAGATCCTGCGCAAGCTGCGCAAGTCCAAACCCGAGGTAGACGACCCCACCGACTGGAAGACCATCGCCAACGAGTACCTTACCAGGAGCTAATCTCCTGTAAACTCATGCCACCCTGGTATCTGCTAGTATTCCTTACTGGCCTTTTTTGTTAGTAAATGTATGTTTTTGTAAATTATGCTTTTTTTCAACGTTTGTTTCTTTAATCAGAGAATGCGCTATGTCTATTTTTTTGGATACCTGTGTATCTTATGTATTATTTAGTATTTTTCAAGAAAAACATAAGTATTTAATAAATTTTATTCTGTTTTGTTTATGCTGCGATTTCATTTTATAGATTGTAATGGATATTGTTTTTACTGAACTTGTAAAAATGTAGACTACGCTGTAATTATACCTAGGTAACGTAAGACAATAAATAGTATTAAATAAAGACTGTAATAAGTATATTGATCTGTTTTAATTTAATTAGTTAATTAGTAGAAGACAGAGGACAATCTCTGTGGCAAAAGGTTTACTCGCAGTGCGCCACTCCGGTGTGGATAAGTTTGATCCTACCCCAATCAGGAAAATGGCGTTTTTCAAGTTGTCGTGTGTCTTGGGTTTTTACCTGTACTTAATGAGTTTTAACGAACAATATTGTTGAGTTAGTATCCCACATACAAGATTAAACTTACTTTGGAGCTTATTTATCGTAATAATAATTATATCTCTACGCTATAAAACTCGTTCTAAAAGTTAAAACACTATAATAACTTACAAAAAAATAAAAATGATTCTGTTGATCCATTAGATGGTAGATCTATAGAGCTATCCATAAACCAGTTTACAAGTGTGATATATAGATGGCGTTACATGTCTCAAATTTCCTTATTTCCAACTTGCATGTTCCGGTTTTATTATTTTTATTTTATCTGGGAAACCTTTTCAAAAACAACGAGCAAATAGTAAACCACATAATGTTTTCTTCAAACAAAACCCTATCTTTTCCAATCTGCAAAAACAAAACTTTTAATGCAACATTCCCATGACGAGACGGCAATCTTCTCACAGCAAACGCCTTGTCTGTCATCTAGAATGCGTCTTCAATAACCCATAAAGATCCTGATAAAGCCCATAACAGGTGCAATAAAACGCAGCCCGGCCTATCAGATCCACGCGGCGGTCTCGGGAATCCTATAAGACATTCTTCAATGAGCATAGACCCTCTAATTGTCGATATAAACTAGAAAATATTGTTGGGAAATGTATAAGTTTTTGTTGATTTACTGGTGCGGCAAATATTTTTACGTTATTGGATTCGAATCTTTGATGGGAACTTTAAGACAGGAGTAGACCAGACCAATTTAACATGAGACAAATTTGTCAAGGGGATGTCGAGATATGGGGCGGTAAGAGAGGTCACCAGTTCATGGTTTGTGTAAAGTTTGCGGAAACTGACCTAGTAATTTGTTACAGCGCCATCTATTGATCTTCTTTTTAAATTACATTTGTTTGTTTCTGCCGTCAAGCGTTGCATTTCGATTGTCGCTACTGGGCATGTTAATTAAATAGCATAGCTGCGACTGCGCAGATCTGTGCTCAAATGCATTGTTAAAACTATTGTGTCTGTTGTTCCAGCTTACAAGGAGTTAAACAATTAAATTAGGTACTTTGGTGTGCAAAATAGACAAAAATGTCTCGTATTTTTTACATTGCGTCATACTAGCGACCTTCTAGTAAAACAGCGATTACCTACAGTTTTGTAACCCTGGAAATGTAAGTACTTATAGACTACAGGTACATCTATAATATATAACCTGTAATTAAATTATTTAATTTTAATGATGCAACGAGTACAGCAAAAGCATCGGGTCGCCGGTCCTAACACTCACCCTGATGATGATCATCTAAATCTATCGTAATCTGGCCGGCCATTCTCACTATTACATGAGTTAACCGTTATCAATATTCGTAAACTGTAAGTATTTATTTTTTTGATTCCCGACAAAAAAGAGGAGTGTTATAAGCTTGACCATATATTCATCAATGGTTTGACGCTAATGTCTGTCTGTCCGTGGAATTGTAGCGCTCGAACGGATGGATTGATTACAATGCGGTATTTTTAAGTGAAAGCATTACGGTGGTTCTAAGCTATATGGATGCCTGTTTAAAAGAATTTTGTTAACGCTTAAAAATCGGGGTTTTTTAAATTTGCCTGGCATGAGACACAGCCATTATTAGCATGCATAAAATGGGTTACTCATGTGGAACCCACCCTTGTAAAGATAAGTAGTACTTACGTTATTAGCATGAACGGGTTACTCACGTAGAACCCACCCTTGTAAAGATAAGTAGTACTTACGTTATTAGCATGAACGGGTTACTCACGTAGATCCCACCCTTTTAGAAATAAGTAAGTAATTACATTATTAGCATAAATTATGCTAATATTGTACCTGCTTGTCTTTAAAATTTAATAAAACGTAGAATAAAAAATATTTTTCTGAAAAGATTTCGACACCAACATAAATAAAGTAAATGAAGCTATTCTCAGTGTAATTCACATGCAAATGACGTCAAAGTAATATCGATTTAACGACATCAATGCCATATAATTTTCGGCAAACTGTCAGTAAACAAAACCCGGCAAAATATTGCTGAGAAGTTATCACGTAAAGGCCAAGGATGCCCTGACAATGTCCAGAATTAAACGTTTATGTTATCACATTGAAATGATTCGCTTGGAAGAGTTTTACTCAAGAAGAGACTCGTCGATATGTGTATTGCCCATTCTATGCTACGGTGCTCAAACGTGGTCTCTTACAGATGCTCATATATCCAAATTAAAGGTGCCAGCAAGCACTGGAGCGCAGCATGTTATTAGGCAAAAAAGGCCATTTTCCAACTTGCCCTGACCGGGGATCGAACCCGGGATCTCTGGGTGGCGGACTAGCATGGTGACCACAACACTACGGAGGTCGTCAGAGTTCCTATGAAACTATACTCGTGAACACGTCAATGTGTGTGTTTGCTCCTTTACACACTCGAAAAGACGAGAACAGTGCGGGGAGGGGGAATGGGGATGCATATTACACGGGACCCTAGGAGTTTCCGCTCTGTATGTAAGACTTATATTAATTCTGTTTTAATGAATTAAAGCCTTAAATAGCTTTTTCTTCTTATCAAGTCGAAATGGTTTCGATGTAGCTTCAATTTCAAACCATTTTGACCAGAATGTGGCTACGGCGATCCTCTGTCATTAGCTCCATTAAGGTCCTCCATAGAACATGACGTAGCAGCTCGGACACGACAGAAGGTGCGCCATTAACTGAATGGAAACGCAGTCGCAAAGGTCGTTATCAGCGTGACGGACGCCACCTAACTCGGTTTTCTCGACTCCTTCTAACACTAGCCCGGAGTCTATTGAGAGACTTCCAGACTGACCAAGGAAATAAAAATATATATAAATATGCCTTAAATAGCAAAATTGTGAAACGTGAATAAACCTGGACTGGCTTCTTCCTTCACTATGGACTGTATAATTCTTGGCTTTTTCTAAATACTAATTAAAACATCTTTTATTTACTTATTTTCCATTTTATTCTTGACTTCTATCAATACTGACATCTAATCACATTTCTTCATAAATCTTCATGGACATAAATACGTAAACAAGCTTTTTAGAAGATGTTAAGTAAAAGGTATTATCAAAGTCCATGTTTTTGTTTTCAACACTCGCACAGACACAACAATATTTAATTAATTCACGTCTTGACACAACTCATTAGTGTCAAGCGCAGATTGATCATGGTATAATTATTCTCGGGAATCGTTTAATTAGTATGATTATTATAATTAAGAGAGAAAGCCGAAAACTTATTTTGGAATATTACGTGAGTGGGTGGATTCCAATCGTAATCATCATATAAGTATATATGATTATGGTCTATAAAGGACGGTATGTTGTTTGTTTTTCGTGTGTGTAAGTGGTGAACACTGGTGTCAGATTTTTCAGGCTGCCTTAAGGCGGCCCTTCCCGACGGCTCTGTTGTCAACGCGAGCATAGTTCGAAAAGCTTGTTTTTTCATCCAGGGCAATGCTAGAAAAAAAAGCAAACCAAAAAGAGAGAGATAGCGCCTTAGGGCACGGTTTGCACTGTATTGAATGAAATTAGTAGTATTATTAACTATCCATTGAACGAATATTACTTTTCATAGGGTGCGGAAATTTCATAAAACTTGTACGTTTTTGTCAGTAAGCCTTCCAAGTTTGTGAGATAAATGTTTTTTATTTAAAATTTTTTAAACATTTGCGAGGTTTCTATCAACATATTTTTGTATTTTTATAATTTATGAATACTTTATGAACGGTCGAAGTTCAGGTAAAATTTGTGCAAAAAAGCAGATTTTTGGAGGCGTATACTGAACTTGTTTTTTCAAATATTCATTTTTTATTTCAATATAAACCTAGAAATAGTGCACAAGATATACGTTAGTTCAAAAGTTTTTAAGAAAGATCAGTTACAACGCCATAATTACGTACGAGCGTTTGTATGAAAAGTAAGACGGGAAGGCTGCTCTTAAGGCATCTGAAACAGCTTAACGTCCGCCATATAATGATGACAGCCGGGACCAACAGCTAATACGTGCCTTCCGAAGTATGGAAAAGCTCGAGATTTGTTTTGTCTCTTGTGGTCACCAATCCAAGTGCGAACCACGGTAGTGTCGCTTAACTTGCGAAAGCGCTAGTAATGCGCTCTCCCGCTGGGCCACCAAGCTCCTCCTAGGACTCTATAATGTGACTTCACATAGCTTATAATCGGCGGACAGCCGAAACGCTTTCAAAAATACCCATTTGCCAAGGTTTTATGGTTCATTGAAGTTATGGCGACCTCTGTGGCGTAGTGGTCATTACGCCACGCTGTCACACTTGAGGTCCAGGGCTCGATTCCCGGTCTTGATTGATCTGCGTCTTGGATGTTTATCAATACATACCAGCCCACTCAGAAAGTGTTGCGAAAAAAAGTTTTTATGTATGTGAGACTGGCCATTTACAATCTATTTTGAAAATATAATTATTTATAAGTCAAAATAGGTACGTACCAATTTTAAGTTTTTCCATTAAAAATAAAACCTTTCGTTCAGTGACTCCGCGTTTAAAAAATGTCACTACAGAATTTTTATCTTCAAAGTTTTATCTAAATAGTTGTCTTCTGAAGCACGGGATTCCTTATTATGACAGATATTGGCCTGCCCAGCGGAGTACTATTACATTTACATAATTTGAAACTGTTTACAATACTAATCACTTGTTTATATTTTAATTAGGTCCAAAGAAGCACGTGTATGATGCCAGATAGTCGATTTTATCTGCAAGTAGGTAAGACTAGCTTTTGAGCGGAATGTCAATAGGTACATTGTGCTAATCATTAACGTGACCATTTTTGCTTTTCCAGCTCTATAACGTTAAATTTAGAGTAAGTTTTAAAGAAACAGTGTCACGCCTGATGTGTAGCTCACTTCGTGTAGTAGTATATTTTCAATAGGAGTGATCATATCCACTAATGATAGCCATATCCAGAGATATCCGCAGTAACGAACGGATTGACGGACTTCTTGCGGCTTTTTCAACTAATTAACGTTTTTTGCGAGCTACAACGTTATGACGATATGTTACTGTTATTGTTAACCGCTATATCTTTCCTAGAGTAGATCTCTATCGGGTTATGAAGAAGACGACCTCCGTGGCGTAATGGTCAACACGCTAGACCGCCAATCTAGAGGTTTTGGGTTCGATCCCCCAGCCAGGGCAAGTTGGAAAATGGCCATTTTCAAATTGTCCTGGGTCTTGGGTGTTTATCTATATATGTATTTATCATAAAATATAGTAACGTTGGGTTAGTATCCCATAACACAAGCTTAAGCTTACTTTGGGGCTAGCTCAATCAGTGTGATTTGTCCGTATATATATTATTAACATGACCTGAACTCAAGCACTTTTCATTCGCAACACGCCTAAGACTATAAGAACCAAAGGAAAACTGCAGTGTTTAGGTACAAAATGGAATCTAAATATTGAAAAAAAAACATCAAAGAACGAACTTGCTCTTAAATTTTAAGACTGGGGAAACTTTAATCACCTACTGTGAACTATGTAAATCGATTACCTACGTTATACTGAAAATAAAATACAGTTTTAATGCGGTTTTTTTAAGAGAAAGCAACTTCCCTTGCGGTTGTTCTAAGCTACTCGTATGTGGTATATTTGTTTAAAAGATTTTTGTTAACGCTTTAAAATCGGGGTTTTTTAAATTTGCCTGGCAAATAAGTTTGTCAATTAAAACTAACATGAGACACAGACATTATTAGCATGAATAAAACGGTTTACTCTCGCAGAACCCACCCTTTTAGAAATAAGTAAGTACTTGCATTATTAGCATGATTTATGCTAATAATGTACCTACCTGTCTTTAAAATTTAATAAAACGTAGAATAAAAAATATTTTTCTGAAATGATTTCGACACCAACATAAATAAAGTAAATGAAGCTATTCTCAGTGCAATTCCCATGCAAATGACGTCGAAGTAATATCGATTTAACGACATCAATACCACATAATTTTCGGCAAGCTGCCAGTAAACAAAAGCCGGCAAAATATTGCTGAGAAGTTATTACGTAAAGGCCAAGGATGCCCTGACAATGTCCAAAATTAAATGTTTATATTATCACATTGAAATGATTCGCTTAGAAGAGTTTTACTCAAGAAGAGACTCGTCGATATGTGTATTGCCCATTCTAGCCTACGGTGCTCAAACGTGGTCTCTTACAGATGCTCATATGTCCAAATTAAAGGTGCCAGCAAGCACTGGAGTGCAGCATGTTATTAGGCGAAAAAGGCCATTTTCCAACTTGTCCTGACCGGGGATCGAACCCGGGATCTCTGGGTGGCGGACTAGCATGGCGACCACAACACTACGCAGGTCGTCAGAGTTCATATGAAACTATACACGTGAACACGTCGGTGCGGGGAGGGGGAATGGGGACGCATATTACACGGGACCCTAGGAGTTTCCGCTCTGTATGTAAGACTTATATTAATTCTGTTTGAATGAATTAACGCCGTAAATAGCTTTTTCTTCTTATCAAGTCGAAATGGTTTCGATGTAGCTTCAATTTCAAACCAATTTTGACCAGAATGTGGCTACGGCGATCCTCTGTCATTAGCTCCATTAAGGTCCTCCATAGAACATGACGTAGCAGTTCGGACACGACAGAAGGTGCGCCATTAACTGAATGGAAACGCAGTCGCAAAGGTCGTTATCAGCGTGACGGACGCCACCTAACTCGGTTTTCTCGACTCCTTCTAACACTAGCCCGGAGTCTATTGAGAGACTTCCAGACTGACCAAGGAAATAAAAATATATATAAATATGCCTTAAATAGCAAAATTGTGAAACGTGAATAAACCTGGACTGGCTTCTTCCTTCACTATGGACTGTATAATTCTTGGCTTTTTCTAAATACTAATTAAAACATCTTTTATTTACTTATTTTCCATTTTATTCTTGACTTCTATCAATACTGACATCTAATCACATTTCTTCATAAATCTTCATGGACATAAATACGTAAACAAGCTTTTTAGAAGATGTTAAGTAAAAGGTATTATCAAAGTCCATGTTTTTGTTTTCAACACTCGCACAGACACAACAATATTTAATTAATTCACGTCTTGACACAACTCATTAGTGTCAAGCGCAGATTGATCATGGTATAATTATTCTCGGGAATCGTTTAATTAGTATGATTATTATAATTAAGAGAGAAAGCCGAAAACTTATTTTGGAATATTACGTGAGTGGGTGGATTCCAATCGTAATCATCATATAAGTATATATGATTATGGTCTATAAAGGACGGTATGTTGTTTGTTTTTCGTGTGTGTAAGTGGTGAACACTGGTGTCAGATTTTTCAGGCTGCCTTAAGGCGGCCCTTCCCGACGGCTCTGTTGTCAACGCGAGCATAGTTCGAAAAGCTTGTTTTTTCATCCAGGGCAATGCTAGAAAAAAAAGCAAACCAAAAAGAGAGAGATAGCGCCTTAGGGCACGGTTTGCACTGTATTGAATGAAATTAGTAGTATTATTAACTATCCATTGAACGAATATTACTTTTCATAGGGTGCGGAAATTTCATAAAACTTGTACGTTTTTGTCAGTAAGCCTTCCAAGTTTGTGAGATAAATGTTTTTTATTTAAAATTTTTTAAACATTTGCGAGGTTTCTATCAACATATTTTTGTATTTTTATAATTTATGAATACTTTATGAACGGTCGAAGTTCAGGTAAAATTTGTGCAAAAAAGCAGATTTTTGGAGGCGTATACTGAACTTGTTTTTTCAAATATTCATTTTTTATTTCAATATAAACCTAGAAATAGTGCACAAGATATACGTTAGTTCAAAAGTTTTTAAGAAAGATCAGTTACAACGCCATAATTACGTACGAGCGTTTGTATGAAAAGTAAGACGGGAAGGCTGCTCTTAAGGCATCTGAAACAGCTTAACGTCCGCCATATAATGATGACAGCCGGGACCAACAGCTAATACGTGCCTTCCGAAGTATGGAAAAGCTCGAGATTTGTTTTGTCTCTTGTGGTCACCAATCCAAGTGCGAACCACGGTAGTGTCGCTTAACTTGCGAAAGCGCTAGTAATGCGCTCTCCCGCTGGGCCACCAAGCTCCTCCTAGGACTCTATAATGTGACTTCACATAGCTTATAATCGGCGGACAGCCGAAACGCTTTCAAAAATACCCATTTGCCAAGGTTTTATGGTTCATTGAAGTTATGGCGACCTCTGTGGCGTAGTGGTCATTACGCCACGCTGTCACACTTGAGGTCCAGGGCTCGATTCCCGGTCTTGATTGATCTGCGTCTTGGATGTTTATCAATACATACCAGCCCACTCAGAAAGTGTTGCGAAAAAAAGTTTTTATGTATGTGAGACTGGCCATTTACAATCTATTTTGAAAATATAATTATTTATAAGTCAAAATAGGTACGTACCAATTTCAAGTTTTTCCATTAAAAATAAAACCTTTCGTTCAGTGACTCCGCGTTTAAAAAATGTCACTACAGAATTTTTATCTTCAAAGTTTTATCTAAATAGTTGTCTTCTGAAGCACGGGATTCCTTATTATGACAGATATTGGCCTGCCCAGCGGAGTACTATTACATTTACATAATTTGAAACTGTTTACAATACTAATCACTTGTTTATATTTTAATTAGGTCCAAAGAAGCACGTGTATGATGCCAGATAGTCGATTTTATCTGCAAGTAGGTAAGACTAGCTTTTGAGCGGAATGTCAATAGGTACATTGTGCTAATCATTAACGTGACCATTTTTGCTCTTCCAGCTCTATAACGTTAAATTTAGAGTAAGTTTTAAAGAAACAGTGTCACGCCTGATGTGTAGCTCACTTCGTGTAGTAGTATATTTTCAATAGGAGTGATCATATCCACTAATGATAGCCATATCCAGAGATATCCGCAGTAACGAACGGATTGACGGACTTCTTGCGGCTTTTTCAACTAATTAACGTTTTTTGCGAGCTACAACGTTATGACGATATGTTACTGTTATTGTTAACCGCTATATCTTTCCTAGAGTAGATCTCTATCGGGTTATGAAGAAGACGACCTCCGTGGCGTAATGGTCAACACGCTAGACCGCCAATCTAGAGGTTTTGGGTTCGATCCCCCAGCCAGGGCAAGTTGGAAAATGGCCATTTTCAAATTGTCCTGGGTCTTGGGTGTTTATCTATATATGTATTTATCATAAAATATAGTAACGTTGGGTTAGTATCCCATAACACAAGCTTAAGCTTACTTTGGGGCTAGCTCAATCAGTGTGATTTGTCCGTATATATATTATTAACATGACCTGAACTCAAGCACTTTTCATTCGCAACACGCCTAAGACTATAAGAACCAAAGGAAAACTGCAGTGTTTAGGTACAAAATGGAATCTAAATATTGAAAAAAAAACATCAAAGAACGAACTTGCTCTTAAATTTTAAGACTGGGGAAACTTTAATCACCTACTGTGAACTATGTAAATCGATTACCTACGTTATACTGAAAATAAAATACAGTTTTAATGGGTTTGAAATAAACTCAGAACACTCGTAAATAATCTTCACCAATGAAACGAATAAGTTACAAGTTAATCACGAGTACACGTTCTGCCATCGACAAGTTATTTAAATCTCAACATCCGGTCTAAAACGTTACAAATGTAACAGGAAGCACTAAACTCGGCGTCTTGTCACGAGTATGAACACAACTATCCAAATTACTGAGACAAGAGGTTCCAACATGACATTGGAGCTGTAAAATAGGCTTTATTTGTTTGAGGTTAAGGTAGATCAGAATGCCAAATCGTCGCGACAAACCTGTACATCGCTGTAGTTATTGGTAACACGAACGCGAGGTGTCCTTGCTCCTAATGTTCGGAAGCGTTGATATACTTACAACTCCATCCCTACACAAGTAACTGCTTTGTAAACATTGAAAATTAATTGAAGCCATACATTAACTACCATTTACATATAGATATATATCTAACGATTAGGTACACATTGCCGATGATTGTCGATTATTATGTGACTAGTATCTGTTTCACTTTGACAAAAATTATAACATATGTAAGTTGAATGTATTATTTAATTATTTTTGCATGCTGGAAACAGCTAGGTGTATTGCACTTATGCGAAATAAATGATTTGATTTGATTTAATCAACCGTATCATAGTAGCACCTTACGTAATGTTCTTTTGCTAGGGCGATTTTTTTATAAGCCAAATCTTGTGCTCTACAGCCCACAGCTGGGACAATGCCTCCTCTTCTTTCATCCACCTACCTATCTTTATCCCGAGCAATCTGATGCTAACCACTCAAGAAACCCTCAATGTCATCCCGCCATCTCTCCCTTGGTCTACTCCTACGTCTGCGCCCATCGGTACCCACAAGCTGGTGTTCTGGTACGTGAGTGCTAGTACTTATTCTGTGGTTCTGGGCCCATCAGCTGTCAGGCTGCATGCGGCACATATATCCAACCTAATCCCATTTGCATCTTGAAGTTTTGACGCCAACATTTACGACCTAGGGCGATTATGAAGGATTACTTTTAACCCCCAACAAAAAAGAGGGGTGTTATAAGTTTGACGCTTCCGTCTGTCTGTCTGTCTGTGTGTCTGTCTGTGATATCTTAGCGCTTAAACGAATAGACCGATTTCAATGCGGTTTTTTTTACGTGAAAGCAACTTCCCTTGCGATGATTCTTATCCATGTTTGATGAAAATTGGTTTCAGTCTTTTCAACGTTATTAGGTGTATTCGGTGTTGTTTGTTATTTACCTAGAAAATAATAGATGGCGCCACGGATTAGAATATTATGTAGTTCCGCCTCTTATCACTAGATGGTGACGTCGGGGGTTTTTAATTTGCCTGCAAATCAACTTGTTGCATTAATAAATTGTCCGCATATGGTCAGCAAATCGGTTGAACATCTCGAACGCTTTTGTAAGCGGTGACAGGCGGCGCGACTGATGTCGAGGTGATGCAGTTTAGTTCTAAGGTTTAATCCGATTATCCGATTAACGGGAATCGATTAAATTACGCGCGAATAATCGGACAAAAACTGGTTGGTCAACGGTGTTTGGTTTTTAACCTAGCACTCAAACAGTAACATAGATATTTACTTCGATTTAAGCTCAGACATTTTAGGGTTCCGTACCCAAAGGGGAAAAAAGGGGATCCTATTGCTAAAGCTCCGCCGTCTATCTGTCCGTCCGTTTGTCTGTCATCAGGCTGTATCTCATGAACCATGATAGCTAGACAGTTGACATTTTCACAGATAGACATTTTCACAGATAGAAAAAAAACGGTTAAGTGCGAGTTGGACTCGCTTGAAGAGGGTTCCGTAGAATGCCAAAGTCAAATGTTTTCAGGGAACTATTTTTCCGTAAGTGACCATATTTTATGGAGTTTAGTACTTTACTTTTAATTGATGATGTTTAGTACTTTAATTCTTATATTATTTTTCCTGCAATCTACAAGTAAAAAACTATATTTTGTATTTTTTATGGTAAATTTTCGGCTTCTTTTATGAACTAAATTAAAACTATTTATTTTACAATAATAACCAAAATATATTCGAGATCCTCACAACGAGCCTTATCAGTTGATACAGTACACAGTAAGGTTTGCAAAACTTTTTTTAATTTTCTTATTTGTTCCTCAAAAATGACGCTCATTAAAAAAAAATTTGCTTTGCACATTTGTGTCTGGGTCATAGGATTACACCATCCTACCAAATTTCACCAGATTTGGTCCAGTAGATTTAAAGCAAATTGGCTGTGACAGACGGACGGACAGAGAGATGTATGAGTGATTCTATAAGGGTTCCGTTTCTTTTTTCATTTTTTGTACGGAACAAAAACGTCGATATGTGTATTGCCCATTCTAGCCTACGGTGCTCAAACGTGGTCTCTTACAGATGCTCATATGTTCAAATTAAAGGTGCCAGCAAGCACTGGAGCGCAGCATGTTATTAGGCGAAAAAGGCCATTTTCCAACTTGCCCTGACCGGGGATCGAACCTGGGACCTCTGGATGGTGGACTAGCATGGTGACCACTACGCCACGGAGGTCGTCAATGTCGTCAAATTGATTGAAAATCATTTATATCTATATAATCTAATATCTATAATATGTTCTATTTACTAGAGGCTCTGTGCTGTAGACTTCGGAGGTCACCCTGACTTGTTGCAGTTTATCGGATAGAAAGTTGTTCAGACAGAAAGTTGCGTCTTGATGAAGGAAACAAAAACGTTTTATGACCTTTTTGAATTTTTTTCGATTTGACTGAAATATTTAAGACAAAAAAATTCTAAATAATTTTTTAAATCGTCCCACAAAATTTCACGAGAATCGGTTGAGAAATGCGACCTGTAGACGAGAACAGCCGGACAGACTAACAAAAGCTTTTTTGGTTAATCTTGAAACTGGGGCGCTTCGTTCAATTAATCAATTATATCGAATGGTCAAAATTGGTCTTCTTTCACGAATAAAATCAAAACTATTTATTTTAAAATAATAACAAAATTATATTTTAGATTCTCATAACAGGCCTTTCATTTGCTATAACACAGATTAGCAAAAGATTATAAGATTTGCAAAAATTTTTTTTTAATTTCCTTATTTGTCCCTCAAAAATGACCCTTATTTATAAAATATTCATATACTTTGCACATCTGTGTTTGGGTCATATCTTATAAGATTACACCATCCTACCGAATTACCTGATTTGGTCCAGTAGATTCGGTCGGTCCAAATTGACTGTGGCAGACGGACGGAAAGACAGACGCAAGACTGATCCTATAAGGGTTCCGTTTTTTCATTTTTTGTACGGAACCCTAAAAAGCAACAAACAAATTGAGAATTGAGTAATATCATCATCAAAACTGTTCTCATGAAATTATTTATTACAATAGTAAAAAAAATATTAGAGCTATAGATAATATTTGTCCGTCTGTGGCACCGTAGCTCTTAAACGGATAATTTGATTTCGATGCGGTTTTTTCTATGTAAAAGCTACACGTGACTCTAACAAAAATTTGCAATATAAAACTAAAAATGTTCTTGAAAGACCTATTCAACGATACCCCACACGATGGGACAGTCAAGAAAAAAAAGTTGGCTCCTATTTTACTTGTATGGGAGCTACCCTAAAAAAATTTTTTTCAATTATTTAATTTACCACCTTTTTTGGCATGATTAAAATACATACCCATACCAAATTACAGCTTTCTAGTACTTACTGTTCTGAGTAAAACCGCTGACGGACAGACAGACAGACATGGCGGGTTCCTTGTTTACTACGGAACCCTAAAGTGATAACAAAAGTAAACCAAAGTCGGTTTAGCTTAAGCTACCCGGGGTGTGAACTGAGAGGAATGTCGCCGCGGAATGTGATCCGGCTCCAATGCTACAATGCCTAATCCTGCAACAATGCCTAGACGGAGGCCGGCACATAATGCCAGTGAAAGTAGACCGGCGCGTGCTGCATGTATGTGTACGATGATGTATATATAATATACAGGTTCCAACAAAATATACTAAAACCATTGGCAGGCTGAATAAAGTCCATGATACTGATCGACTTTCCCCAACGAAAGTATATCGAAATATGAAAAATGTATAATAAGCAGAGATCGGAATCACGCGGGTGCTATATTGCTATCAAAAGTATGGATATGACTAAAAGTTCCAAGATTTCTCGAGAATCTAACTGGGTACTAAGTAAATAAAACAATAATAATTATGTGTTTTCAGGATAAGTCTATTTTTTTCGATTAAAATATATCCTGAAATCACATAATTACGATGATATGTTTCATTTATAGATTATATAGTCATATCCATGCTTTTGATGGCAAAAGCACCCGAGATTCCAATCTCTGATACTAAGTAAACAGTCCTTTCAAGAGGGATATGGACAAAAAACTTTCATTAGATACATTATTAAAAAGTACGCGTTTTTCTTTTCTGATATAAGCAAATAATGACGAAGATACAGCTCATAATTTCACGTGACGTCACGATCAGCTATGATTTTTAACCTAATGTAACCCTAAACTAAGAAGCGCTGTTACTTTGTGAATTCTTACTATTTTGCTAAATTAAAAAAATATGGACTCTTTATTTTTGGACAATCTACTCGCCGTTACTGGAATAATAATACCTATGTCTTTTGCCGAGTTGGCCGGTTGACTGAAAGAGATCCCTAGATAGGATAAATCCGCCGTAAAGAATATACGAAACAAGAGTAAACAAACAATGTTTACTTTTCGGGTTTGTATATTCTTTCTTATAAACAAAAAAGGTTTATAAACGAACAAACAATCTATTTTTGCTTTTTCTTTAAACACGCGTTGATATCTTTACAAATGTTACAATCGGCCGCCGTGCCCAATAGGTTTTTCCGTCCTTAAAGAGATGATGATGACGGTATCAGTGGTGGTTTGTCCCGTCATTCGTTAATGTCATTTTTATTCCGACAAACAAAAAGTTACCCTGCTTATACTGGCGAGGAACGCTTCAACTTGTCATTGTTCAAACTGACTTTCAGAAGATTTTGTTTTGACGTTTATAAAAAAGTATTTCATCTCATCTACTAAAAAAACGATGTTTTCATCCCAAAACATTTGGAGCTAAAGTTACTGGTTATTCTCTCGGTCGGGACTAAAATGTGAAAAAGAAGATCTCTAAGGATTAAAACCAATTTGAAAACAGAACACGTGTTTAATCTATGTAGAATCAAAAATAATGTTGGCTGTCCAGCAAAAAAAAAGAAGATTTTTGTTTTAAAATAAAATATAGTTGGCACAGACTTCGTGATTTTTTAAATTTGGAATACATATCGTCTTCAACATGGATGAATGTAGGTTAAATTTTTTAATGTTCTTTGCTTCGGAAAAAGAAATAAGTATAATTTAAAAGCGCAATTTTCCCTTTGATTCAAGTAATTACTGAAGTTTTAGGTTATTTGTATTGAAATGTAATTATTTATGTAAATGTGAATACTTTTCGTGAGTTTAAACCAATAGTGAATAGTTATTAAGTTTACGTAGAAAAATAAAAAGATATGAAGGACCAGACCACGCAAACCAAGTTATGAGTGAACATTTAATCTTAAGTTGGTGGTCTTCGAAAAAATATTTCTTAGTATTTATTGTATGAAAACGACACCAAACAAAGGTTAGTATTAAATTGTCGGTTGAAGTCTGTTAGGTATTGTAGGTGTTCTACTGTTCTTTATAGTCTGTTTTGTATGTGCTAGTTTTTCTCATAGATGGAGATGAAAAGTAGAGTGTGCTACTCGGGTACGGTAAAATTGTTATCTCGGGCGATATACATAAATCCCTCGCTACACTCAGGATTCCACCGTAGAATCACTAGCTCCGCTCGTGATTCAACTGTGAAATCCTTCGTTTTGCTCTGGATTCAAAGTAGCGCCCTCGCCTTCAAAATATTACCTTAGCCCCTTGTAGCACAATCTACTTACTATATTTGACTTGTTGGAAACTAGTGAATTGAGAAAATATAAATAAATATACAATATGTAGCAAAAACCCTGTCCGATCCTTGTAGGGGCAACTCAGACCGTCAATATGAACCACTTTTCCTAATCGACATTTCATACAAATTGCCGGCCAAACACTTTTGTATGAAAATGTCGAATTTCTTTTTTAAGTTTCAATCATTGGTCCTATAGGAAAAGTTTATTGGTCTAAGTTGCTCCTAAAAAGAAGTTTTGTAATTTTTGTGTGTCTATTATGGTGCAATAAAGTTGATTTGTATTGTATTGTAGTTGTAAAGATCGGACAGGGTTTTTGTTACATATTGTTTATGGACAAATTACATTGATCGAGCTAGTCCCAAAGTAAGTTCGAGACTTGTGTTATGGGATACTAACTCAACGATACTATATTTTATAACAAATACGTATATAGGAAAAGATAAACATCCAAGACCCAAGACAATTTTAAAGAGGCAATTTTCCAACTTGCCCTGACCGGGGATCGAACCCGGAACCTCTGGGTAGCGGACTAGCATAGTCCACTACGCCACGGAGGTCGTCAAACATGTCTCACAGATGCTATATTAATACATACATCTTTCAAAAGTACTCGCATTGCATAAGCCCTCTCGCCCATCGCGTCTGTCACCATCAATTTTTCAATTAATCGTCACGAGATCACGTCCGACCGGCTTCGAACCAGCTACCTCGACGTAGGCCGGGTGCCGCCGGTGGCCCGGTGGGTAATTAAACATTAATCGGTCGCCTTGGGTGCGGGGTAGATGGCGGCCGCGGTGTTGGAGGTATTTGTGATCGATGCTCTGCAACAGGAAAATGATGTTTATGTAATTAAAAAACTTGAACTTGGAAATTAATGATTTTAATGTAGTTCTTTGCCCCGAAATGTGAACTCGTAGACCACATATAACCCCTTGACCGATTTGGCTCATGTTCAAATTTAAAAATTCTACTGGTTGCTTCTACACGCTTAGCAAATTTCATTAAGCTTCTGAGTCCGCCCAGCCAGCAGTTACGCTGCAAGAGTTTATGAATGAGGTCAACCTTGGAAAGTGCATCATCACGCTAGCAGACCAAAGCCGGTATGTGTACCGTCCTCAGTTAGTCGGGCTTGCCGATGCCAAACCTCGTTATACCACTCTCTTAGCTCGAGGAACCAGTTGGACTCGTAGATACGGATAGGAAGTGTAAGAGATATTCACAGTCAGGAAGTAGGAGAGAGAGGGAGTTGTAGTTGTTAGTCTCGTTCTTACTATGTCAAATATTGAAAAGAGGGAGAGGGACAAAAGATATTTTTACTAAATTAGATTTAGCAAACGGTTGTTAATTTTTATGAATAAGCGTGAAATTATACAAAGGTTAAATAAAATTCATAATTACTTGTATAGTCGGGGCTCGATCTGCAGCCAGAATAAATTACTGCAGAACGAACCCCAACATCCCGGAGTCTGAGACTAGCGTGCTAGGTATTACACCATGGAGGTTAATATTTCTACGTCCCTCGTAGAAATATTAACCTCCATACTTCGCTCACATACCTCAATATACAATTTGTATGTTTAATACTTCAATTTGATCAAACGGAATCTGCGGTTATTAGACGAAATGTTTCGATAAATAACTCGAAAAAAAATATTTATTAACACTTAAATATTTTCTAAAGATCGATTTATATTTTTATTTTTTTTCTCTTTAAGTAAACGGCGTATTTTCTTCAAAGTTGTCTCATTTGAAAACTACAAAGTTTAAGAAGCTATGAAAGTAAAAAATAACACTAGTCAACAAGATTTTGCCACAAGGATACTTACAGCGATTTCTAAAAGAATTCAGTACAAAAAACATGAACCTGGTTATAAAAAATGTGTAGGACGTCAAAATTTTAAAATATTACACGTCAAAATTTCAAATTTCTTATTTTTTCGGCAATTTCAAAATTAAACCATAAATTCAATAAGGTGATTTTCAGTTTTCTAATAGCAGCTTAACACTGTGCAAACCTTACATTTTACAATATTTTTTACATCATTGCTTAATTATTTATAAAAATGACTTATTACAGATTTTTAATGGGTCGGTATAACGCCCTACAATGCGCGCAGTACGCAATGTATGGGAAATATTACGGTAACTTAAATCTTTATATATATCCATAGATAAAAAAGGTACAAAAGTAAAACAAATTTTGTTTTGATATAGAAGGCTGATTACATCATTTTTTGTTACAAAATTAAATAACCTGCACAAAAGCTATTTACTATAAATAATTATTAATATCAGAAATTGGGGAAAATTGGATTTTTGATATAACATTATTCTCAACTCTGACCTCCTAGAAACAAAAGTAAATTATGTCCATATACACTATACAAAAATCTGTAAGAGACAACTAGTCTTTCTCCAGTGGGAAAAAAAAATCTAAAATTTTGTCGACCAGTGTAATTAACAATACCAAACAGGAAATCAGTTAAAAAATAATTGACGAAAAAATTTAAGTGCCTGGATTTTTTAAAATAAACAACAAAACATTTTTTTTTCGTTTTTTCTCGATAATATTTCGTCTAATGCTCGTATCCGCACATTTAATTTCATCAAGTATAAAAAATTCACATTGTATAGATACTCACTCACCAACATGTATTTAACCCTAATGATATTTAGTCCGGTTGACCGAACTAGGCCAGGTAGTGTTCAGGGCCGTAAAATGCAAAGGCCACACTTAGCGCATTAGTAAATATAAATAAATAAATATATACGGACAAATTACACAGATTGAGTTAGCCCTAAATATGGGAATACTAATCCAACGAAACTATATTTGATGATAAATATATATATATATATATATATAGATTGATACCCAAGCCCCAGGACAAATTGAAAAAGGCCATTTTCGAACTTGCCCTGGCTGGGGATCGAACCCAGAACCTCCGGACTGGCGGACTAGCGTGTTAACCATTACACCACGGAGGTCATCATGAGCGCGGCAATAGACAAATTATCTAAACAGTGATGCGTTGCACGCCACATTGCCCAGTGATATGTGTTGACCACTGTTTCCTAGTGGTCATCATTCTACACCGTTGCACCGGAGGTTCCGGATTCGATCCACGGTCAGGTCAAGATAGAAAATGATCTTTTTCAGATTAACCTGATCATAAGTGATCGTTCAATCTTCGATTAGAGCAGTTGTGTCACAATCACATATGACGCGCATTAATACAGTGCAGTGAAAGTGCTAACGCATCAAACCAAAGTCTATCAATGTCACGTATCTTCGGCCGGCCGCGATGACCTACATTGGTGAGTCATAGCACCTTGCTATGTTTACGTACGATAGTTGTTAAGGTGACACTCTCCCCGCCTTCAAAATGAGTACGACGCCATCTAAATCCATTCAGATCAAAACTGAAACGGAACGCTATCTTTACGACTGTTATAGAAGTGAAAAGAATGAAAGGCTAAAACAACAGAGCCTTATCGAAGAATTACAGAGCCAAATTGCGGTTCTTCAAAAACAGTTGCAATGCGCTGTTGAATCAAAAGCTACAGCCCAAGCAACCACTAGCACGGAAACATCAGCGCCTCACGCTGAGTATACTACTGACGAAGACGAGTTGGCTAAAGAGACAGAGTGGATTAGAACAAAGTCCAGGAAAAAGAGGAAGTTGAACACGTCTCCCACACTCTCGCCTCAGGCAAAAGAATGCCAAATATCTGAAAAAGCAAAAAAAGTTCTCCCACCTCCTCCTATCGTGGTGGATGGTGTGGAGAACTACCAAAACTTTTATGACTTTTTGACACGAGATCAACCCGCTAGCACCTTCACAGTTAAGATGTTGCATGGCGCTAGCGTTAAGATAAATGCTTGCGACGTAGAAACATATAGAGCTATTACGAAGCTACTCACAGACAACAACTGCCTTTGGCATTCATATGAGAACAAACAGGACAGGCCAATCAGGGTGATGGCCAAAAAATTGCCTTCTACGTGTAAACCGGACAGGATTATTGAAGACCTCAAAGCAAAGGGTCTCCAAATTGAAGACGCTGTGAATAAATTAAGTTGGAAAACTAAAGAGCCCTTAAATATGTTCATGCTGACATTCAAAAACCAGGAAGAAATTGGCAAAATTTATCAGATTAAATCTATCTTGGGGTGCGTGGTTGATATACAACCTCTCAAATCTTCCAAACTTATCCCGCAATGCAAGAGATGTCAGGCTTATGGCCATACACAAATGTATTGTGCCAAAGAGCCAAGATGCGTAAAGTGCACTGGAAAACATCTGACCGTGGACTGTAAAAAACCAAGTACAGAAAAACCGAAGTGTGTGCACTGCGGAGAAAGTCATCCTGCGAACTATAGAGGTTGCATGATAGCTAAAGAGATGCAGAAGATAAGAAACAAGTCTGCTAAAAAAAATGTAGTCAGTCATGAAAATACTGCTCAGAGCAAACTGCAGAAACCTACCAATAAGCCCGTATCAAAAGTAACCACAAATATCTCTTACGCTCAGACGGTTGCGAAAAATTCTATAAGCCAACCCCAACGCAAAGATGAAAGCACTCAAAACCCACAAGAGAAAAAGTTAGATGAAATACTAAAGCTTATGTCATCATTAGACGAGCGCTTGAAAAAACTAGAAAATAGCACCAAACCCGCTATTACTACCAAGAATAAAAAATGATGAAACAACTGAAAATCATGGCATGGAACTGCAATGGGCTACTTAACCACAAAAATGAGTTACAAGTAATCCTAGATATAGAAAATATTGATGTGTGCCTGGTATCTGAAACACACTTTACAAAACAATCTTACATAAAATTAAAAGGTTACAAAGTATATAATGCATTGCACCCAGCAAACAAAGGTAGAGGTGGCAGTGCTGTTATCATCAAAGAAACTATTCAACATCAAGAACATGTTAAACATGAAATTCCTCAGGTGCAATGTGCTGCAGTCAGATTGAATACAAAAAGTTGTCCTCTTACTGTGGCTGCCATATACTGCCCACCAAGACATAAAATACAGAAAGACTTGTGGAAGAACGTACTTTACACACTTGGTGATAAATTTGTATTGGGAGGTGACTTCAATGCTAAGAACACGTATTGGGGTTCCCGACTTACGAACACAAAAGGAAGAAAACTTATGTGCGCCATCACAGAAATGAAATGTGGTGTTGCATCAACAGGTTCACCTACATACTGGCCAACGGACCCATCAAAAACCCCTGATCTCATAGACTTTTTTATTTATAAAAACATGTCGTCTAACTACATGCAAACTAATCAAAGTTATGATATGAACTCCGATCACTCAGCCATTTATTTAGAAATAAACGAAAAAGTTATATTTAAGGAAGATAATTTAACTCTAGTCAATAAATATACAGACTGGGATAGTTTTAAAATAGAATTAGACAGCCATGTAGACCTTAGAGTACCACTAAAGACTCCAGAGCAACTAAATATAGATTTAGAAAAATTTGTCAGCTTAATACAACATACTGCTTGGAATAATACACCTAAGAGTAAGAAAAGGACAGTGAAAAACACATACCCATTAGAGATAAAAGACCTGGTAAAAGAAAAAAGAAGACAAAGAAAACTATGGCACCAAACTAGGTCGCCAGACGATAAAAAAAGTTGAATAACCTCACAAAAAAGCTTAAAAGGGCAATTCAAAAACATAACGATGAGTGCACAAATACGTATCTCCAAAAACTGTCCAGTGACCGTAGTACAGATTATTCTCTCTGGAAAGCTACGAAGAACATGAAACGGCCAATAAACCAAATTCCTCCCTTGAAACTAGGATTTGGAAAGTGGGCGGTTAGCAACGAACAAAAAGCTGCTTTGTTTGCCGAACACCTCGAAGGGATTTTCAAACCAAATGACAGATCAGAAGGCATCGTTGAAGATATCACTGAGGAACTCAGCGAAAATTATGATGAAGAAATAAATATAAAGCTTGTAACTCCAAAAGAAGTTATGAGGGAAATAAAACAGCATATCAACCCCAGGAAATCTCCTGGCTTTGATCTTATACCAGGAGAACTGCTACACAATCTCCCGAGAAAGGCTTTAGTCAAATTAACTAATCTCATAAACGCTGCTTTGAGACTTAAATACGTGCCCGATTTATGGAAAGTAGCTGAAGTAATAATGATTCCAAAACCGGGAAAACCGCCAAATGAGACGACGTCGTACAGGCCAATTTCATTGTTACCCGTTATGTCAAAGTTATTTGAAAAAATATTACTAAAAAGACTAAAACCTATCATCGAAACCAAAAACCTTATTCCACCACATCAGTTCGGCTTCAGAGAAAAGCATTCAACTATAGATCAAGTTCACAGAATAACAAATATAATTGAAAATACCCTCGAAAATGAAAAAGTCTGTTCTACTATCTTTCTAGATGTAGCGCAAGCTTTCGATAAAGTGTGGCATGAAGGACTCATCATAAAACTTAGAAACATGTTACCCACTAACTACGTAGATATAATTACATCATATATAACCAATAGAGCTTTTAGAGTGCGACAAGAAAATGCGTATTCTAAAATTAAAGAAATAAAAGCTGGAGTGCCTCAGGGAAGTGTTTTAGGTCCGGTCCTGTACCTACTATACACCTCGGACATTCCTGATATAGATGACAATACTATGGCGACCTTTGCTGACGACACTGCTATAATGGCTGTCGGAAGTACTCATGAAGAAGCAGCAGAAAAGGTTCAAATAGCAATTAATAAAATTATTGAATGGACAAAGAAGTGGCGAATAAAGCTAAATGAATCAAAGTCAACTCATGTTAACTTTACGAATAAGCAAGAACAATTATGTCCCGTGTATATAAATGGAAAGCAAGTTCCATTTGAAAATACAGCCAAATACTTAGGTATGACTCTGGATACAAAGCTGCGCTGGAAAGCGCACGTCAAAAAGAAAAGAGAAGAGCTCGAAATACGGTTTCAAAAGATGCACTGGCTGCTTGGGAGAAACTCTGCCTTGTCAGTGCACAACAAAATACTTTTGTATAAACAAGTCCTGATGCCAGTATGGACTTATGGTATACAGCTGTGGGGCTGTACCAAACAGAGCAATATCAGTATGATCCAAACATTCCAGAACAAAGTACTCAGGAGCATTGTCAATGCACCCTGGTACATTAGAAATGCTGACCTGCACCGGGACCTTAACATGCAGTTCGTCGATAAAGTTATTAAAAATATGCAGAAGCACACGAGTATCGATTGCTTCATCATGTGAACGTTGAGGCAATCCAGCTCCTCGACAACACGGACACAGTGAGAAGACTTAAACGAACTAAACCGTTCGAATTAGTGTAGTGTAGTGACAATAAAAAAAAAATACTTAGTGCGGTCATAGTGCAATAATTAAAGACACACGAACAAAGTGCCTTCCCCTTAATAGAGACAGTAAGAAAAGTGCCGATGGACACATTCTTATACTATTGCTTATAAAACTAGGTCAATGTAAAATTACTAATTAGTCTTAGATTAATAGGCTAGATTGTAATAATATTAGCGTACTTATTGAACAGTATATAGGTACGTTAAGAAAGTGAAAAAAAAAAAAAAAAAAAAAAAAAAGATTAACCTGAGTCTTGGATGTTTATCTATATATGTATTTGATATAAAATATATTATCGTTGAGTAAGTAATTTAGTACCCCATAACACAAGTCTCGAACTTACTTTGGTTTGGGGCTAGCTCAATCTGTGTGATTTGACTGTATATATTTATTTAATTATTTTATTTCATTTCGTCCATTCCCTCGACCGTTAAAATACCTAATAATGTCATAAAACAAATTAACCTTCGTCGAGTTTAAAACTCGACTCGTGCTTTATTTCTCAATAAACTGTGCCGAGTTCGAGGATGCCCCGCGGCCAAACGTGGCCCGCGGCCGCGACCACCACTCGATGACGGTAATCACTGCACTTGACGAGTCAACGATCGTCAGTCACGTCACCGAAGATCACTAGAAGGCCTGCTTTGACTTTGAAAACACAAGATTTTTACCAGTACTTTTATTATTTCATAC
Source organism: Acrobasis suavella (assembly GCA_943193695.1). NCBI lineage: Eukaryota > Metazoa > Arthropoda > Insecta > Lepidoptera > Pyralidae > Acrobasis > Acrobasis suavella. The sequence continues at coordinate 15,573,547 of OW971950.1, forward strand.
ATGAAAAACTGGTTATAATATTATCCATATATTAATACACCAGGAAGACCAGGAAGAGTACAAAGCGGGCAGTGACATCATTGGGCCGCTTCTAACACTCGCCTTGATGAAGATCGTTAAATAAAGCTGCCTAATTCAGCATACAATCCGCAGAGGGATAAGCACGTATTTTTTTTAATTGCTTAGTAAAATCCTTATTGACCACAGTAAACAAATGTGAAAGAATTTATTAAATATCTTAATCAGCGCCGAACATGTGGTACTTTAAAGTTTCAATTAAAAAGAGAAGTATAATATGGACTGGTGACGTCAAAGTCCATATCATCTATACATTTGCCATAGAAAATAGCGTTATGCGAGTGAGATAGATATATTTTTATTGTTTTCACTGTTAGTACTTTACTATTGAAAAAGCACGTTAGATAACACATATTTTTTTCATGCATATTCCCTAACGTGTTGTGGGCCATAACACACACACATACAATTACAGATAGGGAGTAGAACTTACTGTCCACAGAATGTTGTGGCCTCAAGCTACACGCATTGAAGGAAATTACGCCAAATAATATGTTTTCGACTGCGATTGCGGTGCGAACGTTTTATTGAGATTTGATTGCGATGTCGTGCTCATTCAACGCGCGAATTCGCTAGGCTTGTGTCGGAAGGTCGGGAGATCTTTTCTGAAGGTTAAGTTCTAAAGCAAAGGGCATTATGATTCTAAAATCCGAAACTAATTAAAACATAGCTATAAAGAAACACATTTCGTAACGAAAAATGTGACCAGAAATTAAATGTTTATGTGTGTCATTAAAAGTGTTGTACCTACTACACGAACAATCGGTAATGCAATATACGATACCATCTTACCAAGGTTAGGTAACTTAAAAATTAACTCAGTCTACAATTTGAAAAATCCTATTTTTCTTTTTAATATAAGCCCGGCTTTTAACGGCTGATACTTGATCTACAAGACTTGCCACTACACTAGTTATGAACTTTAGAGCTCCAATAGATACCTACCTTTTAAACTTTTCTGCTTCGATGATTTTAATTAATATTAGTTTCATATCTTTTTTCGATAATTTTGCTTTCAATGGCCAAAATAAAATAGTCTATTTTTTGCACCGATAAGACTTTCGCCGTCAACATGTTTCGCTAATCAAATCAGCATCAGCGACAATTGGAGCGATTACCCTGCGATTAGTATCGCCATCTCATCACGCTCGCGCCGCGCCTCCACACAAACATTGCGCAACCACTGCTGTGAGAGACGCCGCGGGCAAACGCTGCGACATGTGATCACCTGTGAAAAATATGTTTCTCAAACTGCATAAGAAGATTAGTGTTACATAAAAAGTCTGTGATTGCAAAATTCTAAAATTCAAATGTTTATTCTGTAATTACACCTTTAAAGGAACTTTTGCTCGTCAATAAGAATAATTTACATTACGTGTAGTTTATATAAAAAGTTAATTTATTTTAAGAAAAAGCTACCAATACCAGCGCTTTGCAACGACCACTGCTACGAAAAAATGCCGAAGGAAACTCATTTTCACAGTTTTCGCCTACTCGCCAGAAGAGCTTTGTCATACTAAGTCCTTTAATTTTATTGACGACCTCCGTGGATGGCGTAGTGGTCACCAAGCTGGTGCGTCACCAAGAAATTCCGGGTTCGATCCCCTGTCAAGGCAAGTTGAAAAGTGGCCTTTTTCAAATTGTCCTGGGTCTTGGATGTTTATCTAATTATGTATTTGTTATGAAATATAGTATCGTTGAGTTAGTATCCCATAACACAAGTCTCGAACTTACTTTGGGGCTAGCTCAATCAGTATAATTTATTCATATTTATTTATGTATTTATAATTAATAAATAATTATATTATAATACAATGTTGACACATTATAACATGTAATACTTGCGAACAAGTTAACAAACATAAATTACGTAATAATAAATAGTATGTAGTAAAAAAAAGCGGAGCCAAGCAAACATCCACATACAAAAATTTATACATATTTTTTACCATTTTTAGGGTTCCGTAGTAAACAAGTAACCCTTATAGTTTCGCCGTATCGGTGTGTATATCTGTATGTCTGTCCGCGGTTCTATTCAGACACTACAGGGTTTTTTTAAATCACTGGCATACTTTCTACTGGTAAAAGTACTTACATTTTGTATGGGACCAACTCAATCCAACCGAACCGAATCAGCTGTTCCATACTTTTTTACAATACTTAGAATCCCAAAATGTATGGAACAGCTGATTTTTTTTCGGTTGGATTGAGTCGGTCCCATACAAAAAATTGCTCATATTCATGAGTACTTTCACCAGTAGAAAGGATGCCAATAATTTTAAAAACACCCTGTATAAGTACCAGAAAGCTTTAATTACGCATGAGTATGTATATTAATCATGCCGAGATTGCAATAATTTTTTTTGGGATTGCTTCTATACGTGTAAAATGAGAGTCAATTTTTTTTCGCAACTGACACATCGTTCGGATTGTCGTTAAGGTCTTCTAAAAATTTTGTGAGTTCGTTAATAAGATTTTTCAATTTAGGGATCCGTTTCTGAAATATTTGGTTTTAAAATGCAAATTTTTATTACAGTCTAGTGAGACAAAGAGGGGCTTTTTAATTAATTTATTGCAACTAAAATCTTAGGATTATAATACAAAAGGTACAATTTTATGCTAAGCAATATCTACCAGTGCACCGTTCACCAGGACGTAGCAGAAAAAATGGTAGATGGGGTGCAAATTTAATTAGACAAGTATATCCAGAGGAATAAATTCGGATGTATTTAACTACATAAACTTTACAAAAAATATCTTCCTATATAAATATGTTAAAAAATTATAAATGCAAATTATAAACTCACATTAATAGTTAAACATTAATACGTATAATAGTTAAACATACTTATACTAAGTAGGGTTATTAAAAAGTTATAGGCGACCAAAAGTAACTATATTATAAATAGAAAATACTTTTTTATACGTTTAAATCCCATGAACTCGAAGTCGGCATTTGCAACTACGGAACACCTAGCCTGCGCCTGGCCCGACACGCACTTGGCTGATTATTATTTAATGTTTTAGTTTGAGTACTTATCCATTAAAAAAATACATCCATGCTTATAACTAGTGGCTCTGTGGGCTGTAGACCTCTCAAGTCTCCCCGACCAGTTAAAGTTTTTGAACAATTTTTGAAATGGCTGAAATATGATATGTTTTAAGTTTTCAAATCCCATATTTCCGCCATCCTGAAAATTTCAAAAAACTGAATCGACAGTAGAGTTATATATAATTTCGAATATTTTCACAAAATTTTAAGAGAATCGGTTGAGAAATACGACCTGTAGGCGACAACAGCCGGATAAAAGCTTTTAATTTTAGGCCAATCTCAGAACTGAGATGCTTCGCTCGCTTCGCTTTCTCGGTCAATAAAATAAAGTCTCCCATACTCCCGCAAGTATATCTGTTTATCTATCTTAATTAACTCTGAATCTACTGGGCATTTGATGTGGTTTTTAGAAACTTCGTCCTGTCTGTCTTTAATCTCTGCAACTGTGGGCCGATTTTTAAGCAGTTTTCACTAGCCGAGACAGAAACTTATGCTCCGTACGGCTCTTTAAGCCGGCTGTCATTCGCTGTATGCTTAAAATTGAGTAAATTATAATGACCAGCTCTCTGTGTCAAGTGCTTTACATCACAACATTTATTTTTCGTCACTTGTAACTGGTTGCGTGTATATATTTTTTTTATCAGGAAAATTTTGAGGCATTTCATCTACAGTGCGAACAGATTTAAAATAGAAATAGAAAATAAGACAAAGAAAAAAAATAAGGTATTTATTTTGTACAATTCCTATCCTTCTAATTTTTCGAACTACTTCTATGATTTTCTTCGTTATACTCTGCTATGTATATCTTTTGTAAATTAATTGAAACAGAATCTCTCAAACTTGACTTCCGACACATTTATTTTAGGTCAGGAATGCGTGTGACGTCTCTAATAATAAAAAAAATATATAGGGACAAATTACACTCATTAAGTCCCAAAGTAAGTTCGAGACTTGTGTTATAGGATATTAACTCAACGATACTATATTTTATAACAAATATATATAGATAAACACCTAAGACCCAGGACAATTTGAAAAAGGCCATTTTCCAACTTGCCCTGACCGGGGATCGAACGCGGAATCTTTGTGTGGCGGAATAACATGGTGACCACTACGCCACGGAGATCGTCAAAGTGTTACACGGGTCCAGCGCAGCCAACGTTGCCAACCATAGACCTAGATTTTTTAAACATAGGTAATGTTGCCACCACTTACCATCAGTTGGGCGGCCTGTTTGTCTACTTTGTCATTATTAATTAATTTAAGACGATTGAATCACGTAATATCGTCAAAGGGCCGATCAGGTTTTAATCGATTTAGATAATTATCTTTGTTTTAATAAAACAATACTTTGGTATTGCTATTAGCAGAACAACACACGTATTACTCATAACAAGGAATCAAGTTATATTCTGATAACTATAATCATATTATAATATGCAGAATAAACTCGTCTTGTTGCCGTGTTAGTCACTATGCATAATATTTCCTACATTGAGGCTGACTATTTGTCAGGTTCTCCAGTGTGTAAGTTGCCAATACTGGTGTCAGGTTTTTCAAGCCTTTGACAAAGCTTGAATACTCGTATTACCACCTAATGATAACGTATTATTCCCTTGACAACGAAACAAAAATCAGGTTGACAAAAAAAAACAAATTTTCTCTAAATTTTAAACTATCGGATAAATCATCTGAGGAACATAATTCTATAAATAGTGTTTCTGAACATGCGTAGGGAACCCACTGCGGAGGCCAACGACTTTGTCTGCCTTTTCAGATACGGAGGAGTGAGAGACATGTTGTGCTGCTTTTGATCACCGATTAAAGTGTGACGTAAACCCGCGCCCTTTGAGCTGTCGAGCTTCCAACTGGCAGTAGCCAAATAAAAAAATGTAGCTATTAATATAAAGGTTTGTGGGTTATAGAAAGTATGTTTTGGAAATAAACTCTTACACATTTTTTTTATTTATTGATAAAGAGTTCAAGTTGCACTTGAAAGCTGCGTCACTGTATTTAATTTAAGCTTTTATTGAAGGGACAAGAGATATAACATTAAAAATAAAGGTCGCATCCAAGTTTACTTCATTAAAAATGTATTTTCAAAGTCTTGAAGGCAATAAGGGACGCCTAAAAATATGTTAATACCTACTTAACCTTTATGTCAATGATATGAAAGGCATCAATTTTTATTTTTAGGCGCTCCAATGTGCAAGCTCCGTAGTTTGGAGGAGGCTCTAGCGCCACCTGGATCAACGATCGATTAACGCCTTTCGCAAGGATTTCGAATTGAAGTCAAAATGGTGTAGACGACTGATTCGGTTTATGGTATTGCTAATTCACGTCATAGTGTTGGTGGTCCGAATTTCACTTACTAACGTACAGCTAAAACAAAAGTTTCTTCCAGGTTGTTGAAATAAACATTGGACCTGGTTGTGGGCATCACACCACACCGTACTATGAATTTAAAAGAAATGTGCTTATGTATATCAATGATGGCCGTTCTTAATTTATAGCAGTTTTGGGTCTTACCATCCTTGACGCCGTTAAAATGTTTATAAATAACGAAATATACATAATAGGTACTTCCTTCCACCTCAGCACCAAATCATTGCTTTTAAAGTCGTTGCATTAAATATTAAAAAAATACTTAATAATACATACACACATTATTCTCAACCGACTTCCAAAAACGAGGTTATCAATTCGTCGGAACCTTTTAAGCTATTGCATAGCTTTTATCGCGGGCCTTGGGGCTGCGACCGAATCCAGAAATTCCATAACGAAAATTAAACCTAACACTAGTCTATCGTCGTTTCAGTTCGGCAGACTTCGGCACGGTGTTTGTGTGCGTACCACTAGACGTATGCGTGTAGAGGGTTGGGCATTATTCGAATAAAAATTTATCTAGATAATTATTTGAATAAAAATTTATTCGTGGAAAATTATTCACGAATAATTCATTCGCGAATAACTTATGATTTTATTCGTTATTCTAAATAACGATTTTTTTTTAAACTTACCCTTCTCTTTTTGACCGATTGCGTCGGGAAGAGTTACATTTTGGAGTGTACGAGTGTTTTCTTTTTAACCGATTGCTTTCAAAATCGATATCTGGACGGCCAATCTATGCTCAAAATGTAAAAAAACTGGCCGCTATTTTTAACTCTTTTGTTACTGCGCCGATATCCTTCAAAATCGATATCTGAGGGTCTCTGTGGTCTTTTATAATGAATCTATGCTCGAATTTGGAAAAGGTAGCCGCCATTTTGAACTTTTTTGTTTCTGGACCGATTGCCTTCAAAATCGATATCTGGGGGTCCTTGTGGTCTCTTATAATGAATCTATGCTCGAATTTGAAAAAGGTAGCTGCCATTTTGGACTCTTTTGTTTTTGGACCGATTGCGTTCAAAATCGATATCGGGTCCCTGTGGTCATTTATAATGAATCTATGCTCGAATTTGACAAAGGTAGCCGCCATTTTGAACTTTTTGTTTCTGGACCGATTGCCTTCAAAATCGATATCTGGGGGTCCCTGTGGCCTCTTATAAAGAATCTATGCTCAAAATTGAAAAAAATGGCCAATTTTGCCCAACTCTGAGACTAGCTGCTAATTACTCATAATAAAAATTCCTGAATAATCTAATAATAATAATAAATATATAGGGACAAATAACACTGATTGAGCTAGCCTCAAAGTAAGTTCGAGACCTGTGTTATGGGATACTAACTCAACGATACTATATTTTATAACATATACATATATAGATAAACATCCAACAACAATCTACATGTATTGTAAGATAATAAAAATATTTTAAACGATATTAATTTCTCATTTATTCAATAAAAGACAAAAAAATTGATTTCTTATCGGTCACCACACTCAAAGAGTAACTTGAATTAATATCAAAGAAAAAACTTGAATTAATATTAAAGAAAAAAATACTGCATTAATAAAAAATTATTATTGCATAAGTTGATAAAAAATGCTATGCAATAGCTTTACCGCGGCAGTCCTCGAGTGCCACACGTCTTTTTTTATGTATATTCAGCGATTATTCGAAGACTCCTAATCCGATTTGGAAAATTATTTTTTTGTTTGAAAGGGTATACTTGTCAGGTGGTTCCATAGAAATTTTATGAAAATCGTTTGTGTAGGGGGGGGGGGGGGGTGAAGTCAGTTTTTAGTTTTGAAAAATTATTTGTTAGTTCACTGCTTTATTTCGAATGTCATCAGAAGAGCACGTGACAAAAAGCATGAAGTCACTCCCTAACCTTAGAGATTAGAACATTCGAGAGCACCCGAGGTGCAGCCCCGGGCCTCAGCCTTCGAAGCTCCCAGCTTACAGCCGCCGTCTCTGCATCACTGTACTCTGCTGCAGAGTCAGGCCGTAAGCTCTGTAAGCTGTAGTCGCGAGATGACTAGTGGCGCCGCCGGTCGCCGCCCGCGGGAGATACACTTACAACACTAGTGCGATAGTGAGGCTCGTGTGAAAGGTTTATAGAAAAATATACGTTTCATGAGTGATAGAATTTTTATTTGGTGTTTTGTGAAAAACATGGAAAAAAATGGTGGTGACGGCGATCAAATTTTTTTTATACATTTTAGACTAAGAATTTTTCTTTTTTAAAAGTATAGTACAATATTTTTAATTATAAATATGCATAGTTATAGCAAAAAATAATAAAAAAAAATTTAAATGAAAATCGTAAGCAACATATTATGCTTAATATTTTTTTTATATGTATTAATAATATAATTCTTTCAGTTAGGTACGTATTTTTTAATACGAATATCGCGTTAATTAATGTCATATTAAAATTATTTAAAATAATAACTATTTAAAAAATAATTAAATCTAATTCTAAATGAAAATCATGAGCAAAATATGCTTAATATTTTTTACATTTCTTAATAATGTAATTCTTTCAGTTGGGTACATATATTTTTTAATACAAATATCGCGTCAATTAACGTAAGACTACCTTATACGTGATAACTATAATTAATTAAGGTAAAAGCGACAAGTTAGACAAAACTGTTGCCTGACGAGTCAAAAATAAAAGATGACTTCGGAAAAATAAATCAAACGATATAATAGACAATGCAACCGTAAAAACATAACGAGAATATCTAGTTTTTAAGATGTCTGCCGGATCCCGCGGACGGCGAAAATGGGAAGACACGATAGTCAGCAAAATAAAGTTGGGTCGTACCGTGCATCGAAACAATGCAAGATATATACCATTGTTGCGAGTAGTCCTTATAACATTAGTTGAAAAGTGAAATACACCTGTGTTCTTGTTATCTTTGTAAAATTTTTTCATCAAAAAAATCAAACGTTTGCTTAACATATTTTAGTTAAAATAAGTTTTGTCTTTAATTAAATCTGTCTTTTCAATATTTAAGGCCGTAAGAACGAGACAAAATATACGTTAGCTAAAAGTGGTTTTGATATTTTTTGAAAATAAGATGTGAAGTAATTAATTGTTTAAACTCACGATTTATGTATAAATCAAGGCTACTTCAAGATACATTTAAAAATAAATGAACATTAAAAACATTACATTTATAGACGACCTACGAACCTACTTAGATAAGATACACTGGCTTTGTCCGCACTCATAATAAGTTAATATTCAAAACAACAAAAGTCACATCCTATGATAACCTACGTAAAAATGTTTTACTTTAAACAAAATTACAAACTCATTTGGATGGGCTTGTACGACAGTGAGAAAGTTAAGGCAGATTATACCTACTACTCGTATGCTTGAGACATACTGGTCAACTCTTTTTGAAAGAATTTTCTGACTCTGCCAAAAGTCATAAGTTCAAAATCATTTAATGAGGGACTCATTTCATTTATTTCAATTAAATAATTACACTAATACATTAAATTATATATAAAAAATATTCTTCCAACGCTTCACATTGAGGCAACGTGCCCAGAATACTGGCAGTGTTCCCTCGCTGAATTGCGATACTTATCCGCTGAGCAAAATAACTGTTCTGGGGTCTCCCGTTGCCTCAACAAGACGCGTCGTCTCATTCAATTATCTTTGAATATTTGTATCACTTCATTATTGTAATTTTTTTCTTTCGATTTCATAATAGATAGTTGTTGACGTCAGATAATTTACTTACAACTTAGTTTACTGACGCCTCCTAAGCAAGTACAGAAGAAGTGGTAACAAACTGCACTATAGCAGCATTTTCTCCAAAATAGTCAACTTCTAATTATACTGATAAGTATTAAAATAAGATAAGATGTGGACTGAGAATACATTGTTATGTCATAATTATTAATTAAGAATGAAGTGAAAAGTGGCGTCTAAGACATGGAGGAGCTCAAAATAAATCTCTGCTGGCAAGCAGTCATTCGGCACGCGTGAAACGATTTCTTCACGGTCGACAGCGCAACGACAACGCTCGTGTGGCACCCAGTCACCCACCCTTGGTGTTGCGGGCTGTTGTATGCCACGGTTATCAATCTCCACAAGGTGGGCCGTTGGCTTGCCTTCTTGGTTGTATAAGAAGAACGCAAAGAGCAACAAGCCCGCGCGTAGCGTGCGCTTCTCAACAAAAACTAACAGGAAAACTATCAGGCAGCTATCACCGTTATTAAAAGATACATAATGCGAAGTGTCACTTAACAATCATTAGTTTTGACAACAGCCTAATATATATTGCGCAATATCTCTGCTTATAAATATATGTAAAAATGCGAATCATATTATTAGGCAATGCGGTTAGCAACCCGTCACTATTTGATTCCCTTGCGACCGCGGTGACATTCAGTCGATTGACCACCTTTTGTCGAGTCCAACTGCCCCACCTCATGTGCCATTGAGGATCTTAACGAGGCTCAGAAGGGTCCCCGGGGCAAGTCAAAATCAAAGATCATTTAAAACTGCGTACATAAGAACCATTTCGATTCGACAACAAGAAGTAAGTAGTCGCTGCTTCACTCGACATAGCAACAATTATTTTTACTCTCACTTTTTTGTATGTAACATTCGCTATAAACATTTTTTCCATACAAATTGCAGCTTGTGTTACTCGGACAATAATCATAATCATTTATTTTGTTAATCACACAATACTGAAAAATCGATTGAGATATTATTTGTGAAAATTGGACAAGCGATTCGGATGCCCCGGTGGACACATACATTACATACATGAATACATAAACTGCTAAAATCATCCCCCTTCCTTTCGATGGGGAATGATTTTTAAAGTGAGTTGTACCCGACTACGGTCGGGTACAACTCACTTTAAATTCGATCATAATTACTCAAAAATATCACTTCGCAATCATCATAAATGTAATTTACACCAAAACTGAGCGTCTGCAAAAAATAATTAAATTTCCACCGCAAGGAAACAATACTAATTTCGCAAGGAGTGGCCCGCGGCCGTCTCTCTCGGCCCGCGGCGCATAGCTATGGTAATGTGTGACGTCACACACCAACATTTAAGGCAGGTAGTGTTTTATCAATATAGGAAGATCCACGAGTGGACGATACATATTATTACCTAGTTTTTCAAGTTTTTTATTATGTAAATTATAGAGCTAGTATGCCGTAAGTGTAAAGCATGGTACTCAACTTACTCAATCTAGGCTTAAGAGAGAAATTAGATATACGAGTAAAAGCCTGTGCTCCCTTCCATAAAAACCGTTTTAAAATATGTAAATACAAAATATGCAATCATGCAATCAATAAAAAAATACGAGATGATTATTATTTGACAAACACTCGTCGTGTAAATCTTGTAACAATTTGCTTCGCAGCTTTTACTAATTTCTACAAGTCCCGCACTTCACTTTCTCTAATCATTTGATTGAGTCTAATTTATTGCCAATTACTAAAAGTAAAATCTATTTCTTACAAAAACAAGTTAACCGTCGGAAACGAGTTTAGTGAGAATAAAAGTAGGTTGTTAGTAAAATTAAATTAAGTATTTTGTTTGCCTTGGGAAGATAATAATAATATTATGACGTGAAAAAGTGCCTGGAGCTTGAAAGGCTTAGTTTCCCAAAAAAACTTTGATTCTTTAGACGGATTGACCTGCGTCCATGTTTACACATATTTGACGACCCCCGTGGCGTAGTGGTCACCATGCTAGTCCACCACCCAGTGGTCCCGGGTTCGATCCCCGGTCAGGGCAAGTTGGAAAATGGCCTTTTTCAGATTGTCCTGGGTCTTAGATGTTTATCTATTTAAGTATTTATTATAAAATATAGTATCGTTGAGTTAGTATCCCATAACACAAGTCTCGAACTTAGTTTGAGGCTAGCTCAATCTGTGTGATTTGTCCCTATATATTTATTTAGAAATGCAGAAATTCTTTGACTTTTATAATGGTGGAAAACAGCTCACTGACCGACTTGCATCGAAAATGACTTGCCTATAATTTCGTTACTCAACTTCAGATGAGGAGCCCCGGCCAGTAATTGGACGATGATCGGTTTATTGCAGTGTTTACACTAAATAGATGAATGCGCTCGATATGCATATCTGAATATTCATTGGCTGTAGGTGACTGGTATTTATTATCTTGTCTAGAGATGATCATGCATAAAATAACAAACGAAATAGCTAATATTACTTTATCAACAAGCACGGGTTACTCTCGAGCGACTGGCCGACGCGGCGACGTGTTTCGACTTTATCTGGAGCTCTTCATCAGGGCGAATAACGTCTATGTCTCACATTAACTGTAATCAAAAATAATTACTGACTGTTCCTTAACATATAGTTTATTTAACATCTCAATTCCTGTTTGAGGTTCTTTAAAAAGGGTTTTGGGTCAGGTGTGTGTGTGTGCACCTACTATTTCAAAGTGTCCAAAGTCCACAATAATCATTTTTAAGGTGGACCTACTAACTGGGTATTTCAACGTATTCATGTACAAAGATAAGAATGAAATCGTTAAAAAATATGATCTAATTATCATTCTCATATATCACGCCATTCAAACAGACAACCTTTAGAAACAATCGGCCAAAATTTTAATTAAAACTAAACAAACAACAACAAATCATCTGACAACCATTGTTATAAAGATGATTGCTAAATGAATAATCCTCTTAATCTTCTAAGAACAACAATGAGATAGGATCCTGTTCATGATCCGAGCGATTTATTACGGATTAAAAAAGGAACGACAAAAACTAGAACTCGCACTGCGGCGGCGGGAGGGAGAACAAAAGTATTTTAGTACCAAGTTAACAAAAGCGCTTTTTGCAGTGTAGGTATTTGAAGGCACAAGTACGTAAAAATATTTGCTGTTGAAGAAATAAACACAAGATCTGAACTGATAATATCATTTGAGACAAAAACTTTAGAAAAATATTTCTATCTCGTCGAAACATATTGAAATCGTATAACTTTATACTTTGTCTCATAAATATCCTAAACCTCGTAGTCAATTCAAACATTGTCGGATTAAACTATCCATCACGCTTAACTTCTTATGTCTATAGGCTGCATATCTTCATCTTCATGTATGATTAAATATTATAACCGATTAATTTGAATTGAATTTTACATTTAATTTTAAAATTTAATCTACAGAAATTTACTTTTTTTAAAGACTAGCCATGCGCTCTCAGGTCACTTTGATCGCATCTATCAAAGCTCTCGAATGCTTTCGGAGATTGATCGCCGTCGCCGCCATTACCGCCGCGCCGCTAAACAGAATGAAATTAATTTCGTCGGCTTTTGGGCGATTCTGATAACGAAATCACTTCACTTTTATTTCATGTAGCAATTATATGAAGACAAACATCACTGGTGATATGCATGTGTGGGGTAGATTTGATATTTTGTGACCACTTTAAGTCCACCAAAACAAACAACATTTACTGCAGAACCAACTCGGAAATAGTGAACAAAATAATAATCTGGGAATAAAATGTATTGAACCGCTAATTGCTTTTCGCGTTTACACAATTAGGTTTGTGATCGAAGTGGTCACGTTAATGGACTATTTGGACCAATATTAAAGTATTAAAACTGCTTACCAGTCAGCCTGAAACCATAAAATATGACCATACTTGAAAAAACAGAAATCAATCATGAAGTGAGTTTCGTTTGAGAATAAGCCACTTGAACTCTTGATCTTGGATTAAAATTTAATAACACTAATGTCAAAACACTGTAATTTAAAGTGATGAATCAGTGAGTATGTGAGCAGCGACCGCAGAGCGAGCGAGCGAAAGTGGGCACGATGGCGGAGCGAGACCACGAGCTGATCCTTAATGGAGGAGATAGGACTAATCACACCAACAAATCTGAAGACAACAAAAAAGTTGACAATGTTTTGGAAACGAACTTAGATGACAATAGATTTGAGGCAGATGAAACTATATCCCACGTTACTAATGAGAATGGGATAGAAAATACTGTTAACGAAGTTAAAATGACTATATTAAATGACACTAAAATTATACTAGACAATGCAAAAGACAATGGTGCTATAGCGAACGGCAAGAAGATAGACGAAATAGGAGAGTTGAAGTTAAATGGAGAGATGAAGACGGAAGGCAAAGACTTGCTGTCCGTACCGCGCGGGGGACAGAGAAAGTCATTCATGGAGCAGGAGAGTGCGAGGGAGAGGAGACGACAGGAGCTGCTGAGGCAGTGCGCCGCCATCTTGAAGCAGAGCGACCAGAAATTCACCAAGGAGACGCTGCACAAGGCCTTCCAGGATGAGGTGAGTGGGAAATGACCTTTTTCTGTGCAGTTTACAAAAATCAACTCACATTCAAGACAATTACACCAAAAGCGACATGACAAACGTTGCTACGTGCCCTCGTTGCAGTGTTAAGCAACAATGATGTAATAATATTGTCTAATTTGGTTTAACATTAAAATAAAATATCACTATCGGACGGCTGCGTGTCATTTTATAGAGTAAAGGTTCAGTAGCTTATATGCCAATTATGTCACAAGATAAGATGTTGTTCTGTATTTTTGTCATCTCGGCCTTTGTTTAGCAAACATCTACGTGTTGATGCGCTGACCTGAACGAAGTCTGTGTGTATTGCCATGCTTTTGTAATTTGTAGATGTATAGTATTACACATCTGCATCTTCAAAAGCAAGCCATCCGTTACTAATATTATAACTTCACAGAATAAATATTTTACGTAATAATTCATCAACTTTGAATAAGGAAATACTGATTGTTTTTTTTTTTCAATATCCAAACAGCCAGTTATCTTCTTTTTCGCTGGCTAGGTATTTGACAGCTTAATTTTATCTAACCAAACAATTATCTCTTGAAGTAAAGGTCAATTTTGATTTGAAAATAATTTCATTGCAATTCGTTCCGAATTATTTGAGTAAGATTCCAAATTTAATTATTTATTGAGAAATAGTAGCTAGTATGTTTTAAAAATGTTTTGACCACGATTACGGTTTTGCGCCTTTAAGGAACTTTTTAGGAAGGCTCCCGAACTATTTATAGCGTATTGAAGATACTTATATTATACAAACTTACAACTTACATCACTGAAAACGTTATACTCATTTTAACTGTCGCGCGTCGCGATCTTTTTTCTGTATGTTCACCGATTATTCGAAAATGCCTGATTCAAAAATTAAAAATGTTTATCTATATCTATACATATAATCAATTCGTAACCGATCGCTGTCTGTACATGGAAGATAAATGAGAAAAAAATTGTTGGGTGCTTTTATAAACGCAATAGAACACAAAACAATAATTTTTAGAATTTTTGTTTGTTTGTCTGTGCGTTTGTGCACGCTAATCTCAGAAACGGCTGCACCGATTCGGTTGCGGTTTTCACTAATGTATTTTGATAAGCTTCACTTAACATTTAGTGTCTGTTTCATCTAAATCCGTTCATAAATAAAAAAGTTATATCAATTTAAAGAATAATGTCAACTATTTTTGTTTGAAAAATTGCTATAAAATAACTGTTCCGTTACATATATACATTTTGCTGAGAAGAAACGTCGAAAGAAATTCACTACAGTTAATTTTCATAGTAACTCTTTTTTGGAGTCACCCTAGAGCGATATGATTTTTTTTTGTTTTATAGGGCATACTTGTCATTTTTTCATTGCTATGAAAAAATGACAAGTATGCCCTATAACTTATCATAATCGATTACGTAGTTTGGTGGCGAAGTCGGTTTTTAGTTTTGAAAATTTTATTAGAGCTACTAAGCCATTTTTTGATCCTAATGACAATAGATGCCATTGACTCGCCCATTTACTAGACCCACATGAACTAGCTATACCCGAGTGGCACTCCGGATCTGTTGGTTTGACACAAATAGAATACGATAGAATAAGGCTTAATTAATGTGTTTGCGCGATCGAGTGAACGTGCCCGATAGCCTGCGACTCTTGAGAGTTGCAATTAATTATGCGCAGGCTGGGAACGTTCACTTTCCCGTTTATACTGAATAGATTCTAAAGTGTCGTTTGAAATGTCAATGTAACAAGGTGTTTATTTTATTAGTAAGTAGCTTTTGCCCGCGGCTTCGCTCGCGTAGGGGTGTAATTTATCAAAATCCTTTTTTAGGGGATGCCTACGTCATAGTAGCTTTATGCATGCAAAGTCTCAGCCCGATCGGTTTACAATTGACAAAGTTTCATTCAAACTTTCATCCCCTATTTTATCCCCTTGGGGGTAGAATTGATCAAAATCCTTTCTTAGCGGATGCTTACGTCATAACATCTACCTGCTTGCCAAATTTCAGCCCGATCCGTCCAGTGGTTTGGGCTGTGCGTTGATAGATCACTATGTCAGTCAGTCAGTCACCTTTGAGTTATATATATTTAGAAGAAGAAGATAGAAGAAGAAGAAGACAAGTAAACTAGACAACTAAAAGTATTTATCGTGCGGATGTGGCTGTGACAACTGGACCGGGTCGACCTCGACGAACGTTCTGCGACCAAATTGCAAACGTTCTGAAAAAAGGTAAAGTAAGGAGTACCTATAACCGGAGAGCATGTATGAAAAGAGTAATGAGTGTTGACGAAGCAAAAGAGGTTTGCAAGGATCGTTGCAAGTGAAAATCTATAGTCTCTGCCTACCGCCATGGGAAACAGGCGTGAAAATATGTATGTAAGTAAACTAGAAGTTGTTTTTCGTTCTGTGAACTCGCGATCCCCATATCTCGGCAACCCCTTGACCGATTTTACTCATGTTCGAACTTATAATTCCATTCTCTATTTCTATACGCCTACCAAAATTCATGACTAATCTACTCGACTTATCGTCTACTTACATCATCATTTTCCTCGCCTCTTCCCTATTTGGGGTCGGCTCTGTGTGTCAACTGTTTCCACTTCTTCCTGTCATTCACCATATTTGCACTAGCCCCTCGTTTCTACACATCTGTCCTTACACATTCTTTCCACGTCTTTCTCGGTCTCCCTATCCCTCTGCAGCCCTCCACCTCCAAAACACATACTTTATACAAACGTCGGATTATCCAAGTAGACTCAGAGAACTTCGCTTGCTTCGCTCTCTGGTTTTTTAATCTACCATGCTGGTTTGCGAGAAAAGATTTTTTTTTAAGTTTTACCTAATTACCGTTTATACAAACATTGTATCACGTTTTTATCCCTATCGGGGTAGACAAATTAATAAATAAATATATACGGATAAATTACACTGATTGAGCTAGCCCCAAAGTAAGTTCAAGACTTGTGTTATGGGATACTTACTCAACGATACTATATTTTATAACAAATACATATATAGATAAACACCCAAGACCCAGGACAATTTGAAAAAGGCCATTTTCCAGCTTGCCCTGACCGGGGATCAAACCCGGAACCTCTGGGTGGCGGACTAGCATGGTGACCACTACGCCACGGAGGTCGTCGAATTCGTCACAAAGCCTGAGAGCGTTGAATCCAAGGGCCTAGTTTAGCGTGAAGTTGGAAAAAGGGCATCAGAATAGTGATTGGTTGCTAGCAGATCGCCTATTGGCATGATTCATGATTGACTTTCGCCCATTCCTTTGATCGACTTCTACTATCTGCGAGGAAAGAGAAACAGCTGGTACGTTTTGACTTTTCAGTCAGCATAGAAGAGTTGAATTTCTATATTATTTTTGCTTTATCAAATACTTTTTTTTTAAATCAATCACAAGAAATAAGTGTCATAAAATAAAAATGGTTTCTACATTGACTATTCAACGGTGCAAACCGTGTGAATAGTCAATGAAGTAAATAAAAAAAAGTAGCACCCATTTAATGCAAATAAAATGGAATGTAAACACTGGTAAATGCATATTTTATAGCTCTCCTCTCTCTATTTGGAAATAACGCGCGAAATCGCCGCACTTCGATTTACATAACACAGACATAACGACTCTAGATGTACAAAGTAAGCACTCTCGTTTCTATTTTATATTACATGTTTGGTTAAGAAAACAAAAATAGTAGTTTCTGCTAGCTGTCTCTCCTCCCGATGTGTGTTTTTATACTATATACTTTACACTATCACGCCTTTTTGTATAAGCACAGAATAAGTACTAGTACTCACGTACAGAAGTCTTACACACAAAACAAATTTAAAGAAATATCTACTTATTGTGGTTAGCGCTATGGTTTAATTTAGCTCGCGTCAGAACTCCTCACCTCCAAGTTTAGATACCTAGACATCCATTGCAAGCCAATTTCATGCTCATTACTCTGGACAAACGATTCATGTAACGGAATTTTCCCCTTTAAAGTGTCGCCGCCTGCATAGTAATAATGTAGGTATATTTTCGATACCTGGGGAGTGACACAGGCCTGGTATAAATCACACAGAAAAAAACTTAGAATGTATCAGAATCAGCTGCTTCTTCACTTGTGCAGATCGTAAAATCCGATCGAGGGAATGGCCCTAAATATGAATCATGTTAATAAGTGATTTGGCTACAAACCCATCACTATTTTGATTCCTTTTATGACCTCGAAGTGGCTTTTGAGTCTTACGGCCTTGTGCTCTGTCAGCCTCATTACGGATAGAGACGGTGATAGTGTTTGTGCGATACAACTTTAAAACTCACTTAAAATCACTATTATAATATAAATCTCTACATACTAATAGTTTGCAACACCCTGCCGGGGTTCATGAACATAATTACCTACTAACCATATGTATGCATGTGTACTAACCAGGCGTCAACTACGGTGGATAGGGCATCTAAGGAGAATGCCTGATGAAAGACTTGCAAAGCGCGTGTTATATGCAGAACTTGCACAGGGAAAGCGCTTGCAAGGAGGCCAACTTCTCAGATTTAAAGATGGCCAAAAGGGGCACATGAAAAATTGTAAAATAAATACCAATCATTGGGAGAAGTTGGCAGAAGGACGTGATGAGTGGCGCCGGTTGGTTAACGACAGCGTCCATGAGTTTGAGGCCAGCCGTCTGGCGGTAGAAAACAGAAAGCGAGACGAACTGAAGGCTGGACCACCTACAGCATACCATTATAAATATGTAAACGAAGTTTTGACGTGCGCAATATGCTATCGCACGTTTACCAACAAACTGGGCTACACAAGTCACTATAGAGCCCACCAAAGAAATATTTCAAACACATCACAAAGTAGCCACCGAGGCTGAAATCGGCCAGGAAATCATCATCATCACTAACTATATAAAAATGATGTAAGGAGCGCAGACAGTCTTCTAGTCTTCTCTGAGCGCTCTAACACACGCAGAGACGAAATGCCCGCGACTCCTATGTCCGGCGATGGTGGGCATGCATACTGTCCTCGTCTGTATGTAAAACTTTAAAAATCATTTTTTAGGATTGAAGTTTTTAAATGCTAATTGCGAATACAAAATCGCCAGCCATCGATCACCGACGGACCACGCCGGCACCGTAAGCAGGTTGTTCTTGTTGCTCATCGCGGTGTCGTCAGTCAATTGCTCGTCACTGTCACCGTGCGACAAGTGACGGCTTCAATTGACGTCATTGATTGATTTATCTTTTTAACTTTCATACCAGAGCAAAAAAATAAAAATTACCTTATTTTTGTTACTTACTGTCCATACTTATATTATATGTGATAGTACTCGTTGTCTTTATGTCGGTCTATTACATCTTTACAATTTAACCACTGAATCGATTTAGATGAAATTTGGTACGGATGTAGTTTTAGACCTGGGAAAGGACATAAAATAGTTTTTTCCCTGAGGGAATAAAAAGGGAAGTCGCACTTTGTAAGGGGAATCCTTTGTTGCAAAACAAACTAGTATAGCTTTTACAAATAAAATAAATATATACGGATAAATCACACGATACTATATTTTATGATAAATAAATATATAGATTAACACCCAAGACCCAGGACAATTTGAAAAAGGCCATTTTCTAACTTGCTCTGGCTGGGGATCGAACCCAAAACCTCCAGATTGGCGGTCTAGCGTGTTGACCATTACGCCACAAATAACTTAATTTAGGCAGACGAAGTAAAAGA
Source organism: Acrobasis suavella (assembly GCA_943193695.1). NCBI lineage: Eukaryota > Metazoa > Arthropoda > Insecta > Lepidoptera > Pyralidae > Acrobasis > Acrobasis suavella. Next base: position 15,593,149 of record OW971950.1, read on the forward strand.
GTGACATTTTTAAGGGAATATATTTTTTCTTACCATTGGTTTAATTTAGATGATCAATGAAAATGAGAGTCGCGGTCTTTAATGGATATGCTTTAACTAGGAAGGCAATCAGACGATTGTTTTAAATCATGCCTTATTTGCTTACTAGCTGGTGCCGGCGACTTCATTTGTGTAAAATTCTGAAATAACGGTACGACCTTATTTTCTTACATCAGATTTCGAATATTTTCATTCGATTTCAATAAGACAAAGACTTTGTGTTGCTCCAAGATGAGCTTGATCTATTGTTGATAACCGAGAGAAGATCCGGCCTGTAGTTTACAAAAAACAAGCGTGTACATACAATCAGACTATAGTTTGATGATGATATTGACTCAATTTAGAATATATACACAAGTTATCTACAGAGATTATGAAGTATGATATTATTCCGCAAACTCAACTCATATTTTTGAAACATTTCACTTTGTTTTGTTTATGTTAACAACAGTAACCTGATGGAATATTCCTATATTGTTATATTTATACACAGTTGTTATAATTTTATTATCATATTTATGTCAGTGTGGTAATAAAGCTTGGGACTGGTTTGGCTAACAAGCGAAATAGTCGATAATACCAACCTTTACTTTCTCGAGGCTAGTCCGGCAGTGTGGACCGCTTTCGATATCAGCACCGAATTTATAGCCCTGTCGACATCTGTGCAGCGTACGGTTGTACCACCGGTGCTCCAAACTCCGAACGCTTGGTAACATCCCGTATTTTCAGATGTTACTAAATAAAAAGTTATTACTAGTATGCCTACTAGGCATAAATTTTAAATCTAATGGTTTATATTCGAACTTACCTCTATAATAGTGTTTACTAAATCTACCTACTACTCGAGTAATCGTCGAATAAACATCATTTTTCGATTTAGGGATCCGTTTCTAAAATATTTGGTTTTATATTGCAAATGTTTGTTAGAGTCAAGTGTCCCCTCATCTATCTATTAAACGGTTATACATGGACATGTGGAAAAAATCACAGCAGTAGTACATATAACGAAATTCAAATGAAAACTATCAGAGCTAAGTAGGGTTTACAAATTAAAAAGTTATAAGAGACGAGCTTATAAAATGTCCTCGGAAAAGGAAAAGTTCATAGAAATTCAATAGAAAATTAGGTTTTAGGCGTTTTTAGTGGCGTGAACTCTAAATCGGCATTCACAACTACGGAACCCTACACTGCGCGTGGCCCGACACGCACTTGGCCGGTTATTTCATACATTAATGTTATACATTCGTTGACGTTCTGAAAAAAGGAGAGGTAAAAATTACCCGTAACCAAAGGACATGTATGAAGATTGCAGAGTGTAGATGAAGCGAAAGAGGTTTGTCAGGATCGTAGCAAGTGGAGGTTCTTAGTCTCTGCCTACCGCAATTCTCAATACATTCGTACTCGATTACTCTTTTGACAAACTTCACATTTCAATGTCTTTTCACACTGTACTGACATTACGTGGTTAAAGTTCCACGGATACTTTATTTCTTCGTGAAAAAAACGACTTTACAACTTGTTGCATGTTGCTAGTTTTAAAATAGCACTGCAGGTGTAATTTCGCTGAAGTTCGCTCGCGAAACTGTGGTATAGTACTTATATTTTGAATTTACACTTATTTCCCAGAATTCAGGAGTATACCACTGTTTGCTCTTACCATCCATCCTCACAAAGTATTGACACCATGGGAATATAACGTGACAAACGTCTCCGGCGAGCGAGTCGTTTGTCAAAGTTATTGCGTCGTTCATCTCGAAGCGTCCATAGCAATCAAATACTCAGTATCTTATGTGAGAAATTGCTTTGGATACTGCTGAGGCCCCTCTGGTATAAGTATGTACAGAAATTATCAGATAGTATCCACATTTTATGGCCTTAAGCCACATTAATGAGTTATAGAAACCTGCCTAGGAAGTTCTTCATAGTCGTACACTCTTGACAGAGTGGTCGTGATCATGAATCGGGTTGTTCGTCCGTGGCCGCTGCTCTTGGATTTTTTCTCCACAGTCTATCTCTGTGGCTTTTGTAACATTCCGTTGCTGGGCACCGTGTTACAGTTTTGACAAGGTCTAACCACCTAATCGGAGACCGACCACTTAACCACTTGCTTTCAAGTTGTCCCTGAACCCAAATTTTATGGAACAAGAAGAGTAATAATAGAGTTTTCTTTACGGATGAGATAGCCGATAAGAAATCGTAACTGCACCTCGACGAAAGTCTTTTCATTCAATATGGAGACGTTGCTGCGGTGGTCTGTTCAGCATATTTTGAGAACACGTAGCCATCATCATCATCAGGTCTTTTTGTCTCCACTGCAGAGCACGACCCTTCTGTACTACAAGATCCATACTTAGCCAGAGCAGCCAGAGGACATGGCCTACACTCTCCTCGCTGGCCAGACGGGTTGGAGAGGTCTCACTGATGTTTATAAGCTTTGTTTAGCTTGTATTCCCTAAACCGCCTTCTACGACAACCACGGGAGGACTTGGAGTGGCCCTATTAACACGTAGTCAGCATCGCATTAATTATAATGGGTAATTATAAGCAGTGGTTTCCCATTGCCTTCTGCCCTAGACATTTCATAAGTGCGGGCAGCTACAGCTTCATCCAACCAATCTTTGGGCTTTTTACTTTGTACTAATAATTATTGTGCCTTCGGCTAGGTGTGTGGTTATATCGCCATTGCTCGGACGTGGGCTCTTCTGTTATCTAGCAGGAGCTGCCGCAGGTACAGATGCTGCTGTCTTACGCAAGTGCAGGTGAGGTTGACAATAGGCATGACGTATGGCAAAATCCTTTTTACCATCGGTTGGATTTTTGAAAAATATTGCACACGTATTTTGTCTATTTTTCATGAGAAACAAAAAATGACAAAGACACAGCGCAGTAAAAGTTGCATGACGTCACGGCTACGTACAATTTTTACATAGAGGTGACGTCGCAAGCCCGCACTCCAGAACTTTGATGCTTCGTATCTTTGTGTTTTTTTACTTTTTTGGCTAATTGAAAAATATTTGTCCATTATTTTGGGATAATTTAAAAGAGGGACTAATTACAATTATATTTTTCTAACCCTGTCGTCTCCCATATTGTTTGATGCCGTTCACCCCTTACCCCCCCATAAAATGACGCACTCGTTGAAGGTTTTCGTAAGAAACCGCGACACAAACGTGTGTGGTCTAACACGAATAGACTTAGTTTCCATAAGTAAAGTACTCGTATGTTGGTTTGTATCGTAAAGGCCAACATAATAAGTTTAATGCGAGAGCATTAAGGGCTCGAGCATAGAACGTAAGCTGCCATATATCATTAATGTGGGGCAGATAAATATAAAACCAAAAGAGTACAGATGTAGAGATGAAAGCAATTGCAAGTTTGACTATAATTCTTAATTTGCCGTAATTGGATCTTGCTTTCCAGTATAAGCAACGTGACACATAATATACTGAAACTATTATAAGTGAAGATTCAGTTCATCACACTGTACAACTTTCTCCAAGGAACATTATATCGAAAATAAATGTGACCGCGAGCTTCGTTCTCCGTGGTAATTTTAGGATAAAAACCATCCTATGTCCTTTGCTGGGTCTTAAACTATATCCATACCAATTTCATCTAAATAAGTGGTTGAAGCGTAAAGAGTTAACAAACAAACATATAAACCAACTCACTTTTGCAATTATAATAGTTGAATTCGATAGTTGGATAAGACTTTTTTTCATGATAGAAACTCAGATCGGTTGTATTGGAGGACAAAAAAAAAAAACTAACTGAATCTACTCTTAAATTACTTAGATTCTTTATAATTTGGTTTGTTTGCTGCACTAACTTAGTATAAGTTAGCGCAGCGATTTAGGCTCAATTTTTATAGAATTTGATGTTATTTATAGTATTTAGTTTAATGATAGTTTATTCATGATTTCATATTAATCAAATCAGTAACATACAGCAGATAATATGTTTGGACTCAAACAACTAATTAAATTCTGAACCTGAAATTATTGCAAATATTTGTAAGAGCGACTTGTATGAAGGGCTACATCTACACAATTATTTATTTGTGATTACCGCGTATGTGTTGTATATTAGTTTGGTTGTATGTATAATTGTAAGAGCCATACAAAGCCAATTATCGCAACAGGTCTAGGCCGGCTATTGTTGAAAGTGGAGCAGCAACTGCGGCGGGGGGCGGGGTCGGGGGGTTTGTTGCTATAATTTATACTATGACACGAGCAATAGAATAGGAACATTAGCTCGTTTACTAGGTGCCGCCCGGCGGTACCAGGATAATATTTGCGTCCTAAATAGGCCCTTCTGACACCGTAGCTTCGGCCCTTCCGGCAAAACATGGGTGTTGCAGCACCCCAAATTTTGCCATAGTCCCTAGCGCGCCCAAAGCCGAGGTTTCCCTCTTGGGAGCCCTTTGCGCTGCTGCTAGTAGTTTATAAATATAGGAAGCCGGGCCTGTGGCCCGCTCTTCAAACCTTGTCCAGTGAAGTAGGAAATGCCGTCCAAGGAAACCTATGTTTGTCATTAGAAATAAAAAAAAGCATTAGAATACCATCAATTCTTGGTAATCACTTAATACCAATAGGTTTCATGCCGAAAACATACTTTAAAAAGCATGTAATTTAATGCCATACATTTATTGGGAACTACCATGCAGGATACTTTTAGTATCTATAGGGAAAACACAAATAAGAATATTACTGACAGTGTGTCCCTCCCTACACATCACATCGCGAGAAAACGCAAACTGAGGAAAAGTACATTTATTACTTAATATCTACTAATCCTTTCTGTAACACTGTTTTTATCTCAAATTACATTACCACATGTAAAAATTCTGGCATTTAACAAAATAAAGATGCCATTTGAGATTTTCCGGAGTGTGGGTAAAACCTAACCTTTTAGTTTTCCGATTCAAATCCCCAGACTGGAGTTCCGCGTCGCACAGCTGAGGTCAAGGGCGCGCGGGCACCGGCCGGGACGGGTTCTCGTCGCGAGGCTTCCGCGGACACAATGCCGGTGCGTCCGTAGGGCTACTCCACATGTTGCGATGAACAGAGCTTCTTTTCTATCAATCAGTAGAACTTGAATAATGAATAATAAGGTGCGCGGTGGCCGGTATGGCGAATGTAATAACTAGCGATTTTGCAAGTTAAGCCACATCGGGCGTGGTCCGCGTTTGGATTGGTGACTACAAGTGGCATGAAAGAATTTCTCAAGTTCTTCCGTGCTTTGAAAGGCACGTAAAAGCCATTGGTCCCGGCTTTCATCAATGTATAGCAGTCGTCAAGCATGTTAGATGCCTTTTAGGCAGCTTGAAAAATCTGACACCAGTGCTGGCGTACGTTGGTTGGATGTATGTATACGAAAAACAAACTAACAAGGTGAATAATGTCGCAGTCGTCGCCAAAAGGGAAAACAGAGATGGGTGCTGGCTAGCAATCGTCTAGCTATTAGCATCGCGTGTCTATTAGAATACAGATTTTTTTGACATCGAATTTCATTTCCCAGAAAACTATTCCACGATTTTTAATACATTTTTTTTTTCTTATAAAACGAACTGTTCATAAAAACATGTTTCAATATGTAACGGTACACATAATAACTTTTTGTATAATAACTTTTAATCGCAGTAACGTATCACCGAACGATGCATTCGTTTGTTGACGATAAAATGTGTTGCGGTCAGTTCTATATTAATATTTTTTATCTTACCTAATATAGCTTAATTATAATGTTATGGTGTGTTGGTCGCAGTTCTAACATAATCTAACCTACGAGTATAGGTTTGCCCTAACCTAGGAAAATGGATAGAAGTTTCCTAGCACTCGTTTCAAATGTTTCAACTATTTTGCAAACCGAACCTTACGTGGAAACAAAATTAAAGGTAACAAAACTTTTATGTTACGTTATTTCGATAAAATACATAAAATATGAAAAGAAACAACGATAGACTGAGTTTGTAAATAACAAATAATCGAGTAAATGAAATTTCGATGTCAACAGATTTAAGGATTTGTTAAATATTGTATTAAGAGATTTGCGAATAGTTTAATGGCGAATGAAAATCGTTGAAGTTAATTTCGATAAAGTGATGGGTTCCCATTAGCATCACTCAAATTCTAGCTCAATCTCATCTGCGCGTTTTACTCTTTCCGACCAGCTTTTGCGATCATCTTGCTTATCATGGCCTTTGAGTTGTGGTTTTCTCTGCTTATATCTTACGGAATAAAGTCCTGATAAATGTATGTGCAGTTTTTGTCTAGAAATGAACAATAATAGCCGAATGACTTTCTTGTCAATTTTATATTATGGTAAGTGTAGCCAGACCTTTATTTTATTAAAGTTTTTATCCAAAATAACGATAATGTTTCGCGTCAGTATTCATAAGCTGGTGGCTAATAAAATTTAACGACTGGCAACTTACCAGTAACATTGCAGCTCCCAAACGAGTGCTTGATAAAATTCGTTGATGATATTATAACGACCCGCATCGAGGTGAATTCGGGCAGAAACTGCTTCTGCAGCGATTTGTTACTGTACACTAGTTTATTTATTTATATAAAGTTTATTGCACAGTTACAATAAATGTACAAGCGCGGACCTAATGCTGTATTGCATCTTCCGGTCAACCATTTGATCAAGCAGAAAGAATATGTGTATATGAAAAAAGTTTGATGCTCATTAATTATCAACGCTAAGATTTTTAACACCTTGTTCGTTTTAAATAACTATATATATTTTTATGAACGAAAATGAACAAAAAATTGTAGATAATAATACAGTCATGCATGAATCTTTTTAACCGATTTCAAAAAAGAAGATCTATTCGTTGCGATCTTTTTATTATGTATTTACACCGCGATTATTCGAATACCGATGCGCCTTGCCTTGACCGATTTGGAACAGTCTTTTTTCTTTGAAAGGGTATACTTGACAAGACAAAAATCGGTTGTATAGTTTGGGGAGAGGTCGTTTAATAGTTTTAAAAAATGATTAAGCATCAGTTTATTGACCTTTCACGAGCTATTATTTGTTATTGATTCTTTAATTAGCGGTATATCTATATTTGTTGTTGGAATAAGATATTTCTTGCAAATGGACGTCTTTATAATTTTAATGAGTATGTAAACTAGATCAAATTATACCTTAAACTTAATCGTATACTTCACTTATGTCCAATTTAGCCGTCATTCATTGCTAATTACTATCGGTTAATAGTGTTTATAGCCATCTAAAGTGCGCCGGCGGCGGAGTAGAGGTCGCCACGTTTGACGAAGGTTTCAGCGCTACACACATGTAAAGCTAGTGCCACATTGAGGAGCGGGTATCCAGTCATCATCAGCAAACCAACCCACACTCTTTATTCTGCTAACTAGCCAGGAAAAGACAAAGCAAGAAGAGGAAAAGGAAGGCAGAGAAAAGCATTTATAGATCAAGTAAAGGAGAAAGTTGTCGCTGTGTCGTATAGGGAAGTCAAAAAGATGGCTCATGGAAGGGAGACATGGAAACTTTTACACCCACAAGACCTATATCTAGATAGATTTAAATTATAGATAGATATAAAAAATTTCAAGCTGACGCACTCGTTGATGTCTTTCGTAAGGAACCGCGACACAAACGTGTGAAAACTCAGTTTCCATAAGCGACCTACTTCTTTGTTAGTTTGTATCATAAAGACCGCACCGCGACATATAATAGTCATCAGATTTATTATTCGCTTATCATTTATCTAGAAGGGTTTTGAAAGTCAAGCAGCTTTCTGACAAAATATAGGCCTTTTCAGACTCTGAAAAGTATTGGCATCTGAAGAGTGTTCTCAAATTTTACAATTGGGTATTTTCCCAGGTTAAACGTAGCAAAATAATGTCATTTATGATTGAACATAACCATTTTAAAATTTATTACTGCAGAAAAAGTGATAATAAGAGCACTATTTGACTCCAAGACACAGATGACGTCACACGTCATCTGCCTGTGTTTCATACAAATCCTATAGAGAAAGTTTGTTTTGACGTTTAGAAATAAAGAATCTGATTTGACTTGTTGGAAAATAGCGGATTCGTCAACTAAATCTTCCGCTCTGGTCCGCGTGTGCGCGCAGCCTACCGTAGCCTCGAGTCGTGATCGGCGGCACGGGTGCGGCGCGAACGGGGATCGGCATGAAACTTATCGTCTGGGCTTATCGATTTATGAGACATAACCCTTCCATGCGGGGCTAGCACTAAAATAGAATATATTCACCGTGCCCTTCAGAAAATATACGAATTAAAGGCAACAGATGTCTTGGGGTTGGGTGACGTAATAATCATAACTGTGGAACACAAAAGTGAATAAACTAAATATACTTGATCATAAGATTTTTTCAATCAAAAATATCTTCTATTATTAATCTTTACGTATGTATTAGATTTTCAAATGTTTAAGGTCTTATACCTATCTGTAGTTGATCGGCGGATGTTTATGACAAGCCGTCAGTGTAGACACGCCGCGTGCGCCGGACGTGTCACTCGGGATCTTATATCGCCGTCAGAGATGGCCAGATATCGCCAGGGTTATTATGACGGCTTTAAAGCTGACTTGAGGAAGGAACTTTATCAAGAACACTAAGTCCTAGTCACTAAGTAGACACTTCGAAGAAGGAAATAATCTTTAATTTAACCACGTAATGCATTAGAAATATCAGTTGTCGTTATTAGTTGATAATTATTAAGTCATGTCACATGCTTTTAGGCAGCTTGAAATGTGTGACTGACATCCGTGTTGGCCACTTAAATTGTATGTGTTTGATGTAAAATATAGTATCCTTGAGTTAGTATCCCATAACACAAGTCTCGAAATTTTTTTGGGGCTAGCTCAATCACTGTAATTTGTCCTTATATATTTATTTATTTATTAAAATACACAAAAAATAAAAACGAATAAACTTAAAACATATATCTAACGATATTTAAAATTTTACGATTTGAAGGTTGATGATAAAACTGCCAAAGTATTCAAGTAGTATTTAATACTCACATTAATCTAGTACAGTAATTCTGAAGCAAAACTTAATGTTCAACAGACACCGACGAAATATAGATCATAATGACAAGTTAATTGAAACCAAATAAGAAGCAATTAAAGTGATTCCGAATTGCTGCGGTGGTCATCAATCAATCGCCGATCGGGTTCCAGTCAGTCGTCGACGAGGTTAGTTAGTCTACGTAAGCATGAAGTACAATCAACCTTGTATCACGTTGTCTAAAAAATTAGCATTCAACTAATTATATTGTCGGCCGTCTCGATCCTCTGGCTCTACGTAGGGATGTTGCATCTTTGTGTATTGTTGTCGCATTTATCATGGGGAATGCTCTGAAGAGTTGTTCGACTTAATACTTGCAGCAAAATTACCACCACACCACCCGCCTGAAATTAAAATTTCATCCACACCACTTGGATAGTTGGCAATCAACCACCGTACGTTTTAAAAGGAACTTTTTACCACGTACAACCGAAATGTGGAATCAACTTTCTGCAGCAGTGTTCCCGGACCGATATGACAAAGAAACCTTCAAAAAACAAGTCTATATCTTCCTGAAAGGCCACCAACGCTTCTGTTTCACCCCTGGTGTTGCAGTTTTCCATGAGCAGCGGTGATCACTTACCATCAGGTGACCCGCATTTTCGTTTGCCGCCCTATAACATAAAAAAAATCTATCACGCCTTTTTACTAGTTTGACTGACAGAGCTTTTGGTACTTGCGGCTGAAACAAGGCTAGCAAGACTCAAAGGCCACTTTAGCGCGATAGCGGGCAAGAAGTTGGAAATGAAATCACAATAGAATGATTTGCTAGCAGCATAATTTTTTAACATGATTTGCGTTTTTCCCAAATCAATAAATCTTGTAAATAAAGCCTCAATAACTTATTAATCTTCCTTAGTCAGTTAGCCATAACCGAAAACGGTGAGAGATATTACATACTTATTAACCGACTTTCAAAAAGGAGGAAGTTCTATATTGGATTGCATAATTTTTATATACTTAAGTATATATTTACCGATTTTGTGTCTTTAAGGTTCTCTAAGGTTCAATAGCGTCTAACTGATGTGGTCTTTGATTTCTCTTTTTGCACAGCTCTCAGTGTATAATCTCCTATCACACTAATATTATAAAAGTTTGAGAGTGAGTGAGTGTGTATGTGTGTGTATGTTTGTCACTTCTTCACGCTCAAACGGCTGGACCAATTTCGATAAAATTGGGTATGTAGAAAGCTGTACCCTTTTTTTTTGACACTTCCGCGTCAAAAAAAAAAGGGTACAGCTTCCTGCAAAATCCCTTCGGATACCTTACCAGTCACAGGAGACCGGTATGGTTATGTGTATTACCACTAAAAACACCGCGGTGTCAACGCCGGTACCGCTATTTCCAGGTCCGTGTGCTACTCTCGCTCCGCAGACCTGGCACAGCGGCCGCTTTTCAGCGGCCTCGGCTTGGCTCACTCACGGTACCCTTTCAATTAGCGAGAGGGGTAGGAGTGGCCTGCGGGGTGGCCCGTCGGCCTTCAGTTCTACCCGCTAGGGTAAAAGCGTGTGTTGACACAGAAGCGCCTTTCAACCCGGAGGACCATATTTGTCGAGCGATGGAATCCCAGGAAGTTGACACCCTGGATTAACATATAGGCTACTTGAGGCGCGGGTAACACCGCGGAGCGCAGTTAGTTACAGTTAAATAATCCACCATTTTTCTTAGGAGTGCGTTAATAGCTTACACGGGTGTCATATGTTTGAGCTTTCTAAAGACGCCTGACGTTATGCAATGACTAACCTAGTGATAACAGCCTAGTGAATTATTACACTCTAGTGAACTATAGTGAGCAGGTTTCCTTCGTGATGTTTTCCTTCACTGAAACCAAGCGGTGGTAGTTGGAAATGACCTTACAAGAGTACAAGCACAGAGGTACAACTCTCGCTCAGTGACGATCGTACTCGTGTCTCACAGACACATGGCCAGTCCCTATATTGGCTGCCATGGATGATCCACCTGACAGTCAATGGTAACCATATATGGCTTATGAACGCATGTAACATCATCATACTGTGAAAATGAGTTTCTCTCGGCGTTTCTTCTCAGCAGTGGTCGTTACAAAGCGCTGGTATCGGCACCTTTTCTTTAAAAAAAATAAATTTCAATATACTTAACACGTAATGAAAATTATACTTATTGACGTGTAAAAGTGCCTGTAAAGGTATAATTACTGAATAAACTTTTGAATCTTTGAATCATCCTGACAAAAATATCAATGAGGGCTTGAAGAATGCCATGTGTCTACTATTGCACCACTATTTATATCATTGATAGAGTGCATTTGGTTTATCTTTATCAAACTAATCAAAAATAACAGCCCATTGTTTCGTGATCTATGGTCGTTGGCAATGGCGGACAGCGGGCAGAGACAATAGAATGAAATGATTGCAGAGGTGTGATCTGTGATCTATCACGCTCTGACTGTAATGATACACAGTGTCAATACAATGAATGCTTTGATTTGTGGGGCGGATGTAATGAGTAATTGCTTGTTTTTCGTGTGTGTAAGTGGCCAGCACTGTGTCTGATTTGTCAAGGAGCCGAAATGCATCAAATTTCGTTGGACGACTCTCATCTAATGATGACAGCCAGGACCAACGGATCCAGATACTTCTAGGCCATTTGTCACTAACCCAAGTGCGGTACATGACCCGGAGATTCAAAAGATCGAAGATCTATAAAAAAAGTGTTATACTTATTTTACTAATATAATAAACGAGAAAGTTTGTATGTATGTATGGATGGATGTTTGTCACTCTTTCACGCAAAAACGACTGTACTGATTGGAATGAAATTCGACATGTAGATAGCTTATTACCGGGATTAACACAAAGAATACTTTTTATCCCGGGAAAATGTGAGGTTCCCGAGAGATTATCTCCCACGCGGACAACGCCGCGGGCTTCAGCTAGTGGTTTATCAAAGTATATTGCACACAACATTACAGTAATAAATTACAAAGAGTCAAACTATCCTTTATTAAGAGTGTAGTTTTGCATTATTTTTTTATTTATTCTGTTCTACCCCACTGCTAGGCAAAGAGCTCTCGCATTTCCGTCCAAACATCCCGATAATTATGTTTTGTAAGTAAGTCTAAGTCGTAAGTCTGCGATTATTATGTTTTGTATAAGGGCAGACGTATACACAAACATACCGAACTATAACAGGAATTACAAATTCAGATGCTTTCATATTTTGATATTACAAAACCTAAGACTGGCTTTTGGGTCTCACGGCCGTAAGCTCGTCTAAGACTTGATAAGGAATCTGTATAACTATAGGACAGGATATAACTATCAGAGTGTGTAAGCTACCTGCTTAGGAGTTATGTAAAAAATGGTACAGGGCACTTAACTTGTAATACTTTTTTAAGTCCACAAGCACAGCATCAGGAGCACTTAGCGCGGAGCCAGCACGCTGCAGCAGCATGTCAATCCCGGCCGGCAATTATCGCAGTCGGATGCCTCGTGCCTCGGCATGGCTTTGCTTTACAGATCCGGGAGAGAAGGAGATGTTGCTCGATCCTTCACTTTTTTCAAAGCTTTTTTTAGTACCAATCTAAATATATATAACTCAAAAGTGACTGACTGACTGACATAGTGATCTATCAACGCACAGCCCAAAACACTGGACGGATCGGGCTGTTTGGCATGCAGGTAGATGTTATGACGTAGGCATCCGCTAAGAAAGGATTTTGATCTATTCTACCCCCAAGGGGATAAAATAGGGGATGAAAGTTTGTATGAAACTTTGTCAATTTTAAACCGATCGGGCTGAGACTTTGCATGCATAAAGCTACTATGACGTAGGCATTCCCTAAGAAAGGATTTTGATAAGTTACACCCCTACGCGAGCGAAGCCGCGGGCAAAAGCTAGTTTAGTATAAAACTAATCAGTAAAGTTTATTGACTTGCCCCTGTTACCCACGGGTCAATTTTTACACAGTACACAATCAATTTTTAGGTGTACACAGTTGGATAATTATACTTGTTTCTTTATGTTTACGTTTAAATATGCTTATTTGAAAATGTTAAGACCGTTCGCACTAACTTACAACATTCATGGACTTTTCGTTCCGAATCCGTTGAAGCTTAATTTTAAACAGCTCTAAAATATAATTTTTAAAATTTTCTCTAAATATTTTTCTGAGAAGTTCCTAAATGTTTGGGCTTACGAGGAGGATATCTAAGAGAATTCGAACCCTTATCTCCTAATTTCTCCGATTTATATACCTGCACTAATGTCCTGTATTATGTCTGATAAAGAAATGCGCAACACTATTCAAAGATGGCCGCCAATTACCGACCATATACAAAGAACTAGGTTTTGTCGATGCTAAGAAAGGCTTTAATGAGTTTCCGACAGGCGGGCGACCGGCACGCGACAAAAAGTCGGCGAGGTGTGCGACGCGACGACGGAATCCGATCGGAATGGACGGCCCGGGCGTGTAGGGACAGGGATGGTAGTACAGTGCAGTTTTTGCTGTTCTACCGTTTAGACACTGAATCATTTTTAACAGGTTATATGTAGGTATGTTCAATTTCGTGTTTTGCGTGCTGAAATAGCTTATAATTAATACTTTTTAAAAACTAATTTTTTTTTCGATGTAAATTTTAATAAAATTTGATTTTATTAACTCCTCCTCCTCCTCCGCCTCCTCGAAACTTTTCTAACTCATTTACTAAACAAAACCGGACCAACTCACTCGTATCTTGCGGTACGAGACAGTTCTGCAATTTTGACCTTATTGAGACGTCCCGCATCGGAGCCAATGTTTTATTGAACAAAAACGTCGGATCGTTACAGAAGAATGCGGCAATGGTTGCTTTCTGTACTTGGGCATTTTCTTGAGATCTAGTGTACGTTTTTACATAGGCTCCTAGAACTTGATCAAATAATTATCAGCAAAGATACTGGTCTTAAGGCGATGAACACATGACGTCGGTTAGTGTTGTATTTTTAGCCAATGTCTTAAAAAAAGGAGTCAAAAAGTCTGATATTTTTTTTTATCTTGTACCTAAATGGTTATTATATTCATTGTACGGCGCAGGCTTTGGTTGTCACCCAGGCCCGCACCAAACATGAAGAGATAATGATGTTGCTTGCTTGATGATGGTATGGAGACAACCACGTCACGTAGAAACTGTGTATTTCTGATATGTATTACATGGTCTATAAATAGGTGCGACGGGTTCTTTCTCGATATCCGCTCGATAGTTTCTTGATTGTTATTTGTATTCGATTCAAAATGTAAGTTGACACGTGACCTACATAGTACAGATACAAAAAGTACAAATGCAGGTACAAATAATGCGCCGACGACTGCCATTTCGGTTTCATTTACGTGTCGGGAATTTGTACAAAAATGCTCTGAAGTCCGCCATTTTTGGTCAACTTATTTGTTTCGCATTGTATTAAAATGCGACGTGGATTGAATTGAGATCTTTGACAATATTAAATTAAGGCGCCACTGCCAGTGCGATGACGAATCGTTTTAGAATCTAAGACCAAGATTGTCATCTTGGTCTTAGATTCTAAGACCAAGATGATTTATGGGAATTTTTAAATGTCGCAGAAGCAGTGAGGACGAGATACCACTGACAGTTCCCATTAAAATGGATGGCACGTTTCGATTGTTTGACGACGAGATTATACAGCGAGCAGCGAGCTGAGTGACGGTGTGCGCCGTGCTCGGACGAGCGTGTGAATTTATTTAATTACCACTAACAAGGTACTTTGCGCTGCTCACTGCTCGCGGGTTGAAATTTACGAGACACCGGTCTGAAGCTGATTTATATTGAATGTAATTGTGTCTTGCTATGTTTGCCCCATGTGGAAATTGTACGAAGAAATTCGTAGGAGAACAAAAGTCACTGACATAGCCCAGCGCATTAGTTCGTTGAAGTGGCAGTGGGCGTGACACATAGCGCGACGAACCGATGGCCGATGGGGCAAAAAGGTTCTCGAATGGCGACCACGTAGCAAGCAAGCGAAGCGTAGGACGCCCAAACACAAGGTGGTCTAATGAGCTGAATATGGTCGCTGGAAAGCGCTGAATGCAGGCCGCTCTAGATCGGTCGTTTTGGAAATCCTTGGGAGAGGCCTATGTCCTGCAGTGGACGTCATGCGACTGAAATGATGATGATGATGATTTTTGTCCCACTTGCTCGTACTAAGACAAAAGCTGTTAATGAGATGTCATAAGACTTCTAATCTAATCTCTCTCATTTCTATCTATCAGGTGCTGAAAATGGTAAAGAAATAAAAATACATTATTATTTTGCGGCTGATGTATTGCCAAGGTTCGAATATTTGTACATATAGGATATTTGACTATTTTTAGGGTTCCACAGATGTCTAGTCATTTCTGAAGGTATCCTCACGTAGGCATTACAAACATCCGGCAGTCACACCGTCACTCATGTCCTCGTCGTGACACTTATCTATGATCGCGGGGAGTGCCGGCTGCCAGCCTTCGCTACCGTGTGACGCGTGCCCCAGTTCCAGCGTGACAGCTGCCGTGATTGGTCGACCTCGGCCAGCAGCCGGCCAATGGAGCTCCCGCACCACGAGTGGGTAGTGCAGTAGTCGTGACTACTGCACTTGCAGAAAGTCGCTAATTATTTCAACGAGCCGTTACAATTGTCTACGACCCTAAGACAACGAACTGTAATGCTTTGGAAGAGTAAGTTCAGATACTTTCATAGCGCCAAAGGGCACTACAATATTTGCATGAAATTACTGTCGCATGCCGCAGCGTCAACCGTCAGCCGTGCCCACTATGATGCAGCGTCATACAGTAGCCACTGTTTTTTTGCAGCAGACGATGTGAATTAACATCATTAAGTATTGACGGAAAACGTTTTTTAGTAACGCCTACTTGAATGCACTTTTGTATAAGGTAATTTTTGTACAGAACCGGCGAATTTTTCCTACGTATGCTGAAATTGCGAAATGATCTCCCTGCCACTGTTCGCCCTTCCTTTCGTAACTTCCAATTCAAAAGTAAGTAAGATACAGTGTTTGTAGTGGTCGCATATCATATTGACAATGTCTCGGTTGCCGGCGACTACACAAGGCTACGCCGCCAGTCTGTCTGCTCGTGACTCGTCTGCCAAAGCCGGGGTAATTGACTCGTCAATGTTTCGGGTCGATTCACGTGTTGTGCAACGTTGCCAAAAGCGAAAGGAAAAACTAAAGACGCCGAAGAAAGGTTAAAATGTGACCCATCATTTAAACTGTGGCTTCGTAAGCTGTAGACCTCGCGGGTCTGTATTTTCATAATTTCAAATAGAATGAAATATTCATTACGCGCCTTTAAACACCCATGGTTAATTTTGTACACCAATAACCAAAATCTGCATATGAAATAAAACCATGTATTTTCGGGGTTCGATCCTCGGCCCGGGCAAGTTGGAAAACGACCTTTTTCAAATTGTCCTGGGTCTTGGATGTTTATCTATATATGTGTTTGTTATAAAATATAGTATCGTTGAGTTAGTATCCCATAAAGCAAGTGTTGAACTTACTTTGGGGCTATAGCTCAATCAGTGTTATTTGTCCCTATATATGTGGCGTCCCAAGCAAAAGGGTACCACTGGGCGTCTGCCAGTGGTACCCTTTAGCTTGGAACGCCACATATAATTACAATATTATACGAGTGACGGTTGAAAAATACGCTTTTTCCAACTGTTTGGCGCTCGTTCAATTAAATATCTGTACTTAGGAATGAAGTGCATTAGTATTTGGATTCAAAAGTAGAGAAAAATAATTGGCCAAGCGCGTGTCGGGCCACGCGCAGTGTAGGGTTCCGTAGTTACTAATGCCCACTTTGAGTTCATGCCACTAAAAACGTCTTAAAATTAATTTTCTATTGATTTGTGTGAAATTTTCATATTGTGAGTACATTTTATAAGTTGATCGTCTATAACTTTTTAAATTGTAAACCCTACTTAGCTCTGATAGTTTTCCTTGAAATTTCGTGATATATTCTTTAGCTGTGAATTTTTTGTGAATATAGAGGGGGGGGACACTTGACTCAAACTAAAATTTTCAGTTTAAAACCAAATATTTCAAAAACGGATCCCTAAATCGAAAAACGGTGTTCATGACCTCATAATATTTTTAAAAGACCTATTCAACGATACCCAACATGACTGGTTAGAAGAGAAAAAAAAATGCCTTTTCACTTTACTTGTATGAGCGATAATCAAAAAAAAATTTTTTTCAATATTTTATTTTACCACTTTTTCCGCCTAATTAATATACATATCCATGTCAAGTCACAGCTTTGTAGTATTAATAGTCGCTGAGTAAAACCGAGGACGGACAGACAGACAGACAGACATGGCGAAACTATAAGGGTTCCTTGTTTACTACGGAACCCTAAAAAAACAAACTGTGCCTTCTGCCCTTTTATTATGAACACACAGGGAGGAAGAAAACTAAGAAAAAAATTACTCTTTCCTAGCAAAAGTGCTCTCATTTTGAAGAAATCCATTAAAGAAAGAGTCAGGCCTTGTTTGCTTGCGTTTTGGCTTTAAATATATTTACATTGTTGCCGCGCTCAGACTCAGTTCTTTCAATAGTTTTTTGTAAAACATATTGCATGTGAAGCGTAATGGTTTTACATTCCATTAGTGCTGTGCTGTTTAGATTAAGAGCGTGTTGTTTGACGGTTTTATTCAATTAATCAACTATTCGAGATGTAACTAGCTAATGAACTGTATACTATGCCCCCACCTCGCGTTTGATTGAATGATATTCTCTGACAGGACAATGTTTATTGTAACAGAAGACTTACTGAGCGTAGTTTATTACGGAGAAACCACGTTATCTGCGATGTTGGAAGCACTATTCTGCCTAAAGATTTGCTGTAACTGCGCTATTTCTAAAGAATTATCTGACCTTTTTATGAAAATTCACACACAATGATGTTGATAAACTCGGCCAGATTTTTTGCCTTTTCACACTCGCCCTGGAGCGCCATTTGTCATCGATCCCATGAGTGTGCGCAGAAAAGCTTAAGACGAAGTGGTAGCTAAAGTGGCGCCCTCATTTGAAATAAATTGTTTAAAACTAAATATGGTGATAATTAAAAATTTGATTTGTATAAATGTCTAGAAAGACCTTTAAACTATGTAATGAAAAACCTTTGAAAGTAACATTGGTAGTCCGTCTTGTTTTAAAACTGTTTTTCGCCAAAGTGACCACTTTTGGCGAAAAACAGTTTTAAAACTAGACGGACTATTAGTAATAATTTCAAAGGTTATTCATAAAATAGTTTAAAGGTCTTTCTAGACATTTATACAAATCAAATTTTTAATTATCACCATATTTAGTTTTAAACAATTTATTTCAAATGAGGGCGCCACTTTAGCTACCACTTCGTCTTAACTAGCAAAAAGGCACGAGCTTTCCTATGCCGACCAGCTTTTCCCATTATGCGTACGCGCACAGGTTGACTTTGAAGGGATATGGAGTAAAGGTATGCGGCAATTGAAGGCATTCGAGGGTTGAAAATGGCATTCATGATAAGAGATGCAGAAATTGAATTACAAAGAATGTGAGTTCCAAAGAAACTAAAAAATTTCCTAAAACCCTTAGAGGTAAGTAAGTACGTAGTGTAATTAATATTTGAAATGTAACACGTTCCTATGTTTTTTTTTATATAAATGTAAAGAACCGAAACGTACCTAACTTCTTTAGTTATTAGTAATGAATGACTCCTGAAAAATTAGAGATATGCACTACACGCTTTTGGACTGTCTCTAGTTTTTCCAATACTTTGTTTTGTGAACGTGTTCCTTTATTATTCTGAGTTCCAAATGCATTTTTGTTTTGTCGTGAGTACTGACTGATGTCGATGAACACATTAGACGATCATTTCGATCTTCAGATCTAGAGATAAAGCGCATTTTTTGTCAGCTTCAGCGGGCCTAATGGCCAGTACATCTCGCTTGCTCGTTCAGGTTTTCGATTTGTGTGAAAGAGAAAAGAAAAGATGATAGATCGTGATGAGTGACTCTAGATGATTGACGTTGTGATCTCGCTGGTTATGACCACTTGCAGCTACTGTGCGCAAAACATTGATAAATTCACTGAGTAATTAATAGAGTGCTAGTTGGTGTAACAACATTTAACACGTAATAGTTTTTTTGTTACTTAAATTAGATGCAGAAGAAAATAATTATAAGATTTAGTTATTTTATTGACGAGCTCCATGGCGTAGTGGTCACCACGCTTGTCTACCACCCAGAGGTTCTTCCGGGTTCGATTCCCGGTCAGGGCAAGTCAGAAAATCCCCTGTTTCAAATTGTCTTGAGTCTTGGGTGTTTATCTATATATGTATTTTTTATAAAGTGTAGTATCGTTGAGTTATAATCCCATAGCACGAGCCACGAACTTACTTTAGGGCTAGCTCACTCAATGTAATTTGTCCCTATATATGTATTTATTTCAATGAGCTTAATAGGTTGGTTCACTTAGATATTGTAATGTTATATATTACTATACCCAAGTAGAAAGCTGCTTTATAAGCAATTACCTGCACATGGCTGTAAAGTAACTGTATCGCCCGCTTCATATATCACGCTGTCGCAGCAGATACGGGTACATTGCGGAGCGTCATAGATAAATTGACGTCACACATAATGATAGTGGAGATTGAAGCCCACAAGACTGGGCAGACCTGTTTTAGCAGGATTGGAGGACCGTTTCAAAAAAGACTACACCTTACGTGTAACTGCTGGCATCTCTAGCTTAAGAAGCGATGAAGATAAAAATATTTTTCTACTCCTGTACTGTTATCTGTCTTTTAAATGGTCCCGAACACTAATAAAAGAACAAAGATTATATGATTTCAGAAAAATCTATAGTCTATTCCTAATATAATAGCACATGTGTAGTTATTTCGCCAAAACGATACTCCTAGCCATAACCCTATAACTTTTTTCTTTAGATCTACCATACTGCCAACATAATAAAATCGTTATCTTAACGTATGGTGCCATTTTTCAAACGTGGAGTCACTGAACAAACGGTTTTTTAGTATGAAAAAACATTCGTTTAAGTGATTTTTGGTCACTAGGAAGACGTCAATAAAAAAAATTAGTCTTCCATAGATACCTAGTATCTAGCAAACATATGGTAGTATTTCATACTTTGCTTTGTTTATTTTTGGATTTATTTTAGTAAATGTAGTCGTAGAAAAAGTATTGTATGCAACGTTGTATAAGTATGTCAAAAAATACTCGATGGCGTCTCCTTACGATTGCTCGCCAAGGCTCGCATCGTAACCTGCGCCACTCGCATTTTATGAACCTTCGTATACAACTGTTGCATAAAATATATGTTTTCAAATTTATTACAAAAAAAAATACTATAGGCAGACTTGGCCTAAAGCCATTTCTACCAGTTAATGTAAAGATTTTGCTGATTGAAGCAAATTTTGGACAAAAATACCAATTAGAAGTATATTACTATATATACTTAAAATTGAAAGTTATAGAATTTTCATTTTGTAAGAAAGTAGGTATAGTATTCATCACCAGCTTTAGGAGCTCGATGGCCCGGCGGGAGTGCGCATTACAAGCGCTTTCGCAAGTGAAGCGACACTGGACGTGGTCCGCACTTGGATGGCTGACCACGAGTGGTATAAAAATATCTCGAGCTTCTCCGTGCTTCGGAAGGCACGTATAAGCCGTTGGTTCCGGCTGTCATCATGGTATGGTAGTCGTCAAGCTATGTCAGATACCTTAAGGCAGCCTGAAAAATCTAACACCAGTGTTGGCAACTTACACACACGAAAAACATCAAACAACAACATCACGCTTAAAGTGGGCTTTGGGTGTTACCGTCCTGGGCCCTATCTTCTTAGAGCTGCAGACCCAAAATACTCTGTCTACCCCATTAGGAAAAAAGACGTGCTATAAGTATGCTGGTACCTAATTTTTAGGTTATGATCAGCAATACTGACATGTGTATAATTCGTCACCTATTCGAGTAAGAACAGGTTTGACTGCAGACATCAGCCTCCCGAATACAAACCCCAGCTTCCCAACGATCCACAACCCATGTCCGCTCTGACACGTTCGCCCACTGTCTGCCGCCCACGCAGCAGTCTGCTGTCGACACAATGCGGCAGCACCAGCTACCGGGTGTGCTGTAAACAACGATACTACTTACCGCATGACTGTGGCGGTATGTAATGTTACGCGGTGAGGGTCACTAACGTAATTAGACTGATTTATTATTGATTAAACAGGGTATATATGTACATATTAAAAATAGAACACAAGTAGTCACAGGGTATGTTTATCTAGGTTGTTTATCTAGATCGAGTAATCAAGTTTATGTCAGTTAATGAACTTAAGACAAGAAGGTTACATATTGTTATGATTTACTCGTAATTAAGCTATGTAGGTATACAGTATACACTACAGGTAGCCGCAATGTGCCGCTGTATTTTTTTAAACGCTTTCGCGTCTTTTGCCCGAAGTTTAATCCTTTTTCCCGGCTGCTCCAGAAGGAGGGTTATTTTTTTCGAGAATATGTATTTGTATATATAATTGTTTGGCACGCTCTGCAGCCTGAACGGCTCGATGGATTTAAGCTTGAGAGGTGTCATTAGATTTATCTTAATTCTGAGAGTGAAAACTGAGTATATAAAAAGCATAGAATTATAACTCATGATAACAAGATAGTGGGTTTATTTTTTAAATAATGTCTTGTTATTAGTAGGTTCTTCTCCTTTTTCGCGTGTCGATAGTACTTTAAAGCTGTATTGAATTTGGCTGATCTAGTATAATAAGGCTAACTCAACGGGTCTATCGTTAGCTTCGACTAGAAGGTTTAAGTTAACAGGTTTAATATTTTCCGCTCCCCTATCAGTTAATCGAAGATCACTACGAAGCTAAAAAGGTACGGCAAGGCGTATCTTGAAGCAGTATCTAAAACTATAACCTGGCCGCATGCTCGCGCTCCCATCAATTAAACTGTCATTAAAGTCGCAGTAAATCAACAACATTTAGTGTAAGTTTTTGCCGACCTTTGGGTTCGTGCGTTACGTCACTGCCCCAGATTTGGAGCTAATTACTATTCTAAATGAATTACGATGCCCTCATACTCATGGTAATCGATGCAATTAACCACTTGTCGTCCGTCACATGAAATGGACCGACATACGAATCGAATACCTTTATCTATATTTGTAATTATTAATTCAGAATCTGTAGAGAAATATACCCAATTACTCAACAGATTCTGAATTAATAATTATGACATAGCAATGTATTCTCATTCCACATATTTAATATCAATATAATTGTAAGTTGAAGTTTTTGGAGAAAATACGACAGTAAAGATTGGTTGCCGCTTCTTCTGTACTTGCTCTTAGGAGGCGGTGGTAAACTTAGTTGTAAGTAAATGAATCTGTCGTCAACCACTACATATTATTAAGATATCGAAAGAAAAAAATATTTTTTAAGTGATACAAATATCCAAAGATAAATAAACGATTTTTGACTTTGACTTTACGAGTACATGGAACTGAGTTGGTTTAACATATGCTAAATTACTTTCTACAACTACGTTTTTAAACTTATTTTAAGCTTGCACCTCGACAACTTACTCTGACAAATCCCTGATCTGGTGATAATCTCTTCGTACCTATCTTTGTTTTGTCAGGCGTCGCGATCAGCCATGTTCTTTCCAAACCACGTGGGCGCGGTTGATCCGCCTCTCGATATCCATCGATATCCATGTAAGTAAGATCGATTCCCGACATTCTCCGGACGCGGCGTGTTTCCGTAAGAATTCATCATGCGATTAGATTAAAGTAGTGACAGTTTGTATGGAGTGGGCTGGAGTTGAGCAGTGAACCGCAAAATGTTATATTACGTTTCAAAATACTAAAAAATAGCAGCTTTTTCACCAAAAATAAGTCAAAAATATATGTTTTAATTTTTATCCCACGTTTTTTTTATTCTATGATTTTTGTATTTAGAGGCAAGAAGCAATTTACTGATGAGAGCTAGTGTTGAGAGTACGTGAAGCGAAAGAAGTATATCAGAATCGCAGCAAGTGGAGGTCCGCAGTCTTTGTCTATCTCAGTGGGAAACAGGCCAGATAATATGTATGTATTTGTGTGTAGATCACCCTCCCATATTGGAATATTCCACCCGCATAGACTTGTCAGTTGTACCTAATAGGATGTAAATTACCTATTTAAATAAAAAAAATCTTTTCTGGTCCTAGCGATGAAAAATAACAGGGCAAGTGCGAGTTGAACTCGCGTGGAGAGGGTTCCGTACAATACCAAAGATTTTCTGTAAGTGAACGTATTATATTGAGTTTACCACTTTATTTTCAATTGATAGAATTCTTATATTATTTTCCTGTAATCTACAAGTAATAAACTATATTATGTATGTTTTTCAAAATTTTAGGCTCAGTAGTTTCAGAGATCAGGGGGGGGGAGAATGGTCAATTTTCGTCTTCTATCACGAATAAAATCAAAACTATTTATTTAATTTCCTAATTTATCCCTCGAAAATTATCCTTATTTATATATACAATGTCCTTTTTAATTAAGTACAATTATTTTAAGAGGTGATTCAGTCCATCATTTTGAACAACTTTTCCCAATAAATATATATCAAAATACGATTTTTTTTTTGCACTTTTCATATTAACGATATCACGTGACTACTTCGATCTGTATGAGAACCTAAATAATTTTTTTCGTATTTCGATATATATTTATTGGGCAAAGTTGTTCAAAATGATGGACTGAATAACCCCTTAAAATATTTGTACTTAATTAAAAAGGACATTGTATAAATATTTATTTACTTTGCACATCTATGTTTGGGTCGTAGGATTACACTATCCTACCAAATTTTACTTGATTTGGTCCAGTAGATTCGGAGCAAAGTGGTTGTGACAGACGGACAGACAGACAGACGCCCTAGTGATCCTATATGGGTCCCGTTTTTCATTTTTTGTACGGAACCCTAAAAACTATCTTACTAAAGCTAATTATATATAATACCGGCCAGGAACCACGTTCCGTTGTCCCGCCGGTCTCGTGATCTCGTCATTGCGCCGTCGCTCCAATTATGATAATGCTCGTATAATGTGCAGCGTCACGCCGAGCAACAGCCCATGGAGTGCAGCTGTGTGTGTGTGACGGCGGGTACGGGACCTCTAATGATGACATTATCATACAACGCTACCAACGCTGCGGTTTTTATCAGCGCCTCTGTGTGGTACTTCCTTATGGCGTGTATATTTCTTCGTTTTTATCCTTAGTGAATAAATAGACTAAGTACACCATATCTTTTAAAACCCGACGTAAAAAGAGGAGAAGTTATAAGTTTAACGTGTGAGTAATTTATGTCCGTTTGCCTATAAACCGTAACTCCTAAACAGATGTACTAAATTTTAATAAAGTTACGGCGACCAGATAGAATGTCTGATCTGTATCAGTCTTGTTACACGGCTTGCGTTCCTAAGTATATTCTTTCACTTCCAAAGTTACTCAACTTTTACAGAGCGTTATCTTATCTGGGATACTTTCAAAATTAAAAGTGAATTAATTCCAGTTCTTGTCATTCAATTAATATTAACTAGCATTAAACAAAAATGTCTGAAAACAGTTCAGCGATCGTTTTAATTAGTAATTATCCAAAAATACGTGTTCGCTGGCGCCGGCGTGACGCGATAGCCAAAAAAAAACTGAATTTGGATTATGAAATTCACTACGAGCGAGCTGAATGGTGAGTCGGTAACTCGTTCCCGTGAACTTAAGAGCGAACAGTCAAAAAAAAAAGTCAAGGATTTGACCCGTTTAGCTTGCCCCTTTTTTACTGTACGAATAATAATGGCTTTCCCTAAAAACAGACCAAACGTGCTGCGACGACATTCTAGTTGACTAGCGATAAACAGAGTTCTCAATCTGAAATGATAGTCAGGAAAGTCTTCTCTTATTTTTAAGGAATCAAGCTTAGAGTCGCAAGATGCAAAATGGTTTGTCTGTCCCATTGGTGATCGGTTTAGTGTATTTTATTTTTCCGTACATTACTTTGGTATGGATTTTTAATTCAAAGAGTTGAAAGATGTACCATAATGGACTACAATTACGTTCGTAATATTTTTACTACACAAATATTTACAAATACGACTGCGCCATGACTCTTCCGACGAACTCGGCCAATTTGAACCGAGCAGCAAAGTGAGTGCAAATAAAGCGGAATGTTTACGAGCAATAACTTAGTGTTATGATCACAAGTTTGGCTTGTTTGCTGATCGAAAGTCGCGGATGACGTCACCACCGCCTGATCGAAATAATAATGATAATAATTGTTGGGCTGAACATTGTACTAATACATTTTTTTAAAACTTTCTTCTTTCCCAAACCACACTCTTTCTTACAAAAAAGATTTTTCTAAATCGGTCCAGCCAGGCATCTTCAAAAGATCGTGATGAATTGATAACCTCCTCTTTTCTTGGAATTCGGTTTTACATATATCTATACGAAATACCATCATTTGCTTAGAGACCACAATAATGAACGTGGGAAGAAGGGCGCCTAAGCTCAAGTGGGACTGACCGGTCACCTGTAGGATGCACCCAGACTAACATAACACGGAGTGGGCTGGCGACGAAATCGAGTCCTATAAAAAACAGAGACGCATGAAAGGCTAAAGCGGACGCCCTTTGTCCAACAAGGGGACATCGTAGCTAGAAAAGGAAGAGATAACAAACCGATACAAATATGTGAGTAAAAGCATGTGCATTCAGTGAACATAACAGTTGCCAAACGTACCAAAGTCAATCTTACATACCGTGTCTTGATGATTAATATTGGAGCTTTAATCTAGCTTCCATCATTTAATAGATCGAGTTTCGAACATTTTGGCCATGTTTGTATCAAGATCATATGTTTTTACTTTCTAACTACTCACATGTAATATCTCCAATTTATTTCAGAATTTTGGGATGAAGACGTGATAATGCATATGTGTGTATCCGAAATACAATCAAAACCTGAAAATCTATTTTCTGAGCAAGCCTGTTGGACTAGTTTATAACTCCGGCAATCATCAATCCAGGGCTGGCAGCAGCAACCGTGAAGACGTCATACCATTACTTTGAGATTAACATGACCAATTGGTATTTAATCGGCAAGCGAGAGTTCAGATAAAGTCATTAATTACGAATTTGAAGATCTGCTTGTAACAAAAGTCTGGCGTTGTAGGAAGTGTGATGGTGAGAAGTATAGAGCTTGTTTTAATGCCGGACGAGAATGTTCGACTTAAAGCAGAGCTCAAAACTATCGCGAGAAATTTAATAACCTGACAAGTGCGTGTCGGACTCGCGTACGAAGAATTCCGTTGCATTCTCTATTAAAAATCCCGTTTATTGGGGAATCCCACTTAAATATTTCTTTTATTCGTTTCGTTTGTTTGTTTGTAATAACTTTATTGTACTATGCAAACACAATTATATAAAATATAAAATAACAACATAAAGGGTAAATTGACAACGGCGGACTTATCCTATAATGTAATCTCTTCCAGTCAAACGGCGAATAAGAAGATAGAACAATTCACGAATTTTTAGTATTTGCTGCTATAGCGGCAACAGAAATACATCATCTGTGAAACTTTCAGCTGTCTAGCTATTACGGTTTATGAGATACAGCCTGGTGACAGACGGAAGTACAGACGGACGGATATTGAAGTCTTAGTAATAGGGTCCCGTTTTACTCCCTAAAAAGTATAGTTAATTAGAATTTATCCGCCGGTTGTCAGGAAGAGATCCTCTAAGCCTAAGCTGTATATATTTTCAATTGTGAACCTTTTTTAATTTGTATTGGTACAATAAAGTTCATTATTCATTCATACTCTTGACCATAAAGCAGAGACAGTGGTGTTCAAGTTGATGGTTGGCGAGAGGCAGAAAATTCAAGCATTTAACATTTTTTGTAACACATTACACAATACGTGAAAACACATTTTTTTGTCTCATCGTACTGTATAAATAAAATACAAGTATTCTTTTTCCAAAGCTTCTTTATTTTGACCTGACTACGCCAGAAGGAGGGTTATGTTGTTCGAGAGTATGTATGTATGCTTGTATGTATGTATGTAAGTATGTATAATTATTCGGCACGCTCTGCAGTCTGAACGGTTCGATGGATTTTAGCTTGAGAGGTGTCATTCGATTTGTATTTACCGTGAGAGTGCATATAAAAAAAAGGCAGTCGGGTTTTTTCGTTTTTGTTATAATTACTTGTTTAATATTAGCCTCAGCCTTTGACGAGCGTGGCTGGTTTACGAGCGCATTTGCATACAAAGCGCGCCGTGTCGGTAGTCAGTAAACGCGCGAGGCGCGCCCGCTGCGCCGCCTCACGACGGCCATGCAGCACCCGCTGCACGGCCGCGGTGCAACGCAACACTGCCCACAGTTCACATTAGCTTTTGCAAGCTTTCCTTGAAGTCATAACTCTTTTAACCATTTTTTTTTATCTGTATGTTATTTTATTACCCAGTTTCTCTTTTTAAAGTTGGTTTTATGGTCTAAAGCCGAAAGGCATCCGACATAGTTGACATAAACTGTCACACAGTGTCAATACTCATTACGAAATTGTGAAATAATGTACTTTCCTAAACCGCTCCGCCACTATACACATTACCTTTCGCTTGTCCCTTATGGCATAGTCAGGCAGTCTTTAGCCACTACGGGGCAAGCCCGAGCAAAAAAATACATGTTTGTCCTTGCACTTATTACGAGCTAAACCTTTCCCTGGATGTATATACATATAAATAAATTCGTAACATACAACTTTTAGGATCAGAAGTACCACTCCGCGGCGACGCAGTGAGGTGGAAGTGACGCTGAGCGAGAGCGGCGCGCGATCGGTTTCTAATCCAATTAATATCTTGTATCGTTGGCACTTAACGTGCTAATTGTGTAACACTCTCTGACAACTCGCACACTCATAAAGAATAATAAATAATTTGTACAACACCATCGATAGAATAGAGAAACGAGATCGGACATAGAAAAGTGCGAACGAATGCCGCCAACGGTTGTGTTGTGCCAAATTTGTCTAATAATTATTAGACAAATTTGGCACAACACAACATAATGAGCCTGAAAATTAAGCTCAATGCAAAGCATGTTTTAATTAACAACATCTCCTTAATTTTACTACATTATTTTGTCTTTAAATAGAAATAGCAATCGTCATAAAAAAAATAGTACCGATTCTGCGTCTAGAGTTCCTATGTACTTTGTGTGGATACCGTGGAGGTTGAAAGTGATAGGTTGGTCCCACATGTATAGTCAAGTACCAAGATACCTGACCAGGCCCTCTACTTGTATCTTCAATTTTCTCTTAAACTAAAAATAATATTAACATGAAAATTTATATTCAGAGAGACTTAATTAAAATTTGTCTGAATAAAAATTTTCATGTTAATATAATTTTTTGTTTAAGAGAAAATTTAATGAACAAGTAGAGGGTCTGGTCAGGTATCTTGGTACTTGACTATACATCGGATGGAAGTAGTGTGAATGTCTCGTGACATATTTATATACACAAACACACAGTAAAAGTGTTTACTATTAATAAATATTCATTCTTGAGAATGTGTTGAAATTACGCTAAGTATGAAGCGATTAGCGGATTATTATGATTATGACTGTAACAAAAGGTTTAACTTGTGTTCGCATAATCCGAAGCGGCAAGCAATGCAACTATATAAGTGTTTCGCGACGGGAACATGAGTAATTATCCACGGATTAGATTTATTCGACATATAATCTGCTGAGTTTACTAATTTATTTACTGCCCGCTTTACATGAGCTTAGTTATAGGCGACAGGCGACTAAATAAATTGTTTTATTAGCAGAGCGCGATATATCTACGACTTTGTACCGCGAGGTCGTCAGAGACTAAAAGGGTTGTTACAATTGAGCTGAAATTTTTCTGATGATGGAGCAGGGAGTTAATTGATAGAAATCAGTTATAAAACAACATTTAAATAACCTCATTAAGTAGGACTCGTTTGATTTGTCTTGATAAGCACTTTATGATAGACGATGTCTAGGACCTGATCGTGGAGACGGAAGGTGGGCGATGGAAGTCAGTGATAAAACGACGCAACTCCATCGAGTTTAGGCTTACTTCATTCATCTTAAAAAGTAATTTAGCCTCACAATAAAAGATTGTCCAAAAAAAAAATCTTTTTTCAAAATACTTATGTTTCTTATTAATGGCAGTAGACTACTCAATCTCAAGGAGGGTGCACTTGATACTTCGTTGATAAGTGGAAGTAAACGAGGCTTACTCTACTCGCAGTGCTGTCATGTTGTAAGCAAATCCATTAGCGATATACAGTATTAGTGTTACTACAAAATGCAGAAATAACGGGTTTCGGCGAGCTGCTCCGGGCACGCTCGATCTGTGTTAATCTTGAAGCGATTAAGATAAGTCTACTCATATGATGAAGAATGCCGGGGGCTAAAGCAGCTATCGTGTTGATCAGTTTTTCTTTTGGCACTTAAATATGAACCTATTCTACGCACATACGTCAAAAGGTGCCGTTTTTCGCAATTGTGCGTAGAAAAGCTTCACGTTCTCACTTTAAACTGTAAACAGTAGTTCATAAAATAGTTTGAAGGGTTCTAATGCCTGGTAAAGACAAAAATTTTAATGATGTCTCCGTTTCCTATCAAATGATTTATTTCAAATGGGGGCAGCACTGGACCACGGGAAATTCAGGTATCCCATTAAAAGACATAATTTATATAATAGCAAGGTACTTATGGATATTTACATTATTTTAGATATGCTACGTCAAAATTGTAAACAGAAAAGTATCCTAATTACTTTCTAATTTCAGCAATATCTTAAAAGTGAAGATTGTTTTTCCGGAAAATTCACAATAGATATCTATTGTGAATCTACTATAAATATAGGGTCTATTGAAATATACTGAAACCATTTTAATGGTGCATGCAGTCCATGATACTGCGCAACTTTCCCCAAGAAACAGAAAAATTGTTCAGTATATGGACTGAATATTCCACTTAATTTTTTTTTCAGTATATAGGTAGTTTGTTACACGTTATATAACTTGTATAATATAATATAATCCAATAGGATTTGACTGTGTTATTTCAATACTGAATTTTAGGGTTCTATACCCAAAGGGTAAAAAGAGGGACCCTATTAATAAGACTCCATCGTCCGTCTGTAGGTCTGTCTATCATCAGGTGTATCTCATGAACCGTGATAGCTAGACAGTTGCAATATTCATAGATGATGATATACAAATACTAAAAACAGAATTAAATTAATACTTAAGTTAGGCTCCACATAATAGACGTGATTTTTATAGATAACTAGCTGTAACCCGCGACTTCGCCCGCGTAGAAGTCGAAAATGGTTCTAATAGGATCTTTAATTGTTTTTTTTCATTATAAATTGTGTTATAATATCCCATTCCCGTTCCCGTTCCCGTTCCCGTCATTAACTAGAGCAAAAGAGAACAAATTATCTACATTTCTCATTTTTTTGTCTCTCACTCAATTCATAATAATATAAATTCGCAACCCCTAATGCACCCCGGGGATGCAATTTTCAAAATCTAATTTCTGTATTATTATTTTATATACCACTAATTCAAAAATGTACTGTGTCTCGCTTCAAAAATGACGAAGATTCATGTAAACTTGCAACCCCTATTTCACCCCTATAGGGATGTAATTTTTTAAAATCTAATAAATGCATTATTTTCTACTAACTATTTAAATAAATTAAAAATTTCATGTCTCACTTTAAAAATCACGAAGTTCTATACAAACTGGCAACCCCTATTTCACCCCCTTAGGGATGGAATTTCCAAAAATCCTTTGCGGACGTCTCCTAGTCACAATCTACCATTCTGCCAAATTTCATCTTCATTGGCTAAGTAGTTTTTGAGATTTCGCGATGAGTGAGTGAGTGATTTTCGCTTCTATATATTTAGATCTGTAGTCTGTACGGAACCCTTCGTGCGCGAGTCTTACTAGCACTTAGCCGATTATAATGTTAAGATATGTTCCTTAATTTTTTCGTCAAAATTTAGGTATTTTCGAGTGTAAGTTAGCTTGAAGTGTCCTTCCTTTTGACCTCTAAGACCTCACGTCCTTATAGCCCACTTGTCGTCACCTGGCGCGGCACTGCAGAGATGCGATCAGTATTCACTTTCAGTCGACTGACATTGTCACGTCGTCGCGCCGCCCCGCTCAGTGTGGCGCGACCTTGCTATACATCGCTGCTATTGGCCGCTGCGGCGCCGTGCAGTGTGCCGCGACCTTCAGTGCACTGCGAGCTATTGGTGGCTGTCGCGCCGCGCCGTGACGGACAAGTGTGAATCAACCCCGTTGACAGCTGAGGTCGATGATAACCAATCGCAATCCGCAGCCTCATTTGTAAAGCAAATCTGATCAATCTCACTATACGAAGTGATTATATATTTTTACTGTTTGCTTATTAGGGTTTCGTACCAAAAGGGTAATAAAAATAGGTAAAAAAACTTTTTAAGTTAAACGGTTTTATGTTAAACATACAATGCAATGTTTAAGATAAATGTACTAAAAACCAATTCTTCTATCGCACATTAAGTCGATAATTTGTAGGCAATTGACGTGCCCCACGGTTTTATTTTAGTCTAGTCTATGCATATGTTTATAATTCCCACGACTGTATCTATTTTATTATTTTTTGGTTTTTAGTACATTTATCTTAAACATTGCAATGTATGTTTAACATAAAACCGTTTAACTTAAAAAGTTTTTTTACCTATTTTTATTTTCTAGTTTTTAGTTTTTATTTCGCATTCTGTTTAATTCATTTAGTGCTTCATTATTGCAAGGTTTCTTGCCCGTTAGTTTATTGCAGTCCAACTCCTCTATACGTAGTCCCTGCAAAGATCTTACTCTACTAAGAGCCACGTAGGCTTGACCTTCTTCAAACAGTTTCGCACCTAAGTATACGACTGCGTGATCCACAGTGCTGCCCTGCATTTTATGTATTGTAGAAGCCCATGATAGTATTGAAGGCAACATTCTTCTTTCAGCCGTCCCGTAATTGTACTTAGCTGGAAACTGTATGGCTTTCGGGTGTATAAGATGTACTCCGTCTCTTGCGAAATCAATTTGGACGGAAGGTACATCTGTTGCATACATCTGAGTTCGACGAAATTGAGGCCAAACGATTTCGTTGATGTAGCCTATAGCGCCATTTACTAATCCCTTTCAAACGTCAATATTGGACCGTAGCATGACTTTTGCCCCCACAAATATTTCCAGTTCCGCTGGTAAACCCCCAGTTTTGTTGATATCAGCTGGTATTATAGTAGCTATATCCACATTGTCTGCATTTCGTGTGGCGTGTACTAGCTGATCCTGCGCTTTTATTTTGTAAATGCGAGCACCATTATATGCGCCTGAGTCTTGAGGGGAAAACGCTAACGACATAACATTTTTATCCACCCTAATGCCATACAGTTCTCGGCGCGTTTTAACCTTTCACCTTAACTTGGGTGGTGTACCGCTAACGACGTATCATTTTTAGCCACCCTAACGCCACACAGTCCTCAACACGATACAAAATCTTGACTTGGGTGGTGGATTCAGGCTGGATTAATCAGATACAAAAATTACAGATTCAATTTCTAAATTTAAATCTTATTATTATACGCCATTTAGTGGCTGCGCCCATCTTTAATATTGAGGTTGTATAGTGCACTGTATTCTTCTTGTCAAGCCCTTTTATTTGATACCCATATTGGTGGGATTGATAAAAAAAATTGTTATCAGCCATTTGGTAGCGGCGGCCATCTTAGATTTCAATTTTGCATAGTAAATTGTATTCTACTTGTTGAGACCTTTCATTTGATACCCATGTTGATGGGATTAATAAAACCTAAGTTATCCGCCATTTTGTAGAGGCCGCCATCTTGGATTTTAATTTTATATAATACATTGTATTCTACTGGTTGAGCACTTTCATTTGATACCCATATTGATGGGATTAATAAAACATAAATTATCCGCCATTTTGTAGCGGCGGCCATCTTGAATTTATAATGATAATGAATAAACATAATTGTATTGTCACCAAAATCCAAAGTGTATACAAAATTTCAGATTAATCGGTTGACAGGAAGAGGGTGAAATTTGAATTACTAAATTTGACCCAAGAATAAAATTAAATAATAAATAAAACAAACGGGGTGAGCTAAATAAAACCGTTTAATAAAAAAACGGGACATTATTACTTAGACTCCACTGTCTGTCTGTCCGTACATATATCTGTGACCAGGTTGTATCTCATAAAACTTGATAGCTATACAGTTGAAATTTTCGCAGATGATGTAATTTTAATGCCACTATTACAACCAATACATAAAATAAACATTTAATTGTGGGGCTTCCATACAACAAACTTGATATTTGAAAGAGAATGGTTATATATGGTTGGCTGGTTTTATTAAATGCCTTGTCGTGAATGACTGCAGTGCCTGAATATAATGTTTTGATGAAAAACAATAAATTTCATGAACGTCGTTTGTTTACATCGTCTAAATTGTCAACGGCAAACGATTTACACACACACACACACACAAATACAACCACTCAATCACGTCTTACCTATACCTGATGGGGCAGCCTGGGCATTTTAGGTATTGAGGCTCTAGCTCAGAGGTTCCCAAACTTATTTTGTCAAACGCCCACTTTAAAAAATCAGTTATTTTGTAGCGCCCCCCATTTTTTTCACCATAAAAACCTAAATCACATATTTGTCTTGCCTGTAGTTTAATTCAACCTATATTCTAAACTAGACTTTTTTACAAGAGAGAGCAATAATAATACATACACCAGTACATTAGAGTATCTTTTATAAAAAATAACAATAATCAACATTGTTAATTTTAAATAAAAAAATAGCAATAATAATACAATTTTACAATAATAAAGAGTATCGGAACCTCGGACCTCACCTGCGAAACTTTAAAACACGAAATTGTTTCAGTGTTTGATTCCTTTTACGATATAAATAGCGTTGTGAACGCATTAAAATAATAAATATTTATTACATTTTTAGTTTATATTTGTTTAATAAAAAAGGATATAAATATGAACTAATAAATGGATGTTGTGTAGTAAGAGGATTTTAATTTTCAGTGAATTTTAAAATATGAAATAGCTGAAGTTATAAATCACTCATTGCTTAAATCACATCAGCGCCCCCCAACTTTATTCTGGGCCCGTTACCGCCCCCCTTAAAGCCTCCAGCGCCCACAAGGGGGCGTTATCGCCCACTTTGGGAAAGACTGCTCTAGCTGCACGGCAGCTACTCGGCAGGCTGACTCGCACGGTAGCTCGCACTGTGTAAACGAGCCATAAGCATACCCAGGGCCACAAGACTTTGGGCGAGAAGGTGGAAGTAATTGGTAGGTAACATTTTTACTGAGATATCGTAATTTTCTATGTAAATTCTAGATAAAGACCTCTTAAGTAATATATATCTAAAAACATCAGTCACAACACTTAAGCCATTAATTTCTATATCATAATTAATCGCCCCATCACATTCAGAACACCGATCATATTTTATTATTTATAATTTTTTATCAATTTCCTCCACATCTGTCTGGTAGCTATTACACGGGGAGTTTTGTTCACCCGCCATCATTTGTCACGATCACAAGTGCTCGATCGATCAATCGGATCTATTCCGACGCAAATCGATTACGAGATCACCTTCACGTCGCATGTGTGTACCGCGCTGACACAATTACTGGACGCACTCCATATCCTCTCTAGTATTAGTGGAGTTAATATTGGTCGAGTTGAGTAGCAAGAAGATAGACGTAGCATTAATAGGGGTGACTACATGGTCAGAAAAGTATGATTGTAAGTAGTCCGTCTTTTTGATTATCCAAAAATAATAGACCTATATTTTTCAGTTTACCAAAAAGGTAAAAATCCGCAAAGATACGGAGTATCAAAGTTCCACAGTGGGGGCTTGCGACGTCGTGTAAAATTTCAATGCGCTGTATCTTTATTATTTTTGTGTTTCTCAGAGGAAATAAAAAATAATTGTACAGTATTTTTTTTTTAAATCTAAGCGATTAATTTACGAATTTTTCTATTCGTCATGCTTATTAAAATTTTGTGTGTGTGTAATAAATCATCTCAGGTCCGTATCTTAGTCTGTCCAAACTCTTGAACTATGACTAACCTTGTCTTTTGCTATACTGCGCTAGATACAATATATGTTACTACTAACTTATCTATAAAATATAAAAAGATGTCTACTAATATTTAAAAAAAAACTTGAGAGGTGTCAAGGGACACCCGGATGGAATGAAGTAAAATATAAATAGGTCTAAATTACATTCAAACTCTTTTCTGCGTTCTAAAATCAAGTTTTTATTATCTTCATAAATTTGAATGAACAAAAAGTGTCGTTACAACTTTTAATCTTAATTTTTTCCGTCTAGCCCCCTTTCGCAACGCGCGATAAGGAACTTCGTTCTAACAAAATCTTTTGTTAAAGATCCCATCGCTATCAAAATTATTATTTTTTTCTTCAAAAAACTCACATAGCCTCGACGCCCTGATACTTGTAGCTTTGCGGTTGCAAACATCTTTTATTTCAAAAAGCAAGAAATTAATGCAGAAAATCTGAAAAATTCGAAACTATTTTCTTGCTTGACTTGTCTCTAAGTACGCCACATTTCTCAAACATCACTCGCCACTTGACTAGCCGACTTACTCGCCCATTCTGACCGCTGCCGCCGTACACCACACCTCGCCGCGCTTGCGCAACCCGTACTGGTATCAATCAGTCATTACCATACGCGATACGCCGTGGGCCGGAATGCGATGTAGTGGCGATAAGCTCAGTTGTGATTTTTTTGTTTAGAAACGATCGGAAGTTTTTGTCATATCAACATATTTTCTCATTGACACTTCCTTTTCTATAAATGACAAAAATGCAATATTTTGTTTTATGGAGTTATGGTATAAGCACAGTAAAACATATATGTTTTTGATAAATATTGATAACGGAAAGTGCAGCAATAAAATAACTGGAAGTAATACTTTCTCATCGTAAAGTCAATCCCGATTCTGTCAACATTTTACTGTGCTGTTAATGCAAGTAAGACGACCTGTGGCCTAGTGGTCATTATGCCACGCTGTTATACCGGAGGTCCCGGGTTCGGTCCCCGGTCAGGTCAAGCAGGAAATGATCT
The DNA here is from genome assembly GCA_943193695.1 of Acrobasis suavella. Lineage (NCBI taxonomy): Eukaryota > Metazoa > Arthropoda > Insecta > Lepidoptera > Pyralidae > Acrobasis > Acrobasis suavella. The sequence goes on from OW971950.1 coordinate 15,629,587, forward strand.
TTTTTAGATTGACCTGGGTCTTGGATGTTTATCCTTGTATGTATTTTTTATAAAATATGTAGTGGAGTTAGTATCCCATAACACAAGTCTCGAACTTAGTTTGAAGCTAGCTCAGTCTGTGTTTTTTATCCTTAAGGGGCTACCTGAGGTCCAGTGCTGCCCCCATTTGAAATAAATCATTTGAAAAGAAACGGAGATGTTATTTAAAATTTGGCTTTGATATAATTCTAGATAACCGTTCAAACTATTTTATGAACTACTGTTTATATTTTAAAGTGAGAACGTGTAGCTTTTTATAGCATTTTTGCCAAAAATGGCCGTTTTTCGCAAAAATGCTATAAAAAGCTACACGTTGGACCTCAGGTTAAATATATTTGTATTATACAATAACAACCCATTTAATTAGGATGCGATCATTTAACGCGCTGCCACCGATAGCGGCGGCGCGTGGCGCACCTCACACCTCCCTTACTGCGCCGAGATCACAATCACATGCAGCAAAAGGTATTTGGTTATTTTGCCCCTAAGCTGATTGCCCCATGGTTTAAATGGTACAAGAAACTCTTTTTAAGCGACTTCAAAAAAGGTGGAGTTTATCATTAGTTGGTCGAATTCTTTTTTGTTTTTAGGGTTTCGTAAACGAAATGACAAAAACGGAACCCTTATAGAATCACTCGTGCGTCTGTCATGTCCGTCCGTCTGTCACAGCCAATTCGCTCTGAATCTACTGGATCAAATCAGGTGAAATTTTGTAGAATGGTGTAATTCTGTGACCCAAATACATATGTGCAAAGTCAATAAATATTTTTTTTAAATAACCGTCATTTTAGGGGTCAAATTAGGAAATTAAAAAAAAAACTTTTGCGTACCTTGCTTTGTCATATATTAAATAAAAGAATTCGTTATGAGGATCTCAAAAATAGATTTGTTATTATTGTAAAATAAATAGTTTTTATTCATGAAAGAAGACGAAAATTGACCACTCACCTTGATCTCAGAAATTTTGAAAAATATACAAAATATAGTTCATTGCTTTTTATTGATGCTTAATTCGGTTTTTAGTTTTAAAATATTTAATGACAATTTCGTGGGACGATTAGCATAGTAGATCAATCAATTCAATCATATTTAATCAGGTCTTTTCATAAATTGGAATCTATTTAAGGGCCCTGATGGAGGTACAGCAATTGGAGTTTTTTGTACTTATTGGTCTTTACGCTTTATTGCGCGACCGTTCAAAGAATTTTTTTATATTGTTCCATTGAAACCGTTACAAAAAATAAAATATAATCGTTCCGCACAAAAAATAATCGAAACCGCATCATTTTTATAATATTATGTAAATTATGTTATGTAAATTATATAATGTACAAATGGTAATGGTAATGTAATGTAATGGTTCAAATCCCATCCCAATTTATTGAACAAAATAAATCTTTTGGCTATTGGTAACATGGAGCAAACAGGTCGTGGGACAAAATAACCAACTACCTGGCTATAATCAGATAGCAGCCGCGCCCGCGCATTGTGTTGTCCGGCGAGCTGCCTGATTTATCTCGTTCGTGTGTTACATTGCATATATACTAGCAGGCTGGCTGCATGCCCGAGTTAGGCTATCGGCGTTATTAGGGAGACGGGAGACGTTTGTTTAATGTATCGGCAGATATTTCAGGTTTTATGGGCACATTGCCAAGATAATTGACGTTAATCGGATGGATTTACGTAGCTGGTCCTGAGGTACCAACTCGGTGTTTATAGACTCAACTATAAATTGACAAACAAAAAGAAAGTAATGTCCGAATACTCAAAAGCTACTTAAATAGTTAATCTATTTTACCTCTTGTGTATTGCAAAAACCCGACACAACAGTAAAATAATTGATTTATACCGGAATTCAGTATAGCCAACAAAACAGTTAATCGTCCCTCAACTTATACTCAAACGTATTTTAAACATCTCTCTTTAATTAACTTTTTTAATTAAGTAAGCTAACTAATAAGCAGCGAAACTTATTCGTCTAATTATAAACTTTTTATTAAAATTGCTCGTACAAATACTGCACTATTTTATCGCATTATTTAACCAATAAGGAGTTTCTCTTCTGCCATACAAAAGACATCAACGGATGCGCTGCCGCGGCCGCGGCGCGTGCAACTACCAGCATCTGTTTATCACCCCCGAGACTGGTACAGTCAGCCAAAGAGATACCTCCCTGAGGGAGACTTTATTAAAATCTTTCTGAATATACAATAATCAATACACAATAATTTATTTCTTCCTTAAATGAAAAAAAAATACATGCAGATTAGATAGCAAGTTAACATAAATGATTCCACAATCACTTAAGGACCCTGATGGGCGGTGCAATAGGAGAGGATACATTTTGATACATTAGATACATACTGTCACGGCTTTATCACTAACAGGACAGTCAGAGCATTGTGGGTCTTGCGGCTCAAAGCAAATAGAGCCTAAGGCCGCAAGACTCAAAGGCCACTTTTAGCTTGACCGTGGGCTAGAGCTGCATCGCCTAATAACATGATTAGCATTTTCGCCCATTCCCTCGATCAGCTCCTACTATCTGCGCGGGAAGAGAAGAAGCTGGTACATTCTAAGTTTTTTCTTTTATCCCAGACCTAAATGGAGCTGGATGGACATTTTCATTTAAGTTGTTATGTGTTAATATTAATTTAAGGTTAAGACAAAATGCAAGACATTGGAGGACATTTACCTGACAGAGGACCTGGTCAGGTATTTCTTTGGCTGACTGTACCACATACCAGCCACGATAGGACATGCATATCTGTAATCGTTGATATAAGCTAATGGAGTAAGATAATGTGGCTTTTAGAGCGGCGGTAGTGCTCGGCATGGAGTTGATCACTGATCAGATAGCGTCGGCAAATGAATTCAAATGGCTGGTTTTGCTGCCACTACGTTACGGTGTCCACAGTTTGCATGGCTAAGAGCTGTCTCGCTGCGAAGGCAAAAACTGGCGCCCGGGGTGCCGGGACATACACAAGTCTCGAACTTACTTGGAGCTAACTCAATCTGTGTGATTCCGTGTCTAAAGCTGGTGTCAGATTTTCCAAAATAATAATAATAATAAAAACGTTTATTTTACCTTCACTAAATACAATTACAAATAATTAAAAAATACTTAGGGCTTACACATAGGTGTTTAGGTGTGTAACAGTTGGTGAAAATGCCTAAATGGCATCTGATGTAGCTTGATGACTACTTAAAGTGACTTCTGAGGTATTTTACAGCATTTTTGTTCACCGATCCAAGTGTGAACGAAGAACTCTCTCGGTAACTTATCATGCACAAGTATGCTGTGTGTAACATGTGTGTAGTACACGTGGATTCTGTCAATAACTTATAAAAAAATGGTCTTCGTCCATCCTTAAGAAGGATTTTATTTATACACTGTTTGTCACTAAAACCTTTCTATGTACCTATGTAACCAAACACGGGGTGGAACAATTTACTGCCGAGAGGATCTCCGTGTTAGGCTCGGGTTGATGGAGAGTGTACGGGGAATGTCTAGTTGGATTTGAAATAATATAAAACTTGATAATAAACGGAAATATATTTAAATTAACTTGATACAAAGTAGACTAAATAATGACGAAATGATGTGAGATGCGTGGCGCTCTTGCTGGCCGTATAATGCGAACTAAATTGATAGACTGTGATTTTTACAATGTGGAGTAATATGCTGGCGCAGCGTAGATCAAATGACCCGTACAGAGAGATTGCGAGTTTTCCTCACCAAAGCAATCGTGATGTACGAGTGTAAAACAGCCACTTTCTGAATCTCACACAAACTTACAGCGAAGTATTCTAGGATTTGTTGTAGGATTTAAGTCTCTGGAGTTGAGGCAAATCAATTTGGGAAACCTAAGCTTTTAGCTAATAAATACTCATAGGCAGTTTAAGTCAATCACTGGTTTAATTTGACTCGTGTTCCGTCGTCGCTAAAATAACTTAAATAAAAGGTTGACTGAAAGAGATCCCTAGGCTAAAAGGGATAAGTCCATCTTTGTATTATTTTCTTTTACATTTTTGTGGTGCCCTTTTTGTACAATAAAAAATTACATACCATATAACATAACATAATAATCTCATAATCACGCACCCGTCAGAGGATATTGTTTAATGCTTACATTATTTCGTATATCTGTCCATCCAACCTGGCAGTTCTCCTCTACTAACACCGGCGAACATTTGTTCAGTAAGCTTTGCAAATATAATACATACCCGCGAGCCACAGTAGTGATGTGCCGCGCTGATTTCACAACAACGCTGGCCCGCGCGCTGTAATTATTATTTATCGCAGCAAATTGCTCGATCGCCAATCCATCAGTCATTCGCTATCTCGCTGAGTAATCGCGCTTCAGCTACATGTACATTAGTAATGCACATTTTAAATATAATTTAGTTTAATATCCAATACGTTTTTTTAGCTTATAATATTCTAAATTAACAAGTATGTTATATCAAGTTTTAGGAATTACCTTTCATAGTTAGTGATTTACTAATTCATATTGATTATTTTCGCCAAGTAGCCCCAAGAAAAGCCAGCAGTGGTTTCCCGAAGAATAGCATAAAGATATCAAAAGAGACGGGAAACGTTTCATCAAAGTCGGCAATCGACGCAAACAGGCACTTGTTCAGTCCATCAGATAAGTCTCATAGTATCATCAAGGTATCGCTTCAATTTCACACGAAGGCCTGAGAGCGTTGTTGTGATGCTGTTCGTCACGTTGCTATCGCGCATCTCTAGCTGTCTGGGTCAGAGGCGATCTTCAGATCAACTGGAACGTAATCTACAACATTATTGGGGTCAACAGATAAGAACCATATGTCGATATTTCGTTTTCTTATTCAATAAATGAGTAATTTAAATTATTTATTGAATTGGGATGAAGTTTAATAAAACCATCGACATTCTAAAAAAAATGAGTTATTTAGTAAGTGAAAAAGTAGGTACCTAAAAATTTTGTTTTGATGACGGTGGATATTTTACATAGAACTTGCTACCACCCTCTTCTAAGCAAGTTCAGTGACATGTCACTGTCAAGAACGAGAGCTAGCTTTGTTCAGTTAGCTACGTGTTACCTGACCTGGAATGACGCATGTTGTTTGGCTGTCGTTAAGTTGTGATAGTTCCTCGAAGAAGTGATATCAAACCACGCGGCGCGTGCGCAACTTCTGTACGTGGACTATTTTTAATTTCATCTCATATCAGCCCCAACGCAGCACGTACGTACAAAATGTGGGTTATTTATTTACTCAGAGGTTATAGTCGTTTTATTCTTCTGTTTTTAGTGAACTGTTTATTCCGCTGCCTATTTTGAACATTCCATGTGTACTTTAGGAGTTAAATTAATTAAAAATTTGGACCTTTAACTTAACCAATGACAAGGAGAAAGTTAAATAAACGTTGGAAAAGGTTTATTTAAGTTTGTTTTAGTAATATTTCGACATGTTAACTGCTTAAAAATCACTGGGTAGACGGGAGCCGAAATATGTTAAAATAAGCTATCAGGCCCAGCTACACTTCTTGTGAGTTAAGCTTCATGTGAGTAATTGTCCTATCTTCTAATTCACCGGTTGATTGGAAGAGATTCCAGTATGGGATAAGTCCGCCGTTGTCAATTTACTTTTTATGTTGTTATTTTATGTAATTGTGTGTTTTCATTGTATAATAAAGTTATTACAAACAAACACTTCAAGGTAGACAAAAATGTGCAAAAGGAATGTTATACAATTCTTATGCTGCATGTTAGCAACGTATGCACATAAAATTTCTGTTTTCAGTTATTTTTTTTATTTTTATTTAAGGACTTGCGACTTGCTCTGATTGGTGGAGAATCCTCAATTTTACTCTCCTCTCTGCAATTTTTTAAATGCCCTGGTTTATTAATTATATATTAATATATTCATTTGCTATAGAAGTGGTTACATTTGTGGTTTATTACAACTTTCAGATCACACTTCTAACTTATCTAGGCATGCAAATGTCAATTATGTTATTATTAATTAAAAAAAAATATTGTATTCATAACTGTCTGTTTTATCAAAAACTATTATTGGATATAATTTATTATGTGACATTCAAAAAGTCTAATTAGTATTTTATAAGTAGCAATTCTATGATTAAACAATGCATGCATTAGGCAGGACGCTACGTCCTAACTTTTTTTTTATTAGTTGGCAAAACTTAATCCGAGGTCGTATTATATATCTATTTTTCCTCAATCTTTTTGTAAACGTCTTATATCCCCTGTCATTTTCCGTGTACTAACTACTTTGTCCAGCAGTGGACGATATGCGGCTAAAATGATGATGATGACAAACTAAAGCTGTGGCTGTTGTTGCAGGACCTGCTGGAGCGCGTGTTCCGGCTGTTCGCTGGCGAGGAGCAGCGCGCGCTGCCGCAGGCCGCCTGGCTCGACTTCCTCAAGCAACGCCTTACGTGAGTCAAACTCAGCCTGTCCCGGCTGCATTCACAGCTATATTGCTTTCCAGCTTTGACCACCTCCGTGGCGTAGTGGTCACTATGCTAGTCCACCACCCAGAGGTCCCGGGTCCGAACCGCGGTCAGGGCAAGTTGGAAAATGCCCTCTTTGCGATTCGAATGTTATGCGATGCAATGATTGCGTCCGTAGTTTAGTGATCAAGGCGATCGCCTTGTGACCCGGAGGTCGTAGGATCGAATCCCACTGGGAAACATACTTTGTGAAAAGTTGTTTCCCTGCCTTCAATATCCTAACCAGACTGCTTATGATATTTCAGGCTTGAATCATAGTCCTGTTCTACCCTTTGGGTTGCGGAGGTCAGATGGCAGTCACTCTGTGTAACAACCAGTAACCTCACCAAATCTTCTAGGTTAGGTAGCGGAGCCCGAGGTTGAAATTCAAACGTTTATTCAGTAATTAGACCTCTACAGGCACTTGAAGCCGTTACCGCTGAGAATGCAACCAGGAATAAATACTCTCGGAAGATAATGATGTATATTACGCGATATCTCCGCCACTTGTAAGCCAATTGTGATGAATCTTTCTTTTCTTTGAAAGCCTTTAATACCAAATTAGTCCCATATTAATTTGATGAAAATATGTGGAAGAACTTTTGAGATATAGAAAAAACTTCTGAAAGAAAATGAAGTCCTTTTTTTATTCTTCTTCACTACGCACTGACTTTTGTATATTTAGAAAGGAAAGACTGGAAAGCGCTTCCCGGGCTCTGAAGTAGCACAACTAAAGATGCAACCCGGAATGCGCAAAGAAAAGAAGTGAAACAAAGTTCCAGTGAAATCTCAATGATCTCATGCTACGCGTGGTGGAGGGTTATTGGTAATGGAGTAAAATTTCTAATTCGATAAAACGCGTCCCGACCCGCCGACCTCGACACGCAAACACCGCAGCTAAGCTGAGTGATCAATCACTCGGTAATGAGAGGCTGGCATAATGCGTGTACCTACAAATTAGAGTGTGTGTGAGGGCGGCGGATCAAACCAGAGGTATTACCACATACGAGTAACGTACCTACTTACATGCTGGATCTGGATGGATACTATTTCATTCTTAGTCAGACGAAGCGCAATCTATAATTAAAATCGGTATGAAATCTTATGCCTAAATACCGCTTTACCATCTAATGTATGAAGTGATGTTTAAAATCGTAAGATTTTTTATTTATTTATATATTTAAACGTTATTGCACAGTTTTAAAAAAAGTACAAAAGGCGGTCAACCTTTACACCAATTATATTATAAGAAAGTTCGTATGCGTCACGTCATTTGTTATGATAGTTGGCAGTTGTCACTAAATTACCGTCGCGTAAGCTAGGCATCATAAAAATCTAGTGCTAGTTACCAAAGGATGCAGTTACCAAGCTGGGTGGATATAGTTAGAAAACTTAAACAAGTACTCCATGACAATGCTCACGGTATAGTTGTTTATTACTTAAGTGTATTGTTACAGGGAGGAGAAGCAGCTGGAGCTAGTGGAGCAGCTGGAGAGTGTGGCGTTCGTGGTGTGCGGCGACGAGCCCGTGTCGCCCGCCGCCTTCAGCAAGATCCTGCAGGTGCGGTGGTCTACGTTACTTTAACAAATAGTATCTGTCTGCTTAGAGCTGCAAGACCAGAAATACTCTCCCAAAGTCTTCCCCATTAGGGACAAAGACGTGGTAGTGTATTTCCCATGATGTGCACCAGCCGTCTCAAAAGACGAGAATCTTGGCGAAATGAGGATACGGAAATAGTTCACAAGAAGCATACGAGATGGCGCTAACAGATCCTACATCTCGATATCAGAGTTCTGGTAGCAACTTGACATCATGAAAATCTCCCCTTTAAGGCAGGTGGACATATCACCTCGCACTCGCTAAAAATATTTTCATATTAGTGTAATATGTCAAAAAAAAAACGAAACAAAAACAATATCAGCGGCTTCAGTTTGTATTGGTCTTTCCAGAACCGCGTGGTGACCAACAAGCTGCTGCGCGCGGTGGACGCGGACGGCGACGGCGCGGCGACCGCCGACGAGCTGATGGAGCTGCTCAGCTCGGCGTCCAGCAGCCGCGCGCGCGCCGGCCTCGACCGCCAGAGCGTGGACCGGCTCGAGCGGCTGTTCCGGGACACCGTCGGCGACCAACGCGAGATCACCAAGGACCAGTTCCGGAAGATACTGCACTCCAAAAACGTAAGGTTCCTGGTGCCCTTATTACGTACACAAACAGATTAAATAAAAATAAAAGTCGTTATTTTCGGGTTTTAGGTACATAAAGTGTTAGTAACAAAGTAAACTTGTAACTATGATAGTATAACATCTAAATTAAAAATTTTAGACGGTTTCGTGTCCTTGACTAGGTGGACGCTAATCCAGTGCTGCATGTAACACTGTCCACGTCCAATCTAGCCACAACCGTTTTCAATAGAATGTTGGCGCAGCGTGGCATTCGGTGGATCAAGGATGCCGTGAGCTTTCTTATAATATCTGACAGACTGTCAACTCCAGCCTCCGCCATCATCCCTGAAGCACTACAAGGGCGACGCATCGCCAACAGTAATCTAAGGGCATTGTTATTGTTCGAGCAATTTCGGTTGCACGCGGTCACATACTATGTAGGTCACGTATCTGCTGTTCTACTTTACATTTTAAATCTAATAATAATAACAATCATTAAGATACTATCGAGCAGCGTTCGAGAAAGGTCCCGTAACAACCAACTCTATAACCTGTAATACATATCAGAAATAAACAGTTTCTGCGTGACGTGGTCTTGTGTCTCCACACCAATATCAACCTCTACATCATCATCTCTTCATGTATGGCGTGGGCCTAGATTACAACCAAAGCCTGCACGTTACCGTTATACTTAGTGCGCAGGGCCTCGTCTGCTACTTGTGTGTAATGTGTCCACAGGCTGCACATGTACAAAGAGTTACAAAATGCTTTGAAAAGTATAACTTTCACCTGCTTGGTACAGCGTACAGATTGAAAACATTCTGTCGTTGTTATAAAAGCTTGTAACTCGCGTTACAACCGACTCCGACACAGATCTCTTACCGTTGTCTAATAGTGACTTGACTTCCTCTAGTATATGTTGTATTTCTCTCCTCACTAATCTTGATGGTATGTTGCAGCCGTTCTTCACGGAGCGCGTGTTCCAGATCTTCGACGAGGATAACTCGGGCACCATCTCGCTGCACGAGTTCATCGCGGCCGCGCACGGCTTCGCGGGCCACTCGCCCGAGGACAAGATCAGGTTCCTCTTCCAGGTCTACGATATGGATGGTGAGCTATAGCCACACTCACTGGAAGCGGTTAAAAATTGCGATGTTAGTTCGACTTTTAAAAATTTACAACTATTGGCGTTACCAAATAATTCATAATTCGTGTTATGGGTAAAAATGATATATTTTTAGTATTAGTATTCATTTTTATTTGTTTATTTAACCTTGTTGTACAAAAATACAATTTGTATAGATCAATAAGCGGACTTAATGCTAAAAGCATTATCTAACAGTCAGTCTTTGGGTTGTTAAAGAAATTTAGGTAGGAAGTTAATATTTAATTAACCTTTATTTTAATAACTTTACCCATGGAAAGACGTTATTTGTATCTTGCATTTTGGTATCTGACATATTGGACTCGGTTCAGGTGGCTCCTCTTGTGATCTCTTATCACCCTCGGTTATATTACAAACTAGTATTCTTCGGTTACTAATTCTTACATGCTGGTCTGGCAGAAAAGACAAATCTTAGAATGTATCAGCTGGTTCTTTTCCCGCGAAGATCGTAAAAGCTGACGGAGGGACTAGGAGAAAATGCTATTCATTCGATGTTGCTAGCAACCCATCACTATTTCGATTCCTTTTTCTACCTTCTCGTCCACTATCACGATAAAAGTGGCTGGACTCTGTTTGCTTAGAGCCACAAGTCCCAAAGTGCTCTGTTGGCTCCCTTTGGGATAAATAAGTGATAGTATGCATGTATATGAAAAGTTGTGTCCTGTCTAGTTAGGATATTGCAGGCTTGAAACACCTGAGTATCTGAATAAAAACGATGATTCCGTGTTTGGGAAGGCACGTATAAACTGTGGGTGCCAAAAACCATCTAGTGTTTGATCACCAAAATATCCAAGGATTGGTTCTAGTTTACCCTTTGGGTTGCAGAGGTCAGACGGCAGTCGCTTTGTAGAAAAACCAGTAATCTCATCAAATCTTCTTAATTAGGTAGTGGACCCCGGGCTCCGATGCGTTACTGCTGCGGATGTAACCGGGCAAATACGCTCGTATGATGAGTACCTATGTATTTATGTACTAAGTGTGCAATTGCTGGTTGGCAGGCGACGGGCTGATCCAGCAGCGCGAGCTGCAGCACGTGCTGTGGGCGTGCATGGAGGAGAACGGCATGGTGTTCAGCGACGAGCAGCTGCAGCAGCTCACGGCCGCCATGTTCGAGGACGCGGACGCCGACCAGCGCGGCGCCATCACCTACGAGGCGCTGCGCCACCAGCTCGCCAAGCACGACGGCCTCATCGAGAACCTCTCCATCAGGTTACTTCTTTTATAACAAGCTAATCTTCAAATCATTTCGCATTCTGATACCGATACAGATATTTAGGATTCCGTAATTCGGAATGGGTAAAAACGGGACCCTATTACTAAGACTCTGCTGTTCATCTGTCCATCCGATTCAATTCTTTCTTTATTTGCTTATAAGAGTTTTACATAAGGTCTTATACGTAATTAAAATATAATTCATCTTATCAACCCTTTCGGTACAGCAAATATGTCGTAACAAATGAAATAATGGTATATATATATACATATATATACACATATAAACACACACATATCCGTCTGTAACAAGGCTATATCTCGTGAACCGTGATAGCTAGACGGTTGAAATTTTTACAAATGATGTGTTTCTAATGCCAATGTAACAATAAATGCTAAAAATAAAATAAATATCAGTGGGGTTCCTATACAACAAACGTGATTGGTATAGTACGGAACCCTCGTGCTCTCTTGTCTCGCACTTGGCCGGTTATCTATTATTTTTTCAAAGACTAACCCCAAATTCATAAAAAATTACAAACGTTTGCTAAACCTATTTTAGTTGAAATATGTTTTGTCTCGTTCTTTCAATGTCAAATATTGAGAAGAGGAAAAGGGACAAAACATGTTTTAGCTAAAATAGGTTTAGCAAACGGTTGTATTTTTTTATGAATATAAGGGTAAATCTTTTATTATAATTAAGTAGGTAATATCCTATAAGTATAGTAAGTAATGGCCACTTGTGGTGACGATCCCAGTGTGGCTTAATTTGCTGAAGCTCTATGTATGACACCGCCGCCCGCGCCGGTCTGCCGGTGGTTTAAAGTGAGCCCTGTGCCGCAGCATCGACCGCTGGCTGGTGCCCCCGCCGCCGGCGCGGCCGCGCCGCCGCTGGCGCCGCGCGCTGCCGCACCAGCTGTCGCTGCCCTACGTACGCAACAACCTCGACCTCGTCGGCTACCTCGCGCTCTACACGCTCGTCAACGTCGGCCTGTTCGCCGCCAGGTGCCACGAGTACGCCGGCAAGAGCGTCTTCCTCATGATGGCCAGGGCTTGCGGTCAGATGATTTATATTTCTGCCTTGTACAGTATTTAAATGCCAGAAATAAGTAAAATTGTAAATACGTTAAAGGGCTATCTGAATTTTTCGGAGTCCAGTGTTGCCCTATTTGAAATAAATTATTTGAAACCAGCGGAGATATCATTTAAAATTATTTTTTGACCAAGCCCTAAATAACCCCTCAAAATATTTTATGAACTGTTTACAGTTTAAAGTAAGAACCTGAAGCTTTTCTACGCACATTTGCGAAAAACGGCCACTTTTGGCGAATGTGCGTAGTGAAGCTTCACGTTCTCGCTTTAAACTGTAAACAGAAGTTCATTAAATACCTAGTTTGAAGGGTTATTTATCTAGGGCTTGGTTAAGACACAAGTTTTAATGATGTCTACGTTTCCTTCCAAATGATTTATTTCGAATGAGAGCAGACCTTAACGTACTCAATTTTGTTTTATGTATTAGCGTTTTATATACAAATACCAATATATTGTTGATCAATGACATGGCGTCCAGATTTAATTTCGCAGTTTTGTCATTCTAATCAAGTATTAAAGTTTCATTCATGTCCTTCGTGACAGAAAATTTAAACAAGATTACAATGTAATTTTTTGGTGTTATCTACGTCCAAACACCGAAGTAGTGTTTTTGACGACATGAAAGAATAACTATATTACTAAACATAATAAACAGTTTTACTCACGTAGTGTAGTCGGATGCTCAGTGCGTTGAGGACAGCGAAACCGCCGGGTCGCCGTCCCTCCTAACACTCGCCCTGATGTTGATCATCTAAACCGATCGATCGATCTGCCTTTCCGACCACAGTACATGAGTAAAACCGTTTTAAATGTTTAGTTATGTCATCTCACGTTACTTTTAATAATATAATTGCTATATTGATAACACTGACAATAATACGTTGATATTGCTGCCTATTTGTATCACTGCGACACATAGGCACTGCCTGTCTGGTTGTTTATGTTAATTTTGTTATGTTTTCCAAAAGGAGATTATGTTTTTCGAGAGTATGTATGTAATACTCTCAAAAAAAAACCAAAATCCCATGTATAATTGTTTGGCACGCTCTGCGGCCTGAACGGCTCGATGGATTTAAGCTTGTGAGGTGTCATTAGATTCGTCTTAATTCTGAGAGTGACACTGGGTATATAAAAAGAATCTTTTTTTTAAATAATGACTTGTTAATGGTATTGTGTTGTGTGTGTTTGTTGGAACAAATAAAGTGTTTATCTATCTGAACGGCGTCGCGTTGGCAGGCCAGTGCCTGAACTTCAACTGCGCGTGGGTGCTGGTGCTGATGCTGCGGCGCTGCATCACGGCGCTGCGCGGGCGCGCGCTGGGCGCGCTGCTGCCGCTCGACCACCACATCTACCTGCACAAGCTCACCGGGGTGCTCATCTTCGTCTTCAGCCTCGTGCACACAGTCATGCATCTCTTCAACTTCAGTCAGTAAATATGACGCCTCACAAAAAAATTATAGCAATGTTTTATATTTACGTAAAGATTTATTACTCGTAAATTATTGTTGAGTATGTTGGTACATGAATATCTACAGGGACTGCTTCGTGTTCCAGTGGTCAAGGCGTTCGCCTTGTGACCCGGAGGTCATGGGTATGAATATTACTGGGAAACATACCTTGTGAAAAGTTGTTTCCAGTCTGGTTAGGATATTGCAGGCTTGAATCACCTGACTATCCGAAAAGGAAGATGATTTCGTGTTTCGGAAGACACGTAAAAACTGTAAGTCCCGAGCGTCATCTAGCGTTTGATCATCAAACCATTCAACTATTGGTTCTGGTTTACCTCTTGAGTTGCGGAGGTCAGACGGCAATCTCTCTGTGTAAAACCAGTAACTTCTAGTGGACCCCGGGCTCTGAAACGTTACTGCAGACGATCAACCGGGAAAATACGCTCGGATGATAATGATATGAATATCCACAGGCTTGGGCATACCCAATGGGCAAGGAATTTCGTCATTATTATAAGTTTTTTGTTAGAATACGACCACAAGTATCTTAGATTATTTTTGACCGACTTCTGGCTTTTTGATGAAGTACAAATCGGGGTTTTCGATGTATAAAGTACTAGCTGTGCCCGCGGGCTCCGCTCCCCGCGGGAATTTCGGGATAAAATCTATCTTATGTTTTTTCCTGGGCCTCAAACTATATCTATACCAAATTCCATCTAAATAGGTTTAGTGGTTGAACCGTGAAGAGACAAACAAAACGTATACAAACTCGCTTTCGCATTTATAATATTAGTTGGATTGGATTCTTTACTCTGCCGAGTCTCCCTCATCTTCTGGAACTCGTTACAGGCATGGTGGTGATGCAGGACCCGGCTGTGAACGCGGCCAACTACACGCTGTACGAGTGGCTGCTGACGGAGCGGCCGCAAGTGTTCGGGCTGGTGCGCGGCTGCGCCAACCCCACCGGGTTCGCCCTGCTGGTCCTGCTGCTCGTCGTCATCGTGTGCAGCCAGCCCTTTATCCGCCGCGGCGGCAGCTTCGAGGTACACACACACATACAGAACAATGATCACACAATTGTCTTAAAATATCTGCTTGATCTATCAGAATATTTTTTTTACCGAAAACCCCTATCACCCCCGAACTACACAACAGATTTGATAAAATCTCTATACGACCACTTGACTAGTACTTATGCCCTTTCAAACAAAAAGAAAGAATTTTCCACATCGGTCCAGGCGTCTTCGAATAATCGGTGAACATACATAAAAATATAAGATTCCGACGAATTAGTAATCTCCTTGTTTTTGGAAGTCGGTTTTTTTATATTATTTTTATTTTTGTTTATTCATAAACCAACAGCCAATAGGTTAAAAAGTAGGTATTCAGAGAATCCCGAGGGTGGTTACATATGTATTTAGATTCAAAGATTCAAATGTTTATTCAGTAATTAGATCTTAAGTGATAATAATACGCCTTATAAGTAATAATACGCCTGCCAGTTCCGTAAACTCTAATTCTCATAAACTTAACTGTTCTATGTAACATGTGCCAATCGGTACACTCGTTGTCAATACACATACATGCTAACCTCTTTTACGAAACTAAACCAAAAGGTATCGCTAAGTTTCGAGTAAAATAGTGATATACTTAATATACAATACTATTATTTCAACTCAAAGCTGCATATACAGAATTTTGAACTTTAATTATGCAATTGACGTGCAACCCGGCATTACTTTCGATTCACAAATGGATCAGTCACATCTCACAACTCATTTGTCAAACTATCATCAGTTAATTCAGCGCTGTATTCAGACTTGTTGTAAGGTGTGGGTGTGTGGCAGGTGTTCTACTGGACGCACTTGCTGTACGTGCCATTCTGGCTGCTGCTGATCTTCCACGCGCCCAACTTCTGGAAGTGGTTCGTGGTGCCGGGCGCCGTGTACGTCGCCGAGCGCGTGCTGCGCCTCGTCTGGCTACGGTAAGGACGGGGAAAACAAGGGAGCCTGTAAATATATTTTGTACGTTTTCGCTAGATATCTAAGGCTGGTTTCAGAGCCACGCGTCCGCACGCGCGGGCGGCCGGCGATGCGGGCGACGCTCTTTGAGCCTCTTGGATCGTTAAACAGTCAACCGCGCTTGTGAAGTATGGCGAATCGAGCCGCGCTGGCCGCCCGCGCGTGCGAACGCGTGACTCTGAAACCAGCCTAAGTGTCATTGACAAGGGACTTTCAATGCAATGTACCTGGATGGAAAATAACTATCTAAACTTTACGAAGATTTTAGCCGATTTTAAATTAGCAGATTTTTCTTCTGGCGCAGAGTGAAAGTGCTTCTTTTTTTCTAAGCTTTTGCAGGTAATAAAGAAAAAAGGATTTTATTTCGGTCATAAATGGTACTTTACGTCAAAACTGTACGTAAATAATCATTTCCTGGTCAAGGGAAAATGTGAAATTGCAGACTCTGTACCTATTGTATGGTTTGTTACCAAAACATACTATAGAAGACATTTTGTTATAGAATGATAGGATTCTGTGGACATGATAAAAAATTACATCGTGACTGCGACATATGCTGAATGGGTCTTTTTGCCAAAAAACCACACCACGCTATGACAATGCTGAACAAATTTACGAGATGAAGGAGACATTTCATCCTTATCTTATTGTTCGATGTACTTTTTCTATTAAGTGTTGTGGTATATTTCGGCAATAAATTAAATTCTTTTCTATTCTATTCTAAAGTTCTGATTGAATAGACGTACCTATTGGTAACTGATAATGACACGACACTCGCGGACCGTCGTCACACCATCGTTCTCGAGAAATGCGTAATTATTTGAGTGCAAGCGCCACGCAGTGTGACCGGGCTGACCCTGCAAATTCTACAAGCTATGCGTACACCTAAGACGTATTTACTATTAACGTAAGCATGGTGTGTTCGTCGGCAGGTCCGAGCGCGGCAAGACGTACATCTCGTCGGGCATCCTGCTGCCGTCGCGCGTGACGCACCTGGTGGTGAAGCGGCCGCCGCTGTTCCACTTCCACGCCGGCGACTACGTGTTCGTCAACGTTCCCGCCATCGCCACCTACGAGTGGCACCCCTTCACCATCAGCAGCGCACCCGACCAGCCCGGTAAACAAATATATACCTAATAAGATAAGATGTATAGATAATTGAAGGACACCAAAATTTTGTGTTATGATCATGGTTGCTATTCCAAGAATTGTTATAAATCACTACTGTTACGTCACTTTCAACTAGTAGATCTACTGGCATGAAAATTCCCATTAGACCTACTGGTAGGACTAGCTTGGTATGCTTGTGAGCTTACCATTGTGTAGAGCGTGTTTTTGTATTATGAAGGAAAATAACCAGTATACACCTAACCCTTTTCTCGCAGACTACATCTGGCTGCACATCCGCGGAGTGGGGCAGTGGACCAACCGCCTCTACTCGTACTTCGAGCAGGAGCACGCGCGACTGCTTGCCAGCGCGGCTCCAGAACACAAGTAAGGGAAACGATGTACTTCCGAGTAACAATTACTGCGTCTGGCTTTGGTCTTGTACACTTCTCCCACATTCTTCAAACTTACTTATACACCGGTTTTCCAACCATTTACTCTATTTTTTATCCATTCATCATCATCATTTTAGTCGTATAACCTCCACTGCTGGATCTATTACCAGCAGTGGCCTTTGGGAGAGGCTACGCCTCTCCCAAAGATTTTCGTAGTGACCAATCCAAAGCGGCCTATATCCAACGATTTTCAGAGACCTTGGTCGGGTCGTCTGACCACCTCGTAAGCACCTTGAAGTCCTAGACTCCGCTTGCCACTACGTGGTCGCCATTCAGAACCTTTTTGCCTTATAGGCCATCGGTTCGTCGCGCTGTGTCCCGTCCACTTTCACTTCAATGAGCTAATTCGCATGGCTAAGTCAATGGCTTGTTCTTCTACGACTTTCCTCATTTCTGACCTGATCACGTAGAGAAACTCGAGCCATCTCCATAGCGCGTTAAATGACCTTGACCTTTATGAGAACCATAGCTGCTTTCTACTGGACACTTCTTTTTCATTCCCCTGCTCGACATCTCCAATAGACTGAATGACAAACCTTACCAATAGTTGTCCCTGCACTTGCAGGTCGGTGCAGCGGCTGTCGTCGCAGGCCAGCGGCCGCAGCCGCCGCAAATCTTCTACGTCCAGCGCCAAGAAGCGCTCCGTGGACTTCGCGCCCGAGGTGCTCGGCCACGACAACCCCGCCTACACGCCCGACCTAGACGCGCCGGCTAGTGACGACACCAAACGTGAGGATACAACGATTCTTCTATTTGACTTTCATTTTGAGCCATCATGAAAGCCATAATGAATACTTTTGACTTGGATAGAAACGAGCTTCTTGCCAGTTTCTTTTTATTTTGATTGATATTGTTGGATGTGAAACAATCATTATTTTCAAGTGTTATGTTCCAGTTCAAGTGCCGGGCTTGTTACGTGGTGCGTCGCTGCTAACTCCGCTGCGCTTCCACAAGTCGCGCTCCATGCCCGACGTCTACAAGCATCAGAAACATATCGCGTTAGTAGTTATATCTTTTTTAATAATTTAGCTATAACAATGTAAATTTTGTGACAAGAACAGGGAGCAGTGGCGTCTTCTGGTCTCGGCGGCCAAGACCCATTTTGGGTCGATGAGTCAACGTAGAGTAATGATTCGTTTAGACAGTGTGAGCTGCTGTATAGTAGACAGCTACTCGGCTTGTCTCCTCGTACACCAGTAGCTCGGCTCGCCTTTGCTGTTTACACGACACATAGTAGCTGCTGCCCAGTCTTGCGAGTTGCCGCGATGTTCGCGACGCTCGTACCTACGTAGGCGTAGACGTAGGCGTAAGCGCACAAAAAACACTGGTTTCGCTCACAACTGTCCGGCTAGCATTGGCGAGCTACTACCGAACGCTTCCAAACAATGCGAGTGATGACCGAGCTGCTGTCATGTGCAAGTTGCAAGGCGAGTGAAAACAAAATATGATGAAGTTGGATAGTAGCGCATGTGAGCTACTATCCAACTCGCACGTGCAAGTAACTCGCATGATGTGTCCACACGGTGCAAGTGCAAGGCTAGCAAGCTACTCGGCAGGCTGATTCGCATGCTAACTCGCACTGTGTAAACATGCCATAAGTAAGTAACAAGTAAAACGCGTCACTCGATGTGTCCAGGCTCCGGGAATACATGCGCTCGGAGTCGGAGAGCCAGTTCGACAGCGGCGACATGCGGGCGGCGCGCGCGAGCGGGGCGGGCGGCGGGGCGGGCGGCGGCGCGGGCCGGCGCTCGGTCCACGACCGCGCGCTCGCGCACTCGTTCCGCTACATGCGGCACAAGCCGGCCGTCGTCGCCTTCAAGACGCCCAGCTGCGAGGACGGGCCGCGCCGCAGGAGCAACGAGAGCATACTCACTATCGGTAAACACTTCTTCAAACTGCTTCACATCTATCCCCTTATCCTAGACTTTTCTAGCAATAAAATTAAATGTATCTATGTAACGTTTTCAGCGAGGAGAAGGTTATCGAAAACTCTCTCGCCTGATAAAGATGTGGAGGCGGAAAAACCAGAGTCCGAGCCGAGCAGTCCCGCGGCTGACACCGTAGACGAGCTCACACCCCCGGACTATCCAATCGGGAAACCACTTGAGGTATGCCTACATATCCTTTAAAAAACCTTTCTATCCTTTGAACCCATTCACGTCCCACCTGTTTCTACCAATTATCATAAAACACGTATCTCCTGCGTGCGAGCGGCCTCCCTCTTTGACACCAGCGTTGCGTCGATAAGGCGTAACTCAACTAATAAGTTTTTTAATTAATGATTTATACTTGTATACCAGTTACTAATATTAGAGTTCACGTGCGATCGTTTAGTGGGGCCTAAAAATGAGGATGCTTGCTTTGGCGTAAAGTAAGTGATGTTTTTGATATGTGCTCTGTGTAATAGTTATAAAATCTAGTGCTTTCCGTGGGAACCTTTAATTGGCTCTCCGATTTCCATTCAAATGTTTGTTTGTGTATGTAGCTGTTGGATCCCCTTGAAAAGAAACAAAATATGCAAATAGTTAACTTTACACCACTCATAGCAATAGTCATTTCCTCGTATTATCGTAGTAAATTTCAATCATTTTTATCCTTTTTAACCCTCGACATAGAGGGGTGTTTTATAAGTCTGACGCTAGCGTGTGTCGGTCTGTCCGTCTGCCTGTGGCATCGTAGCGCTCGAACGGATCGATCGATTTCGATGCGATTTTTTTTAACGTTAAAGCAAGATCCCTTGCGGTGTTTCTTAGCAAGAATTGATGAACATCGGTTTAGCCGTCTAAAAGTTATTGGGGGGTTAACGCTTAAAAGGCAGGGCTTTCCCTAGCAAGAAATAGATGGCGCTACGGATATCAAGTCGTATCGGTTTTTTTTTATCTGCCATAAAGATACGGTCGCGCACATGACCCGATCACGCAGCAACGTATCTAATTTGGCACCAAAATCGCAATATACTGCTAGGCCACGTTGCCGCGCAGCCCAACCTTCGATGCTCTCACTGTCTTATTTGATTGCGCTGTAGAAATTTGCTCTGTCTGCTAAAGTCGAGCTTTTTGGTGAAAAATGATCATTGACTAACTTTACAAGCGCACTATAACTTGATTGTTCGAGTTTATTTGGATGCACGAGGTTCCGAACCAAACAGTACGATTCATCCGGCAAAGTTAACAACACTGCACTTTGGTTTGCTTCCGAAATATTATTTAGTTTTATAACTGCGTTAATAATCCGTAAAAAAAACGTCCCACTCACGGATTTTATGGTCAAGAACGCTTAAATTTCTAATATAATTTGCCATTTTTGAGATCATTGGTAGACTATACTTCTCGTCGCCAGTTGGTATGTCGGATGATAAACCAGCTTCGGAACAATACGGAATTAAAACAACCGTATTGTTCCGAAGCTGGTTTATTACTGAGGTAAGATACCCTCAGCTACTTGCAAATATAATACAGAAGGGTAGTATAGCACATACAGAACAGTTTTTAAGAACCTTGTTGTCTCTGGCGAAAACCGTGACAAGGAGGTTATTTCACGATTTACCTAAGTGTACTTGCGATGTTAACGATGCGGTTGCAGATCTTCGTGGACGGGCCGTACGGCGCGGCGTCGTCGCACATCTTCCGCGCGCAGCACGCGGCGCTCATCGCCGCCGGCATCGGCGTCACGCCCTTCGCCTCCATCCTGCAGGTCAGTCCGTTTACGACACCAAATTTGCTCCCTGGTATTTCTTTTGTATGAACAATTTAGGACTAAATGCCGAAAAGGAAATTTCGCTCTTAGGACCACCCACTCCGTATTGAAATAAACTATATCCCACAGTGTCAAGATGGTGCTCAACACGAAATTTAATAATGCTCTGAACATGGACTCGAAGAATGCGGTTACCTAAATTGCTGGTTGTGCGTTTCTTTTGTTTTTTAAGGCTTAATAGTAATAATTTTGAGATACTGACTGGAATACGTCCAGTTCTTCTATCATCATTATATTCTCTGGCCGTTCTCGGCAATCTCGGCTAGAGTGTCTGTCTTTGTTTTATACAAATACAAATTCTTCATAACTGAAAAGGCAAGGCACTTTTTGGACGACATTTTGCTTAGCAACATGTTGTCTTCAAACGTTTGCTATGTATCAGTAACAGGCGCTCTGGCACTTGCAGGCCATCATGTACCGCTACTGGAGCGCGCGCAGCGAGTGCCCGAAGTGCGGACACCGCTACACGGCGGCGCTGCCGCACCACGACATGAACCTCAACAAGGTCGACTTCTTCTGGATCAACCGCGAGCAGCGCTCCTTTGAATGGTACGACAATGTGATCAAACAACATACAAGTCTAACGATTCATGCGAGATCTGTCCATGCCATACAGATCTATAGTCCATGTACACATGTGTTAAATCAATCATTGACATCTTCCCCGTAGAATGGCGCGGAGACAAACCTAGATAAAATCTATATCGCGCGACAGACTTTTACCAACCCGCTTGTTATTATTACGCAGAGCGAGATGTCGCCGGTGTTGTGGTACGGAGATTGATCGTTGTTACTTCAGGCCTGTGTCACTCCCCATTTAGGTATCGATATAAGTACTTAATTATCACTAAGCGCACTAAATATACTTACATTATTACTAAGCGCGCGGCGACCACTTCGAAGGGGAAATTCAGTTACATGAATCGTTTGTCTCATATCATGCAATGGATGTCTGGGTATGTAAACGAGGTGCGGAGTTCTGACGCGAGCTATATTAAACCATAGATATTTCGTTGAATTTATTTTCTGAGTAAGACTCTGTACGTGAGTACTAGTACTTATTCTGTGCTTTGGTGCGTTGCAGGTTCGTGTCCCTGCTGTCCCAGCTGGAGATCGAGCAGGCGGAGATGGGCGGCAGCGGCGAGCGGTTCCTGGACATGCACATGTACATCACGAGCGCGCTGCAGCGCACCGACATGAAGGCGGTGGGGCTGCAGCTGGCGCTGGAGCTGCTGCACGAGCGCGAGAAGCGCGACCTCATCACCGGCCTCAAGACGCGCACCAACGCCGGCCGCCCCAACTGGGACAAGGTGTTCCAGCAGCTGCAGGCGCAGCGCCGCGGCAAGGTCACCGTCTTCTACTGCGGCCCGCCGCAGCTCGCGCGCCTGCTGCGCCGCAAGTGCGACCACTTCGGCTTCCACTTCCGCAAGGAGGTGTTCTGACACCACATAACTGAAGGCAGACATTGTGTTCTGAGAGTATTATTAGGTTCGGTTACCTGAATGTTATTATTTACCTAATAAGATCTAACCAAGATTTTGTTACTCGTTACCAGTTTTAAATATTACATTACATGGCCAATGAAAATATGTGATAAGGAGATGCAAAGGTGTTCTAAGCGATGTAGTACAGATGTAGTTAAGTGATATCCAATGCTGGTTGTGTAAGTGCCATGATGTTATTTATGCTTTAGCTTTTATTTTGTATGTGAGTAATGAATGAATTTACCTGTTATTGGAGGTTTTGATTAAAATCATATAGGTATATTGATATGTTATATTACTACCGCAGGGATTCCTAGTTACCTTTTGTTTATTTAGTCTACAAATTTTAATACTTGACATTTCAACTCAAATTCTGCAGGTCCATTCGGAAGCTCCAGACAACGTTTCGTGGGTACCTACTTACCCACGTTGTATGAAGCTTACGAATTTAATTTATAACATGTACTTACTTACTTTATTAAATTATCTTGTTAATAGTTTGTTTTATTTTGTAATTATTTATATATATATAAATCTTTGTTGATTTTGCTATTCGTGTACAGAACTATTCTAGCAGAGAGTACGCATTTTGATGATGAAGAAAAATAAAAACACACGTGGGTATTTTCTATTACTGATGCTTGCTCGAATAATTCTGTAAAATTACTGATGTTTACTGATAAGACAAACAATTCGACATTAATATTACCGGGCGACGACACTTGTCGCAAATAATCGCAAACATAGTGAGGCCAAGTCGAAGGTCAGTGTGGCGGCCTCCAGCGAGGACGCGGCCTCGGCCGAGGTCGGCTCGCCTTCAGCCGAGGCCGCACACACGGCCGCGACCTCGCCGCCGCGCGTCATCTGCTGCCTCACACTACCGCGAGCTGTGACGACACGTGACGTAGCTACTATTAGTGTAATCTTTTATTGTAAACATCTGCCAATGACTAGACCAACATGTATATTACGTAATATAATCTTGTTTCATATTAAACAAAACAAATAAAATAAAATATTATCTAAACTAAATATTAACCCAATTCTTTTTACAGTTATTTTATCTGGACGCGGTACTTAACCCGGTTTGAAAGGTTCGCCGAGCAAAAGTGTAAATCACTTTAGATACTTACTCAGTTTTTCATTAAAAAATTCTCCCACGGTCGCTGTAAGTAGGTACTTTATACAGCTTCTACTTTTGGTTTGAAAGAAGCCATTTTGTCATATATTCGTGTGCAGGATTCCTCACGATGCCTTTCCTCACTGGTACATGTAGTAGGTAGTTAAAAATGACCGTACATAAGTTCAAACCATTTGAGTTTGTACTCATGTACGTCACTTTCAACCTAAAAGGGCTTATTTTAAGAATAGCACTCGTCCCTTACTGACGCACACCGGTTTATAATGGATCTCCAGGTTAACGTCCATTCACGGGGCACAGGCAACTCTATTGCGATGGTGGTGTTACACAACATCATATTAGGTCTAGCCCCGGGCCTGTCCTCCATTCTTTGGGAATAGAATTGTATTTACAAAGTGTTATATTATTACCAGCTGTATTAAAAAAAAATCCAAGCAGATTTACTAAAAGGGTCTATAAAATGAGAATGTGCGTGGAAGAGTGGGTCAGAGTCGTCCTCGACGAACGTACCGCGATCAGATTGCAGAAGCTCTTAAAAAAGGAGAGGCTAGAAGTTCCCGCAACCGGCGGGCATGCATGAAGAGAGTGATGAGTGCAGATGAAGCGAAAGAGGTCAGTCAGGATCGTAGCAAGTGGAGGTCCTTAGTCTCTGCCTAAACAGGCGTGATGATAATATGTATGTATGTATTTCTAAGGTACATAAATAAAATTATTTATCATTTTGAACATGTTGATGGGATTGTTTGATATTACGGCCCTTAGCTCTGTTTACCTCGTTAGGCATACATACGTGATAGAGAGACGTGACGTGTAATCTGTATCATAATCAGAATCCCCCGACATGCATCTTTGAATGACATAATTCATAGAGCCTTGGCAACTGTTGGCGTTCCATCCATTTTTAAAACAAATGAGATCGTCCGCACTGATGGCAAACGGCCAGATAGCTTGTCCTTGGTCCCATGGAGACAGGGTCGGTGCCTTGTTTGGGATACCTCATGTGTGAACACTCTGGCACCCTCGCACTTGCCTACTACGTCTAACCTCGTTGGAGCGGCAGCCTGTGCTGCAGAGGCTGCCAAAAAGCGGAAATACGCAGGTCTGTGAGATAGTTGATTTTTTCTTCCATTCGCAGTGGAGACAATGGGTCCTTGGGGCCCTGAAGCTAACTTGTTTATAAGGACATCACAATGCGTCTCATCGAGGCAACTGGTGAGGCAATTTAATTTAAATTATGACAACAAACAATGTATACTTTGTCCACATAGCAACTATAAATATTTTAATTTTATATTAATTTCATTGTGAGTTGACGTTCTTGGAGAAAATGCTGCAGTGCAGTTTGTTACCGCTTGTTCTGCACTAGCGCTTTGGAGGCGGCAGTAAACTTAGCTCTAAGTAACTTTTTGACGTCAACCATTATTGTGCAACAAATCAAAGTGACGATTATTAAGAGATATTATAAATATCCTATGATAATAAAGATATATTTGAATTGAATTGAATTGACCCGAGGGCTGGTAGCGTTTTTGCTCAGAGAATAAGTTTGCTATTCAGCGAGGGAATGTTCCCACAATATTGGGTATGATACCGCGATGTATTGCGTTGGAAGAAATAATTTAGTTATAAGCCGCTATATTTTAATAATGTAATTATTATTTTTATCTTTGTATATACACATATTGTATTTACATATATTTTAAAAGAAAAAGTTGTATATAATATTATATAGGTACACTTCTTCCTTTAAAATCTATTATTTTGATGCTTCACTACAAAATAAACCGGAATATTAAAATGATAAATGAATAAACCAAACTTTACTAATTACTGAGGTACCTACCTACTTAGTTGGTATTTTGATAATATTATTTGTATTTCCTGGTGACGTCAGCGCCGGCACCGGCTGTGTATAACGGAATAATCGGAAGATTAATCTGAAACCACCGGCCCGCACAGCGCCTGCTTGTGTGCAACCAACAGTTAGATAAATAATAACATGTTTTAGAGGCATAAATGAGGTTCTTCAACAAGTCATTAATGAACAATAGTTAACAAAAAGCGGCCAAGTGCGAGTCGGATTCGCAAACGAAGGGTTCCGTACCATTATCTACAAAAATCTCGTTTATTGTAGAGCCCCCATTAAATATTTATTTTATTTTAATTTAATTATTTATTTTTTAATTGAATATACAACTAAATATATTTCAAGCGTCTACCTTTTGCTGTTATAAATATCGAGCAAAAACGGCAAAAAAATCACGTTCGTTGTATGGGAACCCCCCTTAAATATTTATTTTATTTTGTTTTTAGTATTTTTTGTTATAGCGGCAGCAGAAATACAACTTTTGCGAATTTCAAGTGTCTATCTATCACGGTTCATGAGAAACAGCCTGGTGAAAAACAGACAGACCGACGGACGGTCGGTCTGCGGAGTATTAGTAATAGGGTTCCGTTTTCTACCCTTTGGGTACGGAACCCTAAAAACAAATAAACCTAAATGACTAAAAAATAACTAAAATATATAAACATCACCCTCTTTTTTATAGGAGGGTTATGTGTTTCACCGCTATGCATGTTTGTTCATATCTTCAAAGATATCCATGATACTTTGACAAATGGAGTATCGTCGGAAGTGTTTTGGCTTTCCGCTAGAGGGCACAGTAAATTCACAGGGGCGCCCTCTGTACACAATAAAGTAATGGAAAAAATAATAATTAACAGATTTCGTGCCTCACATGACTATCGAGTCGAGCACATTGGAAATAAATCTACGGAATTCGAAAAAATATTGTCGCTGAGCAACGAGAAAGTCGGGATAAGGAAAAAGTTGTCGTTCCGACTTTTTGACTTTTTTCAAAAAGGTTAAGCTACAGGGCAAACCCTTAACCCGATCGTCTTTGTTTTAGGCTCAAATTGTAGCTGACTAAATTGTACAGAGGATTTTTCTCACATTTTTAATATCATACTTTGTTTCCAAAATGTTCAATAAAAAATTCGGAAAAAAAATTGAATTTTTACTTTCACTAATTCACTAATTCAACCATAACTTTTTTCGTTTTTGACTTTTGCGAATAATTCTTTTTGCGCCTTACAGCTCTTGTAAATAGTTACGTGTTTTTTTTTTGAGACTTTTTTGAATATCATATTATTATCTTCAAAACATGGCTATTATGGCAGTTGGAAACAGTCAAGCCGAAGCAGCAGAGAAGGTCCAAGCAGCTGTTAATAAAGTTCACAACTGGACAAAGAAATGGCGAATTAAACTAAACGACTCAAAATCTGTCCACGTCAACTTCACAAATAAAAATGATGACTACTGTCCCGTCTACATAAATGGACAGCAGGTGCCATATGAAAACACTGCTAAGTACCTAGGTATGACACTCGACGCGAAGCTTCGCTGGAAAGCCCACGTCAAAAAGAAAAGAGAGGAACTTGATATAAGATTCCAAAAGATGTACTGGCTGCTTGGAAGGAACTGTGCGTTGTCAGTAAATAACAAAATGCTACTTTATAAACAAGTCCTCATGCCAGTGTGGACTTATGGTATACAGTTATGGGGTTGTACCAAACAAAATAATATTGAAATAATTCAACGCTTCCAAAATAATGTACTGAAGGCCATTGTGAATGCGCCCTGGTATATAAGAATCGACGATCTACACCGGGACCTTAACATGCAGACCGTCAATAAAATTATTAAGAAATACGCCGAAGCACATGAGTATAGACTGCTTCACCATGTGAATGTTGAGGCGATCCAGCTCCTCGACAACACGGACATAGTGCGACGCCTCAAAAGAACTAAACCTTTTGAACTAATTTAGTTTTAAAAAATATAATTATAGTGCAGTGATGTGCCAACAGAGACACAAGAACAAAGTGCCTTCCCCTTAATAGAGACAGTAAGAAAAGTGCCGATGGACACATTCTTAGTCAATAACGTATAAAACTAGGTCAAAGTTAAATTACTTATTAGTCTGAGTTAAGGCTAGATTGTAATATTATTAGCGTAGGTACTTGTTTACTTTAGTAGGTACGTTAAGAAAGGAAAAAAAATATCTTCAAAACTCTCCGTGATATAAGGGGATTTTCACTTTTTTTGTGAAATCGGAGCCTACACCTGGAGCGAACGAGAAGGATAAATAAAAGCAGACCGTCTGGAGATCAATCAAATGAGAGGAAAATAAATCTTGTTAGACCGTGTGGTGATGATGAGTATACAACTAAATATTCTGATAATGGTGACGGCAGAGTAACAAATTGTCACTGACCCTTTCCTCTCTTACGAGTGTCGTATGATACTCGTGCGACTATAGAGAGATGTAGGCAATAGATAATCTTTCAAAAATAAAAACCGACTTCACCCCGAAACTACTCAACCGATTTTGATAAAATTTCTATGACACAACCTGACAAGTATACTCTTTCAAACAAAAAAAAAAATTAAAATCGGTGTAGGCGTCTTCTGATAATCGATGAACATACTTACATAAAAAAATAAAAGATCACGAATTGATAACCTCCTCCTTTTTTGCAAGTCGGTTAAAACAGCAGGCACACCGGCAGCAGCGTCTTCGAAGCAATCTTTATACCATCTGATTTCACCAGGTCACCGACCCGCCGCCGCCCAGCGTGGAATAGTGGGCTAATCCTAAAGATAGACCTTTAGTCCAACTGTGGACTAATATACGGTGATAAGAATATTACCCTCTTTCTAGGTCAGTCGGATAACTTCTTAATATTTATTTATAACACTCTGAGAATAATTTCGGATCTAATGACGCCTCACTCTTTAAGGTTACGTTGGGTTAAAAATTAGATCATATTCGTAAGATAGATAGGTACGTACATACATTTTAACGATGACTGTAAGTATTTAGAAAATCTGAGTTACCTACCTGCTAGCTGTTGCCAATCCCAAGAAAACATCATATTTTTCGAAATATAAAAGTAAGCTATCTTAGTATACATATAGCAGATTACAATTTAAGCCCAACCTGTTTAGGTTTCGAAGTGAAAAAGAATCTTGCTTCCATCTTCACAAAAGCGAAGTGTCTCCGCTTCAGCTTACGCAGAGTTTCTTTCGTAAATTCGTAAGTTCGGACGATGTTCTCTATGGCTCGCATTACGTATATCCCCTCCGCGGGTAGCGACAACCACGACAAGAACACGTCGTGGCCGTTTTACTTTGCCAAAAAGCGTTGTGGCACAGTTTTTCGCTCAGTGAGCGTTTTCCGCCTTTGAGCGTATCTATAGTATTTCTATAAACTTGTGTGTTGTTCAGCCAGTTAGCGAACCAAATAAATAAAAAAGTCATATACTTACTTGCACTAAATACACTATCGCGTCTTTTCCCGAATTAGTCTTGTATGTAAGATGATTCACCTCGCAAAATTTCAACAAAGGGAGCTGCTTTGCATAGGCGTACCTAGTGATCATCTGAGCTGATTGAACTTTATAACCACGTGGCACTGCTCTGCAGGTAGGAAGAAGAGGGGGGGGGGGGGCAAAATTGCATCTACTGCGCTGCACTATGACGTAGATATCGGACGCACTATGACGTAGAAAACACCACCTTTTTTCCTGAAACACAACAGATTAATGCTATAGAAAATAACGAAATTAGAAACCTAACTTTCAACAACATTGTTCCGGAAGAAATTAATAAAATATTTAACCAGGCACTTGAGATATTCACTGACACTGACCCTACAACTAGACCTCACATACCAAAGCAAAAGTCATCTGAAAAGTTTACTAGTACTGTAGATTACATAAATAATGTGATTATACCTAGACATAGCAATAGCAATCAGGACTTCATGACAACACAAACCCTAATATACTGTTCAGCATACACCGCAGCTACATACATTGGGAGCAAAATAAGAGAGATGGGAGAGAGAAATCAACAAAGAGTTGTGGCGACCTCTACGGCCACTACGAGGAACAACAATCAAGAGACAAACCGACGATAGTTCACAAGAAGCATATGAGATGGCGCCAGCAGAGTATCCTACATCTCGATCTTAGAGTTCGCCCGATTCGCTGCATATATACAACTTCCGACGATACACCGTCGGAGCCGCGGTTCCCCAGGCGCAACAACATGCCTGGCGGGAAGATCTTCCCTTTGTGGCGGTCGAGCATATCACCTCGCTCCCGCTACAGTGGTGACCCCGACGTGATTGAAAGAAAACCTTCTCCATCATCAGCAGCCAAGCAGCCTTCTTCAGCATCGTCGAACTCTGTCATCATTGCTCCTCTCTCTCACTCAATATTGGTCAGCAGCAGTCTCACAGCAAGCCAGCGTAACGGGTCAATCTTCAGGTCCATCGCAGCCGACTCACCGAGCTTCCTGGTCCTGATACCAAGCACCCACAACTCACTCGACGACTTCAGCGACCGGCACATCCCCGCAGCATCGCATCCTGGATCTGAGGCATCTACTCTCCAGCGTGGTACTCCGGCAGGACATCATTCCGGCGCCAACAAAGTCGACAACGCTCTACATAGTCTCGACTCACCGCAGACTACGAGCACGCTCAGCACGGTCTCGACTCACCGCAGGCCACGAGCAAGCAATTCACTTCCGACTCACTGGAAGGCTCCCGACTCACTGGGACAAGAATCATCTGGCACTTGCAAGCTACGACATGAAGCACAGACTGCACTTGAAAAAGCTATCAGACCTTCAGTCTTGGGAGGGAGTCCTGTGGCGACCTCTACGGCCACTACGAGGAACAACAATCAAGAGACAAACCGACGATAGTTCACAAGAAGCATATGAGATGGCGCCAGCAGAGTATCCTACATCTCGATCTTAG